>JAWNZC010000321.1:347500-1826971 GCA_035771165.1 Paragorgia papillata | reverse complement strand
ATATTTGTTGAAGGCGATCTGTTGCGATTTGACAAAGAAACTCTAATCGTGTGGTTTTCCTCGTGGGTCAAGAGTTTTCGGCGCAGATATTTGGCAAGACATTACATCGGGATATCGACACGGAGGCATATATTCCTCAGTATGCTAAAGCTGTTTGTTGAACGAAAGTTAAGAAACGTTGTATGGTGAGTGGATACTATCTTATCTTAGTTTCCTCAGACTTGTGCAACCGTGAAAAGCGTAAATTATTTAAATTAGATCGGATATGTAGAGCTCGAGTATATTTATGAATAATTCATAATTATTGAGATAATGAGATGTGTTACAAATATAAGTAAGTAATCCATCACTGAATATTATAATTAATCTTACTGTAGCCGAAAGTTTGTAGCAATTTTAGATCAATAGCGACAGAATGTAAATCATTTTTAATATACAATTTTAAAAAAATGTAAAAATTAATTTATTAAAAAAAGGCAGCAATTAGGTTTATATATTATTTCATCATATATTATATATATATATATATATATATATATATATATATATATATATATATATATATATATATACTGTAGAAGATGTTGTAAAAACTTTTGGCAGAGTGCTCGATGGGAATCCAGAGCATATTATAGTTAAAGTTCAAAGACTCAACAGGTTATTATTGTTTTATATATATATATATACAGTATATATGTGAAATAGTAAAATGTACTTTAAACAAAACAATTTTCTAGGCTATATCTGAGCTAGCATATTCATCTCTTCTCTATACTAACAATGTTATATTAAGTTAATATAACAGTAAATACCATCTTGGGCTTATTATGCAACATCGATAATTTAGATGTTGTGTAGTGGGCTCGAGGTGGTATATATTGTCCATAGTTTGTTAATTATTAATTATTAATGTATACACCAAACAAGCAAATTTTGAATTTTGCTTTCTTGTAGATTCCCCATCACCGTAAATTATTATTTTCTTCTTTCATATCTATTTGTACTATCTATATTATCTTGCAATGAAATAAAGTATTTATATATACAGTATATATATATATTTCTGGGGGGGAAAAGAGAAAAAAAAAGTACTTGGTAGTTACTAGTTAGTATGTATGAGTATGACTTGGAATGATGTAGAGAGGTGAGCTTCTCTATATGTCCATGAAATGTCCCATGTGGTCTTTTGATACTAAAATGACTTCTAATCAGACAGTCTCTGGCTGGATAGAGGTATTAAGGCAAGTATCTGGTGCCTCAAAACCAGACAACTCAGGGTAAATAAGGGGTAAAGTATTAGTTAAGATGACTAGGATGATGTAGAGAGATAAGCTCCTCTATGTCCATGAAATGTCCTATATGGTCTATTCATAATTCTTCTTCTAATCAGACAGTATCTGGTGCCTCGAAACCAGACAGCTCAGGGTAGATAAGGGGTAAAGTATTAAGTAGTTAAGAATTAAGATGACTAGGATGATGTAGAGAGATAAGCTCCTCTATGTCCATGAAATGTCCTATATGGTCTATTCATAATGCTTCTTCTAATCAGACAGTGTCTGGCTAGTATGTGTTAAGGCTAGTATCTGGTGCCCCAAGACCAGACAGCTTGGCAGCTAAGGGATTGCACTTGCAGCAAGTGACTGCAATTGACCTTACAAAATATGTTGGAGCCTTGGCTGTCCATGTTGGATTCACTGTACAACAGTGATTCATAGGCATGCTGATGAGCTCTGACATGGAGCAAAACAGTCCTAAAAAGTTGTCTACAATAATGATAAAAAAAATACAAAAGCACAAGTCCTTAAAAAATCATAAAATGTTGTATAAAAAACACAAGTTAAAACTGTAAGATTTTGCTAAATAGTCTTGCCAGAATGCAGGAAATGCCATTTCAGGGAACCAAATTTTAAAAAATTTTCGGGGGGCCATGCCCCCGGACCCCCCTAGAAATAATATTTCCGGGTTTTGACGTACTCTGAAAAATTCCTGGATCCGCCCCTGAGTCAGATTGTCATGCATTCCCGCCATGACGTAATACATTTTTAACTTTTTTCTAATATTTCGTATATTATAAATAAGTTTTGTGGAAACACAACGTAAAATATTCAAAAGCTAATAAATATTTTACGACATTATCACCATGAAAACTTTCAAATAATTTTGTATATTGTTCTTATAGGCCAATCGAAATATTGTAACGAACGCTAACTAAAACATAGACCTGCAACAAATACGCAAAGAACCATACGAAAGCACAAAAAATAGCTTAGTATTCAAGCAAATTTCGACCGCAACACGTGCAATGTTTAGTTAATTTTTGTTAGGAGTTTCTTGGAGATCGTGTTCGAACCTCTTGCTTCGTACTTTACATCACTGTTTAACGTTTGTTGACACGTGCAAAAAGGACAACCTTAGTTAATCCGGAGACGATATAGTAAAAAGGCGACTGTAAATTTAACCACAAATACCTTTAAATAAACCTTTAAATTTTTATTTATTTATTTATTTATTTATTTATTTATTTATTTATTTATTTATTTATTTATTTATTTATTTATTTATTTATTTATTTATTATGTTTTTGCCAACAGTGTATAAAGAATTTTTTACCTACACACAAATAAATATATTGGTGTGCCGAAACAATGAAATGGCGGCCATATTGGTGTACCATCTATTATCCTATGGGAATTTAGCTCTATTCTTATTAAAAAATTGGGCCACCGATCACGTGAGCGAAAACGATCCATATGTTAAAACGATGTGCAAACAATGTGACGCAAAGATCATCTCACTTGAATATCACATTACTCTAAATAACTCGGGAACTAAGTGAAATATGGAGGAGCTGTAAATTAACATTCTTCATTATTTTAAATGTTCTTCCAAATAAGACGAGCTTAATTTTCATGTCACATACACTTTAAATCTCGTGCTAGAACCTACTCTTTCGAGCTGTTTGTTTCCACATAATGGCCAATTGCCCGCAGACAACCCCCCTCGAATAAAAAAGGTTAAAAACAAACAAAAAGAAAACCTACAGGACACTAGTCAGTAAAGTAAATTACCCTGTGCCATTTCCGAATGTCCTAAGTAATTTTGTGCTAAATTTGAAAGAAAATTAACATATTATTTCTTATAATGTCAATCTGCAAGGCGCACATTGTGAACCGTAAGCGTATACATGAAAAAAATTCTAACTGAAGCTAACAATTCATTTATGCAAAATGGATGCCAAGAGTCTCCAACTCCAACATTTGTCCAACAACCTTTACCAAGTGTGAATACTCAATGGAAGCCAAATATACATAGGTATATATCTTGCCCTTCCTTATATGTCATGGGATCCATTGAGTCAATTCCCTATAGTATTCCAGCAACGCCAGCTAGATTGCCCACTGTGCTTGGAAGAAAATGTTGCCAATCCTTTGACAGTTTAGAATAATTGGCGAAATGGAATATCTGAGCGACAACAACCTAGAATTATTTTTCACGTTGGTTCTTGTGCATATACCTTGTTAGTAGGGTGTACACATGTAAAAACAGCCATGAAATATTTGGCAATCATCCGCATGTTCTTGAAAATCTCCCTGCTGTTTATCATCCGTTTCAATTAACTCATCAATCTGGTTTTTCTGTTAGTCTGATAAGGTTAGTTGGGCAATGAATTAATAGAGAATGGCAATGGCGTCCAACAAGTAGAACATTTCATTACAGCCCAATACACACACACTTTTAGAGACAGAGAAAGAGCCTTTTGGTCGGATTATTCTTTGGCCAAAAAGTATAACATTGCCAAAGATTCCGGCGTTACTTTTCCAATACATGAATCGGGTACTTTAAGCCGAAGTCCAGGGCGGAATATATTTACCCAGATATATGTATCATCGTTTTTCAAAACTGAGAGATTGATCAAAGAAAATATGCAACAAACAAGTGCAAAATGGATCAGTTGGGATCACACATTTAAATCTGCTGCAAATATTGGTTTTCAAAGAAAAAGTGATGGAAAATGGATTAAACAGTATAAATCTGTTTTATGTGTGCTTAATGAGATCGGTCAGGTGATTCAGTGACTGTGAACGGAAAGTATAGAAGAGGTTTGGCCAATGTTTTCCGACTTAATGTGTCGTTTCAAAAACTGGATGGGATATGCATAGACAACTGTTGCAAATGGGCTGGAAAATTAAATCAACTCTTCAGTCAACTCCAGGCGTGCCAGTTAAGCTAGATTTATTCCACGCAGTTCAAAGATTCGTTAAAACAATTTCAAAGCGTATAATCTTTTTTTGTGTCTAATGATTACGGACTAGTTTTTCGTGATATTCGTGACCTCGGTGATAAACGAACGATGGCTACGCCAAGTTGTAACGTTCTGAGAAACCAAGAAACCAAACGCCGTAAAACCAAAACTCGATCTGAATTCCAGTGTTTGTAGTCACTCCGTTGGTCAAATCATTTTAAAGTTAACGGTAGGATTCTTGTTGTTTTCAAGTTTTCGCTTAACCTAAACAATATACAGCTTCACGTTTTTGTGCCTTCCCTTTGCTCGTCCAAACCATAAATCAGCTTATTAACTAAAGCTAACTTAAAACACTACCTTTATAAGCTTATGTAGACGTGATGTTTTTCATTAGCATTGGCTGCATTGCTTGGCACCAGTCTGCATTCTAAGGGCCTTCCGCCACAGATCTGTGGCGGAGAGAGAGAGGCCAGGAAACTCCCGCCAAGGTGCTTTTGGCACACACGGACGCATGAAAGCTTTGCTTGGCGGGCGATTTGGAGTAAAATGAGAAATTTGTTTTAGGAAAATAGCCCTCTGGCAATACGGGGGTAGGAAATGGCCAAATGAGTTTGTTGTGAACTTGGCCAGAAAGCACCCGCCATGTTGAAAACCGCGTGTTTAAAGGTCTGGGCTATTTGCCGTGGTGGAAGGCATGTGAATCATTTGGCGGATAGAGTTTCTCGCCAAAAATATTGGTGGGAATATGTGGCAGGGCAAAATTATGGAATGCATTATGGGCTTGGCACTTTATATCATAAAATACTCATGGGCTTTGGCAATTTTTTTGGTTGTATTTCCAAATTTTCGACTGAAACGTTGTCTGTTTAATACTTATTTCTAGAATCCGATTCTACTGAATTGTTTTTTATCTCGGACTCTATTATAAATGTAATTTTTGAGCTGTTGACTTTTATTAATTCTGCCTTTGCAAAACCAGGGAAAGAGCCTGGGTGCGAGGTTGTTGCAAAACATGTTTGCATATAGGGAAGCCATTAAAGTTGGCTAAGAATAATCCCTTTTGGAACCTCCTAAAAACAATATAATTTTTACAACCAGAATTTAATAATGAAATCTAAAATTTGCTTCGATATGTTCAACTTTCATTAAATGATTTAAATCAGTTTTGTCATTCTATCCATAAATTCTATAATTATCCCAAGGATTTAATATCATTTGTTTTTATATCTGTTTGTTTTTGTTATTGGCTGTATATCAGGAGTGCTTATTTTAATCAGGGGATGGGTGGGTGGGGGCTGTTTCAAAAAAGCATGTAAAAGCGGGCGAGGGGTTGTTGCGTTCAATGTATTTCTAGTACATGGACTAAACTATTAGCAATTAACTGCACTTTTTCACCAAACAGTAAACAATTAACACTTATTGACCGGGACTGAGAGAAACAGTATGTTTTGTGCCCCGAGACCGCTGTTGTAACAAGGAGTGGTCGAGGGGCCACAAAACATACTGTTTGCCGAAGGTCCCAGTCAATAAGTATTTTATTATATACCAAGTGTCAAAGAAAACAAAAAAAGAAAGACGTCAAATCACTGAAGTAAATATAATGAAACGAACCGTCTCTTTTTCTGGTGGTGGTGTAGAATTGTCGGAGAATTCGAAGCTCGTTGAGTTGTACTTTTGTAAGATTTTCAAACTCGGCGGCAAGTCCTTTTTCGATACAAAATTCCCTTAAGATTTTAACTGCTTGCTAGCTTTGTGGCCTTTTTCGTCAATGTTGAGTCTTTATCTTTGAGTAAATTCTCTATTTTATCTCTGCTTCGGCTAGCGTATTTGTTTTTGCTCCATAACTTGAGGATCCGGTCCATTTAACAGTTATACCATGAGCTCGAGTCGTATATGGGCTCATAGCCAACGAGGCGCTTCGCCGAGTTGGCTATTAGTTCGTATACGACGAGAGCGAATGGTATAACTGTTTTATTATATAGCCAAGCACTGTACAAGAGACAAAATTACAGCGAAATGTTCGAAACGACAAACTTCCGGCATAGGCAACTAATACTTCCGCCATGCGTAATGATGCATTCACACAGAGTTTCTCGCTGAGCTGTTGGGCAAACAGCTTCAGTGAAATGTTGCATTTAAAATGTGTTAAGCAGATCAACAAAAAAGATTAAAAGGTACCTTTATGAAGTCAAAAGGTGGGTCAGTTGTTTATATTAGCATTGCTGTCGTGAAAAAGGTTTTGATTTCATGCAAAAATGAAACTGAAACACCTTCGGCAGTGAAACTAAATTACTTAGTTGGTTGTTTTTGAAAAAGAACATGCTTTTTACTACTCCAAATGCTTATCTAAATAGAAAAAAGTCTCTTTACTGGTGATCTCCTACGAAATGTGTGTTGTAAGCTTGATTTTAACCGTGAGTTTCTTTGTTTGGCAACAAATTAATATCAACCCGCTAATTTAGTCGTGTTTCTGAAGTAAAAAGACGTAATTTTTAGGTGAATTTTACCATTTGACATGCTAAATTGTGTATTTGTTAATGTATTTTTACACAATGTTGTTTTTTTATACATTGGTTTGAGGGTGTTGATGTTTTTCTGTATAAAAATCCGTCAATTTCAACTCTTTTCGGCAGTTTAAAAAAACATGCCGCCATCTTGTTTTTCCTCTACTACACACGTAAAAACGCGCAAGCTGTTACAGACCTGCCAGCAAGTTGTTACAGGGCTGTTGAACAGGCTGTCACCGTCATGTGTTCGCACTGGCTGTCCCAAGTCTGTTAACATGTCTGTAACAGGTTGTTGACAACTTGTAACAAGGCTGATGACTCCAACAGACTGTTGACAAGTTGTTCCAACAACCTGTTACCGCTCTGCACTCAACAAGTTGTTAACAGGTTGATGCTAACAAGGTTGTAGCAGCTTCTTGAATGAACAGCATTGTTACAACCTGTTCCCAGCCTTGCTACAAGCCTGTTGCGAACACATCCTGTTGACAGGCTGTGAGATTTTTGCGTGTGTAGCAGGATATTTAACAGTTATACCATGAGCTCGAGCGTATATGAGCTCATAGCCAACGAGGCGCTTCGCCGAGTTGGCTATTAGTTCGTATACGACGAGAGCGAATGGTATAACTGTTTTATTATATAGCCAAGCACTGTACAAGAGACCAAAATTACAGCGAAATGTTTGAAACAACAAACTTCCGGCATAGGCAACTAATATACTTCCGCCATGCGTAATGATGCATTGATTGCATTCACACAGAGTTTCTCGCGCTGAGCTGTTCGGTAAACAGCTTCGAAATGTTGTATAAATGTTACTCGGGAGGCAAAAAATGTGTTAAGCAGATCAACAAAAAAGATTAAAAGGTACCTTTATGAAGTCAAAAGGTGGGTCAGTTGTTTATATTAGCGTTGCTGTCGTGAAAAAAGTTTTGATTTCATGCAAAAATGAAACTGAAACACATTCGGCAGTGAAACTAAATTACTTAGTTGGTTGTTTTTGAAAAAGAACATGCTTTTTACTACTCCAAACGCTTATCAACTTGTCAACAGTCTGTTGGAGTCATCAGCCTTGTTACAAGTTGTCAACAACCTGTTACAGACATGTTAACAGACTGGGACAGCCAGTGCGAACACATGACGGTGACAGCCTGTTCAACAGCCCTGTAACAACTTGCTGGCAGGTCTGTAACAGCTTGCGCGTTTTTACGTGTGTAGTAGGGAACCAATCAGATTACGCAAAAGCTCATATCCGATAGCATGCTATATAATAAAACATATTAGCATATACCTCGCAGGTGAATAGTGCTTTTCAAGCAATATGATTGGTTCCTCTAGCTCGGATATCCTGATATCCTGCACTATTCACCTGCGGGCAAAACAAAATGGCGGACAGTTTTGCTTTGTTTACCGAAGCAGGAGATTTTTTTGATAAACAAGGCTGATGTTGTAGAATAACGAGAAAAGTCAACAAAATTAAGTAGAAGAGTGTCCGCAGGTATGTTTCTTTACAATTTTCTAGCCATTAATATATTCAAAAGTTGTAAAAAACAGTTTTGTCGACAAATATCGAGCACGCCAAGTGTTAGCCAAGTGCCCAAGTTGCTAGCGGCCGTGTCTTGTATAAAATACCGAAAAATATAAGAATGTTAAACTTGTTATTTCATTTATGAGGTATATGCTAAACACCTCACTTCAGCACTATTCACCTCCACTTCGGTGAATAATTGTTAATTATTCACCGTTCAGAGCTGTTGCCGGGAGACAGTGGAATTGCATCACTATCACGTGATACCCTCTCGCCCAATGAGACGCAAGGTACTTGGGTGACAATCTGCTGCTACAAGAAACAATGGCTTTGGTTTTATTGCGAATATTTTTTTATCTGTTCAATACAGTTGGTGAGTTCAAGGCATTTATTGTTGATTATGAACAAGATTGTTTTCTCAAAGACGGTCAGGAATTTCGTTATATTTCTGCTGGCTTTCATTCAGCTGCAGCGCCCCCCCCCCCCCCGCCACACACACACATGTGATGGGACAACGTGTAACATTTAGACAAACACTTTATTTATACTTCAAAAACTCATTAATAATTCATGGCGAAAACACAAAGGAAATTAGTACCATGTCTGTCTCGGCAGAGTTTATTGTTGACGGTTCATGGTCCTGAGTGGAAGGGGTTTGATGATCAGCTTCTGGAATTGTTGGAGAAGATGCAAGAACATGAATAAACGGTGTGAATAAACAAGCATCCTCGACGCAAGACTGGTATTCAGTGTTTCTTGACTTTGAGTTAAAGTATGGTAGGGAATATCGGCTGATGTGGCGATTAAGAGGAATGATAGGATATTGCTAAGAGGTACTACTACAGGTGGTTCTGGAGGAAGAGAGTCTACCATGGGCTGATGGCTTAACACATCAAGAACAATGTTCTTTATATCCCTTAAACTCATCCTTAATTCAGTGTATATTGAACGCAAAGTTGCAAACCACGAGGACACATTTGCACCCATAATTATTTGCGGTCTTAGTTTGGGTCAAATCCGGGGGGTTTTAGAGCGCTAGTATAATGTCCGGGCCCTGTTCCCTGGGAACACCGTGCAAGGCAAATGTCCCGGAGTCTCCCGGGGAGGGGGTTGTTCAAGGAATTGACTCGTGCATAACATTTGGGCTATGTGCACACGGTAACGTTTCCGAACGTTTTCGTATTGTTTCAAATAATGAACTGATTGTTCTTGATTCCGTTGAGAACAGTAAACAATTAACAATACGAAAACGCTTGGAAACGTTACCGTGTGCACATAGGCTTAGACAAACACTTTATTTACACTTAAACATTTACCTACCTCTCGAAGGAGAGAGAACCACTGGAGAACCCAAAAAGCCATCGATTAACACATGACGGTATATTTTTTAGGTGGCTCCCAGCTGTTTCTTGAAAAGTAAAAAAACTGCAAGTTTCAACAATCAGAAAGTACTTATCATGGATATTTTGGAAAATAATTAAACTAACGTTATGTATATATTTACGTTCAGGACATTAAATACTGACACTGTTAACAGGTAGAGTGTTTTATCTCTTTCTATGATAACACTGACGTTTCAAAATGACCGCAAATTCACTTTAAATTAAAATTATTTCAAAAACGAGTTTTGGTTACCCCCAATATTTTTAAACTAAAACAGAAGTGTTTTAGGAGGTAAGTGTAAATTTGCGGCCATAGTAAGACGTCACTGTTATCATACGGCAACAGATGAAACACTTTATCTGTTAACACTCGGTATTTGACGCCCTGAACGTTTTCGGTTATTCCATGTATAACGTTAGTTTCCAAAACATTCATGCAGACTTTTCATGCTTGAAATCTGCATTTCCCCACTTTTTAAGAAACCGTAGGGAGCCACCTTGACAAACGTGTTGTACCGGTTTTGGGATATAATGTCTGAAAATAAGGTCGATCGTATAATGTAAAAAGTGGAAAGAGTGATAAGCTAGACATTTTTGGGTTTTTTTCCATTGTTTTGGCAGATCTCAAAAAACGTGACTTTAAAAAAAGTATACAAATTTCTTACACCAAACCCCCTTATTGTACTGTATTTTCTAATTTAATTTAGGTTATTAAAGATTCTAAAAATGTCAAACTAGTTATATATCAAAATATAAAAGTAACTGATATTATTTAGTTAAGTTATTGAAATGTTGATATTAATACTATTTAATTCTCTATGTCTAATGAAATTTTTATTTCGTTTTCTTCTTCTCTTACGCTTTAGACTTGAATGTATTCAACGTCGCAACCTTGGCACTCTTTAATACGTTTCTTGACAATTGAAGAAAGGACTCTCCCTGGGGCAATTTCAATGAAACTGCGGATGCTCAAAGCATGCGCGGTGATAATTGATTGTTTCCACTTCACTGCAGCTGTTAATTGCTCACTAAGAAACTTCTTAATTTTCATTGGATCGGTTACTATGTCACCATTCACGTTCATAATAATAGGTACCGATGGCTTCGAAAACTCCATGCCTGTTATTAGGTTATTGACTTCTTTGGATGCCTCGTCCATATATGGTGAATGGAAAGCGCCGGCAACTCTAAGCTTCCTTACGTCAATTAAATCCATATCTTCTTTGTGCTCCTGAGACAGAGACTCTACAAAGGCATCGCATTCCTGATCTGTTCCTCCGACAGTGTGTTGGTTATCAGCCAGGTAAGTTGAGATCATCATATATGGGTGGTTCTTCTCTAGAAAGGTTTCTAGTTGTTTGCACTGGGGCCCAAAAACGCTTACCATTCCTGTCGGCGTTTTCATCACAATCTGTTCCATGGCCTTTCCCCTTGCATAAACAAGCTTCAGAGCGTCCTGAAAACCAATAACGCCCGCGTAAACAAGGGCAGCAAATTCTCCAACACTTAGGCCAGTGACATGTGTTACTTTTGCCAAAATGTCGGGTCTCTCAACCTAATGGGTAAACAAAACAATAAATATTTAACAATTAGACAATGAGCCCGAGTTGTCTATGAGCTATAATAGTCGACGAGGTGGCAGCGGTATAATGTATCATTTACAGATCCTCCGCTTGGGAAATCCGATGAAATATTACCCCTCGGGTAATATTTCTTCAAATTTCCCTCGCTCCGGGTCTATAAATCATAAGTTTATGTTCGATTTTCACTTTGGTAATTAACTTCTTTTTACTAGAAATACATAAACGCAACAACCCTCGCCCGCTTTATATGCATTTTTGTAACCAACAACTCCCCCTCCCCCACCCCATACCCCCCGAAATTTCTGTTTTTTTCACACACTGCTGTTTTTGTGTCTACCCGCGCATGCGCACTATGTAGCACACTATGTTACCGGCTGTGGAGTTTGTTTGTGGCGCCTACGTCACAGACGAACAAAGCACGGAAAGCGACGAAAGTTTGCCGAAAGGTCGCCATTTTGTTTTTCTTATGCGGTCGAACAGTCGAAGCCTCGAACCGGCATCACCCAGTGAACTCCATTTCCTATATAGCGTTCCAGGTATAGATCGTTTTTACTCACGTGATCGGTGGCCCCATTGGGGTGGTGCAACAATACGAAATATTTGAATAAGAATAGAACTAATTCCCACATGGTACACCAATATGGCCGCCATTTAATTGTTTTGGTACACCAATATGGCCGCCGTGACGTCAGATGAAAACGATCTATACCTGGAACGCTAGCTTCAGTCATTATAATAATAATAATAATAATAATAATAATAATAATAATAATAATAATGTAAACTTTATTTATTGATCATTAAACGTATAAATTACAATGATAAACCTCGCTTTTACAGGTAGTTTACCACTGACTATTTGAACTGATGCTACATGAGAATATAAATCTTAGAATGTCATTAGTTTCGGGTTATTCCATTCTTTGTTACGTCGACAAAATACATAATACGAGGTTCTTATTGATATGTTGATGATTTTCTTTACTATATAATAATAATAATAATAATAATAATAATAATAATAATAATAATAATAATAATAATAATAATAATAATAATAATGATAATACGTTTAATCAAAAGGTTTTGCAGTAAAAATACTGAATTACACAATTGTTTCGTACATTAAATGAATATAAATATTTCCATAAAAATAATTAATTGTCATTATCACGCTTCAAAAGTGAAGTCAATATTTTGTACTTATTACGTCGCTTCCAGTCCCCTGACGTTAACCGCGTCTTGGCCGCGTATATAGGGGCACTGAAGGCGACGTAATAGAGCTTGACTTCACTTTTTGACCCGAAGTTAGCGTTCCAGATATGAGGGGAGAATGGGAGGAAGTAGAGTTCACTGGCATCACCGCATAGTATGAACTTCTTCGTTTCTGTAGAACAATAGTCTCTCCGTAGAATGAGTACTTCTCCATACAGTAGGGTACTTCTCCGTAGAACAAGCTGTTTCGGTAGAACGAGCTGGCTCCGTAGAATGAATTGTTTTCGTGTAGAATGACTGAATGAGCCGTCTCCGTATAGAATGAACTGGCTCCGTAGAACGAGCTCTCTCCGTTAGAACGAGCTGAGCCTGCAAGCCAAGGGCGTGCCGCCTCACTCAAGGACTTCCCATTGAAATTGGATAATTTGAAACTGGGTTGGCTCCCGACCGCAGGACGGAGAAGCTTCCATTTGTCACAAAATTCAAGCTGTGCTCAAGGCCTTATATATTTTAGTGATTTTAAACGCACAGTCATAGAGCACTTTGCTCGCATTCCAAACGAGAGACTAGTAAACACTTAATTTCTTTTTTGTGTGTGATTTATATTAACTTGACATAGTTTACTAGTATAATCACATTGCTTTACCATAGTTCTTTTTAATTTCATATACTTGCATGGTGTTTCACACCTGCAATTACTACTACTATTATTATTATCATTATCATTACACATTTACAGTTACTCTTAAAGCACTTGAGTTTTATGATTTGAAACACATTTAATAAGTACTGGTACTACTGTAAGTAGTGTTACTGCGTGTAAACTAATGGCTGTAGAAATTAGGCCATTTTTTTGATTTCTTACTAATAAAATGTATATAATTATGTGTTCTCTATGTCTTTTGTGCATATTTTTGTTATTTGCAGTCAAGGAATTTTGAAGTTATCAGCATGCAGTAGACACGTGTACGTACTGCGTACCTATTTTTAAATCTTGTTATCAACCCTGCTGGCAGAGGTCTCTCAACAGAAAAGAGACCTCTGGAAACATACGACACTTTTCCTGTCGCGTATGCGACATTTTTTTTATTTATGAAGTTGAATATTCCCTGCTAGCAGAGGTATCTTGATTTTGTATATAATACAAAACCAAGATATTGCCAAAACCGATGATGCATGGCATGGCCCAAAATAAACATGTCATGTTTTCCGCCAAAAAACATTAACGAATCCGTCTGCATTCCTTAGCTTTTGAAATTGACACCGTGAGATCACTGCAATATGAAAAGGTTAGGAATGCAGACGGATTCGTCAGTGTTTTGGACAGAAATCATGACGTGTCTTTTGGGGCCACGCCGCGCATCATTGATCTTGGTAATATCGGTTCTGTTAGCATGGAAAGTTCAACATGAATGCGACGAAAACAACTCCACAGTCTTCACCAAAACGAGTTATAAAACTATAACAGCGGTAAAAGCAGTTAGTTCAAAAAAAAATAGTGTCTGTCTTTTCTGTGCCGTAAATTTTCTGCTAAGTGGTCAGAAAAGTCCTTATAATGTTTTCAAATCGGGAGGTCTCAACGACAGAATTCGTCGCATTCTTGGTACATCTCCTTGGTATGTGAAAGGGTCAGAAAAGATATGCAAGAAATGCTACAGACGACTGGAATCATTAGATAAAAGAAAGAAAATAATTGATAACGATAACGAAGAATTGTTGCGAGTATACAACACAAATAAAGAGAAACATAAGGCCATTGGCGATGATGATGATGATGATTCTCGTTTCAAACGACAAACGAAGGAAAGTATTAGTGACAAAAGTCACTCAAGCTTCAAGGTTGCTCTTATTAAAACTTGTTTTCACAACTGGTTTGACACGACCATGATTCTGGACGGTGGCTAGCTACATCAAGCAAAGTGTCGGATGTTTGCAGAGGTCTCTTTCCTGTTGAGAGACCTCTGCCAGCAGGGAAGTTATCAACTGTTTTAATATATAAATTCCAAAGTTGAACCTTCAAGAAAAACTTAAACTTCGCTGTGGTTGTAAAATTATCCTCGACCGCTCGTTGTTGCCCTCGGCTTCGCCTCGGGAAACAACGGCAGTCTCGGGGCCACAAAACATGTTAAATATGTTTGGACGGGTGATTAACAACGAAGAAAACTAAATCTTCATATTTTGCGAAACAAAATGGTTTCGTTTAACGAAACGAAATGAAGCTGGCTGTACTTAGGTTAAAAGAAAACAACGAAGAAAAAAAAAAAAGAAAGCCGGTTCAATTTATCTTGAAGAGAAACCAGAAAACCTGAAAAAACCCAAACGCCGTATGGTAAACGAAAACTCGATCTGAATTGCAGTAGGAATTACGGTAGGAATCAGCATTTGTAATATAAATACGGTAGGAATCAGCATTCATTTATGCACATATAATTTGTTTCCCCCGCGGCAACCCAGGGGGAGTTTACCACAAATCAGGTATGGGGTATCGGGGGACGATATGTTGACAAGAATATTAAAGTCTTATTTGCTCTATTAAGTAAAATTTACCCTTTCCTTGGTATATTCATAATTTGGCTTGAGATTTATAAGCTAATAAGAATAGTATAATCCGTTTCTATTTGTGGCGAGAACTGAAAAAAAATAAAATCCCAATATATATATATATATATATATATATATATATATATATATATATATATAAAGAGGTTTCAGATTTACTTCCAGGTTTTCATCTTGCGTGCTCACTCCTCCCACAAAGGTTTCCGTGGGGAGAATATTCTGAGGCAGTAGAAGCGGAAACGAGAGACAAATTGAAGGAAACCTCTGCCAACTTTCGGTCGATATCTGGCACAAATGGTCGATATCTGGTAAATATGGTCTAAATCGTCGAATATCTTAACCATGCTACTCTACTCTTTAGCTTTTACACTTAACAATTTGTAAACCTGCATCGTTTTCCATTGTGTTTTAATTATTTTTATGCATTTTTATACAATAATATTGCCAAAAATAAGAATCAGAGAGAGGACGGAAGGGGGAGGACTATCGTAGGCATTTTGCAAAATACATACACGGATTGCACGGCTAGCGCTATGGTAGACGACCAAGAAGAGCTCAATGTATCCAGGCAATGGCAATTGATGGTAAGTATTCGTGCTTAATGACAGGTAGAGCGGCGGACTGGAATCCCGAAGGTGCGAGTTCAAATCCCGCTCGGGTCACCCGAAATTTTTCGGTTGACTTTAGCAGTGTAAGATATCATGAAAAATGTTCTCATGTTTCTCTGAGGATGGTTCTGTAATAGAATTGAAACACTGCACTTCCTCACGGATTAGCGTTAAATTGTCGCGAGAATATCACGTGCACTTAAGAGTCACCCGAAATTTTTCGGTTGACTTTAGCAGTGTAAGAAATCATGAAAATTTTTTAATGACTTGTATTGTGCATATTTTCCTTATCCCAAGACCAAGTGTTTGTTTCACTGTGTTATAATTAAATCTTGAAATCATGCAAATTCCTTTTATCGTTGTACCGTAAACTTCTATAATTTAAACTTCTTTGTATATACTGTATTTATTCGAAGGACACCTTTGGTGGGCTTATAATTATAAGCTTATAAGCGGAGAGGAATTTAAGATTTTTGGGAGGGCTTGTTGTTGAATGTTGGAGGGAATTTCGCTTAAATTAACTCAAAATGGCTAAGCAACTTGTTCAATCATTTCTCGCAGTGATTGACAGCGTTTTGTTTTCGTTCCGTGTTTCTGGCTCCCCCGGTTTGGCGCCATGTTTGGACCGAAAGTTGGCAGAGGTTTCCTTCAATTTTTCTCTCGTTCCGCTTCCGCCCACAAACATATCTGACAGCGGTTTCTTCTCGCGTGTAAATGGTGTCCACGCATGCCGAGATTAGCACCCTCACCGGGCTCCTGGCCTTTGGCCCTACGCCGGGCTCGGTTATAAAAATATTACTGTAATCTTACTGTACTGCGGTAATGTTACTGTAGTATTACTGCGGTGCTTTTCGACGGTATTTCGGTAATTTTGCCACTTCGGTACGGTATTTTGTTTTATCCATTGAAACAGTTTCGGTATTCCGTTAATTTTCCACACTGTATTGCGGGACTTTTACGATTTTTTCGCGATATTGCCGTTTGGAGCAATCCCAATCTCCCGCCCTCATATAAGAGACTCGCAAGTGCAGTTATACACTATATGTATACAGGTCAATGGTCAAATCCCACTTGAGTCAACTCATTTTTTGAACGACGTATCTTCTTACCTTTAGTTGTTCAATTTTTGCGAGGCAACCAACGAATAGAGCGACTTGAACAAACTCCGTCGACTTTAATTTTTTTTCCAGTGTGATACCATCTCCAAGACAGATATCTAGCACGTTGTATCCTAGTACTTCTTCTGCCAAACCAAATAATTTTCTTGCTTCGATGCTGTCCTTCATTGAAACGCACATGCCAACTTTCTGTGACCCTTGGCCTGGAAACATTAGCAGAGTCCCTTTCTCGAGCTCGTTCACTGTTGCTACTAACGCCGGAAGATTCGTTGGCTGGAATGCAGTTTTCAGACAACCTTCATTTTTGTTGCTCGTGTTGGTTTTATCGTCGGGTTGTTGGTTTGGTTCTGGAATGAATGAAAATCAAAGATTGGTTAGAAACAGGTTATTTGTTAACACTATATTCTTATTCCTTCATATGAGCCCACTGGGTCTTGTGAAGTTTTAGTCCAATTAGTTACGGGTCATAATGCATAGCTAGTGGGATATTATTTCTCTATAGACGTCGATAGCATGGCATTGTATGCATTAAGCGTAAGTAATCATTGTAGACCACGAAAACCCCATCAAATGATAGTTCTGCAAAGCTATATAGTAATAGAGCTTAAGCTACAGTTTGCAAACGTCAATTTTCCTTTATAGAAAGGTTTGCCGAAAAAGAATGCCATCAGGTTGAAATTAACTGTAATTGCCTGCGTGTGTTAACACAACGTAACTGAATTGCGTCTTGCCCGAAATGAATTTAACTTTGGCCAATAATCGGGTTTTTTCTTTCCCAGACAAGAACATACAAATAGGAATGGAATGAGATTGAGACAATATAAAATCAAATCAAAGGAATTACTTACTTGAGACTCCACATGTGGCAACATCCAGGTTTGTATCTTTGTTCAGTTCATCTGTGATGAAACCTGCTAAAGAACCCAAGGTTGGATACCCAAACGTATCAGCAATTTCCAGCTGAAATCCGATTCGCTTTTTGACAATGTTCATCATCTGTATAGCCAACAAGGATTCTCCGCCTAAAGAATTGAAATCATCTTCGGAATGGATGTTATCTTCACCGAGTAGCTCTGACCAAATTTCCTTTAGTGCTTCATAGACTGACGACTGCTCACCATCCATATTTTTCATCAGGAGTGCGCGCGTTGTCGCTAACTTTATCTTGTAAATCGTCCAGTTTCTTGATCGGATCAAACCTGTCAATGTCCGTCTCCCACCATCCAAGGTTGGAAAGAGATTGAGAACTTTTTTCAAAACGTGTTACCGGTTTCTTTATACTGCAAAGGAACATGAATTTTTCCACGTGGTCTTTTTCGTCATCCTGGTTAGGACACGTGATGACTGACTGAAACCCTGCGGTTTGCAATACTTGTTCCCATTTCTCAGCTTCCATCATGGGTTCGGCTGGGCGAATGTTGTAATCCTTGAAATACCACCATCCATCCAAAATGCCCCAGGCGAGTGTAGCCCAAGTCTCGTTTTTTGCACTTTCGATCACGAACAGTTTTCCGTCACTATCAAGGCAAGACTTGAGGTTGACCACTGAAGCCATAATGCTTTCTGTCGTGTGGATAACGTTATAAGAGACGATGATGTCAAAAGAGCCCAGTAGACCTTGCTTAGGTGCACTCTTGGTAATGTCAAACGTGGAGAACTTCGTCATATGGAGGTAATCAGCAAACGTAGTCTTGGCGTGTTCAACAAAGGCTTTTCCAAGGTCTGTAAACCAGTACTCGACATTTGGTGTGTCTTTGAGCTTCGGTAGGATTTGTCTTGTGACGTGGCCCACGCCGGCACCCACCTCTAGGATCCGTACTTGTTTTCCCTGTCCAGAAAGTTGCTTTGCGTACGAGGCTATGAGCTGCATGTACATATTGTAGTAGACATCTCCCAGCAAATCACCAAGCTTGTCAAACTGGAACATAAAGTTAAGGTCTCCTCGGGGGTAGATTACTGAGATTGGGCTCATGTTTCCTCGGACCACCTTAGCCAAATGTTGTGAACAATAGAGCGGAAAGCGAAAACAGTCGGCCCAAGATGGGTATTTCTCTACGGCATCGTTTGCTATGGCGGTTGGATCTGTGTCTAGGAGATGCCTGCATTTGAACACAAACGACTCTAGACAGTGGGCGGCATCGTTCGAACCAGTATCGATCAGCAGCTTGTTTCGCCAAAGCTCTCTCACCATCACAAAGAAGAATTTCTCGTATTTTGGCAGCATCTCAGAAAGGGCGAACGCGTTTTTGAACGTGATCTCGAGGTCATTGGCCAGGTATCTGCTCAAGGCCGTGCTTAGAAACAGTTTGATAATGATGGCCGAACAAAATGTACCAAGCGTTTACTTCAAGATCGACAGCTGGTGCCAGAGGTAAACTTCTAACCAATTCTCGTGTTTCGTTCAACTTTACTTCCAGTAATTCACTGACATCCAGACGACTCGAACCTCTTGAGATTCGATCGCACGGTTCTAACCAGTGTCTACTTTCGTTGTAAATAACCAGTGTAACTTCTGGTGAAAGGCGGATGTTCTCACCATGAAATAATCCATTGACGTTGATTGTGCCTTGATGAAGAAAGGAAGCAACATCTGGCGACGCTGACTTCACGTCGTTAAATTCTGAACAAGAAAATTCGATATCGCTGCGCAACCTGGCTAGTTGTATCATCGCTCTTAAATCTGTAACAGCCTCTGCAACTTCTACGACTTTAAGCATTTGACTTGGTGCTTTAGTTGTGATAACGAGTTTTAAGTCAATGTGAATTTTTAGTTTAACGAACTCTTTCAGGCGTTTTGCTACCGTCAGACACATTCCAGGAAGGGTACTGGCTCCTGATTTCAGGATCGATTGTCGTATGTGGATCTTGTGTAAGTGAAGCTGACGTCTGATCTGCTCCAAATTTGAGCCTGCGATAAGTAAGTGATAGTTACGTTGTCCAGTGATTTCTGGAAGATTGCTACCTTTAGCTATCGGTACTTCAGCGATGATGGCATGACAGTTGGTGCCAGTCAATCCGAAAGAGCTCACCCCAGCAATTCTGCGATTTTCCGTGGGACTCGGGTGCCAATGAATAGTTTCATTTGGCACATTCATCCTGGAATTTACGAGTTCAGGGTGCGGTGTCTTGAAGTGAGCTGTTGGTGGGATCTTCTTTGACTCAAGCGAGGCTAGTGTTTTAAAAACACCGAGCATGCCGGCTGCTGAATCAAGATGACCGAAGACACTCTTCACTGAACCAATTGATAAGTTCACTTTGGATTCTCGAGTGTCATTGAAGAGAGATCGGAGAGCAGAAAGTTCTATCCTGTCGCCGAGTTTTGTTCCCGTTCCATGCGCTTCGATAAACGTGATTTCCGAAGGTTGTACCTTTGCGCTCTTTAAGGCATCCTGTATTACGTCGCATTGAGAACTCGCAGAAGGCGCTGTGATTCCGTTTCCGCGGCCGACGCTGTTTGACGCTATGCCTTTTACAATGCCATAAATTGGTTTATTCTCTTTTACGGCCTTTTCCAGCGTCTCTGCGTACAAGCACATCACTCCTTCCCCCACTGCTGTCCCAGTAGCATCTTTATCAAATGGTCTGCATTTGAAGTCCTTGGATAGAATGCTGGTTTTCCCAAAAACGCCGGATCTTGATGGATATAGCACTAAGCTTACGCCTCCCACCAAGGCTCCTTCGCACTCTCCTCTTTTGATTGACTCACATGCTTCTTTGAGGGCCATGAGCGAGGATGAACAAGCCGTATCCACAAGCATTGTTGGTCCTTTCAAGTCCCATTGGTACGCTACCCGGGTAGCAATCATGCCAGGAAGGAGTCCAGAAATACATGTTGCTTCGTCGGGGTGATGAAGTTGGGAGTACCCGATTTCGGAGGAACCGACGAAGACCCCGATCTTTGAACGATGAACTTCTGAAAGAGGCTTGCTTTCTGCCAACGCTTCTGTGGCGACTTGAAGAAATATTCGCTGTTCTGGTGACATGAATTTTGCCTCACCAGGAGGGATCTTGAAAAAATTGCTATCAAATTCGTCGATTCTCTTGAAGAAGACGCCTTGGAATGTTTCTGCTTCAGATAGAGTTTCTTTATTTTCTTGCGAGAGACAGTCTAAGACGTCCTTGGTTCGTGTTTTGGAGAAATCTTCAATGAGGTCATGTCCACTTTCCAGAACTTCCCAGAGCTGAGGGAGCGTCATGATATTTCCTGGAAGTCGAAGACCAATTCCAGTAATAGCGATATCTTCGCTTTGGTTGTTGGAAGCAGGAACCGTCGTTGCATTTGAGACTTGCGGAACTACGTCATCAGAACACTGGGTTTCTTGTGTGATGTACTCTTCGAGCGCGCTTATTGTCGGGTACGAGAAAATATCGGCAATCGTGACGCTGAACGATGTTTTTTGTTTGATTAATGTGGAAAACTTGACGAGAATTAACGAGTGGGCACCTTGTTCCATGAATGTAAGCTTCTGATCCACTTGTTCTGCGTCTGGTAGACCGATAGCTTCTGCAAATAAGGTTTTCAAGGTTGCCAAGGATGGAGATTCATGGCTAGAACTTTCTGTTGTGGGCGCGGTTATGTTTTCTAAAAGTTTGGAAACCGCAGGAAGGGCTTTGTGATCAACTTTGCCATTGGTGGAAATGGGAATTGTTTTAATTACCTGAACAATGTCTGGAAGCATGTAATAGGGCAGTGCACCTTTCAGTTTACTGCAGACGTGGTTTTTGTCTATCTTAATCCCTATACTGCTTTTACAATCAACCACTACAAATGCACATAAGAATTCGTTTATCGTGCCCTGGTTACTCAGTGGAACCACGCAAGCTTGTGCCACAGCCTCCACCATTTCCACGATCTTGTTCTCAATTTCTGCGGTGCTGATCCGAAACCCTCTTAGTTTGACCACGTTGTCCATTCGACCCATTAACTCAACATCGCCTGAGGGCAACCAACAAGCGGCGTCCCCCGTCTTCAAGGCACGACAACCAAGATTATCGACTTCTAGTAGATCAACGTCGCCCGAGGCAAGTATTTCGCCGGTGATGTACAACTCTCCCACTGTTCCGACCGGACAAGGAAGAAACGTTTTGGGATCCAGAACGTGAAGTCCGACTCCCGGCAATGGTGTACCTATTGGAACTGTATCACTTCTTGTAACAGGAAGCGTATCCCTTTCGAAGAAGGACGAGTCGATTGTGGCCTCTGTCATGCCATAGCTGTTCAAAAGCCTCTGATCTTTTCTGAGTTTCGCCTTGATCGTGTGATACACGTGTCGCTGTAGAACATCAGAACCCAGGATAAAGATTTTGATGGAGTTCAATTCGTTTTGATCCGAATTTTCGACAAGTTGTTGGCCAAAAAGTGGTGTTACTTCAGCCATGGTGATTTGATGTTTCTTAATCAGCTGTAGCATGTAGGGATGTCCAACCTGCGTTCGTCTGGGCAAATCGTGAGCTGTCCAGGTGCACATACCAAAGCTCTTACGACATCTCCAACAAACACGTCAAACGATAATGGCGCCCACTGTAGCACATTGACGTTAAATTGTCTCATGGCGTATCGATCCAACCACGCATTAGCGATAATATGAAGGCTTCTGTGCGAGATCTTGCATTGTTTTGGTGTACCTGTGGAACCAGACGTTTGAATAATGTAGGCGAGATCTTGAACTGATGTCTTGGGACGCGTATCGTTCAGTTCATTCGTCGAATTGATTAAATTCTCGATTGAAAACAGAGGACATCTTTGACTATTGTTTTCATTAACAATTAAGGAACCGTTTGGGAGGTTTGTCAGGATAGCTGCTGGTTGATTTCGAATGAGAATATTTTCAAGGCTGTTTTGATTGGTAGTTGCTACCGGCAAGAAGTGTCCACCTGCTTTCCAAACTCCAAGAATGGCGGCGATGGCGTATTCGTTTTTCTGTCCAACTATTATAACTGGACTATTCTTCAGCTTATCTTCCTTTATTCGATTGGAAAGAGCGTTGGCAACTTTTGACGAGAGTTCATCGAGTTGACGATATGACAAACATCGGTCGTCAATGGCAACAGCTGTCGAAGTTGGGCTCATTTTGGCAAAATTTTCGAAACGTGTATGGACTGGAAGACACGCCTCTATTCTGGAATCTGTGGAGTTGGTGTTAAACGACTCCAGGAGATCGTGCTCTTGTGTGGATAAAACCTGAATTTTTTGAAGACTTTTGGTATTCTCAATGTACGCTCTGCTGCACAATTGAAATACACTGTCGGTCAACCGTTCTGCAACGCCATCGTCAATGAGCTGGTCTGCCCACTCAGCAATAATTGCGGTTTTTGTGTGGACTGAGTATCGTTTATCACATCCAGGCTAAGAGGCATCTTGGCATCCCTGGCACCAATACTTAATTCATTCGTTTTTCGGTTGCGCACAGCATAGTTGAACATCACTGAACAGAATGAGCTGGAATTCTTTCCGTGTGTTGACCATAATGCTTTGGTAACTTGGTCAAAAGGATAATGGGAATGGCGTAATGCTTCCAGCCATTGTGCAGCCACAGCATCAATGTGCTCTTTCATTGTGGATGTACAGTAATCGATAGAGATTCTACAAAGAACTGTATTCACAAAAAGACCGTCTGTTTTTCTGTAGTTCTCCGTTCGGGTCGTCACAGGGACTGCTAGAGTCACCTCTTCGACTCCAAGGTATCTCTGAAGTACCAGAACGGTACAGGAAAGGAAGTACTGGAATTCAGTAAGGCCGGACACACGACAGTAGGCTGCTATCCCGTCGGTGGCTTCCGCCGAGAGGGTACGAGTAGAATGTTTTGCGCTGTAGACTCTTGTGTCAAAGCTCGTTGACTGCGCTTTTGGAGAAACAGCCAAGTTTGACTCTGGTGGTAGAGTTGCAAAGGTTTTCTTCCAGTATTCCTCGTCCTCTTTGCATTCTGTGCTCTTTAGATATGCCATTTCTTGCTCTACGTAGTTGGCGTAATGCTGGCAAGGATTTAATTTGATCTCGTTTAGAGTGCAGTCTTGCACCAGCTGTTCTATGTCACCAGCAATATTTGAAAGCGTGAAGTCGTCAACTATCAAATGATGGATATACAGAACAAGAACGTTGTGGTTCTTAGCGATGATATACCGGGCCTTCACAAGACTGGAGTCAATTACAGATATAACAGGCGTTGTTTGCTTCAAGTAATCATTGGAAATCTCTGAACTGTCGACGACATCTGTGATAAGATCAATGTTCTTTTCTTTGTCGATAGCAATTGAGTATTCCAAACCTTCGTTGTTGACGGTTATTTTCGACTTTAGTATCGGATGTTGCTGAACCAAAGCAGAAATTATTTCTTTGGGATCTATTGCTTTGGCTGATTCGGTATGCCACTGTTTCCACATATGCTGTGGATCCAGGAATCGTCTGTTGTATTAGGACCATTCGTTGTTGAGCACTGGACAGACGAAGTCGGTACTCAGGATTGTGTTGTGGAAATGAAGTAATTTCTTCCTTCAACGAACAGGCTTCTTCTACAATTTTCTTAAGATCGACATATGTTTGATTCTGAAGCACATCGACAATCGAAATTTCTATAGCGCACATTCGCCGAAGCATCGACACAAGGTAGACAGCGCTAAAGGAATTGCCACCACTTTGAATGAAGTTATCTGAATCTTGGGGGGGTTTGTTGGTGTGCAAGACTTCCATCCAGGACGATATAAGCGCACATTCTCTTTGAGACGTGTCCAGATGTCTAGGGCTTGATGGTGCTGGACTTACACGAATTCTGGCAATCGGGAAAGTGGCGTGAAAAATAGATTGATGTTTCTGGGACTCTGACCAGGTTTTCTCTATCCATTCATTCAGTTTTATCAATGGAGTTGAGGTGCATTTGTTTGAATTATTGTTCAAAGCTGTTGATTGGCTTGAACTTTCGTGTAAGGCTATTGGTCGGGTAGAACTGTGGTTGGACGTGGTTGCATGATCGTAGTTCTGTTTAGACCTAGTTTCCGATTCGTTATTGGTAGCTACTGCCTTTTCGCTTGTATTTTCCAAGAACAGGTTTACGGCAGAGACTGCTTGGACGTTATGTAGCGGTTCTATGGAACGGATTAGGTTTAAACGCTCACTGCTGACGGTGGTCAACTCTGTTGAACTCACAGTAGCTGTTTTAATGCCGACCGATTCTAGGAAATCCAGGGCTGGTGCATTTCTGTTTGTTTTGTTGACGGTAAGCTTCACGAGAGTGTTCTCGTCTACCCTCGCACCTTCGTTGTGGATTTCTTCGAGGATTCGTGCTTCGACGCCTCGGCCAAGAGCTCTGCAACTCAGGACCCACTGAGCAATCAAGATGTCGTCCATCTTGTTGTTTAGTAAGAGAACACTCACTATTCCATAGGTGCCATGTTTGTCTTTGAGAGATGCAAGCCAAACGATATCGTCGTCACTTGCCTTAGCGAGATCGGTCTTCCTGTCATTCATTTTAAACTGATTTGTCCTTTGGAGTAACTCTACCGCTCGCTTGTACAAGTCTTTCACGCTTCTCAGGGTACCCACTGTCGTCTTGCATATCTTTAGTTCCATTCCCCAGCTCAGAAGTAGCTTGTTGAGACTTATCTTGTCTTCCTTTGCGCTTGTTTGTATACCTTTCAAACCTGCTTGTCTTGCCAGCTCGCTTTGGTACAACTCCGTTCGTTTTGAGGCCTCGGCGCTTATGTTAATGCGGTCTAATGCCCACAGGTTATCCAGTAAAGGTGCCACGAACTCCGTTGAGGATGGAAGCTGAAGTGTGAGTATTTCTGGGCAGCGCTGAATCATCTCCTCGCATTCTACTAGGTTATCGTCAATGAACACAAAGCTATCTGTGCCAAGATTCAGCATGTTCGATACGTACCGGATGTTTCTCGACTTCGATTCCCAATTGGCGATAATAACAGCAAAATCATTTTTCTTTAACTCCCATCTCGCTTTTGTGCAACTCGAAGATACTTTCCACGTCTGTTTGGCTGTTTTTACTAAGGACGACCAGCAGCATGCCTTTTGCTTTCTTCTTCAGCAAGAAGTCGTGAAGCGCAAGGTTTCCCTCGTTGAAATGAACCGATCCTTGAGCGCAATTCCCCATCCCACAACGTATAATCAGCGTCAACTGCAATCACTTTGTATTTTGAGGTCCCACACGCATGCTCGAATTCCTCTCGCAATTATGGTTCCAAGATGGTAGTATCCAGTTTGGGTCAATGGCATGTTTGTATTTCGAATCTGAACGATGGTCGTAGAAACATGAAATATTTGGAAGATTGATTTCTAAACTTACTTGGTCGGCAGGTAATGGGGCAAGGAGCTTCGAGGTGTTTGGCAAATTATCTGTGTTTACCACGATGATCGATTTGCCGGTGGTAATACGACAGCTTGGTTGGCCACAAGCTTTGACAAATTCATCGGCTTGTCCAGCATTCTTTGGTCTGGGAATTAATACAGTCACATCAGCGGTGGACTGGTTTCTGGTTGTGTAGGTGGTGCAAAGGAACTGCAGCATTTGTTCGGGAGGCTGAACTCGGATCTCTGTCGGTATGGTGGCATGGTGTGAAAGCCCATCTGTCATGGACTTCAGGCACTCTGGAGTGATGTTAAAAGCTGAAATGATTTCCAAGCTGACTTCTTTTGGCTTGGTTTTAGACTTTTCAGCCATTGCCATGATATTGAGCTGAGCTTCCTTGATCAGATCCCTAATGACTTCTTCGTTGACCACACTCCCGTCAAAAAGACAACCAAATTTAAGTTTCTCCTCCGTGGATCCACGCGATTATTTCTAGGTCGTATTCCAGGTATTCCTCCGGGTGCCGATGGAATCGGCCTTCTCTGAGCTCGTTTAACATGATCTCAATCCAAGGAATGTGATCAAAACTAAAACGACCGCCGTCAAACGTCTCCTTGCTCGCCGCGTCCATCGACCCCTGGAAGACAAACATGATTTTCGGGAGCGGCATGGTCAACAGCCCTTTTGATTTCAACAAACCAAACCCGAGGCCATGGTTGGGAATCTCGTTCATTGTTGACCTCAGATTCTTTAATTGACTCAGAAGGTCACACGACGGCGAGGGTGTCGAGAACTACTGGGAACGAGCTGGTACAACCAACCCACTGTATCCGTTGTATCGACACTTTTCAACTGTCTGCCATGGCTTTCGAGGCATATGCTGGTCTTGTCGTGACCATGGATGGAGGCGATGGCTCTTCCAAATGCGGTCAAAAGAATATTCTCGTCCGAAGCATCCAAGTGTTCTTGAAGTCGAGCGTATCAACGTGGCGTCAATTGATTCGCTCACCCACTTGGCTGACTTGAAGTTGCTTTGTTTATCTTCTTCAACGAGGCGTCCGGACTGCATGTACTCTTCTTCGATCCCCCTCCAATATTCCACTTCGTTGACAAACACTTTATCAGCTTCGTTTTGAAGTGCTTTGCAATAGGTTTGGAACGTGACTTGACACTTTGAGAGCTCTGGCTCCGTATCGTTTTGACTCAGCATTCTCAACGCACTAGCTAGATCTTCTAGTATTTGCTGCCAAGAGACGATATCCAGGGCAACGTGATGTACCACAAGGAGTGCAAAGTGTTGTTGCTTTCCCGGACTGTTTTTTTCTTTCACGTTAACAATCGCAGCGTTTACAAGGTGGCCGTTCTCCAGCGAATGACCCTCCTCCATCTTATCGCATAGTTCTATAAAAAGCGGCTCGTTGGCAAGATGGTCTTCTGACCTTTCAATCTCGATCACCTCTACGTTAAATTCATGCAGCTTAATTGGAACGACCTGCTGGAACACTCGTCCTTCGCTTACACTGAAACGGGAACGTAACGAACCGTGTTTCTTTACGACACTCCGGAGCGCTTTTTCTAGAATTTCTGGTTGAATTTCGTCGTGGAAATTTAACAGGGCGGACAGCGAAAATCGATCTGGCTGTTTAAGCGGCGGATGTCTTTCAAAGAATTCTTCCACGATTGGTGTAGGACGAAATTGTGTTTCCTCACTTTCAGATGCAATCTGTGCACTTTTGGTATCACCTTTTCTTTTCTCGAGGATTGGTGCAAGCTTCTCAATGCTGGAGTTCTGAAAAATATCTGTGACGCACACTTGGTATCCCTCGTCTCGCATTTTCCTTACCAGGTGAAATGGCTTGCAAGGAATCGCCTGATAAGTCAAAGAAGAAGTCTTCTTCGGGCTTAGGTAGATGATTGATCGGTAAAATGCTCTGCCATATTTTTTGCAACTTTCTATTTGAATGGAAATTCTGCTGAAGAGGCGAAGACGTGTTAGATGAAGTTGTAACGTTGCAAAGGTTCTCTTTTCCATCGATCATTTCGGCTAGGAAGACTTTTTGCAAGTAACTCACGTCTTTTTTGCCGTTCTTGTTTGTGGGAACAGCGGAAAGTGCAACAAAGACTTTAGGAATGGATCTGATGGGAAGCACTTGTGCCAGGGACGACACCAAATGTTGTTTCCAAGATAAGTCAACACGCTTGCCATTTTGTTTAACGTCTTCTAGTTTGACAGCAGCTCCGAGCAAGGTTCGATCGTCGTGTGTAAACGTGCATACCCACGCACTTGTTACAACAGGATCAGCCTCGATCATCCGTTGGACCTCCATCAAGTCGACTCTTACTCCGTTTACTTTTGTTGTTTTAGAGTCACGGTCCCGACCGAAGTAAACCAGTTCACCAGTCGACGGCATAAGTTCCACGATATCTTCGGTCAGCAGCATCTGTTCACCAGGCTTGCCCCAACACGAGGCGCTAAACGACTTGTTTCGTTTTTGTAGCTCTAGCCGCGGCCACTTCCGGCAAAATCGGAACACAGGCATTTTCCACCAATCGCCAGGTGACCTTTGGCTCCTTGGGGAACAGGATCTTGCTGGTTCCTCACAACAGCGACTGTGACGTTATCGATTGGCTTTCCGATAGGAATGTATTCGAGACCTGTCTTAGGTAGTTCATCGCTGACGAAGCACCGTACGACACAACCGACTGTAGCTTCAGTAGGACCGTATTCGTTCCACACGACAAACGGATTGTCTCTTTTGTTTATCTTTAGTTTATGAAGCAGAGCAGGCGTCAGTTCTTCGCCACCCAAGATGAAGGTTGAAGCGCTGAGACGCTGGCTGGTGGTGGAGAGAATGGTGTCTAGCTGAAGAGGGGAGTACTTCGCTGTGGTAATCTCGGTTGAATTAGCAAGTGCTTGGTATGAGTCTTGAAAAGGCTTGAAAATTTGAATGACGCTGCCTCCTAGCAGAGGTGGAAGTATACTTGTGATTGTGAAATCAAATGTAAGTGGCGCAAAAAATGGCGTGAAGGTGTTGGAATCAAACTGATAAGCCTTGGTGGCCCACGTGGCGTAGTTTAGAAGAGCTTCGTGTCCGATGATGACTCCCTTGGGGGTTCCCGTAGTACCGGAAGTGTACAGCACGTACACTTCGTCTTCCCGCTGAACGTCATGAGACCAGTCAAAGACAATCTTTTGTAAAGCTCTTGTGTCTTTATTCTTCACAGCTTCGGCTATATCTTGTAATGCAAATGCTCGTTTGTCGACCAATTGCTTGGATGGCTGATAACTTTCGCTGAAGGTTGTGAACAATGTATCAAATCTGAACTCTGTAAGTTCGTTGGCCACTGTGTAGTGTTTTCTGGACGTTTTGACGGACTTCAGGGTTGCAGATGAATCACACAGGTGCTGCATGAACCCACGCGATAGGAACAGCTCGTTTCGCCAGTCGGTTTTCACTCTACATTCCAGATGCGCCTTCTTAAAGGATTTCAGAGAACGTACGAGTTTCTCTTTGAGTTCGAGGTCCATGACGTCACCCACAAAAATGACGCCACCCTTGTCAAGTAGTGTTTCACAAGCTTGAAACACCGTGCGCAGATAGTTGTGCCCTGGAAAACAGTGTACCACACTGTTCATGACGATCAAATCAAATTTCATTCCTTGTAGGGTGTGTCCTATTTGGTCAGCGGACGCGCAGAGGACCTGGACGTTTGTTATGCCTTTCCTTTTCAGCTCTCCTTCAAGTCTTGTGGTCATTGTATCTGAAAGGTCCGTGGCGACATAGTGGGCAACCATTGGACAGAGTTTCTGAACGGTGAGACCCGAAGCGCAGCCAATCTCCAGAACACGAGTTGTAGGCTTAATGTAGTCTTTGAGCTTGATCAAAACGTTTTCTGCGTATTCTTTCATTTCTTCGACACTCATGTGTTCGCCAGTGTAAGAGCTTTTCCATCCTCCACTCTCGATGTCATCCTTTGCCTTGTCCGCGACGCAGTTCCACAGTTCAACGTCCATCAACGGAGAATTCTCGACGACTTGCGGAATGGTGAGGAATTCTTGTGAATCAACGCAGACTATCGATCTGATTGAAGGACATGCCCAGTGAAGATGATTAGCTATGCCAATATGTGATTTATTGAAGACGATCGCTTTGATTTCAGCTTCGTCACAGATATGTTCGAGCCGTGGCTTAGGCTTGTTGGATCTATGGGAACATACACCAATCCAGAGAACACAGATGCTAGGATACATTGCGCTGTTTCTGCAGAGTTATCGAGAAGCAAACCGATTCTTGACTGTTTTGGTAGCTGGCAGACTTTTCGTAGAAAGAGCGAAAGCTCTACGGAGTGTTGCAGTAATTCTCTGTACGTAACTCGTAGCCCACTTGTTTCGATAATTGCAGTGCTTTCAGCATGTGCTTCAAAGCTTTCCTTTAGCAACTGTGGAAGGGATTTTTTACGTGGGCGCACCGGCCCACGCAAAACGGAAACTTCACTCAGGGTTTGCGTTGTTTCCGTTTGTCCGATTGTTCCACGGACGAGCTGCGCCAGAGGTGTGCTTTCGTTTTCACAACAGGATTTTATCAGCCAGACAAAATTATCCACGATGCTGTCAGCATATTGGTTGGAGAACAGGTCACTGTAATACTCCAGCGTGAACCGCATGCCTTCTGGTTCTTGAAGAAAGTCGAACTGCATATCCCACTTGGTTGTTCCGTTGTGTTGTAGATTCCTTTGCACATTGATGTCACTTGGTGGGCTGGTGTGTTCGCCTTTGATTTCAGTGTTGTGGTAGCACACGTTGACACTGAAAACAGGCGTAATGCTGGTATCTCGAGGAAGATTCAATTGGTTCACAATGTAGTCGAAGGGTGCCAGTTGATGATCAAAAGCTTTGAGGAACACTGCCGAAACGTCACTCAAGATATCAGCAAAAGTGCAGTTATCTGGAAGCTGTATTCGTAGAGCTAGTGTGTTAACAAAGCATCCGATGACGTGCTTGAATCTCAGGTCGCTTCGACCTGCAACTGGAGTGCCAATTATCAAGTCTCTGTCACCAGTGTATTGATGCAACAGGGCGTAAACCACTGACAACAGCTTCACGAACACTGTGTATTTTTCTGAGCCAAAGTCCTTTATAGCTCCAAGAATGTCGTTATCTATAAACCGTGTTATTCTATTGCCTTGGTGCGTAAATACTGCCGGCCGCCTTTTATCTCCTGGAAACGTAGTTAATGGCAAAGGACCGGCGAGTTTCTCCTTCCAGTACGTAACGTGAGTTTGCATCTTGGCATGCGGTGACCCGTGTTGCTCTTCTTTAGCAAACTCGGCATACAGTGGTCGGTTGTAAGTCCTCTTTAGCTTTCTTGCCTTCACACAATTTTATATAAGTGTCCCAAAGTTCGTTGTAAAACACAAAGTGTGACCACCCATCGAATACGATGTGGTGAACGACCACAGTAAAATAGAACACGTCGTTGGGAAGGCGGTAGAGTTTACATTGGACTGGGGGACCAGTACGAAGGTTAAACTGTGCTTTGTAATCGTTGCTGTAAAGGCCCATCGTTACCTGTTCTGCTTCATCCGCAAAATGCTGCACGTCCAGTTCTTCGACTTTAACGTCCAGTTGCCAGTTGTAACTCTGCGTGGGGCCTTCGTTTGTGTCAGTGATGGTAGTGAAGAAAGCAGCGTGTCTGGAAAGGACTGTGTTAGCCGCGACTGTGAATGCTTCTGGATGGAATCTTCCAGAGATTTTAAGGCAGTTTGTAGCGTTATAAGCACACGAGCTAACGGACATTTCTTCCATCACCCACAATCGTTTTTGTGAAAAAGGAAAGAGGAAATGAAGCTTGATCATCATGGCTCTGCCCAGGGATTTCTGTCGTTGTTTTCTTTGTGGCTAGTTTTTTTGGAAGATGAGATTCCAAAGCAAACTGTAGGTCGGGAATTTTCTCATCTCGGTCATCGTAAACGGTTCGTCGAGGCTTAGTGCATTCGCTAGTATCATGTTTACTTGGGTCGAGGTCAAAGAGTCGAACCCCAGAGTAAACAAATTTTCATTCTCTTTTTCTTGCCAGTCGTAGTTTGTATCTAGACTGTCATTCAGAGCTCTTCCAAGCAGCATCTTCACCTCATCTTCGGCTGAGATCTGTTTATCAGCTCGTAGCTTTGTCGTGGTTCTATGAATTTTTTCTTGAGCATTCAAGTGTACTTCTACCAAGTTTATCAAGCCAGTATATGTCGGGTTCTTGTGAAATGCTGCCAAGGTGATATTGCAGTTGACCGCGTTACGTAATTTCATGGATAACTGAGTGCATAACAGAGAATCCATGCCAAGTGCGAAGAGGTTTTTCATTCGCCATTTCTTGCCAATCGTGGTTGGTACTGAGGACTTCGTTCAGTGTGCTGTGAATGATTAGTTTAACGTCTCCGATTGTCGGTCTAAAGGAATCTAGTTTCTCTTCACATTTATTCTGTACGTATTCCTCCGCGAGATCGGGCTGCGGCAAATCTTTGGGACCACGACAGTTTGCTTGATCACGTGGTGCTAGTCCGTGTTCTAATTGTAGTAGTTTGTTGTTGATTGTTTGTCCTGGCTTAGGCCAAAATCGCGTACGTTCAAAAGCATAGTTGGGAACCAAGGGAATTTTTTGAAATTTGTTGATGCCGGGGTAAAATTTCTTCCAACAGATGTCTTTTCCGTTCAAAAACTGCTTCGCGTTGTTCTGAAAATGACCCGGGAATTCAAAGCTGTTGAGATGACTATTTGCTGCAATATTGACAGAGTAACCGCAATGAACTGATGCTTGTTTGATCTCATTTGGTGACGCGCTGGAACTTAGGTCCCGATAGAGATCTTTCAAAGCTCGCGTCATTAGTTCCCAGGTTGTGGCGAAGATGACCGCTCTGTGTTGATATCGTGTCTGTTCTCGACCGGTGTTTAACGTATAGCTTACGTTCCTTAGCATTTCGTATGATGTTTTTTCGGATTCGTGAAAAAACTTCATGATTTTCCCAACAAACATCGTCAAGGAATGCTTGGTATTTGCTGCAAGCGCGAGCAACTGACTTTCGTGCTGCTGGTGCGCCGAGGGATGCGTCGGAATAGAAGCATGTGTCGTGTGGTGCTCACGGACAACGGCATGGACGTTTGTTCCCAAGAGACCAAACGCACTTATGCTTGCATATCTGGTGGGATTATCTTCTGTTGATCGCCATTCTTTGATGGAAGTGTTGACGTACACTGGAGAAGTTTCCCAATTGATGTGAGGATTCGGTGTGGCAAAGTTTACAGCCGGCGGGATTTTCTCTTTATGCAGGCACAACAGGACTTTTACAAGTGATACAACTCCGGCAGCTCCATCTGCCAAATGTCCAATATTCGCTTTCACCGAGCCGATTGGAATCTTTTTTACTTCGGCGTTGTTTGCAGCGTAACTGTGGCCACAAGTTTTGAAGGCTTTGGTAATTCCTGATATTTCTATGGGGTCTCCAAGCTCGGTACCAGTCCCATGAGTTTCAAAGTAGCCCAGTGTGTCCGGACTGATGTTTGCTAGTTCCCAGGCTTTGCATAACATATTGGCCTGGCACCTGGATGTGGTGCGGTAATTCCATTGGAATGACCATCTTGGTTGGCTGTCGTGGATTCCAAAACTCCATAGATATGATCGCCGTCCACTACGGCCTTTGCCAAAGGTTTGAGCACGACGACACCACAGCCCTCGCCTTTTGCAATCCCCTTTGCGGAAGCATCAAAAGCGCGACATTTCACGTCCGGTCCGGTGATTCCAAGCTGGTTCCAGATGTCAGTCTTGGCACTAACGGGAAGAAGATCCAGTGTTATCCCGCCGGCTATCGCCATGTCACAATCTCCTGACAGCAAACCCTGACAGGCGATGTGGACCGCAAGCAGAGAAGATGAACAGCCGGTTGCTACCATCATTGCGGGACCTTGGAGATTATGAGTATAGGAGACCCGAGATGAGATAAAAGGGGAATGGTTCCCGTGCGAAATGCTTGGATGGTTCTCCGTTAATATGTATTTGTACTTGTTGACGGTGTTTCCAACGTAAACACCAGTATTTGATCCTCGGATTTTCGAGGCGTAGCCGGCATCTTCGAGGGCCTCCCACGTTGTTTCGAGGAAGATTCGTTGCTCAGGTTCAATGAAAAGTGCTTCTCTGGGGTTGATTTGGAAAAGTTGGGCGTCAAATTTGTCTACTGAATGAAAAAATGAGCCAGTGAAGAAAGGATCGTCTTCGTTTACCAATTGACCACGAAACGAAGTGATGGCGTGTTCAATGTCTGGTATTCTCTCCTGGGGAAATTTTGCTACCGTGTCTCCGCTGTTCTTTAACATCTCCCAGAAGTCTTCACACGTTTGGGCACCGGGTAATCTCGTTGCCATGCCAATAATGGCAACGGGGAACTGGCTACAAGCCATCCCTACAAAGAGGTTCTTATTAAACTAATGCACGACTGATGATTTATTGGTACCCAAATCCAATTATATATAGGCCAGTGGGTCTATAGCGAGAAAATTGTAACTATTTGATGGCCGACATTACAAGAAACTAATGTGTCTTACGCTTCTTGAAAGGAAACAGTGCACGCGGAAATGTAACAAAACATTGAAACATGCAGTGGAAACATGAAGTGGGGCATGGATATATAGCTTATGGGTAGCCATTGTAGACTCTCCAGAGCAATCCGTGGTAGTGTGACATGAGTTTACGCGGGTAAGCTAATCATATATAAGTTATAGACAGCACTTTTGGTGTTATTACGAATTTACAGACAGTACCACACTCTTGGTATAAGAACACTTTGCTTCTTTCACTAAATAGAGCACGGGTGGCGTGTGCTGTTAGCGCGCTGCCGTCTAACCGGGCTTAACTTTTTGGTGAGAGGGTTAGTACTTGGATGGGTGACCGCTTGGGAATGACCCCGTTGTCGGGATTGGACTCATGTGAGTAGGGTTGTAGTTGATCTTTCCTGTGCTTCGAGGGTTTTTCGCCGGGTTCTCTGGTTTTCCTCCCTCCATAAAATCAATACCTAACATCTTAGCTGTGATCCGTTGTTGGTCTGAACTGTGTCGTTGGCGGCTGCTTGGAGCGCCTTTGATATGCCTCGACACGGCCACGTTGATCTGCGTCCTTCGCAATTCAGCCGCTGGCTGCAAGTAAGGATGATTACCAACCCAGTCCTTTATGCCTTTATCCTAAATACGTCAGAAGTTAATTTTGCTCATACCATCTGACATCTAGTCTTTTTGCAGGCACTTTAATGGCAACGTAAAACAAAATGCCCACTTTATATTTGACCGAAATGTTCTTTGATAACTCCAAGTTTTGGTTTGCCAAAATGGATTTACTTTTCAGGAAAATACCATCCTTTAAACTAATGACTGCCTTATTCTGGAATTCTGCTTAGTTCCTACTAATGGCGGTCTTCAAATAGTTACAATAGTCCATACGCACGATTTGTCGGGTGACTACAAGTGCCAGAATACTTTGCGGATGGCAAAGCATTCTGGTAATTGCAGTCGACTAACGCTACTGAACGTCATGTCTATTGGTTGGCTTAATATCCCGTACTTAGGCCTCCTCTAATTTACTAATTATGATCTCTATGGCTTTTACGAAATTTGTTAAATATTACACTGTAAAAAACAGACTGGTTAAAATAACCAATTTTTATTGGTTATCACCAATTTCGAATGGTTATTTTAACTAATTTGCTATTGGTTAAACCAATTCCAACCATTATTATTGGTTATTTTAACCAATTTAATATTGGTCACATTTGTTGTAACCATTATAAACTGGTTATTTCAACCAACATGATAATGGTTATAAGTTTTGTAACCATAAAAAATTGGTTATTTTAACCAATGGCCAATTGGTTATATTTACTATAACTATAGAAAATTGGTTATTTCAACAAATCAGAAAGTTTATCAATTTAACCATTGTGAATTGGTTGTTTTTTAACCAAATATTGTTTGGTTATATTTACCCTAACCATTATGAAATGGTTAATTTAACCAATGAGTAATCGGTTATATCGATTTTGAATTTCTTCATATAGGTAAACCAGATAAAACCATTCTCTAAGATTCAGTAATTGCTTAGCCATTATTAAATTAGACAATTATGTTAACAGATTAGCCATCGGTTACCTAATATCTACAAATGTTAAATATTTTATTGAAAGCATTCAATTATACTGATGCAGTGCCTAAAAGCCGGCCGCGCCGAGCAATTAAGTAGACTATATAGAAAACCATGCAAATAGTGAAATAAAAGTAGCGTGCTGCGTAGGCAGTGTAGAAGGTTAGATATACTGCCGAAACAGAGAACGTAGGAGTCTAACGTTTCGAGCGGAGGCCCTTCGTCAGAGAGAAACGTAAAGAGTGTAAACAAACAATGAGCTTATATACGAAAGGTCAACCAGGCCGAGTTGTCTGATTCTAGTATAAATGTGAGAGAGTTCTAAAAAGATAACCACTGTGAAGTATGCACCACATTCAGCCTTCGATTCAGCCTTCGATTCGGCCTTCGATATTCAGCCGTCGATTCAATTATCGCACTTATTGCGAAGTTATCTCCATATTCATCAGGGGGGTTATGTTGTATATTTCATATTACATCAGATATAAACACAATTTTCTCAGCCGCTATTCTATACGATTTTTTTAAATTTATGTTGTACAGAATTTCATGCTTTTTAATTTAGTTTAAGTCTCCAGAGTGGCACAGACCCATGAAAGACGCAGACGAGCGTTAAACAAATTGCGGCGCGGCGTCATTAATACGCGACTGACGGGTTGCGATGCATATTTCAGATTACCTCAGATATTAACACAATTTACATATGTTGTACAGAATTTCATGCTCTTTAATCTAGTATAAGTCCCCAGTGGCATATATACGTGTATGCTTTCTCACTTCTGCCGTCTCACTTCTGGCATGCATGAGTAACTGATTTTCTTTAGCTAGATCCATTCTCGTCTAAACCTACTAGAATTAACTAGGAGATACGTGTGCATAACACTACAGTTGCTTTGATCAATGCTTTTTCTTGAGTAAATGGTTAGAGAACACCGCTGCCAAACGTTTTGCGCATGCGCGACGCGACGTCCGAGCTCGTCCTCAGAAAAAGAGCGGGAAAACACTGAAATATTTGGACTGGTCCGAGAGTCCAACACAAAAGTTAAAATTATAAGCATACTGCAAAAAAGATAAGGTAGGTAATTTGTGCATGGCTTCTTTGTCAATATTGTAACATATTCTGAAATGACCCCTTCGTAATTTTCTTTACCGTTTTTTAAAAACACAAATGAATAGTCGAGTCTTACTTTGTCTTCACCAGTGAACTCGATGTAAGTTAAAGTTCACTGTCTGGTTGTTGTTTGCCAAGTGAAGCACCAGAGGGTGTCTACAGCTTTTGGCAATTGACCACATGTCTGCTATTGTGGATTACACAGGAAAATTTGCCGCATTGTTGTAATTTGTTTGGTCCTATTTTGATTGTAAGTTTTCTAAAACCTTTACAAGGTTGTATAAGCCCAGAACTTACAGAGTTGTGAAACTCACTTGCTCATATAAAGGGAGTTGCACAATGTTTTCCATAATCTGGACCAACGTTTTGAGATCTCAATATCTTGTAACAACTTTGTTTATGCACACTTTTGACTAGTCTGAGAGCAGTATATACAATGTTAAATAGAGTATATACAATGAATCAATAATGTTAAATATGACTTTCAAAAACTTATCGTCACTCCAACGTCTATAGTACATCACATTTAAAAATTGACTACGAATCAGACTTAAAATACTTACCAAGCTTGTAAAAACTTCTATTCTTGAAATAAATATTCTCGCTCCTTGAACTGATTTCGAATGTATAGCCGTTCCGTAGAAAATGTAGAGCGCTTCCGTAGAAATGTATATATACAGCTGTTCCGTAGAAAATATATAGCACTTCCGTACAAAATGTATAGCTAGCCGTTCCGTAGAACATGTATAGCTTTTCCGTAGAAAATGTATGGCTTTTCCGTAGAAAATGTATAGCTCTTCCGTACAAAATGTATAGCTCTTCCCATAGGTAGCCCAAGCACACTGTGTGAGTATATATATATATATAGTAACGTTAATACTATATTCTATTTTATAATTGATTTATTTTATATGGCATAGAAATGCATACTGTTTAATACCATTTAACTGTTCATATCCTCTTTCATAAGATCAATATGTATCTATATGACTTGTTCGTTGACCATAAAATTGAGCAGTGTTTTAATAATATAAATAAATACAGCTACTCTACATTAATTACCCCCTGCTGTGTTCACCTGGCTTAACCGTCGGATAAACATTGTTATATTACTATTTTTACCGCAAAATATACAGGAAAATCAAATTTACTGTTCAGACTAACTGCTTACTTAATATACCATGTAAGATGGAAAAATTCACATCTAGTTGTAAGTATATGTGTGAATTTTTACAGGTAAAATATGTAAATGTATGGGTAAATTCATGCTGTAGTCAGGACCACGTGGTTGTATATTTTTGTGTGAATAGATATAAATTTGAATAAACATATTCCAATAAATATCAAATATTGTGTATACCGTCTTCTTCACTGGGCATGCTTCCTATTTCCCATAAGAATGACCACTTTATTGAGTTTCCATAGCATTTTACCAATCCATTAATACATACATTGACTATTTCATAAACCAGCCCCATATATAATACACAGTGGTTATGCACTTGTCAATGGGAAACCCTCGCCCCCCCCCCCCCCCCCCCCCCACCACGGGTAAATATAGAGCATTAGACTCTCGGTGTAAAAATCTGCAAAAATGACCGTGGGTATATATATATATATGGATAGCTTACAGTCAAGCAAAGAAAATATCTTACAGTAGGTTATTTTTAGATGCATCTGAACATTCGTCAAGCAACAGAGCCAATACCAGTACAGGTGCAAGTACATGTACAACCAAGCAAGCTCAACCACTGTCTTTGTGAGGCCTTTCGCAAGAGGAAAGAGGAAGATCGGTCATCCAAATTTAAGCCAAAACCTGGAGGGAAACGCGCAAAACGATCTGAAGAGGTAAAAATTAAAGTTGGCTTAGTGCAAGATAAGAATGGTGAATGGCACATTGACTAAAGTAAAATCAAGGACGATAACACTTGCAATCTCTTCTGGATAATAGTGCTGCAACTCTTTTACAGAAAGCAGTTGAAAAACATGCGCGTCATCATTAGCAATTTGACAAAGATTGCAAATACGTTATATTGTACCATGATTTGTCCATTGTGAAGAACTTGCCTAAGAGCAATACAACCATTTCTGTTATCTGAATAACAATAAAGATTTGCTTATGCCATATTCCAAAATGTATTTTTGGCTCTGTACTAAAGCTGACTTTGAGAACTCATTGTCTGATGAGAGCACTGATGCAGAAATTGAGGAGATAACTTCAATGGTAATTGATAGCAAGAAACCAGTGCAATCATCCCCAACTACTTTACCAACCACAAGCTACGATAACACTTGGAAAGAACCACAAGATAGTGGAACAACCAACACCAGAAACAACCAACCACAACCAACTACAGCCAACACTAGCCAACAATCATCATTCACACTCAGTAACCACGGCATAGAGAAGTATTTGGTGCCACATCAATACCCTATACATGCCTAGGTTATTTTTCTCGTAATGACATTGCAGTGCATGCAGACATGTGTGCTGAAAACCGGGTGGACTCAATCGGAGATGTTGAACCCAATGAGGATGAAGATAAACCTGTTGAAGAAATTAGTGATCTTCCGGATGAGTTGGGTGATCTTTCACATCAGTCTGAAGAAGCTCGAAAGAAAGTTGTTGAAAAACTTAAAAATAACACGATCGGAACAACCATAAACAGAGCGTCTATTCGGAGGCGTGAAGGTTTTAACAACTACATGGATGCCAGAAAGAGAAAATGGTTTAAGCCAGAGGCAGTCCTTAAGATTACCTTCCTTGGTGAACCAGCAGTGGATGGAGGTGGCCCAAGGCGGGAGTTTTTTACAGGTGAGAATTTTTTAATAATTGATGGCTTATACTGAAATGCTTACATGAACTTTTATTCCATGGTAATTTGATGATGACAGATAATGGCCACCATGTACTGTACTCTGTCTCAATTTAAGTAACCATTAATTTGCCAAAACTTCCCCTTGATCGGTAAACATACTGTATACAGTGTGATATTATAGATAGAGTAAAATAAATTTTGAGGTTTAACCAATTTAATGCACAAATGTGCCCTGGTGCACCCTACCTTGTCATTTTACTCTGTCTAACACCAGATGATTTTACTTGACAAGGAAAGACCCAAGGTTGCAGGTTAAATGTAACCAACATTTATTTTACACCGATCAACATTCTCTTTTTAAGTAGTCCATGGCCTGCATGGTACCTCAAATGTTAGTTGTAATAAAATATTGTGCTTTTTATTGTGCTTTGCAGATGTTTTGCAGCATATCAAGTTCACCTTATTCAATTCAACTGGGTATCCATTGGTTAACACTCGAGCTTTGGTAAATGAAGAATTCAAGGTTGCTGGTGAATTGATGGCGTCATCTATTGCCCAAGAAGGACCAGCCCCTTGCTTGTTATCTGAGAATGTTTTTGCTTATGTTGCGAGAGGGATATGCAGTGTCCAGTCATATAATTGGTTGGAGCATTTGGAAGATGAACAAATCAAGAAGGAAATTTTGGTTACGGCTGTAGTTACTTTATGACTAGTCTTAAGACACACAACGACCATTGTAAATCATACTGTCAGTGATCATTCATAATTATTAAATTCTGAAACTCAGACTCTTAAAAGCATACTTGTAGCACTTTTTAAAACAAATTAACATATACTGTAGTATGCTTATGGGAGGGTTCTGAGAACAAGTAAGTGCTCATCAAAATTCTTATTGTGTTTATATTGTGGATCTAATAGTTGAGAGTCAAAATAATTAAAAAAGTGTTTAATTTGTGTGTCTCATTAAAATATTAAATACTTGAACAGCCTCATTATAATCTGATGGATACTGTAGTTCATAAAATTCCATCAAGTACTGAAAATAGTCCTGAAATTCATTCTCGTTGTTTGCTCGTGAGCATCTAAGTTGCACTTCCTGTAACTTATCATCAGAAACTTGGACACGGAAGTCAAAGCCTCCAAATTGCTCTGGAATAGCAAATAGGATATTCGGTACTCCAGCCACGGTTTCATGGCGAGATGGTCTGATGTAATGGGTATTCCAGTATAACTGTGCTTCGTCAAGGGAACTTTGAAGAACACCATTAAAAGCAAACCACAAGCATTCACTAGTGAACTCATCATCCAAGTTTAATTGCTTTTCCTCAACCAGATCTTTGAAAAATTGAATCCACCAACTCGTACATGTCTTTTTTAAATGAGACCACCAGTTTTCAATCCTCTGGTTATGTGTAGAAGTACCATAAACATGAGCTTGTTCCCCAGGAAATGGACCATCATCATTCGTTCGAAAGTAGCATTGTGCAGCAGCAATTACACCATTTTCAGTTCCACAATCAGTTCTTGTCTGTAGAGGACAACCTCTCTTTTGCCTTACAAAATCTAGATACTAGATAGAACTGAGCAACGGTTTCTGGAGCGTTGTTGGATCTTGTAACCTCTAACCACACAACTTTCCTACTAAAACCGTCGACAGCACCATGAATAGCCAAGCCAAATGACTTCAACTTATCATAACCTGTTAATAAGAAAATGAAATTTCTAGAATAACCCATTAAAGGTTAATAATTTGGCTACAGTCAATAATACACTAACAAAACCGACAATAAATACTCGATCATTGCATACACACCATCAATAAGCCAACACTGATTAGGACCTTGGGAGATATACTGACGCCTTCTCAGCCTCTTCTTTCTTCTCATACTGCTTGCTTCTGGGTCAAGTTCTCTTAGAACCCTTGCGACAAGCTTCCGTGGTACATGTAGATGATGTTTCAGTCGCAGAATGTGCCACATCTTTCTGTAACCAGCCAAAGATCCCGCACCTTGCATTTCTTGATTTATAACGTTTCTGACGTGCTCTTCATTAAAATTCTGGTTTTCTTTTCGACGTGATTGTCATGATAATTGATAATCATTCAAACGTCTCTTTAAAGTGCGAACGGTCATCAGTAGGTAAGCCACAGCTATAGAACACTTTTTCCAGGAGCTCTTACCCCTGTCAGTTAGTTACCAGGGCTGTCCGCGTGAGCCCTGTGCGCGCGCATGTGAACCGGAAATACGTGTTTGAATAGAGAAACCGGTTTTAACCAGTACGACTGTTGTCAGACAATGGTTCAAATCAATAAGGAATGTTGTTTAATGAAACAAACGTGCAATGCTTACGGTCACTGTTTATTTAGTCAGTGTGTTTGTGAACTGGTTGAAGAAACGTGGTAAAGAGAAGCATGGCACATCTGTTTGAGCAAATGTATGTCGACGAAGTTGATTTTGAGGACATTCTAACTTTTGAGCAAATTATCGATCTCGTTTCTACCGAGTTTGTCCATAGACAGATTGAAGAGCTGGAGGAGCTAGTGACATGTGCCAAGGAGATGGAGTTGGAGAAGGAGGAGGTGGATGGTAATCAATGGACTACCGTGAGAGAGCCTTGTGAAAATTCTGATGAAGAGTATCGTTGGATGGCCTACACAGACCAAGCTATTTCAATGATTGACCGTGAAGATATTTGGAGGGCAATCTTGGAGGCCTGCAGGATTTTATCGTTTCCTAGTCCTTCCACTTTACGCAGACAATATTTTGACAGTTTATTTAATCTGAGCTGGTTTATTTGGTCTAAGATGTACGCTGAGACCTCAAGAACAATGAACATTAATAACTTAATGGACTATATAATGTGTACATGCAAACTTAAGTGCCATTCAACTGTGTAATTAAAATTGTGTGAATAAAAAAGTTTTTAAAAACCTAATGCATTGGTCTACTTTCTTCATACTATACATTGTTGCTTGTGGCGACAGTGGTGTACGGTTTAGGGAAAATTTTCAAATGGGGACTTGTTATAGCAAATCACAAAATGACAGAGCCAAGGTAATGCAAAGACTTGCGAGTATTGTTTTGTTCGAAACAGAGACAAAGTCTTAAAATGCAAACTCTTAATCTTGTATAAAGTACGATGTTGAAATGTGGCTTGATTCATGTAATATTCGTAAACATATGATGAAATAAAACTTGATTCAATACTGCGACTGGTCTAATTTTTTTATATCATATTTGAACGAAGAAAGTTAATTAGTCAATATTGTGATTTGGCAAAGTTCATATCATTAACTTCTGGCTTATTGTCTATGTGATTTTGTGAACATTGTTAACCCACTACGCTTTGGGAAATACGCACTATTCCACCAAGGGGAAATTGGACATGATTAATGGGGAATATAAAAATATTACCTATACTAGATAACCTAAACTGTACTTGGAATATTTGCATTGAAACTGAAAACCGATTAAATACTATGACTGCAACCATGTCTCATTTGTACAATCCCGAGAGAAAATAACATGTACACTTTTTGAACATTTTATTGAAATCGTTACAAGGGAATAAGTTGTATAAGCAACAAATCAATCGGTGTAAGCGGACAGTGGCGGATCAAGGGGGGGGGGGGGGGGGGGGGCAGTATGGGCAGGTGCCAGGGGCCCCGCGGTTTGAGGGGCCCCGCGCTTCGCAAAGCCAATTTTTTTAGTTCTAAGCAGAGATTCGATAGAGTCATAGAGACTAGAGTATTGCACGTGATAATATACACCTACCTTTAAGATATAAAAAACTAATTACGGTCCTACCAATACTCTAGTACATGTATGATGTAGCTGAAACGCCATATGGAGCTCTCTAACTCCGAATAATATTTGTATTTAATTCATCCCGCTTTCATAAACTTTGGGAAAGATAATCTCGATATTATTCAGGCTCTTCGCTCCAATCATATTGATAGTTTCGTGTCACAAACGTCACTGTTGTTCTAATCAAGATGTTTACGACTTTTCAACTTACACTTGTCTGGCTTCCTAGAGGTCGTTTGCGAGAAATGTCCGCAAAACGTGTCGGCGCGTTCAATATGTTATATGTAATCCGAGCTGCTGGACGCGTGCCTTGCACCATAGCGACAAGCGAGTAGGAGCACCGAAAGCAGTTCTCCCCCGAGGCCGAACTGATATGTTTCGCCTCGGGTTGTAGCACAAATACAACTCCGGTTGTATTTGTCAATCGCCATTCGCCATGAGTGGTCGCAAAAGAGACAGTGGCCGCACTGACTATTTGTCTGGCCACCAAAAACGCAAGAAGAAACAACAGCGAGAAGAACAAGAGAAGAAGGAGCAAGCGCAAATGCGCCGTCTTGATCAATTTTACTTGACAAGCTCTAATCCAGGTAGTGGCGATGCCTTCTCTCCTTCCACTTCCAGAACCAATGCCATAAATGAAGATCATTCGGACTCGGTCAGTGAAAGCTCCATGGCCGTTGAGGGCATTGTTATGGCTGCTGATGAAGATGTTAGTGAAACCGGAGCCGAATGCATTCGGGATGAGGCCAAGGATAACAAAGAGTCGAAAGAACAGTCTGAACAAGCTCCGTTAGCATCTGACTGCCACTGGCACAATTTCCCAAACGATCTTGGTGCTTGGCCCGATATATTACCTGATGATATGCGTAAGTTCTGGATTGCACGTGGAAGTGATGACTGTCGATATATTGACAATATTGGTAAATTTCGCGAGTCAGCCAAAATGTGTGGAAGCGAAAAGATTGATCGCTACTGTCAGCTTTCATATTTCACAAAAATTCCACGCACAGGTGAGAAAATTGATCGCAAATGGTTGTGCTACTCGAAGATAACCGGACGGATATACTGTTTTGCATGCAAAGTAATGTCTACGAAATTCAGTTCCCAGTTTGTCGTCGGATACAACGACTGGAAACATGCGGGTGAACAGATCTCCAGTCATGAAAACAGCGCAGGCCATCGCGAAGCTATGATTGCCCTGCGCACACGGAAGTTGAGAGGGGTCACCGTTGATACAGCATTGGTTAAGCAATACGAGGATGAAGTGTCTTATGGTCGAGAGCTGCTGAAGCGACTGGTTAGCGTTATTAAGTTTTTGTGCGAACGTGGTCTAGCCTTTCGCGGTAAAGATGAGCTGGTTGGCTCGGTACACAACGGCAATTACTTGGGGATTGTTGAGCTTTTGGCTGAATATGACCCCGTTCTGGCCAAGCACATCCAAATGCATGGCAACCAAGGCAAAGGACATGCTTCCTATTTGTCTTCGTCGATTTGCGAAGAAGTTATAGAACTCATGGGCAAAGAAGTTCTTTCCACCATTGTAGAAGAGGTCAAATCGTTGATCCACTATTCTATATCTGTTGATTCCACCCCGGATGTAACACACGTTGACCAACTAACAGTAACAATCCGATATGTTAAATCTACTGGTCCTGTCGAGCGATTCCTTACATTTCTACCCATGTATGGTCACACTGGAGCCCAAATTGCCGATCACTTGCTGAAGTTTCTGGCTGAGCAAGGCATTCCTATTGAACTGTGTCGTGGACAGTCGTACGACAACGCGTCGAACATGAGCGGAAAGTACAATGGAGTGCAAGCTGTCGTTCGAAAAAGTTCACCATATGCCAAATATGTTCCTTGTTCTGCCCATTCGCTCAATTTGGGTGGAAAACACGCTGCAGAAGCTTGTTCAGAGGGCAGTGAAATGTTTAACCTGATTCAGAGTCTCTACAATTTCTTTTCCGGATCCACTCATCGCTGGGCAATTCTAAAGAAGCATCTCGAGGGACTGCCTGTCGACAAATCTTTGTCGGAGACACGCTGGTCAGCACGAGGTGATGCGGTGAAAGCACTGAGCAATGGCTACGAGCAAAACAAGAATGCCTTGGAAGAAATTGGAGCTGACTTGGAACAATCTGCAGAAACAAGAAACGAAGTGTCCGGGCTTCTCAAACGTCTTGAAAAGCTTGAAACTGCAATTTTACTTGAATTGTGGAATGACATACTGCAACAGTTCCAGAAAACAAGTTGTTCGCTTCAGAAAGCCGGTTTACCCTTGAATTGTGCTGTAAATTTGCTGGATTCGCTTTTGATATTTGTGGAGCAACTCCGGGAGAAATTCAACGATTATGAGAAGAAAGGTGTAGAAAGGTGCGGCCATAGTGAGTACGCAGATGCTTCAAGGCGTACCCGCAAACGAAATCGACGAATCTTCCAGGGCGACGAAGGTGCAGCGGAGGATACAGTTTTGCAGGGCGGCATCAAATTTCGTGTGGAAGTGTTTTTCGCAATTATCGACCACGTCTGTGCTGCTTTGAAACAAAGAATCGCTGCTACAAGACCGTTTCCGAGAGATTTGGCTTCCTTTCGCAGCTTAGCAGTATGTGCGACGAGGATGTGAAGGCTGGTGCCCGAAAGCTTGTTGAAGCCTATCCAGACGATTTAGAAGAAACCTTCCCTAACGAACTCGTCCAGTTTGTTTATTACTTCTTTGAGCCGTTGCAACCTGGAGCAAAAGTTCGGAAGATGAGAGTTCCACAAGAGGAGGACAAGAAGATGGTCCATTGAATTATTGATGTTCCTCAATCTCAAACAGAATGAGCTAAGTGAAACCTTCACAAATGTGGAAATTGCTTTGCGTATTTATCTCACCATGATGGTCAGCAATTGCACGGGGGAGCGCTCATTCTCGAAACTGAAACGTGTAAAGAGTGTTTCGCGTAGCACGATGGGACAGACACGCTTAAGTGCTCTATCACTGATGAGTTTGGAATCAGACATTTTACGTTCGCTTGACTTCTCAAAATTGGCAAATGATTTTGCTTCTGCAAAGGCCAGAAAAGTTCCTTTTTTGTAAAACATTTTGCAGAAACATTGTTTGTAAATAGTACTATTTTGGTTATAAAATTTCTCTGATATCTTCCTGTGCATAGTCTTTTTTTTTTGGGGGGGGGGGGGGGGCATTAATCGGCCAAGTAATGTTTGTGCCAGGGGCCCCGCGCAAGCTTGATCCGCCACTGTAAGCGGAGGACTTGAGAAATCTGAAAGCTAGATAAAAAGTGATAATCCTTAATTGACGTAAAGTGAATAGGGGGATGATTTCGTATACCAAGCAAACACTAAAACCTTCAGTGTACTTATGTGATGTGGAAAAGGGGTACATAGACACATTTTGAGAAAGGTAACACTTTCCATTCGGAATGAATTTGTAAAATGCGTTACTAACCTTAGAAGACTTTACATGTTACACGGTTTATTAGTGGGAGACTGTCATTTGTATAAACTTGTGAAATGTTACACCATCCTCATAGAAACAATTGTTATCCAACATCCAAATTGGTACAGAGAATCCATAAAAGTTGATTCATTGCAAATGCGACTAGGCAGTGCGGTGGAAGAACAGTGAAAGACGATTGAAATGGCACCAAACAAAAGCGAATTCAGACTGACGCTAATTTGAAATGCAAAAGTCTTTCGTTTGCGATAAAACAATGCCATGGTTGATATAATGACTTTTCTTTTGTTTTTGAAAAGAATGAAGGTATTAGCAGTGTTGCGTAATTGCTTTTTTACCCTGCACGAAAATTTATAGCGAAGCTTTGGCCCTGCTTTTTTGGGGGGGAAAATATCTGTTTTGCCGATATTGAACGTACAGGAGCGTTGAACGTATAGTTTTTCATTTCAACGCAACAAAGGCTAAGACGTTATCTTGTACTTGTGAAGCATTTCGTTGATGGGGGTACAAAATGCAAATTCGGATCGAAGACTTTCTATTGGAAATAAACGTGGGATAATGTCGTTTAGTGTTTTAGCATTCGCTCCTGTGTCCGTAAGACATTTCTTTGTTGACACGTTGTTTTTGCGTATTGTCCTGTCACACTGAAAACATTTTACATACTTGATATATTTTTTGATTGTTCATAGTTATACTGAATAAATTTCTACGTAATAAATTTCAGTGTGAAACCTCTAAACTTTGGACATGACAGTTGTTCGTTGTTTCGTGTGAATAACGAAATGTTAGTATTTTAGTTTCTTGAATTACTTACTATATGAAACTGGGAAAATATCAATAGTGCAATGTTTGCTATTGATGACTGTACTAAATTAGCATTAGGTGTACAAGTGTAATATTTAATGACCTCCCGTCTCTTTAGTTGCATAAAATAAATTACTGTTTTCATTATTTACTAAAATTTTACACGGGTATATTTTGATTTCGTTTCTCGGTTGTATATACATCTTCTGAAACGATCATATTTTATCATGTGTAACCACAAGTCATATATGCTTGAATCCGCTGAGTGCTCAGTATACATGATCTAAATATTCAAACGTGAAGTGCTTAGTTATTATGATACTCTTGTACTTTCATGTTCAGTCCAAATTGTGATATTCTTTTATTCTGTTGAAATCTGGTTTTGTCATAAGTCATGGCATAATTGTCTAACAATCTATGTAGCGGTAATGGTCATTGCTTTATATTTAGACTTAACTAACTCATCATATTTCTTCTGTATATAACCGTAAGACGTTAAGTTTCTTTGTTATTTTGTACAAATTGTATTTGTTTATAATAAGTCTTATACACATGTTTTACTTTTGTTTTATTTACATTAAATTAACATCGATCGGTATAAAGATAAACATGTTTCGGGTTTCCTCGAAGTAGTTATTTGTCATATTACGGCCCGATTAGGCCCGTTGGCCCGAACTATATACCAAGACATTTTGATTGTTCCTTGCCCTAGATGTACATGTCCAGGTCCCCCCTCCCCTTGCATTTACCACGAATGGATTTTATTCCATTCAAAATGTAATGTTTTGGTTTAAATTGACGCTCGTGCAATGGGAACATTTGTGCGCTTGTAAAGTATATAATATTTTATGAATAACTCGATGGCACATGAATTTTCAAATAACCCAAGACGTGTTTCAAAATGGCATTTAGTTTGTTAACGGAATTTAGCGTATGAGTGGACGAATAATTCATATTATTTTCAATTATTATTTGTAAATGTAAAATATGAAACAACGTTTTTAAGTCTTGCATGGGTCGTATATTCCCAAGCACGCATATTAACAACGTACACAATCAACCTCAACGACAACGTCCTTTAATTTTTATTCATGTTCTGTGATCTAGCTCCTATCAATGATATAAGTAGTTCGTTGTGATTGGACATCTTTGAATCAAGCTTACTACACAACATTTAATCGGTTAACTTACCGTTTTAAAATGTTTCGTTGTAGGCAACGGACCTCGGAGACCTTTTGTCTCACCGCCTAATAGCAGGGATTGAAGTGAGTTCATTAAGATTTTTACAGGCTTTATAGACAGCTTATTACTGTTTGAGAATGTAAAATTCCATAAACATATTAACGACCAAAGGCTTTTCAAAAAGTAAAACTTTATTTTTGTACGATGTTTCGGAATCCTACTCCATCAATCGTCAGGTACTGCGCACTGAGTTAGAGAATGATCAAATAGTTAGAAAAATGCGGTGGCCGAACGAAGTTTTAAATCGAATCTAACATCACAGCGATATACGATACTTTATTATTTTTAATCGATCTCTTATAATTGATAAGAGTTTTTCTTTTTTATGAATTCTTCATTATCATTAGTTGCCACGAACATTGCTGAATTGCAAATAATTGAGATAAATTATAGAAATAAAGGCAATTTAAGGTAAGGTAAGGTACGGTAAGGTAAACTTTATTTATATGCATGCACTGATGCATGCATGCATATAGACTCTACTTGCCTTTCCGCCCCGCACCTTTTTGCCCCGCGAATGCTGTGACGCTTGCTACTGCAGGAGGGTCCGTAGACAAAAAGTAAACTAACCGATAAGTACCAAAGTTACATTGTGATATTATCGATTGTCTATATATATGACAACAACAAATTAGCATAAAATAATAACCAAAACCCGTTTCCCTTATGTTATAAACCAGTTTATAAACCAGTATACACATGCAGTTTTTCAACATAAGTAACCATAGCTAAATCGCTCAGACATTTCCGTTCAATAATGGTATACCTTTCACTGACTCAACTGTTTTATTTTGGTAAACACTCGCTGTCATTACTGTTCTCTTCTCAAATTCATGAATAATTCATGAGCTAATTAACCAATAACAAAGACGCATTTGATCACGAGATTGCATTTGGATAACTCGGTGAAACACCTGGTCCACAACTCTACAATGCTCTTGGTCGGCATATATAATTAGGATATTTGAGGAACATCACTAGTGATCTTCCTCAAATATCCTAATTATCTATGCAAACTATGGAATTTTTGTAAAGAAACGAAAGCACTACACACAAAACGCAACACAAACCCTTTATTTCTCAAAACACTACTTCATACTCACAAAATATTAAACGTTATGTTACACTCATTGAACACAGAATGCTCTAAATCAACTCGACCTCCTACACTCATATCAATTCACTCGAAAAGCGAAAACATGCACACGAAGCTTGACACAATATTCAATACACACCGTCTGTCTCCTCTGTCCAAGGGATTTAACCCATTCCCTTCGTTCTGCTCTTCTAAGAAGCGTTTTTTATGCCGGCGATAATGCTATACAGCGATCGCGCAGGGTACTTTTCACCATTCTTGTTCACGACCTCTTGTACGAATTTCCCCAATCAAAATGCTAAACTTTCAGCGTTGAAATGCTCAAGATGAGTGCTTAAATCTTGTATTTCGCAACCCGGTTCATTGTTAGTGACATCCCGCACAGCTCTATTGCCCTGCCATTCTTTGAATATTTCCGTAGCCCATTTCGTCTTGTATTTAGTCGATGCTGGGATCGCTTTTCCAATTAATATATTTTCTTTGGTTTCTGTCCTTTCAGGGCGAAAACGTCTCGCTCCTTTCTCGTTCATTTCTGAACAACAACAATCACCAACGACTGGCAGAAATTGAAAATTTAAAATGCAAAAACCACCCTACTTATAACGCAGCCATCCCATTCCCATGAGAGAGCATTACCCAATCAAACATAACCTTTGATTGAATTTGAGAAGCTATTTAAACAACTCGAGCTCGTGTCCCACCGGGATATCCAAACACACGAAAACAATTGATAGAAACAGGATTACTCTACCATTCACACCTAATTTCATACATTTCCAGTCCACAGTTTTAGAAATATTTGTCAGCAGACACCGTCGGACACTGCAGACATATTCCGTTAATATTATGCACCTATCAATGTTAGGCCGGCGGGGGGGGGGGGAGCCAGGGCAGGAGGGCGGGATTTGACATCGAAACAGAATTTTGTGTCAAATTCCCTACCCCAGGAACATCATTGTATGTCAAATATTGTACCCGCGGGACATCACACTGAGCAAATACTCAAATACAATAATACATTGAAACAAATTTTAATCACTTGTATATAAACATAATTGATTTGAACAGATTCAACGGATCAGAATTTGAATTAAATCTATAAATCAGAGCCACACGATCCGAAGCCACACGATCCGAAGCGTGTTCATGGCGTTACGGAGTCCAAAAAGAACGCAGGCTCTAGCGGAAGTGTCGAACCTTTCTATTGCGTCAAATATTTTAGCCCCCGGGACTGTGCTGATCGTCAAATTCCTTACTCGCGGGATTTATCTTTTATCAAATCCCGCCCCCCTGCCCTGCTTCCGCCGCCCCCCCCCCCCCCCCCCCCCCCCCCCCCCCCCCCCCCACGCCGGCCTAACATTGATAGGTGCATTAATTTATCCCTTCCACAGATTTGCGACCAACTCTCAGTCTTTTAACTCCCTTGTACTATAATTGTTTTTTATAAAAAGAGAATTATTGAAATAATAATTTACGCGAAATTTTACTGAATTAAATGGATTTTGAAATATTACAATTAATACAAACAGTTAATTTAATAGCTTCAGACATTGGCCGTTCGAGATCATATTTCATTAGGGGTGTTTGACAAAACCAAAGAGCTTCACTGCAAGCGTTACTTCTCAGCCATTTTCTATGGAAGTGCTGTTATTTTCTACGGAACAAGCGTGTCCCCAATGGGCCACCGTATATCAATGCTTGACCTCGCTGGAATCGTCGAAGAAATGCATGTATACGTGTCTTGTTTTGTTTTCTGGTATTAGGTTAAACTGGTTATACTATTTTAAAATTGAAACAAGTTGTTTTGACAGCTATTGTTTTTAGTTTATAATAAATCGCTGTGTTTATTTAAGTTTACAATGAAGAAAGTTTTTGATGTTCCCATTCGTTTTATAATCGTCAAGTGCTTAAATTATACAATATATAGTCGATTAATCGATATCTTATTATCATTTTTCTATTTATATAAACTCCAGTTACTCCGCAAATTTGATCTTTCGTCGCTTGATCATGAAATATGAATACGCCACTACGAAAACTGTTGCCGCTCCTCCATTCGGCAAAGTATATTAAAATATCGAACAATAGCTAGTATTAATCAACGACAAATAAACAAAAATAAACAGTACTAAAATAATAAAATATTTGAAACCATTCTATAATGCTATAGCAAGACACTGGACACATTTAATAAGGCAAAGTAAAATGTTGAACCTTTGTTGCCATCTGTCTGCATTTCTGAATGTGCTGTGTTGTTTACAATAGTACTTTCAGTAGACTTCAAGAAAGCGGGCGAGTCGTATCGATTTTTCTGCTTCTTTGCTGTCACAAACTTCTTGTCCGATAAAGCAACCCTTACCCCCGTTCAAGTTAACTTGTTACGTATCTTTTAGTTTTGATCGTTTTAAAACGCAACAACCTAATACCCGCCGCTTTTCGGACTATTAATAATAACACGTCGTATTAAATTATAGTCCCTCGACAATTGTTTAAAATATAATAGGTACGGATATCGACTAACTTTTTTAAAATGAACTTGAAAATTGGCATTTTATATCAAATATATCACTTATATATATATTATCACTTGACCATAATTTTGTCCGCAATTTCTTATTGAATTATATCTCGTTTCGGATTGTTTCTCCAAGCCGTTGGGCACCTTTCGTGAGTCGTGACATTTCATCTGGCCAGATGTTTTGCGTTTGGTATAAACACTAGCTACTCCGGTCGGTAAGTCGAGAAAGTTTTTTGTACCACCCTACCCACACTAAATTTATTTTGTACTGCCCATATTTTGGGCAGCACGTGACCAGCCTGGACCTAAATAACCCAGGTACTTCATGAAAGCCTGACCCCAACGGCCAACACACACCCTAATCCTAACCAATAAATTCGTGAATATAGGACATGGATTTATAACCGCTTTTGGCAGCGATTGGTGGGGGCGGGGGAGCGGAGATAAGACCCTGGGTACGAGGTTGAATTCGAAACGGCCAACAAATTAAGACTCGGCCTACCACAGGTACAGTCGTTGGCACCTAAGCGTGTACACCGCCCGTTAAAACATGTTTTATGTCAACGTCAAAGTTAAATGTTTACCTTGCAAACGTATTAGGTTTTCATTCGATACATTCAGAGGAGGCCGGACTGCTGTCACGTGATTGTCACGTGAGTTTCTCGACCAATGAATTGGCTTCATTTTCTCATCGTTCTCGAAGTGAAAATTTTGCATTGGACTTGGAAATGCCGAATATTACGCTATTGTTATTCAATTTTTTCTTTAAAAAAGCAACGATATCGATTGATATATTGTTGGACTATCCATATCTGCAGGATTTTGCAAGGTAAATGTATTTTTCTACTTTATTTTGATCGTTTAGGGACGGACCATTAGATTTTTGAGGGGGGGGGGGGGGGGGGGGGGGGGGGGGGGGGGGGGGGGGGGGGGGGGGGGGCGGGGGGGCGTTGGCCAATTTTTTGGTGCAGGAATATTTTTTTTTCGCTCGAGGTTGTGCAGGATATTTTTTTTCGACATCATTTGCTTGCAGGATATTTTTTTGTGAGCCTATGTTTGTTAATGTCCAACACATACAATACGTTTATAGCAATAATAGAAAGGATACAGATACAACCACAAAGCAATTACGCAATGGGCCATATCAGTCATTAACCAATGGATACTGAGATTTTAATAATTTGTGACAAACATTTTTTTATGTTAATGATGCAATTTTTGACAGTAAAAGAAGGGTACACCCCCTGAAAAATATGCACCCCCCCTATCAGATGAGTCTGAATCCACCCCTGACTATATATGATATTCAATGACACTTAAATACTATTTTAATGCGTTGTGTGGGAGATTTTCCCACCAAATTAGTGAAAAGGGCCACACAGAGCTTTAAAATATTAAGTGTCATTGAATATATCTATGTTTTCACAAATGATGTTTTACTATACAAATGTTGAGTTTATCATAAAAACAAGAAAGTATTTGAATATATAGAAAATCATAAATTATGCGCTAAAAAGACTCAGGGGCGCAACTAGAAAATTTCGAGGGCAGGGGTTGAACGCAAAAAAAGGGCAAAGTCATTCAGTATTCTAAACAATTTGGGAGTATAAGCCAAGCAGAGATTCTAGGGGGGTCCGGGGGCATGCCCCCCGGAAATTTTTTGAATTTTGGGTCTCTGAAACAGCATTTCCTGCATTTTGAGGACTCTTTTCTCGTATTTTCGGTTGCGGAAATTTTTATTTTGGTCTCGCATTATTTAAAATTTATCATAATTATATTCAGCCTAGCTGCCGCCCAGGCCCACTGCTAGAAGCCTCTGAGTCTCGCCAGATTTGCGGAGAATTGTATCGCGTACAACAACAGACGATTAATTATCTGTTTATCTAATGTCTAACCTATATAGTATTAGAAGTCTCACAAAAAGGGCAGGGGTTAAAAAGGGCAGGGGTTGCAACCCAACCCCCCCTCCCCTAATTGCGCGCCTGAGACAATATTTGTGTTTTTACAATGCAAAATAATATCTTTGTATTTAGTGAGCAGCTGCTCTACATTGTTAAAATGGAAGTAAACTGCAGAATGTGTTTGTTGCACTATTTAATAACAGTGACCTGACAAGTCTGTGTTTAATATTAACAACAAGATGGATTCATAGCTTGTGATTTATTTTGTGTTGTGGCAATCTGCTCAGGACTCTATATAAATATTTTTCTATTTTTAGAAAACATGGTACTTTGCAGGATATTTTTTTCTGGGGGATTTGCTGTGCACGATATTTTTTTCCCAGGATAAGGCTGTGCTCGAATTTTTTTTTGGTAATTGCCCTACCCCCCCCCCCCCCCCCCCCCCTCAAAAATCTAATGGTCCGTCCCTTATGTAAGCCATTTGGTCTAAAGCGACGACCCCACTTCCGGTTTGTTAACAATCTTCAAACCAAAACATCTCGAATTCCAACGGTTCGAATTCTCTAATTTTTGCGTAATAAGTTGGAGAAATGTCTAATCTTTGATTCTATCCGGATGACCCACTCACTGTTTTCGAGATATTCGCCGTTGAACTGACCATGGTATTTCGGCTTTTGCTAAGATGGCGCCTAATAATTTAAGAGAGCCTTTCGCCACTAAAACTTGTTTTTTTCTCAAGAATTTTGGACGTTTCCTAATATTTCTAGCTTTATTCTTTAGAGTGAGTGTAAAATGAGTGGTGGACAATTATTAAAGAGTAAAATTTGGTATTTGTCTGTTTTTATGGTCCAAAACGCTTGACCTAGCTGTATAAAAACATCATCATTCTGGAAAAATTGTATACATACCAGGCTACATACATTACATTCTGTAAATATTATTACATAATGTACTGAACTTTCTTAAAGATCTGCTATATATGTATACAGGCCTGATATGTATAGATATTTTTTATATATTAAATAACATTGTGTTCCATGACAGGAGTATGATTATTAAAATTGATGTGTGGATTATTTGTAGTTTATTATTGTGAATAATATATTGTAGTTGTAGTATTTTTGTATTTTTTGCTAATTTGTTATAATTTGTTATTGTTTGTATTGTTTTTTAGTATACAAATATTTATTATCCCTTTTGTCACAGTTGTCCATTTCAACTGAGTCAGTGATTTAGGAAGCAAGCTGATGGGGGTGGGGGAAATGTACACTTTCAAAAGTACCTTGTATCAGGGCAGAGCTTCAAACCACCCTTGAGGCAAATGTCTTTTGATAAAGGGCTTTTTTGTTGCGAAAGGGGGACTCTAACCAAGTGGGTGGGGGTGGGGTGGTGTCATGTGCCCCTGTGTCCACCCCTTGGTTTGTAGGCTGTACAGTCAACTCTTAAGACATGAAAGTGTTAATAATTCCATCCCACATCCTATGTTTTACAGGAAGTGAAGAGATACAGTACACATGTCATTGTTGGAATAACTTACTTTGATGGTGTTCAGACTGAGTGCCTGAGCACAAGCACCAATCTGAGCAGGATTTTTACAATGATAAATTGATGGATTCTCTTTTACCAAATAACATTAAAAAAATATGTAGTTTGAAGTTTTGCATGTTGTCATGTTGCATAATTACATAAGACAATGCATAATAATTGTCGACATAACTAATACAATTTTAACACAGAAGTATTATCTTGTAGTTATTATACAATCCAAATGCTGGGTCTCAAAGCCTAATTACGTGCCTTGATATATATTATTCATCCCTTTGCCTACTGGCTACTGCATGTACATACTGATAAACAGTGAACTATGTCTAAGACAGAGACCCTTGGGCGGGACTTTGTCTGTCTTATAGTTCATTCACATGTCCACCTTAATACAGTAACTTTTCTGATGCCCTCTCTATTAGTCTCTAAATGTGCCAAAGTTGATGTTTTCTTGGCAGGGGGGGGGGGTTGCTTCACTGCAAAAATGTTGGACCAATGTTTGAAAAAATTCGTTGCCATTTTGAATACGGAATACTTTAGTTCCCAGACTCCCACACCTCCTTGCATCCCCGCCCTTTAACCCCGGGACAAATTTAATAAAACAATTCCTTACCCCCGGGATTTGATTTTCTGCATTGTCCCCGGGGTTGCCCGGGGGGGATGGTTACAGGAAGAATTGATTCATGCATTATGCCCATCCGTGATCCGCCATTGTCACGAATATACGCCAAATAAAGCACAATCTGATCATATTAATTGTCTATGATCGTCACGAATTGTCCTCGTATGTTTTCTGACCATCGGATTTATCAATTCTGGATCAACTGTGACGAGTTTTCAAAAGTTCTTGCGGATCTATACCGCCGGGCAGAGTTCATTCCTCGTCGGCGGTCAGATGCAAATGAATCAATAATTTATCAATTTTAGCGTTAGGACCATGATGCTTTGCGGCACCTGTCCAACCTCCTCTGATTCGAACCAATGCATTATTGTCACATGAATGTGCCCTTAGCCAATCACGTCTCGCCAATCCCACGGTGTTGATTTCAAAACGGTTAACTTTGGCTTAAATTTAGAACATGTTTTGACGGGCGGTGTACACGCTTAGGCCCCGTTTGGTGCCGGCACGAAAACCTATCCGGTATAGTGTGAACAGACGGCATAATTATGTGCCGTTTCGTGCCGAATACGATATAACCCCGTGATACAACCAATCACCACGCTCTATTCTATTAATATACTTCCGAAACGATTTCGATCTCCGTTCACACTGGAGCTGAAACGGCACAAAAAGCTATCCGATACGAGATGTACCTCTTTCGAGATCGGAGCGGCGCAACGGCGTGCCGGCACAGAATTGAAATTGTGCCGGAACAGGCGTTTTGTGTGTGAAGAGAAGGCCTATCTGGTATGGTTTTCATGCCGGCACAAAAGCTATCCGGTATAGTGTGAACGGGGCCTTAGGTGCCAACGACTGTATATAGCCCGAGTAATAACAAACGGAGCCGAAACCTAGACTCGGCCACCACAGTAGCCCGAGTAATAAGGTGGAAACACCACGTGAATTATTAAGCTTTCGGCTTGTCGACTCAGGCCTTAATCAGACATATCTCAATGGACGAGTTCTTTGACTTGTCTTCTGACCAACAGCAACAAACAACAGTTGGTAAGTTGTTCAGCGACAGAAATCTCTCACGAGGAATGAGATCATGGTTGTCGAGTTCCACTCGATAGTTTGTGCTGTTAACAGCGCTGATAAACTCATGAAAGAGCACTGCTTTCCTCGAGACTGGCCACTGAAACCTTCATGACCTTGATGAATACATGATGAATACTTAATAAAACAAAATCAAGAATGTTCTCCGAATAGGGCACACCACGTGTTGTTTAATGACTATTCCTCCTGAGAGATCTCAATAGATTGCCTTGTTCTTCGCGTGAAGTATATTGCTTGTCGCTGGTCAAGAGTGACGACTCTTCCCACTTAACACGATGGACATACTTCCAAGCGTGTTTGGCAACAACAGATTTATCATGCTGGGCTTTTATGCAACATGTCTCAGTTGTGCTCCTTCAGGCGAGTTGAGAGAATCGTTCCCGCCGGTTTCCCCGATGTATACCAAGCGACACAGTCACACGGAATGCGATACACTCCAGGCTTAGATAAGCTATCCACCTCATCTTTATGTCCAGGAAATCGTTGTTTAAATTTACTTATGCAGCAAAATGTAAATTTGCTTCAATTCAAAGAACTGCATGTTGAATTTATGGAGAATTGTGTAATTTTATAGTTTGATTTTATAGGTTATATGCGTAGCCATACGGTTAATTAATTGAGAAAGACTGTTGAGTTTTGGCTCAGGTATATAGTCAATAACGTTTCGACTGGTTATCTTCGGGAGCGCCAGAATTATCGGTTCACGCGACAACCATATACAGCCTGAAGGAAATCTGCAAAGTCGATCTGAAAGGGATCAAAACTAAGCAATTATTTGAGTGAGACAGTTTATGATATGTATGTAGGCACCGCAGTTTAAGACGAATCTGCAATGACTTGTCCAAACAATATTTTAATTTAAGTGGAATTATTATGCAGGAACTTTCACTTTTGGCCTATCCGAGATTGGAAACGCCTGCTGATGCTGATACGCGCTGACTCATAATTTAATTGTTATTTCAACTACAGGATTTGCCTGTAGTTTTGTGGTTACAGAAATATACAAGCAGTTTGAGATCAATTTCAATTTGCCTTTTGAATTCTTTTTAACTTAAACATATATCGCCACAAGGGTACTGCGATGCTTGGGAATTGATTGGATTGGATAAAAATTGGATTGGATAAAGATTTATTGATATTTTTAAGTTTTTGCTTACCTGTGTGAAAACGAGAATGTCCGCGTATAACTTGGAAATACCTTCTACAGTATGTGTACCTAGCCCAATCGCTTTCCTCCTATAGAATAAGTTTAGATAACATGACCTATATGTGCACGGCTTTTAGCTCGGTGAGAAAGGCTAAGGTAAAGCGTATATGACTTACTTCTTATTTTATAAGGAATCGCGTTGATATATATATATACACTTGCCATAAGTCGTCTTCCTGCCTTGAGTGCTAGAGCATCTCACATCACCCCCGCCTTATGTATATAAGCTAGGAATTCGTCGTTTAATTTTACTTATGCAGCAAAATGTAAATATGCTTCAATTCAAAGAACTGTTGAATTTCCGGAGAATTGCGTAATTTTGTAGTTTGATGTTTATAGGTTATATATACGTAGCCATAGGGTTAATTAATCTAGAAAGACTGTTGAGTTTTGGCTCAGGTATATAGTCAATAACGTTTCGACTAGTTATCTTCGGGAGCGCCAGAATTATCTGTTCACGCGAGAACCATATACAGCCTGAAAGAAATCTGCAAAGTCGATCTGAAAGGGATCAAAACTATAAGGAATTATTTGAGTGAGAGAGTTTATGATATGTATGTAGGCACCGCAGTTTGAGACGAATCTGCAATGGCTTGTCCAAACAACTTTGCATCTATCACTGTATCAGTCTATGCCGGTTAAGTTTCGTTTATTTTTTATGCAAGCTGTCGTAGAAAAAGGAAACTTCATCGACACCAAAATAACTATGCCGGGCGGTTGTTAAAATCGACCTCCCTTGTGCTGCTCTATTTGCAGCAGTAGACCTAATTAGAATCAGTTAACATATATATAGGTCTCCATGAGTTTAAAATCGCATCTGCACATCTCTATATCTTTTTTAAGCATACTTAATGGACAGACAACAGTAAGTTGCTTATTATATTATATTCTATATATTTAATCAGCGCGCGTGATTCGAATTAGTAAAGAATTATGTACAGTCTTGCCATATTAAAGGCGTCTGATTCGCTTCGTACTGGATATAGTTTGGATAACTAGAAGCTTAGCGTGCCAGCGCCCTGAGTGCAACGTTTCTTGGTACCTCACGACAGGATATGGCGTGTTTAATTTAAGTGGAATTATCAATGCAGGAACTTTCACTTTTGGCCTTTCCGAGATTGGAAACGCCTGCTGAAGCTGATACGCGCTGGACTCATAATTTAATTGTTATTTCAACTACAGAATTTGCCTGTAGTTTTTGTGGTTACAGAAATATACAAGTAGTTTGAGATGAATTTCAATTTGCCTTTCAAATTCTTTTTAACTTAATCATATATCAAGACTGAATACCTGAAATTAAAAAGAATCAGAGACGTCGGTGCATGTCATTGGCAAAAAATTACGTGGTACACACCCTTTTACTGGATACAACACTGCATGGGTATATGTATTTATTATATGTTTTGGTGTTTACTGAGAAGCTATTTAAATTCTTTAAATTAAATAGGTTCTAATCTTTTTAAAAAGATAGGTTTTTCTGCTAGTATGTATAAGAATCTAAAGGACTACATTCTAAGCAAATACATGCACGCCCTAGCAGCTCTAGGATGTGTGATTTATTTTGAATTTATTTCTAAATAAGAACTTGTTCCAATTTTTAGGGTGCCATAATTTTAGTCTACATGTTCTTTATTACTCTCTCTCTCTCTCTCTCTCTCTCTCTCTCTCTCTCTCTCTCTCTCTCTCTCTCTCTCTCTCTCTCTCTCTCTCTCTGCCATCAAAACAGATAGCCCCCAAAAATGGGCGGATTATAAAAATGCAAAAAATATGCTAAATAATGCAATTAAAAAAACAAAATCGACATATTTCCTCAACCGTTTTAAAGAATTAGCAGGTCAACCAAAGGAAATTTGGAAAACAATAAACGAAGCTATGTCACGAAATGGCAAAGCAGAGCATAATATTCAGACTGTAACTACTAAGTCAGGTACCTACACTAATCCAGCTGACATAGCTGAGTTGTTTAACGAGCATTTCATTGAAATTGGTCCAAGCTTAGCCGCTGAATTACCAGCCTCCTCTAAAAGATTTGATGAATACATTACACCAACAAAGAGCACATTTACCTTAAACCAAATTTCCGTAGCAGATGTTCAACTGCTGCTTAAAAACATTAAAACAGGACAAAGCGACAGGCCTTGATAAGATCCCCTGTCGTTTGGTCAAAGAGGCCACTCAGGTAATAGCAGTGTCGCTCTGTTATATTTTTAATAAATCTATAAGTTCAGGGGTTTTCCCTGTTGACTGGAAAATGGCAAAAGTAACTCCAATTTACAAGTCTGAGTTAAAAGACAACATGAATAATTATAGACCAATTTCTGTCATATCGCCTATTGCGAAAGTGTTCGAAAGAATTATTTACAACCAGCTATACAGCTACTTGCAGACAAACAATCTACTATCAAAACATCAATCAGGGTTTAGGAGCTCTCATTCCACTGCGACATCTTTAATCGATGCCACAATGGAATGGCTATCAAACATGGATAATGGTGAAATTAATTCTGTGGTGTTTCTTGATCTATCGAAGGCATTTGATACAGTTGATCACTCTATTCTTATACAAAAGCTCCGTCTATACGGCCTATCGGCCCAAACGCTAAAATGGTTTGAATCCTACCTTACGGATCGAACACAATGTTGTTTTATAAATGGGCACTTCTCATCTCTTAAGAGAATAAAGTGCGGAGTACCGCAAGGCTCGATTCTCGGGCCACTGCTCTTTTTAATTTATATAAATGACCTGCCAAACTGTGTGCATCATTCAAAGCCAAGAATGTATGCAGATGATACTAATGTTACTACAAGTTGCAGATCACTAAAAAAGGTAATTCATTCAACTAACAAAGACCTGAGCAATATAAAACAGTGGTTACTAGCAAACAAATTAAGTCTTAACGCAACAAAAACTGAACATATGTTCATAGGATCGGACGATAACCTAAATAAAACCCGAAACACTTCGCAAATTAACATCGACGGTCATGCACTAAACAGTGTTAAAAGTAATAAATGCCTAGGTGTGCATATCGATGAAAGACTCTCCTGGGATGAACACATAGATTATGTGTCAAAAAAAGTTTCGCAAGCAATTGCAGACCTAAGGCAAGCACGTCCGCTTGTTTCTAAAGAGGTGGCTCTTGCAATTTACAATTCTTTAATTCAGCCTTTATTTCGATTATTGTGATGTTGTTTGGGATAATTTCAATGCATCACAGGCAACTAGACTGCAAAAATTCAAAAACCGTGCTGGCCGCGTTATTACACAACAAGGTTATGACGTCCGATCTTATGTCATTAGAGAGGAACTAGGTTGGAAAACACTACAAGAAATGAGGGATCAACATAAACTTGTCCTCATATATAAGGCGCTTAACAACCTAGCACCTCCGTATTTATTAGATTACCTCCGCTTGTGTAACTATTCAGAAAATTATAATCTCAGAGATCGTGAGATGAAAATTGCCTTACCAAGGCCAAAAACAAACTATCTTAAAAACAGTTTTGCACTAAGCGGAGGAAAATTGTGGAATGGTTTACCCACAGAAGCAAGATTAGCAACAAGTTTAAAATCATTTAAGAAAACTCTCTCAACCTTCAGTTTCCCAACAATAGTGTTTTAAATAAGTTATCTTATTGTTTCAAAATAACAAAAAAAATGTAAATATATTTTTAAATAGTTCTCGGCTTTCACGAAAAGCAATTTATGTATATATTGATGAAATTCCGAGTTTAAATAAATTTTCTGTCTGTCTGTCTGTCTGTCTCTCTCTCTCTCTCTCTCTCTCTCTCTCTCTCTCTCTCTCTCTCTCTCTCTCTCTCTCTCTCTCTCTCTCTCTCTCTCTCTCTCTCTCTCTCTCTCTCTCTCTCTCTCTCTATATATATATATATATGTTCTTATTATATTCGCGGGTGTTTACTGTATTCATTTTGAGCTGTAAAGATATATTTTTCCTCTAGAGACAGACAACAGTGATATGTTTTAAAGCTTATAGAGGGTTTGGAATCAGCGTCGGTTATACTTCGATAGATATATAGTCATAGTGGGCCAGGGAGAAATCAGAATGGTGAACTGCCGAAACTGGTGTTAAATAGAAGGACCTGCAGCTGATGATAAAACAGTATACGAAGGAACGCGAGTTTCAGACAACAGCTGAAACCGAGCTAAATAAAGACTCGAAATTCTATTTATGCGCTCGTCAACCAATATAAATGTCGGACAAGTGTACTGCGATACTTGGGAATTGATTGGATTGGATAAAAATTGGATTGGATAAAGATTTATGGAAATTTTTAAGTTTTTGCTTACCTGTGTGAAAACGAGAATGTCCGCGTAACTTGGAATTACCTTCTACAGTATGTGTACCTAGCCCAATCGCTTTCCTCCTATAGAATAAGTTTAGATAACATGACCTATATGTGCACGGCTTTTAGCTCGGTGAGAAAGGCTAAGGTAAAGCGTATATGACTTACTTCTTATTTTATAAGGAATCGCGTTGATATATATATATACACTTGCCATAAGTCGTCTTCCTGCCTTGAGTGCTAGAGCATCTCACATCACCCCCGCCTTATGTATATAAGCTAGGAATTCGTCGTTTAATTTTACTTATGCAGCAAAATGTAAATATGCTTCAATTCAAAGAACTGTTGAATTTCCGGAGAATTGCGTAATTTTGTAGTTTGATGTTTATAGGTTATATATACGTAGCCATAGGGTTAATTAATCTAGAAAGACTGTTGAGTTTTGGCTCAGGTATATAGTCAATAACGTTTCGACTAGTTATCTTCGGGAGCGCCAGAATTATCTGTTCACGCGAGAACCATATACAGCCTGAAAGAAATCTGCAAAGTCGATCTGAAAGGGATCAAAACTATAAGGAATTATTTGAGTGAGAGAGTTTATGATATGTATGTAGGCACCGCAGTTTGAGACGAATCTGCAATGGCTTGTCCAAACAACTTTGCATCTATCACTGTATCAGTCTATGCCGGTTAAGTTTCGTTTATTTTTTATGCAAGCTGTCGTAGAAAAAGGAAACTTCATCGACACCAAAATAACTATGCCGGGCGGTTGTTAAAATCGACCTCCCTTGTGCTGCTCTATTTGCAGCAGTAGACCTAATTAGAATCAGTTAACATATATAGGTCTCTATGAGTTTAAAATCGCATCTGCACATCTCTATATCTTTTTTAAGCATACTTAATGGACAGACAACAGTAAGTTGCTTATTATATTATATTCTATATATTTAATCAGCGCGCGTGATTCGAATTAGTAAAGAATTATGTACAGTCTTGCCATATTAAAGGCGTCTGATTCGCTTCGTACTGGATATAGTTTGGATAACTAGAAGCTTAGCGTGCCAGCGCCCTGAGTGCAACGTTTCTTGGTACCTCACGACAGGATATGGCGTGTTTAATTTAAGTGGAATTATCAATGCAGGAACTTTCACTTTTGGCCTTTCCGAGATTGGAAACGCCTGCTGAAGCTGATACGCGCTGACTCATAATTTAATTGTTATTTCAACTACAGAATTTGCCTGTAGTTTTGTGGTTACAGAAATATACAAGTAGTTTGAGATGAATTTCAATTTGCCTTTCAAATTCTTTTTAACTTAATCATATATCAAGACTGAATACCTGAAATTAAAAAGAATCAGAGACGTCGGTGCATGTCATTGGCAAAAAATTACGTGGTACACACCCTTTTACTGGATACAACACTGCATGGGTATATGTATTTATTATATGTTTGGTGTTTACTGAGAAGCTATTTAAATTCTTTAAATTAAATAGGTTCTAATCTTTTTAAAAAGATAGGTTTTTCTGCTAGTATGTATAAGAATCTAAAGGACTACATTCTAAGCAAATACATGCACGCCCTAGCAGCTCTTAGGATGTGTGATTTATTTTGAATTTATTTCTAAATAAGAACTTGTTCCAATTTTTAGGGTGCCATAATTTTAGTCTACATGTTCTTTATTACTCTCTCTCTCTCTCTCTCTCTCTCTCTCTCTCTCTCTCTCTCTCTCTCTCTCTCTCTCTCTCTCTCTCTCTCTCTCTCTCTCTCTCTCTATATATATATATATATATGTTCTTATTATATTCGCGGGTGTTTACTGTATTCATTTTGAGCTGTAAAGATATATTTTTCCTCTAGAGACAGACAACAGTGATATGTTTTAAAGCTTATAGAGGGTTTGGAATCAGCGTCGGTTATACTTCGATTAGATATATAGTCATAGTGGGCCAGGGAGAAATCAGAATGGTGAACTGCCGAAACTGGTGTTAAATAGAAGGACCTGCAGCTGATGATAAAACAGTATACGAAGGAACGCGAGTTTCAGACAACAGCTGAAACCGAGCTAAATAAAGACTCGAAATTCTATTTATGCGCTCGTCAACCAATATAAATGTCGGACAAGGGTACTGCGATACTTGGGAATTGATTGGATTGGATAAAAATTGGATTGGATAAAGATTTATGGAAATTTTTAAGTTTTTGCTTACCTGTGTGAAAACGAGAATGTCCGCGTATAACTTGGAAATACCTTCTACAGTATGTGTACCTAGCCCAATCGCTTTCCTCCTATAGAATAAGTTTAGATAACATGACCTATATGTGCACGGCTTTTAGCTCGGTGAGAAAGGCTAAGGTAAAGCGTATATGACTTACTTCTTATTTTATAAGGAATCGCGTTGATATATATATACACTTGCCATAAGTCGTCTTCCTGCCTTGAGTGCTAGAGCATCTCACATCACCCCCGCCTTATGTATATAAGCTAGGAATTCGTCGTTTAATTTTACTTATGCAGCAAAATGTAAATATGCTTCAATTCAAAGAACTGTTGAATTTCCGGAGAATTGCGTAATTTTGTAGTTTGATGTTTATAGGTTATATATACGTAGCCATAGGGTTAATTAATCTAGAAAGACTGTTGAGTTTTGGCTCAGGTATATAGTCAATAACGTTTCGACTAGTTATCTTCGGGAGCGCGAGAATTATCTGTTCACGCGAGAACCATATACAGCCTGAAAGAAATCTGCAAAGTCGATCTGAAAGGGATCAAAACTATAAGGAATTATTTGAGTGAGAGAGTTTATGATATGTATGTAGGCACCGCAGTTTGAGACGAATCTGCAATGGCTTGTCCAAACAACTTTGCATCTATCACTGTATCAGTCTATGCCGGTTAAGTTTCGTTTATTTTTTTTGCAAGCTGTCGTAGAAAAAGGAAACGTCATCGACACCAAAATAACTATGCCGGGCGGTTGTTAAAATCGACCTCCCTTGTGCTGCTCTATTTGCAGCAGTAGACCTAATTAGAATCAGTTAACATATATACACTGTAAAAACTGATTGGTTGAAACAACCAATTTTAATGGTTGTTTCAGACTCAGACCAATTTTAATTGGTTGAAACAACCAAAACATTTGGTTGAAATAACCATATTTTGGTTGTTTTAATTTAAGTTGTTTTAACCTTTAAAAATTGGTCAAAACGTGAGTCTGAGACAACCAATTGAAATAGGTTGATTCAACCAGTCAGTTTTTACAGTGTAGGTCTCTATGAGTTTAAAATCGCATCTGCACATCTCTATATCTTTTTTAAGCATACTTAATGGACAGACAACAGTAAGTTGCTTATTATATTATATTCTATATATTTAATCAGCGCGCGTGATTCGAATTAGTAAAGAATTATGTACAGTCTTGCCATATTAAAGGCGTCTGATTCGCTTCGTACTGGATATAGTTTGGATAACTAGAAGCTTAGCGTGCCAGCGCCCTGAGTGCAACGTTTCTTGGTACCTCACGACAGGATATGGCGTGTTTAATTTAAGTGGAATTATCAATGCAGGAACTTTCACTTTTGGCCTTTCCGAGATTGGAAACGCCTGCTGAAGCTGATACGCGCTGACTCATAATTTAATTGTTATTTCAACTACAGGATTTGCCTGTAGTTTTGTGGTTACAGAAATATACAAGTAGTTTGAGATGAATTTCAATTTGCCTTTCAAATTCTTTTTAACTTAATCATATATCAAGACTGAATACCTGAAATTAAAAAGAATCAGAGACGTCGGTGCATGTCATTGGCAAAAAATTACGTGGTACACACCCTTTTACTGGATACAACACTGCATGGGTATATGTATTTATTATATGTTTGGTGTTTACTGAGAAGCTATTTAAATTCTTTAAATTAAATAGGTTCTTATCTTTTTAAAAAGATAGGTTTTTCTGCTAGTATGTATAAGAATCTAAAGGACTACATTCTAAGCAAATACATGCACGCCCTAGCAGCTCTAGGATGTGTGATTTATTTTGAATTTATTTCTAAATAAGAACTTGTTCCAATTTTTAGGGTGCCATAATTTTAGTCTACATGTTCTTTATTACTCTCTCTCTCTCTCTCTCTCTCTCTCTCTCTCTCTCTCTCTCTCTCTCTCTCTCTCTCTCTCTCTCTCTCTCTCTCTCTCTCTCTCTCTCTCTCTCTCTCTCTCTCTCTCTCTCTCTCTCTCTATATATATATATATATATGTTCTTATTATATTCGCGGGTGTTTACTGTATTCATTTTGAGCTGTAAAGATATATTTTTCCTCTAGAGACAGACAACAGTGATATGTTTTAAAGCTTATAGAGGGTTTGGAATCAGCGTCGGTTATACTTCGATAGATATATAGTCATAGTGGGCCAGGGAGAAATCAGAATGGTGAACTGCCGAAACTGGTGTTAAATAGAAGGACCTGCAGCTGATGATAAAACAGTATACGAAGGAACGCGAGTTTCAGACAACAGCTGAAACCGAGCTAAATAAAGACTCGAAATTCTATTTATGCGCTCGTCAACCAATATAAATGTCGGACAAGGGTACTGCGATACTTGGGAATTGATTGGATTGGATAAAAATTGGATTGGATAAAGATTTATGGAAATTTTTAAGTTTTTGCTTACATGTGTGAAAACGAGAATGTCCGCGTAACTTGGAATTACCTTCTACAGTATGTGTACCTAGCCCAATCGCTTTCCTCCTATAGAATACGTTTAGATAACATGACCTATATGTGCACGGCTTTTAGCTCGGTGAGAAAGGCTAAGGTAAAGCGTATATGACTTACTTCTTATTTTATAAGGAATCGCGTTGATATATATATATACACTTGCCAAAAGTCGTCTTCCTGCCTTGAGTGCTAGAGCATCTCACATCACCCCAGCAACTTCCACTTTTGGCCTTTCCGGGATCGGAAACACCTGCTGATGCTGATACGCGCTGACTCATAATTTAATTGTTATTTCAACTACAGGATTTGCCTGTAGTTTTGTGGTTACAGAAATATACAAGTAGTTTGAGATAAATATCAATTTGCCTTTTGAGTTCTTTTTAACTTCATCACATATCGCTACTGAAGTTTTCTCTGGGATTTTTTTTCTGGCGTTTTCTGGCCAGAGTAATGGCGTCGATCGAATTTCCGGGATGCGCGAAGCGACCTGCGCGAGGACGAAAACTTCAAAGGTTCCAACGCGAGTGGGGATTTCACATTTCAACAGTGTTCATTTCCTGTTCTGTGCTATGGGCGTACTGGTCTGCTTTTCATGATTGTTGATTTATCTTATATACTGTATTTGGTCTTTGAGTTTGGATATGGTCTGGCAAAGTCTTTTCAACGTTGAATTTCTTCAACTAGTTTCCGCTTCTGTAAGCGTGTTTCTTATTTATACCTTTATGCGTCAGATATTCAGTAGAGTAATCAAAAAGCCATCTCATCAAACGGCAATACGACGACGACTCGATCCGATTGAAGAAATCTTGGAGTTATTACTTCAAGAGCGACAAGGTACAGGGAATGCTTGTTTGGTGGTTCTGTTAAGATCAAAAGAGAAACTCGTCAAAGAATATGTTCGTCAAGCTCTGGTGCTTGTTGGCGAAACGACAACCCATGCTTAGAGCAATCATCACAACTACTCCTTTCCGGTCAACGTCTGGCAAAGATAAACATTTCGAGATTATTAATGGCGATGAAATCATTAAACTGATTGATTTTACAACTTTGGACACAAAGGCTCATGACTGGCAAGACGTGTGGTTCGACATTGCATCAAAACAAACAAGAACAGGTTTGTTGTGGCAAGCAGTCTTGCTCAAGGAGGAATTCATTGCAGAGACAGAAAACTTTGAGAACACTCTGATTTTTAGATTCAACCACGCCTGTGTTGACGGCGTCTCAAGCATGAAATTTTGCAATCAATTTCTGAGCTACCTTAACGATGTTGCTCAAGGGTCGCGTTCAGTTAATGATCAGATATCCAGTCTCAGTTTGTTGCCTGGCGTAATTGACCTTCTTAAAAATGGACAGTCATGGTCTCTCTGGAAGTTTGTAACTCAATCTTGGGGCATTCGTCACATATACAGGTTAATAATCAAGAAGACAGTTCACCGTATGCTGGCCAGCACACAACAGAACCCTTTTCTTGTTCAATTTCCACCATATAAAGTCGAGTCTTTGCCCAGATCCAATCTAATGTGGAAGGTTTTTAGTGTGACAGAAACTTCTAGCATCGTGGAAGCCTGCAGATCAAATGGCTGCACTGTTACTGGAGCACTGATGACCGCTGCCCATATGGCTTTTTGCCAACTTATTCAAAATCGAAGTTCCAGTACCAAGCAATTGACACACACGTATTCCATTAATTCGCAACGCCACTGCCAGCCAAAACCACATGAAGACTACCTCGGAGAGTTTGCCGTAGGTCAGACGTTCCCAATGCAATACACAGACGAAAAAGAGGACTTTTGGAAGTTAGCTCAGAAAACTACAAAACGCCTTCAGCGCGAGGTACAAGAAGCAAACTACGTAGCCGCCAACATATCCGCTGCGGATTGTTTCAGTCCTGAAGAAAATGTGAATGATATTATAAGTCCTTTGAATCGAACTGATTTGATCAGGTTGTCGAACTGTAATTTGATTTCTAGTGTTGGCTCATTTCATTTTGATAAACGTCACTGCCGATACAATGTACATCAGTGTCTTTTTACTTCTCCTGGTCACCTCTTGGTAAATACATTCTCTCATTTCAATACAACGGTAAACGGGAAAATGTCGTGGGTTATTATATACGATTCTTCGAAAGTGGATAGTGAACAGGCTGAAAAATTATCCAATCTCTGTTTCAGCTATTTTCTTCAACTGTAGTCCATGCATAGAGAGAAACAAAATATATGATTTTGTAGACTTATGTTACTTCTTTGTCAAACATATAGACTGTACACTATAAATGTCGTAGGTTACTATATACGATCCTCCGATGGTGAATAGTGAACATGAAGAAACTTTCTAAAATCTCTGTTTTAGCTATGTTTTTGAACTATATATAGTCCATAGAGAGAAAGAAACTATAGAATTTTGTAGACTTTTGTTATTTTTTGTCAAAAAGATAGACTGTACTGTATTAATGTCGTGGGTTGTTATTATATACGATTCTTCGAAAGTGATAGTGAGCAAGCTGAAAAATTCTGAAATCTCTGTTTCAGCTATTTTCCTTGAACTATATAGTCCACTGAGAGAAAGAAAATATATGATTTTGTAGACTTATGTTTGATTTGATTTCCAAGAAATCAAAGTGTTGTGATATCAGAAACCGATGTTGTGCCGTCTTTCTCCTGAACATTTATAGTTTGAATAAATAGCAAAAACTAGCTTATAATTAGCTGCAATTGTTCTTCATTATTGTTTATTTTTTTATTTTTTTCAAACACTTTTCCGTTCACAAAAAACGTTTTGAAGTTTTACCCACACAAAGACGTAAAGATATAAAATACTAAATAAACGTTCTCTCTCTCTCTCTCTGCTTCAAGTGAACCGCTATTTAATATGTTGTTCATTTCTGTAACGGTATTCCCATATAGCTCAGTGTTTAGCCTGTTATAAATTGCGGTTTACATGTAATAAAATAATACCATAACGAATTTGTGTTCGACCAAACGTGATAAAGCAACCATAAATTAATTCGTCGGCGCCAGAAAAGCTAAAAAGCACACAGCAAAACGTCCATAAATTGTACGGATTTTATTTGAGATTCTCTGCAGACTTATTCCAATTTGTTGTGACAAACGAAACACGGGTTGTTAATAACAAGTCCGTCGCAAGTTGTTGTCAACTTGGTGCAAGCTTGGCAATAACATCTTGCGACAAGCTTGTTGGAACAAGTTCGAACAACCTTGTTGGCTTCATCAGACTTGCTACAAGTTGTTCTATCAGATCTGATATTCCATGTTCTCAACAGATCTGTTGCAACTTGTCCTAACAACTTGTTACGGCTCTGTGCATGGCCAACATATTGTAACAGATCTGTTGTAACAAGTCTGTTAGAGCATGATGAAATCAACAGGCTTGTTACAACTTGTCAACAGCTTGTAACAAGCCCGAAAATCCTGCAGGTTGTAACAAGTCTGTGAGATTTCTGGCTGTGTAGTTTGGTCCTGTTTTATTTTTAAATGTCTCATCAGTTTGACTCCAAATCTGATTCAGAGTTGAATGAGTCTATTTACGACCCAGAGGACGGCTTCAACTGTTACGGATCACCACCCGTGAAAGACATAATTTAGCTGCAATTTTAAAAAACAGATGTACCCGATGAAATAACATAACGAATGTTAAATCAGGTATGTCGTCTTAGCATAGAACGCTAATACTATTAATTTCTACCAAGGATTGTTCAGATATTAAAGGATACAAACAGCAAACGAATTTAGTGGCCCGAAAATGGCTGTCAGCGAGATTGTGAGCGCGCAATGCATCGCCTGGATACTCACCCCGATAAGTGCCGAAACTGACAAGGTCTGTGCAGGAAAATATCCAACCAAAGCGACGTTTAATGTTTTCCCTTACAGATCGAGTAAAAGAGGTTAAAAAATTGTTTATTATACGGCTAGCTAGTTGAAGTTTTTCGATACTTATATTATCTAGTAGTGTGAAAAGCATTTTTTGCAGACCGTGCGTTAACCAATCAGAACTCAGGATATTACAAAAGCCATAGTAATAAATTGTGCTAGTAATTTCGTGACGAAACGCTTGTCTGAAGTCGAATTATTCCATCGATTTCTTCGAGCGTTGTTGCCGAACACTGACTACTCTTCAGTCTTCCTCTATTTTAAGTTGTGTCGCGTGTTTTAGGGTTCTAAGTGACGAGACTTTGTCAAGATTGATTCCAATATGACTTTATTGACAATTCTGTATCGTGAACGTTACAAGACTGAGACTTATACTATGTCACAGGCGTTGTCTTCTTTTTATTACGATTGTTCCGGCAAGAGTTAGTTCGTCGCATCATGACTACGCGAGTATCTACGTAGGAACATAACTGTGTGGTTACACACAAGTTCGTTGTTTCCCAAATACGGTCTTACATTCGTGTTTTTATGTTATAGTTTACGTAGAACTATACACGACAGATTAATGGTTACAAGGTGAAGAGAACAACCTATATACGCTAAGCTTTACCAGATAATTCACATGGAACGTGGGACGGTCCACACTTTCTAAAAGACATAAACTAGCTATAGTTTTATAATCGTTACAGTTATATACAAGAGACGGGCACATTTCGAATTCAAAATCTGCCTCAAACACCACAGGTTCCGCTGAGAATTGACTAGATAACACATTTATGTACAAACATTAAGGATCCTGTCTACTTTGTAAGTTTAATCGCTTTGAAAATCCATGTATTTTACGTTAAAATTCCACACTGAAACCAGTTGCAAAGAATTTGTGCCGACTCAGCATATGACGGGCGGCGGTGACATTTAAATGAAACTCACTGTAAGGTTGGGCGGTTTACCGATTTACCGGGTTTTTTTTCGGTTTTATTATTAAACCGTTTTTTTCGGTTTAGCTTTTAGAAAAACCGAAAAACCGTCACATTATTTATTACAATGTTACAATGTATAATTTTGTTTAGTTCTTAAAATTGTCACTATTAAAGAGGAGAAAATAAAAATAAAAATTAAAGTTAGCAAATGTTTTCGCTGAACGTTCGTTTTTTGTTCAATATTTTGCCGTGATTTAGGCAGTCATTTATAATTATACAGCCAAATTATGATGTCCGGCGCTATTAAAAATTTGAAATTGCGTTCCTTCAATTAGTTCAATACTGAAATTGCGTTAGTTTCTGAAATTTTGAAAAACCGGTTTTACGGTTTAACCGGTTCAGAGTCGGACGGTTTGGCTGTTTTTATTTCAATCAAAACCGCCCAAGCTTAACTCACTGTAGTGTATACTATATAGAAATGAGAAGAACGGCCTTGCAGCAAACTTTATTTCAACATTTACCACATTATTTTAGTATTTTGACAAATCAAAATGATTTTTACATAGTATCTATTGAAACGGCCGCAGCTAAGTCTGTGGATACAGAAGCAACGTCAGGCGTCCCATGGCCACGCATATACCCGATGAAATCATTGTGACAATCAATAGCGCGTTAATAAAAGTTCACAATTTAGGCCACTTAAAAAAAAATAGTTGCCATCGTCCTTTACTTTTGCCAAAAGGCGGGCGGTCGGGATTTTTTTAATTGGAGTATAGCTACACAACTCTTGTGGCAAGGGTTCCGAAAGATTTGGAAGATTTTATAATTTATCTTGAACATTTAACTTCAACTATTAATTCACAATTAGCCAAATAAACCCACGACAAGGTACTTTATCTTTAATAAAAGCAATCGGAAGAAAATAAGGGGAGGCTTTTCCGCCAAACGTCTCTGATATACATGGTCATAAGCCGCAGCTTTATATTTTAACTAGCTCACAACCCTGGGTACCAGCGCCACGGGACGGAACTCGCGAAAGCTGGTGGTTTTCTATTGTCTTTCAATTGCAAAGGCACGTGCAAAATATTTTAACGTTGATAGAAGTTGTTTTTTTAAAGATAAAAAATTTAAAAAAATCCTGAGCTGGCCCTTTTTTGTGGGCGGGCGGGACGATCACCAACTATTGTAAACACACAGCGTACTCAAATTTCAACTGAGAGATTTCCACAGCCAAAGGGATTCCGGTCCACGCACACTTGCAATTACTAATTTCGAAAACTATTGCTTAGTTAGAAGTACACTAAATTTTCGAAGAATGATATTTCTATATTTCTGTTTCAACCCATGGCCCAGGGAACAACTGATTTTTGTGACGATTCTCATTCTGGTCTGGATACATCGTAATTAAATAATTGGAATACGGAATTCAATGCATATCTTAGCTCCAAACACAAGTGAATCCGCGAGTAAATGATCCGTGTGAATAGGGCGCGCAAAATCTTAGTTGCCCCACCAAAACAGACAATAGTCGGAATATCCTTGTGTTGAACTACTATTAAAAAGGTACAATTACACACTGGCCTTATATTAGAATTGTGACTGGGTTTCGTGGCGTACTTCGTTGAAGTTCTCCTTGCACAACAGTCAACACCATATCACGGAATAAAGACGATATCAAAATCAGCGAGTCTATTCATGCAGTTATTCCGCTGTAATTGGCAATGCTGTTGCGGATACCCTGCCTGCTATGTTTTGATTGTTTGTACTGTAATTTTTGTTAAATATTTGTAATGTCATGAGGCGAAGTTTTTAAATAAATAAATAAAATGCATTGGGAAATGGTGACACATGTCATCGTCTGATAAATCTTGATATTCAGTGATAACAAATCCTTAATGGAAGAGCTTCAACCTACTGTGAGGGAAACCAATAATACAGCGTCGAAATAAAGACTATTATTATTCGATTTATTTTTATCTTCTTTTTAATTGGTTGAGGGACCGCTACAGTCACCTGCAAATAACTGCCTACAAATAACAGTCTGCTCATGCGCATTAGTCGGAGATGTTGTTTTGCAGCAAATAATATCGCTTAGTAGAAAACAGTCTTAAGATGTTTTACTCGAAAACTAGATAATAATGACCAATTTATATACGTATTAAATTTTTTTACAAAATATGATGTTCTATGCCATTATATATATACTGAACTATCATTGATTGTACAGGATTTTTTATGGTTGACATTAGCAATAATTTTCAAGCCCTGTTTTTCTTATGAATTTTTAGCTCTTCTTTCGATCAATTCGATGTATAATTTTTTCATAAAACATTCGTCATGATAACGTTTACCATTCCACCATCTCCACTGTCCAGAAAATCCTTTCTGAAGTTTAAAAATTGACATTGTGATACATGTACTTGACTCACATCCCCATTTAATTGGCCAGAAGCGATGAGGGTCAGGAAAACTTTCTTTTGATGGTCTTCTCCATGTTTTGCTACTACACGCCATAAAAATTACAATGTTTTATTTAAATTAATAATTTAAAACTCTTTTTGTATCACAATAATGTGTGTGATTAGATTGATGTTAAAGAAGTTGACAGTTGGGTGAACACACACGGTGTGATAATTAAAACATGCAAGGGAGAAGGAAAGAGATGAGAATAATGAAAATCAGATGCATCGTTACCGTATTTGCCGGACTATACGTCGATTTTCTACGACCCAAAATGGATGTTCAAAAGTAGACCTCGACTTATACACAGGATCGTAAAATTACGAGCAAAAATTAGACCGGATATACTAGTACCCAGTCTTTTCTGTGAGTCAGAAAATGGGCCAATCAACACTCGTTAAACTCGTCAATGAATAACGTCATCTTAACCTCGTGGCTCGTTATGAGTTAAACGCATCGCGATATGCCTCCTAAACGAAGAAATTACGAAGCACGATTTAAGCTAAAAGTTGTTGATTTTGCCGTGGGAAGATGAACAAAGTAGTTCGGACGATGATGAAGAAATTAACGAGGAAGTCGAGGCTCATGACCCTTTCGATGATCGGGTCACCGCAGAACAATTTTGCGAACTTTTCGGTAATTCTGATGATAGTGACAGTGTCTTTGAAGGATTTTAGATTTTTAGTGTGTATATTATATATTTAATTGTTTAACTTAATATTAAATATTCTGTAAGTACTATTCTGTGTCTGGTAACTATTTGATTTGAGGGACTCGACTTAACATAGGGTATCGTCAAAATAACAATTTTTTTGGCGAAAAATAGGGGGTCGACTTATATGCCAGGTCGACGTATAGTCCGGCAAATACGGTATTCTATTAAAAAAAATTCTGTTTTAACTTTGTTTAGCAATTGTTTCTGTTTTGATCACAATAGTTCATCGATATATACTCGATACGTCAATATATAACTTCAAAAGGTTTAGTTGACCTTTAATGAAGCTAGGCCTGATGAGAGGGGGAGGGGGGGGGGGGGTCCATGGCCAAAGGGGGCCATTTTTATAGAAACAAAAGAATATATTATACATTATTTTATTTGTAAAACAATAAAATCAATTTTCTAATCATCAACAACTGATATTGATTACAATGCATTGTCTAGTGGTTCTCAATGTTATTAACATTTTTCATTACTGCCATAAGAGTTTTTTAGCACCGGTATTTTGTCCTTTTCATCGCCGCATTGCGATCTATAATTCTCTATCATTAACGTACAGAGGGACTTTCATTGTGGATATAGGGCAATCGCTCTAGTAACACAGGTTTCCTTTATCATTGACACACAATTTGACAAAAATAATTAATTGTCAAATGTCCACGTGGTTTATTTCTGTACATACAATCATATGTATAATAGCAAGCATACCTAATCTAGAACACAACAGTATGGGGGCCCATAAATATTTTTTAAACAGGGCCCCAAAATTTCTCTCGTGGCCCTGCTCACAGCATGAACACATCCTGTTCCTTTTTTATCCTATTTCAATCGCACATCCTTTTGTATAATACCTCTCTCCTCCGAAGAGGTTTTGTGTATGAGAGGCAAAGCAGGCAAAAATGCGCGAGAAAATGTAGGAGTTGGCCAAGGAAGAATCCAGAGGAGGGAAGATGGAAAACGAGCCCATTTCTTTCCCCTCTAATCTTCCCATGAACCCATCATTCCTTCCCTCTTGCCCACACGCCTTTGCCTCCTCTATTAAACTTCGTAAAGGCCCTACGTAGGAGAGAGGTACATTACCGAGTAAATGTCCCGTCAAGCTTTGCGGTAACATTTGTGAAAGAACTTGGAGAGTTGCATGAGCGGTATTTTAACATGCTCATGCAGTACTTAAGGTGGTTTTCCACTTAGCTTAATCCTTTGTCTCGTAAGCTCTCAGGTGGAACTAATCAGCCAAGACAAAAGCAAAAAGTCACTTCGCTCGAAAAATATCACTTAGTGGAAAACAGCCTTAAGATGTTTTACTCGAAAACTAGATAATAATGACCAATTTATATGCATATTAATTTTTTTTACAAAATATGATGTTCTATGCCATTATAATATACTGAACTATCGTTGATTGTACAGGATTTTTGATGGTTGACAATTAGCAATAATTTTCAAGCCCTGTTTTTCTTATGAATTTTTAGCTCTTCTTTCGATGTATAATTTTTTCATAAAACATTCGTCATGATAACGTTTACCATTCGACCATCTCCACTGTCCAGAAAATCCTTTCTGAAGTTTCTCAACAATGACGTTAAAACACAGACTGCATCTTGGTCCAGCTTCCAGTTCATAGCATTCCTCATGAAACCGTTTTCCTTCATAAGTTACCCACCTTCCAGACAGATTCTTTTGAGGCCATGGAATAAGAGCAAAGCAACAATGATCACATTTTGGACCTCTTGTTTTGATATAGCATTCATAATGATAACTCTACAACAATGTTAAAAATAAAGAAGTGGAGTTTAAGTTAACTATGGATTGATGAGACTGCAATAAAACCATGATCGATAGTATGATAAAACCAAGCCCAAAGTAGTTTACAATAGCTTCATTACATCCCAGCGCTTGGTTCACAGGAGAATATTGTGGTAAAATTACCTTAAGTTAACAGTTGCTATCCGTAATATAAAAATACAAAATAATACAAACATGGCTATAAAGCGGTTGATTGACTGCGAGTGGAACTCACTGAAATATACATGTAGTTCAAACTCGACTTGGAAAGACACAAACAACAACAAATACAAAGCAGAAACAAGGTAAGAACATTTGTTTCGAATTTCTCTGGGTTTTCATGGGCATACGTGCAATTTTTTCCAGAATGTTTAGTTTGCATTAATATAGGACTGACATAATGACATTGTGATACATGTACTTGACTCACATCCCCATTTAATTGGCCAGAAGCGATGAGGGTCAGGAAAACTTTCTTTTGATGGTCTTCTCCATGTTTTTCTACTACACGCCATGAAAATTACAATGTTTTATTTAAATTAATAATTTAAAACTCTTTTTGTATCACAATAATGTGTGTGATTAGATTGATGTTAAAGAAGTTGACAGTTGGGTGAACACACACGGTGTGATAATTAAAACATGCAAGGGAGAAGGAAAGAGATGGAATAATGAAAATCAGATGCATCGTTATTCTATTAAAAAAACTTCTGTTTTAGACTTTGTTTAGCAATTAATGTTTCTGTTTTGAACACTTTAGTTTTGCAAATCCAAATGATACCAATTAATACCAATTGATCACAATAGTTCATCGATATATACTCGATACGTCAATATATAATCAATATACCAATTGATAATCACAAAAAGCTCCTTCATCGATTGTTTATCAATTATCAATAAAAATCGATTAATTGATATCGATTGTTATTGATTTCTATCGATTTCTATCGTTTACAGTACTGACTGTACAGACTACAGTACTGAGTACTTCAGGCTCGGAGTGTCAAAGGCTAAATATCTATTGGAAACCTTTATACGTGCATGTGTCACAATATTTCTTATTCTTACCCTTATTCCATCTTTAACCATATCTCCTGAAACTTTCTTCTCTTTCTCTTCACATATTGGATCAAAGCAAGTTGAACAACGTATTTCTTCCTTAAACTGTGACCACGGAAGAATAGTCTGAGTCTCTGGCAAGAGAACACGGTCAAATACTTCGTGTTTTTCATAAGCTAATGGATAAGGCGGAGGAAGATCATCGTAGGATGAAGGGAAAATGTCGCCGTAGGCAGGAGGTGGAATATTATCTTCAAAATGAACGTCTTTTTCACTCGTCCCAAAATTCGATTTCGCCATTTGCGAAACTCTTGATAGTGACGCAATAAAAACATTACAATTAACCCTAAATGATCCTTGTGTCTCTGGTATCCTCTACTTTGCGCAACTTGCCTATCAGTTGCGCTTTTACATGACATTGTATACAACAATTGCAACCTCTCTACAACAACGATGGCCGAAGGTCAGATTTTATCAGTGAGTTACTACAAATACAGCGATGAACGGCAACTTATTGACGATGAAATGGAAGAAGATATATGGCTTGAAGAGGATGACGATGAAAACGAAAATGAAGGCGCTGAAGTATCTGCGAAGCATGTCCACTTTGTTACTGACGCCTCAATGAGCTCTTGGAAGGACCAGGATGCAGTGGCTTTCTATTCCAACACCAGTTTCGGGTAAATTATTAACAGGGCTTTATTTTGCACCACATTCAACTTTACCCTCATGGCTTCTTGTGGATCACCTACTGACATACAGTACATACATCATGGGGGTGCATATGCATTACACAGAGTGCAGTACATATCACTGTGGCATTGGCCTGTTGAAGAACTGGCCATTATACCATTGAACTGTTCACAATTTGGAATTATACATTAACTATTATGAGAGAGTGAACTTAGGTGGAGAATAATGATATTATTAAGTGCTACCCAAGTGATGAACCATATTGGGTGAGTTGAGGAAAACTCTACTCAACCTATGACCTTTATCAATTGGAGTAGCTCCTAAATATATCATTATTCTACACCTACATGTAAGTTTGCTGTCCCACGATAATTATTTCAACAATGTAAGATGAAGACTGAGTTAATCTCTCGATATTGAAGAAACTCGACTTCAGTTTTGAAATATCAAATATAAATACCATTAGCATATACCTCTCCTGAAGGTGAATAGTGCTTTTCATGCAATCTGATTGGTTCCTCTAGCTTGGGATATCCTGCACTATTCACCTGTGGGCAAAACAAAATGGTGGTGTCAGTTTTGCTTTGTTAACCAAAGCAGTAGAATAATGAGAAAAATCAACAAAATTTAATAAATAGAAGAGTGTCCACATGTATATTTCTTTACAATTTTCTAGCCATTGAAATATTCAAAAGTTGTAAAAACTGTTTTGTTGACAAATATCGAGTATGCCAAGTGGCTGTATCTTGTATGAAAATACTGAAAAATATAAGAAGACAACAACAATGTTTTATTCACAAGACACTATAATTATTAGTTCATTACATTTCTTCTGTAGAATTTAAATTGCAGCCCAATTTTATTAAATAGCATTTCATTTGGGAATTATACATGATGATTGCATGGTTAAAAGTCATGAATGATGTTTTTGTAACACTTAATGAGTTTCATAGCTTCACAAGTGATGAAACCATGACTGCCCTCATGCTAGCTGTATCAGATAGCTAGAGCTACAGTACCTGTATACAGTATAAATTACCGTGGACCTCAATAACCGGCCAGGCTATTACATCCCCACCCCCCTGGAGCCCCCCCCCCATCTTGCCAGGCTGTTAGTTGTGGAATATTAGGTGCAGATCTTGAACAGGGTTGCCACACCAATATATGGTATAACTGTATATCAGTTGTATGTAATGTTACTAACAGTACTTGGATGTAGTAGCTGTATCACAAACTGATCTTGACACCCTTTTACACCTAGCTAACTGTGTACGCGCTGTTACATCAAGACATTTGGTGAAAGTGTTTGTATTAGCTTTATCATACGGGATACAGTACAGTACATGTAATTTCATCTATGTAAAAAGCTGGCTGGGCTGGTAATTTAATAGGATTGCTCAATTCTTACAAGGTTGCTGTGCAAACTGTGTGCTTTGGCCACTGTATGTTAGCCTGCGAGCCGGCTCTCCTTTGGGGGATTGGGGAGAGGAGGAGAAGGAGAGCCTGCATGCGTAGTATTGTTTTTTGAGTACCGTAGTAGCGTTCCAAATTGGGACGCAGCTCACCGATTGGACGAGATGCTGATTGTTGACGTACAACCATATATTAATAGACTGCTGGTAATTTGTAAAATATTAAGTGCATTTGTGTCTGAAAGATATCTCCATCAGGTAAATATTTTTAATATCTTTGATCATTTATCAATGGTTGTACGAACCGTATTAAAATCATATTATTAGGATAGACCCAGATCGATAGACCCGAATCGTTTTGAAATGAAATACTGACGTTTCGAGGGGAGTCCTTGCTTGAAATGTCAGATTCGTTCCAAAAATTTCACCTGACCTTTTCCCTTTGCCACGGTTGTTAAACACTTTAGTATTAGTGTGAAAGCAAATTGTCCTCTCATGGATAAGTCAATTAATTGAAAATTTGGTATCAAAGGACAACTTCCCACGATTGAGAAAATATTATCTATAAAACAAACGATAAGGTTCGAAACACCATTCGCCTGCAATACACACAGCTTTTTGTACCGGCCTGTAGCTCTTGGGATACAATTACCGGTATTTATATGACTGAAGTTCCTATGGCCAGGCAAAGTTAAAGTCTGAAAGACTCCGGCTCCTTCTTTTCAGTTCTTCCACTTGATATGTGAAAATATATAGAGATAGGAAAAAGTCAGACAGGACGTACCGAAGTGGCACGGCGGCTATAATTATGGCATATCATTATCTTGTCATTTGTGGAACAAGATGACTAGTAATTTCAGAACTACGCATCATTGTGTACGTATGTTATATGTTGAATGAACTTTCATTTGATGTAGAGTTCAAGATTCTGCATTTTATAAAACTTGTTATACTGTCCAAAATGTGCGAACCACTGTTCCAAATAATATTTCATTAGCATATTAGTCTGGCGAGGAAGTAAAACCGTTTTCTTTGTTTACATTGCACGTCTGGTTTGTGATTGGTCGCTTTGGACAATGCGTTAGAAGGGGCGGCACTCAAATTTGATAACTATGCGTGCAGGCTCTATATTTCACCTCCTGCCCCACCCAAGAGCCGGCTTGCAGGCTAACTGTATGTCTGCACTATTGACCTGTTATATTGCAAATTTTTTAAATATATTGCAAATATATTGCACTATTGTCAAATACTGTCAGCTTAATTAGAGCAATTTTCTTGCTGTTAACGTTTGTTATTGAAATTCAGCTCATTTAGCACCCACAGTGTACAGTATACACTCTACTCCTCCTCTTTCTAATCCTCTTCCTTATCTTCCTCTTATCTTCCCCGGATAGAGAGGAGGAGAAAGAGAAGGAGGAGGAGAGGAAAGAGGAGCAGGAGGAGGAGAAGGGGGAGGAGGAGGAGGAGAAAGAGGAGGAGGAGAAAGAGGAAGAGGAGAAAGAGGAGGAGGAGAAAGAGGAGGAGAAAGAGAAAAATGAAATAAGAAAAGGAGAAAAAATAAATAAAAAGTAAATAGTTATAAGAGGGTGCGCGTATTAATCTAGGATTTAATGATTCAATCCTAAGATTCAATCATGCAATCTTAAATCATGCAATCTTAGGATTCAATAAGGAAGATAAAGGGAAGATAAGGAGGAGATAAGGGGAAGATAAGAGGAAGATAAGAGGAAGATAAGGACGATAAGGGGAAGATAAGAAGATAAGGAGAAGATAAAGGGAAGATAAGGAGAAGATAAAGGGAAGATAAGAGGAAGATAAGAGGAAGATAAGGACGATAAGGGGAAGATAAGAGGAAGATAAGGAAGATAGTCTGGAAGATAAGAGGAAGATAAGGAGAAGATAAAGGGAAGATAAGAGGAAGATAAGGAAGACAAAAGGAAGATAAGGAGGATAAGAGGAAAATAAGAGGAAGATAAAGAAGATAAAAGGAGATAAGGAGGATAAGAGGAAGATAAGGAGAAGATAAGACGAAGATGAGAGGAAGATAAGGACGATAAGGGGAAGATAAGGGAAGATAAAAGAAAGATAAGATGGCAATGCTCCTTTTTATTCCCCTACATCTCCTGAATACCCTCAAAAAAGTAATTAAGTATACTACACTATGCAAATATATCCTCTATGTATGTGCGCACTCAGCCATCCCATGGACAAAAAATATGTCGTTTATATATCGTCACTTAAAATCGTTCTGCTTATGGATTAATACGAATTAATTCTAGCTCATTAAAATCTTAAGTTCTTCTCACGATTTATCAATTTCTTTGTAAATTAGGTTTCATTTAGCCTCTAAACCTAATATATTATTCAAAGCTTCCATGCTATCAACAGAATTGGAATAAAGCAACGCAACGCTAGCTATTCTCTATGGTCACATTCTAGTTGCCCAAACATGTCTCATTGTTTTATTCGTAAATGAGTTTTTAACGAGTTTCTACACATGGCATATGCAAATATTACTAGCAATGCTATAAAATTATCCTAATACGTCTCCTGAGCACTCTCAACATCAATTAGATATACTACACTACTGTATGCAAATACATCTTCTATAATATAATATTTCGTTCAGTGTATTTTGACACGTTTTTCTTACGGGGTCTCGAAGTAATTTCTCATCCAAAATCTTAAGTTCTTCTCACGACTTCTTCACTTAGCCGAGTAAACGTTTTCAAAGAAAGATTTGGACGGCGTTGGGTAACCTAGTTTGACAGAAATTCCCCAGCTGTTCCGATAATTTAGACTTTATAAACTAAAGTATTAGCTAATCGGTTGCTAGGGTACGTAGTGGTTGAGTTGAGTGACAACAGCACTAAGATGCATAAATTAATATAAGACTAAAAACTGTGACGTCATGGGCGGTGCACTTTGCACCTTCTGTATACTACTATGCACTCCTCTCCCTATACATGGCAAGCCATGAATGCAATAAGGAACAGTTCTTTGCAGGCTATTCAGTCCAATACCCCCGCTGAATCCATTGGCCAGACTTGATCCTTTGGAAACAAAAGTTCAGTCGAAAGATTTTCCCCATGGTCAGTTATTCAGTTGCTAAGTCAGTCAGAAAATCTGCGGTTGTCTGTTGCTTCGGTGAAAGAATTCCTATATACGTACTGGAAAAGATGTAGTTGTGACTCGGCTTACTTGCAAGAAGCTCTTTTTCTATACTCAATAGTCGAAGGCAATCCACCTCCATTTGGCGCAATTATTGCTTTACACCAATGCTATTTGGTCGGCCCCCGAAGTATTCCAGAAGAAAAAATCAAGCCCTGTTCGGCGGCATTGATTTGAGAGTGTTGAGGTCGTAATTGATGCACGTAGTGGCCCACACGAGTTAACAGGAACACGATGAAATAATACCAAAGTAGTATGCTACAGTATATATACAACGAGCACATGCAAAAGAAGAATGTTTTAACATGTTTGAACTTAAAAGTTCAATGCAGCCAAACTCCTGCAGTACACAGTTGTCAAAGAAGTCAATCATACCAATTAACGTTTCCCATCTACTTGGTGTTGCGGTTGTAACTGTTGATGTTGGTATTGATTTGTAAATTGTTGCTTGTAGTCAGAGTGTTTCAGCCCAGAAGTAACGTGTACCATATTATAATATTTATTAGCCTATAGTTAGTTTGGGTTTTTGGTCTCATAATGGTTAGCGCACGCACCTTCCACATCTGCGACCCGAGTTCTATTCTTACTCGGTGCAGTTTTTACCCTGGGTGCCACAGGCTCTTCCACGCTCGTAGAGATAACGGGGACACGCGGTAAACTGGGTGGGGCCAACTCGGGAGGCGAGCTGGAAGAACCTCTGCCGGAACAGTTTGAGGGTTTCTCTGATCGTGCCGAACCAATCAAGATGCTGGAATAGGCCAAAGTGATCCAGAATCTGGATCACAGCGTTGATTGGCTAACAGCAGGATCAAACATCCTTCAGAGTGCGTTCACAAATACAGTGAGTTTGGGAAATTTGGCTGTTTATTTACATCAGTTACTTATCTATGTACGTCTTTTTGCAGGAGGATTTTGACGATACGAGGTTTACAAAATTAACATCACATATTGGCCAGAGAACGCAATAATCCTGCTCGTTATCGAACCAATTCGCCTCGAAAACTATAAAAATCACTCGGCTTGCAGCCTCGTGATTTTCATTATGCTCTCATGTTTTACAAAGACTCGAGAACAATGAAAATTACTCGGTTAACGGAATAACGGCCTCGTGATTTTCATTGTCCCCTCGTGTTTGTAACCCCTGGTAAAACACTCCCACTCGTTTATGAAATATTATATCAAGAATTAAATTATTTAAATTATTTAAAAACGAGAGGGTTTTGGGCACTTAATGTTAATTTGTTAATTCTTTGGGCTCTTAATTAACAATTAGATTATGAGCTCGAAATTTATGAGTGAAATAGTTGACGAGAGCGGAGCTCTATCATCTCTAGAAAATCTAATTGTTTTAGTAGAAACTAAGTAGTGTGCCTTATTGTTCTTCGGGATTATTTAAAAAAACACGAAGCATAACCAATGGTTCTGTGTGAAAACCAAGGCAAAACAAATCTTCCACTCCTCGTCACCTCCACGTTGTTTTACTACACGACCGTGCGGTTCCTGCTTAATTTCCTACGTTATCTATCGACGAATATATATCGAGTAAAGTAGCCAATCAGATTGCAGCATTTGCAATAGTCTACCACTAAGTTTCTACTAATATATAAAAAATTAGTTGATGGTTTAATATTATATATTAATTTGTTTTTCAACTATCACAAATCTGACAAATTAGACAAAACTTTCTTCATAACTAATTAATTAGTAATTTCTCGTTCTTTTTTTCTTGAATAGAAAGGCCAGGTTAAAGATCAAACGGTTTGTTGAACACTTTGTTGTGAGGTTTGTACTTTTTATCTGTTATATGTACATACATGTATATGATATTTAATACATGATATACGTTGTATGACATAGGCCCTGTTCACAAATATACTGGATAGCTTTTTGTGCCAGCACGAGTGACTCAAATGACTCGACTTGGACTCCACTTGGTGAATCTCTGGGGAAAAAATGATCCGAGTTTCAGTCTTAACTCTTGTCTGTTGACGGCATTGAGTGATTGATACTAGTTAGCTACAATGAGTCACTATAAATATCCAACATTTCAACACACAATTTCTTGGCTGAACCTTTGTTTCATCTTTTTAATTTGTTGTTTCCGATTTTGACACTTTATCACGCGTATAGTTTGTGGTCAGTGATGTGAAAGTTATATACTATCTAAATATTAAGAGTTTCCAAGCAACACACTGATTGCCAGGTACACGCACTTTGCAGTCACCGCTTATGCACATATCAATGTTAAACGGCACCCAGGGGATTTGGCAATTGTTGAGGTCCCGCGGTGGTGCGATCATCTCAGAGTCTTCGACGTCGGGACTTTTAACAACATTCAAACCCAGACCTCTCTTGATTGGCACGGCCGGTGGCCACGATGCAAGCCAAAATGGCCAAACAAGAGGCCAAAGTTGAAGGAAACGATGTAATATTCCCAAGGAAGTCAAGTTCGGGTTTGATTATCTGCACCAAATTCATGAAAACAGAAAGCGGGGAGCTAGAAAAGCTGCAGAAACCAAAACGCTAAGGAGAAAGTTTTAAACCTGAACGCCAGTTTCATATACTTATCAAGACTCAAGTTTATTAACATTTTCTGTTCAATTGAAATAATAAAAATATTATTTTATGAAATAATAAATTGTGTTGTAATCATTTGATCACCACCTTTTTTGCGGTAGAGGGGAATTTGACTGTTGAATAAGTCCCAAGGGTGGGATATTTGACAAGAAATACTAATTTCAAATCAAATCTCCTGGTATGCCCGGCCTCCCCCCCTGCCGCTTAACATTGATAGGTGCATTACGACAATCAGAACCTTAATATATATATACTTTTACACTATTAGATATTAACAAAATATTAATTATTCTGTTTAGAACATTGAGCTTACTTTTGGTGTTGGTTGATGTTATTGTTGTCATAGGAGATCTGGCAACCCCAGACAAATCAAAAAAGGTATCATTGAAGTCAGAGTTACAGAATCATTCTCAGAGAAACAGAACATTTTTCGTGATTTCTTACACTGCTAAAGTCAACCGAAAAATTTCGGCTGACCCGACAGGGCTCGAAATAACGGCCGGTCACCGGTCAATGACCGGCCAAATTTTTAATGTGAACGGTCAAATTTGTATAACGCCGGTCATTTTGACCGGTCATATTAACTTGCAATTAATTTTATTACTTCCATTTGAAGGAACTTAAAATGATTGTTGTTGTGCTGTTGTAGACCCGTTTCATATTATGTTAATTTGCGAGAATTTTCTTGGTTATTGAACTTCTTATTCAAATTTAAGTTTGTTGAATTCTTACAGCCAACTGCTGGTTAAATAACTTAAATAATTAAAGACCAAATTAAGATATGACACAACTTTTATTTAAAACTTAGGGCCTGCGCTAAACGACGCACACTAGACGAATTTAATACGGACGAATTTAATTGGAATTAAATTCGCCTGTAATCACTAACGTAGAATTTCAGTCGAATTTAATTTACCACATCTGGACGGTTTCATGCACCAGACCATCACACTGTGTAGTAAGTACTAGCTACTAGCTAGTCTAGCTTATATATAGCGTATAATATACTTTACATGTTTTTTGTTGTGTTGTGTTGTGTTGTGTTGTGTTGTGTTGTGTTGTGGGGTGGGGTGGGGTGTTTTGGGTTTTTTTTGGGGGTTGTTTTTTGTTGGGGGTTTTTTTCTCGGTGGGGGCGTTGTGAAATTTGACCGGTCAAAAATCGCCTTTGACCGGTCACAATTGGAACTGACCAGTCACCACGAGTGGCGTAACATGAAACGTTATTTTGAGCCCTGCCCGAGCGGGATTTGAACTCGCACCTTCGGGATACCGGTCCACCGCTCTACCTGTTGAGCTATTGAGCCGCACAGGGATTGGAGGAGAGTTTTATCTGACTTAATGCACGAGATATTCTCAATCCCTGTGCGGCTTGATAGCTCAACAGGTAGAGCGGCTGACTGGAATCCCGAAGGTGCGAGTTCAAATCCCGCTCGAGTCAGCCGAAATTTTTCTGTTGAATTTAGCAGTGTAAGAAATCATGAAAGAAGCCAGAGTTTTTACCAGGATTTTTAGGGTGGGAGGAGAAGTCTTAGGGGCGAAACTTTAGGACATTGTTATTGTTAATATAGTAATTCAAATAGTATAGGCTTAAATAGATTGCTGTTAATCTTTTCAACCCTGAATTCCCCGTTTAGTATTTTACTCTGGCTAACGCCAGCCTGGACGATTTGACATATGTACTTGTCATTGGGGGGCTGCTAGGGTTGAAAGGGTCAACGTCACGACTATATGATTGTGAATGAGGTTCATAACGCACAAAAATACGTTATCAGTTTTATTGTTTCAGGCAAATAACGCTGTCCAAATAATTACTTTGGTCATTGTTGTAATTTTCCTGCTTGAGATCAGCTTGCGAATATTTTGCTTCAGGGTAAGTGTTGTTTTAGCATATTTAAATCTCAAACTCAATAATTAATCATGCAGTAGGTTGTGTTAGTACTCTTCCAGTATGTGAAATATATTATTAAAGTCAGTTTGGCAGACATGGGATAGCCTGATAAAATCAGAATTGAATATTAAAAGCCTAACTCCAACAAGCTATAGCCAGACTGGTTGGCTTTTTAAATGGGTAAACCTTTTTAAAAAGAAACTCGAGATCTTAGAGTTAGACGATCTGGGATCCTCAGTGTGGGATATTTGTGTGGTCTCCATACTGAGCGCCTGACGTCACGCATCGCGTGCATAAATTAAGTGGTCCACTCAAGTCGGGGCATTCATCCTACGAAAAACGACTCAAGTTTCATCCCTTGTCTCTTTACTAATAAACGTTTGGGCTCCCTGTGTATTCTCTCATGTTTTACAAACACTCGAGAACAATAAAAATTACTCGGTTAACGGCTTCGTTATTTTCATTGTCCTCTCGTGTTTGTAGCCCCTGGTAAAACACTCCTACTCGTTTATGAAATATTACTTAACCATCACCACCATTACCACTGTAATGTTCGTATATTGCGACACAGAGGGAGTAGGTTTAGCACTTGCTTCTTTAATGGCTATCCTATTACTGCCTTAATAAACACGTTATATGAAACTATATACAACTGTTAGTGACGTCATGTGGATATGACATCACAACATTACAACCACCTTCATTATCGTCGTCGTCGACTCGTCGTTGTCACGTATAATACTTCAGCCACGTCGTATATGTATGGACAATTATAATTGGGTACAAGTTTAGCGAACTATTATGCCTATACTTACGTTACGTACTTGCCTTGCTTTTCTTAATAAAGAAAAGCAAGGCAAGTACGTAACGTAACTACGTAAGTAGGCATAACTGTTGTTTATATAAGTGTTTTTCTCCCCAACTCCTCTCAACATCGGACTAGCATCGGACTAGTAAACCGAAGGCCGCGGGTTTGAATCACAACCGGGCCAAATAGAGTTTTCTTTACTTGTCCCGTATGGTTCGTCACTCAGAGTAACACATTAATGTTATTCCCCTCTCAACACCTCGCTGCTCGTCTTTTACCTTCTCTATTCTTCTTTTAAACATTCTGACAGCTTACTTATCGCTGTATATCGGCTCAGTTTCTTATCGTTCCTTTCTTATCCATGCAAAAGATGAGCTCTATACACCCGCGTGTGTTAGTCATTTTCTATTTGCCAGTTTTAGGCGTAACTGAGTTTACTAAAACTCGGCCTTTGCTTTTTGAATACTTCTTCGGTTATTGCGATTATCGTCTTTATATTATTTTAGCCACGTATCTTCTGTATATATATATATATATATATATATATACTATAAGTGGGCTTACCTCAAATGTTGATGGTCGCTACTGTCAGTTTCACGCTGGTTTCAGAGCCGCCTGAAGATCGCCCAGCGTGAAACTGACAGTAGCGACCATCAACATTTGAGGTAAGCCCACTTATAGTATATTCGCTCTATCTTTACGGTATTGAGCACTTTTCGGCATCTCGCGAACAACACTTTGTTTGTTTGAATATATATATATATATACAAAGTATGAAGTATAGTTTTACCTTAAAGTCTTCGCTACCAGAGGTTTCGCCCTAAACGGGATCATCAGGCGACTGAAAAATATCGGTTAGTGGGCTGCTTAAATGCGTTGGTTGGGGCGTGGGTGTGGGCGTCGAAACGTCCGGCGCATTCCTTTGGAGCGTGGTGATCCCGTTTAGGGTGAAACCTCTGGTAGCGAAGACTTTAAGGTAAAACTATACTTCATACTTTGTATATATATATATATAATCACGCTGCCCCGGCACTTTTTTTTCATGTCATTTACGTAAGTTATTTATGGTTAATGAAATATAATGTGCTATAAATTATGGTTGTTATTAATTACCTTTTCTTTTCTCTTTTAGAAAACTGTTTTTCAAAAAGTGGCTTGAGGTGTTTGATCTTGTCGTGATTGTCATCTCTTTCATTGTGACTGTCATTTATCTTTCAATAACATTTCAAAGTAGCAGCTATGCAAAGTAAGCAAGATAAATAAGTATACTGTATTTTACGAGAGGTGTACCACCCACTGATATACACCCCTCGGTATTTTTAATATTAACATGAAGTATACTTGTATTTTGACTTGTAGACTTGTTATCATTGGTCGTCTTATTCGAGTGTTGTTATTTTTCCGTGTTGTATCTGATAAACAGCAGTTTGAAAGAGCATCCCGTCGGATGGTATGATTTTTTTCAATTTACTGTATCTTTATATTGCATGCATAGTATGGTGTACATGCATTGCCTTCGTTCGTTCGTTCGTTCGTTCGTTCGTTCGTTCGTTCGTTCGTTCGTTCGTTCGTTCGTTCGTTCGTTCGTTCGTTCGTTCGTTCGTTCGTTCGTTCGTTCGTTCGTTCGTTCGTTCGTTCGTTCGTTCGTTCGTTCGTTCGTTCGTTCGTTCGTTCGTTCGTTCGTTCGTTCGTTCGTTCGTTCGTTCGTTCGTTCGTTCGTTCGTTCGTTCGTTCGTTCGTTCGTTCGTTCGTTTGACTATCAGTAGAATATCTCAAAAAGTAGGGTGTCAGGGTATGCATAGACCGCGAGGACCAATCATTAAATATATGTGTGCTCAAGTTTAAAATTGATTTTACTCCAGGTGTCACAGAATAAAAGAAGGTACCGTAAAGATGGATTTGACCTTGACTTGACATATGTGACAGGTACGTAAACCATCCCGGGGGGGATCTACGTAAGAAAAAGATGTCGGCGTGTCGATTTTACCATACCCCATTGCGGGCAGCAAAATTTATACTTCAATTATCCTTGTAGCTCTCTTATTTGATATATTTTAACTCTTTACCCGCTGAATTGTTTTGGGAATGTTACTCGGATTTAATGGTTGAGACATATATTTTATTACATGTACCCAGACAGAAGCAAAAACATTGGTATAGCAAAATTATACTGTATCAGTATCAAATATTTCCTCTTGAAGTCAGGAATAAGAATAAATTGGTTTTGGCTGAATAGATGTAAGTGATAACATTGAAATCAGTTCTAGATATGCACATTTTTTAAGATATAAATTTTGCTGCCCCAAAGGGTCATGGTAAAATTGACATGATGCCATCTTTCAACCTAGTTCCCAGGTCCTTTTTGAAATTGGGAGGGCGTGATGAAATTTATAATCATTTTAAGAAAGAATCAATAAACAATTTCTTTTGTTGCTGCATGCACATATTTTGAAATATCGTTAACATTCAGAGCACGATATTTTGCGAGCTCTGCAAGCTGCTCGCTCTATCATAGAGAGGTGTACGATATAGGTGCGACTGTATGAAGTTTACCTTTAATAAACCCCATTATGTACGAGCGGAGACTTGTATAATATGCCATTCTATAATTTGGAGACTTGTATGGTGTACCTGAAGAAGGTCATTATGAACCAGGGGAGTACCATTATGTAGTTAGAAGATAATTTTACCACAGAAAAGAATACCAAGTTAAGTCAGCGATTGAACTGAATTATAATTATGCTGCTATGTTAATTTTAGAAACTGTGATAGCCATGTCATTTCCATCTTCAGGAAAGTACAAACTGTACAGAAATCCGATATCAGTAAGTTCAACTCTTGCAGTTTAGTAAACAATTTTTATTAGTGCAACGTTTTGCAGAAACTTTGTAGTATTGTGATGAGTGACTCAAATCCACAGGATACATAGAGCGATAGATAGCGACATACTTACTTGTACTTGAAAGATTAATAGGTGGTGTGCAACCAATCCCTTGAGATTCGAAGGACAAAGATATTTTCGCCATGTTGGATGAAATTATAATTGTAGATGATGAAAAACGTTTGTCAGATTCATCCAACATGGCGACAATGACGTAAGATGCACACCACCAATACCAGTGAAAGTGTGAAACACTACTAGTTTTTGTCTTTCATATACGACAAATATTTATGTCGCTTAAAGCTCGTAGGCCCTGAACAACGATAACAGACATGTTTGTATATTATCTATGTGTATTTCTTGAAATACGTGTAAAATCCTGGTGCTTAATTAATATCTCTTAATATATCGAGAATAAAAGAAGTTTCCCCCGGTTATGTTAGAATAGCACTGCGCACGCGTGGTTTTGTTTGCGACTGGCGATTAGTGGCGAATACAAGAATGGCAGAGAAACGTAAAGGAGCGCTTAATTTTCTTCTCTATCTAGGCTTAACTGCATGATTAATTAAATATGGTCTAAATGAAATGTCTGCCTAGCGGAAGCGCGAATAAGCGCTCTTGGTCTGGTATGTTGTGAAGTATTAAAGTCGGTTTGCAGACTGTTGTTGTTTCGTGTCGAGTCGCGCTCGAGCAGTTTTACACGTCTTCTGGCTTCTTAGCCTCAAGATCCTTGATCTTTCTGGGTGCCAAAACGGCAAAAAAGTTCCAATATTTTTGCAGTTCACCACTTTCACCGGGCCAGTTCACCGGGCCTTTTTCCGCTCTTCCATTTCCAAAAACGCCCTGGGAACGAGGTTGTGAAGGCGTCAGTTTTACTGTGTGAAAAATAATCTTTTAAAGTCCCTTCAAAAATCATTAATGATTCATGAGGAAAACACAAAGTACCATGTCCGTGGTTTTATATCTGATAAAGAAAACTCCTGATTTACATAAACGTTAGCTTTGATTTTCTCGGCTCAGACAACGTTATTTTTCAAAATTACTACGCCAATGAACTTGCCAAATGAGTCGTTTTTGAAGCTATTTAAAACATTCGCAGTACGTGTTTTATCAGATCTAAATCTGATAAAAATCTGCTGCTCATGTTTTAAATATTACTTAACGAAAGAAACGTTTTGATGAGAAGAAACTTCATAGAGATTAGAAGCCAGCACTAACATGTTTATTTATTTATATTTTTTAAAACATATTTCATTGCGTTTGCTCCAAGAGCTCATAAGCTCATCAAGAGGGCTCACAAGAGCATGTTTATATTCTTCGCCATCTAGTTTTTGAATAGTGAACTATGAATTTTCTAACATATTAAGTTTTAAAACATATCCATCGTAATTAAAATTATGTAGTTGGAAAGTAAACTTGTCGTTGCAAACAGTGTGAATAATTTGCTTGCTTTATATTTGTAGGAGGTTGCTCGGTTTTTTGATACAAAACATCCTGGCCATTACAAGATATATAATTTGTGTAGTAAGTTAATAAAAACAAAAGAGTTCTCTAATTTACATTGACTTTGCTCATGCATGAAACGTTCGACCCAGGCCTTAGTATTTTCTGTACCAAGCTAAACCTGCACTAAATATAGTGGCTGTATATATCACATTTATTTACATTGATTTATTAATGATTGTTATTTAATAATTAATGATACAATGGTTAAACATTCAATTAATTTTCTTCATGAATTATTAATGAATATTTTAAATATATATTATACTTTCTGATGGTGACTAAATAATTATCAATATTGTCCATTTTTGAGGTGAGAGAGGATATGATCATTCTTTGTTCCATGATCAAGTTTATCGAGTGATGATTGATGATCACAATGTTCCTACGTTGAGGTACGATACAATGCTTTTTCAATTTGTAGTTTTGTTGTATTAGAAACTTTTAGTTCTTTGGAATTAGTACGTAAGGCGAGGCACCTGGATGGACATCCTGTATAGTTTCTGGACTGATGAGGAAGCTGATGATGAACATAAGATATACTGACTCATATTTTTATTCTGGATATGTAGATTGTCTCTATTTACGATTTTGGTAGGCAACAATAGATCGTGATGTCCAAAGCTAGAAACGAAAGAGCATTTTAATGCAGTTTACCTGTCTTAAAGTTGAAATATTTACCGACGTCATGTTGTCATGGAAATCAAAAGACTATAAAATGGCTTGAGTTGGAATTTTTTTTTATCGTGGTCTTTTAACATCTGCTTAAAGCCTTTTGTTAAACTCGAGTTAATGTTGCGTTTATCACTTTTGACAATTGGCAGTACATTACCTTTAGTTTTCTCATAATTATGCAGTGTCCAATGCTTACGCCTATAAACTTAGTAAATAAGCGAAATGAGCGTTTTGATACTAGTATTTCCAACCACTAATTATGGAACCCCATATATTTATAATAAGTTGCGTGTAGCTAGCATTTTGAATACCGCATACTGACATTTTTATACAATTTTAGAGAATTATTAGAATTTTGTTGTGATGTGAAAAAATGGTTAGATTCTGATTCTGAGAATATTGTAGCCATGCATTGCAAAGGAGGGAAAGGTGAGACTGGAATTCGTTGTCCATTGAAACTTTAAATTAAACAACAGACTTTAAACGATCATTTGGAATTAAAACGAGGCTTGTGTAGTAATTACAAAAGCGTGACGTAAACACATACTGACCAATAAAGCGTTTAATACCGTTTTTACTTAATGGTGAAATATGTGATATATATAATATCAGAATTATTCAATTATAAAATGCTCTGGAACTGATGCTAAACACTTTTTTTTAAATTAATGCTTTTGTTATACATTTGAGATTTATTAATTTTAAAAGAATAATTTGTTCAACCATCATTAAATCTCATGAAAAAAAACCTTTTTGTTTATTAAAGCGGGTTAAATACCGCCACGAAATATTAATAGGATAAACAGGACATGTCAGCACGCTAACTGGGACTAACCAACAGTTTCTAAGACAAACGGAATAGTATTTTAAAAGTCACTCTAGGTAATTACGCCCGACGATTTTAGTTTTCAAAGGGCATTTCTCTGGCGGTTTAAACTGCCTACTTCAATTATTAAAATCACAGGCGATGTTTAAAAAACCGCTTTAATTTTACTAAAAAAACTATTTAAAATGAATTGTTTCTTATTTTAAGTAATATCTCATGGCTGCAATCAAAAAACATTAAACAGTTATTTATTAAATTATATAATTAGATGGATATATTTACTTAAATATCCAATTATCAACAATATTCCCCCCCCCCCCCTTTCATTTTAACATTTTCGATTTTTGTATCTTGTATTTTTTCTTATTTTCTGCACAACTTATTTCCCCCCTTTTCTGTGTCCTGAATGGGTTGCAATTATTTTGTAAAATTGTAAATACTTTATGTATTGCTTAAAATTGTGTGTTTTTTATTTGACTCAGGTCGTACGGGAACAGCAATTTGTACATGGCTTTTAGCCTGTGGCAAATTTCGCGTGGCCAAGGTATATGAAGGTTTTTTAAGAATATTTTATATTTGTTGAAAAGTTGTTTTTATTTCTCTTGACTTTACTGTTTTACATTTGTTTTATCTTGGTGCAGGAAAGCTTAGATTATTTTGGTCATCGTCGTACTGACCTAACATTAGCAAAGACGTTTCAAGGTGTTGAAACTCCTAGTCAAGTAAGTTTCCCATTCTGTGGCATTCATTCATATACTTCTTTATAGACCACTTTCATAAAGGCTTTCGTTTTAAATATTCTTTTATATTCTTTTGAATCACAAACACATTTATATATTGTTCTATTGAGGTTTTGTGTTTCCAAAATGGTAATGAAGATGACATCAAGGTATAGCTTAATTTGCATACATACATATATACATACATACTGTACATATATACATACATACACATATACATACATACATACATGCACGGTTCTGTTGTACGAGAAATATTACCCAATTCACACGTTAATGGCATACTTGTTTAGTATATATGTTCTATATTCAGAACATATTCTGAATACATATCCCCCCCCCTGGCGAAATTGTCGCCCTCCTTGGGGAAATTCAGTCTAGTATAAAGTATGTGCGTTACATTTTCATTATTTTGCTATGAAAAATTTTATTTTGCTATGCTTTGACTTTGAGTATTTTTGGGTCGTTCAGTTGTGTGTTGTGTTGACAGCCATAAATACAGTATTTACAAAATTAAATAAAAAGTAATAACAAAAAAATTCCCCCCCCCTTTGGCCCTCGCTTGGATTCCTCCCTCGGTACTCATCTTGGTTGAGCTGACCCCTCCTAGGTTTTACCCCCCCCCCCCCCCCTTGACAGGAAAACCTGGCTACGCCTCTGTCTATATTTTATTATTTTTCAAGCAGTTTTATGCGAAATGGAAAAATAAAACACAAATCCCTATTTGACGTCATCTTCATTACCATTTTGGAAAAACAACCTCAATAAAACAATAAATTAAAAAATTAAAATCTAAAATGTTTTGGCATTCAACTATTTGTTTTTCATAGCTTCCATAGCTGCAGTAATATGACTAATAGCGTATTTGGGGTTAAATAAATAAATACTGCTAAGGCGCATTCCACCATTCTGGTCAACAAACTTTACAATAAGTCCCATCTACCATGCAAGCTTATTTTCCAATTTAGGCCGGTTCACACTATACCGGATAGCTTTTGTGCCGGCACGAAAACCATACTGGATAGGCCTTCTGTACACACATGAAACGCCTGTTCCGGCACAATTTCTGTGTCGGAGCGCCGCTGCGCCGCTCCGATCTCGAAAGAGGTACATCTTTTATTGGATAGCTTTTTGTGCCGTTCCGTTATATTAAACTTAACATTTTAGGCAAAAATCTAGTGTGAACGTGGTCTTAATGATCAAAGTTACGTACCGAATTGTATCTAGTGATTGAAAGGGCAGGGAGAGAAGAGTAAGCCGTTTTAGATTATATCCCTTAGTAAGAACCTTGCTGGGATGTTTGATAAAATTTGAGTTGTAATAGTTTTTGTGAAGCACCCATTGTAGGTAGTCATATATTCATTCTGTAAAATGTTGGTCGGTGTCTTCATGACGGTAGCTATAAAACGATTGGTGTAATATTATGTTGGGCTTTTTTGAGCCCATGCAGTTAGTGTATTTGTGCTGATTGACCTATTTATCTAATTACAAACCCTTACTTGGCCAACTTAACGTGCTTCAAATTTTTAATGTAGTTTATTTATATTTGGGCTACTTAATTTACACTTCAAATTGGAAAAAGGTTTTTTGTTCCATGCATGTTGATTGATTGATTGATTGATTGATTGATTGATTGATTGATTGATTGGATGATTGACTGATTGATTGATTGATTGATTGATTGATTGATTGATTGGTTGGTTGGTTGGTTGATTGATTGTGTGATTCATTTGTTTTTCTTTCTTTGTCTTTTTTCTATTTCAGAGCCGTTTTGTCGGATACATGGAGAAGATAATATATGATTGGAATTGGAAAGTGCCTGAGGCCATTGCTATGAAAATAACTGCAATTAAAATAGAAGGAATTAACAGTAAGTATATCTGAAACAGTAGTGTATTTGTCTTGTCTTGTCGTAGGGTCAGGCGTTCACTCGCGCTACTGGCAAAGTGTGGAGCCTGAATCGAAGGCCTCTCTCCTGGGAGTGGGCCGAGGAAGATCAGATCGAAGGCTGAATGTGGTGCATACTTCATACTGGTGAACATATTTACGATCAAGACAATTGTCAGCCACATCTGATCGCTGTTAAACTAACAATGTGCAAGAACGCCTTGATCAAAAGGCAAAGCTCTTCAACTTTTTGTCCAACTCCAAAAGCAAAGGGAGCAAAGAACTTACATGTCTCACAGACTCACTCCATCCATGCTCCATCACACGGCTAACAACTCACCGGAAGTATGAATAGTAGCGGAATTGACACGCAAGATGTTTGTTTACGGAACTTGTATCTTGCTTTATTTTTTGCCAAACTGTTGTATGCTCCCAGGCTCTTGGGAGATCGAAGAAAGGGGAGAGAGCCTGCACGGACTCCATACAATTTTGAACATCCGCCCCCATTTGAAATATTAAAAGCCATTAATTAGTCTGAAGCCAATCAACCATAAATACATGTTAGACGTGTGCTCGTTCGTGTGTAACTGAACAAAGCAAAGCAAATCAAATAGCATTTCTTTCTTGTCGATCGATCGGAAAATTTCCGTTGTGCTTGATTATTGAATATTTTGTCATTGTTATTAATATGGTTTGCATACTGGTATTTTTGGCGATTTTGTCTTCCTTCTTGCATGCAATATTTGCTGAATCTATTGCAATGTTAAAGTACACTGTTTCTTCGTTTCACTCCAAGTCTAGATGATGGTTTCAAAATCCGATCTTTGCCTTTTGAGACTTCAGTGCATAACATCATCTTTATGAATAAGTTAATAACACACTTTAAGATTTGCATTTATAATTGCGTTATAAAGCAAACCGACCAATTAGAATTTTGTGTCATGATTTAGGACGCAGATATCTAACATTCTATAGCATCCGTGCAGGCTCTCTGTTTCTCTTGTCTCTCTCCCTCCACAAGAGCCTGCATGCTCGCAGGCTAGGATAATGATTGAACTCCGAGGTCTTCTTATTATAATGCACTTTGTTTATTTTTTTCATTTTGTAGTGATTAAGGCGGAATAAGAGATTATTAAAAATAATGACCTCCATTTCCAGCTCAGTGACCATGATAATGACTTGCTGTTCCCATCATAGCTGGTTTATCGAAAATAACATCCTTACTTAAACTTCACCCACGATGTTAAATCCCGTATCACACTCGTGACCATCAATTAACCCATATAGTCGAGGAGGAGAAGCGAGAAAACGTCGACCACGTAGCACCCCCACTACACAATATTTTTGACTCCAGATTATAATAGGCTGATATATACCCATAGAACTTTGCTAGGTCAATCGTACTCACAAATTGTGGGGTCAGTGGCCTGCTACATAGAGGGGCTGGGTGGTCCTTACATTGACAGACTTTAAGTGCACATGAAACGAAAATTAAGTTTGTCTTATTTGAAAGAACACTTAAAATGATAGAGTAACATCTTTTGCAGTTTTTCGTTTCCTTGCTTCGTTGTTGAGATATTTCAGTTTGTTTGAAATGTAAATTAAACAACTTGACGTCACTTGTGCATAATGAGTTATCAGAGAAGGTTATATATCTTTGCTATTATCAAACCAAACTTAATTCGAAGGAAGTATGTGCGTGTGTTTCTCTCGCAACGCCAAACATGTAGAATTTTCAAGTGATTATGTTTGATATGTTTGATATTTTAAGTGTTCTTTCAAATAAGACAAACTTAATTTTCGTTTCATGTGCACGTTAGGTCTGTCAATGTAAGGACCACCCACCCCGTCTATGTAGCAGACCACTGACCCCACACTTTGTGAGTACGACTGACCTAGCAATGTTCTATGGGTATCAGCCTATTATAATCTGGAGTCAAAACTATTGTGTAGTGGGGGTGCTACGTGCATGGTCGACGTTTTCTCGCTTCTCCTCCTCGACTAATACTTCTAGCTGAAATATCCTTTTAGGAAGGTTCAATTACTAATTAAACATTCGCATGCATACAATGCATGCACATACTGGTAATGATTTTTTCAACCTTAAAGTGCTTATGAAGCGAAAATTAAGTTTGTGTTATATGAAAGAAAACTTAAAATGACAAAGTAACATCTTTTGCAGTTTTTGGTTTCCTTAATGCTTCGTTGTTGAGATATTTCAGGTTGCTTGATGTGCAAATATCACATGTTGTGACGTACACGTGCATAATGACTTATCGGAAAAAGCTATATATTTCTTCTCATATATACCAGAACCTAACGTGAAGGGTGTGTTCTCCCACAACACTCTAAGCATGTAGAATTTCAAGTGATTGCGTTTGATAATAGCAAAGATATATAACCTCCACTAAACTATATAGTCATTATGCACATGTATACATCACAATATGTGATATTTATATATCAAACAAACTGAAATATGTCCCACCAACAAAGCAAGAAACCAAAAACTGCAAAAGATGTTACTCTGGCATTTTAAATGTTCTTTTAAATAAAACAAACTTAATTTTTGAGTGCACTTTAAGTATATACTGTTGTAATACTGTAGAAGATGTTTCAAAATTGTGCTATTAACGAAATATTTTTTAATTGTTGTATTTGATTTAATTTCTTCTGTACCAAGGTGTTGGTAATGGTGATGGGAGCGATTTGCGTTTTGAAATGATCATTGATGGTAACGTAGCTCTCGAGAATACCCTGAAAAACCAGAGTGGAAGTCAGGTGTGTTTTGAAAACAGCATACATTATTTAACACAACATTTTGTATCAGTGTATGTAACTATGTAAAGATTTGATAATTCTATATTACATTTATTAGCGTTTTTATACATTGAGAATCATTTCATGACTAATTTCCGCAACTTGGTCTTCGACTTCGCTGTCCGTACAAAACGTCGGGCGATATTTTCCCAGTATGGAATTCTAGTTTCTTAAGTAACTTCATGCATCTTTAGTATAATTGTCCATAGTTTTAGACTCTTCTTATCAATAAGAGTGCATTTTTTTAAAGTTTTAGACTCTTCTTATCAATAAGAGTACAGTTAGATACGGTATAGTGTGGATTTTTATCTCACACTTTGTAGGTGGAAATGTCTATAAATTTAGAGTTTGGAAATTACATAGAAACCATAGAGGGCTCACAGACCTCTCAACTTTGAAAACTGTGACGGAGTGAGATTTGGGACGACACCCATCTAGGGGGGGGGGGGATTTTTTATTCTCAAATGTCTGAAATGCCGTTTTCCTGCATTTTGAGAGCACTTTGAAATGAAATCTAAAGCATTTACGTTCTTTTACTGGACTGCATTGTTATTTGTTTTAAAAAATTAACATAAAACTTCCCAGTAGGTGATTGTACGATATTTTTTTCTAAAATTTAACACAAACCGAAACGTGCGTGAGATTTACAGATAGCTACGTGAGAGCGTGAGAGTGAAACCGAATGCGTGAGTCTCACGCCGAATGCGTGAGAGTTGAGAGGTCTGGGCTCAGGGAGCCAGTTTAATGTCAATGTTAATGCTAAGGTTAACGTTGGTCGTTTTATCTTATATCACACCAGGTGTCGTACATGTACAGTACTTATTAACAGGCTCTTATAGGAGGGTATAGCATGGTTGGCTGGTAGGATAGGGTAAGGTAGGGTAGGGTGTAGTAGAGTAGGGTATGGTATGGTAAGGTAGGGTATGGTAGGGTAGGGTAAGGTGAGGTAAGGGTATGGTATAGTAGGGTAGGGTATGGTATAGTATAGTAGGGTATAGGGTATAGTAGGGTTGGCCGGTAAGGTAGGGTTAGGGTAAAGTTGGGTAGGGTAGGGTAGGGTAGGGTAGGGTAGGGTAGGGTAGGGTAGGGTAGGGTAGGGTAGGGTAGGGTAGGGTAGGGTAGGGTAGGGTAGGGTAGGGTAGGGTAGGGTAGGGTAGGGTAGGGTAGGGTAGGGTAGGGTAGGGTAGGGTAGGGTAGGGTAAGGTAAGATGTCTCATAGGAATGGCAAGCTGCTCGTTCTGATGAAAAACGCTCATAGGTTGCCATATCTTTGGTTTAATAGCTGAAAATAATTCATCGCGGACCCACTACTTAAAGTGTGACCTTAATTCCGTTACTTGCCCCAACAAGTGTTGTTAGCGGGTGTTTTAACACGTTCAATCTGTGGCAGTAGTCCTCAGCATAAAATTGTTGACAACTTCGTCATTTGGCGGCGCAGCCTGTGTACAGCCGCAGCGGCTGTACACTGGTTAATAAAAGGTATTTAATTAACTAAATGTCAAACTGTGATTTTCACAATTTTTATTGCCGCGTGTTCTTGCAGTTTGAACATGTGGAAGCTTTAGACAAGTTAACAATATTTTTGGAACAAGATTCGCCAATGATTGCTGGGGAGACTAAAATAATGTTTTACTCGTCGAACAAGGTTTGTACATCATGCACAGTATATATTTCGTAAGTTTAAATATATGTCAAGTGTCTTAATTATATATAACACGCTCGTTGTTGCTATATATCTTTTTCTTGTTAAATATCCGCTTGGTTCATGTACATTAGCCATGCAGGAATCCATGCAGTGGTACTTAGATTTCATTTAAACGTATTCAACTTGTTTATTCCTTAGCTTGTGTTTTTAAAAGCTCTGACATAATTGTTGCTTGGGTATATATCGTATATTTTGAAATAACTATAATCTTCTAATTGACTGCTTTTGCCGCCCTTCCTTTTTCCTTAAAAATAAAACATAGAAATTAATTGTTTCTTAAACGTTTCGCTTTTTACAAACCTTCTTGCAACTTACAAGATCCCTCAAATTTTTTTTACCTAGACTATAGTTGTATTTATTATATGACTATTTCCGCGAGTGGTCTGGAACGTGAAATCCAGCAATTTGATTGGTTTCTGCATGAGCAGTCTGGAATCTGCTGTTCCAGACCACTGAGAGAATTTTATAAACAATATGCAAGTCATATCAATATACCTGCAACAAGAAGGATAATAATTTCAGAACTACTCATTGTTGAAATATATCGTGTAGGTATGTTGTTAGAAATTGTGTTAAGCTTTCATTTGATGTAGTTCAAGTTTCCGTGTTATGTGAAACTTTTTAAAATGTTCAAAATGTTCGTAGCAATGTTCGTAATAATATAACATTTACTTCTCACAAATATTATAGAATTTCAAATGTTTTTTTATTCAACTACCTAACGTACAACCTTGAGCGATATGTCAAACAAAAGCAATTGAAAAATGCTATTTGGGGTAGAAAGTTCAGACTCTAACTAAACGAAAAGTACTTTAAAAATAGGAAAACATATGCCATTTTTTGCTTTCACTCGCAAGAAAGATGGTGGCGAACACGAGCCTAAGTTTTCACAGAACGTTTACAACATTTGTAGTCATATAATAAACTACTTATTGACCTCACTTGTTCGGTCTGTACTAGTGAAATATCGGACCTCCGTTTTCTGCACGGACCTCGCTTCGCTGCGCTCGCTCGGTCCGTACTAAAAACCAAGGCTCTACATTAACTTTTGAGGCAACTAGCAAACATGTGCCAGTAGGTTTTATTTTCACTAGCAAATATTCGAAAGTCACTGGCAAAATTGTCTCTGAGCGCTCCACCGACCTCGAGGAACGTATTCATGTTTGCGCATCTACTTCACGCATGCATTTCCTATTGACACCGCTGAGTGTATCAGCTACATCAATCTCCTACCCGGTGCCTTTTCTTCCCTCCTTTTGTTTCTTCGATCCTTTTGTTTCTTCGATCGTCAGACACACTCAGACAAACATATCACAAGCTTCGAAAAGTCACTCACTGAAACTTCAATTTACCCAATTCGGGTCACACTCGCAAAACTTTGCTAGTGAAATGTTTTCTTACTCGCTAAAACTCGCCAAAGCCAAAAGTTCACTTGCGAGATTGCGAGCGGCAAATTCGAGCCTTGCTAAAAACGTCGGTCCAATATTTCACTAGTACAGACCGAACAAGCGAGGTCCTGTACATTTTCAACCTTAGAAAAGGAAATTTCAGTATCAACTAAGAATCCTCATATTCAAACTGCACAATTGGATTATTACTTATTTTTAGTGAGAAACTTTAGTTCTGACATTTACTAGAATTTCTTAATTTCTTCTTTAAGTTCTATAAAATTGTTGAGACCAATTCCACTATTTTTTCCGCCCTTGCCTTGAAATGCCATTAATTTAAATACTCTCACTGTATAAATTGGATATTATTATTAGATATTAGGTAAAACTAAAGTTTTTAAAACCTGATTTAAATTGTGGTTTTTGACAGTGTTTTTTCCGACTTAAAGTGCCTGTGAAACAAAAAATAACTCTTAAAGCAACAATATAACATCTTTTACAGATTTTCGTTTCCTTGCTTCGTTTTTGAGATATTTCAGTTTGTTTGATATGCAAATTTGAACTTGTAAAATAACTTTACGTCACAGTTGGCATAATGACTTATCATAAATTGTTCTATATCTTTGTTAGTATTATCGAACAAAACACTTGGCGAATTAGGAACCATGTGCGTGTGTTTCTCCTGTAAATTTTAAGTGTTTTTGTTTGACAATAACAAAAATATAATCTTTTGCGATAATCTTATTTTTATATGCAAAGAGCGACGTAAAGTTATCTTGTAAGTTAAATTTACATATCAAACAAACTAAAATATCTCAAAAACTGCAAAATATGTTACTTTGTCATTTTAATTGTTCTCTTAAATAAGACAAACTTAATTTCCGTTTCATAGGCACTTTAAAAGTGGCTTAAAAATGACAGTATCTTATTTAGTATATTGAATAACGTGTTTGAATTTAGAATGTACCAAAAGGCTATGACAAATGTGCATTTTTCTTCTGGTTTCATACTGGTTTCATCGAAGGAAACAGGTAATTTATACAACTCGTCCCCAGGACCATTTGTAAGAAGGCTGGGAAAGATTATGCCGCGCAGGAAAATTCAAAATGGCGGGGGAAACGGCGCTGGTGGAGGCTAGGAAAAATTGCACCGTATATTGTGCATTTTTTTAACGTCTTTTACACAATAATTATACATAATCATTGCAGATTTATAATATAATTTCCCGCGCTGGGACAAGGCTCGCATTATTTTTTTAAACCACAAGAACGAATCAGACTGTCTAATTTATGCAATACGCTCCAGAGAGATAGTCTAGCTTCCACCAGGGCCATTTGTTTCCGCCATTTTGTTTTTGGCCGCCATCTTGGCCCAACCTCTTACAAATGGCCCTGGGAACGAGGTTGGTAGAGATCAGTGAGTTGGTGCTAGATACTTATTGTTAACTACAAATTAAATTAAATCAGTGAACTCGATATAAGTTAAAATGTGATGACTGGAACGCCAACGTGTAAACCAAAATGTGAGGCAAAAAGTTCCAGGCCCCTACGCGGTTTGCGGATAGGTTTCAGTCTCCCACAAAATGTTTTTACACGGCCACCCGTCTTGAGCGAACTGCGAAGGCTCGATAAAAGGTTTGAAAAACTATTTATCAAATTATTTTGTCAGACTATACGTGCATTTAATGGTTTCCCATTGTTGTGCAGTGCTGTTGTTTTATTTACTGTATAGCAGTCCAAAACTATACAGTAAATTAAGCTAGGGATGAAAATAGGCTGAGAAAACAGACGTCCTTTTGCTGGCTAGGATGAAAACAGCCAGCTGAAAAGGTGAGAACAAGAGTGAGAAAGCTATCGGATATTTTAAGAAATAACTGACAACTAGATTGTTTATTTTTCACGTTTACCCATGGTTAGTAGTTGTTTTCGGTACGGATGCGGAACGCTTTTTAGACAAAACGACACATGAAACTGGTACTAACGGCATATTCTATATTAAGTCTGTGTTGATTTTTTGTATCCTCTTCGGAGTAACGAAATTCTAATATATGGTTTATATTATAACGAAAAGTTTGATCTAATTTCTTGACTGACAAACTTCATGCACGTTTTGTAAAGACAATGATTTTTACTATAGCAACAAATAAACAATTACTGCATAATTAGTTCGGCAGCATAGCACAACCAATCAAAATTTAAAATGCACGTTTAGCAAAGCGTGATAAAATGATTCAATAAATAATTTTTCAAACCTTTTCGAGCCTTCGCGGTTCGCTCAAGACCGGTGGCCGTGTAAAAAACATTTTGTGGAAGACTGAAATCTACCTGCAAACCGCGCAGGGGCCTAGAACTTTGCCTCACTTTTTGGCCCACGAATGACTGGACGTTAGCGTTCCAGTTATCACATTTTAACTTATTACATCGAGTTCACTGAAATAAGTAGATTGGTATATGAATGGTTAATGTATTGTCCTAGTAAGTAACATGTTTTTCAATTTACATATAGTTTGACTTTGGAAAGAAATGAGCTGGATAACCCTCACAAAAAGAAGACTTGGAAAGCCTTCAAATACAACTTTTCAGTTGAACTAACGTTTGCCCGACTTGACCATAATAGCACCGACTGATTTTTGTAAAAATATATTGTATTATTTTAATAAATTAACGAGGATTTTAGATTTAAATCAAACTGTTCAAAATGTATATTTTAGATATCACCAACTGAATTAATTGCTGAGAAATCGAAAAAAATGTAACGATTTAAAAAAATTTATTAAATATCATATTCATACGTACTACAAAAATAAAGATGAAATTGAATCTAGTAGTTTAACAACGTTCTTGGTTGCATGGTTACTGCACACGTATAAAAAAGAAAACAAATGCAGGACAAATGTCTTCAATGATAAGAACAGAAAATCTTCTCGATGTTTGGACTCCATTTTTTTATGATTGACAAAAGCTTTAAAAGCACGATAAACTTTATGCTGTTGGTCACTAAGGTTTTCAATGAGAAGTAATTCTGCATTGGAAAATGACAATCTGAAGTTGCCTTCAGTTGAGCTTTTACACCAATTATGGAAATTGTCTTTGGCAATGTACTTGACGATATGTTGTGTTGGCCAGCATCTCGGGAGCGAGATAAGTTTTGCCAAGCACAATCGTCATCATTCACACTTGATAGCAAGAACAACGTCGCACACTTCTTCACCTGTCATCTCTATTTATGCCAAACAATGTTTTGGCATTTTTGATGACATTGAAATTACTTTTTCGTTTTTTTACGGATTATAAAACGTTGACAGCTATACGTGCATGCATGTTAATACCTGTACCAATAAATGCTTAAAAAATGTTCTTTCTAAGTGCGGTAATGCTTGAATCATTCTGAATTGGGCCATTCTGAATTGTGTTGCTGATGCCAGTGAACCTGCAAAAAGGCATACTGAATATCGAAATGAATTTTCTTTCTTTTAATTTACTAACCATTCATAAATAAAATATAGAAAACGTGGATAGATTACGTCCTCCAATACGCCTTCGTTCTAATTAAAAGTTGTACAGAAACACCATTATACGCCATCCATAGACAGTAATGTGGATTAACGCTTTTTATTTGGATTAATTTTAACGTTTAATCTATTTTTGACGGGTTATTTTATAAAGGAAATAGAAAACATTATTCCCGTGTTCCTAAAGAGTCATAGAAACACTTGTGGAAGTTTGGAAGAACTCGAAATAGTGTAATTTCTCGTTCTCCCAAACTCTCTAACTCTATCCAGAGTAAAAATCAAAAATTTTAATCGCAAACCAATGAAAGAGATTAATATAGTAACAAGATTTAATATCAAACAAATTACTTCTCGACTTACAGCGTAAAGTAGCGTTACAAGGGATGAGTATAGTTTGTAATCTATAAACTTAATATAATTAGACCCCGTTTACACGATGCCAGTACAATTTGAAAACGGAACAGAATCATGCCGTTTAGGCCTTGCGTTTACAAGATACCGGCACAAAAATGACATGAAAACGGCACAAAATGAAGACGGGTTCCTTGACGGCATGAAATGAAAACGCAACAACTAACCGGTATCGTGTAAATGCCCGTGCCGTAACAGTTTGATGACGGTAATCACGATATATACGACCACAGTATTCGGGTCAGCAGTATTCACAAAGTCGTCTCAATTCTCCTTGGAAGACTTTTTGGCCTGTATTTACACACCGGCATGATTTTGTTCCGTTTTCAAATTGTACCGGCATCGTGTAAATGGGGTCTTATACTTGGAAATTAAAAGAAAACCGAAAAGCATGCTGGGTGCTAATATGCATTTAGAATTTTAGATTATGATTATCCACCCATGTAATGAGATTATTCAGGTAATTAAGTCAGTAGAACGAAAATGACTATTGAATCCCCCCTAAAACTTATAATTTTGTTTTTTTCTTCTTTCAGTTTATTTCGAAACGAATCAATTAATATTCTGCAATTTAAACAATTTATCTAAAAAAAAACAAAAAAACGAAAGCGAATTTTAAACTGTTCTTTGCATACTGGCAGCATTAAAATGTACATATCAAAAAGAAATATTTCGATACATAATAGTTTGAATACTTAAAAGCATGGCTCATTCCACAACAATAAACTATACATGTATAACCTGGTTTATTCGCGTTTTCTAATGAATTCTTCAGTGTTGTCACATTTCGTGACAGCTGTGTTCCTGATGTGTTCATGAGTTGCTGATAGCTGTGTTCTCTATATAATGTAAGCTATGCATGGTGTCCGTCACAGCGTGATTAAGAATTACATTTTGCATGCAAAGACTTTATTATACTCTTTTATACCCACTATTTGTCTGATGATTTCTTGATCAAACGATCGCAACAAACATTTTTATATTTTCAAGGGACCTTTTGCCTTTTACTAAAAATTCCAATGCATCACGGTAGAGAGGTATACTGGCAAAATACTCAAAGCAAAATACTCAAAGCAAAATACTCGCTGCATGTTGTGTACGGTTTCCTTGACCGATGAGCGATACCCTTCTACCGTGATGCATTGCGGTTATAAAGAATCCATTGCCACTCTGCACCTATTTTTTTAGATCTAATCCGTATTAATGTTATATAACCCCTAATTAATCGGGTAAAGTGTCTAACAACTGAAATGACTTCAAAAGTGAAAAGGTGCCGTAAACTGACGTTTTGAGCTCTTCATCAGGGTAAGATGACTGACGAAGGACTCTGCTCGAAACATCAGTATTTCGTTGATAAAAATCTTGGCAGTTTAGAACCTTTTCACTAATTTGCTCAATCCAAAACATTGCCTATGCAGCACTCTACTTTTTTTAAATGATTTTGATTTTGTTCGGAATCAGTGACAGAATATGGCGTTAAAATTTCATGTGTTAAGTGTATCAGCCTAGTCCTCCCAGAGCCAAACTCGAAGCATTCTTCTCACGTGCTGTGTCCAAAGTAGAATTTTAGTCGACAACTGCATTGAGCCCAGAGCCTTCGTTTGCATGCACGGCTAAGGCTCTGGGTACGAGATTGTTTCAAATGTTATTGATTATCGTTGATTGTGAAATGGCCTAGAATTAACAATAATCGTGAATTTAAAGAACTAATTCCCGAACCCCAACCCTCACCTCTAAACCTGGAATAAAGTGGGATCTCGAGATCCTAGATCCTGAAGAACATTTGCTAAGAACCTAATATTGTGGAACACTTTGGGTTTTTCACACGTATACTTTAATAATTAATTGAGAAATCTAGTTATTATTTTTTGAGATCGCGAGGTGTTCCTGCATGTGAATAGAATTTGAAGATTATTTTGTTTCCAGACAGTCAAAGGTTTTTTAACATAGTTGAGTTGCAGATTTGGGAGATGTACTTCAACTGAAATATTATTATTGATGAGGATTCAGGAACATATATGCGGTCTGAAAATCTTTGTGTGCGTATCGAGGAAGCAATTAATCGTAGTCTTGAAGTCGGCTAGTTCCAAGCTGAAACTGACTTGTCTTGTTACTACTGATTTGCTGATACAATTATGCACTAGGAACGTTGAACACAATGAGAGCAGTGTATGATCAAATAGGGGTGTTGTGGTCAGGGTATGAGAGGTGGGACTTTCTTCCCGGAGGGTTGTGGTTAGGCTTAGGCCCACCGGGGGTTGTGGTTAGGTTTTGGGTTGTTGCCGGGGGGTTGTGGTAAGGTATAGGGCCAGGTTATCGTCGTACTAAATATAACTGAAAAAATAGGAACTCAGTGACTGTGCATGTCAATTTCACAATAGGGTGAAAGCTCGGAATTGCCCTCTTAAAAAGTTGTTTATAAAACCATGACAGAACAATTGTTGTAACATGACCGGAACGGGGAATATTATTTGACAATTTACTATTTTATTAGCAACATACAAGAACGTTAATTATCGTGTCTAGCTTATAGATTTGCTTTGCTATACTATAAATCACAACCAAGCCTGATACTTCATTGAGTTTAATTAGCCCAGATTTTAAAACATTGCCTAAAATAAACTGAAAATAAATTGCAATAAAGTTGTTTTGACTTGTATAGTCACCGTTTTCGTTATGGTAAACGTATTCGCCATTTATATTAAGAATTGCAAATGCCGCAAATCTATCAAAATTATCAAATTAATTCAACATCTAAGTTTTTCATCTTTTAACGTTTCGGGGCCAGCCCCTTCTTCAGAAAGTTAAAAGATGAAATAAAGTTTAATCAAAGAAGATTATATTATGTGTATAAATTTTATGTTGAGTGGGCTCTTGATAAGCATTGTAATAGCGGTTTAAATTAACAAGTCATGATTGGTGACTGGTGCGCATTATAGAAACATGAAAACTTAATCCAACCAATAGCATAAACTATAGCATTCAATTTGATAGTATCTGTTGCCGATATATTAATTAACAGAAATACCTGCATGCATTACAGCGGTAAACAGTAGAGAAGATATCTTATTATATGCATCGAATTTGGGTAAGATTTTGAAATCATTTGAATTAAAGCGAAAAAGAAAGTATAAAAGGCGTACTTTAGGAACTTGTTTTAAATCGTATTCACTGTTTTCGTTTTGCTAAACGTGTGGTAGCTATATATAAACAATACATATATATGCATACTATATATGTATGCATACTTTCATTTGCTTTTTTGGCTCAAAGTATCTATATAAAGACGACTGAGTTTATCACAACTCATCCTCGGCAAGTATAATAATATACGCTATTTCACGTTACAACTTCAACGCAGAAAGAAAGGATTGCATTTTTTTCTGTAAGTATATCAATTGAAGAGTTGTTAATAATTGTTAATTTTTATCCAACATTTCAACGTAGTTAGTCTATAATCAAATGGTCAAATACTTTCTTAAAGTATGCAAGGTCAATAAGCTATTTATTAACCGCGGCACATCAAAGATAATTTATGCATGAATAAACTAAGAGCTGATAAACTCTTCGAGGTAAGGTTTAATAGGTTACGATTATTAAATTGGTGATGTGAGCATGCGCTTTGATTTAGTATTAGTCCCACATTTTATATTCTAAGTGACGTGCCATAAATAGCCGTTCTGATCACCATCAACTGTTTGCATCTTCATCTTGTATGAGGACGCTACCAGCGTCAACCATCTCCGCTCCCGGCTGGTCACGTGCCGCCTAAACGAATTTTATATCAAGGGGGGGGGGTTGGTAAGCTTTAGTAAGCTGCACAATCAATGCTACAACACAAGTCCAGTTTTAATACTCGTATTCTAAAATCTGATATTAGATTTAGCCATTTAGGCGAAATACAAAGTTTAATAAAAAGAATGAAAAGCGCGATTCAAGAACTGTATTTACTTGAGTTTCTGTTGATGACAAATGCGAGTGAAAGGACGGCAATCGGCTTGATGTTGTATAGTTGCAATCATTGCTGAATCGCTTCTTTTAGTACTTTTCGCTGCGGTTATCGGAGCAGAGGCTGAAATGTCAATGCACTTTAGTGCGAGAGAAAGCGGTTTGGCTCTTTTACATGGCCTGCAGATTAAACGATGATTAAACAAAGGTGAAAACTTGTAATTGTGCCTGTCGGATGTCACTCCTCCCTGAGTATTTTTGGAATCGTTAATTAAAAACCCCCCAACTTTTAGGGGGCACGTGACCAGCCACAACCGGGGTCTTTTCGCAGCGGTGGGCGAGGGCGTGGGAGCGGAGATAAGACCCTGGGTACGAGGTTGTAAGTTGAATGCGAAGTGTCTGTACACTTGCTACATAACTGATATCAGTGTCTGCAAATGTGATACAGAACTGATGTTTTATTAAACAGTTCTGTATCACATCAGTTCTGTACCGGGGTAAACAGACATTGATTAAACCTTAATTTCCTTTGAATTTTCCTCATGAATCATTAATGAGTTTTAGAAATATATTTATATATATATATATATATATATATATATATATATATATATATATATATATATATATATATATATATATATATATATATATATATATTATAGTGTTATTTATGAATTCAATTGTGACTAGATTCTTTTTTTTGTTACCCTAGCAAAAATCATACACTTCAGCATGGCCCAAGCACATTTAAACTTGACAAACGATCTACGAAATACCATTTTAAATATCCCACGCTATGCCACTGGCTGTCGTCATCCCATTGCATTTCTCACAAAACACCCAACAGTAGCTAAAGCCATCTGTGCATCCAAAGCATTCCAAAAGTTATACAAGAGAGTGGAAGTTTCATGTTTATCTTATCATGATCAGCGCCTTTTCAACGATGTGAACAAATATTTCGATAGTCATGCACCGTTTCAACTTGACGATGTCTTAATATCAGGAAGCGTAAGTGAAGGAACAAATATAATTAATTTTAACGAATTTAATACTTCCGACCTTGATTTAATGTGCGTCTTGAAGAATATCCAGGTTTCTGAGGCCGACCAAAAGCGTGGAAACTTGACGACAAGCCTGAACGAAGATAGTCCATTTGTAAACTTGTATCTCTCTGATAACGAACTAATTAAAACTTGGGCGGATTTCGTAGAAATATCGAGTGATCGTGAAGATGAGCGATACTTGCTGTCCTCGATGAAGCTTAAATTAAAATTGAAAGGCAACTACGAAAGAATTGGCCATTTTTTCAGCGATTATGTCAGCGAAGAAGCAGAGAAAGTAGACGATGGTCCAGCAGTATCACTATTGTCAAAGATTTCAGACAAGGTCCAGGTGGATTTTGCTGGCATAAATATGACTGGCGCTGAAGAGTCCTATGACTTTGTTCTTGCTATAAAGTGTGAAGGATGGCCATTGTGTGCTCAAGAATGGTTATCTCGCCCCAGATGCTGGCCAACACAAGATATCGTCAAGAAAATTGCCAAAGACCATTTCCATATTGTGTGTAAAAGCTCAACTGAAGGCAACTTCAGATTGTCATTTTCCAATGCAGAATTACTTCTCATTGAAAACCTTAGTGTCATACAGCATAAAGTTTATCGTGCTTTTAAGGCTTTTGTCAATCATTATAAAAACGAATGGAGTCCAAACATCAAGAAGATTTTCTGTTCTTATCACCTGAAAACAATTGTCCTGTGGTACTGCGAAGAAACAGACCCCACAGACTGGAATGAAGCTAGGGTTGTCGATCACTTATTGGCGCTCGTAGATAAACTAATAACGGCTCTTAGAGAAAGAAATTTACCAATGTATTTCATGCCAAAGTACAACTTACTTCAAAGTGCATTGGATGGTAAAAGTGTTGCAGATGAAATAGAGAAATTACGATGGAATAGTTTCAAAATTACTGAGTCAATTCGCCTCGAAGAACTTAACATTTATAAATCCAATTTTGCAAATTCTCCCCTTGTTCATGAGATCAAGAGAAAACTCCAAGTATTGTGCGACACAGAAGTTTTGAAATCAAATGATGTTGCGGATTTTTGGCAAGGTGTACTCGATGTTGCAACAGAAGAATGCAACCAGTTTTGGAAAAATATTGTTGGTAGTCATCCTATTCCATCAGACAAATCTTTCCTTTCTGAGGTGAGCAAAATTATGAGTGGCGAATCCGGTGTGCTTCAAGAGCTTTGTAAAGAATTGAATCCGATGCTATCGATTTTAAAACAATGCAAAGAAATATTGCCTCTCGTCCAAAGTGACTCAATAGTTGAGAAAAAGAAAGGCTTAGAAATGGTCACAAGCTTTGTGAATGATGAGAGTATTTTTAGAATTGATAAGCTAATAATACCTTTAGACCAAGACCACCAAACCATGCTTGTTCTTCGTCAACAACTGATTCAGGCGATCCCTGAACTTGAAGCAGAAATTGAAAAACTGGAATCACATGATTATAAAAATGATACTGACATTCTTCTTGACTGAAACCATTAATATGTTTACTATTGCTATAATACACCATTAATTATGTTGCAGCCTAAATATATTTAAGGAATAGAAAACATTTTCCATGTTTCCATAGAGTTATAGAAACACGAGTGGAAGTTTGGGAGAACGAGAAATTGTAGTGGGAACACGAGCCCGCAGGGCGAGTGTTTCCATGCTATATTTCGAGTTCTCCCAAACTTCCACAAGTGTTTCTATAACTCTATGGGAACACGGAAAAAATGTTTTCTATTTCCTTTATAAAATAACCTGTCGAAAATAGGTATAAAATGTAGAAATAATCACTGCATCAAAGCATAAATTCTCCTTACTCTTCATAATGGCGTATGATGGCGTATAATGGCGTATCCTACACCGTATATTAGGGAACTTAAGATCTACGACGGCAACTTCGAGGACGACGTCCTTCAAACAAAAGTATTCTTCTTGCAAAACAAAGATAATGAATAATTTCTAGTCCCAAGAGTAATCTGAACACCGTCTTCGCTCTGTATACAACGCCACTCAGAGCATTTTCACGTCTTCAGGACGACGTTGACTCGTGGGGTGATGAGAACTGTTGTCTGAGATTGCCTTAACACAGACACTGCAACCGTTTTAAAACTTTGAAAATTATAAAAAAAGCTTCAAGTATCATGAATACAGTAGTCAGTTAACCGTGACTTCTTTTTAACGCTAAAATTTGAATTGCTTTTTAACGGCCGTCGTCGTCCTAGCATCTTAAGGTCCTTAATGAATGGCGTGGACCTTGCCGTGTTTCCATAAAGTTATAGAAACACGGCTTTCAACCAATCGCCGCGCTTGTTTTCAAAATGTTATTTTATAAATATATTTATAACATAGCTTTGATATAACGTTTTTGATTGGCTGTCGTGCGTGCTCCATTTAACAATTAGACAACGAGGCCGAGTTTTCTATGAGCTGATAGTCAACGAGGCGAAGCCGAGTTGACTATCTGCTCATAGAAAACGAGGACGAGTTGTCTAATTGTTTTAGTATCAACCATAAACAACTTTTCTTTAACGTAAAGAAGTCTTATCAAACATTGTTCCAAATGTTCAGATAGTTTTACCTTTTTGTTTGCAGAAGTCTCCCCATACATAATGCAGAGCAGTTCTTTCGACCCAATGTTTTCTTCACTCGTACAAAACTTTTAGCAGACGGCATGTTTGATTTTTTAGCCTAGTTTCCAGGTTTTGCTTGCGGCGTGAATATGCCGTGGCTTCTGATTGGTTAGAATAGGAGTATTCCAGCTATAAAAAGGTTTATCATTGGATAACGCTACCATTGCTATCACCAATAGACAATGGTAGCTCAGCCAATCAGAAAGCCGGATTTGTAATAGACCACGAGTTGGTTGATACTAAAACTCGATGGAGCACGGGGAAAAAGCGCGGGAAAAAATTTCAAAACAATTTAAATTGACTTTTTAGATTAAACAGACTTGGCTACGAAAGTAGAAAAACACAACAACCAAAACGATTCGCCGGCTTGTGAAAGGATTTAATGCTATGTTATAAAAGAAATGGCTCATGGTTTAGTGTGCTCCATCGAGTTGTGGATGCAATGATGCACTTGGGAAATTGGGAGAGCACTCAAAAATCTAGAGTTGGTCTCGGCTACGCCTCGACCAACTCTTACGATTTTTTCGTGCTCTCCCAATTTCCCGTGTGCATCCATAACTCGATGGAGCACGCTAAACCATGAGCCATTTCTTAAATATATAACGAATTATATGAGAAACATTTGTTTATTGATTGAAATTCTTATGTCATGTACCAAGAGCAATGGCAGTTTGACCGAAAACGACGACGGTAATTTAACATGCATGTTCAAGGGAATATATTTTCTATGTCCCGTAACATGCACACTCAAAACTGATTTCTACAGTCATATCTACATTATTATAGATTTTATATCTTTTGATTGTTTATCAACCCTCTCATGTACTTAAATGTTTGTGGATTGTATATATAAGCTACGCAATAATGCTAAAATAAAGTGATTTTGAGTGGTAGGTTGCATGTTTGAACACAAGTAATTTTTGCGTTGATTACTGTATAAATATATGGCGGATTCAACAGTTTTTTTCAAATCATAATTATGATCTTTTCATCTTTTGATGTTTCTCGACTCCCAAATGCTCATAAAATGTTTGTTGGTTCTATAAGCTACACGATAACGCCAAGTTCTATTGAAGTTTCAGTTGAGCGCTTTTCACCAAAAATACGTGACATTAATTTACTGATTTTGAAACCTAAAACTTCCTGTATTTATCGTGAATATATATTGTATATATTGTTGGGTACACATGTGGTGTGTGCTGTTAGCGATCTGCCTCTCACCAAAAACTCCGGATGGGTGGAACTCATATGAGTAGAGTTGTAATTGATCTCTCCTGTTCTTTGAGGGTTTTTCACTGGATTCTCCGGCTTTCCTCCTTCCGTAAAATCAACATCTAAATCTTAGCTGTGATCCGTGGTCTGAACTGTGTCGTATGGCGACTGCCTATAGAGCGCCTCTGATATATATGCCTCGACACGGCCACACGTTGATCTGCGCCCTTCGTAATTTAGCCGCTGGCTGTGAGTAAGGATGAATAATTATTAGCCCCCACAATAATTAAAAAATCTTTTTAAAAGACGGAGCTAAGATAACTTCTCTCAAAAAAAATAATAATATTATTTAATAATATTATTTCTAAAAAATAATAATATTATTTAATAATATTATTTCTTTAAATAATTTAATATTGCGCTTCCAAATAATAAACTCATTTGGTGTTTAGTACTCATCGTGTAAACATGTCACACGTTTGCAACAACTGTGGAAAAAGTCTATCGAGAAAAGAGCACCTTCTTCGTCATATTAAGAATGTCCACCCCGAGAGCGACGCCTCACAGCCTATTCCTCTAGCAAACGTATCTACAGTCATGCAGCACCCGTTCACGTGTATTGTAGCAGGGTGCACCCAAAGTGGTAAAACAGTATGGGTGAAAACGCTTCTTGAAAACGCAAAAACTACGATTAATCCTCCTCCCGAACGTATCATTTGGTGCTATGGACAATGGCAGCCCATGTATCTTGAGATGATCAAAACAATACCAGGCATCGAATTCTACGACGGTATACCTTCCGACATTGACTCTGATAATTTTCTTGAAGTCTCTCAACGTAACCTGATCGTCCTCGATGATCTTATGGCTCAATCAGGGGGAGATAAACGTATTGCTAGTCTATTTACTAAAGGCAGTCATCACCGGAATTTGTCTATCATCTATATTGTTCAAAATATTTTCCATCAAGGCAAAGAAACCAGAAACATTAGCCTCAACGCACACTATATCTTACTCTTCAAGTCTCCGAGGGATAAACAGCAAATTTCTGTCTTGGCTCGACAGGTGAACCCAGGTCATGTTCAGGAATTTATGAAGAGCTACGAGAAAGCAACAAGCCGCCCTCATGGTTATCTTATGCTAGATCTAAAGCCTACAACGGATGACGATCATCGCCTCAAGACCAATGTTCTACCTGGAGAAAATAGCTCCAGCCTGCAGCAACAGCTGGGTAGTTTCATACAAAAGCAATCCTATCAATTACCTCCGATCGTTAATGCCATGTACAATACAGAACAAAAAATGCAAGATATTGTACAAGCTCCACAGTTAACAACAGAAGAAAAGAGCATACTCTACTCCAATCAGCTAGGACGTTTTCTAACGTTTCAAAACCAACTGCAGAATCAGTCTCAACCTCTGACTAATCTTGAAACTCAGCCTCGGAAAAATACACCAAACTTGACACCGGAGATAAAGCAAGAAACGGACGATCTTCCGTGGGGTTTCCCTGCTACACCTAAAACCTATTTCCTAACACCGCCTCCTACCGTTGAACAACCGACGCTTAAACATAATTTCTTTCATAACTGGGAAAGTTTGGGCGACCCGACAGAGAAAGACTTGGCAAAGATGACTCCGGATGATAGAGAAGAGTATGAACATCATCTATTGATGACTAGATCAAAATATTTACCCATGACAAAAGAAGATGTGTCCCAATTATCATCAGAAGACAAGAAAGATTATCATTCTACTTTTAAAATAAAAACACCTAAATATAATCTAAGAAGCAGACCTTACTAGATGCTCGGTGTGAACTATTTATATTTATACAATACCCTAGTTGCTATGCGTGTTTTCATTGGTTGTCGCCCATGATCTATTAGAGGACAGACACATGGTCACGTCAGATCACGTCAGCTGACTTGCCTTTTTCCTTCTTCATGCCCCAAAATCCGGCACGAGTTTCGACAAAGACCTTTTAAATTTTTATTGTATAAAACAAATAGATTCCATTTTTTTGTTGTCTGTTCAGTTATAGATGCACAGAGGACGTCACAACGTGGTAAGAACATCAGTGACCCACTCGACTGCGTCTCGTGGGCCACTTTTTTGTTCTTACCACGTTGTGACGTCATCTGTGCATCTATAACTGAACAGACAACGGCAAAATGGAATCTATTTGTTAAGTAACGGTAATTTGTTTTGATATGTGTAATTTTAAACCAAAGCCTAAATAAATATTTTAAACTGAATACTTTGAATTCTGTCTTATGAGGCGACGCGACGCTGTACATTCTCCATGGTAAAGCCCCCGCTAATCATCTTTTGGCCTGAACATGCCCACACATTAATACCCCTTATTATCCACACACAACTCATGACATCCCCTAAAATGAATTAAATATTCTACTTATATGCAAATCTGGCTATGTTTTAGCCATTAGTAGCTTTAATGACTTTTCCCTTTTGTGTTCTGCACTGCGAGAACCTTATAACATACTAATGACCTTTTAATGACCTCCTAATGAGGTTTTACACGTGGAAATATGCAAATATCAGTCTGAGTAGAAGGTACCCTAGCAACCGTGGAGAACTAATAATAATTCGTCTGTATTTAGACAAGTCAATACATTTTAAATCATTGATCGTTCTCCTTACGACTTCTCGAATTGATTCTTCATCCAAGGATTCGTTTACTCTATACACTAGGGTTAGATAAGCGATAATTCGACCAAAATTGTTGGGGTTCATCTCTTCATAAACGTGTTGAAGACATATTCTGGGTATTTGTTCACTGATACTGTCGAATAGTACTCGACGTTCTTCTAGACAATGTTTAAGATAATACGACAGAGTGTCTTTATCGATATCAACGTTATTTTTCCATAGTTCATCGTAAATAATATCCATTTTGTCAAACGTTTACCGTACGCACTGTTTGGGTAAAGTGTATACACACACACCGTACTTTAGTACTTATAAGAAACAACTCGACGGTATTTTGCCTATGGAAATCAGTCGGAGACCAATCGGGAATGACGTAGTGAATACCTGGGGGGTTGAGTAACATCTAGGGTTAGGGGGATCCGGAACACTAGGGTTAAGCGCTAATGACGTAACGAGCCTCTATGAAATGTACACTAATGAGATTAGGGTTAGGAGGTCCCAAAGGAGCCTGAGAATGAATAAATAATAAGTTGAATATTTAATGAGGCGGCATCCCTTTGGGCGCTATAGTGGGGGGTATTACTACTGCCGCGACTTGAAGAATTTTTGACTGCCTTAAATTCGTTTCATGAAACCATTAAATGTACCTGGAGTAAGTGTCTTTGCCAGCAGGTGTTATTTCCACTGACTTAGGGTCCGATTACATGAGCCGGGCGGGCTAGCCCGGCTAATCGGCCACAAAAGGAGATTTTAATCAACGTTAGGATTCGTTTACATCTAAACTAAACCAATTCTTCTTTGTACATTTACTTTATGCGAGTTTGAAAACCACAGTGAGATCCTAATCAATCGCGTGAGCCCAGTTAACCGGGCTAGCCCGGCTCATGTAAACAGCCCCTTATATTGTAAACCGACAGACACACATCAGTACCTTCATAAAAAATCTTGTCACCCTAATTATGTTAAGTGAGCAATACCTTACAGCCAGACCTTACGTGCCAGGCGAATATGTAGTAAAACAGCAGTTTTTAAGGCCAGAACAAGAGAGATGAAAACCTGGTTTAAGAGGAAGGGCTACCATGATAATTTTTTGAATTCACAGATTGATAGAGCCGAGCGTATTTCTCGTTCTGAAGCTCTCAGAAGAAAACCATCTGCCAAAAATGATTCTGGTAGACCCTTGGTTTTGGATTTTCATCCCTCTCTTTCTGGAGCTAGCAATATATAATTAATGATCTTTATCCTACAGTTTATTATATAATTTTCCCGCCACTAATAAAAGTGATAATCTCACATGTGCGATTATTTATGATAATCGCACATGTGACGATTATCGCTGAATCAGCATTATAGTTTTATGCAATTTTTGCAAGGCAATAGAACATTTTTTTTATATAATAAACAGAACAATACATGGATGCTTGGAAATATGAAATTTATTTCTCGTGTTGAACAGGATATGTCACTCGTTCGCTTCGCTCACTCGTGAGATATCCCGGGCAACACTCGAAATAAATTTCATATTTCCGCACATCCATGTATTATTCTCTATAATTATATTGGTCAGTACTGCCAGCACTAAGGAAGTTTTTTTCTGTGGCACCGTTTGTTTCATTTCGTAGGCCTAAGAATTTTAAAGATCATTTAGTTAAGGTTAATTTACCCAAACCTATTGAAGTTTCAGGTCCGAAGGGTATGCAGTCATGCGGCAAATCAAGATGCCAAATATGTCGGTTTGTCTCGGGTTCGCAAGATCATTTAGTTAAGGTTAATTTACCCAAACCTATTGAAGTTTCAGGTCCGAAGGGTATGCAGTCATGCGGCAAATCAAGATGCCAAATATGTCGGTTTGTCTCGGGTTCGCATGTCTTTCGAGACTCTGATTCTAAGCATACTTATTGTATTAATTATACTTTTGATTGTGACTCGTCTGGAGTTATTTATATCATAAGTTGTAAAAAGTGTAATAAGTTTTATGTAGGTAGTACCATCAACCCTTTCCGTAAGCGATTCAACAATCATAAAAGTTGTTTGAATCGTTACGGAAAGGGACAGCGTGGTATACCAGCGGAGCATTTATATTCGCATTTTTTTGAAGAAGACCACAAAGGTCTTGATGATTTGACAATTAACATAATAGATAAGACAGATATCTATAACCCTACTGATAGAAAGGCATTCTGGACATATAAACTTGATCAACCTCGTCCCCAGGGCGTTTGAGGAAGGAAGCGAGCAGGCCGATCAAACGCCCTGGCAAAGGCTGGAATCACGTGAGAAATATTTCAATATATTTGGAAAATTTTCCCATCAGATTGACCACCAGGCTTCCGGTCTATGTACGTCAGCTTATATATTTGAATGAACTGTATCATTAAATAACCGGTGTACAAGTCAACACAATTTATTGTCTCTACGAGAAATCCAACATGCTAAATTAGCTCAAAATAAACAAATACACTTGCCTGGGTTGTTTATGGTGAGTTTGTGATGATATGTTGGTTAAGCCTTCGTGATTGCGCCAGAATAACAACCCATCAATATTATTATATTACGGGTTGGTCTGCAGCAATCACGGAACTCTTCAAACCAACATATCATCGCAAATTCGCCACAAACAACAACCCAGGCAAGTGTATTTTCGCTTCCTTCCTCAAACGACCTGGGGACAAGGTTGAAACTTGATAGCTTTATTCCTAAAGGACTTAATTTACGTGATTTTATTTAATTTTATTTTATATATTTTAATATTCATTGCTTGTATTTAAGTGCTCAGGTTGGCACACCTTTTTTGAACATTCTGAAGAAGGGCTGTGCCCGAAACGTCAAATAAAGTTTTAAAGCGTTCCTGTTTTGTCTATTCTATATATATATTTCTAAAATTCATTAATAATTCATGAGGAAAACACAAAGAAAAATCATGAGCGTATCGGATCTATATATGTGATATAGACTCGCTCTAAGTTTCTCGCTGGTTTTTAACGGCTGAGATAAGCTTAATTTTCAAAATTACTACGCCAATGAACGTATGAAGTGATTCTTTTAAGAAGCCATTTAAAAACCTTGCAGTACAGGCTTTATCGGCGCTAAAACACTCGGCTATCGCCTCGTGTTTTATATCCGATAAAGCCCTCCTGCGCGGTTTATAAATATTACATATATATATATATATATATACAAATCGAAATATAGTAAGGTTTGAGTACTGCGGCCGAAGTACTTTTGAGTACTCTTTGAGTATATATATATGAATAGTGCTTTTCACACTCTCTGATTGGTTCCTCTGGGCAAAACAAAATGGTGGCCAGTTTTGCTTCGTTTACTGAAGCAGAAGATTTTGTTGATAAACAAGGTTGATGTAGTAGAATAATGAGAAAAGTCAACAAAATTAAGTAGAAGAGTGTTCACAGGTATGTTTCTTTACAATTTTCTATCCATTAATATATTCAAAAGTTGTAAAAATTGTTTTGTTGACAAATATCGAGTATGCCAAGTTGCTAGAGGCTACGTGTCTTGTCTGAAAATACTGAATAATATAAGAATGTTTAATAAACTTGTTATTTCATTTATGAGGTATATACTAAAACAATTATTCACCTTGAAGTGTTGGTGAATAGACTAGTGTAGATATTCACCTTGCCACTTTGTGGCTCGATGAATATCCAGCACTACATGTATTCACCTGCACTTCAGTGAATAATTGTTAAATATAAATATATATATATATATATATATATATATATATATATATATATATATATATATATATATGTGTGTGTGTGTGTGTGTGTGCACATATATAATTTATAATGATTAGTACAATGTAAAATAAATTTCTATTTTCCTTGTGTTTGATTGCATTCACTGTCTGTGCCAGCTAAAGGCAGTCCCTTCTATAATTTTACTGTCTATTGCCAGACAATTCACTCATCAAAGAGAGAACCCTAAGCGATCCTATGTAGCAGTGGGTCAACTATGGCCTATTGGGACACCTAGTAGGCAGTAGTGATGGGCAATACCATCTTTTTTACTTCGATACGATACTGGTCCAATACTGACCTTTTTTTCCCTGATATCGATACTAATACTTATCAACATAGCAATAGCAACAACAACAAGTCTCTTTTTTTCAAGAACAATAAACTAATTACATGTTTTTGTTCAAAACAGATATTAACATTCTTCGGTTTTGGCATGACATATAAGGTAATATCAGGTAACCTGATAAGCAAAATTAAAATTGCAAGCGAATCATTGCCCACTTTCGTCTATCATTCCCAAATTGAACACTGAGTATTCTCTTTGTGATAACCACTGACCAGATGAATTAAAGATCACAGGCACAGTATCAAATGAAAGTATATCCTGGTATCAACAGTATCGAATATTTGGTATCAGTATCACCCATCACTAGTAGGCAGGATTGTGTTAATTTATTCCCTATGGTAACATAATAATCTTTGCAGGAATGTGAATGCAAACAATAGTTCTTAATGTCGGTTTGCTGATACACAGTGTATAGTAATTCTCCTGCTAAAATAATGCCATAAATTTCACTGGCATTCTATTTCATATACCTGTTTTAAAACGTTTGGACTCATTGTTCCATTGACTCTACTGGTTATTGTTTATAAATTATAACACAAAGTTCATTAGAATATTAAATATATTACTAAGAACTTTACAATTGCAACAACAAAAATTACAGGGAAAACACAACTGCTTACTTTCCATTTGGATTTTGACTTCGCATTTTAGCTTCAAGACCCACTAGCTTGGCTCGTTCCGATGAAGCTTTCACAGCCTCCATCAAAGCACCACGGAAACCAGTTCTTTCTAAAGCAAAAATACCAGCTATAGTCGAACCACCGGCTGAACAAACATTGTCTTTTAATTCACCAGGGTGTAACTTAGTGCCCAAAACCATTTTAGCTGCTCCTGCTACAGCACGAGCAGCAAGTTGAATGGCATCTTGTCGGTTCACTCCAGCTTCAACAGCTCCATCAGCTAGTGCTTCTATAGCAAGGTACATATACGCTGGTCCTCCGCCAACAAGACCGGTCATAACATCCATTAAATTCTCCGGTGTTTCAAAACAGTAAACCGACGGACGAGAACAAATGCATCATTATTTCATAATCTTCTTCGCGCATAAATCGACCTTGACAAAATGCTGTGGACCCTTCACGATATTCAACAGCTAAGTTAGTCATCATCCTGGCAACTCGTGAACGACCTGGTAGTTCGTTTTGAATAGAACTGATTGTAACACCAGCAGCAGGAGAAATAATAAGATGATCTCGAGTGACCAAGGGAGCTATTTCTCGAACAACAGAGTGAAGAGTTTGAGGTTTAACGGCCAAAATAATCACAGGATTATCTTTCACAACGGTCTTATTGTCTGTTGTCACAGAACAACCGATCTCACGAAATGATTCAACATCTCGTTCAGTCGGAGCACTAGCAATGATATCCTTCGATGTTAAGATTCCTGCTCTTATAAAACCTACCGATAAAACACGGGCAAGTTTTCCAGCACCAAGAAAACCAACTTTATTCAAACTCATACTGTAATCTCATCTAGTTCTTTGCTAACGCTGCTCCTGTATATAAAAGAGTAAGTTGTTACACGTGTCTTTATATAAACTTTGCAAAATAATACAAGTTGGTCAATGTCTTTTGTTTAGCTTCAGCCAATCATACACAGAGATGGCTTGTTAGCATTTCCGGTAGGCCCACTGACCTATATATAGGTCAGTGGGTAGGCCTAGGAAAGTAATCTATTTTAAAATTCACGAGGGAATCAATAACAATGTTTATTGAAATTCAGGTGATATTTTTATAAATTTAAATTAAATAATTACATAAATAATCAGTCGCTAAATCTTTGTGCTTTATTGCATTGCTGTATTAGGCCGGACTGGTTTCGGGTTACAATTTCGACGTGAAAGCACGAGTTTCATGATAATATTCATAATATTTTGTTGTAAAACTGACCTCAAAATGCCGGAAATCGCGTTTCAGAGTGAGAAAATCAAACATTTTCGGGGGGGCATGCCCCCGTACCCAAGCCCCCCTAACCTGAAACATCTTCCTACGGCCCTGGTTTTTACTATAGATCGTTTTCATGAGTCCGGCCCCGTTTACACGGCACTGGATCAATTGTTAGATCCGAATCAAAATTAGTCCAGATCAGCTTCCCCATTTACACGGTATGTGATATACATGTGCTGCGCATCACACTGCCATACACATGCGCACTACCACAGGAGTCACATATTTCCCAGGTCACAAATTTTACGTGGCACCAACGTGAGTACGTGCGTGACGGGTTCGGAAATGATAAATTAGCAGGAAGTCATTAGTTAGTTGCGTGCATGCCGTACATTGTGGTACGTTTGAGGGGTAGCTGATGGGAGACGCTATCTGAATATATGGCACTGGAAAACATTTTTATAATTTAAACTGTTTCTGAAATACATAAGTAGAAGAAATTAACGATGAACGATATTTCTATATAGCATGTTCTTTCTAATCATGGAAACAAATTTACGTGAGAAAGTATACAAGTCAAAGCCTGGAAATATTTGCGAAAAATTGAAAACAAACTGACGAAACTTAACAATCTTATTTTGTATTCAATTGAAATATATTTTGCTATTGGTGCTGCGAGCAAATATTTAATTTGTCGCCAAAATAATTATATTGTGGCCAAATGAACAATGTTCGAGTACTTTTTACACGCACGTATCTACAGTTTCGTTTTAGCATATTCTCGCTAAAATATTGTAGTCAAAACAATGTTAGGGTACTTTTTACACGCACGTATGATTTTTGTATGTTCTTTATTTCTTAATAATCACTCTACAGTTTCGTTTTAGCATATTCTCGCTAAAATATTGTAGTCAAAACAATGTTAGGGTACATTTTACACGCACGTATGATTTTTGTATGTTCTTTATTTCTTAATAGTTAAGTTAGTTAGTTAGTTAAGACTCTATTTCAAGAGGGTAGTACATAATAGTGTTAAATACACTAATAAACTTGTAGCCCTCAAAATTACTAAATCTAAAATACATGAAATACAATTACAACTTACAATATTTACAATTAAAAAAATAAATCAAAAAGAAATATGTAAATATATAGAAAAGGCTAAAATTAAGGCTGAAAATGATAAAGAGAAAGTTGTTTATCTAGTAATAAATCTTGATATCTGTTCTTAAATAAACGCGCACTTTTTTGTCTCCTGAGGTCTAATGGCAGACTGTTCCATAATTGTGTGGTTGTTACGCTAAATGTTTTTCCTCACTCTACAGTTTCGTTTTAGCATATTCTCGCTAAAATATTGTACTCAAAACAATGTTAGGGTACTTTTTACACGCCACGTATGGTTTTTGTATTTATATTTATGCATTTAGGCACTAGAACGTTTGAGTACAGCGGCCCAACCTCACTGCACTAGCTTTACATTTATTATTGTTGTATTCAGTGTCATATCAACTTGGAAAATGTTGCCGTATTTTAACTTACAGTTCCGTAAATCATTAAAATAAACTTACTTTTGACAGTTCATATCTCTCATCTTGTCTACCTGCAATCAGATGAGACTTGTAACGGCAATAGTTTTAAGTTTCAAACGCCGTTTGAAAAACTATTGCCGTTACAAGTTCTCATCTGATTGCAGGTAGACCTGACATAAGAGATGAACTGTCAAAAGTAAGTTTATTTTAATGATTTACGGAACTAAATATAAGTTAAAATACGGCTATATTTTCCAAGTTTATACGACAAATACAACAATAACAACTGTGAAATCTAGTGTAGAGTTGGGCCACTGTGGTTTGAGGGGACGCTGAAGGGAGACGCTGTCTCAATTAAAATGGCACAGAAAGACGTCTTTAATTATTAAAAGTTTCTGAAGTAGAAGAAATTTACAAAAACATATAGAAATATCGTTCCTCGTAAATTTCGTTAAATTATAATATAATTGGTGCATTTTGAGAAAATAGCTTTCGAAGTTTGAATAAACTATAGCCAGCAGCTATGTATAATTTCCTGCTTTTCAGTCTTTCGCAAATATTTTCAGTGTTCAGACACATTTCTCTCCACTATAATAGAAAGAAGTATATTCGAAATAACATTCATCGTAAATTTCTTCTACTCGGGATGTATTTCAGAAACCTTTAGTTTTAATAATTATAGAGATGTCTTCCAGTGCCATATTCAGATAGCGTTTCCCGTCGGTGTCCTGTCAAACGTACCACAATGCAAGGCACACAACTAACTTGTGACTACTTAATAAATTTATCATTTCCGATCTCGCCAGACAGGTGTCACGCGAAATTTATGACCTGCGACTCCTGTGGAGTGCGCATGTGTACACTAGTGTGATGCGCAGCACAGCATGTGCATCACATATTTCGCAAGCTTAGAGTGTATATACAGGTACATACATCCGGACTAATTTTGATTCGGATCCAAATTGATCAGTTATAAACGGGGCCTCAGTTCACGCCAGCCCAATCGACCGAACTGAAGCGTACAATTCATCTCTCAAGCTCAAACGTTGTTTGAAATGAGATTGGTGTCAAATCCACATAAAATAACGATTCTCCGGCGGTCACTATAGCTGGAAGGCAATTGACACAAATCTTGGAGTAACAGCGAAACCAAGCCTATATATAGTTTCAAGGCCGGCCCCGGTAGCACAATACGATGTGTTAGTCATACGAAAGTGATATTTCTCTGAAAACTCAGAAATTATAGACCTGTAATAGCGCTATATTATGTCAGTATGGACATGCAAAATGCGTGACTTAGGAACATCACGTGGATGTAATGCGCGACTTTCATACACAAACACCAGCGGTTTTGATTTTCCATTTTCTTATATATAAATGCTAAACAGTTACAAAATTATTTATTATGTATTACACACACCTAGTCAATCTTCTAATTTTTGTTCTTTATATTTTTTATTTGTTCTTTATTTAATTGTTCTATATGATTTTTTAATTTGTTGTCTTAGAAAACGTAGAGTATAATTTTATTATACATGCTAAAACTTACAATTGTCTTTCAACTATTTTTATTTTAGCGTATTTATCATGCAAACACATATACAACATACGCACATTTATACAATTCACATACATATACATACATGCATAGACGTACATATACGTATGTTCAACAAAATTTTCAAATCTAGGGCTAGAGGTCTATAGGAAACCTTAATAGACTTTTTTTAAAAGACCCCTAGTCTTACAATTAAATAACAAATCAGTTCGTTAATTGATTAACTAAGTCCCCGTTTACACGGTACCGGACGCCGACTTCGAGAACGGTCTCTCGAATTCGTCCTATTTCGCCGTGTAAACAGGCGGAACCGTACTAATTCAAGACCGGTATGGAGTTTGTCCGGTACCGTGTAAATGGGGTCTAAAGTGACTATCGTATATGTTACAAAGAGATTTGGTTAAGTCTTAATATTAGGAAGATTGATCGATAACATTGGTACATACAATGCAGCCTAGTCCCTGGCTCTCTCTCTCTTCGCTGTTATAATATTTGCTAGCATGGGCGTTTTGTGCCCGAGCGCTGAGTACCTTGAGCGGTGACGTCAGACCAAGGTACCAGTCTCATCAAATACGCGCGTGCTTTAGAAACTATTGCAAAATCACGTAAATACAGCAATTATAAGAAAATAATCAAGGAAATTAAAGTAAGTGATGACATGTTTGTTGAGTAAATAAGTAATACTTTTTCGATTTCTTTTTAAAGGTATTATAGCAACTAATACTTTTCAGCTCAGTTGTTAAGTTATTCCAAGTGTCTATTCGTTTACTGCAAAGCAAGTGTTCCTTATATAAATGGTTTTTTTTTGAATTTCTTGTATTATGTTGATGTATATTGTCATTGGTTACAAAATAATTTTAAAATATTTCAGGTAAATCCTTTGAACAGTTGTATCGGTACATGAATAAACTGTTGAGGTATAGTTATTGATTTGAAATATATTATATATTTTACAGGATCTAAATAAAGGTTCGGTATGATCCAAATATGATTTGAAAGTCATTAAACGTGTAATTTTCTTTTGGAAATCAGTTGTTGAATTCTTGTTGGATATCTACTTCCCCAAATTAAATTACCATAGATAAGATATGGATAAACTATAGCGCATAATAAATTAATTTTAATGAATTCAAATTAGTAAAATGTCGTATTTTTGCGATGATTCGAGTTGATTTTATAATTTTCTCGATCATTACCAAACGTTGCATGTTCTAATCATTCTAAGCTATAAAATAAAACCCACTGCCTTGTAAAGAAGCTTGTAATCAGCTTAAAATGATCCTTTCACGAGTCATGTTATGTATAGTCTGGCGTTAGCCAGAATAAAATACTAAATACTCGTCTTCAGGCTTTAAAGTGTTAACATTATAACATACTTCCTCGACTTCGGTGACTAATTGTTAAAATAAATTAGCGATGTAAATTAGGTTTGTCTAACTTGGAAGAACTTGTGAAATTGGTATAGAAAACCTTTTACGACTCCTTGTTTTTTGAGATTTCAGAAATCTCTTGGCGTCATGCATTTGTACAGCATTTGTATGCATTACAAAATTTCTTATACCTCCATGATTGCTCAACATAAAATGTTCAGTTTCATGAGGATTTTTAATGGTCACAGTAGTTTCAAGTGATTTTGTTGGACAAATTTGGCGATACAACTGCGTTGGCTATGTGTGAAAATGCTCTACCCTGCTTATGACGTCACAGACCATTTTATTTACATTATCAAATAAATTGAAATATCTCAAAAACAAAGAAAAATATATTCGGGAACGTTGTATAAGGTCTTCCTTCACCACTTCACATGTACTTTCAATCAATCAATCAATCAATCAATCAATCAATCAATCAATCAATCAATCAATCAATCAATCAATCAATCAATCAATCAATATCAATCAATCAATATATATATATTGCCAATTACCTTTAAATAATGTATCGTACGATACTTTTAGCCTTGTATATTGATGATAACAACACGAGTTTTGTTGGGTCATCGTTTATTCGTAGCTCGCGTAGAAACATTTGCACCCAAGCTCTTTACCGATAACCAGGATATTTTTCAGGCTGAATATTTCAAGGCAACTCTCTATATATAGCAGTAGTCGGTTTATAGCTACAAGACAATTCCATGACCTATAAAAGTAATTAACGGACTACACTCTATACCAGTGAAAAGTTAACATAAACAGGAGTGTTAAAACCTAGATTTTATGCGAAGTTTTGTCGAGAAATTTTATGTAGTTCAAGAAATATGTGCTTTTAAAATCTTCGAATATCCATTTCCGAAGGCACTTAAACATCTCACCAGTTTGACTCTAAAATATATTCCAATGGTGTCTCTATTTTTAAAAAAAGGAGAAAAATCATAAATTTTTGGTTTAGGCTTCCATCCGAAAAAGAAGCGTCTATTGAGCGTATGTGACGTCACATTTGACATTTTCAGTAACGAAAACATTACCGAAACTTAATCCATTCCTGCCTGAGCCAGCCAAAGGCCTCTTTAAATATTCACTCTGAAACATTTATCTTTATAATCCCAGAAAATAAATTACTTGACATAGAGAGAATCCTCAGAAAAGTTAAACAATAATGGGTTAAATGTTATAAAGCGGTGTTACACCATCATTTAGTTTAATTACACGAAATAAAATTCATTTTAACGTTGCAATTGAATTTTTAAATTTAATTGCAACGGTTTAATTTACCGATTTTTGTTTTTTTGTTCTTGGTTTAGGTTTTGGTCTGTTGTTAAATTTATCTTCTGGTCGTTCTTGATCGAGTGATTTTTCCTGTACAGGTTGTGGTTGATTGTCACGTGATAACCTTGGCAACACGTCAGGCGAGGTTGCGGTTCTACACTCTGTATTCGTTACCCTGTCTTTTTGTTCAGTTGTAGACTGTTGCCTCGGCATGTCTTTAGAAATGTTTGTCCTGGTATATTCAAGGTTCATTTCTCTATCTTTAGCTGGCGTTGTTGGTAAATTTTCTTCCGTTTTACAAAGTGAACGTGGTATCACTTCAGGTAGCTGTGTTGCTGTTTCTTCCACGTTAATGTTCCTTCCAATTTCATGCTCGAGCTTCATGGTCGTTAAATTGTCTTTAGCTAGACTATGGTTCCTCGGCGGTACTTCAGGTGCTTGCGTTAGAACTTGTTCTTGTCGGCTTCGTTTCCTTACTTCAGGTTTGTTTTTTGGTGGAGTACTTGGTGCCACTTCGCACGTGGGTATTCTCTCTATTTCGGAGGTTGTATCTTTTGCATCAGAGTTCCCAGAAGAGCTTTGTTTTGCTGGAAATTGTGACTCTCCTGTTACTTCCGTTGCGTTTGCTGACATCTCTTCCTTGTTTAAGTTCTTGTCTGTAAGTTTCATTGCTAATGAACTGGGTTCCAACGATAAACCTATAGACGGTTGTCGAGTTGGACGCAAGTTACCCTCACTATTTTCTAACATATCAGTTTTGTCGTTTAGTGATGGTTGTATTTCGTAATCTTCTTTCTCGTTGCTTTGAGTGTGTTTCCTTTGCCATCGTTTTGGCGATGCCCTTATCTTTTGCTCTTCGATAGGTTCTCCAACAGTCGAGTATGGTAAATCTTTATTCTTTTTCATAAAATTATTTCCAGTTGTACCAGGATAAACAATGTCAACACAGTCCTTTGTACTAGTACTGTTTCCATTGACGTCTAATTCGCATATCTTTAAATCCTCATCTTCTGCATCATTTGTACTAGAATGACGTTGTGGTCGTTTCTGCTTCGTCTTTGACCAATGTTTATCCGTGAAAGTTTCATGAGCCACTGGCGATACATTAGATAGATTGTTACGTCTGTACTCTTTTAACTTATCAGGAGTGGGTGGAGGGGGTCGTTTCGGGACATCGTTTGGTATGTTCTCGATATTTTTTTTCTTTACGTTTCTTGGTATTATTTGTGGTCGCTGAACACGCTGTTTTTCTTTATTATGGTCAGCGGATGACAATGTTTTCCGAGGCTTTCGAGGTGGAGGAATTGGAACAGGTCTATCTGGAGGCGGACCAAGATTTGATTGCGCTGGATTAGTAGTACTTAATCGTTTGGTAATTCTGATAAGTTTCGATAAAGCACAACCCGGCTGATCTGAATTACTAAGAATGACCACTCCTTCTTCAGCTTCATTTATTGTTGTAGAACTATTCACCTCCTAAATAGAAGTCAACAAGTAAAGATTTCATTCAAAATTAGCATGAAAACCTTAAAAACTCACGCCAGAAAAATCAACATCCAGGACAGTGGTCCGGACACGGAAAAAGACGGACCGTGGTCCGAATACGTATTTTTACGGACCCTACATTGACATCAAAACTCAGGATATTACATAAAAACAATTAATATATCTTTATTTTCGGGTACATTACACTATAAACACACTATTTTTTCCACTTTACCTGCCATTTAAACATTTGACCAACAATTTTATCTTATTGTAACTAGTTCATCCTAGTCCTAACTCACCTTACGACAATGGGTAAATTCAAGTCCAACTTGCACAGAGTAAAATTGAACTTTATCCTAAAAAAGCAACCTGGACCCTCACGACACACGGACCCTTGTTTTCATGGGACCCTGGCATAAATTACGTTGTACATTTCTCAACTAGAATAATGTAATGAAGGGAATAGACCGACCACCTTCTTACAGTTGATTCCATATTACTCTACCGCCGTGTGTTGCACAGCTCGCAATTTGATTGCATAGTTTGCAACCTTGTTTACGTACTTCCCAAGTTTCGAATGAACTTCGGGACTTCCCAACGAAGTTCGCAACACATGGCGGTAAAGTATTATGAAATCAACTGCATAAGACCCAGGGAACTTATTCACATTCCAGAATATCAAATGAAAGCGAAAACTTTATAAAAAACATTTACAATTATACCTGTTCACTGTTGCTTTCTTTTTTCACGGACGGAATTGGTGGAGGTCGTCGTCGACTTTTTCCTTTGGCTGATTTTTCTATGACACAAAGTAGTATATCAATTTAGCAATTAATTTAAAAATAGCACTAATTAAACTTATTAATTTATTTAACGTCGACACTCGACAACCGGCGCAGAAAGAATTTTAGGGGCCTCGGAAATTCAGAAGGGAACTATATGTATCATCATCATTCATGCAAATGCTTACGCCGTCAACGCCGTCACCCAGTGGTGGGAGGCAGCGCGCTAACAGCATAAGGTACTTTCAGTGGTGGATCTAAGATTTTAAATTACGGGGGGCAGTACTCGAATGAGTGCCATCTAGCAACTGGCTCGCAAAAAAAATCACGAGTGTTTAGAGAGCACTTTTGAGAGTCAAACAGACTTTTGATAAATAAAAAAATTAATTAATTAATTAATAAATATGTAAATAATAAATAAATAAATAGGTAAATAAATAAATTAAAGAATAAATAAATGAATGAATGAATAAATAAATAAGTTAAAAAATAGATATAAAAACAGGAATTGGAGGGCAATGAGTCGGGAGTTGCTTGTTTGCAAAAAAACACGCACGGGGGCCGCTATAATTACTGAAAGAGCGCCAATTTGAATCACTGCGTACTGTAAATACAATTTATACAACATTACTTGGGTTATTCCTTGGTATTTCAGCGAACTGGTGTGTGTTTGACGACATAAGGTCCGTGACCTGGTAAGGAGACACGTCTTCCCAACCTAATATTAGCAAAAATATGCAATGAATATTTTAGAATGTTTGGTACTACAGGTCCAGTATACCTTGCAGGTTTAAGAGTAAATCACATTCTTATATTTCACACAAAGACCAATTTTGACGTCCCATAGACCACTTTCATAATGAGACTAATTTGAATATTCTTTTGTGTGCATCTTAATAAGCCTTTCTGGCCTCGTTTGTGTGTCTGCAATTCAAAAGAATCCTTGTTTCATAACGAGGCCAGAAAGGCTAATTTAGATGCACATAAAAGAATATTTAAAGTAATGGCCCATTATGAAAGTGGTCTATGCCCATATTTAGTCCAGATAGACAGAAAATTAGAAGAGTTTACCAGAGAAGTCAGAAAAACCGTAAACCAATTGTCAGATGCCAACTTACCATTCACCACAGTCCGAAATTGTCATTTTCAAGACAAGTTGTTTTACTACCGAGGGTATATGAATAGCTTTACAATAAACTTATTGACCAGACTTCATGAGTCGCTAATACGAGTTTTTATAATATAGACAAGTTTATCGATCACCGAGCACAGCAAAAAACTACAAAATAAAGCATTTTACTGCTTAGTAAACCAACGAATGCAAAAACCAAGCTTCTTACGCATTGCACAGTGTTTGATACTAATAGGAGAGGTATTCTTAATGTGGTTCTTTTCGTGCTACGAAAACATACAAAGTTTCTGTGGCAGCCATCTTGGTACTCGAAATTCCTCATTTTCGGTGGCTTCGTTTTTAGAGCCAGATGAGCAATCAAGTTATTTAGAGTTCAGTGATAAAACTGCATGAATATTGCGTGAAAGTAAAACTTCATGATTCAATTATTTTCAGACATTTTAATTTTGCCATGCCGAAAAGTGTGAAGCACGAATGCAGATAATGCAAATGAAATGAAATGTTCGTAAATAGTGTCGCAACACCATACTTCTCCACTCAAAAAAACTCTGAAAATGGAGAATGCGGGGGTTTTGTCTGAATTTTGTTATTTGGGGTTTTTGCCAGTGGGGTTTCTGTCGTCAGGATGTTTGTCAGCGGGCTTTTTCGTCATGTGTTTTTTTTTGTCGGTATTCCGAAATACTCTGCATTTAATATTAGTAAATAACTTAATAACTCCAAAACTTACTTTCACTACGGTTGGGGATACGATTTTGTTTAGATAATTGATCCATAACTTCGTAATGACTGTCCTGTTGCTTAATGGACTGACTTTCTGTACAATCCTTATCCACTATTTTTTCGTCCTGACCCTCTGCTGGAACCTGTAAAGTTTTATTGAGTCACTTTAAAAAATTGGTTAAGCTCAGTTGAACATAGGTAAAAATACAATGACACATCTTAATTTTATTAATGACTTTCTAAAATGGAATAATTTATGAGGAAAATTCAAAAGAAATTAAGGTTTAATCAATGTCTGTTTACCCCGGCACATTTACAGACACTGATATCAGTTCTGTAGCAAGTGTACAGACACTTCGCATTCAACTATCTTGAGTAAGGTACGCTGGTAGCGTCCTCATACAAGATGAAGATGCCAACAGTTGTTGAAGAACAACTATTATCAAAACGGCTATTTATGGCACGTCACTTAGAATATAAAATGTGGGACTAATACTAAATCAAAGCGCATGCTCACATCACTAATTTAATAATCGTACCCTATTAAACCTTACCTCGAAGGTTTATCAATTCTTAACATGATGTATTTTTCGCTAACTTAATAGACGTTTTAGGAGTCATTTACAGAATTCGTGTCCGTTCTGTATCGGGATACAGGCTGTATACCCAGATACAGAACGGCCACTCATTCTGTAAATAGTACTTCTATCACTAACTTATATATACAGTAACTGGACTGCAGGTGTCCTACCACGGTTCCAGTTTGAGCATGGACACGCGTAATTTGACGACACACATTTCACGCGGGAAACTAACATGTTGCTAAGCGGAAACTGTAACGTTACTAAGGCCAAACGGTATTGTTTCAATTTGAAACGAGTGCCAAATTCTTTAACTCATCTTTATACACAATTAAATCTTCGTCAAGTGAAGCTAAGAACTCCACAGTGCTTTTCCGATCGACAATTACGCTGACAAACCCCACAACCCGACATTTGCGCGAAGAAACAATGCCGTTTGGCCTTAGTAACTTCGCAGTTTCCGCTTAGGAACATGTTAGTTTCCCGCGTGAAACGTGTGTCGTCAACTCACGCGTGTCCACGCTCAAACCGGAACCGTAGTATATCAATGACTGCCAATAAGTGACCAATCCAAGATGGCGGTTCTCCCATAGTAGTAAACGCTGACGTTACGTCGTCATCTTTGTTTGGTCACCTTTTGGACGGGACGCGCAGTCCAGTTATATACAGATCAGTGTATTATATATCAAAGTTCTTACTTTGACGTAAGTAGCTGGGAACCAGCCTTCCTCAAAATATGTACTTCCCCTCCACCAACCGCTTTCCGTTTCTTCTAAAACCAGAATTGTTTGATTTTCTTTAAACGATAGTTCATTCTTATTGGAGCTCTCATAACTGTGATTAGCACGACAAGCTATACAGGAAGGAAAAACACACAAAACTATCAGTTTTTGTCATATTTTATAAAGAGTATTTCCATAATTCATTTAGTTATATTGCACCTTTTTTGTAGAACAACATTTAAAGTTCCTATGAAACAAAAATTAGGTCTGTCTTATTTGAAAGAACGCTTAAAATGATAGAGTAACATCTTTTGCAGTTTTCCGCTTCCTTGCTTCGTTCTTGAGATATTTGAGTTTGTTACTTTGTTTGATAAGCAAATTCAACATCTTGACGTCGCATGTGCATAATGAGTTATCGTAAAGTTATATATCGTTGTTATTATCAAACCAAATTAATTCGAAGGAAGCGTGTGGGTGTGTTTCGTCCAGAAAACTAATTAGCTTTCAGTGATTATATTTGAGAATATCAAAGATATATAACTTTTTTCGATAACTCATTACGCACGTGTGACGTCAAAATGTTGAATTTGTATATCAAACAAACTGAAATACCTCAACAACGAGGCAAGGAAACGAAAAACTGGAAAAGATGTTACTCTATCATTTTAAGCGTTCTTTCAAATAAGACAAACTTAATATTCGTTTCATAGGCACTTTAATGTTGTCATGTAAATATTGTTGTTATATATCAAGTGTCAAAGTCCGTTTTTCTAGCTTTTTGATTGGGCGAGCGGTCCTCGCGTGGTGGTCCGAAAATCGTGACGTTTCCCGCGTAACCAGTCATTACATTTACTTTTTCCTAGGGAAAAATATGAATACATATACCGTTCAAAACAATGTCTGAAGGTTTTGCTCAACATTTTTGTTGCCATTTAATACTTGATATATAACAAAACACTAATTTACTGGCACCTCGGGAAAACAGTGTGATTTGTACATGTGACCCACAAACCACAAACCACACTGTTTCCCTCGCCACCAGTAAATAAGTGTTAATTATGTTATTCGTATGGATGGATTGGTAAAGTGATATTAAACCTTAGATCTAAACTCATAACAAAATCACAAAATGACGTAAAATAAATTATTACTACTATTTAACAATTAGACAACGAGCCCAAGTTGTCGATAGTCGACGAGGCGCAGCACGAGGACGAGTTGTCTAATTGTTTTTGTATAAAGCAACTAGTCGAACAAACTATTATTTTAAACAAAACAAACTGAAACTCAGCAAAATGCGAGTTTTCTGCCATTATTTTGCTACGAGTGGTCTATCATGCACGAGTAGCTCAGCCAATCAGAATGTAGGATTTTTAATAGTCCACTAGTTAGTTTATACTAATATTGTATTATTATACTAGATTTTAAAATAATTATTCATATGTCGATATACAATAAATGAATTATTGCAGACAGACCTATTGCATTATATTCCTCGTAATGGCCTTTGTTCTTGATCTCTTGAATTTCGCTTGGTCTAGCGTAGACATATTCACTTTCTAAGAAAGAACATATAACAACACATGTACTAATTATTATCGCTAATTTTATCAACAAATTACGCCTTAAAATATGCAAACAAACAAACACGACACACGTGTCTTAGCCAATCAGAGCTGGGCGTGTTTTCTGGTTTGTGTATATCACTGCCAAATATTGCTAACAAATAGAATAAATTATGTACATCTGTCATATTTTGACAACAAAATTGAGACATTAAAAAATAAAAGTAAAAATATTCGGGTAATCTTAAAAAGATAAATAGAAATCGGGAACAGTTTCTGGACACTTGACTTGAGTACGAGCCAGTTGGTTTTGTTTTGTTTTGTTTTGTTTTGTTTTGTTTTGTTTTGTTTTGTTTTGTTTTGTTTTGTTTTGTTTTTGTTTATGATTATGACCCAGTGTGAGTTAAAAACACGCGAGAAACACATTTGAAGATTGACTGTTGTTCGATTTCATGTTTTAGATCACACTATCATTCTATTTTGATATATATAGCTTTGCCATATATATAACAATACATGTATTGTCTGTTTGCTTTTGTTCTTCTTTTGTTTTTTTGTTTTTTGTTTTGTTTATTGTTGTGGGTGACTATTGCTGCTGGGTGACTGCAACAGCGTTGAGCTAATTACATGCATTAGTAGCGGCAATGGCACAGTAAGAAAATATGACTAACTTTGGGGTAAGCCGTCTTCATCCGGTTCTTCATTCACTTGCAGGTATTCGTGATCATCTTCATCAGACTAAATAAAGACAGACAATAAACATCACGAGAAGAGACAAGAATTTAATGTATTGTACATTATCGTTTTTGAAGAAATAAATTAAAACATAAATGGACAAGAAATTATTGTCAATCATAATAAGTATAACTATAAATGTACATAAGTATATACAAAAACGAGTTCAAAGAAGATGACAAAAAGAAAAAATCTTTACCAAATCATTTTAAACTTCTCGGAACCTGTCCTTATAAGCTCTAAGATTAGAATATAAAATAATAATCTTATTATGAATACTCATAAATTATATCAATGAAGCAAATTAAAATATGTTTGTACAAACAACCCGTAATAACCACAAAGTTATAAATGTCATCCAAGAAGTCTCCAATGAGTTAAATAGAATAATCTAGCGTTAAAATATAACAGACAGATAAATCTAATTGTGAACACGGCATATACAGGTATCGAAAAAGTGTGTATTTTTTTAAATAACAAGAGTAAAAAACAAAAGTACAAAAAACAAGAGTACAAAGTAAATTATTTTCTCTTGTCTAGAAAATAAATCCTGTATATGTAAAATCGATGATAAGCAAATATCGTGATACATAAACTAAGTGTCATTGCATCAGAGAATAGGTCAGAATTGTATTTGAATAATACTATAAGAAGTAATTAGGTAGGCAAAGTTTTGTTGAGAAAATCGGTGTAGTAAAAGAACTATAAGCTTTTAAATAACTTCCGAAATCTATTTCTGACGACATGCAGTGAGATATTTTTCCGATCAGTTATTAAATCGAGGTTTTAACTTACATTGGTTTTAAATATATATATATATATATATATATATATATATATATATATATATATATATATATATTTCTCAAATCATTAATAATTCATGAGGAAAACACAAAGAAAATTCATGTTTAGTGAGGGTCTATATATGTGATATAGATTCCTCTTGATTTACAGGAAATATATACAAATAGGATTTTTATGTTTTCCATAATAATAATAATAACTAGAGAGCAGTCAAAAAGAAAACGAACCATCCCGCTAACCAGGCTAACCAATGCACGAGACCAACACATGCATGCATGTATGAATAAAATGCTTGATTGCACTCGTACCAAAATTATGCAAAAATATTTGTATAAAATAAGGATAATGAGCGCAATCAAGCATTTCTTCAACACGGAGAATCTTTCGGTCAGATTTTTATTAATTTCTCATTCAAATTTTGACTAAATTCAACCAAAATTTCATGGATTGGGCGTTGGTATATGGCCAACCCTTCTGCAAACTTTCATGAAAATCGGTGTAATCCTTTTTGAGATATCCTTGCGACAGACAGACAAACAAACAAACCAACAGACAGACAAACAAACAAACAAACAAACAAACAAACAAACAAACAAACAAACAAACAAACAAACAAACAAACAAACAAACAAACAAACAAACAAACAAACAGAACGGGGTAAAAACATAACCTCCTGGTGGAGGTAATAATAATAATAATAATAATAATAATAATAATAATAATAATAATAATAATAATAATAATAATGTAAACTTTATTTATTGATCATTAAACGTAGAAATTACAATGATAAACCTCGCGTTTACCACTGACTATTTGAACTGATGCTACATGAGAATAAAAATCTTAGAATGTCATTAGTTTCGGGTTATTCCATTCTTTGTTACGTCGACAAAATAAATAATACGAGGTTCTTATTGATATGTTGATGATTTTCTTTACGATATACTTTCTACAGGGAGTGTCGAATTTATAATAATAATAATAATAATAATAATAATAATAATAATAATAATAATAATAATAATAATAATAATAATAATAATAATAATAATAATAATAATAATAATAATAATAAGTATGGGTTATTCAATGGTCACGAGTGTGATATGGGATTTAACATCGCTCGTGAAGCTTAACAGCCACTCGGGGCCGCACATGACTCTCTCGCAGTGAAATAATTTTGTTTTTTATTTAACTTACCGAGAAAGAAACAAGAGTTAGAAAGCAAAGTACTCATTAGTATGCGATAAGCAGTCAAAACAGTGAGATAACTAGTTATCCCATTGTGCGTACTCATCTGCGTGCTAATCAGTTGAATAAAGGATTTAATGCTTCTGTTGGAACAATGAAATGTGGGTGTGTCATGAGATAATAATAATAAAATCTTTATTTAAACTGTTGAAGATCCTATCAGCATAAATGCTGGTATTAACAGGAGAACAGTGCTTAATTATAGATAATAACTAAATTATTAATACAAAGTGAACAAAATTAAGCATAGGATACCTCTTCCACGTGTGCTGTCTCATTCAGCACGACCTTCATGATGTGAGGAAGAATCCATTTTACTTGCCCACCTCCTATCCATTATCTATTTATATTATCTATCTAGTTATTAAACTAGACAATAATTTAACGTTGCATTTCACCTTTAATTAATTAAAGTGCCCATGAAACGAAAATTAAGTTTGTCTTATTTGAAAGAACACTTAAAATGATAGAGTAACATCTTTTGCAGTTTTTTTGTTTCCTTGCTTCGTTGTTGAGATATTTCAGTGTGTTTGATATAAATTAAACAACTTGACGTCACATACATGTATGTGTATAATAATGAGTTATCGGAGAAGGTTCAAAATCTTTGCTATTATCTTGTTTAATTTACATATCAAACAAACTGAAATATCTCAACAACGAAGCAAGGAAACGAAAAACTGCAAAATATGTTACTCTATCATTTTAAGTGTTCTTTGAAATAAGACAAACTTAATTTTCGTTTCATGTGCACTTTAAGAACGATGTTATACGTCATGTCATAAACTACTTACGTGTTCTTCATCTGGTTTGTTGAGCATGTTTGTGGAACGATCCAAGGGTTTCAAATAACTTGTCGGAAACCATCCTGTGCCAACATAAACACTTGTCACCCACGACCATCCTGATGATCTGTTTTGAATAACTGATACAACATCATCTTTCTCAAGAGTTAATTCGTCCGCATTTGAAGCACAGAATGAATGCAAAACAATAAATTCTGGACTATGCTTGTCATCTGTAAAAAATCAGGAAAATTAACAAATATTCATAGATCTTTCTTAATACGTAGATAAATGAAAAGAACTTTGAAACACAGAATGATTTTATGCTTGTAAATATAACATTATTTTAAGCAGTAATCAAACGAGAACACAAGTCATCGCAAGTTGGCAGTCACGCTATCTCAGCCAGCCGCTATGAATAATTTCCCGAAAATATCATGTACCGTGACAATGTTAAAACTTGTTTAAAACACTCATGAAACCTTTATTTTATTAATTTGGGGAGAGTTCGAACGACCGCCACAGAAATTCGTGACTGCCAACTTGTCAGGACTGACCTATATGCTGCCTTAAAGCCCAGTGGACGTTCGTCAAGCTCAAATACTCAAAAAATATTTCTTATCTCAAGACAGGAATCAAACCTGAAACTCCTAATGATCGATTCCTGTCTGAGGGTCAAAAACATTTTCTAAGTCTGTTACATTACACCAAGCTCGCGCAAACGCATGCCACACGTATGTATACGTACCACTCATAATAACAGCATAGTTCAGAAAAGAAAAGGAATCGTTTATTCAAATATCTTTGAAAAGCTAATTATCAAATTTATTAATAATTGATAAAAAAATCAAACGAAATTAATATTTAATTAACATTTGTAAATCGTCCTGATTTTACTTTACTTTAACTTTAATCAATTTCAATACATTACATTGTTTAAATAATCTAATGTATTAGAGGTAAACCTAAAACAGAATTCAAGATTCCCTACTATAGGTCACCCAAGATACAATTATATACAATACAGTATACGATTATAAAAACCTAATAATTATAAATACATTACAATGAACAGCTGAAATTAAATTTATTATAATAGTAAGAAAATAAATTCTTACGAAAAATAGATAAAGAATTAGATTCTCTGATATTCAGAGATAAATTGTTCCATAAATAACAAATACGAACAAAATAATAATTTTTATAAGCCTCTGTCCTACTAAAAGGAACATTGAGTGTAAGGTAATCAACGTTACGAAGAGGTTTATCACATGAGCGGAACGAAACATAATTTAAAATGTTTACAGAACATATGTTCTTAAAACATTTAAAGAAAAAAAGTAAATCAGTTATTTCTCTACGATATTGTAACGGTAATAAATTCAGCTTTTGCAAGCGCTCATGTTCAGACAAATCTTTACCCAGAATTAATCTAGTAGCTCTACGCTGGATTTGTTCTAATTTAGCAATATTTCTCTTAGTGTATGGAGACCATACCACACTAGCATAATCCAAACGGGATCTAACCCAAGTTATATAAAGCAATTTCTTAGTTTTGACGTCCGGTATTTCTTTACATGTTCGATAAAGTAAATTGAGCATTTTTTGAGCTTTAGAAGTTACGTGGTCTACATGACTATTCCAACTAAGGTTATGAGTAACCAAAACACCAAGATCTTTCTCCACATCTACACGCTCTAACTTAGTTCCTCCAAGAAAATAATCTCTATTGATAGAGATTTAATACGAGCAACCCTCAAAACCTTACACTTCGAGATATTAAACTCCATTCCCCATGTAGAGGACCACTTTAATAACTCATTCAAATCGTTCTGTAACTTATCTCCATCCTCCTGACCAAGGACTAATCGAAAACATTTAGAGTCATCAGCGAATAGGGGTAACGATGTTGCCTTAGAAATTACGTTTGGCATGTCGTTAATGAAAATTAAAAAAAGAATCGGTCCCAAGATTGACCCTTGAGGCACCCCAGATGTTACTGGAAGAAAATCAGACTCTACATTATTTATCACAACCCTATATCTTCTGCCAGTTAGGTAAGATCTAAACCAAGACAACAATGAACCTCTAATACCAAAACATTCAAGCTTATACAACAACTTTTCGTGTGGAACCCGATCAAAGGCCTTAGAAAAATCAAGATAAATAACATCAACCTGTTGTCTCATCTCAAGAGCCTTAGCAAACTGATGAACTACTTGAGATAATTGAGACACAGTTGATTTACCTGGCAGAAAACCGTGTTGCCATTGCGTAAGATAAGGAAATATAAAATCAAAAGACTCATTGTAAACTAACCTCTCCAGTATTTTAGATAGTATATCTAAGAGCGAAATCCCTCTATAGTTAGGAACTACTGTCTTAGAATCACTCTTATGAATGGGAACTAGGTTTACATCTTTCCTTTTTCAGGAAAAATCCCGATCTCCAAAGACATATTAAATAACCGAGTCAAAGATGGTGCAATTTCCTCTGCACATGCTTTTAGGAGTTTGGCAGAGAAACCCAGTGATGCCTTATTGACATCAAGCGATTTAAGTTGATTAGACACATTATCAACACTTAAGTGTAGTACGCTTATTTCGCTAACAATATTGTAGTCAAGCATGGGTAAGCGATTGGCTGTACTACCCTGATCAGGCGGCCCAAAAACTGAATGAAAGAATGCGTTAAACACATTAGCCTGATCAATAGGTTTACAAGCTTGTACTGACCCATACTTAACTATTCCTGGGATCCTACTAGTTTTAGTAATTGCTTTGTAATAAGTCCAAAATTTACGTGGATTATCCTTAAGGGAATCACTAAGGTCAGATAAATGTCTGCGCTTTTTGAACTTAACCATTCTTTTGACCTGCTGTCTTAGCTTACGAAATCTTTCCCACTGGTGTGCTGAGTCGTTTAACTTGGCACGGCGTCTGACTCTATTTTTTTTTCTGATCAACTGCAGAACATCTTTGTCAATCCATGGAGGTCTATTAGCATCTTTAATCACAATCTTTGGGACAAACTCATCGATGCATGCAGAAAACAAATCATACCAGCAAACAATGCTGGAATCAATGTCATTATCCATAGATGCTATATCCCAAGAGAGATGACTCAATGCAAATTTCAAGCCAACTAGATCAGCCTTTTTTAGATTGTAAACAATCTAGCTGATCTCTACAATTAAGCTGATCTTGCCAGCTTAAATAGCTTACATTTTAAGATCATTAATAATCCTGAACAACCAAGATGATTTGCTAGTGTTTGTATATCGGATAAAGATGAAACCGTTGCTGGCACTATGACTGGATACGTCACGACAGATCATAACAGTACGAGATAAGAAATACATCATAAATCAATCTTACTCCACTTTTTACCCCATGATATAAAAAATTAATGTGTCTAACAACAGAATTTGTTTCTTATATCATTAAGTGCCAGAACAGTACATGCAAGTATTCCTGTAAATCTTAAAAAATATAATAACGTATATCAAGTAATTGTAAGTAATATACAATATAAGCAGCCAACCTATACGAGCATTTACAATGGCAAGCCAAATTAAAGCCAGCCGATGTAAATCCCATACAGTTTGGAGGCGAATATTGTATTTTACATTTCCAATGCTAAGTGTATATCCTGAATACTTTGTTTGAAAGTGGTAGAAAAACAAAAGAAAAAACAAATCATTTTAACTGACTAGTGTCATTAATGTTACATTTTAGTGGTCTGTAAAGTTTGATACAACATTCATGTTTTATTAATCAATGCTATATCAGGATTTACAAATACCATAGTTAATAGAACATATGGTTTGGAAGCTCTATTGTCTTTCAACTTGAAGTCATGGTCATGTTGAAAGACAATGGTGTTTCTTATATGGAAGTAAATACTATGAACACGTGACGACGAAGCACCACAACACGTGACGATGAAGGACCACACTAATTAAACTCGATCGTTTTTATTGGATGACTGCATGATTCATTATACAGAAAATACAATACCGTGAAGTTGCACAAATTTCCATACACTTAAACAAAAACATAGAACAATGACTTTGGATGACTTTCCAAACCATGTATACATTCTATTAACTATGCAAATACTGACTAAACATTAATTTATTTTCAATTTTCCTCATGGATTGTTAATGAGTTGAGTAATAATGATTTAAAATTAACCAACCTTTAAAATTAGCTAAATTAAATTTATCGCTTGATAAAGAATGCGCACTATCGTTCTGAACGGACTGAACCAGTTGATCCTAACAAAAGAGAAAACATAAAGTTACAGGAATAGAAAAAAAATTGTACATGGACACAGACAATACTGAAAACTTCGAACGAACGAACGAACGAAAGCATGAATGAACGAATGAACGAACGAACGAACGAACGAACGAACGAACGAACGAACGAACGAACGAACGAACGAACGAACGAACGAACGAACGAACGAACGAACGAACGAACGAACGAACGAACGAACGAACGAACGAACGAACGAACGAACGAACGAACGAAAGCATGAATGAATGAACGAGCGAGCGAGCGAGCGAGCGAACGAACGAACGAACGAACGAACGAACGAACGAACGAACGAACGAACGAACGAACGAACGAACGAACGAACGAACGAACGAACGAACGAACGAACGAACGAACGAACGAACGAACGAACGAACGAACGAACGAACGAACGAACGAACGAACGAACGAACGAACGAACGAACGAACGAACGAACGGATGGATGGATGGATGGATGAGAGATTGATTAACCATTATTTACAATCACAGATCACTGTCAAATTATCAAAAGAGAAGCTATAGCTTGCATTATATAGCAATTCCCTTTCAAGCTATATTTAAAGTGCCTATAAACTCAAATAAGATATTACTGATATGGATTCTATGTAACGTGAATAATTGAATGCCACTAATAATTGAACTTCTATTTGTTGTTATATTGAGGTTTGTATTTCTAAAATGTTAATGAGGATGACGTCAACGTAGGCATTTGTGTGTGTTTTTTTCTTTTCTTATGATAAACTGCTTGAATATTTTAATGAAAAAAATGATAAAATATAGAATATATTATTCAAGTATTCATTAACATGTGAATTGGGTAATATTTCGACTGTAACGCAACACTGGTTATGCAAATTATGCCTACTAGACGTCATCCTCATTTTGGAAATACAAACCTCAATATAACAACAAATAAAAGTCCATATGCAGTAATATCATATTTGGGTTTATAAGCACTTTTTTAATACACACAGCACTATAATTCGCGAGTGTTCAAATGAATATAAATAATGTTGTGTGTCAACCTTGTTAACGGTGTTTGTGGAACGATCCAAAGGTTTCAAGTAACTTGTCGGAAACCATCCTGTGCCAACAAAAACACTTGTCACCCACGACCATCCTGATGATCTGTTTTGAATAACTGATACAACATCATCTTTCTCAAGAGTTAATTCGTCCGCATTTGAAGCACAGAATGAATGCAAAACAATGAAATCTGAATCACGCTTTTGGACTAAAGAAAAAATCATAAGAAATAAACACTAATTATTATCTTTTAATATGTAAGTAATTATACAAGTTGTTGCTTTTTATTACTAATTACTAATTGATTACTGCAATAAACACCAATATTACTGTGATATGGAAATAAATAACAAAAGTAAAGTAATAAAATAGGTCCGTATTGCGTGTTTCAAATACATCCAATCTCGGAAACTTGGAAACCTCTGTTTAGGAATCTACATCAGGTAAAAGAACATAAAAAATTTGCTTCAACTTTTCGATTTTAAAGTACCTTCTAAGAATTGTTCATTGTTGTAAATGTTCGAGCTATTTAATTTCAACCCTATTCGTGCCCAGGGTCCTTGCTCCGTTCTTTTGTTCCTGTCCAAAAAATGCTTATTATTGTTGGCGAGTCCCGAGACGAGCCACTTCACTAACTGTTTGTCTTTATGCTTAAGTTGGGTCTGTTTGTGAGTTATCTCAGTTGTCGCTCGTTTACAACACAGCCGGGCTTAACTTTTGGTGAGGCAGCGCCCTATCACACTGTTATTTTCAAGGAGTAAATTTAACTCCAAATGAGGGGTTAAAAAAATTGGTCTAGAATAATCCGCTTTGGGGGTTAAATAAACTCCACTTTCGGAGTTAAATTAACTCGCACGATTTGGACTTAAATTAACTCCTTGTTATTAGAGTTAAAAATGAGCGTATCGAAAAAGAAAAATTAACTTTCCCACTTCCCAAGTGGTCACCCAACTAACTCTGCCGCCTGGGCTTAACTTGACTCAACGCCAACCCACTGCGCCACTTGTGCTTGCTTACAATAACAGAGATATTTAATGTATATAACATAAAGTCGGTATATACTTAAATAGTATTTTTGTTGTTTTTGAAGGGAATACTTTAATATTTTTCATTAATAAAACAAAATAACTCATTTTGATAAAGGTCTTAAGCAGTGTTACCCTGTTCAGGGCCAAAAAGATAAGACATTTAATCTTGGTTTGCACATGACGTCATGGCGGCCATGTTGGAGGAACTTTAACAAAATAATCTCATTAGCAGCTATTGTATTTGGAGTACGTTTTCCTCCAACATGGCCGCCGTTTCTTTGTCTTTTAAATCACGTATCTCAAGGGATTGATTGCAAACCACCAATAGGAGCATGAATGCAATCCTTTATCCTACGCTTGACTCGCAAGTTTCTTGCTATGATTGTCGGATGTTAGCCCAGTGACGAAGGAGTATAAAGGAAACAAGTATACGCTTAATTTGTAGAATTCCAGTTAACCAGTACACTTGCAAACTTGTACTTTTTGTCAATATGTTCGCTAGAGAAAGAGCTACTGTTTAATATATGTCTGAACATTCTACAATAACTAGTTCCAAAGTTACATTTGGAAATGTTGAGGAGAATTTTACAAATTGGCGTATCTCGAATAAACATCTAAACTCTTTGGCTTTTTTTCGAAACTTCCCGATCAGTTATATGCATCATGTTATACATCAAAATGTAGAGAATTGAACAGGTTTGAACATAATGTAATTTCCAGACAATTGAGGAGTGGAAACTATAGGTGAAAATCAACATTTAAGCTGACAAGTATATTTGTAAAATGATGAAATCGATTGATTTCTCTTGTCTACCTAACCTAACTCAAACAACGTTATCTCAAAAACTATTTAACAGATCTACTAGAAATTCTACAAGCACGTTGACGAAGGACAATACTATACTTTGCTCTTCAACAGCAGGGAAATTTGTTACCGCTATTGATAAATACAGCAGGCTCATTGAGTTATGTGGCTGTTTACATCGTATATTTGAAAATGTGAAGAAGACATAACACCAAGATATTTGCAAGATTTACTAACCATCTGTCGGTTAACCAGAGCTTTAACATATGTCGATAATTTCCTGGCAACACGGACTTTGTTCTGAGATTTGAAAGGAGATATTTCAAGTGGCAGGTTATATAAATATTGGAAGATGAAATGGCGGTATGAGAAACCACATTAGAGCCAAATCGATGGGGGATGACTGATCGACTATATCGTAAAATTTACCTTTTGCTCCAAAATGTAATTACCGGTTCATGTTTATCCAAGTTCTGCTCTTGATATCTGAGGGGTATTTAGTAATGAGAAAATTGCCGTCGGTAGGTAAATTATGTATTCATTCCTTTCATCCGACGACTTGTTTACTAGTTAATGCTTTCTGTGAAACGAACTTAGATTCTGTCTTATGTCGAGCAAGACCTTTTAACTGCCACAATGTTGTGCTAAATTTATGTATAATTCCGTTCGTACATAGAAATATATAATCAATTTTTTTGTCTTGCTCAGATCTTACAATAAAGTTTGACTTGTCTATGCTACTAATTTCAGTGTGACGACGACATGCAAATATTGTTAATTTCTGCAAAGTTTGCCTTTTGCTCCAAAACGAAAATCATGTGATTTCATTCTCTGGTTGTATGGGAACGCATTGTTGGTAGATGTTTACCGTTAAAAATTGCCGTTGACCCCTCATTTCGTCTTCGAAACCATGCATTTGTCGCTGTTATTATACGGCTGTCATTCTAGACATGCCACACGTTTGTAAATATATTGTTTGGCTTTCGACATTCCGCGTATTTTCTTTAGTTTAATTACAATTTCTATCACAGGCTATGCATGTAGCTTTTGTCGAGACCCTTGTACATTTCAAAATGCAGGAAAGCAACGATATTAAATAGCAAACCTTTTCCTAGCCATCCGAACTCCATATTTGTTTACACTGAATTATCTTTGGAAAACCCCAGTGGAAAACCAGCACTAGACTTGCGACTGAAGCATGCGCAGACAGATTTCCCTGCTGTTATAAATGCCGCCATTTTGAATCTGGGAGTGGTCGCACATTTTTGGGCAGCACCCGCACTCCAGTTATATATAGGTCAGTGGTATCAGCCAATAAAAATACGCTATGTAATCCATTCCAGTCTTCTTGACTTTGGTCACCGTTTCGACCCAAGTTGCAAGAAACATTGCATAGTGTATACTGCCTTTAAGGGTTGCAACAGGAAACTTCATTCTAGGATAAATTCTTCCCATGCAGCGAAGAAGAACAGCAAGCTTTAAAGGAGCAGATTATCAAAGAATTTGTTTATAAATAAAAGTGAAGTATGCACGAAGTTGCCTGCCTCAGACCTACAAATTTGGATCAGGTAGTAGGTATAGTCAAGCAAGCAGCGACACAGTCACCTTCCAACTGGGGTATATGGAATATTTCACGCGTTCTTGATGTTGAAAAAAAGCAAGAAAATGCGCCGGACAGTTTCAATTTGTTTCAGTAGCCTCAAATTTATTTTATAAACGAAATTGTATTATAGTGAGCTAGTTATATAACTGATTGACAAAACAATTGACAGACACTTCGTAACTGTTTTCACGCAACAACTCGTTAGGATAAACATCAGTACACAGGTAGACTTGCTTCATGTCCCCTTCTCTTTTTAATTGCTTTTAATATTTCACTTGTCTTTCTTTGATGATAATCAACTCAAATATTACAACTTGCCAGGCTTACTCTCGACGTCGAATTTACGTCGCATTATCGACGAAGTAATGCTTTTGCTTTGGAATTGCAGAAATTAGTGCAATGTGAACAGAACAGCAATGTTTATATGTTTTTATCTATTATATACATTTTCATTTAAAATTCCCATAAACTTTTAAATCATAGGAATGCGGACAAAATAGTGTATTTGCTGCAGTCTATCACAGCTAGCGTTTGCTGTTCTAATTCTTGCCATACTTACTTACTTAGTACGAGTTAATACAGGACTGATTACGTGACAACATTTTGAAATAAAACTTTACCGTGTACTACAGGACTACGACACACATAAAAATGTAAATATCGAAAAATCCACGAAGCGGTCATGCACAGAGACAATTTCCGCTTTCGTTAATGACAGAATGTGTTATATACTGTATATTTCATTCGTTTTTCTAACAATCATTTCAATTGATAAAGACATGCTTTTGTACTTGTAACATGTATATATATACAATTTGCATCAGGTAATACTGTAATACATAATATTTGATCTATTTTTATTATAACCGAGGAAATAAGATAGTGTTCAAATATTGTTCAACGGCAGCAGGCTTAGCCTCTAATACAATAAATGTTCACAACTCACCTTTGGCTTTGTTTAAGTAACTTCTGTTAAATGTTTCACTCGGAAGCAGATAATCATTATCGTTTGCAGATTGATCCTAATAAAAACAATAACATATCCTCAAGTTAGCTAATCAGAAAGAAAACAGATCAGTTTCGATATATTTAGGTCTATAAACAAAGACGACGAAGACTACGTAATTAATATTACAAGAAGTCAGTGACAAAATATCACAGAATTCCGCACCGATATGCAATTATATATACCTACAAGCAATACAGATTTCAATCACTATTACTTGTAAGTAAATTTGATCTGAAGAACCGAGTACTTGTTCCAGTGTCGCTTACACCAGGCTTCAGGAATATCTACACGTATCAGCTACATTACAGATTTATATAGCAATACATCGTAAATTATAAAGAAAATATGAAACACTGCAGAATTGTAATAAATCATAACCTACAAACATCATCAGTCTTCTCCAATGACGTCAACACAAGTAAAATTGATGAGAATTGTGACCATTTAGCGTTCCTTCTTCCAAGAATATATCTTCCATCCACGATTTATTTAATGAGGATGTTTAAAGTTAATCGCCCGAGTATGAATATATTAGCTTGAGTAGGAAGCAATAGCGCAACATGGGGGAAGATTTTCCATGGAAATGTCAACAAAACAATTGAAACAACTCTGTAAGGCATTGTCATGTACGTACATTCACTGTGTTAAGGTGGATTACCACAACAATGTCGTGTGAGCTATTTTCCCCCTTTTGTTTCGCGAGTTCAGAAGATAATACAACTTGTAAAGCCTGGTTTCCATATAGCCGTAAGAGCCGACGGCATGGCTGCGGCAAGGGGCGATGGTCCAATCATGGACAGTGTTGAATTAGCCAGCAATAAAAAGCTGTATGCGATTGGACCATTGCCCCTTGCCGCAGCCATGCCGTCGACTCTTACGGCTATATGGAGACCAGGCTTTATATAGAAAAGTGTTAATCTTAGTGAAAATGCAGGACGGTTTGCACTCCAAGTACTCTAAAATACCAACACTTGTTAAGATGTCATCAGGCCTTTCGTCTGGAATCGATCTTGACCTTGCATGGAAGATCTAGTCTAAAAGGGGCTGATTATATGCGCCAGGCTAGTCCGGTTAACCAGGCCGTTTGGCCGTTAACCAACTCGTTTGAGTTCTTTGAATTTGTATTGAATATATATATATATATATATATATATTAAAAACCAAAAAAGACCATTTCGCTCGTACAAACCACGGACCCAGTCAATATTAATAAAATAGTTAGAATTGATTTCAGTTATATCGGAATTGCTTACGTCAGTGTTAACTTGTTCGACCTCACTTGTTTTCACTGACCCCTCACTAACTGGTTGTAAGTAGCGTGATGGAAACCATCCTGCACCAACATCTATATTTGTCACCCACGACCATCCTGATGAATTGCTCTCAACGACCGACACTATGACGCCTGCATCAAGAGTTACTTGGTCCATATTGGAGGCGGCACAGTAAGGATACAATACCACAAAATCTTGTTCGCAGTTTTCGGCTGTAAAAAAACCCCAAAACAATCAACCTTTACATGACTTGCTCCCAATAAAAATAACATGATTTGCTTTGAATAAAACTCTTTAAACTCTTTTAACTTTTTTTAACTCTTTAACGTTTAGACAATCTATGCGGCTGTTATCGTCATATTAATAAACTATGTCAGTAAAAAAGTTGTTAGCCATAGTTGCAAAGAGGGAGTAAAATTATACAAGTACTACGTAAGCTGTAACTTTTGTTATTTCCATGCTTGTTGTATTTTCAAGAATGTATCCATTTTTACCTTGAACATAAATATGTTTGTCTGTCTGTCTGTCTGTCTGCCTGCCTGCCTTCCTTCCTTCCTTCCTTCCTTCCTTCCTTCCTTCCTTCCTTCCTTCCTTCCTTCCTTCCTTCCTTCCTTCCTTCCTTCCTTCCTTCCTTCCTTCCTTCCTTCCTTCCTTCCTTCCTTCCTTCCTTCCTTCCTTCCTTCCTTCCTTCCTTCCTTCCTTCCTTCCTTCCTTCCTTTCTTTCTTTCTTTCTTTCTTTCTTTCTTTCTTTCTTTCTTTCTTTCTTTCTTTCTTTCTTTCTTTCTTTCGTTCGTTCAATATATATATATATATTTAATCGCAAATTCTTAGACAATTTTTTGGAGGATATTCTTTATTCTGGGTGTTTTATTGTGTGTTGTCAAAACAAAAAAGTATAAATAAAAAAGGTAAACAAGAAAAGCTGAAACTTTCCGTCAAAGGAATAACATTCCAAGAATATATTTTTGCAATTTCGTAAGATTGGATGACGATTTGAAGTTTTAGGGCTACAGTTTACCAAACGCAAGAACCATAGTCCCAGCCTGCGAGAAAGCCATTATAGTCCCAGCCTGCGAGAAGGCTATCATAGTCCCAGCCTGCGAGAAGGCTATCATAGTCCCAGCCTGTGAGAAGGCTATCATAGTCCCAGCCTGCAAGAAGGCTATCACAGTCCCAGCCTGCGAGAAGGCTATCACAGACCCAGCCTGTGAGAAGGTTATCATAGGCTATCATAGTCCCAGCGTGCGAGAAAGCTATCATAGTCCCAGCTTGCGAGAAAGCTATCATAGTGCCATCCTGCGAAAAGGCTATCATAGTCCCAGTCTGCGAGAAGGCTATCATAATCCCAGCCTGCGAGAAGGCCATCATAAATCCCAGCCAGCGAGAAGGCTATCATAGTCCCAGCCTGCGAGAACGCTATCATAATCCCAGCCTGGAAGAAGGCTATCATAATCCCAGCCTGCGAGAAGGCTATCATAGTCCCAGCCTGCGAGAAGGTTATCATAGTCCCAGCCTGCGAGAAAGCTATCATAGTCCCAGCTTGTTCCTAACCTAAACAACCTCAACCCCTGATCCAATATATCCCGTAAGATAGAGTTACGATTGATGGGGATTACGTAATATTTGAAACATGAGCAGCAGTGATAATTAAAGCATGCACGCACTGCGAATGAAACAATCCATTTGGTAAGTTAATTGGCGTAGTAGTTTTGAAAAATAACGTTGTCTAAGCCGAGAAAATCAAAGCTAAAGTTTATGTAAATCAGGGGATTTTTTATTAGATATAAAACCACGGACATGGTACTGATTTCCCAGGCCTGCTGATTTCCTTTGTGTTTTCATCATGAATTATTAATGTTTTTGAAATATGGTTAAGATATAATTATTATAATCGTTGTTTCATAGCTTTACTTTGGCTCAACGCTGGAGTATAATGCAGTCAGGTTTCAAAAACATCAGCTGTTTTGGTAAAATATCAATCTTTTGTCACTAAATAATTTTATCTCAGAACATGCTCTCCTAAAATTTCAAAGAAATAAGCACTGAACTCAGGTACAATTTTTGAAATTTTTAAAATTATACTACTTTTTCTTTTGAATAAATAAAGGTGTCTATCTATCTATAATCCCAGTTAACCACTTACGTTTTGCTTCTCCATTCAAGATGGTAGTAGCTTCACCACTCGAGCTTGTATTTTCTTGAACAGACACCTCAGGAGTAGTGACACATTCACTTTCCAATAAGTCGTCAAGACTTTGTAAAACCAACAGACTATCTCTGTAATAATCAGGAATACTTGTATCAGCTACAGGTTTTGCCAAAATGCTTGTGTCTGGGTTAGAAAGTTCTTTATTGCTTGTATCTGGTTTGATTTCTTTGTCAGTGGAAAGGTTAGCCGTACTACCATTCAAAAGATGGTCAACATCAGTGGTGTTTGCAGTTACTTCTTGATTTCTATCTTGATCTAAATAAAAAAGCAGAGATAAAATCAATATCCTCACAATACACCCACATTTTATTGTTTTAAGAGACCCGTTAATCCTTTATTCAACTGATTAGTATGGTTATAGTGCAGATCAACAGCTGTGTGCATGATAAGTGGTTATCACACTCTTTTCTACCCCTCCTCTTTTAAATGTAAGGAACATATGTCCCCCCGTCTCCACCTATCAACGCCCGTGCTAACAGTCTTTCTATATAAAAAAAAAAAACACAACAAAACTGACAGACACGGAAAAGAACTAAAACTTTCAACTTTATACGTTTTCAGATTTAGAAAACAGAACACAAATCGCGCGCACGATATGAATATATTTCGTGTATTGACTTACTTTCTGGTTCATTTAAACTACAGCAGTCAATCTTATTTTCGACTTCAGCAGTAGGATTAGAAGAATCTTGATGATCATCAAGAAGAATCATTTCAGACGCAGCAGGTTTGTCAAACGCTTTATTTGAAAATCCTTGGAATGAAAGCGGATATACGTTCGGGTCTTCCTTTTGACAGACATCTAACAATCTTACTTGCGGTACTTGAGAAATTGAATTCAAAATAAAATAAAAAAGATGAAATAAAAAGACTAGAAATGCCCAGACCAAAATTTTTAATTATTCAATTATTCTATTTGACAAGACCAGTTATAAAAGAGAAAAGTAATCTGCAAGTGGCAAAACAGCAATTACCAACAAAGCAAAATTTGACTATACATGTATACTGGAATAATTTATTTGTTTGGTGTATATACATATGTGTGTATGCAAAGTAAATGATATTTTTTAACTTTAATGTTTTTATTTAACATAATAAGGACATAAACAACTTTTGGGTATAAAAAATACATAATATTATTATAACTAGTGACTTATATCCTTATGTCAAGAAATATATTCCTAACGAAGCCAGGTGATAAATGCAAGCAAGCAAGCAAGCAAGCAAACAAGCAAGCAAGCAAGCAAGCAAGCAAGCAAGCAAGCAAGCAAGCAAGCAAGCAAGCAAGCAAGCAAGCAAGCAAGCAAGCAAGCAAGCAAGCAAGCAAGCAAGCAAGCAAGCAAGCAAGCAAGCAAGCAAGCAAGCAAGCAAGCAAGCAAGCAAGCAAGCAAGCAAGCAAGCAAGCAAGCAAGCAAGCAAGCAAGCAAGCAAGCAAGCAAGCAAGCAAGCAAGCAAGCAAGCAAGCAAGCAAGCAAGCAAGCAAGCAAGCAAGCAAGCAAGCAAGCAAGCAAGCAAGCAAGCAAGCAAGCAAGCAAGCAAGCAAAGCAAGCAAGCAAGCAAGAAAGCAAGCAAGCAAGCAAGCAAGCAAGCAAGCAAGCAAGCAAGCAAGCAAGCAAGCAAGCAAGCAAGCAAGCAAGCAAGCAAGCAAGCAAGCAAGCAAGCAAGCAAGCAAGCAAGCAAGCAAGCAAGTAAGTAAGTAAGTAAGTAAGTAAGTAAGTAAGTAAGTAAGTAAGTAAGTAAGTAAGTAAGTAAGTAAGTAAGTAAGTAAGTAAGTAAGTAAGTAAGTACATGTAAATATATTTAAACAAAAAACAAACAAATATATTAATAGATATAGATAAACATTTTGTTCACATTTAAAAACAAAAATCATACCGCATGTATCGTCGTTGTTATCCTGCTCTGCTGTGACGTCAGAAAATACGTCTGTTACCAAAGATGGGGCAAAATATTTGTCGTACATTTCATTTTCTCGTTTAAATTTTATTTTTCTTCGATACCAACAGAATATTATTATAACGACCAAAATAAGAATAACGAATGCACTTGAACCAGCTGATGTTGCAATAACAATTAATGGTACAGCTTTGGAATCTGGCTTTCCTGTGGAAAACAAAAGCAAACAGCTACTAAAGAACACTCATCATCATCATAATAATAATAATAATAATAATAATAATAATAATAATAATAATAATAATAATAATAATAATAATAATAATAATAATGTAAACTTTATTTATTGGTCATTAAACGTAGAAATTACAATGATAAACCTCGCTTTTACAGGTAGTTTACCACTGACTATTTGAACTGATGCTACATGAGAATAAAAATCTTAGAATGTCATTAGTTTCGGGCTATTCCATTCTTTGTTACGTCGACAAAATACATAATACGAAGTTCTTATTGATATGTTGATGATTTTCTTTACGATATACTTTCTACAGGGAGTGTCGAATTTAAAGTCTTTTAGCATTTCAATGAAATCCATTGATGACTGTCCGAAAATTCCAAGTGCACTCAGAGATAGATTTATGAACTTAACCTTTTCATAGTTTCTTTGTTTCTTTGTTTTCTTTCTTTCTTTTTTATAATAATAATAATAATAATAATAATAATAATAATAATAATAATAATAATAACACAATAATACATAATATTTCACCATAAGCAGAAAGTACAAATCACAGAGTAGATATTTGCTTCGTATACTTTTCTAGATTCAATCCCGCAGTAATATTGCAGTCATTGTGGTTACACAGTTAAGTTACATTATTTTCAGTTTCACGTAAGTGGGTGCCTTGCTCATAATTTCTTAGAAAATCAGGTTTTCCATGCGTCGGGTTAATTATTCATCGCAACATAACAAATGTTTAATTTATTATACCCTCAGTCCTCACAAATATTCGTCCAATCAAACATCTACATTAGTCACGTGCCCATCCAATACTTTGCATTATTATACCCTCACAAATAATCGTCCAATCAAATGTCTACATTAGCGTCACGTGCCAGCCCAATATTTTACGATGTAGAACTACATATTGGGCAGCAACCTTTGGACATGTGCACAAGGTATATTGACTTGCCAATTGCACGATTATTTGTTCGATATAATAAAACACCTATTGGATTCATCTTAGCCCGGTATGGAAAATATTTAAGTCTCAAATTTTAATATTAGGCTCGACCTTCGGTCTCGCCCAATATTGAATTTTCGACTTAAATATTTTACCATATCGGGCTTAGATGAATCCAATAAGTTATAATGTAGGATTATACATATTCGAGTCAATCGCAAGATTGTTTGTTCGGTGTATACCTATTCGATTAATAAAATTGAAAATCTGAAAACCAAACTTATTGTAATAGTCGAGGAGGAGATTCCCGAAAGAGGCCTAGAAAACGCATTACGTAGCACCCCCACTACACAATAGTTTTGACTCCAGATTATGATATATGCGGACATTTTAAATAGACATTTATTTTACAGACTGATACCCATAGAACATTGCTAGGTCAGTCGTACTCACAAATTGTGGGGTCAGAGGCCTGCTACATAGAGGAGGTGGGTGGTCCTTTAGTTGACAGACGTAAAGTGCACATGAAACGATGATAGAGTAACATCTTTTGCAGTTTTTCGTTTCCTTGCTTCGTTGTTGAGATATTTCAGTTTGTTTGAAATGGAAATAAAACAACTTGACGTCACATGTGCATAATGAGTTATCAGAGACGGTTATATATCTTTGCTAGTATCAAACCAAACTTAATTCGAAGGAAGTATTGCGTGTGTTTCTCTCACAACGCCAGACATGATTATGTTTGATATTTTAAGTGTTCTTTCAAATAAGACAAACTTAATTTTCGTTTCATGTGCACTATAAGTCTGTCAATGTAAGGACCACCCACCCCCTCTATGTAGCAGGCCACTGACCCCACAATTTGTGAGTACGACTGACCTAGCAATGTTCTATGGGTATCGCCTATTATAATCTGGAGTCAAAACTATTGTGTAGTGGGGGTGCTACGTGGTCGACTTTTTCTCGCTTCTCCTCCTCGACTATAAAGTATAGGTAGCAATAGGGGGGGAAATGTCAAAAATCTCCTTATATTACTGTCAGTGACAAAAATTTCGAATTCAGAAATATTTTTCTTCCAAGCGAAAAACGGGTTTTTTACTTCAAGAGGCGGGACTAATTACTCAACACAGAAACCTTCTAGGCGGTATTTATCCGCTCAATTTTTCGCCAAAATTAGTTGTGTTTTTCAACAGTTAGAACTTCGCAGCGTTTCAATATTTTTCGCTGAAACTTTTGGCAGTTCATACTGTACTCTTCTACAAAACGTGTCGGCGATTTTTTATTAGTTCCATAATTTTGATTTTATCGCGTTTTGAATTAACAAGTTGTGAAATATATTGTGACAACGTAAATCGTTAATAAAAACCGAACGAAACAGAATTTCAAAAATCGCCGACACGTTTTTGTAGATAATTTATTAGTGATTACAATGATATAAATTTCAAAACTATAAATTGAATTCCAAAGAACTTTAAACTCTTGAAGCCAACAACCTTATTTTTTCTTTCGGTAAATACAACGGATAACCATTATATTTTCCATAATTTTAGATTTTATAATCGTCTTCCATGGTTAATTGGCTTTAAATTGGTATATGATACGTTGGGATCACGTTACAGTCAAACCGGATGTTCGTTATCGTGCAACATTGCAATGTTGATTGCAATTGGTACACGGCTAAGTTGCAAAAATTTTCATTTTAAATATCGAACTTCACATCATATGAAGTTCTATTGAAAGTCAGAACAACTAACTCTAAGTAAACTTCATATTATGTGAAGTTCGATATTTAAAATGCGAATTTTTAGCAACTTGCGAAGACGTCGCCGTGTACCGATTGCAATCAACATTGCAATGTTGCTGTCAATATTGCAATGTAGATAGATAGATAGATAATTTATTAGATAGATAAATAGTTTATTAGATAAAACACACATTGCAGTCTATACGACTGAATTACGTGTGTACAAAAATATACAAAATATTACATACATAAAATATAAGATATAAATAATTAAAAATCACTTATTTACATGATATAACTAGTGGTATGAGAGGTTTATCAAACTATTTACATGCTGTGGCTGATAATAAATGATTTCATATACCGATCTGTTTTACAAACAGGGGTGTTAAAAAGTCTCTTATTTCTCAGGTGTCTGACATGGCTTGACGTGGGCGGTAAATGTTCTACAAGCTTGTGATCTTTGTTGTTAATAATCTCATTGAACAGGCTAATAGACAAGATTTCGGGTCTAGCATGTAATGTAGGGATACCGCCCTTTTCTAGGGCCTCTCCATACTTCAAATCAGGAAAAACAATTCGCATAGCACGCCTCTGAATGCGCTCAATTTCGTCAGACAGGAATTTAGGGAGGCTACGATGGAACAACTGGCATGAATATTCTAAAATTGATCTAATTACACTGCAGTAAAATAAGATAAGGTCATTGGAATTAATTCCAGCTCTTTTTAGCTGCTTCAAAAGGTATAAACGTTTGGCAGCCTTGGTGGTAATAATTTCTATGTGATCGTTCCATTTGAAGTCATTCCTTATCGTGACACCAAGAAGCTTAGCTGAGTAGACTCTTTCAAAATTTAATCCGTCTGATTCTAGTAGGTCATGTAGCGGAGGTGGTCTTTTGAAGCATGTCAGGATTTCTTTACACTTGGATGGATTTAGCTGGAGACGATTATCCTGTGACCAGTTGTTGATATGGTCGACAGCTTGCTGTAGGTGACTTGGCTTCGCCGGCGAGACCACCTCCGAAACAGTTGGTCGTCAGCAAATTTCCACATAGGAAGTGACTCTCCAGGTGGTTTGAGGTCATTGATCATCACGAGGAATAGCCATGGACCGAGTCGTGTCCCTTGAGGGACTCCTGCTGGAACATTGAGCCAGTCAGAGTAGCAATTCCCATTAAGCTTAACCTTTGCTGCCTGTCTCTTAAAAAATGCGGTAAAGAACATCTGTAATAGCGGCGCGATGCCAGCTCATTTTACGAAACGATACCCATAAGAACCATCAGTGGCCAAGCATGCATAAGATGCATTATGGCATAACAATGAGTGTTATACTGTAAATCAAGGAACCGCAGCCTAGCGTAATAAATCAAGATGTGAAAGCATCTAAATTCCCTTTTGTTAATATTTAAAAAGAGCTTCCCACAGTTGTTGTCAGACTACAAATGCTATTGAAACCAGACCTTTTGAAAGATGAATGTATAGATATCAACAGCAAATATATTTTTGCCATTTACAATAATCTGCTAATAGTTTGTCATATGCCTGAAACATGATCTTTGTCAACATTGACAAACAACACAGCTCAGCACTATTTAACTATTCGACAACGAGGACGAGTTGTCTAATTGTTTTAGTATAAACCAACTAGTTGGACAAACTATTATTTTAAAGAAAACAAACTGAAATCTGAGCAAAATGTGAGTTTTCTGCCATTATTTTACATTTAAAACTTGACTCTTGCTACTAGTCGTCTAATCACCAAAAGACAGTGAGTAGCTCAGCCAATCAGAGTGCAGCATTTGTAATAGTCCACTAGTTCGGATTTATATACTAAAACATCAATAGAATTCAAAGCGAAAATTTGTGGTAACACCACATTCATTATTTATTACTTTCGACCTGTTGACTCAGGCCTTCATCAGAGCAAATGTCAACATCGTGTTGGCTCACGTCATCTAAACAAAACTGCAAACATTCAAAATACTATTCAATTACTATAACATCGTTAAAATATTGACATGTACATGTATACAAACTACGTTGACATGCAGGTGCCTCCTATACTGGCTATACACCGCGAAGTCGTTTATCTACTGTTTCATTTTATATCATATAATTTATCAATTCAACTTGCAGATCTGCAACTGTTATGGTTTTAAATAAATATCTCTAACGCAAAATTTTTTCGACTGTAAAATATTTTCCAAACGTTTCCACACCAGATGATGGCATGATTGAAATACGGAGTCAAAAATTGAGATAAGGTTAACAGAGAAAAAGCAAAAAAGTGTCCAAGAATGTGCTTCTTAATTGTACAAAATAATTCCAACTGAACAACTACAACACAATTTTGAGATCAAATAATGTTAATTATCGTGCAAGAAAGAAACTCGCGTGTTCTTCCAAAATACAAACACCTTTAATTGACACAGTGCGGGTTCAAGAGCGTCTGTTTAAACTGTATAAGTATAGGTTATTTTGAGGCCACGAGGGGATACGTGATTTATTCATCGAGGGCGAAGCCCGAGGTGTATAAACACATATCCCCGAGGTTCACATGGACGAGGTTGACAGGAGTCACAATAGAAAATATTAGAGGGGAATATTAATTTATTGTTTTGCTGGGGCTATTGAATATATTCCCCGAAAAGAACAAAGGAAACTGAGGCATGTGAAAATTAACAGGAATTAATCTATTAAAGTATGTGAAACAAATAATTTCAATTCACCTCGTATTGCGGGTATCGATGAACTCATTGAGGTTGGTGTGCTTCGTGTTGGTTCATTTCGTGATACTAACACAGAGAGACTTGCGATGTAAGGCAAACTGAGTGTCAATTTGGAAGCTTGAGATGATTCAACTGAGAATACAGATATGGTTGTTGTTATTGTTCTTGAACGCGATTTAACATGTGCTGATAAATCTAAAAATAGATTCCACGTACAGTAATAAGGTACACTTAGTAGAGTTACTATATGCTACAATGGATTGGAGAACCGGTAGGACTTATTAGCCTACTAGCACAAAGACATTTTCGAAAAAACAAATATCACAGGAGAACCCCCCAGACATCACTAGTTTTTAGTTTGCTTCGCACACCCGCCACACCACATCTAAATAGCTGCGCTGTTCTTGACTACAATTGAAGGATTGTGTCAATCCATAATGAGAAAAGGTTGCAAATTTGTTTTAGGCTACTTTGCACAATAAATCTGCAGTCTGATTTATAAAAGTTTCTTATTTAGATGCTCGTTCAGTACATTGAAGAATATTTACAAAATAACAAATTCAGTGTATTGCGGCAAGACGTACGTACGTCATTAATGATTTTCAACTATATAGGATATTAATTCTTTGAAAGTTTTCATGGCGATAATGTAATATAAATAAGTTTTGTGGAAACACCACGTAAAATATTTCTTTGCTAAGCTTTCGGCCTGTTGACTCAGGCCTTCATCAGAGCAATGACAACAAGTTGTTGGCTCACGTCATTTATAAACTAAGCAACTGATCAATTAAATCATCGGGGAAACGGGAAGAAATCTCTCAACTCGCCTGAAGAAGCACAAGACATGTTGCATTAAAGCCCAACAGGATAAATCTGCTGTTGCCAAACACGCTTGAAAGTATGACTATCGTGTTAAGTGGGAAGAGTCGTCACTCTTAGCCAGCGACAAGCAATACTTCACGCGAAGAACAAGGGAGTCTATTGAGATTGCAAAACATCGCACTATTTCACAGGAAGAACAGCCATTAAACAGCACGGGGTGTGCCCTATTCGGAGAACATTCTTGATTTTGTTTTCTAATTAATAAAATTAACGTGATACGCCATTGTATTCTTACGTGATTTAATTGATCAGTTGCTTAGTTTATAAATGACGTGAGCCAACAACTTGTTGTCATTGCTCTGATGAAGGCCTGAGTCAACAGGCCGAAAGCTTAGCAAAGAAATATTTTACGTGGTGTTTCCACAAAACTTATTTATATTATATGACGCATATCATGACAATAATAGACGACCGTACAATGGTTTAGAGTAAGATACTGCGTCATTAGTTCAAAGATATCCTTACAGTCACAATATTAATGGTATCAGTCATAAAGCTAAACATATGTACGCATTGCGTACCTATTTTTAATATTTTATCCTAAACACGCGTTTTTAACGCTGTTAGTGACATTCGTATATTTGGAGCTGCCAGATTGTTATTTTGTCATGTCAAGCGGCCGTTAAAGTGTTAAAGTGCATGGTTCTCTTATGAAACTATTGTTGGTAATGTTACAGCATAATATATGATAGTTGATAATTGTGCAAAGTTTCATTTTGAAATTCTCAAAAACAAAGTTGTATTTTACGTGCGAAGTTTGTACTTTGGAGCGCCACCATTAAATTGGCCGTGTTTGAGAAGAATGAGTTGAGGAGAACTTATGACCTCATAGACTCAACGAAAACAAAAGATCATTGTTGTTGTCAACAAAAGGGTCATTGTTGTTATTGAGTCTATGACGTCATGAGCTTCCTCGACTCATTCTTCTCAAGCCTTGGCCACGGTAATGGCGGCGCTCCAGATAAAAAGATTACCAACTACAATGAATAAATATTTTTAAGTAACCATGCAGTGAATTTACCTGGTTTTAGCACTGATGGAAAATATGATGCAGGTGTCGAACTATCGATGCTGGTTCCTGGAAGCATTGGTCTTGATGCATTTTGTGTGTTTATAAATAATGTTTTTCTAGAACTTAAAATGTGAGGCAGATCTGGTGTTGAGCGTAAAACTAGAGATGATTCAACTGAGTATGAAGGTACCATGGTAGACGTTATTGGTGACAACTTAACTTTGGATAATACATCTATAATAGAAAAATATTATACACTTATTTAATTAATTTATTTAACAGACCAAAACCTAGGCAATTTTTAGTGCAACATGTAGATGCAATGGGTGAAGCTATTGCGTTACAGTTGTACGACAGAAAATGTTGCACCAAAGTTGTAACAATCAGTAGCACTAATTCTTATCCCAGAATAGCCCAAATGTATCTTAGGGTGACCAAAGACACAGTTCTCAACAAGCATCAGTGACCTGTAATTTTCTTCATTACTTGTACCAGTTCCAATATACACATCTACTGTAGGTCAGCCAAAATTGGTAAGTTTTCACGACTTAATTTTGAAGTGTAGGCTCTGATTCAAAAGAATTGTGACGATAATTTTTCTACTTGTTTCTCTGATGTGACTCTAAAGTGATTCTCTGATGAAAATATTGTTGGCAATGTTTTTGCATAATCTGCTTTTTGGAAAGATGATATGGTAGTTAGTAAGTTCCATTTCAAAATTCGTTAAAGAAAAAGTGATATTTTACGTGTGAAGTTTGTATTTTGGAGCGCCGCCATTACAGTGGCCGAGCTTGAGAAGAATGAATCGAGGGAGATTATGACGTCATAGACTCAATAACAACAATGACCCTTTTGTTGACAACAACAATGATCTTTTGTTTTTGTTCAGGCTATGACGTCAAAGTTCCCTTCAAATCATTCTTCTCCAACACAACCCAATTTAATGGCGGCGCTCCAAAATACAAACTTCGCACGTAAAATACAACATTTTTTGGGAGAATTTCAAAATGAAACTTTGCACAATTATCAACTATCATAATTATATCTTTAATATTATGCAGAAACATTACCAACAATATTTTCATAAGAGAACCACTTTCAGTAATACATATATGTTAGTCTGCACTTCTTCTGTGTTTGAATCTTATTTGAGTAACGTGTTTCAAACATCAAAATGATTTCGTCCAGCCGCAATTAATGCTTTTAAAAAACGCGATTTCTGGTCTAAAAGTGCAATTAACGACTTTCAGAATTTTCCAACCGACCATGGGTATATGTCATTATAGCATGCCGTGCGGCTCATGCCTACTACAGGACGCTTGTTCGCCTCTTTCAAGTCTCAACAGAAAGCCATGTTCGATGTCTGGGAAATCATTCAATGTCGATAGAAAATTCTGTAATTTTTGGCAAAGATACTGAACTCGTTGTGCTAACGGTTATTCTTTGTTGACAAAAACTAGGCTTTTGCTTTGAAATTTACAGGCAGACATGGCATCAGCATTGATCTTCTAAATGGTTTTGATCTAGTTAAAACATAGTCCCTAGAATTAAATTATCTGGAAACGCGGCCAAAGTCTTCTTTTTGTTCACGTTTGTGCACTTTCGGATTCACGCTTGCTGAACACATTGTATTTTAAGTATAATGAAGCAATCAACCAATAGCAGTGTTGCTGTTTAAATATTAATGTCAAACAAAATATTTGTGCACTTTCAACCAACCTCGACATAATTTGCAGCTCATTGTCAGCCACTTTGATGTTCGCCGCGTTTCCAAACAATTTAATGTATGGGTATGGTTACACCGTTACAGTCATTTGCAACATACGTTTTACCAAAATGTTTGGAAGTTCGTTCCCAAGTTCGTAAGTTCATTACACAGTGAAACTATTTCTTTTTAATTACTTTAGCTGATAATAGCACACAGAAGATACATATTTAACTAACAGCTCGGGCGAGCACTAACACAGCGTGAGTCAATTACGTTAGTGACATATTAAAATAATAAATAAACTAATAACTAAAAGTACAAACTCACACCACCCCCCTCGCCCACCCACCACTGTATACCACTAAAAACGACATTTCATTGAAACAGTACGCACGTTCGTTTTGAACTACGCATTTGATTGGCTATTTGGTTCCTAACCTAGGATTGGCTATTTCTAACCTAGTCGAACTCCCAAGTCTTTACTTTCACAATTCTGCTTGCTTTATTTGACGTCTTCACCTGTCTTCCAAAATATACATGCAGCCATATTTGCATGCATATATCACACGCATGCATGCACTAATGTTGGATGCATGCCTTCTAAATTTGCACGCATCCAATTGTAACTTGCATGCATGCATAAATAATTTGCATGTATGGCATGCACTACTGATTCTGCAGCCCTAACTTGCACGACATAAATAATTTGCATGTATAACACTATAAAATACAGAAAAAAGTGGTGGTAATAACGAGGTGGTCGTGGAACCCCACCATACGATTACCCCGTTAATACTGTATGTATAAACATGCAGCTTCAAACTCAGCAACGTTTTCCATGCTTGCCCTACCAAAGTACAGTAATGTATTTATCTCAGAGTTGCAACGTACAAGTTCTACGAAGCATTAAAACTTGAACATTACATGTGTGAAATATCTTCTGAAAATGAAAAAGGTGCATGCAGCTGAAGTTCACAGTGTTGCGTTTATAAGAGATGTTTAGCTCTGAAAGTGTAAACGTTCTGCTGCGTAATGTGACCAGTAAACACAAGTGACAACTCTAGCTAGACAACTAATAAGAAAAGCAGGAATGTCCAAACCTGTTCAAGTGTTCTTAGTATCCTTGGAAACGGATTTATAAGCATCAAATCAATACACGAGGATTAATAAAGGTAGTAGTCATCTCGAATTTGTTCATTTTCCCTTCAAAATTACTAATTTTTACTAAATATATATTATAAATAATGACTAGTTACCAGGCCTCATCTTGCGCACTGTTTACATTGTAACCAAGGTAACGAGAAATTCCCGGCTTCCCGCCACTTTTCAAAAGATTTCAACTGAGGGATTTGCTGAGAAAATATTCAATTTGTCTGGAGGAAATATATCCAGTAAAGTTACAGAACTAGAAAGATTTTCAAAGATGTATTTAAAGTAAGTCAGACCGAAAAAATAGTGAAGTTTTAACTAAATCTTACATACTATGAAGTATTCTACATGTATAAACCAGTGTGCTTCCTTCTGTACTTTGTAAATGCTCAAAAACCAATGGTTTTAAAAACTGTTAAGGTTGGGTATGCCTGCCAGTCTTGTATAGAAACTAATTGTATCAGACTTAGTTTATAAATTTTACTCTGCCTTTTCTATGTATAAATGCCAGACAGTGCAAAGTGCTAAATGAACCTGAAAAGGTGAAAATAAATAAATATACTTATATCGTTTCGAAAAATTCAGATTTCAACCATTACAGTATACTGATTACCAGTGTCTTGAGTTGTCTTGAGTAGTTGAGAGTCTAATATGTTTGACTCATAGTGAGTTGTATACTAGTATTAATAGGGACCTTATTAATTAAGCAAGCTAGGACGATGACGGCAATTAAGTTACTGCATTTAAAAGAAACCATGGATCATCCTTGTGACATTCATGTTGTGCGTCCTTAAGGTCCCTATTATTACTACATGTTAAGTCTGAAAACGGTTGCATTTGACTGCAGTCACATTCAAAAATAATAAATTCAATATTATACTGTACCAGTTAGTCTAATAGTAATATTTTCTGAAGAGCAGTTGAATGAAAATTTAACTGTCATGGTTGACTATGCATGGTTGACTACCAATTATAATTGGTATAGAACTTAACTTTAAAGCTGTTTTGCTTAATTCATTTTTCAAAAAGCGCTGCCAGTTCATTTCACTTCTCTCAAATGAATGAATGAATAAATATATAACATAATAATTATATAATTGTATAATTATTACGTTATATATTTATTATGTTATACAGTAACATTTAATGTTACTGTTAAATTTTACTCATATTTTTTTTTATTTTTTCACTTTGTCAAGCAAGAATAGTTTTTAACTGATATGTAATTTAATACCCTGGTTAAAGACTATACATGTATACCGGTTTTACTGCATGGTTTTATACTGTAGCAAACTTTCCTGAAAGTGTTCGGTATGGTACATGTATATCTAACTTAACTAAACTATGGTCAGGGGAAAAGTACCGTATTAAATGTACTAAATAGATAGAGTTTTTTTTGTGTTAGCATGTGCTATTTTGTCATTATTAAATTACAAATTGTATATTACTGTATTGCGATACTGATACTTTTTATAAAATATTGCACTATCACATGTATGAAACCATTTCCATACATGCAGGTACCTGTATGTGCATACACACACTTTATACAATTAAACCTTTAAGATAAATGTTTATATTAAAACCTGCCCACAGTAGATGTGTCAATTTGATAAGCCATGCAAAACATGTTGTGTCATATTCCTTTCATTTTATTTCATTTCATTTCTGGAACTACACAGGACAAACCATGCAAGCCCTGAAGATGTTAGAAACCTCTAGCCTAAGGGTCCAAAAGCATGCCCCCCCCCCCACCCCCCCCAAAAAAAGGAGCCATTTCCCAGATTTTAGGGGAGATTTTATAGAATTCTAAAGACTATAAAATAATAAACATCATATAAAATACACAATTAAAAGTGGTTGCTTCTTACACCCTTCCCATTTAAAAGAAATATTACAAATTAAATTAGTTTTGAACTAAAGTGGCCAAGTGGGGGTCTCCACCCCCTCTGTTGGCTTTGTCTTATTAGAGAATTACTGACAAAGGATGTCTAGTAAGTTATGCAATTTGTTTTGTTAATTCTATAGTCAATTGTGTGGTCACTACATGTATTTCTATAATGTATTTAAATTACATTCTATATATTGTAGCAACCAAGGTAACAGGTGAGAATTGAAATCTTGTTATAAAAATTATTGCCCAGCAAATATACAGTATATATTACAAATATACTAAAAATTACTGGAAAGATTGCTAGATGCACTGAAAGCCAGGATCACAATTCAATAGTTTAGCTCAATCTTATACAGTATAGCCGTACCAATTTGTTTAATGGTTCAGAAAACAGGCAACCTCCGTCACAACTCACAAGTGCTGTCTACACATTAGTTCGCTATAGGCAAATTTTTCACGGAGAATAATATTTGCGCTTGAAAATATGCCTCGACAGATTTCTATATAGCTGTTTATATGAAATATTAAAAGTCTGAATTCACAAAGTTTTGAACATTTTAAATGGACTAAACCAACTTTCAACAAGTTGTTTGCTATGCTATGCTATGTTATGCTAAACTATTAAATATCAATACAAGAAAATATATTAACTATAAAAACGTTGTTTGCCTTCAGTTGACATCAGTTTAATACTTTAATATAATATTAAATATATTTAATAAACTAAGAATTGTGCAAACAAAGGGTAAGAAATTAGAACTCCTTTTCACTCTTTCACTCACCCCAAGCATAGACAACCTGATGGAGCAACAGCCATACTTCTAAACCAAGCAAGATCTTATCCATCACTTCATGAGTTCAAAACATCAAGAGATATCGGCTGACTAGAGGTTCAAGTACTTCCTTGTTGGTTGCTCTTGTCCGAACACTTGGAACTTTGGAAGATCTGAATCAGCGCGCTTTTCTCATTCAACACTCTCATAAAACATCACCATTCAACAAATAACCAAATAACCTTAAAACAGGATGCAAATATAACAATGTTGATTCAAGAAGGAAACGACTTGTGATTCGAATATGCGCGCAACTGTGTCAATAGGAAATTTGGATGTCCATAATTTGTGCAACTAATCGCATAGCCTGCGTGCAGACGCTCTAGGGCTCTAGGGGGATTCCAAACAAGGGGGGATTCAACCTCGTACCCAGGGTCTTACCTCCGCTCCCCCGCAGCAGTGGGCGGGGGCGGAAAAGCGGAGGTAAGACCCTGGGTACGAGGTTGGGGGGGATTTAGATCGTCTGCGAATCAGCGCCAAATTCCGTGTTCTGTAATTTATTCCGATTAATTTGCAATTCAGCAATAATTACAGCGAGTGTCAACGACTAACGAGTATTCGCTAGGAAATTGAAATCTACATCAATTTATACTAACCACTTAAGAATCTATATGAAGAAAGAAACTCTAATCGATAAATAGGATACTCTGAGCTTCGTAGGAAGGTAATAAAACAAAAACAAACATCGAGGAGCAAAGTGTCGTATTTCACTGTGATGTTTGAAGCGATTCACAAGTTCAGTCCCGCATCTTTTTCGGCTGTTTGATAGTTCTCAAACAACATTACGCCGACTATAAAAGCTTCTAAAAGAATTAACGAACTCATTTTAGTCCGTGCTTTGGTACAATTTCGATTAATGCGTTGAAGCGGACGAGTCAAAACGTCCGTTGCCTTTGTCTGCCTGGTAAACAACAAAACATTCAAAACGGAAGCAGTTGTAATTAACCAATTGAATATCGTGTATAAATATTTGGCCAATCAGAGAGCGTCCCCGGAATCCATGCGGACAGACGACGTCACAGAACAAGAATTATGGAGCTGATTCATAGACGTTCTACTCCGGGGATTTTGCGAACGTCTATGGCGTAGGCTACTAATCGCAGTGACAAATCGTCAATATATAATTATTGGGCGAGTATAGCGCTGATTGGTCAAAAATAGAATGGCAAAAAATTAAGTAGAGCAGCGGCTGTACTTTACAGCGGTTAATACGTCTGCGGTGCTTATGACACAATCCGATTTTTCTCTTGCTGCACGCGATTTTAACAGTGAATGTACGTACTACCAGACTATATTTGTTCGAAATTTCTGGTGAGAAATGAGAATACTTGTTACTTTTACTCTTTTAGGGCATTCCCGTTCCCAATCTCGTTCCAGACAAGAATCCTGTACCCTGGTCCCAGAGGTCCTACGCCGCCCGCTCCCCCCTGAAATGCTGAAAGCGGCGAGAGATCCTCTCATTAACCACCAACGAATTGATAGCTGTTTATTTTTTTAACTCCTATTTTAACCTCATCCAGTCATCTCATGCATGCTAAAGAATAAAAATCCGTTTATGAACACTCTAAAGAAGAGAATTACGTGAACTAACTTACTAACCCTGATTTGAAAAAACTTGTAAGGAAAAATTAAAGAATATTTGGCGCGTATGAAGCTTAACCATCTAATAAAACCATCCCACAAGCGGGATGTTAAACTTGAACACATAAAGCTAAAAATCCTATAGGGGTGTTGTGGTCGGGGTATGAGAGGCGGCATTCCGAGGGGTGGTATGGGGGTGAGGTTTCGTTTTAAAAGGTTGTCCAATCAGATGGTTGTTTTAATGTTAAGCTTCATAATTTGAAGGAAATGATAGCTCTTAAATCGACCAATCATATGTCAGCCCCCCAAATTTTGGGGGGCATAAATTTCACTCGTAAATGACGAAACGTAAATAATTATATGCTTCGATAAGTACGATTAGCGAAATTTCGATATAATTTTATCACAAAATGTTGACGTTTGTTGGCAGTCGATAACTCTGGCTTTCCTTGGAAAGAAAATAGCATTCCACAAAGAGGACACAAGCTGTTATTGAATTCTGAATGCCTGTTAGTAGTTTAATACACCAATCTGATTTAAACCGCAAGATTCATGCAAGCCATGATATATATTCATGCAGGGGAGGTTAGATTAGATTACTTTACGTTTGGAATCGCATTAAAATAAGTGTAAAACACACACAAGTGATTGATTATCATACTATCACAGTCGAATCCGCGAATAAAATATGAATAAAATATTAACGACAAAAATTGTTAGATATAACGAGTTTAGCGTAACACACGGCTAGTTTTATGACAAAATTTAGCTGCTTCTCAAAGTAAATTTGTAGCGAGCCGCTGATGGGAAAGAAAAAAATGTTGATGATCTCATTTGAAATCTGAATTGACCGTGGAACCACTTGAATATGATTGGCCAACGGCCCACTGCATGATATAAAACATTCTCGCCAGCAAATGTCAAAACTTCATGAATTGTGATAAAATCACGCGTTCAACTGATAATAAATTATACATGCTTTACGCCTTGAAGAGAAATGCTATAACTCCTGAAAGTCTTTCGCTTTTAATCTTTTCCACTCGTCGAAGGCAAACGAGTCTGTGATCAGAATATCAAGATCGTCGTACTCGCTCTATTGACGTAATCTTCACCCAATACTTGTCTTGCTACAACTAGCAGGCGTAAAATATTTTCGATCATCAGTTTTATTGACAAAATGTGTGCACTGTACATCCCACTGGCAGTTTTTAATCAATAAAGAAGAGAGATGGTCCTTAGTGTTATTTGCATAATTGTAAATTATTTAAATATTAACCCATTACGTCACGGACAAGGAATGCGCCCAGCCGTTGGTTGGGCGAGGGATCGCGGGCGCACCGAGACCCAACGGCTGGAATCTGAGCCTAACGCGTACGTCGCAAGCAAATTATTCACACGCATTGATTCAAAAGAAAAGAACGTAAACAATAATGGCGCTTATTTGTGTCAATTTCTTATACTTTCCCTGTATAATTTGGCTGCTGCGTATTTTCTCTCCTGTCATTACATGAAAAAGTTCAAAACGTCTGGTTATATCTTTACCCCCCAAAGCCTCCAAACACAACACTAGAATAACGCATATTATTTCTTTGTGAACGGGTGATATTTTTGCGTTGTATAGTTGTACACATATAAAATTCGGTTTCGTTTTCGCAATTTTTCTGAATAGCAGCGGTATAAAAACTAAAGCGCCATGGGGAAAAAATTCTGCCCTATGGATAACAATTTTCCTGTTATTGTAGCTTGCAAGTGATTTTGAAACGATCAAACGAATAAATAATTTAATTTGATCACTGAAGCGGTCGGGCGAGTCATTCAGCGCAACTATAAATAAGTTCTCTTGTCTTGTCTCGTGGGCTGTTGGGTTTTTTTTCTTGCTCGACTGGTAAAACGGCCAAATTTCTAGACTTTTATAGTTTATTTCTCCTATAGCCTGCGCCTCAAACGTCCTTAATAAATAAAAATTTCTATTAGTGATATTTAGTGGTGCAAAAAGTTTTAACCCCCCGGACAAGTTAATTAGATTACTGCAACATGAAAGTGAGATTAGTAGCGTCTTCGACCAGAGGTTCTCTCGCCGCTTTCAGCATTTCAGGGGGAAGCGGGCGGCGTAGGACCTCTGGGACCAGGGTAAGAATCCTGTGATGGCGTGAACCCTCGCGTGAACCATTGGGCGTACGGATTATCGGTTATACGTCCATGTCCTATTTACACGAATTGCCATCCTTAGGTTAGGTTGTGTGTTGGGGTAAGGCTTTCATGAAGTACTTGGCTTATGTAGGACATGGAATTATTACCGGATTATCCCAGAGTCTCTCGTTTCCAGTGCTCGTTTCCCGCCCGATGGGTAAGGGGAACGTGGGCTCTGGGAACGAGATTGTCCCGTTTCCTAACGTCTTATTACTGAAAAATAGGTACGCAATGCGTACATGCGGATACTGGTATTTATTTGACGTGAGAGTCTAAGATAACTAATTGTGGATTGTAAATTCAATTTCATGCAAACATACCAAAACATACTGAAAATACTAGAGAATCTTGTGACATATATAAGGGCCCAGCACAAAACTCGAGGTAGTTGTATTATTCAAAATATTTATTTAGACGTAATGTTTGGTTGTATTACTAATTACAACATGTTCAGAGGCTAAATTACTATTTCAGTGAATCTAAATATTTAAATTTTCATGACATTCAATTACCTATCTATTATTAATATTTTTATTACTCGGGCTACCACAGGTAGCCGAGTCTAGGTTTCGGTGGCGTTTCGGTATTATTTTTCTGGTCGACAAATTGCAATTATTGCATCTATCGATCTGGTATTGCTCCATCTTGAAGCTTTTTTTAGATCACAAGTGACTTTAGAACACTGTTATTAATCAGTCATATGGCTGAAAATTGTGCTCACTACGCTTACAACTGCATATCTCGATGGCGGCAAATCTACACTAAACGGTGCTGAGCTATTTACAGTATATTTAGATCTGGGTTACTATTCCGCTGTCTCGATCAAGACAAACTGATTATAAACGATTTATATGATTTATTGAATTTTAATACTGAAAAGTATTACTCATGCTCACAATCTGATAACTTGCTGACTATTGAAAACTATCTGCAAGATGAGCGAGACATAAACAACGTTGAAAACAGAATTGACAACTTGCAAAGTCCCTATAATCGCATTAAAAGATATGATACTTATATATATCGCTTAATTAACATCTCGGCCGAGCGCTTATCATGTTAACACTTTACACATTAATTCAAAGGCTATTCAGGTTTCAGAAATATTGATTCGAACGGTTTAACACTCTTATCTGAGCAAAAACGCTATAAATTGACTGCACCCTTCTGCCTTCTTTTCCCCTTCAACATGTACTCTTACGTCTCACCTATAGAAATAACAATAATCGTTAATTTCTAACGATTAATAACCCCCAATCTCTAACGCCTAATACTAAAATATTTGAACTCACGTTTAGGTAAATCGGCAAAAATAGGAAACGCGGACGCTAATCGCATTTTTAAACAATATGATATTTTTATGTTTTATATGTCTATGTTTTAGACTCTAGTAAGTAGTAACACATGAATTGATGCGTCTCAATATATCAATGTTCGACGCGTTTTTTGAGTAAGTATTGAATACGTCTACATGTAACATAAAAAGTCCCAAGCACGGTGGATTTCTGCGTGTAAACTTATAGCTAAAACATCTTGGCCGAGCGCCTAACACGTAAACACTTGAAACATTTAATAGTTAAAAGGGCATTCAGATTTCAGAAAGATCTTTAATCCGAAGCCAAACAAGCGCTCACACTGTTTCTTCGTCCTTGGAAAGCTTGTCGTTTAGGCGACAAAGTTCGAAACGCGTTACGGAATTATTATAGTATATAAACACCTTGTATGGTTTGATTATGTGATGCTAAGATGAACACGAGAAAGTATTGCATGTATATATGCAGTCACTGTACGCTTGTATTTATAGTATAAAACAACAGTACATACACACATACCATACACACATACATACATAAATATCTACCTGAAGCAAAACTCAACTTTCTATAATTCTATCTTCCATTCGTTGTTCTGGTACACGTTCGTAAACCCTTCGAACATACAAATAAGACTTCTGAAGTATGCTGATTCGGATCCGCTATTGGTTGTTTCCGTTGATCACGTGATTGACGAAAACATTCTTACACACACACAAACACATAACCGCGCTCATGACATAGCGGATATGGTTTAGCAACCAGTATAAGCAAAAATAGGCTAACACAGTGTTTAACTGAGTGACTGGCCTGATAGTTAGTCCTATACTTTATTGATTTTTTTTTATATATTAACTTTGCCATGATTGCCATATTACAAACATAAATACAGACATTGAGACAACAGGGTGCAGGCAACCGCAACATCTAATGCCAATTACTGCGGCCCCGAAACAGATAGAAACACTTCACGAATTACAAAGTCTAAACAATACAATGTACAAAATAAACAATAAAGGATAGCCGACACAGTACACATAGTCTAATAACAACACGATGGTAGGATGTTCGTAAGATTCCGGGCTGAATTTCATTTAACACACACACTTTTCCAAGTGCGTGGATCTTCTACGTTATATAGGTATTTTGCAATGCTAAAAGATAGTAGTTAGATAGCGATTTCTTAAATTCTGTAAAAGTTCTGTTTTTTGATGTTATAGATTTAGGTAGTATATTCCCAGGTTCTTGTTGTCCGAATTAGATATGATTTTTGGTAAGTTGAGGTATTGCATTTCTTTATTTGATATTTGTAGCAGGTAGAGTCAGATGATCTTCTTTGCCTTTGATGTTGAGGAGTTGGAAGGATGTTTTCATCAGGGTGATTATATCATATTTGCCTTGTAAAAGAATAGTATGTCCAGATATTCGTGCTAGTAACTAAGGGGAAGTAATAACTTAGAAGTGAGAAGTCGTTCCGAAAATGTACTTTGATGCTCGTCTTTGTACACGCTCTATATTCTGGTAATTAATCCGACTGATTGCGGCGCCCATACTCGTGTAGCATATCCTAAGTGCGAGCGAACTAGAGCAAGGTAGAGTGTTCGACGGATTGAAAAGTCTTCAATGTTCTTTGTCGATCTTCTTATGTACCCCAGCATTTTATTAGCTGTGTTGCTCTGTTGTGAAACTCGCTTTGACCAGGTCAAGTCTTCCGTCGTCCATTCGCCCAGCTCACGTTCGCAGTCCGTACTCTCCTGTCCAGAATAGTATCTTGTAGTTCGTATGCATACTCTATTTTGTTGTACTTCCTTGTAATACGGAGGGTTTTACACTTTGAGATGTTAAGCCTGTAGACCGACGTTGGAGGAGGAGGATTCAAAGTTGGAAAGATCATTTTGCAAGATGTTGCGTCGGATTCGGAGTTGATTTCTTTAAAAATCTTGGTGTCATCGGCGAATGCTGCTATGTTAGAGTTTACGACAGAAGTAGATAAGTTGTTAGCATATAATAGAAAAAGTAACGGTCGAAGAATGGAACCTTGCGGTACCCCAGACGTCACTGGTAGGTTGTCCTACAAAGAGGCTGAACAGCCTGAACTTATACTTCAAGCATACGTGGTTTTCGTATCATTGCATGCAAGGCATGATGGGTTTTACCAGAAGAGGCCGGACAGCTGTCATGTGATTGTCACGTGATATTGTCGACCAATGAAATGGATTCATTTTCTCATCGTTTGATCAGCAATCGACTTAGAATACCGAATATTATGCTATTGTCATTCATTTTTTTTCTTTAAAAAAGCAGCGATATCGTTTGATATATTATTGGACTATCCTTATCTTCAGGATTTTGCAAGGTAAATGTATTTTTCTACTTTGTTTTTGATCGTTTGTGTAGGTCGTGTCGCGCTAAGCGTAGACCCCACTTCCGGTTTCTCAACAATATTCAAAGCAAAAATTCACGAATTCCCATGGTTCGAATTCTCTAATTTATGCGTAATAAGTTGAAGAAATGTCTAATCTTGGATTCTATCCGGACGCGTCCCCCCCCCCCCCCCCTCCCCTCGCTCCCGCAACCATTTTCGAGATATTCGCCGTTGAACCACGACCGACCATGCATGGTATTTCGGCTTTTGCTAAGATGGCGCCTAATAAATTTAAGAGAGCCTTTCGCACTAAAGTTTGTTTTTTTCTCAAGAATTTTGGAAGTTTCCTAATATTTCTAGCTTTATTCTTTAGTGTGTAGAATGAGTGGTGGACAATTATTAAAGAGAAAAATTTGGTATTTGTCTGTTTTTATGGTCCAAAACGCTTGACGTCGCTGTATAAAAATACCCGAAAATTGTATACATATCAGGAACTGATATGTATAGATATTTTTTTAATATATTAAATAACACTGTTATCTGTGTTCCATGACAACAGTATGATTATTAAAATTGATGTGTGGAATATTTGTAGTTTGTTGTTGGTCATTGTTATTGTGAACAAGACAGGCTTAGGCGTTCACTCGGGCTACTCATAGCAATGCAGCTTGGCATAGCCTATGCACGAAATTAAACAGCGCGCACATACTGTATTAAGCGTTTGTTAAAAAGTACAAAATAACCTACAGTGCAATCTACAGTGCTAGATTCGGTAGATTCAAGCGATCATTAGACAACCGGTTAAGTTAGGTGCCAGTTTCGCCTGCCGTTAGTGAAAAAGCTGGATTGAACGAGCTACAGGTGCAGCGGCAGCTAACTTCACGGCGTTAATCTAGACGTGCAAACAGTTTGACATAGTACATGTTTATCAGTATTTTTGGCATTATTTGGCAAGCACCAATCTGAACAGGATTTTTACAATGATAAATTGATGGATTCTCTTTTACCAAATGACATTCAAATAATTTGTAGTTTGAAGTTTTGCATGTTGTCATGTTGTATAATTACATAAGGCAATGCATAATAATTGTGGACGTAACTAATAAAATTTTAACACAGAAGTGATTATCTTGCATAGTATTATACAATCCAAATGCTGGGTCTCAAAGCCTATAATTAAATGCCTGGATATTATTCATTTGATTGCTACTGCATGTACATGCTGATAAACAGTGAACTCTAAGACAGACACCCTTGGGTCGGACTAAATTTGTCTGTCTTATAGTTCATGTAATATATCATACACGAGGAGGAGTGTTTCATCAGGATATCCAAACACCGAGACGTTTGTTGAAAACCGAGGCGAACTCCCGAGTGTATGATATAGCATCTCAAACAAATCAGTATTTTAAGAAAAAATGAAGATGAAAGTTTGCTTAATTTATGTAATTTCTTCCTCCGATATCCAAACCACCGACGCGGTACTGATTTCCTTTGTGTTTTCTTCATGAATTATTAATGAGTTTGAGATTCACATGTCTACCTCAATAATACAGTAACTTTTCCGATTCCCTCTCAGAAATGTGCCAAAGTTGATGTTTTCTTGGTGGGGGGGTGCTTCACTGCAAAAATATTGGACCAATGTTAAAATGTTAACAATGCCCCTGATTGAATACCTGTATCAGTGTCAATACAGTAGTGCTTTAGAAGTAACCAAGATCAATATTGAGACAACATTTTAATTTTATTCAAGTTCCTTATTTACATATATATATATTGAGGTACAGGAAATACACTTTATTTGATAAAATAGAAATATTCGAACATTTGACCAGTTATATACCAAATTTATCAATAGATTCTGGAGGCAAATCCAATAAATTATCTTGATTTTGAATCCACCTTAATACAAAGAAAAATACAAGATTGTTATTGAATAATAAATTTTAAGCTAGCTTTATTCACAATTTTATAAAATTTGGGATACAAGTAACTATAAAGGAAACAAGAATGTTTGTTTAAAAACCCCAGAAAATGTACAATATGCAAGTTTCAAATCCGAAGGATGATATAGTTGTATCTAATTGATCCAGATAATTGCTACACACAACAATTAGAAGTTTACGGTAATACTGCAGAATGCAAAACATTAAACCACGGAAAATGCATCATAAGTGTAATATAAATCATATGTTGACAATTAATAGTTTGGGTGCCGTGACCAGGATGGCAACGACAAATCGTACAAGTGAAGCGCTTCCAGAGGTCTTCTCAGATGGGGATATTGTTCTTTGGCTGAGGAAGTTTGAGCTTTGTTCAACGGCAAACAATTGGAAAGAGCCCGATATGTTGAAGCGACTACCCACGCTCTTGTGAGGTAAAGCCTTCGCTGTTTTCGAACGTCTTGCAGCGAGAAAAAAAAAGAGGATTACAAAAGTCTAACAGAAGCGCTCACAGCAGCCTTTGGCGGAGACGCGACTAGCAAACACATTGCAATGATGACGTTTCGTAATCGAATGCGAAAACCAGAAGAAGATAGCCAAGTGTTCGCCTACAATTTAGAAGCACTATTAAGACGCGCGATGCCCAACATCCAAGGTGGAGACAGAGACATGCTTCTCAAGCAACAATTCGTCGAAGGCGTACATGCCGAGCTTAAGAAAGAGCTTTTACAAAGACCCACTCTATCATATGAGGAAACAGTCGCAGTTGGGCAACAACTGGATCTAGCAAGTCAGATTTCTTCAAACCAAACCGACAGCCCTGTGAATCAAGCAAGCACGAGCAGTTTCACACAGCCGATAACCGCCACTCCGCTTTTGGTTACGCAGTTAATGGAAAATGTGGAAACTCTTACAAGAAAGGTTAGTGAATTATCTCAATTCGCTAACGTAAACGCTGCGTCGACAAGAAATCCTTTTCGTGGGAGACGTGGGCCCTGTTATCAATGTGGTAAAATGGGTCACATCGCCACCGAGTGTAGAAGCACCGACTTCAACAGTCGACGAACAAATTATCGGCAACGCAGCGCGGAGAATTACTGTTTTGTTTGTGGGCAAATAGGACATTTTGCACGACAATGTCAATTTCGATTCCAGTCACGTCCTCTCTTCCTAGCCAACCGCGTCAGGGAAACGACCAAGGGTCGACCATCGCTAGGTCCATGATAATACGGCCTTGCCCATAAATTGTATCCATGCACAGGGCTGCAAATTACTGTCGGACATCGATCGGACAATGTCCGACCAAATTTGGCAAATGTCAGAACAAAACCAAATTGTCATCGGACATAGTGTCCGTACAAATAAAATATATTGTCTGATCAAGAAATTCGGCTTTATGCTGTTGAAAGAGAAACTTCTCTTTTTGAGAGAAAAATACCGATTTCCTTTCGTAATTCTATCGACTATATTGAGCATGTTTGAATTTTAAATCTTCCGTAACTGAATCGGTCTTCTGAGAGAAACTGATAGTATTTAATTACTCTGGTACCAAGGAGTTAAAACAATGTATAAGTATAACACACACGCGCGACGCTAAACAGACGAGTCAGACGACAACCACGGAAACCGGCTTTATGTCATGAACTCAGAACTGTATTCTGAAGAATTATATGTTCAACAAAATGTAGTGATAATTGTTTTATGTCCGAACAAATTTTTGTAATGACTGACCAAAATTGGAAATGGATCAGACACATGTCCTATCAAGAATCTTCATGAGCAAGGGGATCGCGTATGGCTCAATAACCAAGCGGTTCCAAAGGGATTAAGCCGAAAGTTCCACCTGCACTAGGCGTGGCCCTACGTGATACTCAGTCGACTTGGTAATGTAAACTACCACATCAAGCCGGAATCCAGGAAAGGTAAAACCCAAGTGGTGCACCGCAATCGCCTCAAGCTGGTCAAAGGCAAACCAAGAGTCGAAGAATGTCCGCTTATCGACCATCCGCGATGGAGCAGAACCATAGAGAAAATGTACTTCCTGATGAGCCAATAGTACATCATCAAGAGATGCCCGTGGGGATGCAGGTGTTAGCACAAGAAGGGCCCACCCCACTGCGACGGTCTACCCGTTGTCGTCGGCAGCCAGATAGATATCAGGACTACAATTTAGACGAATTAGAGATCGAGGACGCTCTCCTTTAAGGAGGGGGATAATGTAATATAAATCATATGTTGACAATTAATAGGTAATCCAGTAATAAGAGACAACTCATCGTCATAGTTGATTAGTAATAGGAGACGGCATGTGTTGGGTTATTGCGAGAGTCGAAGAGAGAGCGTATGTTATATTGTGATTAATAAAAGAGACGAGTTCTACGGTAATCTTCTGTGTTTTTGGGTTTATACTACATAAGGTATATAGAATGGGAAAAATTTGAGAGGGAAATCATTAACCACTAAACAACAAATAATGTTGATTTCTCACCTCACGCTTTTCTCCAGTTGTAACGAATCACACGTTGCACAGCTCTCTCCTCCGCAGAGGCTCGGAGGCGGAGAAGTCGCGCGAGGAATGATGGGAAGAGGGAAAGAAAAGTAGCCTTTGCCAGATCAACCTCGCACCCAGGGTCTTATCTCCGCTTCCTCGGGTACGAGCAGCAGCCAGATAATGTTGTCAATATGGCGCCCAAATTCCGTGATAGACTAGAGGCACCAGTCTCGGAATTTGAATATATAACCAAATTTAACTTACGGAAAAGTTGGAAATCCATAAATTGTGAACAAAAGACAATTTAAATTGCTGGCAGACAATTCTCAACTCGAGAATGTTAATATTGTTACCGACAAGGACAGGATTTTCCAGTTTTGAATTATGCAATTAAACATGTAAACAAACGCTATATATACCTGAGAAAGTTTATATCAAAAGACACTGAACTGTTGTAAACATAGATCTTACCTATGATAAGTTGCACGTATACACGTAGTACATGTGGTACGTTTGCGAGCTTGTTGTAATGTAGAAAGTTAGCGCTGAGAATATTCCAGCGCTGCATGTTCGTCGGCTTTGTTTATCAACGATTCAACTAGTATTTCAACGTTCGTTTGTCAGTCTGGCGGCGTTTCGAATTTTTTGATTCGTTCCGCAGGTGATTTCCATAGAAGAATTCAGAACTAAGTAATAACGTCCAGAACAACATTCTAGACTTAGATCTTGAAGAAAACATTGTACTTCGTGCAAACTATCATCGCTATCTCCCATGACCAGAGAACAGCATATATATTTGTTACTTGACTGAAATCTCTTCGTATTCGGTTCGTTTGCCGACTTCGAATTCGGTGTTAAAAAATCCTTCTCCGGCGTACTTGCACTTATTGCAAAGCATTCTACAGCTAAATCAATTAAGGTTGTCCTGGCCAAAGCCAAAAGGTCAAAGCCACTGAGCCCGAAAATGCTCGTTAATAATCTCCAGAGAGGCAAGTTTGGATTATTTGTATGATTTTGGCCTATAAATATAGTAAATGTGTGCTTCGCTATTTAAATAGTAATTCACATCGTACTTTTCGCGCTTGGCTTTGACCTTTTGGCTTTAGCCTTTGGCCAGGACAACCTTAATTGATTTAGCTGTATATCTTCTTCTGCATTATGGTTATCGTAAAGAGAATAAAGAAGTCTAAATTAATTACTCGGGCTACTGTGGTAGTCTAGGTTTCGTGTCGAGGAATGGCAATTATTGCATCATCCCACCAGGCTTTGCGAAACTCGTGACTAAAATGCTATAGTCAGTTCATGCATTCTTTCTTCGCTTTCCTGATGTCTGATCAAGTTGTTTGAAGTCAAGTATTCTTTCTCGGACATGTTCAGTGTGTTCACAGACATAGTTATTGGTCAGTAATGTCGCTGGCAAGTATCTTGATATTATATACGCTTACAATCGCACACGCTGTTGAATATTAAAGTGACACTTGCTAGGTAAACATGAAACTGTGTTGATATTTAACACCCGAAGAGACAGATTCGACATGTGAACGCTGTGTTGAAATACGTTGAATACAGGCAATCGTGTTTTGCGTACTGCGAATTGTGTTTTCTATCGAATAATTATTTAGATTGTGTTGACTTTTGTCTGTGATCAATCCGCCCGCACTCCTTATGTCCAGCTGACGATCTCCGACGATCCCCAACATAGCTGATCTCCGAACTTAGCTTAGCACTGCATGTGACAAACCTGCGTATGCAATGTGATTGCAGCTTCAATAACACTTCAGTATACCTTTTACCCAAAACATCTTCACGTACTAGCACTGTGATTTTACAGTAGCCCGAGTGAACGCCTGTTGTTGAAATATAGTTTACATCTAAATTGATTTAAAATGGCAGACACGTAAATAATAGCAAGAATAAAATAAATTCATGTAATCGCACTATTTCTTCACGATAATCGTCATGCTAACCTTTGATACTTAGATCTTCAAGGGAGTGCTGAATTTCTCCCAAATCGTCGGGTTTTTATGCCATTTACCAGAGAACCGCAAATCGTGCCAGAGAACCGCACATTATCTGGCAGAGGCTTCTCGCCTCTTTTTTCCACCTTCCCGACGTTCTCCACGCGCTTTACGATTGCCTGCGCGCCTGCGAATAGAAGTCTCTGCGGAGGAGAGAGCGTTGCACAGCACAACCAAATCCATCTTTGTTGTAAATATCTAATTCGTTTCTGATTTGTTCCATTATTTGTAACAAAATGCGTTGAATCGGAAGGAACTCGAGTAGTCCTTGAAAACTATCTTGAATGCCCATCCGCCATTGTCACGAATTCGAATATACGCCAAAAACCGCCAAATAAAGCAGAATTTGACCATGCTAATTGTCTATGATCATCACGAATTGTTCTCATATTTTTCTGACCATCAGATTTATCAATTCTTGATTAACTGTGACGAGTTTTCAAAAGTTTTTGCGCATCTAGTCCACAGGGCAGAGTTCCTCGTCTGCGGTCAGATGCAATTCATGTAAATGAATCGATTTTAGCGTTAGGACCATGCATGATGCTTTGCGTGACCTGTCCAACCTCCTCTGGGGCTTTACATAGCTGTCGCGCGCTTTTTAGTGTAGTTTCTCTGTTTCGATCCTCCGTGCTGCCACTAGATCAGTTGAATAGATACTTGGGCACTAAAGAACTTTTCTGATTATGTAGTAGTATACTACCACTACTGCATGATCAGAAAAGTTATTTAGTTCCCAAGTATATCTATTTTAGTATAGCAGCATGCACGAAGGAAACAGAAAAACTACACTTTAGTGACTTTAGTTTAATAGTATCACAGTTACTCCATCTATACACTATACGGCGTCGATCTTTGTTTCTTGGTTTGAGCTGCAATTCAAAATAATAAATTAAAAAATGTAATGTAGCTATCTAATATGTCATTTATACTTGCTATTACTTAAGAAATAAAAAAACGTGTCGCGTGCGATTATCGAGTTATAATGCACGAGAGATGCGTGTAAAGCACGCCGAGGCGATAGCCGAGTGTTTTACTAGCTTCTCGAGTGCATTATAATTCGATAATCGCACAGCGACTAAGTTTTTTTCATTTATAAAAATAATGACTTTAAATTGTCAATAAACCCAAGAAAAGTAAACAAAAATACAGATTACCTGTCTCAGAACGAGTTTGTTACCGTTTAGCGCCACGCGTGGCCTCGTACAACACGTCGGCGATTTTAGCGATGAAAATGCACTTAAAGTTGCACTGAAAACATTCTGCTGTGTTAATTACGTGATTAGACATATATCCAAGTAATTTTTGACTTTCGTTTATGATTAAATCCACATAGAATTAATCAAAAACGACAAAATCGTCGCGAAGTATCTCGTGTGCCGTGCCGTTATGGAGTTATAATGGCACGCTTGTTTGACTCAGTAGCCATAATGATATTATTATTTTATAATGTAAACCTATTGTAACCACTGACCTATATATACAACTGGACTGCGTGCTCCTATTACCTTTGCGTTAGGAAACATAGAGATCATTTAAATACTAGAGGGGGCATCTATCTTAATTTCAGCCAACCGCAGGTAACCAATTGAACGCCGCCATCTTGGATTTTTTTGGAGGCAAACATTAGGCGCGTTGGTTGGCAAAGGACTGGGTCTAGTACATTTGCCAACCAATTGACTGAAATATCATAGGTAATGGCGGCTGCCATGTAGTATTTATATGATCTCTATGTTGGGAAAGTGTCCCCAAAATCGTTTTCAAAATGGCGGCATTTATGGGTCCTTTTACTAATGGTGAAGGTCCACGGTGAAGGTCCACTGTGAAGGTCGCTGACCGATACCTAAGAACCGGACAGATGACACATGTTTTTAAAACTGCCTGTATTTTGCTCGCCATTCAGTCGAATTATGTTATTTATAACTCGATAAAGTCTTCATATTTATAGAAGATGAAAGCTTTCTGACTGACGGGTTTAGACGGTCTTCCACTGTCCCAGTCTGATATAGTTTGTCGTTCGGTTTCTTGTTCTAACGAGTAACGACGGGAAAATAGACGAACGAACTCGCCGTTTACCGGATTTTAAAACACCTGACAACTGATGAGTTTCTCGTCTGCTATTAACACTTGGAAAAGGTTGATAAAGGCACTCTAAGAAGAACTCGGTGCGCCTCGCTTCTTTACGATTTTCTCGTGATCTTCAGCGATTCTTTATAGAGCTGGCGACTTCATAAAACGAAACGGCTCGCAGGCTACATGATCATGTGCATTGACAGTCTTGTTTATTTTCTTGCCAAGTGTTCGTGCCGTACGCCGGCCGGCACGTCTTTAATTCAGACTGCTAGAAAGCTACAACAGTAATTGTCTAGGAATATTATTATTATTATTGTAGTTCAGAACTATACAATAAGACTCTTATCATGAAAACATCCCGGGCCGCTCAGCAACAAACATAATAAATAATATACATGGAAAAACCACCGAAATATTTTGTTTACACAAACTCGAGATCTGTTCTACTGATATTCCGGCTATTTGGTCAGACAAGTAATCCAGCGGGCCTCTTAGTCGTTCCACAAGAAATTAACAATGACCAACCGTGAATGCATTAACTCTTTCCTGTCCGAATTGGTCTGTAGTATTTTATTCTGGCTAACGCCAGACCGGCGATTTTATTCACTTCTGGGGAAGTCCTTGGACAGTAACGATTTATAAACTATGGCCTGCAGTTACATGAGCCGGGCTAGCCCGGTTAACTGGGCTCACGCGATTGATTAGGATCTTACTGTGGTTTTGAAACTAGCATAAACTAAATGTACAAAGAAATTAAATTGGTTTAGTTTAGATGTAAACTAATCCTAACGTTGATTAAAATATTTTTTTTGTGCCCGAGAAAAGAATTTCGTGACACGAGTCAGCCCGGTTTCCTCTCCGAAGTGGTCTTTAGGGGTGGACCATTAGAAAAGTGATGGGGAGGGGGGACTTTTTCAGCTTGCACGAATTTTTTTCTTGTTCATTTGCTTTTTTTTTATTGTCTAATCCTTAGATGAATTTTTTTTATTACACATACCAACCTTACAACGGCTTTTCAAGAATGTACACAATGCGAGAGCAGGAAACCATTTGGAGTGGAAGGCTCGCCACTCATAGGCGTAGAGTTTTGTTTTTGTCCAGGGGGACTGAAGTGCTGACAGGACCTTTTTAAGAATTTTCCGGTGGGGGCGTTTACAAAAAGGGACTCTTCTAGCGGGGTCCGGGGGCATGCCCCCCTGAAATTTTTGAAATTTAGAGTCTTGGAAATGCCATTTCCTGCATTCTGAGGGGTGATTTTTAAGAACACTGAAGGTCATGAAATGTCATAAAAACTAGTTAAAATACAACACATTTCAACAATTTTTCGATGTTGTGTTTACTGGGTTGACTTATCACTGTTTTGGGGTGCTTTTGGCTGACAGGAATGAGTCTGTAACAGTTACTTTAGCCTAACATTGTGATGTGTACTTGTTTTGTTTTACATTGATATGTACAGTTTTGAGTAGAATTAAAATATACTACTCTTATGCATCTTTATTCTTGCAATATATTAAATATGTTGTTGGTTTGCAGTGAATGTATGCCATTGCACAAGCTATTAGATTTAGTGTAATTTACACTAATAGATGTATGTTATCATTTAATAAAGAAGGTGTAAAGACCATTATCAACATCATTTTGACTTATGGTTTTCAGTATCGAGAAGGTATTTGACTTCTAGTTTTCACCATGAGAAGGCACGAATTTTTTTTCTCAAAATAAGAAAATCGCTTAGTATTTACATAAATATTATTTTTTCCTGCGATAAGTACGTGTCAGTGGTCGCTACCATTAGCAGAAGGACCCATAAATGGGTTATACGTCCATGTCCTATTTACACGAATTGCCATCCTTAGGTTAGGTTGTGTGTTGGGGTAAGGCTTTCATGAAGTACTTGGGTTATGTAGGACATGGAATTATTACCCATAAATGCCGCCATTTTGAAAGTGAATGTGGGACACAATTTTGGGCAGCACACGCAGTCCAGTTATATATATAGGTCAGTGATTGTAACCAGTGGACTATTACAAAAACTGCATTTTGATTGGCTGAGCTACTCATTCTTTATTGGTGAGTAGACCATTAGTAGCAAAAGAGTCAAGTTTTAAATGCAAAACAATGGCCGAAAACCTGCATTACAGCTGAAGTTCCAGTTTGATAATTCTTTAAAATAATAGTTTGTTCGTCGTCCTCGTTGTCTAAACAGTTAAATAGTACTGAGCTATGTTGCTGTACCAATATTGACAAAAACCATGTGTCAGTCATTTGACAAACTATTAGCAGCCTAAACTATAGTTGGAAATCTAATTATTGTAAATCTTAAAAAAAATAAATTGCTGTTGGTAGTGGTATCCATGCTCCTTTCAAAAGAACTGGTTCTGAATAGCTTTTATTTTGCTGAAGTTTCTGAGTTTCACGGTTTCTTTTAAATAATAGTTTGTCCAACTAGTTGGTTTTAAACCAATTTTTTATAGTATAATATACTAAAACAATTAAACTCGTCCTCGTTGTCTATGAACAATTGACAATCAGCTGCGCCTCGTCGATCGACTTTAGCTCATAGGCATGATGGACAACTCTATAGTCATGCATACACAACTGGCTTACTCGGGCTCGCTTTCTTTTTCCTTCTTGGAAGTCCCTCTCTGTAGAGTATGACGTTGTTGTGTGCAGTGTCAATAATGATGTTAAAACAGAAAAATAAAACTGAATTGACATTGAAGATAATGGATGTGGGGTTGGGGATTCGGACAGAAGCAGGTTATTCAGATAGTGCGCACATGGCTGAGGAGTCCAATCCTTGAGCCACAGGTCCTGTCACAGTGCTGACAGATCCACGGCGGATCTTGAGGGAGTGGAATAGTCGGGTTAATGCCTAATTGTTAAATAAAATATTATTTAGACCTGGGACGACTGATGCTCGCACGTTGGCCGCCTAAACCCGACTTTTATCAGCCGGTAAAAATCGGCCGACTATAAAAATCGTAGTGTGTGCCAGGCAATAACCCAAGCAAAAATCTGAATTCATTTTGTCAGTTACAAAAAGGTTGCTTAAAAGTGACAATAGTTCATCAGTTAAGTTTACAAACAAATATATCGATATATCTTGCAAGACTGTAAGCTATTCTCGCTTCCTTTTCAGTATTATAATTTGCTGGCTGCCATTTTGAATAAACGCTGTAGGTGATTATCGAGAATTAATCCGAGGTAGCTCGACCAATCATCGCACGAGATTTTCTATAATCACCTGTGTATTTATACTAAATCGATATATCTTGAAAGACTGTAAGCTATTCTCGCTTTCCTTTTCATTATTATAATTTTTCATTGCATGTAAATGAAACTACACAGAAAGTTTCAAGCAGCAATGGCAATGCGATGTGTATACGATATAATGATTTCTTTGAATTTCAGTCGGGTTCACACACCAGAGCACAGACCAGAGCCTGCGATCTTTTTGGAAATTGTTTAAGACAGGAAATGCGTGTCTGTTCGTGGGAACTGCAGGTATAATTTTTGGAACTGGTAATTTTACTTTCACAATGAGGCGGCCAGAAGGCCCGGTGTTTTGCTTCAAAACAGACTTTGTCGTACATTTGGGAAACTGCAGTGAAGTGATGGGTCAAGTAAAGCAACACAAGGTAAATAATAGACAAAAGGCGATAGTCTTTCTAACTTTCTTTAGATAGAAGCGTGATAAGTTTGCTGAGGACTGAAGTTATAAATTCCTTCAAGTTTTTGGTCACCTTGAACCTCTTCCACTATGTCTTAAATACTCAACTATTTACACGTTAGTAACGCACTGTTACTTTGTAAGGACTAGCCTTAAAGTGTGCCAGTTATTCAAAAATGAAAGTTAATGTCATGGTCACGGAGTCACGGACTGCTTTCTTGGAAAGAGGAAGTGTTCCGCGGTGTTCGTATTTAACAAATTTGACGTGCAGTTAAACTGAACAGACCTGTTTAAGAGAGTCTAAATCATAGATTCTTTTTTAAATTCTACATGTATTTTACATAAATATACTGTAGAAGGCAATATTCTTTCATACGTAAACAAAGTCGCAGATTAGTACAGTAGAACACGACATGCAAACGCCTGCATGCATTTTTGAAATCCGAAACGTATAATTAAACTTACGTTGCAATGTTCAGAACTACATTGCGAGGTAGATACAAATTTAAATCGGCAATTTGTTTCTGTTTAACCAAGTACCTATTATTCTTCATTTCCATCAAACATACAACAAATAATCTTCTACTCCGTTATTTCGCCAAAGGAATTCAATTCAAAGCTACTTATTAAATTCGAACTTCACAATGAACTTCGCGAACTTCTGTACCTTAGTTGCCAACCTTCCAACAAATGTTGACAAACGAATTTCAAAAGCTAGCTGAAACTAACTATAATCACTTCATGTAACTAAAATTGAAAAAATAATGTAAATTCAACTGCTGGTAGCTACATGTTTAAATTTCCTATTGATTTATAAAATAGTAAAATTGTTTTCTTACTGTATTTCCCCAACACGACAACAAATATTTCTAAATCTCGTTTCCCGTCGTTTTTTGACATCCCGAATCTCGTCCATTTTTATTTCTTGTATCCCGTTTCTCGTTATCAAAATAATCGTTATCGCACATCCTGATTAACCTATTGTGGACCCTCATTGTACTGTAGATCAGCTTTAATATGCTAAATTTTCTGTTTTAGGAAATTAATTTGAAACTGTTCTTATTTATAATTACTGTAGCTCTACTCAGAGGTTATATTTTTACCAGTTTGTTTGTCTATGTTTGTTTATTTGTCACCAGCTACAAATTTCAAAAATAGGCATGTCCAGACATGCATGTATCTACTGCGTTCAATCATGCCCTTAGCTACTATGGTAAAAACAATGTTGTAATTACTGTATGTACTTGTAGTGACCTTGTATTCAGAGCCAGAACAAGATTTTTGTCGATGCTAGCCATGCTGTGTTTTTAGGAACTCAGAGTAAAGCCAGCAAAGCACAGGAGGTTGAGCACTAACAACTCTACTCATATCCGGCAGAGATCGAAGCATGAGTTCCAAGCCCATGCAGATATGTGCATGGTCACCCATTCAAATATTAACTCAATCAAATTGGGCTTCAATTAGGTCCTCGTGCTGAGAGGCAGTGTGATAATAGCTTGACTATTAAAGCTAATTGGTACTATTTAAAACATGTGGTAATAAAGTATGGTTATTGTTTAGTAGGCCAATCAAATTTTAATACAGTACACCAAATTAACTCACAAAATTTGACTAAAGTATTTAAATAACTTTGTTGCAACAATTTGTCAGATAATAATGCAATCCAGTTGGTAGGTAAAGGAAAATAATTTGAGATAACAAGCATCTGAAGTATGACTGCTGTAAAGTTTAGAAATAATGAAGTTGTGAATGAAGATCTCCAGCAATAATGTCATCAAAATTGTGAAAGCAAGTTAGCAACTATACATTAATTGTTCTTCAAGAGTAGACGTATAATGTATATGCATGCATGCAGTAAAAGGTAGAATACATATTTGGCATTCATGTCATAAATTTTTGCATGACATTGACAACTGCAGCATACAATTTAATTACCCCATTATAAATATAAAGACTTGCCATTTCGGTTTCACTGATCTCTCTACATTAAGCCTGTCACTGACATTTGACTATTGTACAATATGTTATTTACGGGTAATAGCATAATAATTTCGCTTGTGGACTACCACAGGATTTGCACATCGTTGCTTGATCATGAAGCTAGTTTTGTTTTCTTAGAAGGAAATTTCATTTCTGTTCAGCAATGCACAGCCTAACCCTTGTCAGTTTACAAAGCTCGATCAGACTGCTGAATACATGTAAACATGTTGCCCATATAAATGGCCTCGTCTGAATATGAAATTGTCCAAAGACTATTAAGAGGCTTTAAAGAACTTATCATCATTCCAATAACGTCTATAGTACATCACATTTAAAAATTGACTACGATTCAGACTAATAAAATACTTACCAAGCTTGCATGTAAAAACTTCTATTCTTGAAATAAATATTCTCGCTCCTTGAACTGATTTCACTCCATGCTGCCATAGCATTGACTTACATGAAGTACTTGGTTTACAATTTTGGCTTCGGTGGTTTGTCATCTATCAATCGTTTAATTCTATGTTTTGATTGGCTCCAAAGGCATTCTTTTGTTAACTTAACTTAACTTAACTTACATTACACAGACGACAGCAATGTATCTACTTGTGCATGCGCAGTAGATACAAAAGGTATTACAGCCAGTAAACCAATTTCTATTTATGTTGCTATTGAACCAATGCATTAAATTTTAGTTGAATTTGATTGAAATTGGATGAAAATTTCGATAAAAAGTATAAATGAAAAAAATGCTCGATTGGGCTCATTATTCTATCTTATAATAATATCCAAACCATAACTAAATATTTCAATGGGATTTCCAAATAATGGAGATGTTGGTCGGGATTGGATCAGCCAACCAAACTTGTCAGGATATGGGAAGCATAGCAAATATCGAATGGGATTCGGGATTTAAGAAGCCTTAATTGTGGACCCTCTACAAAGGGTGCAGTCACACTCACTCAAGTGTGCTCATATTATCATATGTTGTTGATGTTCTTCAAAGTTCCCACATGCAGATTAATTTTATTTTATTTTAGCGTAAAGGTTGTTGTTGCATGGGCAATTTGTAAAGAAAGATTAGAACAATACTAACTTCATATTTATTTAGCCTTGGTGAAAATATAAATAAACCAATATTATTTAAAAAAACTCTAGGCTTAATGTACAGTTTGCATTGTTGATGTACATGAAGATCAGCTTTCAATACTGTATTTATACTTGTATTGTATGTTAACTTCAATTTTTTTACAGGTGTGCATGTAAACGACGATGGATAACTATTTTCAGCATGCAGTTCTTTGTGCACAGCAAGCTCGGAGTCAATGTAGGTTTGGTGAGGCAATTAAACACTTTACTAATGCACTACAATTTTTCCATGCTGCTGTTGGCTACAAAGATCCTGAACTGTGGTCCAACATTTTACTTGAACGAGCGGAATGCTTCTTAATAGTACGACATTACAAGGAGGCAAGAGATGATATTTGCCGTGCACTAAATGATTGTCCTCAATCTGTTTATGATTCTGTAAGTTTGATTAATTTACATATACTTTATACTACTGTACTGTACATACTATAGTACTCTATTCATAAATAAACACTCCAGTGAATTTGAGGCAATTCAACAAAGTTTTATGTAAACCAGTATTATTGTTATCATTATTATTTAATTGCTATCCTATACCCTGGGTGCCAGAAGTTCTTCCACGCTTGTAGGGATAATGGAGACACATGGTAAAGTAAGTGGGGCCAACTTGGGAGGCGAACTGGAAGAACCTCTGGAACAGTTTGAGGGTTTCTCTGATCGTGCCGAACCAATCAAGATGCTGGAATAGGCCAAAGTGATCCAGCATCTGGATCACAGCGTTGATTGGCTAACATCGGATCAAACATGCGTTTTTTGTTGAAAAATGCAGTTGTATCAGTTTAATATAATACACTAGTGTAGTCATTAGTTCTAGCATCATACCTGTACGTCGATTAGCATTGTCTATATATTTCTATAATATTTTTAATAATTTAATATATTAAAGCGCCAGCCCGTGGTTGGGGCAGTAGATGTTGGGATGTGTAATAATTGGGTTTATTTTTCCTTTTTCAGAATGAAGCCACTAAATGGTTTGAATATGCGGCCAGTAACACGGATCATCATGTTATATCATTGTCTTGTTATTCAGCTGCTTTGCATTTTTCCTCTGGAAATCACCGCCTGCAAAGTATTATTTATGGTCGTCGTGCATTGATATACAATGCGATTGAGGCAATCCAAGAATGTGACAACGACATTGGGAAATGTAGAACGTATGATCCTGAAATTGCATTGGTAAGTACTAAGTTTGTAGCTACAACGTGTCGTGTGCATCAGTTTGAGTCCTCAAAGTAGATATCACCTGAGTGGGTAATTTAGCATGAAAAATTACACTGCTTTTAAAGTCGTTCGTTTGTTAGGTTTTAATTAATGCATGAGCACTATACCAGTCAATATTAGACACACCCACATTTCATTGTTCTAACAGACCTGGTACGCATGGGTCATCACCTACAGGCTATACTAGTATACTAAGAAGGCTTCTGATTGGACCTAGATAACCTAACCAAACACCTTCCCCTAACCCTAATCAGTAACGAGCATGGGAACGAATTGATAATTGACAACGTGATTGGTTACATATAGCCAGGCAATCAGAAAACTCATTTATATTAGGTACTGTAGGTCTTTACTGGTATGAGTGTGATAATGAAATGGTTATCACATTCTTTTGAATAGAATAGAGTGTGATTAAAGACTTATTAACCCAGTGCGAGGTCTGTACGGGAAAGTATTTGCCTGAGGTTTTCGTACAGACGAGCAACGAAGGACTAGGAGCGAGGCCGTTTGTGCGATAAAACCGAAGGCAAATACTTTCCCGTATAGACCTAGCCTCCCTCGCAGTCGTGTCCAGTGTTCGGTTAGACTGAACCCAGTCCCTCCTGAAGACGGCGTGTGGGAGAGAAAATGAGGGACTGTGGACAATGTCATTGAAGTTGCATTTGTCCTAGGCTCTGCCTAGTTATTTTTTAAAATTTTATTATATATTAAAATTTCTTCATTATTCGTTAGATTAAGTTTATAATTTAACGTAACGTAGGGACTGGGTTCAGTCTAGTGTTCGGTCCCCCTCCACCTACCACGTCTACTCAAACAAGCACCACATTCCATTCCGGACATTGACCAATCAGAGATCAGGCTTCCCAAATCTGGAGAGGTCACCGTTTTAACTACCGGTATTTAAAATATTTCGAAAACTATTGCTTATAGTTTAGTAATTTAGATCTCACAAGATCTTGCCTAATCTTACAAGATCTTGTGAGATGTCTTCAAGTATTAGAAGATCTAAGGAAATAAGAATGATATCAGATTTAAGAATGATATCAGCTTGCAAGATTTATGTGAAGATCTTGCATTATTTCGGGTAAAATAAGTTACTTTGTGTTTATGAGTTATCAGTTGCTTTCAATATACATGTAAATATATAATTTTTGTAATTCAAACTAAGCAAACAAGAACTACCACATTAGTGCAAAGTTGTTTAATAAATAATTTTCTACAATTTTCAGTTTTAATTAATAATAAGTTTTGTTTTGTTCAATGTTCAATTAATTTTAATTTTCCTCATTTGTTTTTGGTTTTGCATCCATTCGCCGCTTGGCATCTCGGCACTTTTGGTTGCATGCATCAATGATTTGCTGGTGAGACTTGTTGAGTTTGTCACCATACTTGATACGAAGAGCACCTACCAAATGAAAGCAGAAATAGCAATCTATTAGATAAATAAATTAAGGAAATTTTACTTTGTTTTACGTTAAGTTATTATTGTTATTATTATTATTATTGTCAAGATTTTTCAGCACTTTTTCTAACCTTTTTTCTTCTACTCGGACTTGATCATTGTCATTAGATTCATTGCCCTCTGATTCTTCATCGGAACTCGGAAGATTCTACTTTAAGCCTTTTATATGGATTCTTTTTGGAAACATGTTTGAATCTATTTAATTAATATAAAAAGTAAAAACTGCCTCATTAGCAAAAAAAAAAAAAAAGCAGCACGGCCATGTAGGTTTATTGCATGAACGATGAATATACATGCATGATACATGCATCAAGTTAGAAATGTATGATATCAGTAGCACTTATGTACTCAGTCTTATTGTAATGTTTAGCTGAGATACTAATGTATCTCCGTGCCGCGCTTCCATAAAGTCAGGATTTCAAGACTCTCCGAAATACAATTTCGTGTACTTTTGACAGCTACCAAGTCTCGTTACAGTACAATCTTGATTATATGTTTTTACCTTTACTGGTAGATCCTTTGTTCACAACTCCTTCCATGGTACTTTGAAGAGTTTCTATAGTCTGTCCTTTGGCCCTATAAAGATGGGAGTATATTTGCACATTAAGCTTTGTCGTAATGGGTAACAGCTTCTTGAAAATATAGAAATAGTTGATAGATACGTCTATCAACTTATCTGTTTAAATTTTAGTCGTTGGTGTTTATAAAACGTTTTTAGCAAAGATCAAACTTTCCGAGTGAACTGCATGGAGAAAAAATCAAAAACTATGTAATTTAAGTTTTTATTATACCCAGCTATCTATACATTTGGTCAGTTCACCTTATGGTTCACTCTAGAAAAAACGTTACGTATACTCCGTTTGTCAGTGTGTTTTTTCCATTGCAGCATATTGCCACCTTTCAGTCCTATGACCTAAAGGGCCGGACACTTTGAATTACGTGGCAAACAAACAAGACGCAATAGTTAGCTATGAGATTAAAATTCTCACTCTGTCATCAACTGTTAATAAACTGATCTCACAGCGAAAGCACGCCTTGTCATGGTTTAGCCCAAACGACGCCCAAAATATCTACGTTTCAGACCCCGTTTACACTAGGGCAAAAGTTTCCGGATTCACATTTTATTCCCATGGGGATGAAAAACAATGTGAATCCTAGCCTGCGTAGCTGGCGGTTTTAAGGGGTTGGGGTCTCGCGGGCGAGGGAGAAAAAGCGGGCGGAAGAGCGCGCGGGCGGAAGAGCGGGAGCTGGAAATACCGCCTGCCACAAAACGTGGTGTTTTTGAATTACCCGTCCACTGGTGAACGGAAAATACTGATTGGTTAGTATTTTAAGCTGTTGTCGATAGCTGTCATCAATCAAACCACGGTGATCTGATCAAACGATTTTGGCTCACTTGAATGAGTTGAATCGTTGATGGTCATCAACATGGTCTCCGTGAAAGAGTGTGTTGTTAAAGCGTTGGAAACATTGAATATTTTGAGAAATAGTCAGCGGGAAATTATTCTGAAAGAGCAACAAGAAGTTGCTGTGGAGGAACTTCTTTTGGGAAAAGATGTTCTCGCAGTTTTACCAACCGGTTTTGGAAAGAGTATGATCTTCACAATATTCGTTCTCGCAAGGCAAGAGATGCTCAAAACGAGTGGAGAAGGACACTGCTACATGTGTTTTAGTCATCTCTCCTCTCATCAGCATAGTTTCGGACCAGATAACAGAGATGCAGTCGTTGGGTTTCAATGCCGTGGAATTTTCCGAGCAAACTTTAGCAGATGTTATACAATCTCCTCCACAATTTGTTTACTGCAGTGCAGAAAGAGCCACAGACAGAGCATTTCTTCAAGCCTTAAAGGACGACTGTAATCCACTATGGCTGCGATCGTTATCGATGAATCTCATACAGTGGAAACGTGGACAGGAAAAAGGTAAACGTTGCTTTTTAAAAATAAGTGTGTTTGATCAAATGAGGTATTCAATTATTGAGAGTCGCAAGACTAACCTATTAAAATACTATAAAATTAAATTATATTGGTTTTGGCGTATAAACTTCTAGCCTCCTTCGCAGACGTTCTAATAAGCTTTATGGCTCGCTTTAGTATCGACTATCATACAGTAAAAACCCGCTAGCAAGAACCTAGCGGGTTTTTACTGTATCGTTGCTTCGCCTTCCGATAAAAACGACGAGAGTCGTCATTCATCATCACAATAATAACAAAGATGGTTGCATGTATTCTGCACTAGAGACTCGATAAAGTCTATACTAGTATAATATATTGTTTATATATGTATATACTAGTATAATATACAGCTCACAGGCATTCCTTATCTTTCGCACACATGACTTGCAAACCCGTTCAGACTGATTGGAAGACTTGTCCACCAAAAAATCCTAGGTTAATGCACAACTCCTGTAGCGTCGGCTTGTCCTCGCAGCCCTTTGAATGTCTAAAGAGATTTTCAGTTGAAATATGCGATATTTTATCAAAATCACCGTATTTGACTTTCAGGGAACATTCACATAACCTGCAAAAATCGTTGGCACTCTGAACGTTCGGTTTTCTTCCTTTTTTTACTTTTTTCGTCGGAGTTTGCATTCGCCGCTTGTATACAAGCTAACAAGCACACAAGTTTGACGACAGATTCACACCTGAATGATTTTCGATAGACGATACTATTATTATTGTTTTGAAAGCAACGTGCAAGCTATCGAATTACAAACTCAATTACAAACTATCGTATGATTGGTTAGTTTGAATTAGATTTAGGATGTGTTAGTTAGGGGCGTAATTCAAAAACACTATGTTTTGAGGCAGGCGGTTTTTCCAGCTCCCGCTCTTCCGCCCGCGCGCTCTTCCGCCCGCGCACTCTTCCGCCCGCTTTTTCTCCCTCGCCCGCGAGACCCCAACCCCTTAAAACCGCCAGCTACGCAGGCTATGTGAATCCGGATACTTTTACTCTAGTGTAAACGGGGTCTTAGAAACAATTTGCTTATAAAACGAAAAAAATCGCTGTCGTCTAGCGTTCTTTGTGTTCTAAGCGATAAATTATCCTCAGTTGAGTCATTAATTTGTGCAGGGCGCCACGGCGCAATTCCTCTCCAACGCGACATAAACTAACTATACTTAAATAATACTAGACAAGACGTTTTCTGATCAAAAAATTTTATTGTAACGAGCTTTCGGCTGTCAGTCTACAGCCGAACGGATTAAAGAAAAAAGGAAATTAAATCTTTCTATATATATATACAAGTGGAAAACTAAAAGCAGTGTAAAATGTCAAAAACAAAGAAGCGGAACACTGATTAAAGTGACTAATAAAAGTGACTAAAACCAATTATAAATAGATTTAAAAATGTCAGAATAAACGCCTATAGGGATATATAAAATATTTAACTTCTTAAATAACATGACGCTTTCAACATTTATCAGCAAATCATAAACGAGCACCGTGACAGCGCGGTGATTTTAAACTCAGAATAAGAATAAACGCATGGTACTATAAATTACCGATATTTCAAGACAAAGTCTGCCGTTTGAGATAGAAAAAAGGAAACATAACAAGCTTGATCTAAGAAATACTTGTGCTTATAAAATTAAACAAAATTGATCCTGCCTTTAGTTTATTTTTTCGTACAAGTCTGCCAAATATATTACCCCATAGGGTCATGCATATGTGTACTATCGAAGACAAAGCAGTAAATATTAAATTTAGTTCCCTACCTTGACTTACGAGTTTCCCAGTGAATAATATTCTTTTCCCATGTCGAACATCTACAGGTCCACCTATGACCAAATTCTTAACTTGGGGTCTCCCTTGATGAAATCCTCACACGTGATGCTATATTAGTTCCCTAGTTCTCAAAGAATACAAAATACCACTCTTTCATGTTTTCAGCTTCTGCCAACAAAGAAAACAATCGTTAATGTTCCAATCATCGCAAAATCTATAACAGCGAGTTATGACGATGTTCTTAGCAGCCTTTTCTAAATAGTAATTGCCATAAAATATGAAATACTGTAACGAATAATACTTAACTTACCTACACGTGTCTTGTTTTGAAGTTGTCTTGGAATCATGTTTCAAAATTTAAAGAAAGAACACTGAACACTTCGAAGTGCGTCGACAACGATTGCCAGCAGCCAGAGAAATGATAGAGCATATGACCAGATACAGGTAGAATGTGTGAACAAACTAACGTATGCACTCACGTGATTCACATGGCAAACCAATAGGCAAACTTATAACTCAACGCCGACCACGTGGTATATGGGCACATGCACGCATGGCACCGAAAAAGGTTTGCGATGTCATGTCAAATTTGTTTGAAATTGAAACGTTTTATATCAATCGAATTCAAATATCAGTAGACAAATACTTAATAAAATAATATCCAGTTTGTGCGAGGAAATTTTTTGTTACAGTCCTCAGCCTCCAGGGATCGCGCAAATACAAACTTCCGATATCCGTTAGTGTTTGACAGATTTTCTTCCACACCTTTCCATCCCTTTTTAAAACCGGTGGAGGTCGGTGCAAGCCAAAAGAAAGTGTATGTTCAGTTGAGTGCTACAATCTACCCAAATTAGTAAAAGGGCCAGATATGGCACACTTGTTACGATGTGAAGGATCATATTCGGAAAACAGCTTAACAGATACACCACAAACACCTATTAAGTATGTCAAGTGAGGAGGTCATCTGCGCCAACCGATCAGAATATCGTCGTCGAAGGTCACCTGTGCCAGTAGCAAGTACGTACAACCGAGAACGTCGCAAGCAAGCACCTACAGTAAATTCTTCGCGACAATATTGTCGAAGATTGTTGACTCAATTAATTATTCACCATCTTCATCCTCAGATGACGAAAAGTTACGCATTGACAATGTTTCTAGTCACATTCAAAATGAAGCCAAGGTCAATGATAGAGACTTTGTAACCCAATCGATTCTTTTATTCTTTATAAATTGTCTATCGTAGCTTTCGCACGTAATTCAGTATGTTTCTTGAAGCATTCGATGTTATTACTACAGTATAGTATATCAAATGAATTTTACAATGATGTATTAAAAAACCAGATATACCGTATCTTATAAGAATTTGCAAGATTTCACAAGATTTTACAAGATCAGCCAAGAGTGAACAGAAGATCGTACAAGATCTTACACAAGATCTTATAAGATCTTACAAGATTGAACACAAAATCGTGTAAGATCTTATAGGCTCTTATAAGATCTTGTAAGATTTTTTTAACATCTCGTCAAAGCTTTTTTTTCTATATAATCTGTCTAAAGGACTACACAATCAGATGTTACAAGATGGTCATATCAGCAACAGTTGATATTACCGGATTTTTTTACCAACATGTTTATTGTATCTCAAAGAATTTATACAATTAAATTGCATTTTATTGCCATGGCATATACAGTATATCATATTATACTTTGTGTATCAAAAAATTAAAATATAAACCTACATACGGTGACCAGTTTGAAATCTTACATTTCAAGAACAGTTGTTCTAAACTTCTTTAAAAACATTTTATAAGATCTTACAAGATCTGATATAAGATTTATTTTACTCAAATTACATAAACTTGTAAAATCTTATCAGATCTTACAAGATTTTTCTTATAAGATTTTATCATAAGATCTTGCAAGATTTTACAAGATCTTGTAAGATCTTGGCAAGATTTATCTTATAAGATCCTTTAATAAGATCTTACAAGATCTTACAAGATCTTACAAGATCTTGCAAGATCTTGACAAGATTGTCACCTGGGATGGAATATGAACCTGAATAACATTGAGGTTGCTAGCTATATACATGGCCAGACATCCCCATAAAATTTATTATCCACTCAGAGTCCGAATTAGCGCTTCGCAAATCGCGAAGCGATTTTAAAAATTGCGAAAATCTGTGAAGCAATTTTTCTGAAAGTTGCGAAGCTCATTTAGCAATGCTGTTTTATATTATATCTCAACTGTAAATTGTCCAGTCAGAGAGCTTGATTTGTACCACGTGACCAGTTAATTTATCGTAGAATTACCCGCCACAGCGGGGTATTCGAGGTTATACTCCGCTATGGCGGGTTATACTCCGCTATGGCGGGGTATTCGAGTTCGTGTACGACGCGTGAATGTCACGCACGATTCACGAAGCTGTCAACAATGGCGGAGTTTAGCGAGATAAGAAAACGTTTCGCCTGAACACTCAGATGTTGACAAGAAAATTGTTAGGTTACAAGAAAATAAGGATTCAGGGAATACAAAGAAAGCAACTAACAATGCATCCAGAAGCCTTGAGACGACAAAAGAATGGAAACAGACAATGAAAAGCGGACCGCCCGCAAAAGTTAAGCTAAGCTAACTTTATTAACATTATTTAAGCTTTTTTTGGAAAGATTAATTGTTTCGATATAATATATAATTTATAGACCTTTCGCTGGGGGAATTCGATGAAATATTACCCCTCGGGATATATCATACCTCGGGGTAATATTTCATCGAATTCCCCTCGCTGCAGGTCTATAAATGGATATACGTAGGAAGTCTTGCCTTTGAGTTTCCGCAAGTTTCAGCTTTGCAGCTGTCATCTCGCATGTCAAAAGATATCACACTTCAAACGTGATAATAAAAAGTTTTAGTGGAGATAGTAAAATGGTTGAGAAATTAAGATGTTCTGTTTGTGAGGAGTTTTTGGCAAGAATTCAATCAATCTCTGGAAAGTTTCAGTAATATCACAACTCACAAAAGTCGAAAGAAAAAGGTTCAAAATTCGGTAGTGGAAAACCGGCTTAACGTAAGGTTTCACAATGTAACATAAGGTCTCACAATGTATCGCAAGGTTTCACAATGTAACGTAAGGTCTCGCAACGTAACATAAGATCTCACAATGTAACATAAGGTCTCACAATGTAACGCAAGGTTTCACAATGTAACGTAAGGTCTCGCAACGTAACGTAAGGTCTCACAATACAAGGTAAGGTTTCACAATGTAACGTAGGTCTCGCAATGTAACGTAAGGTCTCGCAATGTAACGTAGGTCTCACAATGTAAGGTAAGGTCTCACAATGTAACGGAAGGTCTCACAATGTAACGTAAGGTCTCACAATGTAACGTAAGGTCTCACAGTGTAACGTAAGGTCTCACAATGTAACGTAAGGTCTCACAATGTAACGTAAGGTCTCACAGTGTAACGTAAGGTCTCACAATGTAACGTAAGGTCTCACAATGTAACGTAAGGTCTCACAGTGTATGTAAGGTCTCACAATGTAACGTAAGGTCTCACAATGTAATGTAAGGTCTCACAATGTAATGTAAGGTCTCACAATGTAATGTAAGGTCTCACAATGTAACATAAGGTCTCACAATGTAATGTAAGGTCTCACAATGTAACATAAGGTCTCACAATGTAATGTAAGGTCTCACAATGTAATGTAAGGTCTCACAATGTAACGTAAGGTCTCGCAATGTAACGTAAGGTCTCACAATGTAACGTAAGGTCTCACAATGTAACGTAAGGTCTCACAATGTAACGTAAGGTTTCACAATGTAACGTAAGGTCTCACAATGTAATGTAAGGTCTCACAATGTAACATAAGGTCTCACAATGTAATGTAAGGTCTCACAATGTAGCCTAATGTCTCACAATTTTATTTATTTATTTATTTATTTATTTTTTATTTATTTATTAATAAATAAATATATTAATGTAACATAAAGTCTCACAATGTAACCGTAAAGACAGTATACGGTAAACAGTATCTTGAACAGTGCTAACCCAGACATGGCCAGACATCCCCGTAAAGTTTATTATCCGCTAGATACATTTCGCCGACACTTCTAGCTTTTTTAAAACTTTTCGCACAGATTTATTTACACGACCAGGCAAGAACATATTCATATTACCATTCTTCGTAAATTTTGTAAAGCTCTGAGCTGTAGTAAGCGAAATATTAGCTTTCAAGTAAACTAATTCGGGCAGTCGCTTCAGACACTAAACACCTTTGAGCTTTTGTTTAATACACTTTACAGCCTTAAATTTCTCTTACGTTTTTACGCTTTACACTGACTTTCACGCTTATTTGTTTGCACAGCTAGCAAGAACATAGACAAAAGAATGTTCTTCTTAAATCTCGTGAAGTTCTAGGCTAAATTTTTCCAAATATTAACTTTCGACTAAACAAATTACACATAACAACACTAGCCCAGGACGGCTTTTATATTTAGCACGACAATGGTGTAATCTCATTGGTCCATGTACACAAAGGGAATGGAATGTGGCGCTCGTTTGAGCAGACGTGGTAGGTGGAGGGGGACCGAACACTGGACACGGCTGCGAGGGAGGCTAGTACAGACCGAGCAAACGAGGTTAATAAGGAATTTATTATATGGCTATTGTTGGTTCATTTTATTTTTAAGACCCCGTTTACACGATGCCGGTACAATTTGAAAACGGAACAAAATCATGCCGGTGTGTAAATACAGGCCAAAAAGTCTTGCGTTTACACGGTGCCGGTATAATATAATGACGGATTAGCATGTGACTATTCTTTTCCAATGAGAATTGAGAAGACTTTGTGAATACTTTTGACCCGAATACTGTGGTCGTATATATCGTGATATCAAACTGTTACGGCACGGGCGTTTATACGATACCGGTTAGTGTTCCGTTTTCATTTTGTGCCGTCTAGGAACCCGTCTTCATTTTGTGCCGTTTTCATGTCATTTTTGTGCCGGTATCGTGTAAAGTCTGTAAACGCAAGGCCTAAACGGCATGATTTTGTTCCGTTTTCAAATTGTACCGGCATCGTGTAAACGGGTTCTAAGTTTCGAGCGTTGTTTTCGTCTACCTTATACCTGTTAACTTTTTTGTGACCCGTGTCGCTTTTTGTCCTTCTCGTTTACACCAGTTCGGTTTTTATTTGTCGTGTTTTTAGATAAACAGCTTTAAAGAAAACCAGCAGTAATGTTCCAACACATTTTATTGTCAGAATATTTTAATAAAGATACTGTACCCGGTTCTCTTTTATTTGTATTCATATTTTCTCGCCAAAACTTACAGGGCCCAGCGTATTGACCGGTCGGTCAATATTGTAAAATTCATACCGCTCACGAACCAATCAGCATGCATCGTTTTGCGTATCGACTCACCGGAAAACAAACCCAGCCATATAATAAAACTACTTATCACACTGTGATAACCAAATAAATTAACTTGTTAACATTATGACAAAGCTATTCTGTTTTTGTAAAAACTTGCTGCTTTAGTTTTGTGATTTGATAGTTCAACATATTTTGTTTAGGAGCGAGGGAGTGATTGCAAGAAAAAGGGAATTCATTTGTTTCATCAAGAAGACTACAAGAATTCTCTTACAGCTTTGCGGCTTGCTGAAAAATTCCTAAGGCCTTTTGGTAGCGATCATTCTGCACTAAACGGGTTGCGAAAAAAGCAGTTGCATGATTCGTTAAATTTTATGGCATGTGCAGCATGGAAATTAAGACAATATTCCAAGGCTTTAGAAGCTGGAAAGAATTGTTATGACCTGAAACCTGTTGTGGACAAGGTTTGTTCTCAATCATCATCATTGTCGTCTTAATCATCGTCACGTCATCATCATCATCATCATCATTGTCATCATTGTCACCATCATCAGCATCACCAAAGTCGAAAAGTTTGCGTTCCGAATTTCTATGCAATTTCCGCGAGGTTATGCAAATTGACCGTCTCATTGCGTAAGCAATTGAATTGGCACTAAACTTAAACTCGATCCAGAACGGGTAAGAATCGAACTCTTACCCGTATTTATAATGAGCTTTATCTCCTTGCCCGTATTTTTAATGAGCTTTATCTCCTTACCCGTATTTATAATGAGCTTACCCGTAATTTTAATAGGGTTAACACTACCTTACCCGTTATCCGTCTTTTCGCATAACCAATAAGTTTGATAATTTGCATTGAACTTAAATTTAAACCTGAAGTTGGATACCGTTAAAGTCGATTTCTTAGCGGTATAATTCATTTCTTTACTGTATTTATAACGAACTATAATTTTTGTAATTTTCATTATATTTTGAGTTAGAATATGAAGAAACCGAGGATATATATGCATGTCGTGCATGTAATATTTCTTTCGTTCTGCATGTGCAGTGAGATTGTCTTCGGTGTAATAAGTTCCTCTGGGTATAGCAAAAAATAGAAAGAAACGTGAAAACGTTGGTGATTTTAATCAGTAATCTTTGAATACGTTGGTGATTTTGTTGACGGCAGTCAAGTCGCGTAGCCGAATTTGCATCTGATTTATAGTCATGTTGGTCGAAATGAATACAATCAGATTATAAGCTGTTGCGTTTTTACGCGGTTGTATTGTACTAAAGAACAAAAGTATCTCCAAAGGGAACGTTATTTGCTTCACCTCGTTGAGTAATTTGGTTCTTGGGACAACGTAAATAAGACGTATAGAGCGTTTTCACTCACGTGGTCGGTGGCCCCATTGGGGTGGTGAAACAATACGAAATATTTGAATAAGAAAGAGCTAATTCCCATACCGTACACCAATATGGCCGCCATTTCATTGTTTTGGTACACCAATATGGCCGCCGTGACGTCAGATGAAAACGCTCTATAGTATAAGATGAACCGTCCCATCACAGAACATCATGCATCACGATGCGTCGCCGAAAACAGCCTGTAGATTGGAAGTTAGTCGAAGGAGCTTTCTCAAAACGACGACGACTGTACCTGACGAAAGACAAGGGCCTCGATCATTGCCCTGTTGCTTAGCTTTTTCTGCGATCTTCCTGGGTTCGCCAGTCGCAGAGGTTGCCGTAAACACGTAAACGTTAAACATGGCTGCAGGTACTTGTATTTCGACAACAAACCTAATATCGCCGGACATCCACGAGAGAGAAGACTGTTGTTCAATGGAGAACGCGTTCGCCTGGTCGTTCTCGCAGTGGCTTCAAAGTACGACCGGGGGTGGCAAGTCTCGTAAACAAGCCGACGTATCGGTCAAGGGAGCCCTAAAAGTTCTCAAGTTCTGTTGCGAGGAGACAGGCGAGGACGCCGTGTTGGCCACCGTCGAATTGGTTGACTATTTCCTTAGCTGTGCTAAGCTCTTCACCGATTTTCTCGATAAGCTCGAAACTGAATGGAAAATGGGACAATTGGGGGCAGATCTGCTACGTTTACGGTATCTCCAATTTACTCGACTATCGTAAGTTTAACTCGCCGGCTGCTTCTGTTCTACAGAATTTCGCCGTGACCGAGGTGTACATCAAACGTGCGAGGAAATGCTTGGCAAAGAACATGCGATCGCATTGGACTACCGACTTAGACGTTGAAACGCTCGAGTCGAGAAGAAGTTGGGCGTCGTTCAGCGAGCTGCAGACTGTCGTTCCATTTCACATAGAGCGGTATCAGTCGGTCTTGGAAACGTGCAAAAAATACCCGACGTCGGTCACGCCGAGCGACCTTACGTTTGTTACGCGATTTGTGGCAGTTTTCATGTTTGTCAGGGTTAAAGGCTGTCGTCCTATGACTTATCAACACTTGTCAGTGCAAATGTTCGAAGATAATTGAACAATGTAAATTGCCTAAGAAAACCAACATACCAACTGCCCCAGTATTATTTAAAAAATAGGCACGCCCAGGCGTGCATGTATCTACTGCGTTTAATGTCTATAGCTACAGTACTGTGGTAAAAACAATGATGCAACTGTGTCCTTGTAACAACCTTGTATTCATAGCTGAACAAGATTCTTGACAAAATTGATGGAATTGTATAGTTGTAACAACCTTGTATTCATATCTAGAGCTGAACAAGATTTTTGACAAAATTGTCTATGCTCACAGACCATGCTGTGTTTTAACTTTAATAAAGAACTCACTCAACTCAGACTCCCAGAGTAAAGCCAGCAAGGAACAGAAGGCTAAGCGCTAACAACTACTCGTATCTGGCATGAGTTCCAAGCCCGGACAGGTGCATGGTCACCCATTCAAATACTAACTCAATCCAATTGGGCTTTACTCCGGTCCTCAGTGGTGAGAGGCAGTGCGCTAATAGCTTGACTATTAAAGCCAAAGCTATAGTCATAAAGTTTAGTAGTAAAGCTTTAAGTAGGTCAATCAAATTAACATAACTAACAACTCACAAAATTTGACTTAATTGACTAATACAGTATTTAAATATTTTTGTTACAACAATTTGTTAAACAATAATGCAATCTAGTTAGAAGGTAAAGAAAATCGCTTGAGATAACAAGCATCTCTAGTATTACTGCTGTAAAATTTAATAGTGAATGAAAAAGATGTCCAGCAAATTATGTCATCAAAATTATAAGAGCAACCATACATTAATTGTTCTTCAAGACATATGCGTATTATTGCGTACATGCAGTAAAAGGTACAATAAATGTTTGCACATTCATAACACAGATTTTGCATGACATTGACAACTGCATGATACAATTTTACTCCATTAATACTGTATATAGACTTGCCAGTTCACGTTCTCAACATAGCCTGTCACTGACATTTGACTATTTGTCAGCTACATCGATCGACAATATGCATATTTCGCTCGTGGACTACCATAGGTTTTGGGCATTGTTGCTTGACCATGAAGCTAACTTTGTTTTCTTAGAAGAAGGTCATCCATTTCTATTCGGCAACGCACAGTCTTGTCAGTTTACGAAGCTCGACCAGACATGTTGGCCATATAAATTGCCTCGTCTGAATATGAAATCGTCCACGCAACGACTCGATTAATTTGCATTCAAAAACTTTTATCATCATTCCAATCATTCCAACAACGTCTAGTACATCACAATTAAGAATTGCCTACTATTCATACGTAAAATACTTACTAAATGTGTAAAAACTTCCTCTTGTTGAATACCCCGCTCCTTGAATATCTCGCTCCATGCTGTCAACAATGACTTATGAAATACTTGGTGTACAGTAGTTATTTTGACTTCGGCGGTTTGTCGTGAGTCAATCGTTTTATTCTATGTTTTGATTGGCTCCGAAGGCATTCTTTTGTTAACTTAACTTACTACATTACATTACATTACATTACATTACACGCACGACAGCAATGTATCTACTCGCGCATGCGCAGTAGATACAAAAATGTAAAACTGACAGTCATCAATCAAGTTGTACACTTGGCATTTCCTACTAGCAAGCATGGGATAATAAGAGCCTTCTCTTTTCTTTAATAAATTACAGTATGTGTGTGCATCATGTTGAGTAGCATCCACTGATCTCTATATACAAATGGATTCCTCATATTTTATGGTCAGCTCAAACGCCAAACTGTCCTGATGTGCTTGCTCTTGTCTATTTATACTCTTCGTTACGCATGGTTGCACTTAAAATAATGGGGTTGGCATACGCTCGCGCACGCGAATTCGTTGTAATAATTTTGTTGACGTGTGCTAACAACTAATTGTTGGTAAATAACTGACCAACTTAAGCCACGCTCTGACGAAGTCCTGAGTTTATGGGACGAAAGCTCAGCGAATTTTTATCGTTAATAAACATGGTGCATAACCGCAAACATTTTGTTTTATTACATTAACATATACATCGCCATGCCAAGCTTCAAAATCTTGATAAAATAAACTTTGATCTTCCATGATTTTGCAGTTAAATGGACGTTAACAATCCTGCAATGTCTGGCATAGGGCTTGATACCACGCCATTAACTACTGTACCCGCACTAGTGTGCCCTAACAAGGATACAGTAATGTAAACTACGACCTTTGGAGGGTGTAGCTCCGTCGGAGAGGGTTTGCCCTAAGAGCTGAGGAACAGTATACAGGAACAGGCGATCCACCAAGACGGGAGCAGTCTTATAGGTAGAGCAGCTCCAGGCAAGCCTAAACTCCCAACTAACTTCTAGCAATGTTGCCGAGAATTACCCTCTCCTAACAGAACTACTGTCACACATAAAGTGGAGAAGTAACTTACCAAATGATAATCAATGGTTCCGAAATTACCATACCGACCTGGACCTAAGAAAGCCACCAGGGGCCAACCAACAGAGAAAAGGCGAAAGCTGCAATTGAACGAGCAACATCCAGGTGACCAAAGTCAGAAGCAAAGGCCCACGTCTGCAACAAAGAAAAGCAACAAACGGGCCCTTTCCAGAGCAGGTAGACAAGTACATAGCAAACAACGGCACTAAAGCAAAAGCCGGACAAGCTGGTACTGTTAAGCACAAGCTACTACACATTACAGCACCAAACAGCACACTATGGCACATTTTCTCAGAGTAGCCAAGAACACACCCTACAAATTAAGTTATCACCCAGAGCAGCCGGGGAACAGACCCGATGTACGGGCATGGCAACACAAACTACCAACAGCTAGACACCTGCTACCACTACACATAATTACAGCACACTACTGCACATTTTCTTGGAGTAGCCAAGAACACACCCTACATAAGTTATCACCCGGAGTAGCCGGGGAACAGACCAGATGTACTGGCGCGAAACACACAAGCGAACTGTGAGGACCCGAGGACCCCCCACACGACTGTGCAACAGCAGGGGGCACAAATACAGACCCCCAACGTCTGTATGGCAAAGTAGCACAGAACGGACCCGCACATACTGAGGACCCCCCACATGACAGTGCAACAGCAGGGGAGCACAAATACAGGCCCCCAACGCCTGTACGATAAGCAGTGTTGCACAGTACGGACCCACATAACGACATCGCCAATGCAATTAAAGAGACCCCTGCATAACAGGGCAATGGCAGGGCAGCACAATACACTGCCCCAGTGACAGTACGGCAGCAGAAAGCACAAAACAGTTCCCAACGACTGTACGGCAGCAGTAAAGCACATCTACAGTCACCCACAACTGTAGTATAGCAAAGTAGCACAACGGAGCCCGCCGCAACTGCAGAAGACAGCAACTAAGCGCAACGCAGAACCCCAGCAACAGTACGACAGCGAGGCACCGTAGGACAAAGGCAGACCCAGGGTACAGGAGGACAAAGGCAGTCACCCAGGGTACCGTAGGACAAAGGCAGTCACCCAGGATACAGGAGGACAAAGGCAGTCACCCAGGGTACCGAAGGAAAAAAGCAGTCACCCAGGGTACAGGAGCACAAACACGGCCTCAGCAACTGTGGGATAGTAAATAGCACCAACGCAAAGCGGAACCCCCGAAACTGTATGACAGCAAGAAACATTAGCACAACTGCAGTCCCCCACCAGCAAGACGATTACAGCAAAGTCGCACATGCAACCACGAAGCAACTGTACGACAGCAAGGTACATTAGCACAAATGCAGTCCCCCCGCAACAATATGACAGCAAGTAGCACACATGCGACCACCTAGCAATGGCACGATAGCAAGGTACATAAGGACAAATGCAGTCCTCCCGCAACAATATAATAGTAAAGTAGCACACATGCAACCACCAAGCAACTGTACGATAGCCAGGCACAACAGCATAAATGCAGTCTCCCAGCAACAATATAATAGCAAAGTAGCACACCTGCAACCACCTAGCAACTGTAAGACAGCAATGAACATTAGCACAAGAGCAGCCCCCTCCCAGCAACAATATGATGCAAAGTAGCACACAAGCAACCACCTAGCATCTGTATGATTGCAAAGTAGTGCAAATGCAGTACCCGGCCCGCAACTGTAGCACCGCAAGGAACACAAAAACCATGTCCGCAACGATTGCAGGCACTAGGGACACCAGCAGCAATACAAATCCTACTTGCACGACTGAGCGAGCCCAAGCCAAGGAATGGCAACGGCTCAACCACCTGGATGCCTACTACACGGGGTGGGAGGGTGGGTGGTAGCGAAGTGTCACATACGGCAGTCGGTACACGAATGAGCTCTGAGCATCTACGCTCATTAAACTTAGCCAAGGGGCTAGAGGATTTGATACCCCCAAGAAGAACCCCCAAGGGACCTGTGGAACAACAACACATACACATCGCATGATGTTAATTATTTTTATTTCATAAATCCATTTAACAATCCTGCAATGTCTGGCATAGGGCTTGATACCACGCCATTAACTACTGTACCCGCACTAGTGTGCCTAACAAGGATACAGTACTGTAAACTACGACCTTTGGAGGGTGTAGCTCCGTCGGAGAGGGTTTGCCCTAAGAGCTGAGGAACAGTATACAGGAACAGGCGATCCACCAAGACGGGAGCGGTCTTATAGGTAGAGCAGCTCCAGGCAAGCCTAAACTCCCAACTAACTTGTAGCAATGTTGCCGAGAATTACCCTCTCCAACGACACCCTCCAGCTATGCTGGAGAAGGGATTCGAGGCACGAACCCTGCCCAATGGCGTTTCTACAACCCAAAAACCTCGTGGTGAAACTGCAACACATGGAGAACTGCGAATGTAACGACGAGAAGCACTGTTGGAGCAAGCGAGTCCAGGAAGCACGCTACAGCATGGGTCAGATACATCTGGCAGGGGGGGGGCAACAAGACATGGCACGTGCCAAGAGCTCGTTGAACACTTAGAACAAATACAAGCAGCCAGAATGGCAAAGCATGCAAGCACTAGCAATCGTAACCTAAAAGCCACCCGCACAGGCATGGTAACTAAACCTACACCCCGGTAGAGTGACCACGGTAACCAACCACCCAGTACGTGCCTCAGCAGTAGACAGAGTGCAACCTAAGAGACGACCAGCGGCAAACAGCAGATGCAGAAGCTATTGACCCCCTAAGCGCATCAGCATGACAAGCGTAAAACCCATCATACACAGCGGCAGGTGGACACAACAAGGCAGCACGACCACAAATGTAACACATCAAGCCACAGCTAGCAAAATGTGGAAGTAACTCTTAAGCTAAACACGGCACGCGCCGCAATCAAGGTAACCTAAGACATGTCTCGCGCAGCGGCTCTAGGAACCACAGGTTTGTCACCTGCAGAACTACAGTAACCGAAGACAAGTGAGCGGAGCAACTATTGTAAAGACAGACACGGCGGGTGTGGTAGTAGTACCACAACCAATGTCAAAGACCGCTGTGGTGGTAACCTAAGGTACGCACAGCAGCAAGTGCGACTACAGAAAACAAAACAGCAGCAATGGACCCAGTGGTGGTGGGGGTAAGTGAACCCACCTAAAACAGCAAGTGCAGCGGGATAACCTAAGACACATCAGGTGCAGCAGCAAAACATACTATCTGGAACCACCGGGAACGGTTGCAAGCAGGGACAGAGAGACTGGCGAGGCGCAAGGCTTGGCAACCAGAAACAGGGGGGGGGGAATGGAAGCACCAGAAACACACCCGGTGTGGCAGCCAATTAACCCACAAGACATAACCCCCAAGACATAACCGTGTATGATCTCTGATCTGGCCATGAAGAAAGGCTGGTAGTAAACCCCGCAGCAGTACAGCATATAGATGAAAACCAATTAAGACCCGCATAAAACCCTACCCTGTAGGAACCATGCAACAGTTAGCAGGCTGAAAGACGAAATGGGTGAACCCAGTGTGTAATTCCCACTGTGGGAAAGGGGCTAGCATGGCCCAACATCTCAACTCGCAGCCCAAGAGTGAGGGAAGGCCTACAACACGTGCGGGCTCATAATGCGGATTGGCCCAGAACAGGAGGGGAGAATTAGCAACTTCCCAGCATGACACCCAGACCCAGGACGCTTAGCCCACAAAAGCAGATAATAGACAACAAAGCGCATACCTGTAACAGACACAATAGCACAATCCTAGCACACAAGGCCGAAGCCACAAGCAAGCAATCCCCAAGGCAAATAGACAAAAGGCGCCTGAATGGCCCAAAAATAGCCTGAAAGCAAGGCCATAACCAGGCCTTCTTGCAGAAAGCGCTAGCGTCTGAACCACTAAAGTAGGCTGGCAAACTGGCACCCTACAACATTCAAGTCGAGCAGCAAAACGAGCCAGAAACAGAGCTGCCCTAATGTGTGAAAAGCAAACAATACAGAGTTTAATATAAAATGTAACACAAAATTAAAAAGACCGCGGTGTTGAGGAGATTAACATTGAAATAAGCAACCAGTGAAATAAGCAACGTCGAAGAAAAAACAAATGCACTTGGACGTCTGGTATAACGTGGTTATGATCACTGTCACACCCATAAGGTGGCCACTTGGCAGCATTGTTTAGGAACAAAGGACAGATATTCCAGTGGGATTTGCAGTCGGACGATGTCAAGCCCATAAAACAAAACAAAACAAAACATAACAGATAATTAGCAAAACAAATTTTGCACATAGCATCACCGACCCATAATTTCTTTGTTGCTGTGAGCTACAGCAGTAAACCGCACAAAAGGCAGCACAGAAAATAGGGCCTTATGTAAGCCAACTGTATTAACTAATAAGAACACATACTTGACAAGTTAGATACGGTATCGAAAAGACAACTTAATAGAACATGCAGAGTAAAATATAACGCTAAGGAAGCCCTATAAAGGATTTACCAAATAATAGTACAGCAAATTGCCAGCGAAGAAGAACTAGCCCCAGTGCGGACGGCAGAATAGAACAGGCCAGGCAATATTTAGATAAAATCGAACGACTCGACTCACCTGGTAATTTATCCCAAATTAGGGCGTCCAACGACTTGACAAAACGTTTGGCCTTTCGAACTTGTACGCCAGAGCGGAACAGTACTGAGATCTGAACAGCTAGCATATGCTACGAGCCGGTGAAACATACAAACGCTTAGCACATAAACACAAGCTGATTGAACTGCGCCGAGAACCAGAATAAACAATCTCCTTCGATAAGGCTATAGCTCAAAAACGCAACGAACAAGCTGTTGGGGAACTGCAAACAACACCACGGAGAGGTCTGTGAACAATAAAATTCTCCGGTAATAACTGTGGAGAGAACGAAGAACTGAACAAGCCACGGACATGAAGACAAGCAAGCAAGCGGCAAAACAGCAGCGTATAAAAAATTGCCGCAAATCGATTAGACGCGACAAAAACTGATAAATTAAGCACAAACGTGGCAATGAGCCACAGCTAAAAAACGTCTGAAAGCTAAGCTACAGTGTACAAACCATACAACCGGCATAAACCGGTCGGAGTGAAGAGCCAGTTGAGCCAAAGTCTAAGGCAGCATATCAAGCGACGAAGCACGACCAGCAAAGGGTAAGGAAACCCTAGTTTCATGGCAGCGTTTCCCACAACGCTGTGGACGGGTAAATAGCTGACGGTAGTCTTAGACAGAACCCGAGAAATTCGAGAAACAGCATATAGACAAGCAGCCTCTTGGTAGCGAAGTGTCACATACGGCAGTCGGTACACGAATGAGCTCTGAGCATCTACGCTCATTAAACTTAGCCAAGGGGCTAGAGGATTTGATACCCCCAAGAAGAACCCCCAAGGGACCTGTGGAACAACAACACATACACATGGCATGATGTTAATTATTTTTATTTCATAAATCCATTTATATTCATTCATTCATTCATTCATTCATTCATTCATTCATTCATTCATTCATTCATTCATTCATTCATTCATTCATTCATTCATTCATTCATTCATTCATTCATTCAATATTTAATTTTACATTCTTTATTTCTCTGTAATTATTGGTAGATTATGTTAATCTTTTACGTTTCCACCAGAACGAAGCATCTCGTTGGAGATTGAAAGGAAATGAAATTATAAAGGATTCCAAATATGATGTTGCAGTTGAATGTTACAGCCTTGCAATTCAGTATGCTCGTTTAGATGACACAGATCTTCAAGGAATCTTACACAGCAACCGCTCATCAGCTTACTTTAAAATGAAGCAATATGTAAAGGCAAAAGAAGATGCAGAAAAGTGTTTGAAATACCGTCCACAGTGGTCAAAGGTAAAAAAATAGACACGCCCAGGCGTGCATGTATCTACTGCGTTTAATGCCTATAGCTACTGTACTGTGGTAAAAAACAATGATGCAACTGTGTACTTGTAACAATCTCGTATTCATAGCTGAACAAGATTCTTAACAAAATTGATGGAATTGTATAGTTGTAACAACATTGTATTCAGATCTAGAGCTGAGCAAGATTTTTGACAAAATTGTCTATGCTCACAGGCCATGCTGTGTTTTGATTAACTTTAATAAAGAACTCGCTCAACTCAGACTTTTAGAGTAAAGCCAGCAAGGTGCAGAAGGCTAAGCAATAACAACTCTACTTATATCTGGCATGAGTTCCAAGTCCGGACAGGTGCATGGTCACCCATTCAAATACTAACTCAACCCAATTGGGCTTTACCCTGGTCCTCAGCGGTGAGAGGCAGTGCACTAATAACTTGACTATTAAAGCTATGGTACTAAAAGCTATAGTCATAAAGTATGGTAGTAAAGCTATAGTCATACAGTATGGTAGTAAAGCAATCAAATTAACATAACCAGCAACTCACAAAATTTTTACTTAATTGACTGATACAGTATTTAAATATTTTCGTTACAAGTCAACAATTTATCAAACAATAATGCAATCTAGTTAGAAGGTAAAGAAAATCGCTTGAGATAACAAGCATCTCTAGTAATACTGCTGTAAAATTAATAGTGAATGAAAAAGATGTCTAGCAAATTATGTCATCAAAAATATGCATACATGCAGTAAAAGGTACAATAAATGTTTGCACATTCATAACACATATTTTGCATGACATTGACAACTGCAGGATACAATTTTACGCCATTAATACTGTATATAGACTTGCCAGTTCAAAATCTCAACATAATTTGACTATTTGTCATCTACATCGACAATATGCTATTTAATAGCATATTTCGCTCGTGGACTACCATAGGTTTTGGGCATTGTTGCTTAACCATGAAGCTAACTTTGTTTTCTTAGAAGAAGGTCATCCATTTCTGTTAAGCAACGCACAGTCTTGTCAGCTAGTTTACGAAGCTCGATCAGACATGTTAGCCATATTATAAATTGCTTCGTCTGAATATGAAATCGTCCACGCAACGACCCGATTAATTTGCTTTCAAAAACTTTTATCATCATTCCAACAACGTCTAGTACATCACAATTAAGAATTGCCTACGATTCATACTTAAAATACTTACTAAATTTGTAAAAACTTTCTCTTGTTGAATATCCCATTCCATGTCAAATATCTCGCTCCATGCGACCACGCTGTCAACAATGACTTATGAAATACTTGGTGTACAGTAGTTATTTTGGCTTCGGTAGTCTGTCGTGAGTATGGTCGTGAGTCAATCGTTTTATTCTATGTTTTGATTGGCTCCGAATGCATTCTTTTGTTAACTTAACTTTAACTTTAACTTTAACTTTAACTTTCATTTTAACTTCATTTTAACTTCATTTTAACTTCATTTTAACTTCATTTTAACTTAACTTAACTAAATCGGGCGGCTTTTCAACTCAACTCAACTTAACTTAACTCAACTCAACTCAACTCAACTCAACTCAACTCAATTCAACTCAACTCAACTCGACTCAACTTAACTTAACTTAACAGCGCGACAGCAATGTACCTACTCGCGCATGCGCAGTAGATACAAAAAGTAAAAGTAAAGAATTTAAAGAGTATTGGCAACAAAAATTAATTTGTCTAATTTGAAATAACTCATAAAATTGTAATACAACATCCTTTACAACGTTTTCGTATCTCTCTTCGTTTTCAAGATATTTCAATTTGTTTAATATGTAAATGAGATGGTCTCTCATGACGTCAGGTGTGGGGTAAAATATTTTGCACATGTAACAAAACCAGTTATATCTCTAAGTTTGTTCATCGAAATCATTTGAAACAGTGCACATAAAAACTCCTTGCGACGCCGAACATTTCATGTTAGATATGTAAGTGATTTTGCTCTGTATGAAAATATTTTACCCCACTCCTGACGTCAGAGACTATCTCATTTACATATCAAACAAATTGAAATATCTTGAAAACGCAGAAAGATACGAAAAAGTTGTAAAGGATCTTCTATTACAATTTTATGAGTTCTTTCAAATTAGACAAACTTAATTTTTGTTGCCAATCCCCTTTAACAACTGAAAACTTCAACAACACAGTCACATCCCAAAAGCAAATAAAACAACACCATGCACCCAAAACAACACCATGCACCCAAAACAACAACACAATGCACCCAAAGCAACACAATGCACCCAAAACAACACCATGCACCCAAAACAACACCATGCACCCAAAACAACACCATGCACCCAAAACAACAACACAATGCACCAAAAACAACACAATGCACCCAAAACAACAACACAATGCACCCAAAACAACACCATGCACCCAAAACAACACAATGCACTCAAAACAACAACACAATGCACCCAAAACAACACAATGCACCCAAAACAACACCATGCACCCAAAACAACACCATGCACCCAAAGAAACACCATGCACCCAAAACAACACCATGCACCCAAAACAACACAATGCACCCAAAACAACACCATGCACCCAAAACAACACCATGCACCAAAAACAACACCATGCACCCAAAACAAGACAATGCACCCAATTCAAAACAACACCATGCACCCAAAACAACACCATGCACCCAAAACAACACCATGCACCATGCACCCAAAACAACAACATGCGCCCAAAGCAACACCGTGAACCCAAAACAACACCATGCACCAAAAACAACACCATGCACCCAAAACAAGACAATGCACCCAATTCAAAACAACACCATGCACCCAAAACAACACCATGCACCATGCACCCAAAACAACACCATGCACCATGCACCCAAAACAACACCATGCACCCAAAACAACACCATGCACCATGCACCCAAAACAACACCATGCACCCAAAACAACACCATGCACCCAAAACAACACCATGCACCCAAAACAACACAATGCACTCAAAACAACAACACAATGCACCCAAAACAACACAATGCACCCAAAACAACACCATGCACCCAAAACAACACCATGCACCCAAAACAAGACAATGCACCCAAAACAACACCATGCACCCAAAACAACACCATGCACCCAAAACAAGACAATGCACCCAATTCAAAACAACACCATGCACCTAAAACAACACCATGCACCATGCACCCAAAACAACACCATGCACCCAAAACAACACCATGCACCCAAAACAACACCATGCACCCAAAACAACACAATGTACCCAAAACAACACCATGCACCAAAAACAACACCATGCACCCAAAACAAGACAATGCACCCAATTCAAAACAACACCATGCACCCAAAACAACACCATGCACCCAAAACAACACCATGCACCATGCACCCAAAACAACAACATGCGCCCAAAGCAACACCGTGAACCCAAAACAACACCATGCACCCAAAACAACACCATGCACCCAAAACAACACCATGCACCCAAAACAACACCATGCACCCAAAACAACACCATGCACCCAAAACAACACCATGCACCCAAAACAACACCATGCACCCAAAACAACACCGTGCACCCAAAACAACAACGTGCGCCCAAAGCAACACCGTGAACCCAAAACAACACCATGCACCCAAAACAACACAATGCACCCAGAACAACGCAGTGCACCCGAAACAACACCATGCACCCAAAATAACACCATGCACTCAAAACAACACGATGCACCCAAAACAACACCATGCACCCAAAACAACACCATGCACTCAAAACAACACCATGCACCCAAAACAACACCATGCACCCAAAACAACACAATGTACCCAAAACAACACCATGCACCAAAAACAACACCATGCACCCAAAACAAGACAATGCACCCAATTCAAAACAACACCATGCACCCAAAACAACACCATGCACCCAAAACAACACCATGCACCATGCACCCAAAACAACAACATGCGCCCAAAGCAACACCGTGAACCCAAAACAACACCATGCACCCAAAACAACACCGTGCACCCAAAACAACAACATGCGCCCAAAGCAACACCGTGAACCCAAAACAACACCATGCACCCAAAACAACACAATGCACCCAGAACAACGCAGTGCACCCGAAACAACACCATGCACTCAAAACAACACGATGCACCCAAAACAACACCATGCACCCAAAACAACACAATGCACCCAAAAACAACACCATGCACCCAAAACAACACAATGCACCCAAAACAACACCATGCACCCAAAACAACACCATGCACCCAAAGCAACACCATGCACCCAAAACAACACCATGCACCCAAAACAACACCGTGCACCCAAAACAACACAATGCACCCAAAACAACACAATGCACCCAAAAACAACACCATGCACCCAAAACAACACCATGCACCCAAAGCAACACCATGCACCCAAAACATCACCATGCACCCAAAACAACACCGTGCACCCAAAACAACACAATGCACCCAAAACAACACACTGCACCCAAAACAACAACACAATGCACCCAAAACAACACAATGCACTCAAAACAACAACACAATGCACCCAAAACAACACAATGCACCCAAAACAACACCATGCACCCAAAACAACACCATGCACCCAAAGAAACACCATGCACCCAAAACAACACCATGCACCCAAAACAACACAATGCACCCAAAACAACACCATGCACCCAAAGCAACACCATGCACCCAAAACAACACCATGCACCCAAAACAACACCGTGCACCCAAAACAACACAATGCACCCAAAACAACACAATGCACCCAAAACAACAACACAATGCACCCAAAACAACAACACAATGCACCCAAAACAACACCAATGCACCCAAAACAACAAACACAATGCACTCAAAACAACAACACAATGCACCCAAAACAACACAATGCACCCAAAACAACACCATGCACCCAAAACAACACCATGCACCCAAAGAGACACCATGCACCCAAAACAACACCATGCACCCAAAACAACACAATGCACCCAAAACAACACCATGCACCCAAAACAACACCATGCACCCAAAACAAGATAATGCACCCAATTCAAAACAACACCATGCACCCAAAACAACACTATGCACCCAAAACAACACCATGCACCCAAAACAACACCATGCACCCAAAACAACACCATGCACCCAAAACAACACCATGCACTCAAAACAACACAATGCACCCAATTCGAAACAACACCATGCACCCAAAACAACACCATGCACCATGCACCCAAAACAACACCATGCACCCAAAACAACACCATGCACCCAAAACAACACCATGCACTCAAAACAACACAATGCACCGAAAACAACACCATGCACCCAAAACAACACAATGTACCCAAAACAACACCATGCACCAAAAACAACACCATGCACCGAAAACAAGACAATGCACCCAATTCGAAACAACACCATGCACCCAAAACAACACCATGCACCATGCACCCAAAACAACACCATGCACCCAAAACAACACCATGCACCCAAAACAACACCATGCACCCAAAACAACACAATGCACCCAAAACAACACAATGCACCCAAAACAACACCATGCACCCAAAACAACACCATGCACCCAAAGCAACACCATGCACCCAAAACAACACCATGCACCCAAAACAACACAATGCACCCAAAACAACACCATGCACTCAAAACAACACCATGCACCCAAAACAACACAATGCACCCAAAACAACACAATGCACCCAAAACAACACCATGCACCCAAAACAACACCATGCACCCCAAAACAAGACAATGCACCCAAAACAAGACAATGCACCCAATTCAAAACAACACCATGCACCCAAAACAACACCATGCACCCAAAACAACACCATGCACCCAAAACAACACCATGCACCCAAAACAACACCATGCACCCAAAACAACACCGTGCACCCAAAACAACAACATGCACCCAAAACAACACCATGCACCCAAAACAACACCATGCACCCAAAACAACACCGTGCACCCAAAACAACAACATGCGCCCATGGCAACACCGTGAGCCCAAAACAACACCATGCACCCAAAACAACACCATGCACCCAAAACAACACAATGCACCCAGAACAACGCAGTGCACCCAAAACAACACCATGCACCCAAAGCAACACCATGCACCCAAAACAACACCATGCACCCAAAACAACACAATGCACCCAAAACAACACAATGCACCCATAACAACACCATGCACCCAAAACAACACCATGCACCCAAAACAAGACAATGCACCCAATTCAAAACAACACCATGCACCCAAAACAACACCATGCACCATGCACCCAAAACACCACCATGCACCCAAAACAACACCATGCACCATGCACCCAAAACAACACCATGCACCCAAAACAACACCATGCACCCAAAACAACACCGTGCACCCAAAACAACAACATGCGCCCAAAGCAACACCGTGAACCCAAAACAACACCGTGAACCCAAAAGAACACCATGCACCCAAAACAACACCATGCACCCAAAACAACACCATGCACCCAAAACAACACATTGCACCCAAAACAACACAATGCACCCAAAACACCATGCACCCAAAACAACACCATGCACTCAAAAACAACACAATGCACCCAAAACGACACCATGCACTCAAAACAACACAATGCACCCAAAACAACACCATGCACCCAAAACAACACCATGCACCCAAAACAACACCATGCACCCAAAACAACACAATGCACTCAAAACAACACCATACACCCAAAACAACACCAGGCACCCAAAACAACACCAGGCACTCAAAAGAAGTTGTTTCGAAAGTGAAAACGCTAATCTTTTCAAAAGCCATACACCGAATGGGTCCGGTGGTTTTCTAGCTTTTCCGCGGATGGACGAACGGACAGATGGACAGACAGACAGACAGACAGACAGACAGACAGACAGACAGACAGACAGACAGACAGACAGACAGACAGACAGACAGACAGACAGACAGACAGACAGACAGACAGACAGACAGACAGACAGACAGACAGACAGACAGACAGACAGACAGACAGACAGACAGACAGACAGACAGACAGACAGACAGACAGACAGACAGACAGACAGACAGACAGACAGACAGACAGACAGACAGACAGACAGACAGACAGACAGACAGACAGACAAACAGACAGACAGACAGACAGACAGACAGACACGGCTATTAATATATAGAATATAGATATTATTTAAGAAATAGAAAATGGCCGCCCGTGTTTATATAGCTAAAAAATGTGCCGTGACACATCACAACCGTGTTTACATAGCCTGATATAAACACGGTAATTGACCAATCACAGCGTGCGTAAGACGCAACCTATTTTATAAAATACGGTTAAAAACCGGTAGATATGCAACATGTTTGGCGCTTGTGAGATCAGTGGTATTTGTATGGCAAAAATTTGCTAAAATATATCATTTTTATATAAAAAAGCTAGAAGAGCATGTATTAGAACTATATTCTATATGAAATATGTGGTGTGCCTTTATAAAAGATAGATTTTTCGTAATTGAGTATAGATTTACAGTACTTACTTTTGCGGGGCTACTTTTCAAGAAAATAACAGAGAAGTATATACTAGTTAGGCACCCCTGGGGACAGCCAGGTGAGTTGTCAAACGCCCGTCAAATGCCAGGGGGGATGGCACGCTTGGAATTGATTGAGACTTCAAAAACTCATTAATAATTCATGAGGAAAACGCAAAAGAAAAATCATGACCGTATCGTGTCTTTATATGTGATAAAGATACCTCCTGACTTACATAAACTTTAGCTTTGATTTTCTCGGCTTAGACAAGGTTATTTTTCAAACTTACTACGCCAATGAACTTACCAAGTGGTTCGTTTTTAAAACACTCCTGCTCGTTTATTAAACAGTACATAAACCTCACAATAGGCCAAAATACGTTGTAATACTGAAACTGAATTAGAAACAAATAAAAAAAATATCTGTCAATGCCTAAACAGAGATATAGCCTGCTCTTCAGGCTCTGAACAGAGATACAAATAATGAAATGACAATCTTCTTTTTCAAAATCAAATACTAAACAAAATTACTGTATACATCTCGGTATACATGACGTACGTCGATTCAATTGTCGTCAAACAGTCGTAATAATAGTTGAATAAGTTGTTTGAATATGTTATCGTATACAAATCCGTGCACTAATAACTAGTACTCGCAACAAAGACCTTTCGTATTACTTTCTTGATAATAGAAGATTGTTTTACCTTGAATCTTATCTTGAAGAAACCGTGAAGAAACGCACCACCACTGATCATTCAAAAACACATGTGCCTGATTCGTAAATGGTCGCCGAAACATCGGTTCCATTTCGTGTGACGTCGTAGGAGGTAACAAACTCAGTTTAGCTTAGTGTGCCACGTGACCTTAAGGTCAGTGAACACAAAAATGTAAAAACATGCCATCTCCATGATGCAAAATGCAGTCGACAATACCAGAAATAAATATATAGCATAGAGTATGAACAATGACGCACTAGTACTAAGGACACTATGAGACACTAGAGACCATGTACACGGCATGACCAGCACGTAAAATATAGAAATACGTATACCACTATGTTTTATTAACGTGACTACTGGGTCTAGGAGACGGGGCGCTTGCTATTTCCAACACGTCTGGAACTCAACGTCCTTCAGAGCGTTTAGTATTATGAATGAAGAAGATTAACAAAAGGCAACTAAATATTTGTACTTTTAATACGATGGTGTGGGTCAAACCTGCTTCGTCCTGGTTAACCATACCCAGCTGTTCGTTTAGGTAGAGTAGATCTCCCCCGTTGAGCAACGGTAATATGTATGATAGAGGGCCAGCCAAGGCTTCAAAATATTACTTTTGATGGCATTTTTTGTTACATGATTTAGCATGCTAAATCATATCGGATAGTGTATACTTTGAAGGTCAGGGGTGAGGGGTGTCGTGATTATTGATTTATATACTAAAATTTCGAGCTTTTTGAAAGCACAATGTGATGGATGGGATATCTGAAAAGCGATGCCTATTTACGTTTGTGTATTATTTGAATTACAAATTCAGAATGCTATCCAAGCAGCGTGCCTGAAGTTCTGATTATTCTAATTCGCATAGCTCACAATTATAAACAAACAAGAAACATGGCGCAAATTCGCCTAAATATAACACTTAGAAGGACAGCCACAACAATCTGAAAACTCTTTGTTACAAGCAGGCAACCAGCATAGAAATGTAGCTTAGACATTGATCAAGATGACTAGGCCGGTTGCCTTCCGTGTATCACAAGATAGTAATGTTGAACCGGTGAGTTAAATGTCAAAGGATATTATGAGCAATGATATACTATAGTAAAAAAGCTCAGCTTTATAACAGTAGATAGATGGCGGTATCGGCAAATTACCAAAATGAAACGAAGTAATTTACGAATATGAGACTTTCCTGTAGCTACCAGATCTAATAAATTTCTGATTCTTGGCAAGCTTACCTTTTTGTGGCCTTTCTTCGAAGTATTATATTTAGGTGTATTCACGCCATATTTCTTGTTTGTTTATGATTGTGAGTTATGCGAATTAGGTTAAGCAAAACTAGAGGCACGCTGATTGGATAGCATTCTGAATTTAGCTATAATTCAAATAAAACACAAACGTGGTAAATAGGCAGCACTTTACAGATATCCCATCCATCACATTGTGCTTTCAAAAAGCTCTAAATTTTAGTATATAAATCAATAATTACGGCTGCCAACATCCCTCACCTTCAAAGTATACACTATCCGTTACGATTTAGCATGGTTGCCTGCTTGTAACAAAAAATGCCATCAACGGTGTTTTTGAGACGCTTTTATCGAGGTTGGCCGTCCGTCTATAGCATGTCTAAGTGCTCTCTCGACGCGGGAAAAAGTATGTTGGACTGTTTTCGCGAATATTTTAACACATACAAGTGCTATATTTAAACCTTGCTCAAAAAAAATAGTGCCTACAAAATTATTAGTGCTCTATTAATGCCCCCAGACTATCTTAAGTGGCGTTCCTTTGGCTTCCCGCCAATTTACAATCCTAAATTCGACACTGGAGAACACCATGCCAAACGTTTTCCGCCTGCGCGAGTTCCCGACTAAAAAGAGCGGGAAACTATTGTTATTCTGTAATTCGACGAGACTGCCAGACGTTTCTTTCAAATTTTGCGAAAAGTAAATTTCGTACTTACTATATAGCTGCATTATTAATTAATATCTTTAAATATTCTGAGATGACAATAATAGTCTATGGCCCTTTTTTCAATGGCCCCTTTATAATTTTCTGGTTGTTGCCACGGCTATTTTTCATATTTCTTGCAGTGTTTACTCTCGCAAATTCATGCATGCGCAAACGTTTAGCAGCGGTGTTTACTGGAGGTGACGTTTGAATGAGCAAAGACCGGAAACGCTATACTGTAGTAGAAGGAAGTATTTTACAGATAGAGTTACATAATTTAACTATGCAGTTAAGAAAAAGCTTTTAAAAGTGATTGATTTGCATAGAGGGACTTTGAACTAAGGTTTGGGTTTTGTCTGGGTCGGTGTGGTCGTTACAAACAAAATAAATAAATTTGTAAACATTTATAGGTCTGTATCTTTATACAGAACCTTATAAAAAATACCAGGTCCTTAATTTCTCTAGCATAACATAAAAGTTGTAAGTTAAAGTACATATGAAACGAAAATTAAGTCTGTATTATTTAAAAGAACACTTAAAATGACAGAGCCGTATAACATATTTTGCCGCTTTTCGTTTCTTAACTTCGTTTTTAAGATATTTTAATTTCTTAATATGCAATTTAAACATTTCGACGTCGCATGTGCGTAATGAGTTATCGGAGAAGGTTATATATCTTTGCTATTATCAAATATTATCACTTGAAAATCTGCATGTTTGGTGTTGTGGACGAAACACACCCTCATGCTTCCTTTTCAATTAATTTGGTTTGGTAATAGAAAAGATACATAACCCTCCCTGATAAGTTAAAAGATAACCATAACCTGATAAGTTATGATGCACATGTGAAAAAATAGTATATCTTAGCAACGAAGCAAGGAAACGAAAAACTGCAAAAGACGTTTCTATAAGTGTTGTTTTAAATAAGACAGACTTAATTTTTGCTTCATAAACACTTTAAGTGTCAATAGTCTCTGTTTGTAGGGCGTGATGCCAGACTTGGATTTGGAATTATTTTCCAACCTTTGATTTCAACTTAATTTTCTAATAATAATGTTTTAGTTTCAGTTAAGTAAAATTTTAATTTATTTTTTGTAATTTTTTACTGCATTTTTTATTTATTTTAGGGTTACCATCGATTGGGTTCTGCCTTACTTGAAATGCAACTACACCAGCAAGCCCTATATGTTCTGAGAGATGGATTAAATAGCGAGCCAGGTCGAGATGAAATATTTTTCAAAATAATGTCTATTGTTTCCAGCTGTAAAGGTATTGTACAGTATTACAATCTGTTTATTAATTGACTACAGAGAGATGGGAAACTCGTTGCGTAGTCGCTAGCCTGCGTAGCTGCAGGCGCTCTTGGTTGCTTGGAAGCAGGGCGCTTATATACCGGGCGGTGCAACGGGAATGGGAGAGCTGATCGACGTGTGATGCGGGGCCTGGCAACGAATAATTGATATTCACCGGTCAGCGGTTGTTACAATGGTTCATAACATGACTCTTTTCCTTATATCGATTCATAAGCAAAAAATTGTTGATAAATAAGCGGTAACATTAAAATAAAATTAAAACAAAACCATAAATATGGCTAGCAAAGTGGATTTAAAAAATATTTCAAGTTTGAGTTGGATGACACTAATAGTGGTACTAATAACAGTGACACTAATAAGGTATCAAAGCATTCAACATTAAGAGTACAACTGGTTCAAGTATTTTCATTAAAAATGTAATAACTGTTTACAAACTCTGGCAACTATTTTTTACACAAAGCAGATAAATAAAAAATTATTACATTGGCACTAGCACCAGCATTGGATTCCACTAAATTTGGTTTAAAATAAGAATTTGTGAATGGTACATCCCAGAGTTATTTCAAGACTTTCAAGCTTGTTTTCATGAAGTTGAAGGTGAAGAAGAAAGCAGTTGACTTGAAGAAAACTTTTGCAAAAACAAACCACTCATGGGAATAAATAATGTTTCCACCAATACCACAAATTCTTTAGAACCGACTGCTTTTCACTAAAAAACTATCCTCCAGCAAATTCTGCAGCATTTTTGGTCAACTGGAAGTAAACATTCCTAGAGACTGTAAAAATGAAAAGATATATGCTTGTCAGAGAGTAATTACTCAACCACTTGATAGACAGTTGACAGTGATAAAGAGGCAATAAGGCATAATAATCATATTGAGTATGCTTATAGAACTGGTACTCATTTCTTGGATTTAGGATTTGATAGTTATCATGTAATGTTTTAACATACAGCACCTTGAATTAACATGTTACAGTTTGTAAATCTAATAATCTTCTGTTGAAGATTGGTTGGTATAGATTCAACAAATGCTGCAGGTTGATTGCTTTCAGATAACAGCTCGACCTAGGTTGTTATTAACAGAAACAGCAAAACAAAGTTTAATTTCTCATGAGCAAGTACAATTGATTCTTATGAATTGAATTGCTGGTATTGTATAAGATAGATAAGGCCGTGCTTTGACCAATTGAAGAAAGAAGTTCTTTTGAGGATTTAGCTCGTTTTGTATACGTGGAAGAATATGTGACAAGGTTAGTTTTCTTTTACTCTGAAAATTGCTGAAACTTGCTTACGAATTACAATCCTGACGCGACATATTTTTTTAAGTTTGCAAACGCCATGCATAAGCACAGGTCAATGTTCGATAGAAGAAACATCTTGCTTCCACACAGTACACCAAGTTTCAGGGTCAAAATAAAAAATTGATCAATCACAAATTGTTTTATTTCTACCAAATATGAAAATGATACTTCTTACCTATGTCACAGTAAAATCTCACAGTGTTGGCAACATTTTAACACACAATGCGCCGACTATTCTTCCAAAAACTCGTATTATAATAAATCGAATAAAGAAATGAAACTATTTAGAAATTACAATAATTTTGTTTCAACAGTCCGGAAATTTAAGGAATACAATGACACGGTTAAAGAGAATCGCTGTATGTCAAAACAACACGTCTTGTTTATATTTCTTACAAAATTTGAAAGGTTAAACCGCTAGAAATCAAGCATTGATAAGGGTCGAGTTTCAGCCACGATATCTCAAAATGATCATCTCCGATTTTAACAAGAATTTTAACAAACAAGAGTAAGATTATAAACTTCAACATACCTGAATCTCTAGCCGTTGGTAGTAGAAGAACATACAATGCGCTCCTGGTGAAGTTTAGCCTCCATGAAAGGCATTAAAAGGCATGGACATTATCCAAAATAAATTCTCTTTGACACGAGTTTCTACACAAAATTCATACTGATGCAGTAATAGAAGTAATATTTTATCTGTAAATCCAATCAATTTCTTCTCACATGAAAAACTTAACGAAAAAATAGTGATAATCTACCGATACACGAATTGCTGCTTTTGCTCGAATTTTCTTCAAAACTCGCTCGTGCCAGTCTACTTCCGCATCACACGTCGATCAGCGAATTGACTGGCGTTGCACCGCCCAGTATATAAGCGCCCTGCTTGGAAGGCTTGAAAGAGCGCCTGCACTATGCCATGCACCGTGGTCTGCTACTGTGGCTGTTAATTTTGAATTACGTCCATCATTAAAATATCCAATCTTTTTCAAATTCTGTCAAATTATAAGCAAGTCAAGAATGTCACTACCAATTCAACGGCAGTATTCGGTCCTCCCTGGCGATAATAATAAAACACACGCGCTTTTTATTCAGTTTTTGTGGTTTTAAAACCTTTGTCGCATAAATATAAGAAAGCTACGTTGTATTGAAAACGTCGACTTTAATGGTATGTTTTGTGTTCCAGCATCGTCATTTTTCTGATGCTAATGATGTCAAAGAGTTTTTCTAGTAAACATTATAGTCTGATATCGCTTGTTATTATATGGCAAGCATTTGTTTTGGTGAATCGCGCAATTTGATTGGCTACTGACGTGGCAGGAGTTTCCCGTATCGCCCGTGGGCAATACGGAATTTTTATTGCCCTGCGAGAAAAACAATAGCAAAAACTTTAAAATTCAATAAATTGTATTTACAAGAAGTAGAAAATTATTAAAATGAGCGACGAGATGCATTCTGAGAGCGAGTTTTATTATCCAGAAGTTGAAAATGAAGAATACGAAAGTAATTTTTATCAGTTTCACGAAGTACAGAGCGACGACGTCTACGAGCAGCGAAACAGCCAGGAAGAAATTGACAGTTTTATAAGAGAGCAGAAAAGCGTAAACACGGTGAAAAAAACAGCAAGCGACATGAATGCATTCAACCGATACCTAGCTGAAATAAACAAACAATATCTAAACATTTTGCACTTACCAGCACAGGAGCTTGACCACTTGTTGTCCAAATTTTTCAAAGATATCCGTAAAATAAATGGCGAAGAGTACGAACCGGACACGATTTCAAGTTTCCAAAGGAGTATTCAGCGGTTCCTTTCCGACAACAAATCCCAGTTTAACATCCTGATAGACAAAGAGTTTAAGATGTCCCGCGAAGTCCTTGCAGCGAAACGAAAAAGTTTGGTAAACAAAGCCGGCAAGGGAAACAAGCCAAATGCTACTCGCGTTCTCACGCAAGAAGAAGAGGACAAACTGTTTGAATGCGGACAGTTTGGTATGTCTGGACCAGAAGTCCTCCAGAGAACCATGTGGTGGTTTGTGGCACTCCACTTTGGCTTCAGGGCGAGAGACGAAAGCCGTAAGTTGCGTTGGGGCGATATTCAACTCCAAACCAATATTGATGGTCGCGAAATGCTCGTCTGGCTATGTGAGCGTGGCACGAAAACACGTACAGGTCAAGAAAACGGTCACCAAAGATCATTTCAACCGAAGATTTATGCCACCGGATCAGAAAGATGCCCTGTTGAATACTATAAAATCTTCAAGAGCCATCGTCCAGTCGAAATGAATACAGCAGACGCGCCGTTTTTCCTTGCTGTCAGACATGCACTAGAAAACTTGACGTGTTGTAAGCGTGTTGTTAGAACACATCGACGTGTTTATACGACACGTTACGTGTTATGAAAAGCTTGCCTTGTGAAGTTATAACACGTCAGTGTGTTGTTTTCTCAATATGCAGTTGGAAGAACACGTCTAAATAAGTTCTAGCGTGTTGTAACAACACACCAAATTCAAACAACACGCCATCAACTGTCAACAACACGTCAAAAAACTGCTACAACACAGCAAAAGTGTGTTGCAAAAGCCATAAAACACACCGACGTGTTAAAACAACACATCAACGTGTTGTTGGAGTAGAACACGTCGACGTGTTAAAAGAACACATCAACGTGTTGTCGCCAAAAATTGTCGGTGAAGAACACGCCAGCGTGTTAAAAGAACACGTTAACGTGTTGTTGCTGCAAGCTGGTGACGTAACCAGAACGTTATGATGACGAAACATCACGCCACTTTTTTTAGTCCGAAGTCCAGAGCTGCGGGGCGAAGGTTTTTATAATTTTTTTGTCTGAAAAAGAGTTTTTTTGAGAAAATAACAGTAAACCACAACATTTAAAACGTCTGAATTGTATCCTTGGAAGAGACAAAGTTCACTACAACTGTAAATACCAGGCAGAGCTGAGGACTTTTAATAAAGAAATGTTACGAAAGAATATCGTTTGGACACAGTAAGTAAAATTTTATAACTGGTTGCTATAAAAAGTCAGTGTTTTTCAGCATGAACGCCACGACGTTGATTAAAAAAACCTATCAATATCATATGAATAATATATTGTTTCTATTTTTTATGTTCAACTCTTGAGAACCCAATGTAAAAGAAAAAGCATCTCAAACTGGCCAGTCAAGTGTGAAAAATGGTTCGGGTTTTCGTTTTTGCTTGTTATCTAACATGAAGTTTATACTGTATGAACTAAAACAGTTCGACAAAAAGAACCTACAACGCTGTAATACCATTGTATATAAGGTAAGAATTCATATAACGATTAAAGTAAATTGTTCACTAAACACATATTTGTCCTAAACACCTAGTCAAAATTTTAAATTTTAAAATTTTAAACTTTTAAATCCTTGCATGTACATCCGCCGCCATAACCCATGAGCTGTCGTCCTAAATTTTCCCAATCCAATTGAATTTACAATTAACTATTATCAACCTATATTTGGTAGATCTAAAAAGACTATAAAATATGAACACTTTAAAAAAAGACTAGGGAACAGAGGTCTGCAATTAAACCACATTTCTCTGTTTAAGCGAACTAGCCTTTTTGCACTGAATGAAGGAATGTTTGTGATACAAGTGATGTTTTGTATGTATGTTTCCTGAAGCTACCAAGCAACCTTTCTTGTGAAGTTTTGTTTATTTGAGTTCCCTAATGAGGTCCGAAAAGAAATAATGCAACCAAACAATTTAAAATTTGCAAGTCAATGACCAGGTATTCTAAATACATTACTAAATATCAAGTGATCACTAGTTTTGTACATGCCCTTTATTAAACCCACAAAAAAAGCAATTTAATAAATGGCTTGAATGAAATCATCTATAAATTAAAGCAATTATTTATTGCAAACTATATAAACTCTCTGTTGACCACTATCAATTATATAAATATGCAGGTTTTATGCAAAAACGATTCCTGTGAAGGTTCTTAACAACAAAGTACAGAGTTTAGAATGTAGAGTGCTTGGTGTAGAATGTAGAATGGAGAGTGTAAAGCGCACTAAGAGTGTAGAGTGCACTGAGAGTGTAGAGTGCACTGAGAGTGTAGAGTGTAGAGTGCAGTGAGAGTGAAGAGCGCACTGGGAGTGTAGAGTGGAGCGTGTAGAGTGCACTGAGAGTGTAGAGTGCACTGAGAGGGTAGCCTGCACTGGGAGTGTAGAATGGAGAGTCAGAATGCAGAGTGCTTAGTGGAGAGTACAGAGTGAAGCGTGTAGTGTAGTGTAGTGTAGTGTAGTGCAGTGCAGTGCAGTGCAGTGCAGTGCAGTGCAGTGCAGTGCAGTGCAGTGCAGTGCAGTGCAGTGCAGTGCAGTGCAGTGCAGTGCAGTGCAGTGCAGTGCAGTGCAGTGCAGTGCAGTGCAGTGTAGAGTGTAGTGTAGTGTAGAGTGTAGTGTAGTGTAGTGTAGTGTAGTGTAGTGTAGTGTAGTGTAGTGTAGTGTAGTGTAGTGTAGTGTAGTGTAGTGTAGTGTAGTGTAGTGTAGTGTAGTGTAGTGTAGTGTAGTGTAGTGTAGTGTAGTGTGTAGTGTAGAGAGTAGAGTACAAAGTCTAGAGCGTAGAGTGCAGAATGCAGAGTGTTTAGCGGAGAGTACAAAGTGTAGGTTGTGGAGGGTAGAGTGCAGAGTATGGAGTGCAGATTGCTGAGTGTAGAGTTCGGAGTGCAGAGTTCAGACTTCAGAGTGCTTAGTGGAGAGTGGAAAGTACAGAGTGTGGCGTGTAGTGTGGAGTACAGGGTGTAGTGTAGAGTGTAGTGTGTAGAATGTAGAGTACAGGGTGGAGTGCAGAGTGTAAGCTGCAGAATGTAGGGTGCAGAGTGTAAGCTGTATAGAGTGCAACCTGCAGAGTGGAGAGTGGAGAATGAAGAGTGGAGAGTGCAAGTTGCAGAATGTAGACTGCAGAATGAAGACTGCAGAGTGGAAAGTGCAGAGTACAGAGTGCAAGCTGCAGAGTGCAGTGCCAGAGTACAGAGTGCAAGCTGCAGAGTGTAGACTGCAAAGTGGAGAGTACATAGTGTAGAGTGCAGAGTGTGGAGTGCAGAGAGTGTGGAGTGCAGAGAGTGTGGAGTGCAGAGAGTGTGGAGTGCAGAGAGTGTGGAGTGCAGAGAGTGTAGAGTGCAGTGTGTGGAGTGCAGTGAGTGTGGAGTGCAGAGAGTGTGGAGTGCAGAGAGTGTGGAATGCAGAGGGTAGAGGGCAGAGAGTGTGGAGTGCAGAGAGTGTGGAGTGCAGAGAGTGTGGAGTGCAGAGAGTGTGGAGTGCAGAGAGTGTGGAGTGCAGAGAGTGTGGAGTGCAGAGAGTGTGGAGTGCAGAGAGTGTGGAGTGCAGAGAGTGTGGAGTGCAGAGAGTGTGGAGTGCAGAGAGTGTGGAGTGCAGAGAGTGTGGAGTGCAGAGAGTGTGGAGTGCAGAGAGTGGAGAGTGCAGAGAGTGTGGAGAGTGTGGAGTGTGGAGTTTGGAGTGCAGAGTGTGTGGAGTGCAGAGAGTGTGGAGTGCAGAGAGTGTGGAGTGCAGAGAGTGTGGAGTGCAGAGAGTGTGGAGTGCAGAGAGTGTGGAGTGCAGAGAGTGTGGAGTGCAGAGAGTGTGGAGTGCAGAGAGTGTGGAGTGTAGAGAGTGTAGAGAGTGTGGAGTGTAGAGAGTGTGGAGTGCAGAGAGTGTGGAGTGCAGAGAGTGTGGAGTGCAGAGAGTGTGGAGTGTAGAGAGTGTGGAGTGTAGAGAGTGCAGTGTGTGGAGTGCAGTGAGTGTAGAGTGCAGAGTGTGGAGGTTTGAGAGTGCAGAGTGTATAAATACCAAAATACTCTAGGCCTAATTGTATAATATGGTATTATGACATTAGAGTACTAAAGTGTTATAGTATTAGGGCTTATGAGATTTAATTTATAGTTTTTACATTACTCTTTTACTATTTTATTATAGGTTTGCAGAACTGCGTGAAGTGAAAAAAAAGAAACGTGATATCTAAAACGATTTATGTTATATTTACGCTATAGAACAGATTAATTGATTAATATTAATTAATTAGATAGTATATTACTTTCTCTGGCGACGTTATCGTATGCGAGACAATCAAAAGATTGCCAATTCTCACTGAGATCAGTACCAATTATATATTATAGACTATTTATTCGTGCGCCTTTACAGTAATACCCTTGATATCGTTTAGGCTTAGCGGTTCATCATTCGGCAACTAAAGTGTAAAAATAAAATTTATCAACCTTAAGTTATATTTTGTATGTGTTTTTGAATTTAACACACAATTTGTGTGTTGTTGAGTGTTTTACTTTGTTCTCTCAGATCACACATTTCGACGTGTTGTTTCTTGATGTGTTGTTTCTTGACGTGTTGTTTCTTGATGTGTTGTTTTTGATATGTGTTGTTTCTTGACGTGTTGTTACTTGACGTGTTGTTTTCTTGACGTGTTGTTTTCTTGACGTGTTGTTGCCTGACGTGTTGTTTCTTCATGTGTGACCAGTAAGAACACGCCTGCTGTGTTCCTACAACACACTAACATTGACAACACGCCAAAACCGTGTTCAACACGCTTTTGTCGTGTCAACTGAGAGGACAAAACGGCGTGTTGTTTTGATAATGAAAAACACGCTAAATGCGTGTTTGATACAACACGCCAAATGCGTGTTTTAGTCAATATACAACACGTCAAAGGCGTGTTTTATGCAACACGTCTAACTACAACACGCCTAAAATACAACACGTCAAAAGTGTGTTCAACACACTTTCGGCGTGTCAACTGAGAGGACAAAACGGCGTGTTGTTTCGACACATTTGCAACACGTCAGGTTTTCTAGTGTGGGAACCGCCATCAAAACAACAACATTTGGTATATGAAATCTCCTCTGGCCAAGAATGAAATTGGCAAGTTCGTCAGCAAAGCAGCAGAAAATGCTGGTCTTCAGCGAGCCGGGGGGAAATTAAGTAACCATTCTGTTAGAAAAACCAGTATCTCGAGGTTGTTAGACGCCAACACTCCCGAAATCTTTGTGGCCCAGCTGAGTGGACACAAGAACCTGCAAAGTCTACAGTCGTATAAATCGGCAAGCGAACAACATCAGCTTCAGATGTCCAGTATACTCAGCGGAACTCAACCATCAGCACAAAACCAACCAAGAAGAGCACTTAATCCTCTTGAAAATTTACAACCAGCGATACGTGAGCCAGTTGATACGTCCCAGTCGGAAACCCAGCTCGGCCAGTTGCAGCATTTCGAAGCAACACATTCATACCAGGAAGATTCAAACAGCCAAGCAGTTTTCGCTGGTGCAAGTATAAGCAGCATCTCAGGGTGTCACTTCCAGATCTTCAATGGTCCAGTGAAGATATTCCAAGAGAAAAAGCGACGAAGACTTGTGATTGAAAGCGATGAAGAAGGCTAAGTTTTGTTGACACTTTTTTGATCAAACAGCCGTAATATATTTTTCAAATAACTTTGAGTTTTATACGAATGTTTTAAGCCAGTTACGATAATAAGTTTTCTTGATTTGTTAATCTTTTCTTTCATCGTTATTTAAATTTAATCTTGCGATTATATTTCCCAGATAAAGATATTTAAAACAAACTTGACTTGTTTGCTTGTTTCCGTGTGTGTTTTGTTGAATTCGCCACGCCGCCTCAAGCACAAATTGTCGCATTACTCGCATATTCAGTCGCGTGACCATGGCGCGTGGCCTGATGTAATGGATAAACTAATTATCCATCGATATTAATTTTTGCACTGATTTATGCCATATAATAAACAACTTACTAACCTCGTCTGTTCGGTCTGTACGGTAAAATATCAAACCTCGGTTTTGCTGTATTGTTTTGCTCGGTTTGATATTTTACCGTACAGACCTCACTCTCAGTTAGTAAGTAGTTATTATATGGTCTTTGACGAGTTTAGCGAATAATTTTGGCAAAGATATAATAATTTATATACATGTACACACTCAAGAGATTACATTGTTGAACCACTTGGCAGTGTTTATCAGTTGCCAATGCTCTTGAAACCAGCGAATTTTAAGAAGCATCGATACTAACAGCGAATATTTGTCGGCTTTACATGTTACCAAGAATTCACTCGCAAGAAAAATGGCGAGCAATGTACTCTTTAAGTTTCACGTAAAAAACGTGTGAAGATTACTAAAAAGTATTGTAACTGACTAACAACAAAGTGATCGTGGGCTCAAACAATGAATTTAATTGTTATATTTTAGGCTTTGTTGTCTTGGTTTGTCTTATCTCGTCTCGTCTTGTGTTCTGTTCTGTTCTCATCTGTTCCGACAATTTTAGTATTTATTAGTGTGTCGTTAAATAAGTAGCACATACCGTAAAGTTCCCAAAGTAACCTCCGTCCCACGAAAATAACCGCCCCCCGAAAGTAACCGCTTTTTTTAATGATGCAAAATAAACCCAAAAGTAGCCGCTCCTCCGAAAGTAACCGCTTTACGTCAGCATGCAAGAGTTGTCTACGTCAGCATAAGTTGTAGTTTTGTCGACCATTCGATCAGCGCAAAATTTTTTCCAAATTTATTAACTTTCCACAAAACGCTTAACTTTCAGCTTTGAAATAAATGTAGTTGATTTAGTACGCCAACTTATAACAAAAAAGTACTTTCTTAAATTCTCTTTTCCTAACGCAATTTTCACCCCGAAAAATATCCGCCCCTTGAAAGAAAAAAAACCCCTCCCCCCATAAGTAGCCGCCCCACAAGGCTCCAAAATCCGTAAGTAGCCGCCCCGGCTACTTTTGGAACTTTACAGTATGTAAACTGAAGTGAAATTAGAACGTCCAAAGTATTTGACGAAAAAAGTGGAACAACACAATGTTTTATTTGGTGAGTATGCTGAATATGTTTTGTTTAGATGGACCCAAAATGATTACTTTTGAACTTCCTCCGGAATGTCTGAGGTCATATCTTAAAGAACGCGCGGATAAAGAGGACTGGAGATTAATTGAGCTCCTTTTCCTTGGTGGTGGTGGTCAGCAGTCGTATCCCGAAGGCGCAGGTGGAATTGCAACTGGTTGTGACGTCAGTCAGATATCATTAAGTCAGCTGATAAAATTCAAGAAAAAAGTAAATCAATTCGAGAAACTGTTGAATGTGCTAATAGATCATGGTGCTTCTGTTAACGGACTTGATGACTTACCTCCGTTATCAGTTGCTGTGAATGAGAAGGATTATGAGTCAGCTGTGCTATTGTTGGAAAAGAAAGCGGACGCTACTGGTTTGCTTCGAACTAAGATTAGAAAACCAGACGATACGCCCATTCATACTGCGTTTAGAATTGGACTGTCATCAGGTAAGTGAATGATTAGGTAACATACAGTCATACCCACACTCTCTCTCACACACTTTCACACACACACTTGGTATACAATAATCACATAGTCAAGGATGGTGAATACAAGTGGTCGTGAATTGAACATAAAGGTAAACATAAAGCTAAAAGTGAATGTGAAGATATGAAATGAGTATGCACATTAACTATGAACGTGAATATGAATAGCAACGAAAACGTGAACGTAATCTTGCACATGCCCAAGTATATGAGTATGGTCTATGGACACCCACTCACTTGTATATTTCATGTACTTTATTGTTGTCGTCTTCCTCCTACTCCTCCTCCTCATCGTCATCGTTATCGTCATCGTCATCGTCATCAATCATCATCATCATCGTCATCATCATTCATCATCATCATCATCATCATCCCGTTTGCCCCCTCAGGTGGGTCGCGTCTTCTCGTTATCGTCCTCCATCCTGCTAGCCTGTGAACATGCTCTCTCTGTGGGGGCGTGGCGTAAAGGGGGGAGAGAGCCTGTAGACAAACTATTGAAGCCGCCGTTCTATGATACCAAAATCTGGTATCATGCTCTGATTGGTGCGATCACTGATTGAGTGATTCATAATATTAAAATAGGGGCGAACCTGAGTGAGCGTTGGTGTGTGCAAAGTGTTTAAGTGACAATTTATAGTTTATATAAATTATGGTTAATGATATAGCAATTTCACTTTGTTCTGTCCACGAGGTCATCGCATGCTTAGCTGACAGTCCGTACATACTATCGTGTACACAAACAACCCATTGTCCCAAGGATACAACCTTTGTCTGTGCCACAACAAAGGCACCACACAACTAAGCACTAATCCGAGGTATGCCATTAGTCATTTCAACCATTCGCGCATCTACTTCCCTGGAGTATAAGTTACTCTGCTATCGCATAGTCAAAGAAAAAGAGAGTAAAGTAGAAAAAAGTTTTCCCACCCACCTCCCTTCTTAACAACTAACCAATCAGCAGGATTATTTAATGTAAAAAACTAAATTTACACTAGTCAGCTTTAAGAAAAACAAGAACTTATCAGTATAGTACTAGAAAATTATATGTTAAATAGAAAATTTATGTAAAATAAGTAAATGTTATTTATCAGTAAAGATGTTTTCGGGGCGGGAAGTGGTGTCCTCCAGGCCACACTTCACCCACGGTGAAGCCCACGTCAGGACATGAGGGCAAGGTCCTATCCAAAAGGAGTGCCAGAGCCCTTACCCTCACTCCGACCTTGTTCCTCCCGTTTTCTGAGGGCCCTTACCCTCAGAACTGCACTTTCCGTCACCCAAACTTTTGCCACAAAAATTGTGTATAATCATTAATCGAAAGCTAATATTTCGAAAAATTTAGCTAAGAACCTCATAAACTTTACGAAGAGTAGAATTTCGACTATACTCTTTCTGCCCATGCAACTAAATGTGTGTGAAAATCAATGTTTAGCGTGTACGTGTCAGAGAAGTTGTGCACGGAACGGGATGTAGTCTGAAGTGAAACATAAAAAAATAAGGTGTGTTTACTCGAAAGCATATATTTCGATTACTATAGCTTAGAAATTCACAAAATTTACGATTTTTTCATTCACGAAATTTTGATATTTTTATTATGGTCTTGCTGCTCATATAAATAAAAGCGCGCGGAAGCGTTTAAAAGGGCTACAAGTGTTAACGAAATTTTTAACGAAATCTGGCAAATAGTACAATTTTACGCCTTTTACGGGCATATGCTTGCGCAGCAAGTCGAGGCTTGACCGTTTTTAATAAGATATAAAACGTGGTTGTAAAATTGCAATAAATATATATAAAATAAAGATAAAAGTGCCCCTGGAAAACGGAAAATAATATTACTGAGATTGCGAGGTAAAATATCAGTCGACGCGGGCAAAGATTTTGAAAAGGAATAAACTGCTCCTCGCTTGTTATAATAATAAAATAGCAACCTGTTTACCCAAAACCTCATATTTCTAAAACTTTAGCTTGGAACCTCATGAAATTTACGAGTAATAGTATTTCGACTATACTCTTTCGGTCCATGCAAATAAATATGGCTGCATTGAAAGTCAATAAAATCCGCTCTTCTATCGCATGTTGTGTTGACATTTTCTCAACGGAAGTATAAACCGATTACAGATTTTTGAGAAGTGGGCGTTCCGCCCGGCTTCAATAGTTTGTCTATACAGGCTCCTCCTCTCCCTTTACGGCCCGGCCCCACAGAGAGACTTGTCCCTCAGTCGTCTAACCTTCGTCTTCTCTGCCGTATATCTTCATTTCTCATCCGGTTTATTCCTTCTGGAATTTTATTTTGAAAAAAATAGGAACGTGGAACATTTTCGTCTATTTAATGGACAACTACGAGCATTCTGAAGGCACTTCTGACTCCATTTCTACATTGAATGACAGTAGGGGAAATAGTCTTTTTCATTTATTAGCTTCTGGGGAGCGAATGTCTCAATACTCTATCAAGGCTGTAGAGTTACTTAAGAAGTATAATTTTGATCCAAGGACGCTAAATAAGGATGGTCAAACACCATTAACGATGTTAACACGAAGGAAGGATGAGAGGTATCGTTTAATCGACGAATGTGTGAAATCTTTTCCATGCCGTGTTTCAAAGAAAAAGAAGAAGAAAAAGAGGAAGAAAACGTTTCCTACTTCTTCAGGTAAAGAGAATTGTTCCATTACTCTAGACGAGCCATTAACTTCACCACAAAGTTCCCTTCAACCCAACAAAGATGACACCGAAGAGCCAACGCGAAGGTACGAGGAAGTAAAAAATGTTCATCACATGAACAAACTGGATATAATACGCGAACAGCTTGCCAAAGTCATTGACAATCTGGAAATGGAAATTGTGGACGGTAATGCAGAAACGAACAGAACAGAAACCACTCCATCGACTAGTTTCTCGGGAGAACCAGCCGACAATGATCGTTCTGTTTCTCCGCTTATTGACCATGATCACATTCAGTCTCCAGATGGTGATATCGTTGATAAACGACCACTACCAACGCGTGATGTCAATGCTGACGATTTATCTGAAGAAAAAGATGAGTTTGAAGAAGATTCTGATGTAATGTTTGACAATTTAACGTGGGAAGTGGAGTGTACCTCGGAAGTTTGGAAAATTCTCAAGGGCAAGCGATTATCTCCAGTAACAAAGAAGCGAATTGTGAACGTTATTCGACAGCTGGCAAATGGACATATGCGAGGAGACTTAGCCAAACGTTTAGAAGGTCTTCCAAAGCAAAACAACATTCTTCTTTTTGAAGCGAAACTTAGTAAAGGAGAGCGTATTTTATGGGAACGTGCGATTGCTTTCTCTCCTCGATCCAGCGACAATCCTGAGTTGTTGACTAAAAAGGAAGAAGAAAGAGTTGGTGTAATTTATTCCGATATTATCCGCATCTGGGACATCGTGTTTGTTCATGATACAGTTCCTAGAAAGATCGAGAAAATTGTTCGTTCCCATAAACGTGGTTTAAAACTGTTTCATAAAGAAACAACTCCGAGGTTTTAAAGTGGAAGCTTCTTCGTCTTCCATGAATAAAGATCTTATATCTATTCCTAATCTTTATTCACATAAAGATGATCTAAATCAAGTGAATGCGATGGAACATTTGGTAACGAAAGTCGAATCTGAAAGCGCAAATAAAGTTTCAACCATGTTCTTTCCACCTGGAAGTCCTGAAGAAACCGAGTACCACATCTTAAAGTTCTACGCATTTTCCAATTCCCTGGTGAACGCAGTTTTAGATGATCATGGTAAAACCAACGTTGACTTTCCATTTCAAGTATCTGAACTGGAACACGCTGTTATCAATTTGAAGCCACGCCCTATGACGTCATTGCTGTTGCTAGGACGAAGTGGAACGGGGAAAACCACGTGTTGTCTCTATCGTCTGTGGTGTAATTTCCAGACCTATTGGCAACGACATACCATCGACAAGCCCAGTATTCCTAAGATTGCACAGTTTATTCCCAAAGAAACAGAAAATGATGCAACTGATGTTGAGGGAGGAAGCTGTGGAGAAGAAGATGAAGATTGCGAGAGACTGGTTGAGAAAGATAATGAAGATCGGAGTAGAGCATCGCGCAAAAGTTTGGTCGATTTGCCAACAAACAGCAAAACTTCGGTTGAACAGGACATTGCGCTGTGTAGCCAAGCAACGTGTGAAGATCCAAAGACATCTGACGAAGGACCAGCCTATGAACACCTGCATCAAGTATTTATCACGAAGAACGCAGTGTTGTGCACAGAGGTACAAAAGAACTTCCTAGATTTAAGCCACGCATGCTCAGCAACACAAAGCCATAGTGAATATGAACGTCCTTCATCTGTCAACAAATTTAATCAACTAGAAGAACAAGCATGGCCATTGTTTGTTTGTTCACATGATTGGTTGCTGATGCTGGATGCATCTCTTCCTGGGCCAGAGTTCTTCCCGAGAAATGATGAAGGTGAATTGCTTCGTTCTGTAAAAGGATGGGGCGAAGAAGATAATAATCTACAAGAGATACCTGAAGATAATTCTGAAGACGAAGATGATGACGAGATTGGTGCTGAATCCAATCCAAAAAGAAACGAGCAAGACCACGATGATTTACAAGCAGTGAGTGGAATAGATCCCAGACTAGAGGTAACTTACCAAGTATTCAAGAATGAACTGTGGCCAAAGATGACTAAAAAACGAAAAGTGGATTACCATCCAACTCTTGTATGGACGGAGATACGTTCCTTTATTAAGGGTTCAGTTGAAGCTCTCCACAGCAAAGATGGCTACATCACTCTAGAAGAATATCAAAGCTTAGGAAGGAAGAGAGCGCCCAATTTTTCTGCTGATCGTGAAATCGTCTACGAGCTGTTTCTATCATACCAACGCATCAAACGTAGCAAGAGAATGTTTGATGAAGCCGACCTGGTATATAATATTTACCATCGTCTCCAACGCCATGTTCCTGAATGGTCCATACACGAAATTTATGTAGACGAGACCCAAGACTTCACTCAAGCTGAACTTTCTGTCATTATTCGTTGCTGTCGCGATCCAAACAGATTGTTCTTCACTGGAGATACTGCTCAGAGCATAATGAGAGGTATTGCTTTTCGTTTCAACGACCTGAAGTCTCTCTTTTACTATATGAAGGAATCATATAAAGCTGTTGGTCACCAGGCTCAGGTTCGTGTTCCTGACCGAGTTTATCAACTCACCCACAATTATCGATCTCATGCCGGGATTTTAAATGTGGCTTGCAGTGTAATAGATCTATTACTGCACTTCTTTCCCGAATCGTTTGATCGGATGGAGCGAGATCAAGGATTATTTCTAGGTCCCAAACCCGTCCTATTGGAATCGTGTAGTTTCAGTGACCTTGCCGTAATTCTTCGTGGTCATAAACGCAAGACGTCACCCATAGAGTTTGGTGCTCATCAAGTTGTCCTCGTTGCTTCGGATGAAGTTCGAGATTCTCTTCCGGAAGAACTGAGTCTAGCTTTGGTCATGACCATTTACGAAGCCAAAGGATTGGAGTTTGATGATGTCTTGATATACAACTTCTTCAAAGAATCCCAGGTAAGAGAAATATGCTACCATATTTCTAATTTAGGAATGTTAAAATTGTCAGCCTGTATTTTCTTCTTTTTCTATGAATAAAAGTGATGATTACTTGTATTTTTAATATTTTCCCTATAATACAACGTTTTATAAATTTATCTGCTGTGATATGTGCACACGCACAGGCAGGCAGACAGACAGACAGACAGACAGACAGACAGACAGACAGCAGACAGACAGTATAGACCAGACAGACAGCAGACAGACAGTATAGACAGTTCCTGTCTGTCTGTCTGTCTGTCTATCTGTTCGTCTGTCTGTCTGTCTGTCTGTCTGTCTGTCTGTCTGTCTGTCTGTCTGTCTGTCTGTCTGTCTGTCTGTCTGTCTGTCTGTCTGTAAACCTAAATAAAACCCGAAACACTTTGCAAATTAACATCGACGGTCATGCACTAAACAGTGTTAAAAGCAATAAATGCCTAGGTGTGCATATCGATGAAAGACTCTCCTGGGATGAACACATAGATTATGTGTCAAAAAAAATTTCGCAAGCAATTGCAGGCCTAAAGCAAGGACGTCCGTTTGTTTCTAAAGAGGTGGCTCTTACAATTTACAATTCTTTAATTCAGCCTTTATTCGATTATTGTGATGTTCTTTGGGATAATTTGATGGCATCACAAGCGACTAGACTGCAAAAATTAAAAAACCGTGCTGGCCGCGTTATTACACAACAAGGTTATGACGTCCGATCTTATGTCATTAGAGAGGAACTATAGGTTGGAAAACACTACCCTTTGTTGATCTCAAAACAGCCAAAACTATTTATAACTCTTTGATACAGCCATTATTTGATTATTGCGATGTCGTATGGGACACCATTGGAGTGGTACAAAGTACGAGACTGCAAAAATTAAACAATCGTGCTGGGCGAGTGATTACGCAAAATGGGTATGAAGTCAGATTCCGTGACATAAGAAATCAATTAGGATGGTCAACCCTTCATGAAAGACGACGAGATCATAAGTGCATCATGATGTACAATTGCTCTCATTCCTCTTTCTTGTGCAATAATTTAATAGCATTATTTATGTTCTAGGCGCAAGAAGAGTGGCGTGTTGTTACTAGCTACAAGGAAGGAGAAGATTTCCAACGTTGTGAGTGAAGCTGGTATTGCTGAAATACTCGAAGATAATTTGGAAACCAAGACAAGACCATTGGAGTTCAATCCTGATCGTCATAAGATTCTGATTTCAGAATTCAAGTATCTTTACACAGCTTTAACAAGAGCTAGAGTAAATGTATGGTTGTTTGACGAGAATGAAGAAGCAAGGGCACCCATGTTCGAGTATTTTAAGAAGCGTGAAGTAGTGGAAGTGAAACGACCGCACAAGACAAATGATGATAAAGTTTCTCTTGAAGGCATGTTTGCAGAGAAGTCAAGTAAAGAAGAGTGGACAAACCAAGGTCATTTCTTCTATGGAAAAGCTTTATGGAAAGTTGCTTTACAGTGTTTTATTATGGCAGATGATGAAACAATGGTGAGGAAGTGTCATGCGCAGATTCAAGCAGTCAAAGCCGCAAGTCTGAGAAATGAACCTCGTAAGTTAAGGATAGAATTTGCGAAAGCTGCTGACATGTTTTTGCAATGTGAAATGCGTGATAAAGCTGGCATCTGTCTTTACAACGCCAGAGAATGGCTTCTCTTGGCCAAACTCCATGAAAAATGTGGCTATGTAAGTGCATACGATAAAATCCGTTCTTTTTCCAAATTGTACTCGTTAAGAGATATAGAGAATAATAAATACATGGATGCGCGGAAATATGAAATTAATTTCGAGTGTTGACTAGGATATCTCACGAGTTAGCAAAGCGAACGAGTGAGATATCTTGGTCAACACGAGAAATAAATTTCATATTTCCAAGCATTCATGTATTGTTCTGTTAATTATATAAAAAACAGTCCTTTTTCCCCACAAAAATAGAGCAGTAAACTCTAATACGTTTCACGATAATCGACACATGTGAGATTATCATAAATAATCACACATGTGAGATTATCGTTTATAAAACACGATAAAATCTGTTCTTTTCGCAAATTGTACTCGTTAAAAGATAACGACGAGTTTTCAGTATTTGCATCATAAAAATATTAATAGAATTGTCTCTTAGTAAGTTTATTTTGAGCAGGTTTGTGGCAGATCTGCTGCCTGCTGCCCACGCCGTTCATTCGAGAACTTAGGCGTGAGGGATAATCTTGCTGGAAAATTGTTATTGTTCTTCCTGATTTATAATTAATATATCATATTTATTGCTATAACAGAAGTTCGGTTTTTTTGTTACACGTCGTGGTACGAATTGTCTGTAGCAAAATCATTCTCCACTGTATTCTTGACATGTTTTTGAACAATTATCAAATGCACAGTAGATAATAAATGTACTGTGGGAATATGGAACAAGAAAGATATACGTCATATACAGTAACTCCAAGCTAATTTTATGAAAAAACCTTAATCCAAATACTATATTATTTATTAGTTTGCCAAATATCCTGTCTTATTGTAATGTACTTCCTTTTTAGTTTCTTAAGGCTGCAAAACTCTTTCGTAAAGAGAAAAAATTCCTGGAAGCTGGTGAGAATTTTGAGAAGGGTCTGGATTTTAGGAGAGCAGTAGATTGTTTACTTCAAATCAATCATTATGACCAAGCCTTGAACGCCATCGCGAGATGCCAAGAATTGGTACAAGATAGAAACGATCTTGCTATTGTTAGTCTTCCTCGTTTTGATCAAAGAGATGAAAGTATTTGTTACCAAGCAGCTGAATACTACTTGAAACGTGACCAGCTTGACCTTATGACATCAGCCTTAGAAAAACTTCCTGAAATCAAAGATCGCATGACATTTCTCAGGAAGAATGGTTGTATTGAACAAGCCGCCAAGCTTTTAGTACAGGAAGGCAAGGGTCAAGAAGCTGCTGAAATGATGAGATCTAACGGGAAATTTTTAGAAGCTGCGAAGTTTACTATCGATGATAAATTTGCTGCTGAATGTCATTTACTTGCTACCCGCTCCGCTATTCTGTCCAAAAAAAAAAGGGAAAACCCCCTGAGCTGTGAAGAAACTGAGAAGATTGTCGAAGTTCCTGTAGATCTCCAACGCGCAGATGAATTGTATACAAAATGTAACGATCTAAATGGACAAGCTGAAGTAAAATTGGTTCGTGGTAAACTCTACTGCAATAGTGAAGAATTACAAGAAGCTGGGGGTTTGTATTATAGGGCGAGAAACTATGCTGGTCTTGCGGAGTGTTTCTTGTTGCTAATTGGTATGGAAAATGATCCAAAAAAGTTTGATCGTGGAAGAGCATTAGAAGCCGTCCGCAAGATATTTTATCTCATTCTGGCGTTGCATAAGAGGAATCAAGAAAACTCTGACCGCACGGCTATTTCAATGTGTGAAACCTACTTTGGACTTGTGGAAACAGAGGACACTCGTAAAAGGAAAGTGCCACGACTGGAAATGGTCCGGTTCAGAGATTCTCCAATTGGTCAAGAAGTAGCAACAAAAGAGGAAATTGATCTGGATGATGCTTACAGAGTTATGAAAGAACGGCTGTACGACATGGCGCACAATGTTATTCAACTTGTGTGGGATAAACAGCAGTGTATCAACGAGCAGTATGAACCATGTCCCCGCTATCTGTCTGATGCCTTATGTGAAGAGGAAGACTGCAAGTACTACCATGGTGATCTAACACGACAGCGCTTCGCCGACCGATTTTATTCACTGTTATTTTTGGTTCGTTTAGACGCGACGGTCGCCAATTTTCTCAAAGATTTAAGAAGAGAATCAGCTAAAATTGCAAACCACCTACGGCAACTTCATTATTTGTCTTTTGAATTCAAAGCTTGTCGACGACTTGTGGAATTATTATTTTCTCGAAGCGTGCAGCTTGGTAAATTCGCATGTCTTGGCAGAATGCGATGTTATTAAATTGCAGAATTACCAGCTCGCTCGTAATCGCATCATCGAATACGCCAAGTTAAAGATGTGGAAAAGCGCTAGCCAAGAAGAAAGATGGTCTGATTCTGATCTTTTCATCACAGTATCCAACCTGATGCACCTTGCCGCAGCTCCAGCAGCAGAGAAATCTTCAACCTTCTTGGTGTGGAGGAAAGAAAATTTGAAAATACATGTAATACTCAACCCACCATTTATGGCTTTTTTCGTGACACCAAAAATAGAGGTTTTCAAATTTTCACCAAGTGGTTGGAGCGCTCAAAGATTTCACTCTATCGACATGGCGATGTTCTTCGTGCAACACATTCTGTCGTTAAGACATTCCTTTTTACACCTGCCAAAAAAAAGAATATGCCGTACCCTAGTGTTGCCAATGCAGTAATGATCCTGGAGTATTACATGACAGCATGCTTGCTGTTGTATACCCGTCTCGTAATGAATGACAGTTCCATCTGTCTACCTGCCAGTTATTTGTCCTTGATCAAGTTCTGGGACATTATTAACATATCCAAACCAAACCAGAGCACTCTCTATCATGCCATTCAGCGTCATACTCCACTATTTCTAGTTCAAGATACAACTCGTCAGTGGGACCGTCTGCACATGTTGACCGAGTCTATGATGACGTTGATGTTTGGTGGAATTTCAAGGAGGTACAACATATTCACTGCTGCTTTATGCGACGAATCAGTAAGCTGCGATGAGGCAGAAAGAGCTTTGATTTTAGCCCTAACTATGTTGTGTAATTGTGGTCGTGGTATCCCGGAATCATGTGAGGTCCTCATTCGTCAACAATTTATGATCCTGCAAGTACGTAGTCACCTTCCCAAGAAGCTTAACCAGTGCATTGAAGCTGTCCGTCTATCTCACGGTATGTTTGATGTGGTCAACGCTCTGCAGGAACTGTTGTGTCAAAAGCCGCGACAGGAGCAACTATTGGACGTAAAATGGGATGAAATAAATGGAAAAGATTTCCGCAGGAATTGCCAGCCTGAACTTTATCCAAAAGTTTTCCGTTTTCTGATAAATGTTGACGAAATACCTCGTGGCCAGGAACTCGACAGTGAAGATTTACAAGACAGCAAAGATGTTCATACAAAAGATGATTTTATGGATGATTTTCAACAAAGCTTTGGTGGTGAAGATGAAGCGTACAGTAGAGGTTTAAATGAAAAGAAAGATGAAGATGTGAGAAAAAAGGCTTGTTTAACGATTCAAAGGGCGTTCTTTGACTGGAAAGAAAGAAAGTTGGCAATTGCTGAAAAGCAGGAAAAAAATCAGGAGTGACGCTGTAGAATGCCATTTTCAAGGATTTAAACTGGACAAGTCTGGCTGCACGATCTGTAAAGTTCAATTTGAAGAACCGGACCTTGGCCTCTCTGACACGAACTTTTCTTTACCATCCTCTTCGCAACATGACGATGAGGAAACAAACTCGAACTGGCGACCAAGAATACTGAAGCGAAACACTCTAAATTCGCATTGCCCAGGAAAAAGTCCTCATTGGAAGAAAGAAAGGCAGTTTAAGCAGTTTAAAGATTTCTACCGCAGAGATATTTATCCGACTTTGGAAAAGGCGCAGAAAGAGGTAGGCGAGATGAAAGTATTAAAGGATAACGCAATTATTTGCAGCTTGGAGCTTGACAGGTTGGATATAGCTCTTAGTGGATTACAGTCAGCGGTGAAAAAAGTGGAAAAAGAGTGCACTTGGGACAGTGTGTTAATAATAATGAATGCAGCTCGTGATCTTGTCAGAGCAACGGAGAAGAAAGCGCGATCTGTCAAAGCCAAAAAAGGTTCGTTGTATTCATGTATTTTTTAACTTAAACTACTGTAAACATACACCCACTATATATTCCACGAAACCAGCTTGTCATATTAAAAGGGCGAGCTTCGTACAAACAAGACGCCTGGGTCAGGCGTTCACTTGGGCTACTGGGAAAACGGCGGAGGTGCTTGAGTAAAAGGTAATGATTGAAGTGTTATTGCGGCAATCACAAAATCGAAGTCTGAATCGAAGGCTGACTGTGGTGCATACTTCACACTGGTGAACATATAATCAAGACAGTTGTCAGCTACATCACTGTTAAACTACACAAAGTCAGTGAGTCAATCACTTTCGAAATCTACCAACAACGTGCAAAAACACCTTGATCAAAAGGCAAGAAACCTAGACTCGGTCTACCATAGTAGCCCTGGCCCCAATTTCAAAAGAAATATGGGCCAGGTAACCACTAATCTCATTCTCGCGTCATCAGGGCTAAATCCACTTATGACGATTGCAATTTCACTCATAGCCACTAAAAACGCGCTAAATTTCAACCAATAGGAAAGCAGAAGTCTTTAGTGGTTACCTGGCCCATATTGTTTGATTGGGCCAGGGTACCAGGCTAGCTTCACAGTAGCTGTGCAAAGCCTGACGGGGGATTACGCAATTTTTTCAATTTTGTGTGGGAAAAAATAATAACAAACGGCTCCGAAACCTATATTCAAGCTACCACAGGCAGTAAAAAGACCGAGGCGTGATATTTTCTCGTAAACAGACCTCGTTCTCGGTTAATAATCTCTTAACAGTACATCCCGTTGTCGTGCTACTATCAATTGCACATTCAACCATTTACGAAAAAAGCATTTTTAATTTCTTTTTAAAGGAAGTGATAACGTTGTTAAAGACTATAAACATGTTGGCCAAGAAGATTCTGGCGAAGATGATGATTATGATGGAGGTGATGGTATAAAAGAAATAAATGTTCTGCCAAAAAATCGCAAGAATGGCAAGAGTAAATCAAAGGCTGTAAAGAAAAGGAAACGACCTTGAGAATGGGTTTCCTCTTTCAAACAAACAGGAGAAGTTGTTCTGATCTGAACTCGGTTGGTACGGTGTTGTGACGGCAAGTTACTGGTTTGCTCTTTTTTTAGTATAGAACTTTTAAATAGTAATAAGATTTTCCGCACTTAACGTCTAAAAGAAGAAAAGAAGCCTAAAGAAAAGAAGCCTAAAGAAAAGAAGCCTTAAAACAATAAACGAAAAAGAATTCAAAAAGGCCAGCTTGACGTCAAGTGCGAACGTATCCAGCTGTACTTGTTTTAACATATAGTCAGATATATGGTCTTGAATCTCGGCGAAAGTCTTTGCTCTATCCTTTTTGTTCACGTTTATGCAAACTTATGCACAGTGAGGACAACGGTGTACAATACACGGTGTGTTTTTCTTATAATGAAGCAATCATCCAATAGCAGCGTTTGGGTTCAGTCGTTAAATCGTGGTATTTAGATTTGATTTTTTATTTAGATATTTTATTTTAGTATAGGTGTTGATTTTACGGATCTTACGGTTATTTAAATATTAATAAGCGAAAACAAAAAGTTTGTACACGATGAAGACCGTTCCAAATTAAAATCACAGCTCATAGGAGCTTTAAAGTTTGCCGAGTTTCCTGTTTCCAGACCATTTATCGATTGACTATGGTTTAAGAGAGTCTATACCGTTTTCATCTGACGTCACGGTGGTCATACTGTTGTACGATCTTTATCCTACGAGAATTTAGCTGAAACATTTCAACATTTCCCCACCCCAACCACCCCAATGAGGCCACTGATCACGTGAGTGACAACGATCCATTCTAAACAATGTAAAATTAGGTTTGAATTAGGTTTTAATTTTCTGATTTGTATGGAACTGCTTTTAATTTTTAAACTATTGCAGATCTACAATCAGTGAATAAAGTGTTGAAATGAAAGGTACTAACTGGTGCAATGCCTTCCTTTGCCCCGTCTATTTAAAGTTTTTTTGGCGTGTAATTTGCGTTTACATCTATAGGTTTTACACGCGAGTTGAGAGGCATGATATGTTGGCAGTGAGAAATCATCTCATTAAAATCAACATTGAGAAGGGGGCAGGGAAACAGAAAATTTTAAGTTAATGACGCATGGAAAAATTGTTTGAATCAAATATTTCAGCCAATATATAAATTTACTGATTGTAGATCTGACAATCGGGATAATTATCTTTTAAGAAGTTAGATATATATAATCAATCTTTTTTACCCAATATCAATTATATCAATGAAAGCAATATTCAATTTACATGCATTTTAAAAATTTAACTCATAAAAAATCGTACATTTCTTATGACAATAAATAAAATATATATAGCACGCACTCTCAATATTTATTAAGTAGTTTTTATGCAATTGTATATATTGTTTACTGATATATATATATATATATACGCATGCATGAATGAATAAACTTTGATAACCTTACAAACGTTTTGCAAATAATGTATATGCATGCATGTTTGTTTTGTTTTTTTCCATTTGTATTCGTATACCATATTATGGATTCAGTGTTTATTTCGTGTTATTGCGGTGCCCTGAAAGTTAGCTGCCTGCGCGATTATGAAATCACTATTGCCTGGAAATGGCGGGCAGTTTGGATATCACTTTTCAAAACAAATCAGTAGATCACGACGATTTAAAATATCAGTCAAATAAACACTAATAAATGAAGTAAGAGATGTTTTAGGTGTAAAGAAATACAAGAACTGAAGTAAAAATTTGTTAATGATCCAACTCCTTTATACGCATATTTTTCGACAACTAAGAATACAGCTTTATAAAATAACATGTATACTACGCGAGCCCTGATTGGTCAATTGCCGTGTTTGGATCAGAGTATCCAAACACGGAAAATTCCCGCCAAAATGATTTTTTGAAAATGTCGGACAGTATATCATATTCACTTGTGATTATTTTATAAAAGAAATACCAAATGGTTTTTTCCGTGTTTGGAGACTCTTATCCAAACACTTGGGAAATTGCTCGACTTTCGAAAAGCTAAAAACACTCGCCTACGGCTCGTGTTTTGTTACGCTTTGCTCCAGTCTCGCAATTTCCCGCGTGTTTGGATCAGAGTATCCAAACACGGAAAACCATTTGGTATTTCTTTAATGACACACACGCAATGTTTTTGTGGGAGAAGGGTTCGGGGAGAAGTACTCCGAATGGTGAAAATTGTGGTCAGCCTCATCCCAACAACTCAACGTTACGGTCTTAGTTGCCCTAGGGAGTAGGACTCTAGTCTAATGTCCTAGGGGTCGTTGTTCCCCATGTTGGACTTTGCCCAAGGGGTAATGACACCCAAGGGCATCCTACATGTCCAAGGGGTAATAGATCCCAGAGTTGGACATTTCTTACTTTTGACTAATTCTTATAATTACATCAATTCGTATGAGTCTCTATGGGGTTGAGGGTGACCTTTGGGAGCACTTCATCCCCACAAATACGCAGAATGCGTAGGCACTCTAAATTTTCAGCGAATGATTGAGCTGACGAGAAATATTACAAAGCCGCACCATAAAGCTTAGCGCGGGCTTTTTTTTTAAAGATCTCGAGATGTGGAAACAGTTTATTGTTAACGGGAATGGTGCAAGTTTTCTTATAATAATAATAATAATAATAATAATAATAATAATAATAATAATAATAATAATAATAATAATAATAATAATAATAATAATAATAATGAATAACATTTATATAGCGCTAATTCCGTACAGTCCATTAGCGCTTTACATTTACATCCAAAATTTGCTTTAACATCCAATCTAAAAATCTATTAACATAACGTGTTAAAATGTTAACATAGTGATCATAATAAAAGTTTGATAAAAATCAATAAGTTAAAAAATAAAGTTAATTAAAAGCATCATTAAAAAGATGAGTTTTTAAAAGTGATTTAAAAAGATCTATGTTATGGCAGTTTGTAATTTCTTCCGGTAGGGAATTCCATAGTATTGGAGCGGAGACAGAGAAAGCCCTGAAACCATACGTGCGCAACTTACAAAGTTCAATTGTTAGAAAGTTCTTTGTCGAAGATCTTAGCTGACGCTTTGGCACATAGGGCTTTAACAGTTCTCTCAGATAAACAGGCGCTAAATCATGTGTACTTTTAAAGGTTAATAGAATTATTTTAAAAATAATTCTTTGTTCGATAGGTAACCGATGTAATTCCCTCAAAATCGGGGTGATATGATCATATCTATTTGATAAAACAACTATAATCTTGCTGCAACGTTTTGTACACTTTGAAGCTTTTGTGTAAGTTGCTTGGGTAACCGTAGAATAATGAATTACAAAAATCCAACTTTGAAGTTATGAAAGCGTGCACCAGGATTACAGCTGATTTCTAGGAGAGATATTTCCTTATTTTGCCTATATTCCGTAAATGATAGAATGCTGATTTGCAAATTTCGGTAATATGCTGCTCCATGGACACACTGGAGTCGAAAATCACTCCAATATTTTTAACATGTGTAGAAGATTGTATAGTGTCACTACAAACAGAGACAGAAGAGATAGACTAGGTTGTGGACGACACTGTGAATTTAGAATCAACAATTCAGTTTTGTCTCTGTTCATCTTTAACATGTTTTTTGACATCCATAGATCTATGTCACGCACGCATGTTTCGATTTTGGATTTTGCCAATTCTAGATGACCTTCAATAGATGACTTAAAAACAATATACAGTTGAGTATCATCTGCATAGAGATGAAAGTCCATATTATTATGTTTTCGAATGAGATCTGCAAACGGTGACGTGTACAGTAAGAAATTTGTTTAACGCAGTTTTCCGACGAAACTTGAAGTCGTAGATGCACCAACCCAACCCTCTGTGGCATTGCGCAGCGTGACGAATAATGCCCATGTATTGTAAGAACTCCTGGGCTCTATTTGGGAATTCATGCGTAAAAACACTCATGTACGTAGTGAAGGCAGTCGTTCATTGTTCGATCTCTGCGATATTCGTGCTGGGTTGGGTGGATCTCTTAACTTTAATCACAGAGTTCTCAAGTGTTAACATAACGGGCTCTTCGTCTGTTGTATAATAAATGGATTCTTCGGCAAATGTTTAGACAGTTCAAAAAACTCACCGGACTGAATTTGCCTCACGTATGTGGCTGGTACATCGTGGAATGACTGTCCATATGGGAGATTGCTGTCGGCTCGAAGAATTGGTGGAGATGTGTGCAGCGTCTCGGTGGTTAGGGCCGGGCGATCGTCTCAGTGCGGTTATCTGTCACGCCCCTCGTGGAAATCAGCTTCGGTTGACGGGGTTAGCGTGTTTAAATAAAGTTTTCTATCTATCTATCTATCTATATGTCATAAATTCTGCGGATCCGTAGCGGTTTCGTTCGGGACCACTGGACCAGACGAGCTTGTCATGGCTTGAACGGCAGCGCGAGCGACGTTGGTAGCTACCTCATTCACCGATTCTGGAATACTCCTCGCGACGATAGATTGTATTTGGGCCAACTGGACGTCGTTCAGTAAAGGACTTTCGCTCGGAGGTGTAGATGGCGTCTCGACGCTGGTTGATGGAACATCGACCGTGGTAGCGGTTTCGGTTGCATCGTTGTTCGTTGACGCATGTCGTTGCCATGGTCGGGTAGACCTTTTTCTGCGCATCGTTGACGAAGGTCACGGATCGACGGCTGACTATCGTTGTTGGTGCCGGCAGCGTTGCCTTGTGTTCTGCACGTGCGGAGTCATGCTGGTCGGAAAGACTGACCTTTATACCCGTCTGGGGTTTATTTGAGTTGACAGCTGAGAAATTAATCTTTATCCGGATCCCTACCGATTTACAAGGCCTTTACGCAGCTTTACATTTTGCTTAGACGTTTTTGTCTCATTAACTTAAATTTATATTTGCTATAGGCTTTTATAAAATAGGTTGCGTCTTACGCACGCTGTGATTGGTCAATTACCGTGTTTATATCAGGCTATGTAAACACGGTTGTGATGTGTCGGCACATCTTTTAGCCTTATTTCATAAAAGAAATAGAAAATGGATGCCCTGTGTTTATATAACCTGATGCAAACACTCGAGTGAGTTGGGATAATTCGAAAGTACTTATGTAAATCCTCGCCTACGGCTCGGGTTCACATAAACTTTCGAATACTTCCAACTCACTCTCGTGTTTGCATCAGGCTATATAAACACGGGCGTCCATTTTCTATTTCTTAAATATAAATTGGCTTTTAAACCTCAATGTCCTCTTGTCACCGTACGGCCGACGATACGATATAAAAGCAGAATATTTTCTTCGTTATCTTTTTTTTGCGTAGAATGATTTCTTTTGCGTTGATAACAATTAAACTTTGTTCATTACTCGATAACATGAGTAGGTTAAAGTTTTTAAATAATTAAACATTTGCTTATATTTTGAACTGGAATATAACTGACGTTTTGATATTGTTGGCCGAACTACAACATTGAGGTTTGGTCTAATTTTAGTGTAGTTTTTGTGTGTGTTTATGTCTCAAACTTCTTTCACTTCACAGGTAATGTCTGTTTTACTGATATATGGAACTGTCGCATTTTCCTCAGTACCTGTTTTCGAGACGTTACGGGACCAACTTCAATAGACGTTTCCGCATGAAGTAAATGGATCATGTGATCTTTCTTTTTGAAAAATATGATTGGCTAATGTCCAAAGTTGTCCGAAGTTATGGATGTCCAAAGTTTTGCGAGAGCCAATCAAATCTCTCAACGCGTTATCCACGCACTTCGTGCGGAAAGGTCTATTGTTTTTTAAAGTAGCATCAAATTTTCCGCCATATTGAATTTATAGTGAGCGAGCTAACTAGCGCATGCGTAGACATTTTCCCGCGGTGTTTATTCTGCCTGTCACGAGCTCGTTCGTTAGTTCGTTCGTGAGGAATACATCACGTAATATAGAGGGGCAAAGTTGCAAAGTGTCATTTCCTTGCTCGCCTTGCTTTTCGGCTCACCGTTGCACAGAGAATTACTATCGGGGATGGAGGTTACTGCCAATGAACACAACTATTATAGAAACGTTTGTACCATATGCGCATGCTCAAACTATTATTTATAGCAGACGAAAGCGTAGCAGACGTATAGAACTTTACACTTACAGTCATGGAAAGAAAAATAAATTGAATAATCATAAGTTGTTTTTTTCTTTTGTTAATTGCTTTTACGTTAATTGTTTCTCTTTCAATGCTGGTCTTAATCATTGTAAAGCAAAGAAAATCCACGACTCTGCAAAACAGAATAATATTAAAACTACCACAAAAAAATAACCAAAAGATATTGATTTTCGCACAAACCTCCCTTCTTCGTTACTTGGTTTGGTGTTAAACGTTAAATAATAATAATTTAATCGAGTACTAGGTCTGAGTTGCAAAATCAAGGATTTGTCTGAGGCTCTCGTTTATGTATGTGAAACTGGCTTCATATACTCAATATCTGTGCGCGCAAGCGCTGGGCCAAACGTGCCATTGCTGCCTAATAAACACCTTCGTGGCCTGTGTAATTTACTTGTCAGTCTCGAGCATGCACTCGTCTTGGCTCTTCACGCGTGTACAATGCATGTGCATTTTTGTTCTGTTGGAAGACAAAATTTAAAGCGATTATGTGACCGTAACAAGAAAGAAATTAAGGTAAACTAATTACTGTTCGTTTATAGAAGAAAGTATAGGATGATTTAGTACAGTCCAGGTGGTTTTGTTTAAAATAATTTGATATGGTGTGCTGGTTTAAATATTATTTTTAGTGGGTTTTTCCCTTTATTTCTTTTTTTATCTGTTAGGGTTTATACCGGGTGGCGCAAAATAAAGTACCCCTGTGTGATTCAGTATAACGTAAAAACTAGAAAAGCTATTACACTATAACAACTTTCTTTCCATTCAATATTGGCTAACTTAAATTTTGATATACAAATTTTGCATTTTCATGCAATATTGACCGAGATACAAACGTTTGAATTTGCATGAACTTTTAAACATTTGTTTAAAAACGACGAAAAAAGGGGTATTAATTAATTCGAAAACCATTACTATTTTATCATAAGTATTAAGTATTGGGAATTTCAATGAAGTGAACTTCAAGTTGAGGATGTGTATCTGTAAAAGACTTATGATGTACTTTCTTTCCTTTAACTACAATAAATTAGTTATCAAGTTTTAACAAACTGTACGTACCAATATTACGGCTTTAACATTGATAGGCCGTTTTTAGCAAATTTTTACATTTTTACACGGACAAAAATATTGGGACACTTAAGGCTTTCCCCCTCTCCCCCTATTCAATGTTGTTCATTAGTGTCTGTTAGTGTGTGTTTTGATATTTTTTTTATTCCAGTTGATAAACGCGCGAAATATTTCAACATTGAATAGGGGTATGGGGGTTGAAGACGAAAAATCTCAGTGTCCCAACGATTAATGTCTGAGGTTGTAGCTGGAAGTTTACGGCTTATGTTCACGACGACAGCCTTCCATGCTCCAAGTAAAAACAAAGGCGGAGTTAACAAGTTTTGAACTAGAACGGAAACAGAGAGCCCCTCTTCTCTATGTCTTTTTGGTGACTATTGCGTCTTCAAGAAAATAAAATCCTGAGTGGCTTCCCACGCAGTATAGCAGTGGTTCGACAATAATGATAACTGTAGCATATTACCAGTAAGCCTGGTTTTCACTAGAGCAAGCATATAGCCATAAAGCATAATAGCCAGACTTGGTAAGGTAGGTATCTGACATTTTGCCTAGAAACATACAATTAATAATTGTTGCTAAACGCGACAATTATCGTTGATGCGCTGTAATGGCATGTTAATCTAAAAGTTTCACAGATAAAACTATTTTTTGTTTTGTTTTTAACTCAGGGGGGGGGGACAAAATCAATTTGTGGGGGGCTCAAGGGTAGACTGGGGGGGCCTTCGCCCCAGCTTTTATGTTAAAAAAGGCCCTGGTGGCTATGCTTTTCACACATTTTCATGCATTGCTTGTCTATATCTTATAGTCACATGTACGCATTGCGTACCTATTTCTTGTTAATTCATGGACACAGAATAGGAAATGAACAGAAGGTCTACTCGCGTCGGAACCTTTGAAGTTTTCGTCCTCGCGCCAATCTCGTTCCCAGAGCCTTCTCACGCGGGCCGCGCAAACAAAGGCTCTGGGGATAATCCATCGCCGGAAACCGAAAAACAGGTTGCCAATTGAAAAGAGCATGCGCCGCCAGAGATCGAAATCGTCGCAAGTGGAAGTTCGAGTCAAGAACTAAACAGCATTTTAAACAGCTTCCAAGAGAGAAAGCGGTGAGTAGCAAACTTGTCGTAACCGAAGTGGCACGGCGGACTAGTAATTTCAGAACTACGCATCGTTGAAATATATTGTGTACGTATGTTGGCAGATGTTGAATGAGCTTTCATTTGATGTATAGTTCAAGATTTTGCGTTTTATGAAAAATGTCAAAAATGTGCGAACCACTGTCCCAAATAATATTATGGGATTTATGCAATAAATAATATTAAAACTAGCTGTGTGTTGTTTGGGTGGCTCCAACTCCCCCGGTTCATTGGGGCTATCTGGTCACGCATGGCACACGTGAAGTGTCACACTCCAGCGATCAATGAATCGGGCACTGTTGATCAGAGGCACGTGATACGTGCGTGCTTAGAAGGCTGATGCAATATCCGGAACTACTAGTAAACGTTTCCTGGGTCCCGGGCTCAGCTTTGTTGGCACAGTTTCTCGAGTGGTTCTTCCCACCCTCCTCCCCACAACGTGCTATCGAGCGCCAGTGACTGCCTCCTTCCCCTGGTTCGCCGCCAGTTACGCTTCAGTTTCTTGTCGTGGCATAAGCGCCAGTCCACACGCTCCTCGGAATTTTAAGCCTCCGCATCTGCCAACGGGTGCTCCTCCCTTGTTACTCGGTCATTAGCAAACAGACTCACTTGTTATTCGCGTGGTTGTGCAAGCGCCAATCCACATGCCTCCTGCCATGGAGTTTGAAGCCTCCGCAACTGCTAACGGTTGCGCCTCAGTTAGCTAATGTTTATCACGTCTGTGCGTCCTCTACACCTCTCCCACTTCCCACTGTAATCTTGGAGCCTCTCTATTCCTTCACCAGATGCACCTCTGGTGTTCAGCAAGGTTCGTTTGCAGAACTTTTTGTTGCTAGCGCCGGGAGAGGGCTCTCCCGGGAGAGGGCTCTCCCGGCTTGCCAACGGTTGCTCCACCGTTGTTGCTCCGTCTAATTTGTAGAAGGAGTAAGCTGTGAGCACAGACGCCGTGAGTCTTGCTCTCCCTGGCATGCCAGGTGATACATTAATTTGTTAGCTAATTTGTATTGTACGTTGTCTTCCTGTGTTGCTTTTTTTTTTTATGTTGCTTTATGTTGCTTTATGTTGCTTTCATAACATTTATGTTGCTTTCATAACCTAACTGTTCTATCTTAGACAGGATATTACTTGAACTCTCTCGGTCTTGCTGGCCGGGTGATCTGCATTGCATTTGGCGTCCAGTGTGTTGCAGTGTCTGTTGCAGCTGTTTCCTACGCCTTTTCTATAGGTTCAGGTTTGTGCAGCCACATCATGGGTGAGTACTTGTATTATTTACTTTCTTTCTCCACTAGTCTAGTAGTGTGAACCGTAATCCCCTGGTTGAGAGGAGTTTCTCGGTCGCGCAGGAACACCACTATTACCTAAATGAGTAGGATCGCGCTTCGTGTGCCAGCACCAGACTGGTCTGCCAGGCCTTGGCGACTCGCTAGCTTGGTGGTGTAATGATTGCCGGCCCGAGATGCCCACCGGGGATTGCGACCCTCCAAATTTAGTACTGTGTACGTCTATTTACTGACTTATCCATGCATCCTTGTATCTCCTTACTACACAGCGCTGTTATTAATTACAAATAAACAGGAAATCGACGCAATGAACCAAAACGACAGACGTTTTTCCATTTTTTAAATATTTCCCGTTTAATTAGAAGCTTGAAATTTTTACCCCGAATAGAATTTTTCAAGAGCTTCTGTATGATATATATCTCAATGTTGTGCGTTAAGTATATTTCAAAAGAAATCTAAAATTCTGTAACACTTGTGAGAAGTCAATTTCCTGTTTATTTGTAATATTATTTCAAACAGCGGTTCGCACATTTTGGGCATTTTAACAAGTTTAATAAAACGCAGAATCTTGAACTATACATCAAATGAAAGCCCATTCAACATCTAACAACATATGTACACACTATACTTCAACGATATGTAGTTCTGAAATTACTAGCCATCTTGTTCCACAACTGACATAACAAGATACCGACCGCTTTCCCTTTCGAAACCATGCCACTGTTTAACTGCTGTTTGGTTCCAGAGGTTTGGTTCTTGACAAGTTTCAGTCGCCAGATAAAATTTAAAACCCCTCGAGGCTTTCGAAAGAACAAGGAATACAGATTTTCAAATGTCCCTTGATATAATATAAACCACTGTCAATTATTCAACCAATGAAATGTCGATTTGAAACGGTTATCCCAGAGCCTTCGTTTGCGCGGCCCGCGTGAAAGGCTCTGGGAACGAGATTGTCACGTATGAATTAACAAGAAACATGCGCGACGCGACATGGGCACGTGTCATGGGTTGAATTTGTGACGTAATAGAGATATCACGTGATAATGTCAAAGGAAATTTGAAGGAAATCTAAATAAAATATCAGGAAATTTCAGCACAACAAACATAGCCTGCGAGCCGGCTCTCCTTTGGGGGATTGGGGAGAGGAGGAGAAGGAGAGCCTGCACGCGTACAATCTCGTACCCAATCTCAAGCCCATAGTCACCACCTTTTTGGTCAGCGGGAGAGCGCGGGGGAGACTCTGGGGAAACTGGATTGATTCTCTGTTTTGATTGGCTCATTTAAATTTATTGAATTCATCGATTCAAAACATACAGATTGTAAAATAATGAAAGTCAAATATATTGCTTAATTCAATAAACATATATATCTTCAAATTTAGACGCTTCATTTACATCTCCTCTCTTTGTTTGATATATCTGGGTCTCAGTCACACAAACAAACTTCATAGCAAAGTTTAAAAGACTTAAGACGAATTTGGAACAACATTAATGTCGCGATGAACAAAACAAACCCTGGTGGGATTTGTCGTTATATTTGATGTATAAATGTAAAACAATTTAAACAACGAAAAAGCATATTTAAGACAATCGCTTGTGATCGTCTGATCGAGGACGATATTGGCGTCGTGAATTGATAGTTTAGTAAGTTTACCTTGGATTTCAAGAACGTTTATGTCAAGTGCCACCACCAGCAGTGTCAGTCTTTCCCCGACAATTTTAACGTGCATTTGATCTGCATTTTTAATATGCAGGGTTCTCACAAATATAGTATTTGCGATTTCAAACAAATATAATGAACACAACGCACATCCTGCACAGCAGCTGAGGCTACGATCATGCGCTTAACAACCGGAACCCCTCATGTCAGGGGTAATTAAATCCAATTTCCCCAGAGTCTCGAGCAGGGTTTGGCAGTGCTTTCCCCGCACGAGAAGGCCCCTACGCGCGATAAGTCCCCTACCATATATGGTATGGTGGCCAGCGCCATTTTGTGCTGTGGCGTTCATTACAAATGGCGGTGTATTGCGATCATTTTTTTATTTGATTAAAAGAATCATTCTTTCAGAAAATGACACACATAGTAATATATTATCAAGAAAGTTTTTGTTCTCGTGATATTTTTTAGGAACATTTGTCTTGGAATTTAATATAAAATATGAGTCATGAGTGAGATCTTTGTATTTCAGTTTTGTCCATGTGTTGAATTCATGTGTTGGTATTCGTGAAATAGTGCGATGTTAGTCCTAATGTAATATGTTTAATATAAACAAAGAAGAGTATATTTAGTGGGCAGAGATGCTTCGCCCGACGCCCATTCCCTTACTGTATGGACTTCTAAAATTGTCAAACCAACAGTATACGTGACTGTTATTAGTGGCATGTTTCATACATTTGCCAGTTTTCTTCGAACTGTTATACAGTTCGATATCTAGACTTGAGTTCACCTAATAGAATATTATAAATTAAAATTATAAAATATCATTTCAAGAGATTTAAGATCACATGCAGCAATCTCCAGGTTTGGCTGTCAATCTCCATTCTCCAGGTTTTTTATCATTATATTGTAAAATCTCCAGATTTAGTGTTTGGTAAAGTTGGCAGGTCTGTATACCATTTCTTCATTTAAGTGAGTCTATGTAGTTAGACCAACTAGTATTTTTTTCTAGATAAAAGCATTTACAAAATGTGAAGATTTTTAATAACTATTGGGAATCAAACTCATATAATATATATGGCTGAATGTATTATGTATACAGGTATGTAATAGTCTTTTCGAAATAACTAATGTATGTTCCCGTGTATAAATAGATCACACACAAGGAGGAGTGTTTCATCAGGATATCCAAACACCGAGACGTTCTTGAACAAACTTTTGAGGTGTTTGGATTTCCTGATGAAACACTCCTCCAAGTGTATGATATAGCATCTGAAAGCATATGGCGTAAGCAACAGTGGCTGTGCGCTACTAGGAGATTACCTGTCTGGAAGCAGAGAGTGAAAATCTGGGATACATACTCTAGTTGGGAAACTGTCATGAGAGGTGTGCTACAAGGGAGTGTCGTAGGGCCAATGTTTTTCAATATTTTCATAAATAATCTGTTTTATCATATTAAAATGGTAAAGCTACATGCTTATGCTGATGACAAACAATTGTATGACTCGTACAGTGTATGTGGATCCCATTGCTCTTGATAGGTGCATTCAGAATTATCTCAACCTTGCAAATTTATGGTACAAAGAAAATGGCATGAGTGTACTGTTAATCCTGGTAAACATCAAGCTATGGTATTGGGTAGTACTGATCATGAATTCTCATTTCCGATTAAAAGTTCAATAGATCTATTTGGACTAAATATGGATGACAAGCTTAATTTTGACAACCACATCTCTACCATTTGCAAAAAGATTAACAATCAATTTAATGTAATGAAAAGGTTCCAAAGCTGATTATCAACTACACGCGTAAAAACGCACAGCCTGTTGCAAGTTGTCAACAGGCGTGAACAATGTTGTTCGGAACAGCCGTGAACAATGCTGTGCTGCACCCTGTGAACAGTATTGTCAACAGTGCTGTTCATGCCTGTTCGAACAACAATGTTCACGGATGATGAATCAACAGGCGTGAACAATGCTGTTCTAACAGTGTTTATCATGCCTGATAACAATCCTGTTTTTACTGTGCCAACAGACGTGAACAATGTTGTTGCAACAGGCTGTATCAGGGATGTTTTCCTGGACGTAAAAAACTCCGGTACGAAAATTTACCCCGGTTGCTTCGAGCCTTCGACAACGAGCAAAGAGCTGGTCTCCTTCGCAGCCGTTCTTATGGCGATCCTATTCTTCGATCCTGTTTTTCCTAGGACCAAAGAATAGCACAGGCAGAAAAACGGCTGCGAAGGAGACTAGCAAATCGCAAGCTATCGAAAAGCTCGACACAATACAGAAGAAACGGGTTCGAGATGGAGACAAATAAAACTCTGCGACTGAAACAACAGGTATGTAAAAACTTTATTCTGTTTAAACGTACATATCATGTGTTTTAGAACAATGAAAAAAGATATATGTTCTGTTATATGTATAAAAACAAAAACCCGAAGTTACTCTGTCTATGAGTTGATCTCCAGGTCGCAGTTTTGAAATTCTCTTCCAAACTATTAAAAGAGAAAAAGAAACACATTTGATTAGTGCCTGGAATTCGTGATTCGTAAACAAATTCTCCAATTTCTATTATTTTTCAGCCACATATGTTGAATGCTAAGCAAATTCTTCTTCTAATTAATATAGTTCTTCTTGTCTGGCAAAACTGAAATTTACAAAGTGAACTCAGTAATGAAGAAAAACAAATATCAGTTTTTTATAGTTATAAATTGCTATCAGCTATGAATTATTTCCATGTGAAGCCAGTGCTAAAGCAAAATACTTACATGTAGATCCTATTATCCTAGTTTCTTGTTAAGCCCAAGTGCCATTAAGCTATATAAAAAGAAAATTAAGACAAATATCAAACATGGTATCTAGTTTCTAATAAATTAAACCTGTTTAATTAAATTGCCAATTAATTAAGGTCTTATTTTTTCATGCATTTACTCACATATACTTGCAATAGCATCAGTTGTTGCCATTACATATCTGTTAATCAAGCCATGTACTGTATACTTTAAAGAAAGAGAAAACAATTACTTCTTGAAACCTGGTTGGGGTTTTTCTGCCTTAGTGCAGTGAATGTTGGTTGACAAAGCTAAATATTTCATTCTTTTCTTGTCTTTTTCCTGAAATATTTCCTGTAAAAAACAAAATATTTTCCTTGCAGCACTGCATCATGCTGTTGTGCAGTGTATTTATATATTTTTGATGCATTTTTTGCTAAATGCTTATTGTATTTTTTAACAGAAATTTGGCACATCTAAAAGGAAATCTTAGGGGCTGTTTACATGAGTTGACTCAACCAAGCTCCTCTCATCAAAATTTTTCATAATGGCTGCAAGAGAAGTTTAATTTCAATTCTCTTACAATTATTATGTACACTGATATTAAAGGAATGTTATTACCTGAACTGAAAGATGAGTCCAAATGGCTACAGGTACAGATGAGCATCCTGGAGCACGCTAGCTAGTCCTAAATTTCTTGGGTATCCGATGTGATATTCCCTGTATTTTAAATAAAAGGACCTTAAATTAGAGTAATGTACTGTGTAAAGCTTTGAAATTAGGTATTTTAATAGTGATGTGTAAATGGTTTTAAGTATTTAATACTGTATTGTGATTTGTGAATTTCTAACATCCAATGTTATAAAAAATGCTTTTGGAAGTCTCCATGCACCCCCCCCCCCCTATCTCCTCTATGCATGCATCTAACCTTGGGGCTGATCCATATTTGTTTCTTGCATTATGTGAAATGCAATGCAAAAAATGACAAAACACCCACATGCACCCTGCCTCCCAATAGGTTGAACAACTATTAACCTCCTTTAGAATGGCTGATTTTCTTCCAAATTGAATATAAATAATCTTCCACACCTCATACAAAAATGGCTGGACTGAATTTTATTGTTTGGCATGGTTTGCCAAGGAATCATTTTTAATAGTACATCATGTGAAAAGGTATTGCAACAATTAATATACCTACCTCTCATTTTTGACAAAAATGTGGTCTATTATGAAGGTGGTCCAAAAACCCAACAACTCCAACAAGTGAAATTATTATGGGGGCCACTTTTTAATATGGTCAGCTATGCATGAGCTTGAAGCTATAATGCTCTGATGATTGCAACTCATAATCAGGTAAAAAATATTAAATAGGAAATATAAATCATAGTTGTTAAAAATTATGTGGAGTTAGTCAATGAGAAGGGTGCCAAAATTTGTCAGAAAAAAATTATTTTCTACTATTAATATATTTCTTACTATAATATTAAACATATTAGTTATTTGGATAGTTCACACTCACCTTTATTTAGTTGAAAAGATTCAAAAGAAAACCACTTTGTCTTTGAATAGAAAAAGTAAAAAAAACAACTTCCTTGCTGCTGACACCATAACGTTTTGTGGAGCAGTCCATCTTTCATTTCACCTTTTATTAACCTCTTTACAATCTTTGTGTTTCTTCGTATTTAAAAAAACCAGCATCCACTTCTTTATAGTTTTCATAATAGCTTTCTGTCAGTCTTCGCCTGTCAAGAAAACTGTCTTTTTTTCATCTTCAAGACACTGTAAATCCACACGGGTTTTGGTACATATTTTCAGCGACAAAAACACTTGCAGAAAGATGCCACAACTTGAAATTAACATTGAACTATTATATTTTTGAAAAGACGTGAAGTTTTGAGTGCTTTAATTGAGAATTCGGCTCTCTTCTGTTCGTTTTTCCATGCCAGATATTAAAAGCGTTCACTTCCCCCTTTCTTTTATCGCTCACGAACTGATTCGCCAAAATAACCGCGAGAAAATCGCGTGTGCATACAGTTCATACGCTATTTTTGTCCAACAACACTGTTCACGCCTGTTGAAACAACATTGAACAACCATGTGAATCCAACAGCGTTGTTCATGCATGATACAACAGGTTGTTATGGCATGATGAAGTAACAGTGCTGAACAGCCATGTTATAACAACAGTGAACAATGCTGTTCTAACAGTGTTGTTCTCTCCTGTTCCAACAGCCATGAACAGCTACTGTTGCTTCATCATTGCTGAACAATGCTGTTGGAACAATGATGAACAATACTGTTGGTTCAACAGTGCTATTCACGCATGATAGCCGCCTTGTTACAGTACGTACTGTTCAGCCATCATTGTTGCAACAACCTGTGCTATTTTTGGCTGTGTAGTACATTATTACAATTAGGCAGGGGCGGATCTAGGGGTCGTCAAACCAGTCACGCGACTAACGTAAAAATTGCGGAGTTAAATAGTTAATTAATTAAAATTCGAATGATAGTCGAGTTATCTATTTTCAACCAGCGGCACCATTGTAGTCCAGTTATCAAGTTTCATGCTGCAGCTGAGTTTCTGTAAAGTAATATTATCAAGTCAACGAACAGCGGACTTACGCGTGATGAGTTTTGACCGATCTGAGTCAGATTCTAGCCATCTGATTGGTCAATATGCTCATCTCCATGGAGATCAGCAATTTTGACCGATCTGTGGGGAGTTCTGACCGATTTAGGAATCAGGGGCTCGTATACAAGCTATCTGATTGGCTAATTCAACAAATATTCGTATTCTTATTGGTCACATTTTTTGACCGATCTTGACCGATTCGCAGTGTGGGATATGTTGTTGCTGTATACACTCAAGGGCTGACGAATCCAGTCTTTCTGATCGCTGCTTGGCCACTGAGGTTCATTTCGAAGTCCCACGTTAGAATAGAAAGAATTTAAACAGCAATGTCTTGTAGTATTTACGATACTGTTCAGTCCGCGCTTGCTGGGAACGATAAAAAATGTCTACAAGAAATGTATGCTGATCTGATGAAGCGAATCGATGCTTCGCCGAAGAGTTCTGTTGAAGAGCTTTCGAGTGCGATAAACAGCGCGAACTTCTGCCTCAGTAGAAATTTTGTTGCCGAGACTTTGATCCCGAAGTGTGTTCGAGATCAAAAGAACAAGTCCTGTACTGCTATAAGGTAAATTAAACATATTTTGTCTTGTTTTAGAATGTCTATTAACAGAACAAGCTGTGCGCCGATTTTAATATTTAGGCTTGTATATGTAAATGATCTCGATGGAATTTACCCAAATTAGCATATTTTTGCGGTCAAAAGGTTATTAATATCTAAATCATATAAATGCATTATAATCTGATTATTATACTGATTATTGGTAAATTAGGGTAAGTTTATGTGTCAGTTGGGTAAAACGTATAACGTAACATGATATAATCCATAATTACACCCCGATTTTACAGCTGATTATTGGTAAATTGGGGTAAGTTTATGTGTCAGTTGGGTAAAACATAAACTATGTAACATGATATAATCCATAATTACACCCCGATTTTACTGATTATTGGTAAATTGGGGTAAGTTTATGTGTCAGTTGGGTAAAACGTATAACGTAACATGATATAATCCATAATTACACCCCGATTTTACTGATTATTGGTAAATTGGGGTAAGTTTATGTGTCAGTTGGGTAAAACATATAATGTAACATGATATAATCCATAATTACACCCCGATTTTACTAATTATTGGTAAATTGGGCCGGGTTAGTTTATGCATCAGTTGGGTAAAACATATAACGTAACATGATATAATCCATAATTACACCCCGATTTTACTAATTATTGGTAAAATGGGGTAAGTTTATGTGTCTGTTGGGAAGAACATATAACGTAACATGATATAAACCATAATTTCACCCCTATTTTATTTTATTGGTAAATTGAACCCGCAAAGATACAATTTCGATATATATTTATAAGTAATAACATGACTTGAGGGAAATTAGCGATTAAATTTCCCCGCCGCCGAGGGAAGATTAGTTTTACAAATCTTCCCGAGGCAAAGGGGAAATTTAATCGCTAATTTCCCGAAAAGTCATGTTATTAGTTTGTAATATTATGATCGCCGAGGAAAACTTTGAGAATCTAACCAACAGGAAATTTACACGGTTGATCAGAGAAGTTGCATCTAATTTTCCCGTGGATGTTGATGAGGGAAAATATATGCAAGCGGGAAATTTAGAAGAAGACACTAAAATATTTCTGTCTTCTAATTTTCCCTCATCAACATGCACGGGAAAATTAGAAGACAAACGATAAATTTCCCTCTTGCATGAGCGATGAGGGAAATACGAGGTTTACATATATTCCCTCGGAGAACAAAATAATCCGAGGCGATCATGTTATTAATATATATATATATATATATATATATATATATATATATATATATATATATATATATATATATATATATATATCGAAATTGTCCGAATATATCGAAATTGTCGATATTGTTCAGCAATTTTATTCGATTTCAAGTATGCTAGGCAAGACCGTTTCCGTGACAAACAAGATGGACTGCTTTCATTAATTCCTGAATCCTGAATCTTTGCGGGTTCAAGTTTGCGAGACATTAGTGAGAACCAAAATATTGTTCTTTACTAGCCGCTCGTATAAAAGCACTTCCATTATTTGCGTTGTTTCAGCTGACCGACACGTCAAAACACTCCGGAGACGGAGAGTTTGCGTGAAGCTTTCACGATTACCACAATAATGAATTAATTAACGAAAAATATCAGAAAAAGACTTATCACTCTTGAAATATAACTTGATAATTTACTTGATGGATAATTTATAAGAAGCATTTAGTCACCGTAGCCACTCATGACGGAAATGGTTTGGACCGCCATATATGGTAGGGGCCTTCCTGGGTATTGGGGGCTTCTCGTGCGGGGAAGGAACTGCCAAGTCTAGTCCAACCTCGTACCCAGGGTCTTATCTCCGCTGCTCCGCCCACCGCTGCGAAAAGACCCTGGTTGCGGCTGGTCACGTGCCCCCTAAAAATTGGGGGGTTTTCAATTAACGATTTAAAAAATACTCAGGGAGGAGTGACAAAGGCACAATTACAACCGCTTCACCGTTTTGTTTATACAAATAATATATTACGTCTGGCGTCGTTGTCTGGCGCCAGGCTGTTGATCGCAAAATATCTGTTGAAATGAAAACAACAAAAAACAAACGTACTTGGTGTTGACAAAACATATCTCGCTTTCTTCTTTGGTGTACGTCGTCGAAGAACAAAAGATCATGTCGCATCCAAAGAAATCCCGAAGAAGATATACCAATCGACTCGAATCGACTATTAAATGCACCGTCGAATGCGTGTCGACTTCATCGCTGTGTTGGTGATGTGAACTGTGAAGTACCTTAAGCATTTGTACAACAAGGCAAATTTTGAACTGCAATATTTGGCCGAAATGCCTTACGGTAAAAGACTTCCTTGCGACGAGTGCTCTTCCTCGTTTAATCTAAAGGCCATGTGAAAGAAGATTACAAAATTTCACAAAGTTCAAGACGTTGGTTTGCGAGAGCCAAACCGCTTTCTCTCGCATCAAAAAATGCATTGACATTTCAGCCAATGCCCCGATAACCGCGGCGAAAAGTGCCGAAAGAAGCGATTCAGGAAAGATTGCAACTATACAATATCAAGCCGACTAGTACTGTCCTTTCACGCGCATTTGTCATCAACAGAAAGTCAGGTAAATGCAGTTGTTGAATCGCGTTTTTCATTCTTTCAGTAAACTTTATAGTTCGCCTAAATCTAATATCAGATTTAAGAATATGAGTATTAAAACTGGACTTGTTGTAGCATTGTCATTGAGTGTGCAGCTTACTAAAGCTAACCACCCCTCCCATGATTTAAAATTTGTTTAGGCGGCACGTGACCAGCCGCAACCAGGGTCTTTTCGGAGATAAGACCCTGGGTACGAGGTTGAGTCTAGTCTAGGAGTCTCCCCCGCGCTCTCCCGCTGACCAAAAAGGGGGGTGACTATGGGCTCGAGATTGTCTCGTACCCAGAGCCTGCGATCCTTTTTAGCCAAAAGGATCGCAGGCGCTGGGTACGAGATTGGCACGCGTAGTATTGTTTTTTGAGAAGAAACGTTCCAAATTGGGACGCAGCTCACTGATTGGACGAGATGCTGATTGTTGACGTACAACCATATATTAATAGACTGCTGTTAATTTGTAAAATATTAAGTGCATTTGTGTCTGAAAGATATTTCCATCAGGTAAATATTTTTAATATCTTTGATCATTTATCAAGGGTTGTACGAACCGTATTAAAATCATATTATTAGGATAGACCCAGATCGATAGACCCGAATCGTTTTGAAACGAAATACTGACGTTTCGAGGGGAGTCCTTGCTTGAAATGTCAGCGTTTCAGATTCGTTCCAAAAATTTCACCACCTTTTCCCTTTGCCACGGTTGTTAAACACTTTAGTATAGTGTGAAAGCAAATCGTCCTCTCATGGATAAGTCAATTAATTGAAAATTTGGTATCAAAGGACAACTTCCCACGATTGAGAAAATATTATCTATAAAACAAACGATAAGGTTCGAAACACCATTCGCCTGCAATACACACAGCTTTTTGTACCAGCCTGTATCTCTCGGGATACGATTATTTATATGACTAAAGTGAGTTAAAGTCTGAAAGACTCCGGCTCCTTCTTTTCAGTTCTTCCACTCGATATATGAAAATATATAGAGATAGGAAAAAGTCAGACAGGACGTACCGAAGTGACACGGCGGCTATACGGCATATCATTATCTTGTCATTTGTGGAACAAGATGACTAGTAATTTCAGAACTACGCATCGATGAAATATATTGTGTACGTATGTTGTTATATGTTGAATGAGCTTTCATTTGATGTAGAGTTCAAGATTCTGCGTTTTATAAAACTTGTTATACTGTCCAAAATGTGCAAACCACTGTTCCAAATAATATTTCATTAGGCGAGGAAGTAAAACCGTTTTCTTGTTTACATTGCTCGTCTGGTTTGTGATTGGTCGCTTTGGACAACCCGTAATTAGCTATCAAATTTGAGTGCCGCCCCTTCTATGCGTGCAGGCTCTATATTTCACTACCTCCCGCCCTACCCAAGAGCCGGCTCGCAGGCTACAACAAACAGGAAATCCAGTTTCGGTTGTGTTGTGGAAGCACTGCTATATTTACTTTCAAGGGGGCCAGAAGTTTTGCTTCAAAACAGACTTTCTCGTACATTTGGGAAACCACGGTGAAGTGATGGGTCAAGTAAAGTGGCACAAGGTAAATAGTACTGTTGGCGATAGTCCTTGAAGTTATAAGATCAATTATAATTCCTTCATTTTTGGTCACCTTGAACCTCGTCCACTATGTCTTAAATACTCAACTATTTACACGTTCGAAACGCACTGTTCCTTTGTAAAGACTGGTCTTAGGAGCAATATGTAAGTTATTGTAGGAAAGCTTTGTGAAGTGTGCCAGTTTAAGCAAGCTAAGGACGGCAATCTAAAGTCTGTTCAGCATATTAAAGCTTACTGAGTATTAAGTATTGAATACTTAAAGTATGTTTTTCGACATTCAAAAGCTTTAGAGTTCTAAAAGGGTTTTGTCGAATAGTTTGAAGTCAAACTCAGCTAACAGGTTTCGCCGTTTCACGAGTTTAATAACGTCGAATGAATATATAAGCTTTAATAAACGTTAACTAACTATATTATACATGTATTTGATATTTGAAGTTGGGCGGTTTTAGGGTTGTTTCTGTGTTGATTTATATTAAAAGGCACATAAAATTGTATGGCATATTAAATGACAGTTTGAGTAAAATATAATAAATGTCCTTTTTTGGCCTGCAGGCTCAGGCAGGAATGTGTTAAAGTCACAGGATTTTCCAAATTATTTTGCTTAATAGACTATTAAGGCAGATCTACTGTATAATTATGGTACATGTATATTATAAGTACTCGGGCTACTGTGTTAGACCGACTCCAAGTCTGTTTCTGGGTTGTTTTTTTTTTGCTAACACAAAATTGCATTTTTACACATTTCTATTAATGCTTCCAGTAACTTCCAGTGAGTTGTTAGCCGTGTGACTGAGTGAGTGAGGCTATGAGGCATGTTGTAAGTTCTTTGCTCGTTTCACTTTTGGAGTTGGACAAAAAGTTGAACAGCTTTGCCTTTTGAGCAAGGTGCATGTTCTTGCACATTGTTGGTAGATTTTGAAAGTGACTGGCTGACTTTCTAATTTAACAGTGATCAGATGTGGCTGACAACTAGCCTTGACTGTAAATATGTTCACCAGACAGTGTTAAGTATGGCATCACATTCAACCTTTGATTCAGGCTCTGCGTACTTGCCATTAGCCCAAGTGACCCAGGCATCTTGTTTCATTTATTTTCATCGTTTTGTGGCAACAAAAGTTTCTTATTAGGATTTTTTGTTTGTTTCCAATCATAGGGCATTTAACAATTTTCATAATGCCCATGGGCATTACAGAGAAATCTTGCCAATGTCAGCAACCAATCACAGTGTGTGATAAGTAATGCGTGCCATATAATAATACCATGCAATTACTCCTAAACTTAAAAAGTACAAATAAATGTTGTTGTTGTTGTTGTTGTTGAGCATGGACAGTGGTGGCATTATGTGGGGGTGAGCCGTCATTTGAGAATTTTTTTTTGGGCCTTTTCAATTCTCACAAAGTGATAAAAATGGCCCTGTTGCCACCTGTAAAGCCTCACTGAGAAGGGATGTAGCCATGCAGGGTTCGCTTCCTCCTTCACATGATGAAATTTTGTTTTATCAGTACAGTAATTGTAATTAGGCTTGTGCATGTTCCCAATAACCAGGATGGCTAGCTAGTAAGCAAAATGGAGACTTTCAATTCTTTACGACTTTGCATTCACATATGTTAGTTTAATATCTATGGTAGTTTACCCATATAAATAGCACCTAACTGCTATAAGAGTAACCTTGGTCTCATTAATATTTAAACAATTATGTTATGCACAATCAAATGCAATATTTGTGAAATATGCTATCTGGCTGTATATGTCAATAAAACTAGTTACTTATATGAGACAATGAGTTCAGGTATAAGGTACATTGGATAGTACATTATGTATATTCAATATTTGTACCAACTGTCTATTTGCAACTCACTTTTCACCCAAATCTTCGGAAGTTCGTTCCGAAGTTCGCAAGTTCGTTGGGAAGTTCGTAGTTCGTTTTGAACTACGTGTTTGATTGGTTGCGTGGTTCCTAGCAGCCAATCAAATGCGTAGTTCAAAACGAACTTTGAACTTCCCAACGAACTTGCGAACTTCGGAACGAACTTCCGAAGATTTGGGTGAAAAGTGAGTCGCAAATGACTGTAACACTTTTATGCCTGAGACTTTTCAATGTTTTGTCTGACCCAGGGGAGGGTGGCGTACCCAGGGGCATTTGACATTTCCAAACTTTTTGCGTCAATAGGCCCCACTGTGGAGCACAACTTTGTGGTCAATCTTTGTGAAATTTCCGCCTGTCTTGAGTTAGAGCAAGTGTAATTTATTTTCCTTGTATATAAAGGAACCTTTATTTACTGCCAATACTGAATCAAACTCTTTGACTCTTTTCAATAGAATTTCAGCTACCACAAAGGAAAAAAGACGATTAAAAAGTGTTATTAAGTCTGATTAAACACACTATTGAGTAACCCTTTCATGCGCACTGTTGTTGTGGAACAACTTTATCTTTTTACTCTGTCTAACGCCAGACGATTTTACTCGTCAAGGGGAGAAGTCTCGGAATGAGAGGGTTAAAAAGTGTTAACATTCATGCAAGCAACCCGATACTATAGCCCTGTCCACACTACCTAAGTCCGACTACATGTATTTCTATCTCTGGAGGGTGTAGTCTCGTTGGAGAGGGTTTGCAGTCCCAACGTGAAGCCCATGCCTAAAAGGTCTTCGGAGCACACGGAGAGAGATTCACGAGCCTAAGCTCCACGACTAATTCATTGCAGTTCTTGCCGAGAATTACCCTCTCCAACGCCACTCTCCAGCAGAGCTGGAGAAGGGGATTCGAGGCTCGAATACCTGCCCAATGGCGTACCAAAGAGGCGACTTCCCCCACTGAAGTTAGACCAAGAAGCGCGAGGTGGCCATTAAGACATCAGGTGGAGTACGGATGTACCGTAGGTACGCGTCGCTGGACCAAGATGATCCTTGATCAGATGATCAGGGATACCGGCCAAGGCGGCGGAGGTGGCAGCACTGATTCGAAAACTGTGGCTGGAGAAGTTACCAGGAACTCCTGCTGAGGTGAGGATTGCCCGGAGCCAGTGGTTGACAAGAGACGATGAGAGAGGAGTGCCGTCTTGGCAGAGAAAAAGGGGACCAGGAGTGGAGCCACGAAGAAGCAGGTATCGATTAAGGGCGTCGATTGGGCAACTGAGGCGACCGGATGGGCCCAAAAAGATGAAACAGCCACGGTGGAAGGAGTCAGTCTTGGATGTTTTGAGGAAAATGCAGATGCGGTCTGGCGAATCGTAGACAATATCAGCGCGTGAGAGGTGCCGTGATGGGCCGAACCCCACTAGAGGCAGTATGGTAATTGTAACAGCTTAACATTCATGTGAAACCTATCTGAGATGTGACGGGCTGCAGCATCACGGCGGAAAGCCTCATCATAGTTCAGCCAAGCAAAGCCCCGAAACTGGGAGTAAGTCCGGAGAATTAACAGTTGGTAGGCAAGGAGGTCCCGAGCCCTCCCTGGGAATGAGGCCACCATGATTAAGGTGTATATAGAGAATGCCTGAACCCATTGTACAATATCAGTGAGGCGTCGTTGGGGACGGTTGTAGCTGGAGAATATAACCCGACCATCAACCGAGATGGTAGGACAGACTGGGTCTTGTGACGGCTTGGACAACAATGGGACGAGTTCCACAAAATGACCGGAGGTAATGGCTAGCACCGCTTTATAGGGGATCGGGTGAAAACCCCAGCCAACAACAAATGCCTCCTGCAAAGGAGGAGCCCCAACAAAATGAGAAGCAATGTTACCTGTGTTTATTATAGCATCTGGCATAAGAGGCGATGGGATGGCAGGCAGATTTGAGCAGCTGGAGTTTGTATGGCTGACTGCGCTGGATTTGGAAAGGCAGGATGTGGCACGACTGGCATTGGCTGTGAGCTCGAAGCTACATGAGCCTGCGATGGAACAGCGGTTGAGGCGTGAGCGAACCAAGATGGCGCTGACAAACCAGGCGACGAGAAAAGCCAAGGCGAATTGGCGGTGGACAGTGAAGGGAAGGACGGTGAAACACCGGACGAGGGCCACTGCTGCTGAGGAGGGTAGGGGAAAAGGCCGAGTGACGTGGCAACAGTAGCGGGATTTGTGTCAATTGGTGGAGAACTGACCGAAGCCGAAGGGAACGGAGCTGAACTCAGAGGTTGTGTTGACTGCACTACCGCGTGAGACGCCAGAGGAATCGAGGCGACAGGCGTTGGCACCAACCGAAGACGATCCCGAGACGCTTTTGAACTTGACAACGAAGCAGTACTAGCCAGAGGAAGGTCTACAGAAGGCGAGGACAACGTGGTCGGCGTTAGGTCGACATCAGATGTAGAAAGAGACGAAAAACTCGAAGCATCAGAGGTGGGATTAGTAGAGGAATTCATGGATAACGCAAGAACTTCCCCAGGCGACAACGACGAAATACTATTTCGTGTTAGTCGAGGCATACAAGCAGGGAAAACGAGCAAAAGCAGCTACTCGAACGGTGTACAGTTGACAAGTGAGGCTTCGACCTGGTGAGCCCGTCAGCCCGCAGAGGAGCCCTCTTCCAACCGCTGAAACCGGCTAACTGGGTAGAGGGCTGAAGCCTAATTTGGACCCATGGGGAATCCAATAAACCAATGACAACACAAACAGTATGCATGATGTTAATTTTATTTATTTCATGTTAAATTTAACATGTATCATTTGCATAACAAGACGCCTTGTTTGAAAGGCTCTTTTATTTTCAAATAAAATCAAATACCCGACAAAAGCAAAGAACTTGGGTCAATTTTCCATGTATGCCCACCCTCCCCCGGGTCAGGCAAAACATTGATTGGCCATAATTGCGCTATAACGTTAACGTGTAATCAGCCCCATATTGTAAATGTAATCAAACATTTGAACTTTGAATTGAACTATACAATACAACTTACAACACTCGTTTTACGGCCATTTTGCCTGTTTTCCGCGGGGTTTGGCCGGCGGCTCCCCACAGCAGTTTCCTCACTTCTCTCTCTCTCTCTTGCGCAATAACATTCCGGATAGGTTTTCGTACCGGCACAAAAAATATCCGGTGTAATTGAAAAATTAAACGAGACTTATCTGTAAGTTGAAGTTTGATGGAGATTCTATCACATGACACATTGAGGCAGGCGATAACATGAGATAGCACAGAGTCTGCGCAGGTTCATTCTTGAAAGCGTGATGGGCTCATCAGAACAGAAAATGCGTGAAACATACAATACAGCCCATTATATAAAATAAGTTATAAGAGCATAACATGCTTAAGTGAAAAAGGAAAAAGGGTGGGCATGTTATCTCCTGCCTCTATGCATGTGTCATGTAATAGAATCTCCATCAAACTTCAACTTACAGGTAAGTCTCGTTTAATTTTTCAATTCTATCACATGACACCGAGGCAGGAGATCCCATGAGACTTTAAAGCTCTGATGTGCCCAGCATAAACAAATGCAAAATATAGACATTAAAAACATGTGTATAATTGATTTTATACACATTAATTAATTTGATGACAGTATTGCCATTGACATACTAGTACAGGTTTGTTATAGAACTTATTAAAAGTATTAGCTGAATTCCATCCCGCTGCCTTCATTAAGACACCTAAAGGTACCGCTTTGCTGTAAGCATTGAATGTTGAAGCTGCACGCGTACTGTGTGGTGCATAAACCGCATTTCAGACTCAACATACCGAATCCAACAATGTGGGACACGAAGGGTGGTTCATTTCAATCAACTACGTCTGTTTGTCGATAGGTCCCCTTGGTACTACCAAGCCCGATAACTTAGAAGCTGCAGTGGATCCATTTAGTAACCCCCTCCACGTTGATTGCGACGGAGATAAGGAAGTTAACAGAGCCCCACGAAGTTATTCCGACGTTGTTCGTTCGCCAGCGCCTAACCCATCACTTCGTCGCTCTCAACGTTCAAGACAACCGCCACGTCGGTTAGGGATGGAGCCTTCAGACTAACTTATTTTAGATTTGTATTTTTGTTAAGTTGGGATATGGCTCGAGGACGTAATACGGGAATACCTGTCACGCGGCAAGTGTTAATCGATTTTGGGGGGTCTTTTCAGAGGACTTTGTTCGAAGCGCTTGTTTTTGTGAGTTTGTCGGCGCGAACGCTACATTTCCAAATTTTGTAATGTAATTTGAAACTGAACAACAAACTTCTGGGTAAACTCCCAAATGAGAAAGGGTCATAATGCTTTTGTCATGTTGTTGTCGAATTGACTCTTTTGAGTGTCAGTATTATGATATTATAATTTAATTGACTACCTTCCTTCCAATAATCACCCTGACTCCTGCAATCAGCACCCTTTATATAAGTGTTAGTTAATGTATGCAATAAAATAATTACATGTAACTCGACGGCACTCAGAACTTGCACACAGTATAGAACTTCTGCTATCAGGTTATTAGGGGATGTTTATAGGGAAACAATTTAGCCAACAATATCATGCTAACCATGCTAGCTTATGAGATCTACATGAAGAGACAGTATGTATACATAAAATGCTTGATCTATTTTGTTTGTACCATTTGATTATACTGTACAAAGAAAAAGATTGTATGTTCTTAATTGGTCCATGACCACTTTATTCTATAAACAATGGAACTGTGAAGTTCATTGTTATTTGGTAATTTAGCTAAATATTTAGTTAAGATTTGCATAATATAAGTAATAGGGTAATGACCCCAATCGATAATTTTTTTATTTATTTCTTTTATTGAAATTTTTATCCAGTTTCAATCAAATTCAACTAAAATTTAATGGGTTGGTATTGGTCTATGGCCAGCCCTTCCCCAAACATGGATAAAAATTGGTTTACTAGCTGTAATACTTTTTTAAATTTGTGGCTGGTGACAAACAAACAGACAAACAAACAGACAGACAAACAGACAGACATTTATTTAGCCTTTGTGAAAAGATAAATAAACCAATTATATTAAAACAAACTCTAGGCTTTGTGCAGTTTGCATTATTGATGTACATGTAGATCTGCTTTAAATACTGTATTTATACTCGTATTGTATGTTAACTTCGATTTTTTTACAGGTGTGCATGTAAACGATTATGGATAACAATTTTCAGCCTGCAGTTCTTTGTGCACAGCAAGCTCGGAGTCAATTTAGGTTTGATGAGGCGATTAAACACTTTACTAATGCACTACAGTTTTTCCATGATGCTGTTGGCTACAAAGATCCTGAACTGTGGTCCAACATTTTACTTGAACGAGCGGAATGCTTTTTAATGGTACAACGTTACAAGGAGGCAAGAGATGATATTAGTCGTGCACTAAATTATTGTCCTCAACCTGTTTATGATCGTGTAAGTTTGATTGCTTTACGTGTTGTACTATTTATACTACTGTACTGTACTGTACATACTCTAGTAATCTAGTGGTGCAGGACCCCTTCCGGGCAGTTTGTAAAAGGAGATGTAAGGCACCTCGTTCCCTCTGCTAGCCTGGGTATCCGCCTTGGGCAAGCGATATTACACCCTTAGCCCCCCTGTGCAGGGTTACGTGCGATCAACACCTGCTGCTGGACAGGACGTCTCTCTTTTTAGACACCATAGTTGCAGACACGATAGTGCTCTACATACTCACTGAGGTGTACAGTAGTTGCGGCCAGATGCTGCGGTCTGATGTGCTGCCAATTGTCGCACCTGGTGATCCATTGGATTTCAGCTCAGTCGATTTAGAGGGTGTATATCTGATGCGCAACATATATTTCACCTATTTATGCGCATGCAAGGTGGAAGTCCTGTGGCGATAGAGTAACAGTGGCCGTGGCAGGTTTGAGAAACTGGAAGCCATTAGCTGGAACTTCGCACACAGGCGGTCTAAATGTGATGGCCGTAAAGAAATTGAAGCGGGGTTACAGTACTTCAAGGCAGCTGTTTAGATGACCAAGCAGCCCTTTTAGGGACGGGCATTGGATTTGCAATCTCTAACAATCTTATCTCCAAACTTCCAGCTATGCCAATTGGCTTTTCTGATCGTATCATGTCGCTTCGCCTTCCCCTGTTCTCAAAACGGCACCTTACGCTGATCAACGTCTACGCACCAACCATGACCCATCCTGAAGAAGAAAAAGAAGCCTTCTTTGCTCAAGTTCATGATGTTATCTCTAAAATTCCAGCCTCGGACAAGCTCCTGTTGATAGGTGATTTTAACTCACGCGTCGGGGATGCATGACTGGGACACTTGGGGCCCAGTCCTGGGTAAATTTGGAAAAGGCAGGATGAATTCAAACGGTGAACTGCTGCTTAGTATGTGTGCGGAACTCGGACTTGCAATTATCTCCTATTTCAATATTCCAGATAAATGGTTCTACTCTTGGAAACATCCGCGATCACAACGACCCCATTATATCATCACCAGAAAGCGAGATCTGAAAGAGGTGAAGTCTACGAGAGCAATGCGAGGCCCTGAATTCAAATTAGACCTATTTCTAAGAAATCAAAACCCCTACATGTATTTTCTCGGAAGCTGAACATAGAAAACTCTCAAATGCCGCATCTCGTAAGGACCTAGTGGAACAACTGACCTTAGCATTTCAATCAAATAATGAAGAACCAGACACATCTGTGGACTTGTGGGTTTTCATTAGGAAAATCACAACTGACGCAGCAGGCAACACACTTGGCTTTGCTTCAAAGAAAAATGCTGATTGGTTCAATGAAAATGACGTGAGATATACAACCTCCTTCGTTTCAGAGCATGTCCATGCATGGGTGCAGATACCACGACAAACCGCAAACGCCTCAGTGTAGCAAGGAGCAAAGTTCAAAAAAGGCTGCGGAAAATGCAGGATGAATGGTGGCTTGAGAAAATCTTCAATCAACCCACTCCTTAGCAAAGACGGGTCATACACAATTACTTACAAAGATTCCATCATTAACCGGTGGGAGGAAAAGGCTGCGGAAAATGCAGGATGAATGGTGGCTTGAGAAAATCTTCAATCAACCCACTCCTTAGCAAAGACGGGTCATACACAATTACTTACAAAGATTCCATCATTAACCGGTGGGAGGAACACATCAATGACCTACTTAATTGCGAATCAACTGTACAGAGTGATGTTTTAAATGATATTCCGAATTTTCCAACCCAGCATGCCCTTAGCGAGCTGCCAACTATCAATGAGCTGGAACAAGCTATAAATAGCACGAAGTCAAACAAGACTCCGGGTGTCGATGGCATCCCAGTAGAAGTCTTCAAATATGGAGGACAAGACCTTGAGCAGAGACTTCTCAAGCATTGCTTCTCCGATTAGTGCACTAGTCAGGCGACATAGTTTGGGCAAGCAAACTGGTTTGTCGCCAAAGCTTTGTTGAAATCTGATAGTGGGCTGGACCAAATCACTGATAACCTTTGTAGGTAGACTTTCGCTGCACACTTTAGCACTCGGCTGTCATCCTGTTTCACATTTTCCATAACCACCTCTCTTGACATGCACCACCGAACACTTTCTCTCATTCCATTGTAAGCCGGCATCTGCCATTTCTGACTTGGTTGACCTTAGCACTCTTCCAAGTTTACCTGAAGATGCTGCGAAGACCTTTAAATCATCAATGTATAGCAAATCGGTTATTTTCTTACTAATGGGTTTAGAAAGTCTGTATCCTTCTGTATAGCCTTCAGCTTCCACGCTATCGGGTTGATACATAGCGTGAATAAGCCTTGGGTACAGTCCATCTCCTTGTGGGAGGCCTTTGTTGAATCTAATCACCCCCGAGGTTTCATCACCCTGCTTAGTCCTTGCTTTTATTCTTGTGTTCCACCGTGTGCTAAGTTTCTGAACCACTCTACCAATCCACTCGGGGAATCTTTGGAGGATCATCATTTCCCTCAGCCACTCATGGTCTATCGAATCGTAGGCTTTCTTCACATCAATCCACGCCATACTGGAGGTTGCGCTTGCCTCGTCTGCTGTCTTGGCATACCATTCTGTCTATCAGTAGGTTGTCGATCGTTCCACTACATTTTTCCTTCGCACCCCTCTGCTCTCCTTGCATCAGACCATATTGTGTTCAGGCATGTTATAGGTCTCTAATTATCACTGGAGAATTCGCCAGGTTTCGACCATGGGTAATCGTGATCTTCCTGAAACACCACTTTGAAACTCCTTGCAACTCCCTCGTGTAGTGACTGTGCCTTTTTCCACCAAAAGCTTGCTATCCGATCAGGGCCAGGCGCGCTCCAGTTCCGTTTCTTAAGGATTACACTCACCACACGGTTTGTGTCAAGCTCATATATTTCTTGAGAGGGTGATGGTACATGGTCACTGATGGCAGCTCTCACGTCTTCCAACCAAGTCTTAATGTTTCCAGTCCCTTCGCTTTCCCACAATGATTTCCAGTAGCTACTTGCTTCCTCGATATTTTCAAATCTGTTTTGGTTGTTCTCTTCGTCTCGAGATGTTGCTTCATATTTCGGTTTTTCGTTATTTCCGTCTTTCTCAATCATCTTCTTCATACATGCGTAAACAGCGCCTGGATCAGCTTGGAAGCGCTTGTTCAGTTCTCTCGACTTCTCCTGTTTCATCTTTCTTCTATAGGTTCTCTTTAACTTTCTGAGGTCTGATTTTTCCCTCTCCATATAGCTTACCAGCCCCGCTACCGATGCTAATTGCTCTATTCTTTCGGCCTTTTTTTGTAATTTTCCTATTTTCTAAAATTCTTTCAAATTCTGCCTTCGCAATTGATATTTTTCTTCTTATTTCGTTTGCCCGCTGCTCGATTTCTTCTTTTAATTTCTGACCTACGTCCTTACGTCTATGATGCTCCTGTGATCTGCCTTGTTTCTTCCATCCTTTGTATATTAGAAAAGCTATAACTACCGCATACAGAATGCAATTTGCTAGCCAAAGCCACCCAAACGGATTTTCTGCTGGGTCGACTGTACTATTTTGCTCCAAGAGCTCACTAATGACTTTGTTGATGTTAGCAATATCGGAATCATTTGGTTTTCTCTTTGTTCTTGTGTCAGTCGAGCGTTTCGTAAAGTCTCCTGGGGATTGCACTTCTGACGTAAATATCGGATACGCTGTTTTTAAAATGCTTTCTGTTTCAGTGTTACCTGTCAACGTATTTGGTCCCACGGGAGCTTCCATGCTTGGCAAGTTATGTAAATCAGGGTTTTCCGTACTCGGAGCTGATACCACTACTACATTCGTCTTACCTTAACAAAAGAATCTTTTCACGCTCAAAAGAGGCAGAATAAAGAAGCAGCAAAATATCGAAGAGAGCTAGCTAAGCACGTTCGATCGGCGAAATCTCGCCTCGTGGAGTCGATCAGAAATACCATGGCCGTGGTGGCCTTGACGACTTCCGAACATGTAATATGGGACTGTTCCCGTCAACGAAAAACCCTCTGGTGTATCTATGCCAGCCAAGCAACAAGCGCCATTGTGTTTGCGCTGATCAGCATTCTGATCAGACGTACGCTACTATCTGCGTGTGTGTATTTTAACTTATACAAATTCTGCAAATTAATGTGATGGGCTCAATGGTACATTGCTGTATAATTTTATTAAAGCTCTAGATTTGTCAAAACATATTAAGCGCTATTATGGAGTGGGCAATCTTTTCATACCTGTACGTCGATTGGCACTGTCTATTTATTTCTAAGCGCCGTGGTCGGAGCAATATACGTTGGGATGTGTAATAATTGGGGTTATTTTTCCTTTTTCAGAATGAAGCCACTAAATGGTTGCAACATGCTGACGAGAACACGGATCGTCATGTTATATCATTATCGTGTTATTCAGCTGCTTTGCATTTTGCCGCTGGAGATAACCGCCTGCAAAGTATTATTTATGGTCGTCGTGCATTGATATACAATGAGATTGAGGCAATCCAAGAATGTTACAACGACATTGGGAATTGCAGAACGTGTGATCCTGAAACTGCATTGGTAAGTTTGTAGTTACAAGTGTGCTTCAGTTCGGGCCCTCAAGGTAGACCTGAGCGGGTAATTTCGCACGAAAAAGTGCTAACAAGAATGTAACACCGTTACACCGCTTTTAATATCTAACGCTCTTCATGTTTAGTGTGATAAATGGTTATCACACTATTTTGAATAGAAAAGAGAGTGATAACTACTTTTCTCAAAGTCATTAATCACTCATGAGAAAAACATAATGGGAATCAGTTACCGAGACGTTGTTGTGAAATATGGTAATACCATAAGTTTTACCTCAAATTTCTCTTTAAATACTGATTTGTTTGAGAAGCTATACCATACACTCGAAAGCCGTTTATTATCTGATTTAAAAACACCTCGAAGTGAGTCGTTTCTAAGGCCTTTTGGTAGCGATCATTCTGACACTTCCTAAGGCCTTTTGGTAGCGTCATTATCTGACACACTTCTCGGTGTGTTCAAATCAGATAATAAACGGCTTCTCGTGTATGATATTACAGAATCATCCTCATGAAAAATTTTCATGATTTCTTACACTGCTAAATTCGACCGAATTAAGGTAGCAATAGGGTTATCCGGTATCGTTTCGTAAAACAGAGCTGGCATCGCGCCGCTATTAACGTGATCCCAACGTATCATATACCAATTTAAAGCCAATTAACCATGGAAGACGATTATAAAATCTAAAATTATGGAAAATATAATGGTTATCCGTTGTATTTACCGAAAGAAAAAATAAGGTTGTTGGCTTCAAGAGTTTAAGGAATTTAATTTATAGTTTTGAAATTTATATCATTGTAATCATTGATAAATTATCTACAAAAATGTGTCGGCGAATTTTGAAATTCTCTTTCGTTCGGTTTTTATTAACGATTTACGTTATAGTCACAATATATTTCACAACTTGTTAATTCAAAACGCGATAAAATCAAAATTATGCAACTAATAAAAAATCGCCGACACGTTTTTGCAGAAGAGTACAGTATGAACTGCCAAAAGTTTCAGCAAAAAATATTGAAACACTGCGAAGTTCTAGCTGTTGAAAAACACAAATTTTGGCGAAAAATTGAGCGGAGAAAAAGCGTCTGGACGGTTTCCGTGTTGAGTAATTACCGCTTCTTAAAAAAGTAAAAAACTCGTTTTTCACCTGGAAGAAAAACATTTCTGAATTCGAAATTGTACTCACTGACAGAATAATGTTGCACTAGTTTAAAAATTGGAAGGAAAAAAAGGAGATTTTTGACATTTTCCCCCCTATTGCTACCTTAAATCCCGCTCGAGTCAGCCGAAATTTTCCCGTTGAATTTAGCAGTGTAAGAAATCATGAAAAAATTTTCCTCGTGTTTGATATATTACATTACATTCACACTATGATAACCAAATAAACTCGTTAACGTGTTAAGAGCTATTCTGCTTTTGTAAAAACTTGCTGCTTTAATTTTGTGATTTGATAGTGAACTATGTTTTGTTTAGGAGCGAGGGAGTGATTGCAAGAAAAAGGGAATTCATTTGTTTCATCAAGGAGACTACAAGAATTCTCTTTCAGCTTTGCGGCTTGCTGAAAAATTCCTAAGGCCTTTTGGTAGCGATCATTCTGCACTAAACGGGTTACGAAAAAAGCATTTGCGTGATTCGTTAAATTTTATGGCATGTGCAGCATGGAAATTAAGACAATATTCCAAGGCTTTAGAAGCTGGAAAGAATTGTTATGACCTGAAACCTGCTGTGGACAAGGTTTGTTCTCAATCATCATCATTGTCGTCTTAATCATCGTCATCGTCACGTCATGATCATCATCATCATCATTAGCCTGGTACCCTGGCCCAATTTCAAAAGAAATATGGGCCAGGTAACCACTAATTTCATTCTCGCGTCATCAGGGCTAAATCCACTTATGACGATTGCGTTTTACTCATAGCCAATAAAAACGCGCGAAAATTCAACCAATGGGAAAGCAGAAGTCTTTAGTGGTTACCTGGCCCATATTCTTTGATTGGGCCAGGGTACCAGGCTACATCATCATCATCATCATCGTCATCATCATCATCGTCATTGTCATCGGCGTTCACTCGGGCTACGTACTGGCAAGTACACGGAGCCTGAATCGAAGAGTGAATGTGGTACATACTTCACACAGGTGAACATATTTACGATCAAGAGAGTTGTCAGCCACATCACTGTTAAACTGCTGTTAAACAAACAGCGTGCAAGAACACCTTGAAATCAACTGTATAATCAACACCTACATCATGGTAGTCCTGTTCAGTTGGGGCATTTCGCCCTCTGACCACCAATTGCTATAGGCACTGAATAAAGTTATTAACTCTAAATCTAAACAGAAGGCAAAGCTGTTCAACTTTTTCTCCAACTCCAAAAGTGAAAGGAGTAAAGAACTTACGCGGTCACAACTCACCGGAAGCATTAATAATAGCGGAAGTAAATTGTGAAAAATGCCATTTTATGTTGCCCATAAAACAACAAACAAAAACAAACTCCGAGCCGAAACCTAGACTCGGTCTGCCACATGTAGCCCGAGTAATAAGCTAGGAACGGGCGACGAATTTTCTCATTTATCAATGTTATAACAGCGTAGCACCCTTTTATGCAATCAAACCGATTATTTTCAGTTTCACTTAAGTCTGGATCTGTAACGAGACGAAAATCTGGGAAGAAAATCAATATTTGTCGAGCTCGGGAGATTGATGGCATATTTCACTTACCGAAATAGACTTCAATCTTCCATGATTTTGCAGTTAAATGGACGTTATAGTCATAGATTAACATTCATTCATTCACTCACTCACTCACTCACTCACTCACTCACTCACTCACTCACTCACTCACTCACTCACTCACTCACTCACTCACTCACTCACTCACTCACTCACTCACTCATTCATTCATTCATTCATTCATTCATTCATTCATTCATTCATTCATTCATTCATTCATTCATTCATAATTTAATTGTACATTCTTTATTTCTCTGTAATTATTGGTATGTTATTTTATTTTTTTATGTTTCCACCAGAAAGAGGCGTCTCTTTGGAAATTGAAAGGAAACGAAATTATAAAAGATTTCAAATATGATCTTGCAGTTGAATGTTACAATCTTGCAATTCATTATGCTCCTTTAGATGACGCAGAACTTCAGGGAATCTTACACAGCAATCGCTCATCAGCTTACTTTAAAATGAAACAATATGTAGAGGCCAAAGAAGATGCAGAAAAGTGTTTGAAATATCGTCCACAGTGGTCAAAGGTGTGTTAATTTATGTTTGATTTGAGTTTAAGCGTATAAAAAAAGGAAAAGGAAGGAATTTAACAACTGAAAACTTCAACAAGACAGTAACATGCCAAAAGCAAAGAAAATAACACTATGCTCCCAAACAACGCAAATCAAGACACTGCATTTTGAAAAATTCTGTCATTTATTATCCCCGAGCCCGGGCGTAGCTAGTGCCGAATTCCCGGAACCTGGCGAGGGTGCTAATCTCGACACCCGTGGAGTCATTTTACCCGCGTGGACAAGCGTGATATGCGAACTAATGTCTGTGATCTGAATATTTATTTGTTTTTATGCACGGTAATAAGTGGGCAATTTGCGCTGACCAAAAATTCGCGGGCGTATTTGTTCTTTATTGCCATTTTCTTTATGCGAAAGTCAGAATACGATTGTAATAGCGAGTTTCCTGAGCTTTTCTTCGTTTTTAATATGCCTTCCAAGCTTGTCGGTCCAGCGATTTGCTGTTTGACTTGGTGTTTTTCGTTGAAACTGAAAAGGTTCGTAATCGGAGCAGCGGAGGTACGGCATTTTACGAAGATAATAATAATAATAATATTTATTCAGGAAGCTCCACTCACCGAAGTGATTTTCAGGGAGATCCTGCAATATATATATATATATATATATATATATATATATGTTAGTTGAAATTGTAGCTTGGTGTAATGTGAGTAAAATTTGTTCTCAAGCTTTATACTCAGAAAAATGTCTGAGTATCCCTGACGGGATTCGAACCCGCGACCTTCTGATTTCTAGACAGACGCTCTACCGACTGAGCTACTTGGACTCAGACGGTAGTGAGAAGGATAAATCGCGATCTGGTTCGTTTCATGACATGCGAACTTGATACTCGAAGTCACAAACACATATATATATATATATAAAGATGGTCTTAAAGAAAATTTATCTCAACTCCTCGAGTCCTTCTGTTCGACCTCACAGGGTCGATGAAACGTTTTCTTTTACCTCAAGATAAGTTCAGATATTTAGTTCATACATACTATTATGTTCCCAAAATACGCTTTACATATTCATTTCAAAGCTTTTCTTGCGAACACGAGTTGATCGAATCACTCTATTTTCAACGAAAACAGCAATTAACCTTCCTCTCTGATAAAGGATAGCAAAAAATCTAGTCTTTCGTATCACTTTCAAAATAGCTTCAAGGCAGTTTATGTTTATTCATCTGTTTTCCTGAATCAAAATTATGTTTAGGAAAAATGCGTAACACGTTCAAAAATCGCTCACGACGAATTAGCCTTTCTCTTTGCTAGGGAAGGTGGAAAAACGCTTTATCCGATCCATAGCATTGTTGGTTTTTTTTACGAAATATCTGAAGTTTAAGAAATGGCCAAAATCAAACAAAGTGAATATGGTCCCCGCCCCCCCCCCCCCCCTTTACACTCTGACCGATTTTTAAACTTTTTATATAAGACTAAATCATGGCCATTTAGCACGAATTAGTCTTTCTCTTTGCAAGGGAATGTGGGTTTGAAGACGGAGCAAGAAACCACACTTGTTTGGTCAACGGCAACTTTTGAAGACGCTTTGACTATTATTTCTACATATCTTTTTCCAACTATATGATTTTATCACACACCAAGCTTATTGTGTAGTTCTGGGGGAACGTCATTTTCAGCCGTTGACGTGTGGCAAAATTCGAATGGCAAGTAAAGCAGAAATGCAAAAATATCTCAAAAACTAGACGTTCGCATTACCTTCAGACCGTGATTTTATTATCTTTTGTTGGCAATTTTACTGCCGAGTCAGTAATTCATTCGGTAAAAAATGCGCCAGGTAGATTAATCTGACATTGAATATAACATTTTGTTTATTTCCATTTTAATTATACCTCGCGGACGGGAATGTGTCCCGAGCGTTTCAGGAACCCACGCGAATCCACGTATTCTTGATTTCGCGCATATGCAGACAAATTGCCCACCTGTTATGCATGCATGGTTTTAAAAAAATCTTTAAAACAACAATTTGTTCTTGACAAAATGACTTCAGAAAAGGCTTTTTTTGGATACGTATATCCCGTTTAAATTAAATTAAAGGACAGAAACAAATCAACGCTTACCTATAAAGCAGAACAACATCCTTAGTACAAGAAAATCACACCGAAACCGGAAAGGAGGAAAAAGCAATAGCGAAAAAAAACAACGAAGAAAAAGGCCGAAAAGGTCTGTTAAGCTTACGGTAAAAATATAGAGCGGCGGCTTTCAGTATTAAACCACGGACATTTAGTATAGCAATGCTGTTCGAGTTTCCCTGTTTTTAATATATCCTGTCACTGTTACAGTAATTTTGTTTTCTATTTTGTGTGTCGTCCTTGAAGGATTTTAAACGTATCCGTTATGTTTTCGCTTGCCCGTTGTATGTTTTACCTGTGGCTACCGTCTTATCTCCTTTTAAACATTTTCGTATGGTAAAACCACTTGTAACTTAGCGTAGCTTGTTTATAATTTGGCATAGAAATCGGAAAAGGAGCAATTTTTCGTCTGTAACGTACAACCTCGTCCCCAGGGCCTTTTGCGGTGGGGTAGCGGGAAAAGGCCCTGGCATCGGCTGGTTTTACACCCAGAAATTCTGGGTGTAATAAATTATAATACATTTGGTATCTTCGACGAAATTGAGTGTAATCAAGTGTTCAGGTAATTAAGTGTTTTGAATACTTGTTACATAGGGATCTCTTCATCGTCCATAAGCAGCCATCAAAACTTAACGACCAGCTCAAGCTAAACTAGTGAAATCAGGTATTGCGGTAATTAAGAAGCTAACTTTCCAAGCCGCTTATATAAGAAGTTCAAGAAGTAACAACAGCAGAAGCTCCCGCGCAGTTTCTTCTACCAAAACCACAGGAAGAGACAAACACGACTCAGCTTCCTGTAATCCACGAGTTTTTGTTGACTGGAATTTAGAAGAAAACAATAATTCTAGTTACAAACAGTGTCCTTCATCTGTTATGTCATCCATTGCGGACGAGATGAAATCAGCCCACAAACGTCTTTGCAAACGTTCGGATGGTTCAGTGTTGTGTGGCAACAGCTACGAGAATCTTAAGCTACAGTTACACGCACCGATTTATGATTGCCAATTTGTGTCGCAACGGCATTGCGAGATAAATCGGTGTGTGTAACATACCCAGGCGACACCGATTTATGCGTTGCTGAAAATTTGCAACGCCGCACAAATCGACAAGTGTAACATACCTGTCGCCTATTTGTGTTGCAATCACGCCAAATTTCTTCAAGCTCCGCCCATCCTTGGTTTATTTTTAAACTTGATTTTTCTTCAACACAAATTGATGTGTGTAGCCGGGTGACCGATTTATCTCGCAATACCTTGCGACACAAATCGGTGTGTGTAACCGTAGCTTTAAGGAATTTGATTTTGAAAATATGTGGAAGTCTACTTCTACTTTTCTCACATAGATATTTTTAACGCCGTGTCTGGCCGCACAAATACGCCCGTCAAAGCAACAAATCATGAATTAAATGTAAATATAACTTTCTTTATACTCAGTCTTCATAAATGAACGGTGTTTAATTTGTAGATTTTTTAGTCATTCTACTTAAAATTGTGTTACATGAAAAGTTTACTATAATCCGCATGCAGTCTGTCAGGTTTTTCCTAAGTCGAAATCACCTAATATGATGTGACAAAGCATAGTTAAAAGTGAAATTAAAAGCTTGCCAAAGAAATTACATGGCTGAAGCGTTCTAGCTTTTCAGTTCTACACGTATATTTTATTATTTGGCGTAGATATATGTATATTTTTATATCAGGAAAAACGACATGCTTAAAATATAACGTTCATACGATTTTCCGCGCAGCTTTTTTATTTTTTGTTGACAATTTTTGGCCGTTTATTTTCCTTGTCACTCTGCAGTCTGCATTGTTATCTTAGTTGTGTGACTGAAATATAATATTAGCCACTATAAATATAGTCGTTGAGGAACACATTTTAACGGCGTTTCCGAGAGGTTTATCTACCACTCTATGTTCTTTGAGATTTTTCGCTTTGAAACTGGAAAATAAATATATATAATTATGTACAACCTCGAGTTTGCAAATTGACTAAATTCGAAATGTGATACTCGCGTTAATGGTATTAAATTTCTCACAACTATTTTTTATCTGAACTAACTGAACAATATAAAATTCCAAACTCGTACTCACTCGCGCTGTCGTACCTATGTGCTCTCCAAATTACCATTTATTTATGTATGTATTTATTTATTTATTTATTTATTTATTTATTTACAAGTTTCGCCAATGACAATACACAAATGATATTACAAAGACAAAGGCAGGAACTGACCACAGAGACTAGTCTCCAATAACGGGGTCCCATACTATATATATATATATACACATATACAGTGAATTATATTAATGACAACAATAATAATAACAACAACAACAACAACAACAATAATAATAACAAAAACAATAATAATAATACGATAACCAAAACGAAAACGATAATAATAATAATAATAATAATAATAATAATAATTATCAATAATAATAACAACAACAACAACAACAACAACAACAACAACAACAACAACAACAACAACAACAACAACAACAATAATAATAACAAAAACAATAACAATAATAATACGATAACCAAAACGATAATAATAATAATAATAATAATAATAATAATAATAATAATAATAATAATTATAGGTAATAGCATGGTTTCGAGTGCAATTTGGAAAAAAACATGCACGAGTGAGTTTTTCAAATACTGTCAAAATACTGCTATTTGAAGTATTTGAAAAACTCACGAGTGCATGTTTTTCCAAATTGCACGAGAAACCATGCTATTACTTATTAATAATATACATGAAAAAATGTTCAAAACAACTGTACTAACATTTTAACGTACGTGTTTAGCCGTCCACTCCTCGCATATTTATTTGTTAAAAAACGCTTCGCCTCCTTTACTACTTGAAAAAGTTTACTCGAGGCATAAAGACGCTTCTGGTCTTCTTGTAGGTACTTCACTTGGGAATATTAAAGCATAACTAGCTTCAAATTTGACAAATTATCCCCAAAACCGCCGAATCTTGGCCGCCATCTTTGTTTGTTTTGTGTCGGGGAAAATCCGCTGTACAATCGATTTGATTGGTTCTTAGTGATTACAGATTTTTGCACTGTGATTACAGATTTTTGCACTGTGATTACAGATTTTTGCACTGTGATAACACAATTCTGCACTATTGTTCGGGATTAACTGCACTGGAATCAGCCAATCACAGTCGAGATATTTTTTCATGTATATTATTATAATAATAATAATAACTATAATTATATAATAAAAGTTACAGTGAATTATCTGTCAAGTCATGTCCTAGCAACACGATCTTGCCAATAAGCTAGACATTGGTCGAGATGAATGGCATTTAACACATAAGGTGTTGAATGGCATTTAACACATAAGGACTTGAATGTTCTTGGATTGTCAGGATCGTAAACGTGATTAGTTAGTTCTAGATAGTGGTTGAATAATTCCTTTTTGAAAGATTTTAGAGATTTTGAGATGTCTCTGATGGTTCTAGGTGAAGTGTTCCAGACTCGAGGTGCCCGCAAGTAGTAACTGTTTTGAAAAGTTACAGTTCTACATTTAATTTCTTCTGGCATAAGGCCATTTGAAGGATTTGAATTCCTGGTTACTCTAATAGATTTTTTAACAGAGATATTATTGTCAGTTCCAATCTGGATAGATTTGTAGAGGAAGACTAGATCCAAATATTCATACCAGTAACAGAGAGGGAGGATAGCAATTAAACAGAGTCTTTCCTTATACGAGACGTTAGTTTGATAGGGCGGTGATAGAATAAATTTAGTAGCTCGTCTTTGCACACGTTCGATTATCTGGATGTTCTTAACCGTATGAGGTGCCCACACTTGGCTACAGTATGCTAATGTGCTTCGGACTATGGCCACTTGCTGGTTCCATTTGAGGTCGCTGGCAACAATAATTCCCAGGTCTTTTTGACTTCCTGTACTTTTGATGGAAGTCTCAAGAAGCTTGTATTGGATGGTGATAAGCTGAAGGTTTCTCGAGATATTTAGGACCCCACATTTGGAATTGTTTAACTTCATCTTCCATTCACTGCACCATTTAACGATGTTGTCAAGGTCAATCTGAAGACCATCGCCATCCCTAATCGTTTTAACCGCGCGATAACACTTGGTGTCGTCTCATAGAAATAATAGACCTAGAATGCGTGCTCTGTCACGTGACAGGTGTCCAAATTAAATTTTATTTTGCCCTTATAGATCCGCCATTTTGAATTTTGCAAGGGGTGGGAATGATCACCTCTCAAAATAAAGAATTGGAGGACGTTTCATAGGGATAAATTGGATACATGCATGACAACAAATCAGCCACATACACATTAGCATAAAATAAAACAATTTGCAAGACACTTGCTTTATTAAACGTACTAAAAACTATAAGTTCAAAATTATATTTCGATCAATTCACCACAATTACAAAAAGCAAAAAAAAAAAAGACTCGTGCTAAACTTGAAACTCAGAAATTGTCTGCATCAAAGCCCGTTTAAAAGAAAAGGAAAGAAAACAATCAAATACGTAATGGAAACTAGGAGAAAATCTTAAGAAAAACACGGATTTATAATGTCAATATAAATAGATGTCGAAAAGACTGATGTATAAAAAGTATGACAGGTGCCTAAACATATTTTATATTTCAAAAATCACAAGCTAGAAATCCCTATTAGATTGGATAAAAAAGAACAAAACACTTACTGTCTCCTGGATTAATCCTCCACATTCAGTATAAATCACATACAGATTGGCAAGTGGGAATCATTCAAATATAATGTAAAACAGTAAAAACACTAAAACCATTCGTATTAAAAGGCCGCTATCGTCGCCATTTCTACATCCAGAGTTTGACATCCAGAGTTTGATGTTCGAAATGTTTTGGCGAAGGATATTGCACTTCACATGCCTTTATCTTTAAATTCACTAATCCAGTAAATTTCCCGGCGTAAACAACAAAGAAATTCAGTGCTAAAATACATCCATCGTCCACTCCACACCGGTTACCAACCGCGGCCGTGTAAAAAACTGTTAAAAAGTCCTAGGGCGAGTTCCTTTTGCCCTTATAAATCCGCCATTTTGTGGCGACAATTTTTTGACTGACAGGAGATAGGAGCCCGCATTCTAGGTCTATTATTTCTATGTGTCGTCTGCAAACATGGCCAAAGATGATCTACTTGAGACGGAGTCTGGGAGATCGTTAACATAAATTAGGAAAAGAAGAGGTCCCTGAGGCACTCCAGACAAGACAGGACGTTTATCAGAGCTCTCGCCAAGTACAGTAACTCTCTGGTATCGCCCAGAAAGATAGTCTTCAAACCACCGCAGAAGGTTACCTCTTTTACCAAATCGATAAAGTTTCATAAGCAGCAGACTGACTGACCTTGTCGAAAGCTTTGGCAAAATCGGGGTAAATAGCATCCACTTGGCATCTGTTGTCTAACATGTTGCCGATATCGTGCAGAACGTGTAGTAGTTGAGATGTTGTCGACTTTCCCTTGAGAAACCCAAATTGAAGTTGGTGGAGTTGACTTGACACATGATCAATAAGCTTGTTAAAGATGCAACGCTCAAGCACTTTAGAAACCTGTGACAGGAGTGAGATTGGTCTGTAGTTGGTGGCCTCGCCAGCTTTGCTTCCTTTCGAAATCGGGGTGATGTTGGATAGCTTCCACTCGGACGGTAATTTAGCCACAGACAAGCTTTTGTTGAAAAGTGCACATAAAGATGGACAAATGCACAAAGCACAGTGTTTCAGAAGTTTTGCAGGAATCTTATCGGCTCCAGTGGCTTTGTTTTCATTAAGCGTTCTAAGAGTATCATAAACCTCAGCATCTGTTAGAGATATATCAGAAATCACAGTTGAAGAGTTTTCAGCGTGGTCTAAAAGGAGATGTTCATCAGAATTAACAGGAGGCACGAAAACGGAGTAAAAGTAGTGGTTTAGAATCATCCTCGGTGATCTAAATAATTTCACAAGTATTCTGCACATTCGCACATAAATCCTTGTCATTGCTGCTTTTACTGAATACCGGACCATATGATGACTTTCGAAAGACGGCAGATTAAACTCCGAGCAAAGATTTTTTATCCTCGAGAGTCGGTTTCAGGCAGCTAGACTAAGAAATCCGGGGGGGGCAAGTTCTATTTTGGGGGGGGGGCAGGTGACGAGGTACAAAAGTTGCATAAATTTCGTAAAAGCTAAGTTAATAAATTATTGCACAAGTCATGTGACTCATGCAGAACAACTGAACATCGGGACGACCGTTGAAATCCTCAACATTTATTTATATAATAACCAAACTTTATTTTTCTTTAATCTTATTTACATACGGCAACTCTACTAACTCATAGTAAACCAAGGACAATTAGGAAACGTTATTATTAGAAATATCTATCTATCTATGTATATTTATTATATAGCATGCTATCGGATATGAGCTTTTGCGTAATCTGATTGGTTCCCTACTACCAGGCTATCAGCTCATATCCTACTAGTAGAAGAAAAACAAGATGGCGGCATGTTTTTTTAAACTGCCGAAAAGAGTTGGAATTGACGGATTTTTATACAGAAAAATCATCAACACCCTCAAACCAATGTATAAAAAAACAACATTGTGTAAAAATACATTAACAAATACACAATTTAGCATGTTAAATGGTAAAATTCACCTAAAAATTACGTCTTTTTACTTCAAAAACCCGACTAAATTAACGGGTTGATGTTAATTTGTTGCCAAACAAAGAAACTCACGGTTAACATCAAGCTTACAACACACATTTCGTAGGAGATCACCAGTAAAGAGACTTTTTTTATTTAGATAAGCATTTGGAGTAGTAAAAAGCATGTTCTTTTTCAAAAACAACCAACTAAGTAATTTAGTTTCACTGCCGAAGGTGTTTCAGTTTCATTTTTGCATGAAATCAAAACATTTTTCACGACAGCAACGCTAATATGTTTAACTGACCCACCTTTTGACTTAATAAAGGTACCTTTTAATCTTTTTTGTTGATCTCTTAACACATTTTTCGCCTCTCGAGCAACATTTATACAACATTTTGAAGCTGTTTACCGAACAGCTCAGTCGAGAAACTATGTGAATGCATCATTACGCATGGCGGAAGTATTAGTTGCCCATGCCGGAAGTTTGTTGTTTCAAACATTTCGCTGTAATTTTGTCTCTTGTACAGTGCTTGGCTATATAATAAAACAGTTATACCATTCGCTCTCGTTGTATACGAACTAATAGCCAACTCGGCGAAGCGCCTCGTTGGCTATGAGCTCATGGTATAACTGTTAAATATATATATATTTCTGAAAATAAAAGTTATGAAACTACAACCTCAGATTATGCGAAGTTATATTCTTTATCAGTTGATTCAGTTCAACTAATTTAAGATTATTATTTTAATCGACAGACTAGAATTGTATTCTACCAAACGTAATGAAGTAGAATTACATTTCATTTTACTACATTTAACAAGAAAACTAGACAAGTCCAGGTAATTTACAGAATAAGGCGGTGGTGCTTCATACACTTAAAGTGTTCAATTATATCACTGTAGCAAAGAGCATCCGTGATATCTTTTTCAATAGACAACAGTGCTAGATTATTCAAACGTACAGTGGTCATCTTCGAGCGATGTTTGAGGGATAGTAACAAGAATCTCGTATAGATTGTATATAGTTGGGAAAATAGCTTTGTCAATGACATCTAGTACATCGATCAAAGTATCTAGCTTTGATGTATCTTGTCGAGCAATAAAGAAACTGAAAACGTCTATTTCACACTCTTTTATTTCTAGTGAATACAGTTCTAACAGTGTATTCAGTTCTTGTTTGTCAAGAAAGTTCTGAGAACTTGGTAAGCAACAAATAGCAGCTCTCAGACTGATCTGCACCAAAGCGGGCATCCAGTTCTGCCAAGATCGCGCAGAACTGAGAGCTCTTCAAAATTAGAAGCGTTTGAGTGTCCATGCAACAGAGCTAGTTAGATAATAATTTCTTAACCTTTCTGGAATACGCCGTTGTTGTTTGTGCTTCTTACATTGAAATGTTCGATTGCAAATTTATCAGACAAATCCGTAGCATATTCTATTACTTTATCAAAGTCGAAATTGATCAACCATATGTAGCATTGCGATAGCCGGCTTCTTTCATCAGAGCCTGAACACCTCCGTGTATGCCTGACATGACACTAGCTCCATCGTAACCTTGCCCTACACATTTCAAAGGATCAAGCTCAAAAGGCTCAAGGAGCTTTATGAGTTTCTCAGAGATAGTATTTGCACTCATGTCCTTCAACTCGATAAACCCGATAGCTCTTTCTCTAATATCTCTGTCATGGAGATATCGCAAAGAAGCACCTAATAACTCCTTCTTAGACGAATCTTTCACCTCGTCAGCTAGAATAGCATAACAAGACGCCTTTTCAACCTCATGTTTAACATGCGTAAGAAACACCGAATTGGCTGATTTAAGTAAATCGTTTTGAATATCTGGACTTAACAATTTTGCATTATTTGGAAGAATCTCGATCCTTTTCGTTATGTTAGTATCGTATTTTCCTAAAAGTTCTATTATTTCAAGGAAGTTTCCTCTATTAAACGACTGATCAGATTCGTCATCTCCTCGAAGAGGAATTTCCTGTTTGGCAAAAAAAATTAAAACATCAAGAACTGTCATTAAATGTTTCTGATTATCATTGATGAATTTCTCATTTCGAAAATTGGGATCAAGTTGCTGATCAACTGTGCCTACTTTTTTATGCGTGACCCAGAATTTTTGAGTTTCAGCAGCTGCTGCGTGACATGCAGAACTTTCGTGTTTTCTACACTTGTCTCCAAATTTCTTCCAGTCACAGAGTCCTTTTGTAGAAAATGTGGCTTCTGTTGTTGGTCCTCCAAAAAGCCGACACGGTTGACAGAATACAGCATCTAGTTTGCTGTACTCTATCCAGGAGAAGTGTGTATACCAATGAGCACCAAAGTGTCTACCAGCCGAGTTTTTGGGGAAAGTAATAGCAGGCTGTCGCGGTTTCACACCCTTTTTTTGACAAGTCGCTGCAACTCTCAGTCACTGCAGCTGGTGTTTTCTCAGGAGGCGTGGTAATTACATTCTAGCAACATTCTGGCAACATTTCTACGGGACAACATTCCTTATGCAAATCGCGAACTTTATTCTGAAAAGACAAAAAACTCTAGATCAAAAAAACAGTTGTATTGATGCAAATCCCGCTGCCGATTTAACTTCAGGCAATTCAAGCTTAAACAGCAATTTTAGACCAATCGAGCAAAATCATAACAAATCTCAAAAAAGCAACGCCAATGCTGTGAAGGGAATAATACATCCAGCTGTTGATTTAGATAATGCCAGATCGAATTTGGATACCAATTCTCGGCTCTCTCACCCGAAACAAAATAATTTACCAAATGTCCAAGCAAAGAAAAATTATCCTGTTCATGTAGATTCCTTAACCTCGGATACTAATTCTATGCGCTCTCAACCAGATCAAGACAGCTTGCAAAATTGTCAAGAGTATGAAGTACACGACGTCGTCGACGTAGATAATCCACCGATCCCGACTACCGACGCCGAAGGATTTATCGGCGTCCAGTGAAAACGTAGGAACATTAAAAGGTTCTTCTTAAGCGGAATAGCGGATAATGTAACCACTGAAATCATTCTGAATTATTTGGAAAATAGAAATATTCGCCCGACCCAATTAAGAGTGTTTCAAAGTCGACGGAAAGGAACAATTTCGGCTAAATTAAACGTGCAAGCGGCCAATAGTTCAGCCATTTCAAAAGAAGGATTTTGGCCCAAATTTGTTATATGTAAGCCCTGGCTCACGAAAGAAAAACTTGGTAAAATTAACCAAGAAAAAATAGAACAACAGAAGTGAATAATATTAATATACAAATTCCGAAAGATATTCGAATAGGAACACTAAATGCAAGCGGATTACTAAGTAATGTACCGTATGTCGAACGCTGTTTAAACAATAGTGATATCCTTGTTATTCAAGAACATTGGCTTTATCCTGATTCTCTGTTGTTTCTCCAATCATTGCATCACGATTTTACCGGCTGGGGAAGGTCGAGTGGTGATTTAAACGGAAATACTCTTTGGCGAAGAGGCAAAGGTGGCATAGCCATCCTTTGGAGAAAAACATTGAATATTAATATTGAAAAATTGGAAGACCTTGGCAATGATCGGATTATGGCCATACGGCTTCGAACTGTTGATAAGCGGAATTTTTACATTGTAGGAGCATATCTGCCTTCGTCTAATTTACCTATTGGCATATACAGAGCTTTTGCTGAAGATTTAGAAGATGTCATCAACCAACTTTGCAACCGAGGCTCTTTTATAGTCCTTGGAGACTTTAATTACCATATAGGTACATTTGGAGGTCCAAGAAGCTTTATAGAAGTTAATGAAAGAGGTAAACATTTCGTTTGTATGATGCAAAGACTCGCCTTAATATCAGTAAACTCCCAACCATTTTGCACGGGGCCTGTTGAAACATTTTATAATACAAATGGTCTCATGAAAACGACTGTAGATCACATACTAATCAGTGAAGATCATATCGATCTAATTAAATCATGCTATGTTGGAGATGACAATAGTCGAAATCTGTCTTACCATCGACCAATCTTCTGTACATTAGAAATACGTCCTGAAAACATATTTAAAGAACCAAAGCCTAGAGTATTTTTTGCATGGAAAAAGATATGTTGTCCTGCTATCAGGGATGATTACCAAACAAAAGTTACTACTGGTCTTAACAATTTGAACGTCAAAGAATCTGAACTTGTAGATCTATCTCCAGTTGAAGAGTTAATGAAAGCTATAACAGCTGTATTCCATTCATCCGCTGAACAGTGTATTCCAAAAACTAAATCTAAACATTATCTCAAGCCATTTTGGAAACAGGGACTGAAACCTTTTCACGAAAATAGTCGCTATTACAGAAAACTTTGGATTCAGCACGGGCGCCCTCGTAATTCTGACAATCCATTTTTTAAAGATTATAAACAGGCAAAACGAGATTTTAGAAGAGAGCTAAGACGAAAAGCTTATGAATTTGAGTCAAAAGAATATGAAAGGCTTGAAAATATATTTGAAGTTGACAATAGCGCGTTTCCAACGCTTGATGTCCAATCAACGGAAAGAAAGAGGACTACAAACAAACGCTTTAAAAATTTATGGTAATTTCATAAATGATCCAGAGGAACTTCGTAAAGTATGGAAAGAGCATTATTCCCAATTGTATACTCCCAAAGCTCACCCAAATTTTGATGATGAATTTTCTGCCTATATTGAAAACTGTGTAAAAGAATATGAAATTAAGAGTCAAGATGCAGTTTATGATGCTTTAGATGAACCTTTTACAACTGAAGAAGTTGGCGCAATATGTGCAAAGTTACCAAATGGAAAATCGTCTGGTCCCGATGGTTTGACCTATGAACACATCAAACACGGTGGTTATGCGGCTATTAACGTTATAACTGTGATACTCAATGCCATCAGATGTATAGAAATAATCCCTAAATCTCTAGCTGTTGGTGATATAATTTCTCTTTTTAAGACCAATAAGAAAAATAGACTTAATAAAGACCATTACAGAGGAATAACATTACTTAATGTTATCGGTAAGATCTTCGAAAGACTAATTTTGAACAGATGGATGCCTTTTTTTGCTGAAAACAATTTTCCAAAACTGTCTCCAGTATGCCTATCAGAAAGAGAAAAGTTGCGTCGATGCCAGTATGTCTCTACAGGAAGCTATTTTGCACAACATAGAAAATGGTAGTAAAGTTTATTGTTGTTTTCTTGATTCAACGAAGGCTTTCGGCACTGTATGGATTTCTGGCCTTTTCTATAAAATGTACAATTTGGGTATCCAAGGTAAAACCTGGCGCCTCTTGCAAAATTGGTACAGTAAACTTAGCAGTCGAGTCCTCCTAGACGGTGTGGCTTCGGAAGAATTTCCGGTTCTACAAGGTGTACGGCAGGGTGGCGTATTATCTCCTTGGCTGTTTATGATTTTTAATGATGACTTGCCTAAAATTCTTAGCGAGTGTAACGAACATTTCTGGTTAAATAAACTTCTATGTAACCCTATTACGGTCGCTGACGATATTACGCTGTTATCTACACGAGTAAAAGGCCTGCAAGAAATGTTATACTCTTTAGAAAAGTATAGCTCGAAGTGGCGTTTTGAATTTAACCCAGGGAAGACAACCGTAGTAACCTTTGGAGAATCAACGCAGAAGTATAACAAGTGTTCGAGAGAATGGACATTGTATGCTGTTCCAATTAAGGAAAAAAGAACGTGGCCACACGTTGGCATTGAATTATCTGGAAACTTTTCAAGCACAGAAAGGACATTAGAGGCCTGTAAAAAAGCCAAGTCGGTGATGGCGTGTCTTGTCAACATTGGTGCCCGACCAAATGCATTAAACCCAATATGCGGAGCCAGTTTATGGCGTACAGTTGGTCAACCAACAGCACTGTACGGGTACGAACTTTGGAATAATTTAACAATTAATGAAATAAATTCATTGGAAAGAAGCCAACGATTTAACGCCAAGCGCATTCAAGGTCTTGATTGGAACACTAGATCAGAAGCAGCTACTGGAAGCTTAGGTTTGTGGTCCATGGAGGGGCAAATTGGAAAAAAACAAACTACTGTACTTTGGTCGCTTATGTCGCTGAAGTGCAACATTAAGATCCAAACAAATATTTATCTCTCGTCTTTTTTCATACCTCGCTGATCCAACAAAACAGCGTCTTGGTTTCATTCCGGATATTATCCGAATACTAAAGAAATACAATTTAATAAGTTATTTAACGACTTATACTGACGAACTGTTCTTCCCAACAAAAAAAACATTTGGAAGAGAATTGTCTATGATGAAATAAAAAAATACGAGATCGAAAAATGGAAAAGCGGCATGACAAACAAAGAAGAACTTGGTTTTTACAGGGAAATCCATACCAAATTGAAACCACTCTATATGTGGGAATTAGCCAAAAGACATCCTTCTGAAAAATCGTTAATAGTTATGCTAGTTAATATTATTTGCGGAAACGTACCTGAAATCTTCAACTTGTGGACACATAGTGACATCATTCCTCGTTGTATTCTTTGTAACTCACAAATGTGGAACATCAACTACCATTTTATTATGTCGTGTACACATTTCAACACTTGGCGAAACAAAATGTGGGATGAAGTCATTGACGAACGTCCGGTAGATATTCTAGTAAAACTTCATTCTCTAGATGACGTTGATCTCTATGAGAGTATTATTAGTGGACAAATTCCTGTTCCTAGTGCAAATCCAACATTAATTGATAAATTCAATTTAATTGTACTAAAGCACATTCGGAAATTATTGAGACCACCTAATTAATTTTCTTATATTAGGTAAATTGTTAAATTATTTATTTGTTAAAGTACTTATTTATATATATTACATTTAAAATTTTGTAAATATCTTCAGAATTGGAGGAATTAAAATCTATCTATCTATCTATCTATCTATCTATCTATCTATCTATCTATCTATCTATCTATCTATCTATCTATCTATCTATCTATCTATCTATCTATCTATCTATCTATCTATCTATCTATCTATCTATCTATCTATCTATCTTATCTATCTATCTATCTATCTATCTATCTATCTATCTATCTATCTATCTATCTATCTATCTATCTATCTATCTATCTATCTATCTAGTCTCTGTTCGTAGGGCGTGACGCCAGGTTTGAATATTGGAACTATTTTTCAACCTTCGATTTCAACTTAAATTTCTAATAATAATGTTTTAGTTGTAGTTAAATAAAATATTCAGCATGTTACTTTAATTTATTATTATTTTAGAGTTACTATCGATTGGGCTCTGCCTTACTTGAAATGCAACAACACCAGCAAGCCCTAGATGTTCTGAAAGATGGATTAAATAGCAAACCTGATCGAGATGAAATATTTTTCAAAATAATGTCTATTGTTTCCAGCTGTAAAGGTATTGTACAGGTTTACAATCTGTTTATTAAGTTTTTTATCGACTACTGAGAGATAGGAAACTCGTTGCATAGTTGCTAGCCTGCTACGCGCTCTGGTTGCTGGAAAACGTTGAAATAATTAGCGCCTGCTACAGTGGCCTGCTACAGTTGCTGTTAATTTTGAATTAGTCATGGGCCGAGGAAAATTAAGGTTTCAAGTGTTTTCAAGTGCAAGTAATTTTGCCCTGAATTACAAAAGAATGCCCTCTTCATTAGCCAATCGTATTCAAGTAATTTTGCCCTGTATATTATTACGCCCATTATTAAAATATTCATATATTTTTTTCAAAACGTGTCAAATTATAACCAATCAAGAATGCTACCAATTTAATCATGTAAACAACAGCAGTATCCGGTCACTCAGCGGCGATAATAATAAGACTTACGTTCTTTATTCATTTTTTTAAATATAAGCTGCGTTGTAGTAAAAACGTCAGGATCAACTTTTTGAGCGAGCATCTTTTCTAAACAAAGGGAAACAATTATGATATGATTTGTGTTTCTGCTGTCGTAAAGACGAGTACCAGTTTAAAGTTATATTTTATTCAACAAAAAAAACAATACGATCAGGTATCACAAAAAAAAACTAATTACAGTTCACACCAAAGAACAAAAGTGAAAGCGTCCTCTCGTTCGACACTCGTCCAGTCCTCGTGTTTCAAATAGTCACGTGGTTTCAGGTCACCGCTGACCAAACTATAAATGTCAACCTACTGATATTTACATTAAGCCCAGTTTCTTTCGACATCTGCACCGCTAAACATTTCCCAATGCTAAAAATGTCAGATAATTTTACTAGTAAACATTATAGTCTGGTGTTGTTTATTACTGATCTATAACGGGTTTAGCGGATAATTTTGGCTAAGATATAATAATTAATTCTGTTTTGTTCCAATAATTTTAGTATTTTGTTAGTGTGTCGATCGTTAAATAAGTGGCACATTTGTAAACTAAAGCTAAATTGGAACATCCGAAGTATTTGACGAGAAAAGTGAAACAACACAAGTTTTATTTTTTGTTTAGATGGACCCAAAATGATTGCTTTTGAACTTCCTCCAGAATGTCTGAGGTCATTTCTTAAAGAACGCGCGGATAAAGAGGACTGGGGATTAATTGAGCTCCTTTTCCTTGGTGGTGGTGGTCAGCAGTCGTATCCTGAAGGCGCAGGTGGAATTGCAACTGGTTGTGACGTCAGTCATATATCATTAAGTAATTTGATAAAGTCCAAGAAAAAAGTAAATCAATTCGGGAAACTGTTGAATGTGCTAATAGATCATGGTGCTTCTGTTAATGGACTTGATGACTTACCTCCGTTATCAGTTGCTGTGAATGAGAAGGATTATGAGTCAGATGTGCTATTGTTGGAGAAGAAAGCTGACGCTACTGCTTTGCTTCGAACTAAGATTAGAAAACAAGAAGATACGCCCATTCATACTGCGTTTAGAAGTGGACTGTCATCAGGTAAGTGGATATTAGCTAACATACAGTCATACACACAATTTCACACACATACACGCACACACATACACACACACACTTGGTATACAACAACCACATGGTCAGGGTGGTGAAGATGAAAGTGAATGTAAACTGAGTATGAACATCAATGTGAAGGTGAACATGAATAGCAACGTGAACGTGAACATAATCTTGCACATGCAAATCAAGTACATAAATATGGACATGTATACTTCATGTACTTTATTGTCAATGTCTTGTGGCTTATATTCTTCTGGAATTTTATTTTGCAAAAATAGGATCGTGGAGCATTTTCGTCTATTTAATGGACAACTACGAGCATTCCGAAGGCACTTCTGACTCCATTTCTACATTGAATGACAGTAGGGGAAATAGTCTTTTTCATTTATTAGCTTCTGGGGAGCGAATGTCTCAACACACTATCAAGGCTGTAGAGTTACTTAAGAAGTATAATTTTGATCCAAGGACGCTAAATAAGGATGGTCAAACACCATTAATGATGTTAACACGAAGGAAGGATGAGAGGTATCATTTAATCGACGAATGTGTGAAATCTTTTCCATGCCGTGTTTCAAAGAAAAAGAAGAAGAAACCTTTTCCTACTTCTTCAGGTAAAGAGAATAGTTCGAGTACTCTCGACAAGCCAATTCAACCCAACAAAGATGACACCTATCACAGGAACAAACTGGATATAATACGCGAACAGCTTGCCAAAGCTATTGACAATCTGGAAATGGAAGTTGTGGACGGTAATGCAGAAACGAGCAGAACAGAAACCACTCCATCGACTAGTTTCTCGAGAAAAGCAGCCGACAATGAGCGCTTTGTTTCTCCGCTTAATGATCATGATCACATTCAGTCTCCAGATAGTGCTATCGTTGATGATAAACGACCACTACCAACGCGTGATGTCAATGCCGACGATTTATCTGAAAAATTTGACAATTTAACTTGGGAAGTGGAGTGTACCTCGGAAGTTTGGAAAATTCTCAAGGGCAAGCGATTATCTCCAGTGAAAAAGAAGCGAATTGTGAACATTATTCGACAGCTGGCAAATGGACATATGCGAGGAAACTTGGCTAAACGTTTAGAAGGTCCTCCAAAGCAAAACAACATTCTTCTTTTTGAAGCGAAACTTAGTAAAGGAGAGCGTATTTTATGGGAACGTGCGATTGCTTTCTCTCCTCGATCCAGCAACAATCCTGAGTTGTTGACTAAAAAGGAAGAAGAAAGAGTTGGTGTAATTTATTCCGAAATTATCCGCATCTGGGACATCGTGTTTGATCATGATACAGTTCCTAGTAAGATTGCGAAAATTGTTCGTTCCCATAAACGTGGTTTAAGCTGCTTCATAAAGAAACAACTCCGGTGTTTTAAAGTAGAAGCTTCTTCGTCATCTATAAATAAAGATCTTATATCTATTCCTAATCTTTATTCACATAAAGATAATCTAGATCAAGTGGATGGGATGGAACATTTGATGAATGTGGAATCTGAAAGCGCAAATAAAGTTTCAACCATGTTCTTTCCACCTGGAAGTCCTGAAGAAACCGAGTATCACATCTTAAAGTTCTACGCATTTTCCAATTCCCTGGTGAACGCAGTTTTAGATGATCATGGTAAAACCAACGTTGACTTTCCATTTCAAGTATCTGAACTGGAACACGCTGTTATCAACTTGAAGCCATGCCCAATGACGTCATTGCTGTTGCTAGGACGAAGTGGAACGGGGAAAACTACGTGTTGTCTCTATCGTCTGTGGTGTAATTTCCAGACCTATTGGCAACAACATACCATCGACGAGCCCAGTATTCCTAAGATGGTTCAGTTTATTCCCAAAGAAACAGAAAATGATGTCAATGATGTTGAGGGAGGAAGCTGCGGAGAAGAAGATGAAGATTGCGAGAGACTGGATAAGAAAGATAACGAAGATCGGAGTAGAGCATCGCGCAAAAGTTTGGTCGATTTGCCAACAAACAGCAAAACTTCGGTTGAACAGGACATTGCGCCGTGTAGCCAAGCAACGTGTGAAGATCCAGAGACGTCTGACGAGGGACCAGTCTATGAACACCTACATCAAGCGTTTATCACGAAGAACGCAGTGTTGTGCACAGAGGTACAAAAGAACTTCCTACATTTAAGCCACGCATGTTCAGCAACACAAAGCCATAGTGAATATGAACGTCCTTCATCTGTCAACAAATTTAATCAACTAGAAGAACAAGCATGGCCATTGTTTGTTTGTTCACATGATTGGTTGCTGATGCTGGATGCATCTCTTCCTGGGCCAGAGTTCTTCCCAAGAAATGATGAAGGTGAATTACTTCGTTCTGTAAAAGGATGGGGCGAAGAAGATAGTCGTCTACAAGAGATACCTGAAGATAATTCTGAAGACGAAGATGATTACGAGATTGGTACTGAATCCAATCCAAAAAGAAACGAGCAAGACCACGATGATTTACAAACGGTGAGTGGAATAGATCTTAGACTAGAAGTAACTTACCAAGTCTTCAGGAATGAACTGTGGCTAAAGATGATTAAAAAACGAAAAGTGGATTATCATCCAACTCTTGTATGGACGGAGATACGTTCCTTTATAAAGGGTTCAGTCGAAGCTCTCCACAGCAAAGATGGCTACATCACTCTGGAAGAATATCAAAGCTTAGGAAGGAAGAGAGCGCCCAATTTTTCAGCTGATCGTGAGATTGTCTATAAGCTGTTTCTATCATACCAACGCATCAAACGTAGCAAGGGAATGTTTGATGAAGCCGACCTGGTATATGATATCTACCATCGTCTCCAACGCCATGTTCCTGAATGGTCCATACACGAAATTTATGTAGACGAGACCCAGGACTTCACTCAAGCTGAACTTTTTGTCATTATTCGTTGCTGCCGCGATCCAAACAGATTGTTCTTCACTGGTGATACTGCTCAGAGCATAATGAGAGGTATTGCTTTTCGTTTCAACGACCTGAAGTCTCTCTTTCACTATATGAAGGAATCATATAAAGCTGTTGGTCACCAGGCTCAAGTTCGTGTTCCTGACCGAGTTTATCAACTCACCCACAATTATCGCTCTCATGCCGGCATCTTAGATGTGGCTTGCAGTGTAATAGATCTATTACTGCACTTTTTTCCCGAATCGTTTGATCGGATGGAGCGAGATCACGGATTATTTCAAGGACCCAAGCCCGTCTTATTGGAACCGTGTAATGTCAGTGACCTTTCCGTAATGCTTCGTGATAATAAACACAAGACGTCACCCATAGAGTTTGGTGCTCATCAAGTTGTCCTTGTTGCTTCAGATGAAGTTCGAGATTCTCTTCGAGAAGAACTGAGTCGAGCTTTGATCATGACCATTTATGAAGCCAAAGGATTGGAGTTTGATCATGTCTTGATATACAACTTCTTCAAAGATTCCCACGTAAGAGAAATATACTACCATATTTCTAATTTAGGGATAGTGAAATTGTCAGCCTATATTTTGTCCTTTTTCTATGAGTAAAAGTGGTGATTACTTCTTTTAAGACCTTTCCTGTAATACAACGTTTCATCATTATCTGCTTCACGTATTTCATGGGAGCTGATGTCATAGCCTCGTTGTGTTATAACTCGAGCAGCTTTATTTGAAGCTTTTGTAACCTTGTTTTTTGTGCAATTGAACAATTATCCCAAGCAATGTAACAGTATAGTCAAGCAAAGGTTGAATCAAGGAATTGTGAATAGTAATAGCAGTCGAGTGATTACTAAATTATCTTGTCTGCTCAGTTGAGCTAGGCCACCTATTGACGATGAAAGTTTCTTTGCAGTGGTATCAATCTGGGCAACATTCTTGGTTCAATTGTTTTCCATTGTTATTTTGAACAAACGTAATACGTTATTATAATCTTGCGTAGTTTAATTGATCAGTTGCTTATAGTACATATTGCTCTGATGAAGGCTTGAGTCAACATGGAGATCTGAAGCTTAACAAGTAGACTTGGGTAGTCACAAAACTATCTCTATAATTATTTGCAATTTGCTCTCATTCCTCTTTCTTGTGCAATGATTTAATAGCATTATTTATATTCTAGGCGCAAAAAGAGTGGCGTGTTGTTACTAGCTACAAGGAAGGGGAAGATTCCAACGTTGTGAGTGAAGCTGGTATTGCTGAAATACTCGAAGATAATTTGGAAATCAAAACAAGACCATTGGAGTTTAATCCTGATCGTCACAAGATTCTGATTTCAGAATTCAAGTATCTTTACACGGCTTTAACAAGAGCTAGAGTAAAAGTATGGTTGTTTGACGAAGATGAAGAAGCAAGGGCACCCATGTTCGAGTATTTTAAGAAGCGTGGAGTGGTGGAGGTGAAACGATCACACGAGACAAGTGATGATAAAGTTTCTCTTGAAGGCATTTTTGCAGAGAAGTCGAGTAAAGAGGAGTGGAGAAACCAAGGTCATTTCTTATATGGAAAAGCTTTATGGAAAGTTGCTTTACAGTGTTTTATTATGGCAGATGATGAAACAATGATGAGGAAGTGTCATGCGCAGATTCAAGCAGTCAAAGCCGCAAGTCTGAGAAATGAACCTCGTAAGTTAAGGCTAGAATTTGCGGAAGCTGCTCACCTGTTTTTGCAATGTGGAGTGCGGGATAAAGCTGGCATCTGCCTTTACAACGCCAGAGAACGGCTTCTCTTGGCCAAACTCCATGAAAAATGTGGCTATGTAAGTCCATACGATAAAATCTGTTCTTTTTGTAAATATAAACTAAGTTGTACTCAGATAACGACTCAGATAACTAAGATAACGACGAGCTTTCAGTATTTGTATCATAAAAATGTTAATAGAATCGTCTTTAAAATGTCTCTTGTCCAAGTTTGTGGCAGATTTGCTGACTACCGCCCTCGCCGTTCATTCGAGAACTTGGGTATAACCGATAATCTTAATGTTGGAAAATGTTATTGTTGCTCTTGATTTATAATTAATATATCATATTTCTTGCTATCACAGAAGTTCGGTTTTTTGTTACACGTCGTGGTACAAATTGTCTTTAGCATTCTCCACTGGATATTCTTGACATATTTTTCAACAATTATCAAATGTAGATTAAGATAATAAAAGTACTGTGGGAATATGGAACAAGAAGATACGTCTTATAACTCCAAACTAATTTTATGAAAAAACCTTAATCCAAATACTATATTTTATTATTATTTATTAGCTTGTCAAAATGTCGAATATCCTGTCTTCTTATTGTAATGCACTTCCTTTTTAGTTCCTTAAGGCTGCAAAACTCTTTCGTAAAGAGAAAAAATTCCTGAAAGCCAGTGAGAATTTTGAGAAAGGTCTGGATTTTATGAGAGCTGTAGATTGTTTACTTCAAATCAATCATTTTGATCAAGCCTTGAACGTCATCTCGAGATGCCAAGAATTGGTACAAGATAGAAACGATCTTACTATCGTTAGTCTTCCTCGTGTTGATCAAAGAGATGAAAGTATTTGTTACCAAGCAGCTGAATACTACTTGAAACGTGGCCAGCTTGACCTTATGGCATCAGCCTTAGAAAAACTTCCTGAAATCAAAGATCGCATGACATTTCTCAGGAAGAATGGTTGTATTGAACAAGCCGCCAAGCTTTTAGTACAGGAAGGCAAGCGTCAAGAAGCTGCTGAAATGATGAGATCTAACGGGAAATTTCTAGAAGCTGCGTCGTTTACTGTCGATGATAAATTTGCTGCTGAATGTCATTTACTTGCTACCCGCTCCGCTATTCTGTCCAAGAAAAAAAGAGAAAACCCCCTGAGCTGTGAAGAAACTGAGAAGATTGTTGAAGTTCCTGTAGACCTCCAACGCGCAGGTGAATTGTATACAAAATGTAACGATCTAAATGGACAAGCTGAAGTAAAATTGGTTCGTGGTAAACTCTACTGCAATAGTGAAGAATTACAAGAAGCTGGGGGTTTGTATTACAGGGCGAGAAACTATGCTGGTCTTGCGGAGTGTTTCTTGTTGCTAATTGGTATGGAAAATGATCCAAAAAAGTTTCATCGTGGAAGAGCATTAGAAGCCGTCCGCAAGATATTTCATCTCATTCTCGCGTTGCATAAGAGGAATCAAGAAAACTCTGACCGCACGGCTATTTCAATGTGTGAAACCTACTTTGGACTTGTGGAAACGGAGGATACTTGTAAAAGGAAGGTGCCGCGACTGGAAATGGTCCGGTTCAGAGATTCTCAAATTGGTCAAGAAGTAGCAACAAAAGAGGAAATTGATCTGGATGATGCTTACAGAGTTATGAAGGAACGGTTGTACGACATGGCACACAATGTTATTCAACTTGTGTGGGATAAACAGCAGTGTATCAACGAGCAGTACGAACCATGTCCCCGCTATCTGTCTGATGCCTTATGTGAAGAGGAAAACTGCAGGTCTTACCATGGTGATCTAACACGACAAAACTTCGCCGACCGTTTTTACTCACTGTTCTTTTTGGTTCATTTAGACGCGACGGTCGCCAATTTTCTCAAAGATTTAAAAAGAGAATCAGCTAAAATCGCAAACCAACTGCGACAACTTCTTTGTGTGCCTTTTAAATTCGAAGCTTGTCGACGACTTATGGAATTATTGTTTTCTCGAAGCGTGCAGCTTGGTAAATCGTATCTCTTGGCAGAATGTGATGTTGTTGGTTTGCGAAATGACCAGATCGTTCGCGATCGTATCATCGAATACGCCAAGTTCTTTATGTGGTATAGCGCTAGCCAAAGAAAAAGATGGTCTGATTCTGACCTTTCCATCACAGTATCCAACCTGATGCACCTTGCCGCAGCTCCAGCGGGTGAAATCTCCAACCTTCTCAGTGTGGAGGAAAGAAAATTTGAAAATACATCTAATGCTCCACACACCATGTATGGTTTTTTTCCTGACAGCAAAAATAAAGGTTGTTTTGAAATTTTCACCAAGTGGTTGGAGCATTCTAAAAACGCACTCTATCGACATGGCAATGTTCTTAGTGCAACACTTTCCGTCGTTAAGACATTCCTTTTTACACCTGCTAGAAGAAAAAGTATGCCGTACCCCAGTGTTGCCAATGCAGTAATGATCCTGGAGTATTACATGACAGCATGCTTGCTGTTGTATACCCGTCTCGTAATGAATGACAGTACCATCTGTCTACCTGCCAGTTATTTGTCCTTGATCAAGTTCTGGGACATTATTAACATATCCAAACCAAACCAGAGCACTCTCTATCATGCCATTCAGCGTCATACTCCACTATTTCTAGTTCAAGATACAACTCATCAGTGGGACCGTCTGCACATGTTGACCGAGTCTATGATAACGTTGATGTTTGGTGGAATTTCAAGGAGATACAACATATTCACTGCTGCTTTATGCGACGAATCAGTAAGCTGCGATGAGGCAGAAAGAGCCCTGATTCTAGCCCTAACTATGTTGTGTAATTGTGGTCGTGGTATCCCGGAATCATGTGAGGTGCCCATTCGTCAACAATTTATGATCCTGCAAGTACGTAGTCACCTTCCCAACAAGCTTAACCAGTGCATTGAAGCTGTCCGTCTATCTCACGGTATGTTTGATGTGGTGAACGCTCTGCAGGAACTGTTGTGTCAGAAGCCGCGACAGGAACAACTATTGGACGTAAAATGGGATGAAATAAATGGAAAAGAGTTCCGCAGGAATTGCCAGTCTGAACTTTATCCAAAAGTTTTCCGTTTTCTGATAAATGTTGACGAAATACCTCCTGACCAGGAACTCGACAGTGAAGATTTACAAGACAGCAAAGATGTTCATACAAAAGGTGATTTTCAACAAAGCTTTGGTGGTGAAGATGAAGCTTACAATAGAGGTTTAAATGAAAAGAAAGATGAAGATGCGAGAAAAAAGGCTTGTTTAACGATTCAAAGGGCGTTATTTGACTGGAAAGAAAGAAAGTTGGCAATTGCTAAAAAGCAGGAAAAAATCAGGAATGACCCTGTGGAATACCATTTTCAAGGATTTAAACTGGACAAGTCTGGCTGTACCATCTGTAATGTACAATTTGAAGAGCGTGACCTTGACCTCTCTGACACGAACTTTTCTTTACCATCCTCTTCGCAACATGATGTTGAGGAAACAAACTCTAACTGGCGACCAAGAATACTGAAGCGAAATACTTTAAATTCTCATTGCTCACGAAGAGGTCCTCATTGGAAGAAAGAAAGGCAGTTTAAGCAGTTTAAAACTTTCTACCGCAGTGATATTTATCCGACTTTGGAAAATGCGCAGAAAATGGTAGGCGAGATGAAAGTATTAAAGGATAACGCAATTGTTTGCGCGTTGGAGCTTGACAGGTTGGATACAGCTCTTAGTAGATTGCAGTCAGTGGTGAAAAAAGTGGGAAAAGAGTGCACTTGGGACAGTGTGTTAATAATAAGGAATACAGCTCGTGATGTCGTCAAAGCAATGGAGAAAGCGGAATCTGTCAAAGGCAAAAAAGGTTCGTCGTATTCATGTATTTTGTAACTTAAACTACTTTAAACATATGCACCCGCTATATATATATTGCACGAAACCAGCTTGCGATATGAAAAGGGCTAGGTTCGTACAAAAAGACCAAGGTCTGATATTTTCTCGTATACAGACTTAGCGTTCTCGGTTAATAATCTCTTAACAATACTCGCACTTTCAATCATTTACCAAAGAACATTTTTAATTTCTTTTCAAATGAATTGATAAAGTTGTTAAAGACCATAAAGATGTTGACCGAGAAGATTCTGGCGAAGATGATGATTATGATGGAGGTGATGATATAAAAGAAATCAATGTCCTGCCAAAAAATCGCAAGAATGGCAAGGGTAAGTCAGGGACCGGGAAGAAAAGGAAGTGACCTTGAGAGTGGGTTTCCTCATTCAAACAAACAGGAGAAGTTATGATCTGAACTCGGTTGTTGTTGTGACGGCAAGTAACTGGTTTGCTCTTTTTTGGGTATATAGAACTTTTAAATTGTAATAATTACAAAATGTGTCATTTTCCGCACTTAACGTCTAAAAGAAGAAAAAAAGCCTAAAGAAAAGAAGCCTAAAACAATAAACGAAAAATAATTGTAAAAGGCCAGCTTGACGTCAAGTGCGAACAATGACGTATCCAGCTGTACTGTTTTAACATATAGTCAGATATATGGTCTTGAATCTCGGCGAAAGTCTTTGCTCTATCCTTTTTGTTCACGTTTATGCAAACTTATAAGCACAGTGAGGACAACGATGTACAATACACGGTGCATTTTTCTTATAATGAAGCAATCATCCAATAGCAGCGTTTGGGTTCAGTCGTTAAATCGTGGTATTTAGATTTGATTTTTCATTTAGATTTAATAACTTTATTGCTATAGCAACTGGTGGTCAAATTGACGAAATGCCCCCAATTGAACATGACTACCATGATGTATAGGTGTTTATTTTACGGATCTTACGGTTATTTAAATATTAATAAGCGAAAAACAAAAAGTTTGTACACGGTGAAGACCGTTCCAAAATAAAATCGCAGCTCATAAGAGCTTTGAAGTTTGCCGAGTTTCCTGTTTCCAGACCATTTCTCGATTGACTATGGTTTAAGAGTGTCTATACCGTTTTCATCTGACGTCAGGGTGGTCATATTGGTGTGCGATCTTTATCCTATGAGAATGTAGCTCTATTATTGAAACATTTCATATTGTTTTACCATCCCAACCACCCCAATGAGGCCACTGATCACGTTAGTGAAAACGATCCATTCTAAACAATATAAAATTAGGTTTGAATTAGGTTTAGAGTTTCTGATTTGTATGGAACTGCTTTTAATTTCTAAACTATTGCAGATCTACAATCAGTGAATAAAGGGTTGAAATGAAAGGTACTCTAAGTTTCGCCTCGTCTATTTAACGTTTTTTTGGCGTGTAATTTGCGTTTACATATAGGCTTTACACGCGAGTTGAGAGGCGTGATATGTTGGCAGTGAGAAATCATCCCATCATTAAAATCAACATTGAGAAGGGAGCAGGGAAACAGAAAATTTTAAGTTAATGACGCATGGAAAAATTATTTGAATCAAATATTTCAGCCAATATATAAATTTACTGATTGTAGATCTGACAATCGGGATAATTATCTTTTAAGAAATTAGATATATATATATATAATCAATCTTTTTTACCCAATATCAATTATATCAATGAAACCAATATTCAATTTACATGTATTTTAAAAATTTAACTCATAAAAAATCGTACATTTCTTATGACAATGAGAAACGTAAAAATATATATATAGCATGCACTCTCAATATTTATTAAGTAGTTTTTATATTATATACAATTGTATATATTGTTTACTGCTATATATAATGTAGAACACCAATGCACAACTTATCAACGAACCATATACGCATGCATGAATGAATATAAACAAACTTTGATAACCTTACAAACTTTTTGCAAATAATGTATATGCATGCATGTTTGTTGTTTTTTCCCCATTTGTATCCGTATACCGTATTATGGATTGTTTATTTCGTGTTATTGCGGTGCCCTGAAAGTTAGCTGCCAGCGCGATTACGAAATCACTATTGCCGGAAAATGGCGGGCAGTTTGGATGTCACTTTTCAAAACAAATCACGACGATTTAAAATATCAGTCAAATAAACGTACTTAATAAGGTTTAAGACACTAATTTATTGTATTTGTTTCTGTTACTGAGCTGTTTTTCTTCAATGCGGACAACGAAGAAAGTTCACGATAATATAAACTGAAAAACAGATTATAAAATCTACGAAGAATTCAATTCCAAGTCCTAAATTGTACCTTTTATAGTAATCTTAATGCCTTAACAATATCTCGTGTTGTGTACTTGCCATCTTTGAACTGTATTTGTTGTTAAACAGTGAAAACTAAATGAACCGGCATCTGTTGTTTGCTTTACAGCTTTTCCGACTCCCCCGGCACAGAGTACTTAATATTCCTCCCCCGGATAATCTGACCGTGCCGACGTCAAGATTGCTTATGCTAGTCAACTTTGGGATTGGGAACAAGTTCTAAGGCCGCAATGCGTCATATGTTCCACTACGTAAGATGGCGGCGACTGGCACGAAATGTTTGACTGCTGGCCATAGGAAATGGCCTATCCAGTTTATATAGAGATCAGTGGTCCGAGCTCGTTCGTTAGTTCCTAAGGATGAATATAGCAAGCGACATTTTTGACGCGACGTTTTTAACGCGATGATTTGAACGTCTCAGTGCACCGCTTTTTAGCACAGTGTGTGGTTATCCTTTGAAAGCGCAATGAATTGCGAGTGCTGGCCTATATAATTTATGATCATGCAGGAGTTGACTATAACCATCCACGCAAGGACACAGAGCAAAACAAAACAAAACAAAACAAAACAAAACAAAACAAAACAGAAAAAGCGATTTTGTCGTGTACATTCACACATTTGTCGTGTGCATTCACACACACGCACACACACACACACACATACACACACACACACACACACACACACACACACACACACACACACACATATATATATATATATATATATATATATATATTTATTTATACAATACCATGGTTGCTGTGCGTGTTTTCATTGGTTGTTGGCCATGATCTATTACAGGACAGACGCATGGACACGTCAGATCACGTCAGCTGACTTGCTTTTTTCCTTCTTCATGCCCCAGAATCCGGCAGGATTTTCGATAAAAACTTTTTTAATTTTTGTATTGTATAAAACAAATAGATTCCATTTTTGTAACAACGTGGTAAGAACATCAGTGACCCACTCGACTGCGTCTCGTTGGCCACTTTTTTGTTCTTACCACGTTGTGTCGTCATCTGTGCATCTATAACTGAACAGACAACGGCAAAATGGAATCTATTTCTTAAATATATGCATCACGTAATATAGAGGGGCAAGTTGTAAAGTATCATTTCCTTGCTCGCCTTGCTTTTTTACCATCACACAGAGAATAACTGTCGGGGATGGAGGTTACTGCCAATGAACACAATATATTATAACGTTTGTGCCATATGCGCATGCTCCAACTATTATTTATAGCAGACGAAAGCAGACGTAGCCAACACCGCGGAAAAACGTCTGCGCATGCGCGTGTACTAGAAAAAATGGCGGGGAATTTAAATCCCATCTTCGTAAACAAAAACATGGCTTTTAATTATTCAAGGTAAGTGAAACAAACAAAAAAATACACTAGACGGATAGTTTGGACATTAATAAAAAGTTTTCCAACATTTAAAATCTAAAAAGAAACAGAATTTAAATTTAAAATTGTCGTTTTAGACCGGGAGGCGTGCGAACATTTCTTGAAAAATTGTCGAATACCGAACTTAAGACACAAGAGTTAAGCAAACTATCAAAGAGTTAAGCATTTGCACACGCTTAAATTGTAGAGTAAATCATTACCCTTAAATATGGTCAACGCAAAAATTATGCATGCTACGCAAAAAAAGTTATCCAACAAAACACAAGGCAAACGCTTGCATAGTCAAAAAGTTTGTATCAAAACATTTCGTAAAACATAAAAGAACACACACTGGAACAACTGTCTCGATGGCACCCAAGCAAAATCTGGAAAATCTTCTTGCTTGGATAAAGGCTCGAATAAGCCAGACAACAAATTTGTGTACAGTCACCTTTGTGAAGTATCTTCCTTGAATTGAAAGTGATGAATGATTCTATTAAATTCAAAATGTAAATATATGTAAATATGTAAAGTATAATATTGAAAAAAATCGTTAAATATCAATCCTAAAAGGTTTGGAATAAAAACCTACCTCTTTAGAATCAATGCAAACCTTTTTTTGTCCTCCGATCGCAAAAAATTGTGCTTTAAACTTTCCCAAATTCACACACAAACCGAGTAAACTTCCTCAACCGCCATCTTTGAGAACAAATTTGACGCGTGCAATGTGTTCGAATCACGCGCATGCGCAGACGTTTTTCCGCGGTGTTGACGTAGCCTCCTTCGCAGACGTCTTGTGGGCTTTTGTTCCCCGCCCACCAACGTCTGCTCTACGGAGGGAGCACGAAATTCCTTTCTCTTTGTCTACAGGAACCAATCAAATTAAACCATTGTCGTGCTAAATATATTGATAAAACCGGCCCGGGCGAGTGTTGTTAAATATGTGAAATTTGTTTAGTCGAAAGCTAATATTTTGAAAAGTTTAGTTTAGAACTTCGCGATATTTACGAAGAATAATGCTTTGATTATGTTCTTTCTGCCCATGCATGCAAATAAATATGCGTGAAAATCAATGTAAAGCGTGAGAGAAGTTGATGGTTTTAAACAAAAGCCCAAAGGTGCACAGGAATATTTGTCTGAAGGGAACTAGTTTCTTTGAAAGCTTTTTTTTTTGCGTAGTATAGCTTAGAACTTTATGAAATTTACGAAGAATGGTAATATAAATGTGTTCTTGATGCCCGTGTAAATAGATCTGCGCGAACGTTTTTGAAAAGGCTACAAGTTTCTGCGAAATGTATCTAGCGAATAATTAAATTTTACGGGGGTGTCTATCTTCCTTCGCAGACGCCTTGTGGGCTATAGAACCGCCGCAGCATTTTTCGCAGTTTGTTGACCTGGTCTTTCATTAGGCTAACAAGCGGTGAGACAACCACGCCACTATAGTATATGACCAGCAACTCCATAAGACCAAAGGCAGGGCTTGAATGATATATTTAGTTTGCTACTCCGAGTTTCACGCCTCGATTAGATCTTGAAGGTCAATAGGTCAGCTTCCTAAAATTTGGGAAGTTAGCTGTGATTGGTCCGTTTCAGGAAAGGAATTTCGTGCTCCGTAGAGCAGACGTTGGTGGGCGGGAACAAAAGCCCACAATACGTCTGCGAACTTTCGAAAGAAAAATAAATTGATTGAAAAATAAGTTTTGTTTAACTTTCAATGCTGGTCTTAATTTTAAGGGCCCACTGTAATTGGTGTTTAACACTTTGAAGCCTGACGACGAGTCTTTAAGGTTTATTCTGGCTAACGCCAGACGATTTTATTCAGCACAGGGAGAGGTCCAGGTCTCGAAGTGTTAACTGTTGTGGTGTCCCAGCTTCCTTTCTTTTCTTTTTTTTCTCTTTTTTTTCCTAATTATTTTATTTCTCATGTAATTTTAAGAAGCGAAGCTAAATAAATAAATAATGTTGTAAAGCAAAGGAAATAAAAAAAATTCGGGATAATTCAAACAGAATCCCAGCTAAAGCAAAACAACCGCAACAAGGAAGTAAACAGTAAACCACGACTCCACAAAACAGAATAATATTAAAACGATTACAAGAAAATAACCAAAATATATTTATTTCATTTGCCCCAGTCTAGACGGGGAAAGTAGTTTTTTCCAGCTTTTTTTCGCACAAACCTCGATTCTTCGTTGCTTAATAAAGGCTTTGTCAGAGGTTCTCGTTGATAAATGTATGTGAAACTGTTCTTATAATATCTACGCGCGCAAACGCGCACTATTAATGCACAACTCCACAAGCTTCAGACACAGAATAAATATTATAATTCTGTGCTTCCGAGCTATTCTGAGGCTGCCTGATAAACACCTTCAGCCTGTTTAGGGCCTGTGTAATTTACTTGTCAGTCTAGCTCGATCATGCCGGCTCTTCAGTTCACGTGTGTGCAATGCATGTGCATTTTTGTTCCGTTGGAAGACAACATTTAAAGCGATTATGTGACCGTAACAAGAAAGAAATTAAGGTAAACTAACTACTGTTCGTTTATAGAAGAAAGTAGGATGATTTAGTACAGTCCAGAACTCGTATTAACATTGTTTCTGTGCACGCTATAAATTTATATACATGTCCAAACTCCAAAGGGAATATTTTATAAGCTTAATACTTTCAGATAAGCTATTAAAACAGAAGTATATTTTAACAAGAAACTACGTGTTTTTCTTTGCATTGATAAGCTAGTGTCAAACAACGTGATGCTTTTATAAAACGCAATACTTAAACACAGCTATTCTTCGTTCAATCTCATTCTGGCGCCAACGTTTTTTAGTCAGTCGGGATCTTTCAAAAGGAAAATTAACGAATAGCGATGCATAGTTTAAAATTTCTAGTAAGAAGTTGAAGGAGACTACAAGTATAAATTTTTAGTAGGGTTTTTTCATATTTTATTGATGAATTCAGGGATTCGGGCTTGTACTTGAAGTATTTTTTTAGGAATAAATACTAATTTCCCCTGGTGGTTTTGTTTAAAATAATTTGATATGGTGTGCTGGTTTAAACCTTATATTGTTTTTAGTGGGTTTCCTTCCCCCTTTATTTCTTTTTTTATCTGTTAGGGTTTATATAATTTTCTTTTAGGATTTTAGTTTTTGGGTTTTTGTTAGGATTAGTTTAGAAGTATTAAAATATAAAATTTAATATACAGTACATGTTGGACCTGTCAATCAATGACAGTCAGCTGGCAGTGGTGGGCCTGTATCTGGCCATGGCATATTTTTCACTGAAGAAGCTTGTGCATGTGTTACATACAACATGTATTTGGGAGAAATAATTGGGCAATTGATCGAGTGGGATACAGTTACTGTACTGAAAGCTTCAAAAGTAATTGATAAAGGGCTGTTAGATGTTTTATGAAGGTCAATGGTTGGGTGTTAGTCATTGGGGGGGGGGGGGGGGGTGAGGGCAGCTGCAAGTTACTGGATTGAAATTGTGATTGCAGCAGGTGCCAGAAATGTAATGGGGTCAGGGGGGCTGAAAATCCTGAAATATCATTTTAATCGAGTCTTAGAAATACCATTTTCTGCATTGTCAATGTTAGTTACAGTGTTAAATATGTTATATGAAAATACTGAAATTATATGTATAGGTGTTACCAAACCAAAGGTAACTACATCAGTTATTCACTGGCTAGTTATTTACCAAAGCTCAAAGGGCCAACTGAAGGTAAATAACTTATGTAGTTACTGAGGTTGAGGTAGCTAACCTACTTTAGTCCATGATCACAGAGATTGCCTAAGAAAACTGAGATACTGAGTTTGTTATCACAGTCGAGGTTGTCTAAAAACACTTCAGTTGCAATGATAAATCCTTTCTCACATTTGTGACCATTGATTAACCCTGGTTTATTTTCCCAACCGTGCATAAATCAAGTTAATATCCCTGGGCTAATATATATTAGCCTGGGGCATTAACTTGATTTATGCATGGTTGGGAGTAATTATTATAAATAAACATCTGCGGTACATCAAAGAACACTGAGGTGATTATGAACTAAATATTAGATTATTTGGGGGCAATTAATAAGTTAATTTTCTATGGCTACTGACTGTATAACTTACATAAGTGTATAGTGGGTGTAGTTGTCAAGCATCACAACTATTTTTAAGTTTACATATATAATATTATGTAGATGCCAGTTTATTTAGAATAATTTTAGGGCATTTTAATTGGTCAATTTACACAATAGACCATATTCATAAATGCAGGCCATGGAATTAATATTCTTTTATGTGCATATAAATTATAGCCCCTCTGAACTCATTTTCATGTGCAAAATTTAAAAGAATCTTTACTCTAAAACGAGGTGCTAATTTATATGCACATAAAAGGATTTTAACTTGTCGGCCATTTATGAATAAGGTCTATGACTTGCAATATTTCAGCTTTATAAGGCTAAATGTCACATACATGTTTATAAAATAACATGTATACTACGCGAGCCCTGATTGGTCAATTGCCGTGTTTGGATCAGAGTATCCAAACACGGAAAATTCCCGCCAAAACGATTTTTTGAAAATGTCGGACAGTATATCATATTCACTTGTAATTATTTTATAAAAGAAATACCAAATGGTTTTTTCTGTGTTTGGAGACTCTTATCGAAACACTTGGGAAATTGCTCGACTTTCGAAAAGCTAAAAACACTCACCTACGGCTCGTGTTTTGTTACGCTTTTCTCCAGTCTCGCAATTTCCCGCGTGTTTGGATCAGAGTATCCAAACACGGAAAACCATTTGGTATTTCTTTAATACTACACTATTAATGTTAGACTTGCAGATGCTGCAAAAGTAACAGATTTTTCCAGTATTTACTATTAAATTGTGGATTTTGTTTGTAATTTCCTTCACGTCCTGGATTTTACTCTTCTCTCTACAGTAAGTGGGATGGGACGTTTTTTGTTCCAGGTTTATATGAGCATGTTTTTAGGGGGAACAATTGCGACTGGGACGTTTCACAACATAGCTAAAAAGTGGTAAAAACCGCATAATAACAGAAGAAATAGATAGAATTTTATATATTATGAAGAGCTGCTGCCTACTAGCCATTAACCGCTAATCATTTTTTGTATCGAATAAACAGCTTAAAATAATTAGAATCTAGATATTGGAAACGGCATCTGTTAGGTGGGACGGAGCATTTATGTGGCGCCGAAAAATGTCCCGTCAAACAGCTTAAAATAAAAAATATAAATATTGGAATGACATCCATTAGGCAGGACGGAACATTTATATGTGGCGAAAAATGTTCCGTCAAACAGTTCCTCCATATAAACGAAAAGAAATGTATAAAAGGAAAATATAGCGGTACGATCCCGGTGAATTGTAAGCTTCCTTGTAAGCTCCTTAGTAATAAACTAGTGATAACCCTGCAGAATCCTTGTGTATTTTTGAAACATGAATGATTAGTCATTGCATGTCAACGTTGAATAAAGAGTAAAAGAACGACTGAATATCCCAACAGTATGAAAAACCTTTGTAACTTTTAACGGAAAGCGTATCGTAAAAATGTTAACTGATATATGACATATATCTACATAAATAGTAAAATACACTTGCGAAACGGCTCTCGTATTAAGAAATAAGAACATGCTGTTGGTAAAATACTAAAGGTTTTGCTACAAACATTTAAGCGCACTCCTCGGCTTGTTCCCACAGCACACAAACAACTTTAGGTTGTGGATTATAACGCTTTGCAGACCAGTACTAGTATATGACGAACAGTAGAAGAAAACAGTAAATATAAACTGCGCTAGTTTATTGTGAAGTGCTATTGCTTAGAAGACGATATTGCAGCAAGAAACCAAAAGAATACTTATACCGCCGTACATTAGCAACAGATTACTCGCGTGAAGTGATAATGTCATATGTTTTTTGATTGACGTTTCATGGTTAAACAACAGGCGGAAGGGCGAGACATTACTGAGCAACTCTGAGCATAGCCTGGTACCCTGGCCCAATCAAAGAATATGGGCCAGGTAACCACTAAGGACTTCTGCTTTCCTATTGGTTAAAATTTCGCGCGTTTTTAGTGGCTATGAGTAAAACTGCAATCGTCATACAGTAAGTGGATTTAGCCCTGATGACACGAGAACGAAATTAGTGGTTACCTGGCCCATATTTCTTTTGAAATTGGGCCAGGGTACCAGGCTACTCTGAGCACAGTTCTCTGAGTGACTGTAAGCTTAGGTCTGCATGGAGAGACGTTTGTTGTGGATTGAAAATTATAATTATAAAAACAAATAGTAATAAAATTGTTGTATAAGTTCAAAAATGAATTTGGGTTGTACATACATATTTCATTCATAGACCAAGTTCTTTCTCCAAGAATATAACGAAATAATATTAGTAATAATTAAGAAATAGAAAATGGCCGCCCGTGTTTATATAACCTGATGCAAACACTCGAGTGAGTTGGGAGAATTCGAAAGTACTTATGTAAACCCTCGCCTGCGGCTCGGGTTCACATAAACTTTCGAATTCTCCCAACTCACTCGAGTGTTTGCATCAGGTTATATAAACACAGGGCATCCATTTTCTATTTCTTTTATGAAATAAGGTAAAAAATGTGCCGTGACATCACAAACGTGTTTACATAGCCTGATATAAACACGGTAATTGACCAATCACAGCGTGCGTAAGACGCAACCTATTTTATAATACATTATAAGTATATGTAAATATTGAATATTTTAACTAATTGTTAGATACGCAATTCAGCCTTAGATTGCGATATGCGTATGTATGATTTAATAAAACTACTGACTAAAACTGTCCCACATGTCTGCTTTGCCAGTGAATCAAGTTAGGTGTGTTCGAGAAATGGCAGCACGCGCGCGATGTTGCCTAACTGCTAAATCGTGTGAGATAAACGAAGATGGGTAAATATTTGATTTCTCAAGATTGGATATAGTTTCTTCTATAATACCTGACGTTTCCTCAACTTGTGCGACTGGCATTGTTAGAGTGATTGACAGGTTTGCCGATTGCTTTCGTCATGGCCGTTTTCATTACGCACGCGCTTTGCCAGGCGGGTGGAGCGGGCTTTGAAAGTTGGAAATTTTGGAAATGGAAAACAGCCTTTATCACGGCACGACATAATCACGCGAGGCCGCTTTACTAATTTATGCTAAATTCTAAATATGCTAAACAATACTAACTAACTAATATATCATCATTTCGTCGCAGTCGAGCAAGAATACGCCTCTTCACGCCAGGATTTGGTGAGTCGTCGATGTCTTGCTGAGTGTCCCAAAACTACTAAAACTAAATAATCTAACTAAATAATCTAACTAAACAATCTAACTAAACAATCTAACTAAACAATCTAACTAAACAATTTAACTAAATAATATACCTAAACAATCTAACTAAACAATCTAACTAAATAATCTAACTAAACAATCTAACTAAACAATCTAACTAAATAATCTAACTAAACAATCTAACTAAACAATCTAACTAAATAATCTAACTAAATAATCTAACTAAACAATCTAACTAAATAATCTAACTAAATAATCTAACTAAACAATCTAACTAAACAATCTACCTAAATAATCTACCTAAACAATCTAACTAAACAATCTAACTAAACAATCTACCTAAATAATCTAACTAAATAATCTAACTAAATAATCTAACTAAACAATCTAACTAAATAATCCAACTAAATAATCTAACTAAATAATCTAACTAAATAATCTAACTAAATAATCCAACTAAATAATCTAACTAAATAATCTAACTAAATAATCCAACTAAATAATCTAACTAAATAATCTAACTAAACAATCTAACTAAACAATCTACCTAAACAATCTAACTAAACAATCTAACTAAATAATCTAACTAAACAATCTACCTAAATAATCTAACTAAACAATCTAACTAAACAATCTAACTAAATAATCTACCTAAACAATCTAACTAAACAATCTAACTAAACAATCTACCTAAATAATCTAACTAAATAATCTAACTAAATAATCTAACTAAACAATCTAACTAAACAATCTACCTAAATAATCTACCTAAACAATCTAACTAAACAATCTAACTAAACAATCTAACTAAACAATCTAACTAAACAATCTAACTAAACAATCTAACTAAACAATCTAACTAAATAATCTAACTAAACAATCTAACTAAACAATCTAACTAAATAATATACCTAAACAATCTAACTAAACAATCTAACTAAACAATCTAACTAAATAATATACCTAAATAATCTAACTAAATAATCTAACTAAACAATCCAAATATAAAAAACAAACTAAATAAACTAACTATATAAATAATCTAAATATGCTGAACAATAATTCCTGTGATATAAAGAAATTAACCAATACGCCAGTTGAGTAAGATAACGAATTGATAGGACAAAGTAACGCAGATTGAGAAGTATTTATGAGAGTTAAATACTCTGCGATTTACTATAATAATATGTACTATTGACATGCAGTGGCCGTATTGTATCGGTATATCAATTTTACTGTTTGAGAGTTGAGATAGACCTGATACATGTATGTACGTGTGATACAGCTGCTATATGGAGGTCTCTGTCTAAAAGTATTCTATATCAAATGATACAAGCACTAGTGGTTTGTATCACATTCACACGTACTGATTAAGCATTAATTTCTTTTGAAATTTCTTCATGAATTATTAATGAGCACGAGAAGGAGTGTTGAATAAATCAGAGTGATCTGATATCAAACACAGAGAAGTGTGTTGAAAAACCAAGGCGAAGCCGAAGTTTTTTAACTAACTTTAAGGTGTTTTGATATGATCAAACACAACTTTCGAGTGTATAATATTGTAGTTTTGTGCTAATTTTATTTCTCTTTTTGTGCAATTATTTTGTCTTATGTAGATCAATTTCAGAAATGGCTTCAGCATCAGGAGACTACACGAACTTCTTTAGTGTATTTCTTGACAGTGGCTTAGCTGCACGAAATAATTCACAGTTTGCTGAAGCATTTAAACAATTAACAAATGCATTGGATTCCTACCATAGATCTGGTTACAATAATCCATATGTTCTATCTGATATTCTTTGGCAACGAGCTGATGTTTCAATGATGTTAGGTTATAAAACTGCATCACAAGATATTGCCCAAGCAATAAAAAGGAATCCTAAAGTTTCCCATAATTCAGTAAGTTAATATTAGCATTGCATTGCATTGCATTGCTATATGAATGTTAGCCCATTCCATATTGCAAATGATTTCTAACCATGATTTATAGCCATGTAGGAATTATCGGTGATCTCAGTTTCAAATCACTTCTTTTGAAAATCTTTTTTGTCACTCACTTACATGATGTTCACCTAATTAGTATAACATTTTTAAAAGTTAATCAATAGCCTTATGCAAACACCAGCCTAAAGCCTGTTTTCCAGTGGTGTAGCCAGGGTCTTCAGTTTGGGGGGGCGAGAACCTCGGTCTCCTAGGGGGGTCCGGGGGACAATGGATTTCTAGGGTCTCTGAAACACTATTTCCTGCATTTTGAGGCAAGTATTTAAGAGTAATCCAAAAGCCATAAATTACATAATTTTGTTGAAATCAACCCAGAACATAGAATGATACACGGCAGAATATCTTTAGATTTATTTATAAACAAGTCGTAAATGTAAAAACAAGTTGGAGGCATTTTGTATATACCTTAGTATTGTATCTATAGCATATGCATGCCTGCTAAATATATAACACATTACTAGTCTACTCACTTGGCCTTGAAACAATGTACCTCCCCCCCCCCCCCTACAAGTTTCTCAATGGATTTAAACTTTTCACGAGAACGGTCTTGGAGACCATTGGGGGGGCGACCGCCAATGCTGTTTTCCGGTCATCGCACAAGATGGTTCGCAGGTTCGCAGCTCGCTGCGAGTATTTGCATCTAATTAAAAATGACTCATAGCGAAAAAAACAAGCACCGCGAGTTATTTTTAATTAGATGCAAGTACTCGCAGCTTCGTGCGAGGACTGGAAATCCGCCTTTGGGCGTCCATTTTCTATGAAATAAGACTAAAAATGTGCCGTGACGTCACAAAATCCTAGACCAATCGTAAATCCACTGACCAATCCTAGCGTGCGTAAGACGCAAGCTATTTTATATTAACAATTAGACTTATGCATGAAAAACGAGGGCGAGTTGTCTAATTGTTTTAGTATAAATTTACCAACAAAAGTTAAATAGATTCTCGACTATAACGTATTACTTGAGGTTCGTTCAATACATTTTTCAACTGCCAACAACAACTAACAAACGTTCAACAGTCATTTCGGACATTTTCTTGGTCCCGTACGGTGTCGGTAAGTGATGGAAAAGTAAAGTTTTCTTGCATAATCTAGCATGGGTTTTCATGTACAATATTGAAACAATATATTTCCACTCATTTGATATGCAAAAATGACAAAAAAGTTGAAAGAAATATTCACTTTAGCATGTAGTTTACATCACGAAATCTTGGGCAAGCGTAATTTTGAAATGTGTTTTGTTTGCAGTTATAGTTTGTTTCTAACGAATAAATTAAACAATTTAACCATCTTACCATTTATAATTTCCATTTTAACCATTTTGTAGCCGTTTTTGTTTTTGTAGAACTTATTACTTCGCGTAAATGTTTAATTTCTTCTGTCATATGCCCATCCCATTATAATTTCGGCGCTATTGTTGTTTAACAGAACAACCGCTGCTCTACTGACCATTGCTCGTGACATACTACACATTTTGTGATTGGTCAAGTTAGTTAAAAGAAGGCTTGTCATTGGCTTCGCCAGAGGTTTATATCACCAATTATAAACTCCTGCAATAGGCAATATAACCATGCGTATATAACCATGCACTATATAGTTCTTGGTAATAAAACCTTTCTGCGATACGGTACACGTGTCCCACTTCACTACAACCAAACTTGCTAATACATGACGAACTGAAAAAGTTTTAATATGATTAAAGGTGGTGAACTTATATTATGCACGATTTTACCGTCGTGGCAATAGAAGCGTTCCGTAAAATGTTGTTGCAATATATTCCTCAAGTTGAACAATTCATTTGATAAGATTCGTTGACAACTTCCTGTTTTCATCAAATGAATTGGTCAACTTGAGGAATATATTGCAACGATATTTTAGGAACGCTTCTATTGCCACGACAGTAAAGTGAATACATAATTTTTTTGCGGAACAATACGACATAACAATTTAAACAACGACTTAGGAAATTGAAAATAGTCGTCCGTGTTTATGTAACCTAGCTGTCATAAAAGAGTGTCTTCTACGCACACTCTGATTGGCTAGGCCCCGTGCATTTATCAAATGACGTTAAACGTACCTTTATAATATAAGAGTACATATGCACGGAACTCACTACTTTGTTTTATTTGTTAAATACAAATACGAGAGTGAGTTCAGAGAATTCGAAAGTTTATGTGAAGGCAAGGGTTTACATGAGTACTTTCGAGTTCGTTCAAACTCACTCAAGTGTTTGCATCGGGTTATATAAACGCAGGACGTCTATTTTCTATTATTACTTTTATGAAATAAGATTACGTCTCAACCGTGTTTACATACGTGCGTAAGCTGCAGACGCAATTTATTTTATAAAATATAAAACAATACAATCGAATACATTAGAGTACATACGTTTACCCCAAAACAATAGGGGATCCTAGATCGAGTATTGGTGAACAAACAAGATTTTTAGCATACTGAAGTTTGTTTCCCGCCATTAAGCCCTTTCTGGTTTCATCTGGCGTAATCAATGTACTCTGCTGAAGGACTTTGACTCGAAACGCCTCTAATATTTTATTTTTTTAAATCTTGACAGTTCACCATCTTTAAGCTTTTCTGTACGTCGTAACAGCTAGTGCACTGCCTATACACAATAAAAACATTGCCAAACGTATAAGACCTGGTTTATACAGTGTGCTATGAGCGCACTAAACTAACTAATTAATTGGTGCGGTCCTGGCACGCTGATAGAACGCCGTTCAATTTATACATTATAGCGCTAAAATTAAATTATGCGCGAAAATTAAGTTATGCGTTATAATAAATTACGATTACTCGTATGTTCAGGGAATCATAAATTTAAATGATTTTTTTTGTTGGTAGAGTGAGGCGAACAAGTGGTTAAACCACGCTATCATGGCAAGTGATTGTGGTACATCATTGAGTTGCGTTTCAGGTGCTTTGCATTTTTGTACTAAAGATCAGAGTTTGCGAGCTGTTATATATGGCTTTAGAGCTGCTTTGTTTCATGAAACCGACCAGGATGAACAGTGTAACAACGATGTCAAAAAATGCAGAACATATGATCCAAAAGTTGCCAAGGTAAAATTTTACCTCCGCCAGGAGGTTATGTTTTTTATAAGCTTCCGGCAATAGACCGCCGTCATCACGATTTAATGGAGCGTGGGCGCTATTGATGTACCGTGGGTTGGTAGTGATAATTTTTGAATTATCCCACGCAATCTCGTGGTTGGTTTTGCACGCGTGCTCCAACAAAGCAGAATTTTCCTTTTTTGAAAAGAAAACCGCTTTTTGGTGATCTTTTAAACGCGTGCCAAACTGACGTTTTGTCTGGCTGATGTACTCCTGATTACAGTCATTGCACGGAATGGAGTAAATAGCATCTTTTCTCTGCTGGTTCTTCCACAATACGATCCTTAGGTTTTCCAAAAATATGACCTCTGGGTCATGCCTACCGCAAAAACAGAACAATGTTAAAACGCGACCCAAAATTTCAATTGTTTACATTCACCGTGTTTGAGTTCTACACACCGCTTCGCCGGATATTAAACAATTTGTCGTTTATTCATATAGAGTAAAAAGTGTAGGATGCACTGTAGTTGTCATGTGCATCAATGCTCTTATAACTCAGGCGTAGTACTTCTATGGCATTTGCAGTCAACCTTAGCTGGGACACTTCGAGATAGCTCTGTTGACATTAGTAGGCTTAGTCAAACACAGTGTTTGGGTAGTATAGTATTTCTATAGACATGGCCAATCTGAGCCGGGACGTAATATATCATACACGAGGAGGAGTATTTCATCAGGATATCCAAACACCGAGACGTTTGTTGAAAACCGAGGCGAAGCCGAGGTTTTTTAACAAACTTCGAGGTGTTTGGATATCCTGATGAGGCACTCCTCCGAGTGTATGATATAGCATCTCAAACAAATCAGTATTTTAAGAGAAAATCAAGATGAAAGTTTGCTTAATTTATGTAATTTCTTCCTCCGATATCCAAACCACCCGACACGGTACTGATTTCCTTTGTGTTTTCCTTATGAATTATTAATGAGTTTGGGATATTTAGATAGCCCTGTTTATACTGTACATGTGTCACATAACTGACCTACTTTGAATAATAGAGATTACACATCCAAAGATTCAGACCTTCAGTCTTATCAACAAATCACTTCACAGTCTTCCGATAATCGACAAGTTTCTCGCGGGAACACAAGTTCCGCATTCCCCACGCGTCCCACAAATCACGTGTCTCTAACAGTGCCTCCTCCTTTTAGTTCAAGCCTCCTGGCTTGGCAACAAATGTGGGGTAAACGTTCAAATAAATTTCAACAGAATAAAAGTGTACTATCTCTAAAGGCAAGAATACAATTACAGGCAAACTTTAAACATGTTCGTATACTTCAATACAATGGAGGGCGCTCGTACGGGTATCTTTCGTAGAAATTATCCCACAGTCGTGGATCAAGGGGGCTTTCCATTTACACGGTTTGACCGGTCAGTCCGGTTAAATGGAACACGATTCGTTTGAGACTTAGGACGGTCAGACTGGAAAATTTGGTCCTAATCAAAAGCAAGTCCATTCTGGCCAGACTGACCGGTCTAACCTTGTCAATTGGAAAGCGCCCAAGGATATGGGATGCCGGTTCCCAGGTATTATGGTGGGAGGAATAAGTTGGCCATTTGATGAGGTATTCTCTCCGACCGTTTCTTGTTCGATGACGAACAATGTACTCCACATTAAAGATGTCGTCCCCAGTGTCTGATGACGAATGCGCCAGTTCATGGTGTGCAGTGGTTTAGACAGTGAGTAGGTACAGTATTTGGGTGTTTAGTGGTTGGTGGTTTCAGCAATTTAGAGTTTGCCATGGGTGTCGGTTGTGTACTAACGTACATGGACAAAGACTGTACCAGTGTGCCGTTGAATCTTTCGACGAGACCGTCCGTTTGAGGATGGTAGGCTGTAGCCATGGAGTTTGCTGATGTTTTTTAGCCTACAAACTTCTTTCACTAAACTGGACAGGAAATTTCGCCCACGATCGGAGAGTAGGTACCGGAGTGCGCCGTGACGAATCCAGATTTCGTTGACAAGTAAGTTCGCTATGCGGGCAGCTTCTGCGGAAGGTAGTGGAAAGGCTTCTGGCCATCTTGTGTAGTAATCCGAAAATACAGCAACGTAACGATTTCCACGATGAGTAACGGGAATGGGCCCAAGGATATTCACAGCAACCCGGTCAAACGCTCCCTCAATAGGAATTGGTAGAAGAGGTGCTTTATTTCTCGGTTTAGGTGATTTCTTCATGGCACAATGAACACACGTGCGACACCAGTGTTCAACGTCACGAAACATACCGCGCCAATAATAATGGTTACGCAACTTTTCATAGGTTTTATTAATACCCATATGACCAGCAGTGACATCATCGTGCGCGTTGACCAAGATCTCGTGCTTCAAGGCGTTGGGAACCACAAGTTGGCTACGAAGACCGCCTGGTTTTCGTGTTCCCGGAGTCCAAAGATGACGCAGGATACCGTCGCTGTCCAAGTAAAAATCATCTACTTGAAGAAGTACTGCACGAGCTTTCGCATCATTGACAGGTAATTTATGGTGTTCCAGGTAATCAAGAATGGGGTTGAGGTCAGGATCACGGCGTTGCATTTGGCATATCGTGTCGGCTTGGTAGCCATGTTGAATAGGGGCAATTTCAACAGGGTACGACCGACGAGACAGGGCATCAGCGTTGGCATTCTGGGTTCCAGGGCGGTATATAATGTCGAAATCGTGATGTAGCAGGAGCGCCCATCGCGCGAGACGGCCAGTTGGATTAACCAGCGTAGCGAAATGTGGTCGGTGTGGACGAAGAATTTGCGACCATACAAATACGGCTCATATTTCTTAATTCCGTCGACAACTGCAAGCGCTTCTCTTTCGGTCGTGCTCTACCGCTGTTCGGTCTTACTGAGTTGACGTCCCCCATAAGCGATGGCCACTTCTTTGTTGTTGTTGTTGTTGTCCAAAACCTGCCCAAGAACAAATCCGATAGCATATCCATACTAGCATCGACGTATAAATGAAATGGGATCTCAAAATTAGGAAATGCGAGGATGGGCGAGGAAACAAGTTGACGTTGAAGGAGTTTAAAGGAAGATTCACACTTATCAGTCCACTGACAGGTCTGGCCATTACAAGTTAGCTGAGTCAGCAGAAATGCAATTTGCGAAAAGCCTTTTACAAATCGGCGGTAGTAGTTGGCGAGCCCAAGAAATGTTCGAATATCCTTTACATCATTCTGGGGTCGTGGAAACATTTGGACAACTTGCAACTTGTCGGGGTCAAGTTGAATCCCTGCAGCAGAAGAAACGACGTGACCAAGATAGCGCACTCTTTGTTGTCCAAAGAAACACTTGGATGGCTTCAGGGTGAGGTTTTGCTGCACGGAGTCGATCAAAAACTTGGCGAAGACGGCAAAGATATTCATCGAATGTTGAGGAGTAAACAATAATGTCGTCCAGGTAGATAAGATAGATCTTCCAGGTTAGACCTTTAAGCACTTGTTCCATCAATCGTTGAAATGTCGATGGGGACCCAAACGGAAGGACATTAAATTCGTACAACCCTGAGTGTGTAACAAAGGCAGTTTGTTGTCGGGAGCTGAGGTCGACTTCAACTTGATGGCAGCCGCTTCGGAGGTCGAGGGTACTGAAGTAACGTGCACCAGATAAGGAGTCGAGAGCATCATCAATTCGGGGAATCGGATAACTGTCTTTTCGGGTTACTCCATTCAATTGGCGATAGTCAACACAGAATCTTGTTGTGCCATCCTTCTTCTTGACTAGTAGTACTGGTGCACTCCAAGAACATATGTGAGTCTATCAACAACAACAAATGCACAACAGGTGTACGTTGATGACCCCAATTGGATAGGGAATTGAGTGCAGCCAATAACAGGAACATGATCACCACTGGCAGTCTTGACTGAAATCAACGAGTCTTTATTGAGAGTACATGAGTTACTTAGAACTGAATGGAAAAAATCATAACTAACAACACTTACAGCAGCTCCAGTGTCGACCAATGCTTTCACATTTTGATTGCCTACGACACCCCAAACAGACAGAAAAACTACTGTTCAACAGTTCACACACGTCATCATTGTGGTTGGGTGTTAGTTGGGCAAATCGTGTTGTTGTATTCTGTACACTTTTCTTTGAGGCACTTGGATCATAGCTTTGTACAGGTGTTACATGTTGTTGTGAGGGATGTTCATTTAACTGGGTCTTCACCGGCCCCTGGTCCGTTTAAAGGAGGGCTGGCAAATGGGTTGTTGCTGGTGAAAGGTGGTGTGTTAGCTGGGGATTCCTGGGTTGGACGACTCAGGGGCGGATCTAGGAAAATATCCGACTGTTGCACGCATGGTGTGGTCCACCCCGTCTAGTGGGGTACGGGGGCATGCCCCCCCCCCTTTAAAATTAGAACCTCTAAAAACGCATTTCCCGCATTCTGAGAGCAAGTTAATATTAAACAAGCAAATAGAATAGCATATAAATCAGATTTAAAATTCTAAGTAATTCGGAGTAAACCATCACATCATGTGCTTATGTGACTGAGTTAAAACAAAATAGTTATAAAATACAACCGAGAAGCGCTTAGTAATACTATACTGTACAAAGAATAAACGAGAGAAAGAGACTAGACTTGACTCATTGACCGCACTGCAGTAAATACTGAAACCGAACAGCGGAGAGCTGACTCCCATGAAACACTGAGTGAGGACTCATTAGCATACAGTATATAATATTAATTTATAGAATATTATTCATAAGCTAAGCTGCTAAGGCTTACCTCACTGGGTAGTGATTTGAGGCGCGCGGTACCTGGCTCTTGGAGAACTGTAACCTTGAGAAGTGGCACAAAGTGCAGCGTAGATCTTCACCAAGATACTTTCCGCATCCTTTTGAAATATTACGTAACGCACTCGTGCTTGAGAGCGATAAGTTTACGGTCTGTTTCCTCTCGAGAATAACTTCCATCCAATATATTCAACAGCGGTTGTAACACATCGTTAGAAGCCATTTATTCTTGAAAGAAGCCGAGTAGGTCGAATGAAGCGTACTCAATAACATCATCTGAGAAGCGAAACAGATTTCGCAATCTGTTGCACACTGTTGCACAATCTAGTGTTTTGATTGGGCAGCTACCACTAGCTGTTACACAAATGCTAAATATAGCCTGTTTCACGGACTATATTTAGCTCAACTGTTGCACAAACGACTTCAGACTGATCTGGTGCAACAGCGCGCCAGGCCTGTTGCACAAGGATGTTGCACAAGGAGATGGGGGAGGGGGGGTGTGCGGCCGGAAATATTGTATATTGCGGGTTGTCTGGGTGATGACAATCTCACCCAATTGCGGGTTAGAATTTTCCCGGATATAGCTCGAAGCGAAGACTGGAGGACCGAGGCTGAGCTCTCGAGTCATAACCGTTAGGTAGTTTTGCAAATTAAATTATTCTTATTATCTTTTAATGTTTTCCGGAAATTTTGACTGTTGCATTTGCAATAGTTGCAACAGTCTAGATCCGCCCCTGGTCGACAGTTGATTTCCATTATCTGTGCAGTACCGTGCTACATGGCCAACACGCTGGCAGTTGTTGCAGATTGGCTGTCCATCAGTTGTTCTGAGGTTACGTCCTAATGGTCTTGGCTGATATCTCCGATTCGTTGGGACTTGTTGGTTGTTAAGCTGTGGCACGCAACTCCTGACGGACAGTATCTTTTATTGTATCTTTTAGATCAGCAATTAGTGGAGAAGTACGCGAGGAAATGCTGCAATAACTGATGTGAGCTCCTCCAGTGCTTTCTGGTGCTGTTGGAGTGATGCTTTAAGACTCATCACTTCATCTTCTAGCCCCCGAATTCTTTGTTGTTGGCTGGTGTTGGTTTTAGTTGCTTCTAATAGAACGTGTAGTTGGCTCAACATGTTTCCACCCAGGGTTTCGGATGGTTGTAGACTTGTATGAGGGGCTTGAGGAGCAGACTTGGTGACTGCATCTTTCAATCTAGCAAGATTTTCAGCGTCGTCGAACGAGCTAGGACGATTTAAAACGACGTAGGTTTTCAGATCCTCTCGCAATCCACTGACGAAGCTATTCATGCGGTCAGTATCGTTCAATTGTAAACGCTGATATCGACGAACGATATCTTCGGTGTAGGAGCCCAAGCTTCACCGTCCTTTTGTCTACGTTCATTTAACTCTTGTCGTTGTAAAAATTTCAAATCGGCAGAAGAAAAAACGGTTCTTTAGAGCTTCTATGAGATCGTTATAGGATGTTCTCACCTGTTCACTTTGTATCCGATACCAGGCCAGAGCAGGGCCATCAACGAGCAGCGTCAAAGCACTAAGCTTTTTGTCGTTGTTCCAACCATTGAACTTGCTATACCTTTCATATTTATCAAGGAAATCCGTGATATCTTCGTCTGGAAATCCTGTGAATGGTCGAGGGTGAAAAAAAGATGACGATGTTTGACCTTCTTGAGCTGCCTCAACGGCGGTAAGTTGTGTGCGAATCGACTCAACTGCTTTAAGAGTATCTCCTTCTTCGGCCATTTTGTGCGGTTCTTCAGCAAAACGGCTTCGCGGGTAAATTTCGGTTTTGTTGCCTCTCACGGACCACCAGTTTGTCACATAAACCCTTATGACAGTATCGTTTAACATAGTTATATCGTCTTACAATAAGTAGGCTTACTATGACTTTGACTAATAGATATTACACATCCAAAGGTTCAGACCTACAGTCTTATCAACAAATCACTTCACGGTTTTCCGATAATCGACAAGTTTCTCGCGGGAACACAAGTCCTGCATTCCCCACGCATCCCACAAATCACGTGTCTCTAACACATGTATTAGTCCTTAGCTAATCATTCATTATGTTAGGGTTCCCGGTCTGCATGAACATGCAGAGGGTATGTTCTTTTTTTTCAATTTACGGATTTGCGACTTGACGTGTGTGTTAGTCTGCTACATGTAAGTAAATAATCTTTTTGATTTAGAAAAAAGGCGAACGCTGGAAAGAACGAGGAATACGATTATTTCATTCCAAGAACTACAAGGATTCGGTTAGGTGTTTATTACTTGCTGAGAAGTTTCTAATGCCTTTTGAAAACAATAGTATTTTAAATACAGAACTAAACCAACACCTCCATGATTGCGTAAATTTTATGGCATGTGCTGCATGGAATTTAAAACAATTTGTCGAAGCTTTGCGAGCCGGGGGAAAATGTTACAAGATAAAATCTACAAAAGACAAGGTTGGTATAACATTTTTTTATTTTTTTTTTAGGAAATGTTGGTGCTAGCATAACATTTATATAGCAATATGGTATAGAAATAATAACTGACGCCTGCAAATTAAACTGAAAACAATCGTTAGACGGCTTGAAGGTTGCAGGTTTGCTCAGAAACATTTTCTGAGCATTTGAGTTTGACGGATGTCCACTGAGCGTCTGGTACATTACATGCACTCGCGTTCAAAATCGTTGCATGTGCGGTGTCATTACAGAGCAATTTTAGTCTGCCGATTTTCATATAATAGATCAAACACGAGGAAGAGTGTTTCGTCCGATATCCAGTCACCGAGAAGTGGTTGAAAAACGAGGCCGTAGGCCGAGTTTTTTAACCAATTTCGAGGTGACGGGATAGAGGATGAAACACCCTTTCGAGTGTTTGATCTAGCTTCTCAAACAAATCAGTATTTTATGAAGAAATCAGGTTGAAAGTTGGCAAAATTCTATGCTAATTAAGACCGGGTATTCAGTTCACCGAACACCGCTGCCAAACGTTTTGCGCATGCGCGATGTCCGAGCTCGCACCTCAAAAAAAGAGCGGGAAAACACTGGAAAATGTGGACTTGTCCGAGAGCCCGACACAAAAGTTAAAATTATAAGCATACATGGCTTCTTTGTCTATATTGTAACATATTCTGATATGACCCCTTCGTAATTTTCTTTACCCTTTTTTTAAAACACATTTGAATAGTCGAGTCTTACTTCGTCTTCACTGTCTGGTTGTTGTTGCCAAGGCTAGCTCCCACTTCTCTTGCAATATCGAATTAAGTTGTCCCTCAGTAGCATAATGTAAAACATATACAAGAACAAATCAAATGAGGCCAAGTAGCTACTGTAAAAATGAGTTTATTAAAATTGACTTAGTAGCTACTGTAAAAATGAGTTTATTAAAATTGACTTTTTATCAATTTTAATAAACTCATTTTTACAGTAGCTACTTGGCCTCATTTGATTTGATCTTGTATATATTCTCTTGCAATGTTTACTCTACCAAATTCACGCATGCGCAAACGTTTGGCACCGTCTCGGTGCTGATTTCCTTTGTTTTCATCTTATGAATTATTAATGAGTTTGAGAACGTAAAATATGAAACTAGTTTGTTATCATTGCGGTGTGTGGCAATTTTTATCGTTCACTAATCACTCATTATTCTTCCTGAAGTTATTTCATGATCATAAAAATGGTGGCTCCAGTTGCTAAAGCCTGGCTCACACGCTACGATTTTAGTTGGCCGATTTTTATCGGCTGGTCAAACCGATAAAAAGCGATGTTTACCATACATGTGCGCCAGTTACATATGTAAATACTCGCATCTTTAGCAACTGGAGCCACCACTTTTACGATTATCAAACGGCATGATGCAATATTTTGACCGCGTTTAGTCGCACAATATCAACTGCCAGTTTGATATTTTACGATGAAAATTGGCAGACTAAAATTGCTCTGTATTGACACCGCACAGTACACGTAACGATTTTGATCGTAAGCCCTAAATTTAGTTAGCCATGTATATCAGACGTACTGCTTATAATAGCATTGTTTGGTTTAAGTTTAAGTTTAAGTTGTTTTTGGGTGGGTCTAACTATAGCGTTATCTAGATTTCGTTTCAGTCTGCTCACAACCGTTTTCAAATGAAAAACTATGTGACAGACAACTCCCTTTCCAAGGAAAATGATGTCTGATCCAGCAGTGACTGAAGAGTTATTGTACCGAATTTTCTTTCAGTTAAGATTGTCATTTGTAATTTTTTATTTCAGATTGAAGCATCTCGTTGGAGAATGAAAGGAAATGAAATTATAAAGGATTCCAAATATGATGTTGCAGTTGAATGTTACAGTCTTGCAATTCAGTATGCTCCTTTAGATGACACAGAACTTCAAGGAATCTTACACAGCAACCGCTCATCAGCTTACTTTAGAATGAAACAATATTTGAAGGCCAAAGAAGATGCAGAAACATGTTTGAATTATCGTACGCAATGGTCAAAGGTAAGTTTGAATACGTTTAATACACGGTTATAGTTTTAGTGTACATTATAGTTAATTTGCTTTACTCCTTTAGTTTGGAATACTTTAACATATATATTCGCTCACTCGATCTAATTGCATTCGTCTCTGATGATGTCGTTCAACGACGAAAGCTTAGACCAATAAAACATTTTTTTTATTTTACAGTAGCTGGCCTCATTTGATTTTACTTGTATGCATACAACATGCTACTGAAAGACATATACTAGCTTCTTAGTTTGCTGGGGCTAAGCATCACGGGTACAGTTTTTCTAGCTTTCTGATTGGGCGAGCAGTCCTCTCGCGGCGGTTTGAAAATCGTCAGATGTTTCCCTCGTAACTCATAGCAGCGGGCAAAATTACCTTACCTTTTCCCAGAGAAAATATGAAAATTGTGTTTTGTTGGTTTTTTTTGGTTCCCTTCATTTAACACACTGAAGGTTTTAGTGATCATGATATATAACAAAACTGGACTTTTGGAAAACAGTGGGTTTTGTGATCCCTTGAGTTGCGGCAGGAGAGATTTACTCTTACTCAGTTGGGTTTTTTTCTAATTTTCGAATGGGCTTTTATCGAATATGAATCCTTTTTTTTTGTAATTGTTCTAGAGTTACCATCGACTGGCTTCTGCCTTACTTGCATTGCAACAACACGAGGAAGCTTTGGATGTTTTAAGAAAGGGATTGAATGTTGATCAATGTCAGGATGAGCAGTATCAATTATTTCTTAAAATAGTCGAAATTATTACAAGCTGCAAAGGTACCGCCTTACAATTGTTTGAATCTTATTTATTTACATTTATACATATATACTTTAATGTAATCCAAATCATCAACATTATTTCCGTGTCTATTAGCCGGCCTTAAGGGTCTACTATAATGGGGATAATCTACTAAGCGATCGTTTGCGCTAAAGTTGAGTTTGCACTAACCTAAGTGTCAGGCCTCTATTCTCGTCTTTCGCTAAAAGGAGCGCGTGGGGGGCGAGGCAGACGGCGAGCGAGAAGACGATAAATAAAGCCTTGATGCAATTCTTTACCTGGCCGCTTTCCGCCCCCAAATTAATTTTCTGAATCTCCAATTGACACAGCTTTAATCGCACAATCCAGCCGTTCCAAGTTTGAAATTTGCTGTTTCCTTACATATTGATCAAGCGGGCTCACGACTACAATCCAGAACTGTTTCAAACTAATTCCTTCATGAGCTTGCTTATACGTCTCTTCGTAGACGCTTGGGAGAAATTGCCAAGTTGGTATAGTAAACTCTCTAAATTGCCATAACCAATATGGAGTACAGCTAGCACATCCTCGCCTTTGTTAATTATTAAATAATCATAATTAGAGCTTTTCGGTTGTTTTTTTTGTTTTATGGACCAATCAGACAAAAAAGACAAAATCCGGCTTTTTTACATGCGACCAGGTAAATAATTGTATCAGACCCTCTTTCCCTTCCTCCGCCTGCAAGTTTCCCACCTCCCGGGACGCGATAAGCGGGCCTGAGTCTGTCAGGTTAAGTTTGCGCAGCCGTGGCAGAAAGACCAGAGAACCCGGCGACGACGACGATGATGGTGATGATGGTGATTTTTATGGTATACAAATATTCCGAAATATTGTCAGTCCTAAAAGGAGTTTTAATTTTGCGCATTTCGAGCTTTTCGATTCCTGTTTTGAACGACGTCGAAGGTAATTGAGGACTGCTTACAACTCGAAAAACTTCATTAAGAAAAGTCTTGCTTGTGTATACTGATATTATTTTAACGTTTTTCTTATACTGATTTGTATTAATCATTAAATTACTCTTTTGGTTTATAGACGGACCTACGATGGTCACTTTTCAACTACCTCCTGAATGTCTGACTATATTTTTACAAGAATGCGTGGTTAAAGAAGACTGGAAAACAATTGAACTCTTCTTTCTTGGTGGTGGTGGTCAGCAGTCGTATCCTGAAGGCGCAGGTGGAATTGCAACTGGTTGTGACGTCAGTCATATATCATTAAGTCAGCTGATAAAGTTCAAGCAAAAAGTAAATCAATTCGAGAAACTGTTGAATGTGCTAATAGATCATGGTGCCTCTGTTAATGGACTTGATGATCCGTTATCAGTTGCAGTGAATGAGAAGGATTATGAGTCAGCTGTGCTATTGCTGGAGAAGAAAGCGGACGCTGCTGCTTTGCTGCAGACGAAGTTTAGCAAAGCACAAGACAAACCTATCCATACTGCGTTCAGAATTGGACTGTCATCAGGTACGTGAAAAACACACGTACACTAGGGACATTCTAATGCTTGGACATTAATTATTGCTGCTTTTTAAATAATCTGACGCTTTAAAACCGGAAGCGACACAACTCATGAAACGAAAACAGTCTTTAAAACTGTAGAATAAAGCCATTTTACCATTTATTATATTGGCGTTTGTCCCTTCTATATCCTTGATGTCTAACCGTTTTCTGTATGATCAGCGTTTACTGTTAGAGCAATGCGGCGAAGAGGCGGTGAACTGCAGAGTTTTCTTGGAACGAAATACTTCGAGCGAAGCCTTTATCAGATTAAAACGTGATGAAATAACATAAAACAGGGCTTATACCACATAATTTGCTATTTTTATAGTCGATCAGTTAATAGGTTTTACTCTGATGAAGGGCTCCGCTCGAAACGTTAGTCATTTCAGTTGCTCCAATAAATGTCGGCAGTTTACCGCCTCTTTGCTTTGCTATATCCAAAACATATATATATATATACCTATACGCAGCTACTTGTATAATGCAAGTTCGCGGTTAGTCGTTTGCAGTTTCAGATACACGTTTTTAACGGAAAAAGGCATGATGTTCAGTTTAATCCTTATCTTCCGTATAAATGCTTCTATAGTATTTTTTCTTTGATTTGCTCTGAATTCTAAGTAATATTTAATACACGAACAGTTTAGTAAATTTAGAAATTTGAGAGAGTATTGATGATCTTTCAGTCTGTGTTTGTGATGGCGTTGGTGTTGGTTATATTCTTGTTTATTACATTGTTCATAAGTAAATCACATTTGTATATTAGGTTAATGTATTAATCATTGTATTTTTCCCTGAATACGTTTAATATAATAATTTTGTGTTATCAAAACAGGGTCATGGAATATTTTTGACTTTTTGATGGAAACTCGTAAGAACTGCGTTGAAGAGCAAGGAGATTGCAATTCTGAGGTGATAGATGGCAACGGAAACAGTCTATTCCATTTGGTTTGTTCTGGAGAAAGGGTTTCTTCTAACATAAACAAAGCCGTAACTTTATTGAAGAAGTATAATGTTAATCCAACGACAAGAAATAGGAATGGCCAAACACCATTAATGATGCTGCGACGGAAGAGAGATGAACGGTTTCGTCTTATTGAAGAAATTGTAAGATCCTTCGCATCTTGTCCTTCAAAGAAAAAGAAGAAAAACAGAAAAAAGAAGAAGAATAAAGATTTCTTTCCAGATTCGTCACGCGACGAGAATAGTTTCAATAACATTAGGAAAATATCAACTGCATCAAAAGCTTTGGGCCAGCGCAAAGAAAAAGACGAAGAAAACAGAGAGTCAAAGTTTGACAAAGAACTAAAAGTTTTTTCCACGAGTGAACTTGATGTGATGTGTGATCGAATTAGCAAAATCATCGACAATCTCAAAGATGAAGTACTGGGTCAAAAGAAAAAGGACGAGAAAGAAACCCTGTCTTTGATCACTCCTAATTTAAAAGCAATGAAAGAGCAAGAATGTACTGTGACAGCATTTGACAATATATTTTCTGAAGACAAAAGACCTCTACCATCGAATGACGTCAGCGCTGACGATTTATCTGGAGACTACGGTGAAAAGTTCGATAATGATTCGGATTGTTTGTTTGATAATTTAACCTGGCAGATTGAGTGTACTTCAGACATTTGGAAGATTCTTAGTAGCAATCAGTTATCTCTAGCATTGAAGAAACGTATTATTGAAGCCTTACGACAACTAGCGAACGGTTATATGTATGGCTATCTAGCAATTGAGCTAGAAAGTTTTTTGAAAGACAGCGATACTCGTCTGTTTAAAGCCAAAGTTGCTCATGGAGTTTATCTCTTGTGGGAATGTGCAATTGCCTTTTCTCCCCGTTGCAGCAATAATTCTGAGTTATTGTGTGAAAGAGATGAAGTAGCTGGTAGAATTTATTCCGATATTATTCGTGTCTGGGACATCGTGTTTGATCCTGTGACTGTACCCAAGAAGATTGCAAACATTGTTCGCTCTCACGAACGTGGTTCAACTTGTAGTATAAAGAAACCTCTCCAGGGGGTTGCATTCCATAACAAATTGTCTTCGTCCAAGCAAAATCATCGTATATCCGTTCCAAAATTATACACACATAAAAGAGATGCACTACCACTGGAAGACGTACCTGTTACAAGATCAAACGAAGTTTCAACCATGTTCTTTCCACCTGGAAGTCCTGAAGAAACCGAGTACCACATCTTAAAGTTCTACGCATTTTCCAATTCCCTGGTGAACGCAGTTTTAGATGACCATGGTAAAACCAACGTTGACTTTCCATTTCAAGTATCTGAACTGGAACACGCTGTTATCAACTTGAAGCCATGCCCAATGACGTCATTGCTGTTGCTGGGACGAAGTGGAACAGGGAAAACCACGTGTTGTCTCTATCGTCTGTGGTGTAATTTCCAGACCTATTGGCAGCAACATACCATCGACGAGCCCAGTATTCCTAAGATGGCACAGTTTATTCACAAAGAAACAGAAAATGATGTCACTGATGTTGAGGGAGGAAGCTGTGGAGAAGAAGATGAAGATTGCGAGAGACTGGATGACAAAGATAATGAAGATCGGAGTAGAGCATCGCGCAAAAGTTTGGTCGATTTGCCAACAAACAGCAAAACGTCGGTTGAACAGGGCATTGCCCTGTGTAGCCAAGCAACGTGTGAAGACCCAAAGACGTCTGACGAGGGACAAGCCTATGAACACCTACATCAAGCATTTATCACGAAGAACGCAGTATTGTGCACAGAGGTACAAAAGAACTTCCTAGATTTAAGCCACGCATGCTCAGCAACACAAAGCCATAGTGAATATGAACGTCCTTCTTCTGTCAACAAATTTAATCAACTAGAAGAACAAGCATGGCCATTGTTTGTTTGTTCACATGATTGGTTGCTGATGCTGGATGCATCTCTTCCTGGGCCAGAGTTCTTCCCGAGAAATGATGAAGGTGAATTGCTTCGTTCTGTGAAAGGATGGGGCGAAGAAGATAATCATCTACAAGAGATACCTGAAGATAATTCTGAAGACGAAGATGATGACGAGATTGGTGCTGAATCCAATCCAAAAAGAAACGAGCAAGACCACGATGATTTACAAGCAGTGAGTGGAATAGATCCCAGACTAGAGGTAACTTACCAAGTATTCAAGAATGAACTGTGGGCAAAGATGACTAAAAAACGAAAAGTGGATTACCATCCAACTCTTGTATGGACGGAGATACGTTCCTTTATTAAGGGTTCAGTCGAAGCTCTCCACAGCAAAGATGGCTACATCACTCTAGAGGAATATCAAACCTTAGGAAGGAAGAGAGCGCCCAATTTTTCTGCTGATCGTGAAATCGTCTACGAGCTGTTTCTATCATACCAACGCATCAAACGTAGCAAGGGAATGTTTGATGAAGCCGACCTGGTATATAATATCTACCATCGTCTCCAACGCCATGTTCCTGAATGGTCCATACACGAAATTTATGTAGACGAGACCCAAGACTTCACTCAAGCTGAACTTTCTGTCATTATTCATTGTTGTCGCGATCCAAACAGATTGTTCTTCACTGGAGATACTGCTCAAAGCATAATGAGAGGTATTGCTTTTCGTTTCAACGACCTGAAGTCTCTCTTTTACTATATGAAGGAATCATATAAAGCTGTTGGTCACCAGGCTCAAGTTCGTGTTCCTGACCGAGTTTATCAACTCACCCACAATTATCGCTCTCATGCCGGCATTTTAGATGTGGCTTGCAGTGTAATAGATCTATTGCTGCACTTCTTTCCCGAATCGTTTGATCGGATGGAGCGAGATCAAGGATTATTCCAAGGTCCCAAACCCGTCCTGTTGGAATCGTGTAGTTTCAGTGACCTGGCCGTAATTCTTCGTGGTCATAAACGCAAGACGTCACCCATAGAGTTTGGTGCTCATCAAGTTGTCCTTGTTGCTTCAGATGAAGTTCGAGATTGTCTTCCGGAAGAACTGAGTCTAGCTTTGGTCATGACCATTTACGAAGCCAAAGGATTGGAATTTGACGATGTCTTGATATACAACTTCTTCAAAGATTCCCAGGTAAGAGAAATTTTCTCTTTCTAGTTGTTTATTAAAAATGGTGAGTTTGTACTATACAATGCTTAAAAAGTACTTTATAAAATAACCGGAAGTAAATGAACGACAACACGCTCTGATTGGCTATTGAGTCAAACAAGCGTGCCATTATAACTCCATAACGGCACGGCACACGAGATACTTCGCGACGATTTTGTCGTTTTTGATTAATTTTATGTGGATTTAATCATCAACGAAAGTCAAAAATGACTTGGATATATGTCTAATCACATAATTAATGCACAGCAGAATGTTTTCAGTGCAACTTTAAGTGCATTTTCATCGAAAAAATCGCCGACGTGTTGTACGAGGCCACGCGTGGCGCTAGGTAACAAACTCATCCTGAGACAGGTAATCTGTTTTTTTGTTTACTTTTCTTGGGTTTATTGACAATTTAAAGTCATTATTTTATAAAAGAAATAAAAAACTTAGTCGCTGTGCGATTATGGATTTATAATGCACTCGAGATTCGAGAAGCTAGTAAAACCGCGTGCTTTACACGCATCTCTCGTGCATTATAACTCGATAATCGCACGCGACACGTTTTTTATTTCTTAATTAGTAGGAGACATATCTGTTTCCATATTTTGAAGGATTTACTCTGACAAATGACTTTAGCTTGACGCGAGTACGTTTTCTGAAATCTTCGAGGTTTACAACTTTTACAATTTTTAATGTTTCCACATCTTGCGAATCAGTCTCGCGTCTATATTTACTCCATTTTTAAGTACGTTTGTCTCATCTTGTGATAAGCAAGAGTTATAGCCAGATATAAATCAGAGTAACATGGGCGTTCTGGAAACGTTGTACGTGTACTGTATGGGATATATAAATTACCTTTAATGAATTGTCAATGGCATAGTTTATTAGAAGGCACTCAGAGACTGCATACCTCCGTCAGCGGGTTATTAGAGATGTTTTAAGGGAAACGAACCATACCCCTGACCGTTACCTCGCCAGACCTATGCATGTAGGAATAAACATGCCTTGATTGCACTTGTACTATAAAGGGGTTCTACAATAATGAGCGCAATCAAGCAATTTTTCATTATTTCTTCCCCACAAAGTCTTGCGGTCAGATTTTTAGCAAATTCTCATCTAATTCTCAAGTGAAACTAGCATGTTACACCGAATCAAAATTTGGAGATAGGGAAGCTGTCGGTCGGTCGGTCGGTCGGTCGGTCTGCCTGCCTGCCTGCCTGCCTGCCTGCCTGCCTTAATGGCTGACTTGTTGATTTTTTATCAGACTGTGTAACGAATATGATTGTAGTGTTTTAAATTTTTTTACACACTATTCATATTCTAGGCGCAAAAAGAGTGGCGTGTTGTTACTAGCTACAAGGAAGGAGAAGATTCCAACTTTGTGAGTGAAGCTGGTATTGCTGAAATACTCGAAGATAATTTGGAAACCAAGACAAGACCATTGGAATTCAATCCTGATCGTCATAAGATTCTGATTTCAGAATTCAAGTATCTTTACACGGCTTTAACTAGAGCTAGAGTAAATGTATGGTTGTTTGACGAGAACGAAGAAGCAAGGGCACCCATGTTCGAGTATTTTAAGAAGCGTAGAGTGGTGGAGGTGAAACGACCCCAGAAGACAAGTGATGATAAAGTTTCTCTTGAAGGCATGTTTGCAGAGAAATCGAGTAAAAAGGAGTGGAGAAACCAAGGTCAGTTCTTCTATGGAAAAGCTTTATGGAAAGTTGCTTTACAGTGTTTTATTATGGCAGATGATGAAACAATGGTGAGGAAGTGCCATGCGCAGATTCAAGCAGTCAAGGCCGCAAGTCTGAGAAATGAACCTCGTAAGTTAAAGATGGAATTCATGAAAGCTGCTGACATATTTTTGCAATGTGGAATGAATAAAGAAGCTGCCATTTGTCTTCACAATGCTCGTGCAAGGCTTCTCTTGGCAAAACTGTACCAAAAACTTGGCAAGGTAAGCACTTAAAAGATCCATTTTCTGTTTTAAAAAAATACTCAGTATCTCTATGTTCTTTCTATATGCACATATTTTAATACTTGCCACAAGAGTTAGAGTTCGTTACTATTTCTTAAAACTATTCTTAAGATAAATATTTGACCTTTTTCGCACTTAATAGTACACGGTAAAGCGCCTCTGCACGTGATTTTTCTATCGTCATATAGAAAACATTTTTTTTAGGTCTTGTTTACTATGTTTTATTAAGCTTTAGTTTGTGTTTTAATACATTATTCTGCCGATGTTATAGTTTTAAATAATAATACCTGTGCTATCAAATTATTTTATGGTTGGATCAAGGTGAAAAGGTGGTAAGCCGAGATTTTTACCAACAAAATAGTGGAGCAATTTATCGGAGTATAATCTCATTTCACTTTTCTCTACCTAAAACACTGCCTACACAGCACTCTCGGTTATTTTATGGTTGTAATGATTTTTTTGGTTTTGGTTTGATAACGCATTTCTACTTAAAATAATCAGCCAAAATTTTTATCGTGTGCAATCAAGCAACTGACATGCATGCGCAATGCATGGAAGCCAAACACGAATACAGCAGAGCCTTCTTTTCTTCCTCTCTCTCAGCGAAGAAATAAGGAAAAGAAGGCTCTGATCGCAGGGTAAACTGTAGTAAAAGAATGGATTTTATTTAAATGATCATGTTTAAAGTGCCCCTGAGACCAAATTTTTGTATTCTGTTTTTTTTTACATATTCGTAAAGAATATGGTGTTTTTAATGAACTGGCCAAATTTCAAGCAAATCCGTGCATGAGAAACCTGGTTTTTTTACGGTTTTTGTACGAGGTTATAAGGCCGCCATTAAAATAACATGTTCCGGAAATCGCTACGATGAATCGCAGGAAGTGACGTCAAAGCGAAATATAGGAGGGGGGGAACTACAATGTATTTTATATATATATATATATATGAGTTATTGTATATAAGTGAACCCGAACTTCCATTTACTCACTGCGACAGAATGGTCATCTCAAGCTCTTTGACTTTGCATTTTGCACACATGTGTTGAAAAGATAGCAGCACACAGCTGCAAGAAAATATATACCATCTTGCAATAATTAGCACTTTTTTTTGGTTTTGTTACTATTATTTGTTTTGTAATCATGACTTGATTGATCGTTTTTAAGGTACTCGATGCAGCTAAGCTTTTCCGCAGAGAGAGGAAATTCCTGGAAGCTAGTGAGAATTTTGAGAAAGGTCTGGATTTTATGAGAGCTGTAGATTGTCTACTTCAAATCAATCATTATGACCAAGCCTTGAACGTTATCGCGAGATGCCAAGAATTGGTACAAGATAGAAACGATCTTGCTATTGTTAGTCTTCCTCGTTTTGATCAAAGAGATGAAAGTATTTGTTATCAAGCAGCTGAATACTACTTGAAACGTGGCCAGCTTGACCTTATGACATTAGCCTTAGAAAAACTTCCCGAAATCAAAGATCGTATAACATTTCTCCAGAAGAATGGTTGTATTGAACAAGCCGCCAAGCTTCTTTTAAGAGAAGGGAAGGCCCAGGAAGCCGCAGAAATGATGAGATCTAGTGGCAAATTTCTAGAAGCTGCGTCATTCACTGAAAACGATGTGTTCGCTGCCGAATGCTACCTAATCACAGCTCGTCTTGCTCTTTTGAAAGAGGACAAAGAAAAAGCAATGACCAATGAGGAGACCAAAGAGATAATTGAAGCACCTCTCCAGCGCGCTGCTGAATTGTATGAAAGATGTAGTGATCTAAACGGGCAAGCTGAGGTGAAATTTGTTCGTGGTAGATTTTATGGCCGATTGAACGACTTGCTTGAAGCTTGGAGTCTGTATCATAGGGCCTACAATTATACTGGAATGGCAGAGTGTGTATTGTTGCTTGATATGAAGAAAGAATTACCAAGAATGTTGTTTTTTCCAACAGCATCGAGCACGGTTATCCGACTCCTTGACCTTGTTGGAACATTGCATAAGAAGAATCAAGAAAACATTGACCGCACGTTAACCTTTATGTGTGAGAAACATTTTGGCTTGGTGGATACAGAGAAAAGTGGAACTCGAGAAGTACCAACGCTGGAAATGGTCCGGTTCTCGTCTTTGAAAACAGAAGAGTTGGAGAAGAACAAAGAAGTAAATGTTAAAGATGCTTATAAAGTAATCAAGGAACATTTGTATGAAATTGCTGCAGACCTTATCCAACGACTGTGGCTTGGAAATCAGTGTGTCCTTACGAAGAGCAAACCTTGTCCTCGGTATCTGGCTGGGACCTTCTGTGAAGAAGAGAAGTGCCAGCACTATCATGGTGGCCTTACCAAACAGGACTTCGCTGACCGGTTTTACATACTGCGTTTTCTTATCCATTTAGAAGGGTTGGTTGCCAAGTTTCTCAAGGAACTAAAGAAAGAATCCATTGAAGCTGCGCACAATCTTGAACAAGATCTTCTTTTGCCTTATGAGTTCAAAGCTTGTCAGTGGCTCAAGGAACTATTATTTCCCAAAGGTGGACAGCTTGGCCAATTGTATGTTTTAACAAGAAAAACAACTTTCTGCTTTGCGACAGGAAAAGCTCGTTCGTAATCGCATCATAGAGTACGCGATGTCGTGCTTGTGGTATGGCGCTAGCCAAAAAGAAAGATGGTCTGACACTGATCTTTTCATCACAGTATCCAACCTGATGCACGTTGCCGCAGCTCCAGCGGCTGAAATCTTCAACCTTCTCGGTGTGGAGGAAAGAAAATTTGAATCAATTAATATCGAGAGAAACAGAGAGGTTTATGGGTTTTTTCCTGATGCGAGAAAAAGTGGCCGTTTCGAGATATTCAGCAAGTGGTTGGAGCACTCTAAGAATGCACTTCATAGACAGTGTGATGTCATGAAAGCAACGCATTCTGCTATTAAGATCTTCCTTTTTACACCTGCCCGAAGATCCACGACCATGCCGTACCCTTCCATTGCCAATGCTGTAATGATTCTGGAATATTACATGACAGCATGTTTGCTGTTGCACATTCGAGTACTTCCGGACAGAACTGGTCCCATCTGTTTGCCTGCCAGCTACTTATCCATGATCAATTTCTGGGACATGGTCAATAGAAGCCAAGTCAACCAAAGTCCACTCTATAATGTTATTCAACTCTATGATCCTACATTTCACGATACGAAAACGTCGGTTATGTTGCAGCGCCTGCGCAAGCTGAGCAGCGAGATGGTGGAGTTAATGTTTGGTGGAATATCAAGGAGATACAACATATTCACTGCTGCTTTATGCGACAAATCAACTAGCTGGAGCGAAGTCGAAAGAGCCCTGATCCTCGCTCTGACTATGCTGTGTAACTGTGGTCGTGGTATCCCATCATCGTGCGAGGTCTTAATTCGCCAACAGTTAGATGATTTGCAATTACATGATAATTTTCCCGACAAGCTGACACAATGTATTGAAGCTGTCCAAGAATCTTCTGGCACATTTGATATAGTCAATGCTTTGCAGGAACTGTTGAGTCAAGAACCACGACAGGAAGTCCTTTTAGACGTGAAGTGGAATGAAACAAACGGAAGTGACATGCGCAGAACTTGCCAGTCTCAACTTTATCCAAGAAGTTTCTTCTCAGTGGAAGACGATGAGTTGATAGTCGACGACTCAGGATTGGGTTATGATCTGCAGGAGACTGAGGACGATCCTCAAAGAGAAGATGATATTTATTATTATCAATCTGATGTTGAAGATGAAGATGAGAGTAATCAAAGTCTTGCAGATTATGAATGTGAAAAGAAACGAGAAATGGCATGTATAACCATTCAGAAAGTATTTCGTTCTTGGAAGGAAAGAAAGAGGCAAAAAGAAACAGAAAGAATTAGCAATGATCCCGTTGAAAGTCGTTTTCAAATGTTTAAGCTTGATAGATCCGGATGTACCATTTGTGGCACCGTTCAATTTGAACGCCATTCAGTCGAGGTTTGTCATACCTCTATTTTTTCATCATCTTTGCCAGCTGCCGTCAAAGAAGGAAGCTCAAACTGGCAACCGAAAATACTGCAACGAAACACTTACATTTCTCATAGTTCGCCAGAAAGTCCGCATTGGAAGAAAGAGGAGCTTTTTGAACAGTTCAAAGAATACTACAGAAAGGAGGTTTATCCATTTTTAATGCAAGCGCAAGAAATTGAAGTTAAAATGAAACTGGAGGAAGAAGTCAGTGGCTACGCGTTGGATCTTGACCGACTGGAGCAAGGTATAAAAAAAAGTGCAGTTGACTGTTAAAAAAGTAGAGAAAGAGAGCCTGGGAACAAAGGCGTTTGTTATGCGAAGCTGTTCGTGATGTGGTTGAGAAACTGAGGGCTTTGGAATCGATGATAACAAGAAAAGGTAAATGATGACATTCGACCAGTGACACATGAATTGCTAAGCTTTGTAAAATCACGCACGTTTATGTAAACCCTAAGTTATACCACATTTACAACATAGAATAATAAGTGTATTTGACATATTGTTATTTCGTTCATTCATTCATTCATTCATTCATTCATTCATTCATTCATTCTCATTCATTCATTCATTCATTCATTCATTCATTCATTCATTCATTCATTCATTCATTCATTCATTCATTTATTTATTTATTTATATTTATATATTTATTTATTTTTGATTATTTATTTATTTATTTATTTATTTATTTATTTATTTATTTATTTATTTATTTATTTATTTATTTATATATTTATTTATATATTATAAAGGAACATCGACCCATAATGAGAGTAGTCAAGTAAGTTCTTCTAACGGAGGAGTAGATACGACTGGTGACGAGTCTGGTGAAGACAAAGACTGTGTTGATGAATATGTTGGAGGATTGAAGGAAGTCAGTACTCGCATGAGAAATAGCAAGAAGGAAGTAAGAAATAAAAAGAAAAAAAGAAGAAACTAGTTTGAATCAGGTAGCAAGCGAGTGTGACCTTGCTAAAGTTGTGTTTGTGTTGTTAGAAGACGCTATCACCAATAGGCGAATTTCAGGGTATTGCGCGCGCATCTCAGTTTTGCAAAGGAATTGGCGGGTTCCCCACAAAGTAAGCAATGGCAAATAGACTTGCTAGCGAGCTAACAACAGCAGAATAACAGTGTTAAAAATCCAGAAACTGTATATATACATTGTTTATTTTAAACAGTATGTTTACTTTGAGTGAAGTTTGCCATTTTTGTTTGAAAAATAATGCGCGCGCAACACCCTGAAACTCGCCTATACCCTAGTTTTTGTGTGAAAATTGGTTAAAATAATAATGGCAAATTACACTGGTGGCCAAAATTAATGAGCCACCTATATTTCTGCAAATTTTTTCCAACTTTTTCGTAATATTTTTAAAATTCAATAGAGTTCTATTAGAAGTTCAATATTTGATTTGAATTCGTATATCTTTAAGGGGGTGATTACATGGACCGGGCAGGACCGGTAAGCTGGGATAAGTTTTGAATTGACGTCACTCACGTGGATGATCTTGGGCCGAAATTCCGCAATTATCAAGTAAATAAGGGCAAAGTTACGTTAGTTTTACTTCAGTTTTACACTAATTAGTCTATTATTTATGTCGACGGAATTGTTTGTAAACCCATCGTTAATAGAAAGATTGTTATAGTCTTAGCTAACCCACGAAAGCGTCTTCACGAAGACTAATTCATTTAATAAATCTTCGCTATGATCACGAAACACACGAACAAGTGGAACAACGTTTTGACGTTCAGTCTATTTCAGTTCCTTTCAGCACTATTTATTCACACAGTCAAGTGAACGAACGCGTATCGAAGTATCAACAGTTCTTCGGGATCCCGGTAAATCGGGCTAGCCCGCTTGCCATGTAATCGAAACGTTGAAAAAACATACAATTTATATAGGACCGAGCTAGCCCGGTCCATGTAATCACTCCCTAAGTGTATGAAAACAACAAATATTTTGACTAATAATATAATACTGTTTTCTTAGGGCGACTCATTAATTTTGCCACAAGTGTATGTGACTAAATGTTGCATCCTTGCAATCTGTTTTACGTTGACGTTTTCAAAATTGTGATATCAAAGTGTAATACAGCGTTATCCCTACAACGTGTTCGAGCAGCATTTTTAGTTGTGTGGCTATGTGATATGATTATTACGTGCTTGCAGTATGCTCCTAGAGCATTTTTGTATCTATTTGTACAATGTCTCAATCTTTGTTACTCACATTGTTTGAACGTTTCCAAGCTTTTCTACATGGTCCAGAACGTTTTGAACATATTAAACTTACAGGTTACCTAAACATGTAACTAAAATTTATCCAACAGCTAAGGACAACAAATTACGATCTTAAGCATATTATATGTACGTCTTCTTAGTTGGCTAACATGTCTATCTTTTTAAAATGTCAATTGAACGGCAGTTTACTAGTTGGACATGTTTTCGTACAAAATAGTAATGTATTGAATTATTTCATATACGAAAACTGCTTTGCAAAAATTACTACTTTCTGATTTCAGTAACTTAGTAGTCTGCAGGTGGCTTAGCGCATAAATTTGACCGGACCGTTACAGCACCAAATTTGGCATGAAGTTTCTTTGACGTGCACCTTGCAAAGTTGGAAGGGGTGCCCAAAAAATCTCTTTTATTATATACGCCGCAAAATGAGTAAACTATAAAATAGTTGAAAACTCGATTGCTTGGTTAGCAAGCCAGAATGGTACTTCGTTGGTCCTTGATTTTTAGGAAAACAATGGACAAATTATTGTGTCTTATTTATTATTTATTATTTATCATGATATTATCTTTTATTTAATATTTATTGGAAGAATAAAATGTTGCACTTTCTAGATAAAATAATTACCAAAGGCGGATCCAGAATTTCTGAAAGGAGGCCACATAATTGGTATGCATCCAAATGCAGCGCCGCATGCCCAACCCTAGCCGCTAAATTAAAAAAATGGAGAAATTTGGTTGTATTCTGGGAGAAAAATAGTTTGCATGTATGTACACCAGTAAATAATTATATGCTATGCATAAGTGGTTCGTGGTCCTCTACACTGACCCTGACACGTTTACTAGAGGAATATTTAGGAAGTCAAAAGGGGTTAAGGTCGGCAGTCAAGGGGGGGGGGGGACTCCTGGGACCACCCACTGGATCCGCCCCTGATTACTTTCTATCAACAATGATAACTAATACGTTTGTGTCGAAACTACTAAACTAGTCATCAAAATGGCTACCATGCACATGGAACCCAAAGAGAAAAAATTTATGACCGGTCAAGAAAACTTTGTGTTAGGCACCCCTTCTAATATCTATAGTACTGCCCTAAACTATACATCTTTGCCAAATTTGTTGCTTTTGTCAGTTCTGTAACGATCATCCCGCTAAGCCACCTGACTACAGCTGGCCAGGTCGTACCTTGTCGATAACATATTTGCGCAAACCAAGTAATAAAGACAACGATTATTTGTAATCTTTCTGCTTTTAAGAGTAGCATGTACAGCCGAGACGCTATTTTTCTCCTGCATTGCGAGGAAAACTAGGCTACTTATTAAAATAGAGTTGATTTTAAGTTAGTCAGAAACAGTTCATAAGTGAATTACATTTAAAACTGAAACATCTAAAATATGAATGGAAGATGAGACGACACGCGAACTTGTTGAGAACTGAAACTATTTTACAGTAGTATAAATATATACTGGAGAGAGTGTGATGTTAGCGATAGTTAATGATATCTCTTTAAATTTATTTCGAGTTGCTTCTTTTCTATCTAATTTTCATAAAGCATGTCCATCATTCTAAATTTTATCCAACGTATTTTATATTCATGCAAAGACCCTTGAACTTCAACTACACGTATATAAAAGTTGGCGAGAAAAGCTTATTGAAAAACGCATAAAAGAATATAGAAATTATCAAGAGGTCTATTTTTTTTGTTAATTTTCAACATTTGTCACTGATAGAGATGACTCCAATAACTCCCACTTGGCACTTCGTTTCAATGTTGTTCGTAGCGGTTTTCCAATTATCTTTTTAATCAATTCCACAGGATGCTGAGACAACGTTTTTGCTCACAAGACAAAGGGAAAGCCTGGCGCAAAGCCGGGTCAACTTTCTGAACACACACTATATACAAGTGATAAGCAGCTAAACTGTTTCGAAATTAAATTGCGTTCGCGCTGTAACTATTATTACTCGGGCTATTGTCAGTATTGTGGTAGACCAAGTCTAGGTTTCGGCTCCGGTTTTTCTTTTGTCGATGTTCCAAAATGGCAATTGTTGCATCATCCCATCAATCCTCATGATTCATGGTTTCTTTCTTCGCCTCCCTGTTGTCTGATCAAGTTGTTCGAAGTGAAGTTTTCTTTCTTGGACGTATTTACAGACGTAGTTATATACAGGCACCAAACGGCCGTTTGGCGGAAAACCAAGGCAGATAACACTCACGTCGTTCTGCACAATTCTTTATAACATCATTATAGCAAGGTTGGTCTACTGCTGAAACGTTAAAATAGCATATTTCGATTTGTACAAAGCCCCGCACAGACGACCAAGTTTTCCTTGACAGGTTTTTCCTTGACAAGTTTTATTTGTTCGTGTGCACGACACAAATTGACAAGTTTTTCCTTGACAATGAGCCTTGTTCAAAAGCTGGTCATGCCGGTCGTCTGTGCGGGGCTTTATTCGTCTGTAATGTCGCTGGCAAGCTAGTATCTTGATTCTATATACGCCTGCAATGCTTACAATCGCACACGACGATCGCGGCAGACTACATTTAAAAAAAAATGACGAGCGATTTCGACTAATTACCAAAAGTATCTACAATGCCAAACTTACAAACCTAAGCACGAATATAAACTTGAATACAATGCTATATGAAAACCGCTCTTGTTTAATGTCATTTTATTCCTCAAATGCTGTATAAAAGCACAGGGAACGTTAATGAAATGAACTTGCAAGTGACACTTGACTGGTAAACATGAAGCTGTGTTTATATTTAATACCCGGAAGAGACTCGACATATGAACGCTGTATGGAAGTACGTTAAATACAGGCAATCGTGTTTTGTGTTGAGAATTGTGTTTTGTAAACTGTGTTTTTAATGTAACTCTACACCGCTTTACTATTTTTATCGTCCAATCACAGGTCGGAGCAATTCCTCCATTTAGCCACACGTTCCAACACCTATGTACACCATATTGTTTGGGGCCCAAGTGGGTCCTAGCAATATGACCGCCGCCGCCCACTTTCGGCATCACGACTCGAGCTCAGATGCGCTCCTTTTATAGAGATGAGTGGTCTCCCTACGCTTCAGGCCACGCTGGAATCGATTGCCGGACCTTTAGTTTTTCTTGAACGAGTTCCGGTTATCGGACTATATATAAACCTGTGCGAGATCGGGCAACGATTCCTAGTCAAGCATTGGATTAGCCAATCAGAACGGGCCCTGCAGAGCCACGGGAAGCATCGCGACCGCGTAGGTCTGGGTACGAGAATGGATCATTGCCATCAATATATAAATATAAATGTTATATGATCCAGCGGACTAGAGGAGGTTGGACAGCAGGCCGCAAAGCATCATGGTCCTAACGCTAAAATCGATTCACTTCCTCACTTGCATGATTGCACCTGACCGCAGATTATTATTATTATTATCAACAATCTTTATACAGGTTATTTCTTCTTCCGTATGTATATATGTATGTATATATATATATATATATATATATATATATATATATTTTCCGCTGGTATGCAGAGTAAATAGTTGCATTGTGCTGTAGCACAAGAACCTTCCCTCAGGGAATACTATATAGGCTTTCAGAGCTATAAATATGAGTGAGAGCCGCACCCATTTCCTTCTCGTTCGCAATCCCAGTAACAGTGCATAACTGAACAGCAATGTCCGATTCAGAAGTTGCCCCCCCCCCCTTTTTTTTTTCTTTCCTCCGAATATTGGAGTTTATCATGTTACGAATGCCGCCGCCGATTTAATTTACTTTAGGCTGTACGGAAACTCGTGGAGAACGAAACAGATGCTTCCGTTGCAATAGATTTGGCCACTGGGCCAGAGACTGCAGAGTGCAGTGGCAGGGAAACATCAATTACAATCGACAAGAAAGTCACATTTACAGCGCAGGACGTTGACGAAATAATACAGGTACATGATAACTTCGTAGAAAAATTTGAGTTTGAAGACGGGGTACATACGAGTGTAAAGGGAAATCTTAAGAAAAACCTGCAATTTTGGGAGTCGATTGGAACAAACATATTTATTCTAGACACGCTTGCCGAAGGCTATAAACTCCCATTTGCAGAACTTCCGGAGAGTATATATTTACGAAATAACAAATCAGCGGAGACGTATAGAGATTTTGTTGGGGAAGCTATTCAAGATCTCTTCAAATCCGGCCGTGTTCGTGAGACTACAGAAATACCGTGTGTCGTTAATCCCCTGTCAGTTTCGGTTCAATCTAATGGAAAGAAAAGCTTAATTCTAGATTTGAGACACGTAAATAAATCCTTAAACAAAAAGAAGGTGAAATACGAAGACTGGAAAACGGCGTTATCTTATTTTGAGAGAGATGCTTATATGATCAATTTTGACTTAAAAAGTGGTTACCATCATATCGACATCTTCGAAGATCATCAGACTTATTTAGGATTTTCATGGCGGGATAATGCTTCCACTACCGTGCGATTGTACGTGTTTATGGTGCTCCCTTTCGGTTTATCGACAGCCCCTCACATTTTTACCAAAGTTTTAAAGCTTTTAGAGAAATACTGGAGATACCAAAACATAAGCATTGCAATATTTCTAGATGATGGCTGGTCGATTGAGAAAGAATTAAAACAGTGTCAACGGAATTCCCAGAGGATTCGAAACGACCTAGTGAAAGCGGGTCTTGTGCCAAACGATGAGAAATCGGTGTGGGCGCCCACCCAAACTTCAGTTTGGTTAGGCATAACTTGGGACTCCTCGCGTGGCACTATGCGTATAGCGGAAAGAAGAATAACTAAGATTTGCAATTCAATAAATCGTATCATTGGCGCAGGATTTAGGATTACAGCAAGAAAATTAGCTTCGGTGGTCGGTCAAATCATTTCTACGGGTTCGGTCATCGGCAATGTTTCTAGAATTATGACTAGGCACAGCAGTATGACTAGCTGCTTCCGAAGGTTGGGACAATGAATTTGTCCTAGACGAGTTCTGTAAGCAAGAACTTTTTTTGGCAAGAAAACCTGTCAAAAAATTAACGAGAAAAATTGTTTTTTGTATCGAGCGCCAAGTTGGTTTGCATATTCTGACGCTAGCGCCACTGGGTGCGGCTCTGTGATTACACGAAATGGAGAATTTGAATGCCACAAAATGTGGGATTTTCACGAGTGTATTAAAAGTTCTACTTGGAGGGAATTGGCGGCAATTGAGTATTCATTAGAATCGCTTTGCGCTTTTGCTAAAGGGCTCTCGCGTTAAATGGTTTACAGACAATCAAAGTGCGGCAAAAATAGTTGAAATTGGAAGTATGAAATTAGATTTACACCAGATGGCTATTAACATTTTTGCTATCTGTTTGAAAGATGGCATCAGCCTTGACATACAGTGGATTCCTCGAGAGCAGAATACACGAGCCGATTATTGAAGTCGCATAATTGACCCGGATGATTGGAAAATCACAGTGGAGCTCTTTACATACCTTGAAAAACTATGGGGGCCTCACACCATTGACTGCTTCGCGAATTACTATAACTGTAAATTACCGCGGTTTTTCTCTAGATTTTGGAACCCTAATACAGCAGGTGTAGATTTCTTCTTCCAAGCCCTAAAAGATAACTGCTTGATAGTTCCCCCTATTCCAATTATTTCCAGAGTACTCCATTATTTATGGCATCAACGTGCAGCAGCTATAATAGTTGTGCCGTTATGGCCATCTGCCAGTTTTTGGCCCGTCATCGCATCTAAATTTCGTAGGTTCATTCTAGACAACAAGGTCTTTGAAGGGAAGGATGTTCTAAAACATGGCCAAAATCAAAATTCCTTATTCGGATCCCAGCGTTTCAAAGGGGAAATAATCGTGTTTCGGATGGATTTTAAAGAGGAAAGAATTTACGAAATTGGGGTTGGCGTGTAAATTGAGATATTTTGTCTTATAACTGAACTGTACTGACAGAATCAAGTGTAATGAACCCGCACTGGCCGTAAGAGATGGGACATACAAAGAAACAGCACTAAATACACTTTTCGTTGGCATATTTATGGCACAAAATCATCGACATAAGATATAATACTAATCCACACGTTCTACTGAATTATTACGTGTTCAAACACATTGACTATATATAGGATACTGAAACGGTTGTCCATGCTAGGCGGTATTTTGTATATTTCTGTTATGAGTGCTCTCTGCATAGTCTACAAATTACAACCCATGTGTGGATTAGTATTATATCTTATGTCGATGATTTTGTGCCATAAATATGCCAACGAAAAGTGTATTTAGAGTTTACTGTGCAATGTATTGTGTAGGGATGTCGGTTCGAAACATCTTGGGTCTAATTTGGTATGGCTTCGCTAACTTAGTTCATCTACTTGCAGGTTGTGCGTTCAAGTAAATCCTGGGAAGAAACACCTGCCATTATTCACCAAAATTTGGAAAGTATGATTGAGGCCATACTCAAATCGCGTGCAGATTCCACAATCAAGCAATACTTGCGTGTAATTCGAAATTTTTTTTGCGTGGTGCAAGGATAACCTTGTTCCTTTACCCCTTCCTTTTCATGTTTCCGTTGTTTCACTTTGTTTGTTTTCGTTATCACAGACATCCAGCTCTAGCTCTTCTGTGAATGTGGGTAGTGCTGCCCTAAAATGGTTTCACTCATTTGTCCCCTATCAGGGTCCCAATCCTCTCGATAATGCTTTCTGTAAGAACATCATAGAATCTGTCAAACGCGGCAAATCCAAACCAATTAGAAAGAAAAAAACCGTTGACGTCCGATATTTTAAAAGATATTGTAGACAAGTTTGCCTCAAATACCGTTTGCGTTAAAGCTTTAAGGATAGCTGCATTCTGTGCTTTAGGGTTTGCAGGATTTTTTCGTTATAATGAATTACGAGATATTCAACCTAAGAATATAGAGTTTCACGATGAGTACATAAAATATTTTGTGCCAAGAAATAAAACAGACGTTTACCACGAAGGAAATCACGTATATATTCGGAAGATTGGTACCAAGTACTGTCCCGTCGGTATACTGGTATATATATAGTGAGGTTAGATATACTGCCGAAACAGAGAACGTAGGAGCCTTCGTCACGTTTCTCTCTGACGAAGGGCCTTCGCTCGAAACGTTAGACTCCTACAAATGACAATTTTATTTTTATGTTGAACATTTGATCAGTTATATATATATACCAAAATTTATCAATAGATTCTGGAGTATCCTGATTTTGAATTCGTGCACCTTAATACAAACAAAAATACAAGATAATTATTGGATGATATATTTTAAGCTAGCTAGCTTTATTCACAGTTTTATAAAATATGGGGTGCTGGTAAGTATAAGGAAACAAGCGTGAAAAAAAAAATGAACCTAGAAAATGTACAACATGTAAGTTTCAAATCCAAGAATAATAACTGTATCTAATTGATCCAGACAAACTTCTAATTGCTACACACAACAACTAGACGTTTACAGTAATGCTGCAGAATGCAGAATTACATATTAAACCACGTAAAATGCATTATATAATATTGTTTAAAATTAGAATGGGAAAAATTTGAGAGGGAAATCATTGAGCTATCCAGTCATGCAGTCCAGACAGTCAGCTTGATATTTAGTATAACAATGTTAATTTCTCACCTCAGTGCCTCACGCTTTTCTCCACTGTTGTAACGAATCGCATGTTGCACAACACAACCGCATTTTCTTTGTTGTAAACATCTAATTCGTTTCTGACTTGTTCCTATTATTTGTAATATTAAATGCGTCAAATCCGAAGGGACTTGAGTAGTCCTTGAAAATATCAGTTGAATCATTGAATGCTTACCAGCCATTGTCACGAATATACGCCAAATAAAAAACAATCTGATCGTATTAATTGTCTATGATCACCACGAATTGTTCTCGTATTTTACTGACGATAGTAGATGACCCCCCCCATTCACCGTAACAAAGGGATGCCGCCTCATTAATATTCAGCGTGACTCGCGCACCGTGACTCACGCATGACTCACGCATGACTCACGCCTGTGACATGATTGGACAAGATAGGATTATATTTTTTAGGACCTAGATATTCAAACAGAGTAAGTCATCCTAGAATTATTGCTAACTAAACCCTAGTTCATGAGCGAGGAAATTGTAGGAAGATAGAATGAGGAATCACTTCGAGAAGTCGTGAAAAGAACGATTTTAAGTGTCGAAATATGAACTAAAGGCAAAGCGATTTATTACTTTGAAAGCGTTGCTAGGTTAACTGGAGTACAAACAGAGTAAGTCATCCTAGTGATTACTGCTAACTAAACCCTTGTTTATAAGCGAGTAAATCGTAGGAAGATAGAATGAAGAATCACTTTAAGAAGTCATGAAAAGAACGATTTTAAATGTCGAAATATAAAGGCAAAGCGATTTATTACTTTGAAAGCGTTGCTACGCTTTCTGTTACTAAGTGTGATATTTGCATATTTATCCTGAGTGCACGTGCAGGAGACAAAAGAGAAACTCATTAGGGTCATTAAGGAGATTAAGCGCTTGGGCAAGTCTAGTCAAGAGAGTCATTAGCAACACGCGTACATGTAATACAGAATTTAAAATATTTTATTGAGAAATATATCTTTACACAAAAAACTCTTGATTATTTAGTGATCTATCGGTAACACTAGCATATGGGCATACAGTACATCTTATAATCCGAAGGCATGGATCATGAGCCTTGAATTCTGTACCACAAACATTACATATCAGATTTCGATTAACGCATTTGTTAAAATATTTCCACAAACACTTAGGACACTCAATTACATGTGTAAAATTAACAGGATTCTGACAACGTTCGCAATCAACAGGTTCGTCAATTATAGAATTTTCTGATTCTATTTCGGTGTAGTCCTTATCGTTTTCTGAATCTTCTTCGCAGGAAGTTTCTTCGTTTTCGCTCTCTGATTCTGTTTCTTCTTCTGCCTGCGCCAACATTGTTAGCACTCGAACATTTTCGATAAGGTTTTTGTCAATGTTAATGTCGGCGAGCCCTTTTACAAATACGTTTAAACCAGATGGTTCGGGAATTCCTGAGAAGTAAGGTGATACACAGTATTCTACCAATTCGGCTATTTTTGTGTTTGGTATAGTTCTTCCTTGATACACAATTTCTCCTTTGGGATTCCATGTTAAGTTGACATAGGAGGCGAGTAAACTATTCAACAAAGAGGACGCGTTCGCTTCATCGACTCCGTAGTCAAAATGTGACAGTATTTCTTTAACACGAAAATCGTCATGTAACCTTTCTCCCATAGTGTTCAGGGTTCGAATGATGGTCTTTAAAAAATATCGTTGTTTTTATATTAGTTCTGCGAGTCCTTCTAAAACTGGACCAAGTAGGACATCAAGAAATCCTTCACCTTTTTGAACCAGTATCTCTTTTTTTCTCATAAAACTACTTCGGGGACTAGCCAAAGTTGATATGTCGTCGCTATAAGGCCTAACGACTTCAAGCAAAGCAGGTGATAATTGATATTGCGTTGACCAAAAGTTCAACATACAATCACAAATGCATCTAATTTGCTCAGGGCTAGCAGTCTCCAACAAACCTCGCTGTTGAATAGGTTCACTTGTACATAAAAGTTCAAGAAACGGTTTGTGCTTTTTGATCAACATCTCTATTTGACAGTCAGTGTCTAAATGAGGAAAACGCTACCAAAACACATATTTTAAGAGGGGGGAGGAGGAGGAGAAGGAGGAGGAGGAGAAGGAGGAATATTTTAAGAGGGGGGAGGAGGAGGAGAAGGAGGAGGAGGAGAAAGAGGAGGAGGAGGAGAAAGAGGAGGAGGAGGAGGAGGAGGAGCAAATAGACACACACACATACAAAAGCATTTAGCTTAACATATTTATTTCGGTTTTCGCTCAAACATATACATATCAAAAGTTTTAGTAAGGTCTGCTTCTTAGATTATATTTAGGCGTTTTTATTTTAAAAGTAGCGTGATAGTCTTTATTGTCTTCTGGTGATAATTGTGATACATCTTCTTTTGTCATGGGTAAATATTTTGATCGAGTCATCAATAGATGATGTTCATACTCTTCTCTATCATCTGGGGTCATCTTTGCCAAGTCGCTTTCTTTCCAATCCGAAGAGCTTTCCCAGTTATGAAAGAAATTATGTTTAAGCGTTGGTTGTTCAACGGTGGGAGGCGGTGTTACAAAATAGGTTTTAGGTGTAGCCGGAGCTGTAGGGAAACTCCACGGAAGATCGTCAGTTTCTTGCTTTATCTTTGGTGTCAAATTTTCTGAAGTTTTTGGTGGCTGAGTTTGAAGATTAGTCAGAGGTTGAGACTGATTCTGCAGTTGGTTTTGAAACGTCAGAAAACGTCCTAACTGATTGGAGTAGAGTATGCTCTTTTCTTCAGGTGTTAACTGTGGCGCTTGTACAATATCTTGCATTTTTTGTTCTGTATTGTACATGGCATTAACGATCGGAGGTAATTGATAGGATTGCTTTTGTATGAAACTACCCAGCTCTTGCTGCAGGCTGGAGCTATTTTCTCCGGGTAGAACATTGGTCTTGAGGCGGTGATCGTCGTCCGTAGTCGGCTTTAGATCAAGCATTAAATAACCATGAGGGCGACTTGTGGCTTCCTCGTAACTCTTCATAAATTCATGGACATGACCTGGGTTCACCTGCCGTGCCAAGACAGAAATTTGTTGCTTATCCCTCGGAGACTTGAATAGTACGATATAGTGTGCGTTGAGGCTGATGTTTCTGGTTTCCTTTCCTTGGTGAAATATGTTCTGAACAATATAGATCACGGAGAGATTCCGGTGATGACTTCCCTTAGTAAATAAACTAGCAATACGTTTATCTCTTCCTGACTGATCCATGAGATCGTCAAGAACAATAAGGTTTCGCTTAGAAACATCAAGAAAATTATCAGAGTCTATATCAGAGGGTATGCCTTCGTTAAGCTCAATGCCTGGTATTGTCTTGATCATTTCTAAATACAGGGGCTGCCACTGTCCATAACACCAAATGATACGTTCGGGAGGAGGATTAATCGTAGTTTTGGCGTTTTCCAGAAGTGTCTTCACCCATACTGTTTTGCCGCTCTGAGTACACCCTGCAACAATGCATGTGAACGGATGCTGCATGACTGTTGCGTCAGTGAGAAGATGTGCTGGTCTTGAATAAGTACTGTTTTTATGGGAATTTTTTATATGACATTGCATGTTGAATAGTGTTGAAAACGTTTTTCCACAAGTGCTGCAGGCATAAGACATGTTCACTCGTTGAAGAGCATGAGAGAATAAATACTTCTAGAGAATTTCGTATTTTATATTTATCTTTCTCCTCCTCCTCTTTCTCCTCCTCCTCCTCTTTCTCCTCCTCCTCTTTCTCCTCCTCCTCTTTCTCCTCCGAGGAAGCCACAAGTCGCCCTCATGGTTATTTAATGCTTGATCTAAAGCCGACTACGGACGACGATCACCGCCTCAAGACCAATGTTCTACCCGGAGAAAATAGCTCCAGCCTGCAGCAAGAGCTGGGTAGTTTCATACAAAAGCAATCCTATCAATTACCTCCGATCGTTAATGCCATGTACAATACAGAACAACAAATGCAAGATATTGTACAAGCGCCACAGTTAACACCTGAAGAAAAGAGCATACTCTACTCCAATCAGTTAGGACGTTTTCTGACGTTTCAAAACCAACTGCAGAATCAGTCTCAACCTCTGACTAATCTTCAAACTCAGCCACCAAAAACTTCAGAAAATTTGACACCAAAGATAAAGCAAGAAACTGACGATCTTCCGTGGAGTTTCCCTACAGCTCCGGCTACACCTAAAACCTATTTTGTAACACCGCCTCCCACCGTTGAACAACCAACGCTTAAACATAATTTCTTTCATAACTGGGAAAGCTCTTCGGATTGGAAAGAAAGCGACTTGGCAAAGATGACCCCAGATGATAGAGAAGAGTATGAACATCATCTATTGATGACTCGATCAAAATATTTACCCATGACAAAAGAAGATGTATCACAATTATCACCAGAAGACAATAAAGACTATCACGCTACTTTTAAAATAAAAACGCCTAAATATAATCTAAGAAGCAGACCTTACTAAAACTTTTGATATGTATATGTTTGAGCGAAAACCGAAATAAATATTTTAAGCTAAATGCTTTTGTATGTGTGTGTGTCTATTTGCTCCTCCTCCTCCTCCTCCTCCTCTTTCTCCTCCTCCTCCTCTTTCTCCTCCTCCTCCTTCTCCTCCTCCTCCCCCCTCTTAAAATATTCCTCCTTCTCCTCCTCCTCCTTCTCCTCCTCCTCCCCCCTCTTAAAATATGTGTTTTGGTAGCGTTTTCCTCATTTAGACACTGACTGTCAAATAGAGATGTTGATCAAAAAGCACAAACCGTTTCTTGAACTTTTATGTACAAGTGAACCTATTCAACAGCGAGGTTTGTTGGAGACTGCTAGCCCTGAGCAAATTAGATGCATTTGTGATTGTATGTTGAACTTTTGGTCAACGCAATATCAATTATCACCTGCTTTGCTTGAAGTCGTTAGGCCTTATAGCGACGACATATCAACTTTGGCTAGTCCCCGAAGTAGTTTTATGAGAAAAAAAGAGATACTGGTTCAAAAAGGTGAAGGATTTCTTGATGTCCTACTTGGTCCAGTTTTAGAAGGACTCGCAGAACTAATATAAAAACAACGATATTTTTTAAAGACCATCATTCGAACCCTGAACACTATGGGAGAAAGGTTACATGACGATTTTCGTGTTAAAGAAATACTGTCACATTTTGACTACGGAGTCGATGAAGCGAACGCGTCCTCTTTGTTGAATAGTTTACTCGCCTCCTATGTCAACTTAACATGGAATCCCAAAGGAGAAATTGTGTATCAAGGAAGAACTATACCAAACACAAAAATAGCCGAATTGGTAGAATACTGTGTATCACCTTACTTCTCAGGAATTCCCGAACCTTCTGGTTTAAACGTATTTGTAAAAGGGCTCGCCGACATTAACATTGACAAAAACCTTATCGAAAATGTTCGAGTGCTAACAATGTTGGCGCAGGCAGAAGAAGAAACAGAATCAGAGAGCGAAAACGAAGAAACTTCCTGCGAAGAAGATTCAGAAAACGATAAGGACTACACCGAAATAGAATCAGAAAATTCTATAATTGACGAACCTGTTGATTGCGAACGTTGTCAGAATCCTGTTAATTTTACACATGTAATTGAGTGTCCTAAGTGTTTGTGGAAATATTTTAACAAATGCGTTAATCGAAATCTGATATGTAATGTTTGTGGTACAGAATTCAAGGCTCATGATCCATGCCTTCGGATTATAAGATGTACTGTATGCCCATATGCTAGTGTTACCGATAGATCACTAAATAATCAAGAGTTTTTTGTGTAAAGATATATTTCTCAATAAAATATTTTAAATTCTGTATTACATGTACGCGTGTTGCTAATGACTCTCTTGACTAGACTTGCCCAAGCGCTTAATCTCCTTAATGACCCTAATGAGTTTCTCTTTTGTCTCCTGCACGTGCACTCAGGATAAATATGCAAATATCACACTTAGTAACAGAAAGCGTAGCAACGCTTTCAAAGTAATAAATCGCTTTGCCTTTATATTTCGACATTTAAAATCGTTCTTTTCATGACTTCTTAAAGTGATTCTTCATTCTATCTTCCTACGATTTACTCGCTTATAAACAAGGGTTTAGTTAGCAGTAATCACTAGGATGACTTACTCTGTTTGTACTCCAGTTAACCTAGCAACGCTTTCAAAGTAATAAATCGCTTTGCCTTTAGTTCATATTTCGACACTTAAAATCGTTCTTTTCACGACTTCTCGAAGTGATTCCTCATTCTATCTTCCTACAATTTCCTCGCTCATGAACTAGGGTTTAGTTAGCAATAATTCTAGGATGACTTACTCTGTTTGAATATCTAGGTCCTAAAAAATATAATCCTATCTTGTCCAATCATGTCACAGGCGTGAGTCATGCGTGAGTCATGCGTGAGTCACGGTGCGTGAGTCACGCTGAATATTAATGAGGCGGCATCCCTTTGTTACGGTGAATGGGGGGGGTCATCTACTGACGATCAGATTTATAAATTCGGGATCAACTGTAACGAGTTTTCAAGAGATTTTGTGCATTTAATTACTCTAGCAGAGTTCATTCCTCGTCTACAAAAAAAAACATCAATGAATGGTCAAGTGGAAGATGATACAATAAAGAGAAACGCTCTGCTGATGGTCTTTGGTTGCTTACAGTTACATTGCACTCAACCAGAAATGTACCACAATTTTCTTTTAGTATTAATTTTTATCTTAGTTTTCGTAGTTTCCATTTTTAATACAGGTCCTTGGTTGATAGCAGTATGTAATATATATAAAATAAAAGTAGCGTGCTGCATAGGCAGCGTTGAAACAACAATCGAAATATAGTATCACGCACTTAAAGCTTTCACAGATGACATTGAGCTATAAATGTATATTTGTTAATAAATCATATTTTTTTTTAAATATATATATTTTTTATATTGCATTTGTGTTTATGTGTTAAAACAATTAGGAATTATATATCAAATAATGTGTATTTCCTGTATCAATATATACCTGTAGATGTAAATAAAGAACTTGAATAAAATTAAAATGTTTTGTCTTGATATTGATCTTGCACTGAGTTAATTACTTCTAAAGCAGTATTGACACTGATACAGGTATTGAATTGGTGAACTTGCTATTAATGCATACCACCTCTTGGCTGCTTTTATAATAAACATGTACGGTATATTATTATTGCAGTTATATTATCACTATCATAAAAGTCTCTATAAAGATGCATGGACACAGCTCTAAGACTGGAGGGTAGACATGTGAATGAAGTAGAAGACAGACAGTTAAAGTCAGTCCCAAGGGTGTCTGTATTAGACAGAGTTCACTGTTTATCAGAATGTACATGCAGTAGCACTATAAGGGGATGAATAATATCCAGGCATTTGATTAGGCTTTGAGAGCCAGCATTTGGATTGTATAATACTACGCGAGATAATTCTTCTTTTCTAAAATTCTATTAGTTATGTCCACAATTATCATGCATTGTAATTATACATCATCAAATATGACTTGCAAAACTTCATAGTACATATTATTTAAATGTTATTTGGTAAAACAGAATCTATGAATTTATCATCATCAAAGTAAGTTATTCCAAGATTGACTTCTGTACTGTATCTCTATACTTCCTGAAAAAAAATTGGGAGAGTGAGATGGAATTGTTAACCCTTTCATGTCTTAAGAGTGCATCTTGTAGAGTTGCATGACTGTACTGCAGCCAATGCCTATATTCAGTGCGGGTGTACAAACCAAGGGGTGGTCAGTGGTCACAGAGGCATGTGCCACCCTCCACTTTGTTATAGTCCCCTTTTTGCACAAAACATGCATTTGCCTCAAGGCTCTTTCCTGAAACAAGGTACTTTTGAAAGCGTATGTACACCCCCTCCCACCCCAGTACATCAACTTGCTTCCTACATCACTGATTCAGTTCTCTGGATTCAGTTGAAATGGACCGCTGGGGCAAAATAAATAATATATATTTGTATACTGAAAAATATTACGAACAACAAGTCATTACCAATTTTAATCATACTGCTGTCATGGAACACAATCTTATTATATAAAAAATATCTGTAAATATCAGGCCTGTATACATGTTTACCCGATCTTTAATAAGAAAGTTTAATACATTCTGTAATTGTACAATTTTTGGATTTTCATTCTGATTTTCATTTGGAATTCATTCTGAAATGCCTTCTGCACCCTGACCTTGCCTGTGAAGAGAAGGTTCTTGCTGAGAACATTAACCAAGCATTTATTAATGTAATGAAGGATTACTCGCCTTTAACAGACAGTATGCGCGTGGCAATGGATGATGACGAACCAATATCAGTCACTGAACTATCTGTTGCGAAGAAACTCCGAGGGGTTAGTACCTTCCGTGCTGGCGGTCCTGATGACCTATCTAACTGGGTACTAAAAGAATTTGCGGATATTTTAGCGGCACCTATTGCTGATATCCTTAACACCTCCTTCTCTGAATGCAGAGTTCCTCGCGTATGGAAGCTTGCTGACATTTCACCCTTACCCAAAGCCCCTACCATCTGTGATTATAATAAAGATCTAAGGCCGATTTCGCTGACAGCAACCCTGTCAAACGTTGCAGGGCATTGTCATCGAAAAGTCCTTGCAACCCGTTGTGTTATCTTCCGTTGACCCCTGTCAATATGGCTTCATACCAGGCTCTTCAACAACGTTCGCGCTCATTTCCATGTTTCATCATTGGTTGCGCGCTACGGACGGTACTGGCGCAACCATAAGAACTGCGCTCCTTGACTTCCGGAAAGCCTTCGACTTGGTGGACCACCACATACTGGTTACCAAACTGCTCAGCCTAGGAGTCAAGCCAACGACTGTTAATTGGATCATCGATTTTTTAAGAGACAGGCAGCAAAGGGTTAAGCTTAATGGGAATTGCTACTCTGACTGGCTCAATGTTCCAGCAGGAGTCCCTCAAGGGACACAACTCTGTCCATGGCTATTCCTCGTGATGATCAATGACCTCAAACCACCTGGAGAGTCACTTCTTATGTGGAAATTTGCTGACGACACAACTGTTTCGGAGGTGGTCTCGCCGGCGAAGCCAAGTCACCTACAGCAAGCTGTCGACCATATCAACAACTGGTCACAGGATAATCGTCTCCAGCTAAATCCATCCAAGTGTAAAGAAATCCTGGCATGCTTCAAAAGATCACCTCCGCTACATCACCTACTAGAATCAGACGGATTAAATTTTGAAAGAGTCTACTCAGCTAAGCTTCTTGGTGTCACGATAAGGAATGACTTCAAATGGAACGATCACATAGAAATTATTACCACAAAGGCTGCCAAACGTTTATACCTTTTGAAGCAGCTAAAAAGAGCTGGAATTAATTCCAATGACCTTATCTTATTTTACTGTAGTGTAATTAGATCAATTTTAGAATATTCATGCCAGTTGTTCCATCGTAGCCTCCCTAAATTCCTGTCTGACGAAATTGAGCGCATTCAGAGGCGTGCTATGCGAATTGTTTTTCCTGATTTGAAGTATAGAGAGGCCCTAGAAAAGGGCGGTATCCCTACATTACATGCTAGACGCGAAATCTTGTCTATTAGCCTGTTCAATGAGATTATTAACAACAAAGATCACAAGCTTGTAGAACATTTACCGCCTACGTCAAGCCATGGCAGACACCTGAGAAATAAGAGACTTTTTAACACCCCTGTTTGTAAAACAGATCGGTATATGAAATCATTTATTATCAGCCACAGCATGTAAATAGTTTGATAAACCTCTCATACCACTAGTTATATCATGTAAATAAGTTATTTTTAATTATTTATATCTTATATTTTATGTATGTAATATTTTGTATATTTTTGTACACACGTAATTCAGTCGTATAGACTGCAATGTGTGTTTTATCTAATAAACTATTTATCTATCTAATTTTTCCCTGATATGGTGTTTTTATACAGCGAGGTCAAGCGTTTTGGACCATAAAAACAGACAAATAACAAATTTCACTTTTAAATAATCGTCCACCACTCATTCTACACTTACTCTAAAGAACAAAGCTTTTAACATTAGTAAACTTTTAAAATTCTTCGGGAGAAATTTTAGTGGCGAAACGCTCTCTTACTAATTTATTAGGCGCCATCTTGGCAAAAGCCGAAATACCTTTGTCGGTTCCAACCACGGCGAATATCTCGAAAACGGTGAGAGGGTCACCAGGGGTCGTCGGATAGAAATTAAAGATGAGACATCTCTGCAACTCATAGATTTTTTGCTTTGAATATTGTTGAGAAACCGGAAGTGGGGTCTTCGCTTAGCGACGACACGTGTCACTACCTACATAAACGATTAAAATAAAGTAGACAAAATATGTACATTTACCTTGCAAAATCCTGCAGATATGGATATCTAACGATATATCAAACGATATCGCTGCTTTTTTAAAGAAAAAATGATAGCGTAATATTCGGTATTCTACTATAGTATTGGTCGAGATATTTACTAATGAGCTGTCCATGCATGCATATACATGTATATTTATTAATATTAACACTTTGTGGCCTGGACCTCGACGTTTATAGCCATCAGAATAAAATATTAAAGACTCGTCTTCAGGCTTCAAAGTGTTAAAGAAATAGGTTTTAACACTTTGAAGCCTAGACCTCTCTGTACTGAATAAAATCGTCTTGCGTTAGCCAGAATAAAATACTAAAGAATCGTCTTCTGGCTTCAAAGTGTTAAGCTATTTATATCAGTGATTTATTGTAGATCATCACATGCTGTTTAACATCCGCTTTTGGTGTCCATAATGCATGTGGCCTGGTGTTATGATTGAGGCGGTAGATTTTTCTAGCTTCTCAAAATGTTGATTGAAACAGCAGTCTTCGTTCTCCTAGTCGCTTTGTTGATCTACCAAATTTGGAAACCAAGAGAACCACGCTATCGTTATGGCTCATTTGCACCGGTGAGAAATAGCAAGCGAGCGAAATGGTTCGTCGATGGGGAAGATTATATGTCGGCTGTTGCTGATGCAATTGAATCTGCCAAGAAGGAAATCTTGATCACAGATTGGCAAATGAACCCGTACATTTTCATGAAGAGACCCGAAAAGGGTGTCAAAAGCTCAAAGTGGCGTCTAGACAAGATGTTGTTGAGAAAGGCTGACGAAGGAGTCCGTGTGCGTATTTTACTTTATTGGGAAACAAAACTTGTGGTGGACCTTGGAAGTAAACATGCACAGAAAGTGTTGAAGCATAAGAATATAGAGGTACATCGTGATCCAAACTGGTGGAACGTGATACGTTATCCGCTAACATTGTTAAGATGGAGTCACCATGAAAAGATGGTTATCGTAGACAGAAAGATTGCATTTGTTGGAGGGATTGACCAGTGCTTTGGCCGCTGGGACACTCACAGTCATGAGTTGGTGGATGACTATCCAACTCATCCTTGCGCGGTAGTAGTGTTAATATGCGGTTCCTGGGACATTTTTGTAAAAGAGAGTTTTTTTAAATTTTTCCAAGATGGCGGTTCGGATCCTGGGACATGTTTTAAATTTTTCCAAAATGGTTGCCAAAATTTCCAGGAGGGGGTTTTTAAATTTTTTTTTAAAATGGCTGCCAAAATTTCCAGGAGGGGGTTTTTAAATTTTTCTAAAATGGCGGTTCGGATCCTGGGACATGTTTTAAAATATTTTAACCCCCTGGTTTTTTCAAAATGGCTGCCAAAATTTTCAGGAGGGGGTTTTCAAATTTTTAAGATGGCTGCCAAAATTTTTGGGGTTTGGGATTTTAAAAATTTTTTTAAATTTTTCCAAAATGGCTACCAAAATTTTTCCAAAATGGCTGCCAAAATTTTTGGGGTTTGGGGGTTTTCAAATTTTAAATTGTATGTTTGTTTTTAAAAAACCCAAGAAAACAAAATGCCGAAAAGAAAAGGTCTGAGTTATAATTCTATAAGAGTACCAAGTAATGTTTTTGTGTGTGGGGACTGCCAATACAAAGCAAAAACAGAAATAGCACTAAGGTTACATGAAAAGGTTACCCACAAAGAAACCTTACATGTTAAAAAAAAATTGGTTATATGTTGTCCAAGATGCAAAGAAATTTTTCAAACCCGAAAAGAAATGTTTTTACATGATAGAAAAAAACACATGAAAAAAGTAAAATTTTAAAACCCCAAAAATTTGTATTCTTTTTGAATACAAATCTTGAACTTATTTTACCTAGTTTTATAATGACCAATTGCAAGTGTTGAAATTTTATCATCTAATATAACCCTTTTGTCATCTTCAGAATTTAGAGCTATTTTGTTGACATGAATGGTATTAATGGTGTGGTTGGTGCTTCTGAAAGTGTTCATTCCTTTCAATAGATTTTTTCCAGAAAACAGACATTCAACATAATCATTGAACTTGATGTCATTGTTGATAACACTTTTCGTAATACCTTTACACTTCTTGGTTTCCTTACACTCCATTAACCCAGTTACAGGATTTCTTTTTTTGGACATTCTAATTGCATAGGCTTTTGACCTTAATCCTACAAATTCTGAGATTTGTTCAGCTCCAGTTTCAGATTTCATCATACCAAGGACTTTCTTGTTTTCTCCACACTTAATTCCACTTGGATGAGTTTCTGGAAAATTGCTAGTGTCAAACATAGTCTCAACATCATTTGCGATGTCTTTGAAGAAGTCATAAGTTTTAATTTCATAACATAAGCTGTCGGTGTCTGTAATTAGTAGTTTTGCGTTGTCCCCATATTTTGGTTTTATGTAATTGTAGTCAAAATCATACATAGAAATTTTACTTTTGTCTAAGATAGCCGCACCAGAATATATGGGCTTGTTTAATTTAACTCTAGTTTTTTTCATATTAACCGCACCCAAGTAATCGGTAAATATATTGATGCCATTGTAGTTAGGTTTTTTCGATAATTTATCTAGCTGATCATCATCTGAAACCAGCCGGACATCAACCCTGTTTCTAACATTTTCCATTGTTTTTCCAAACACAGAGTTATTCATGAGTTTGTAAAAATCTTTTTCGAAGTCATTAGTGGCAGCTGTTCTTAACTTCGTGTTTAACATAATGTAAGGCTTCATCCAGGTTTTTTCTGTAAATGAGATCCCGCGATGAATTTTTGTTAACACCAGCCCATTTTCCAATATTTGTTCAAGGGCTTCATAATGGAGTACATAATTCTTTTTGTTATTTAAATTCGGTACTAGCTTTTCCACTTTGTCGATCATCATTCTTTCGGCTGCAAATGGCATATTGTTGTGCAGATCATGGAGTTCCTTTGGATAATCAAGATCCACTTCCAGAAAACAGCCTTTGCCTTCTGTTGTTAGATATTTTTCCCAGTTTGCCAACTCATCATCTGGAACCCATTCGAAACCACCAACTGGTAATGGTTCTGTCATTGACATGCCATATAGATTGTTACGATCTAAATATGGAATGAAAACACTTTCTTTTTCTGGATCGTACTCTTCCATATACTTATTGTTGGCCTTTGCATACCGATGGGTAATAGTTGAGATACCTCCGCGAATACCTTTTTCAACCATGAGATACATGTTTGGGTCTGTTAAAAGCTCCAACTTTTGTTCCGTCATTTTCAATAAGGCACTCCAAGACAGGCCAGGAGTTGTATAAAACCACATGGGGTCAAGCTTGTAGGTGTTTTTACTCATTTTTCTGAAATTTTGGATAACATCTGTTAAAAGAAGTACATCCGTTTTCAAATACAGATCATGGTAGTCCTTTAATGTTTTACATTTAAACTTATCCCAAACATTTTGAGCGAGTTTGTAATCGTCATCGCTAATATGACTTCTTGTTAATCTGGAATAAAATTTTTCCTTTGGTGGTAATTTGGGGTAGTCCAACTTTTTTAAACTATCCAAGAATTCATATGGAAACACACCCTTTTGTTTCAACAGATCCACATTTTCTTTTGGATGGTCTTTGAAACCTTTTTCAGTGTAATGGAATTCTGTCTTAGGTAAGTTTGATGCCAGTGTTGCCAATGAGCTTGACATGAATTTTAACGAGTCCAAAAACCTTAGCTCCAAAGGCACCCATTTTTTCTTTGGTCTGCCATCAGATGTTAAATCTTTACTCCACCCACCATCCATCCAAAGTTTTTTGTTGACACTTATGTACTCCTCTTCTGTTTTTGCTATGCATCCAAGTTTGCCATTTGACAATCCTAGATATTTTGCTATTAGATGACTATCATATCCACTGAAATTATGGAACAAAACTGGAATATGTCTTGCACTTCCCATTGCAAAATTACAATCGTTATGAGCTGCCCCACGATATTTACCATTTAAATGGTCATGATCTCTAACTTTGGATTTTGCAGTATTTTTGTTGGCTTTCCAAAGACTTCTTGGGTCCAAATTTTTAAGTTTTTTATGAACAAATGGTCCACCACAAACATAACAAGTTGTTGCAGACTGGAATTCCTTTTCATCATCTGCTGTCATTATTATTTTTTTTGGATCCTTCAAATAGTTATGCCAAATCTTTTTGGCTTCTTTTTCTAAGGCCTCAACAAACATTTTACCAATATCTTGAAACTCATACTGTTTTGTGTAACTTACAGTTTTCCCTGGAAATATGGATGGGTCAGAACATATAATTTGAAAGCAATAACCAATTGGAATATGTTCTTGGTATTTTTGGGTGTAACTTTTTGACTCATCATTGTTCCTGGTTTTCAAAGTTTTTAACATGCATTCAAAGTCAGCTACGATAATGAATGAAACATCTTGGGTTTTCTTAAAATCTTTACAACTCCATCCCATGATATCGTCAACACCCTTTTTGGGATATTCTTGGATTTGGGCGTCATGAGTTCTACAGATTGTTTCATGTTGGTTTAATATCTCCTCTGTTTTGAAAGGATTCATACAAAAGTCGCAGAAGAACTTTTTTCCTTTGTGTTTGTCATTTTGGCTTGTTAAAAGTTTTCCCTTGTCCTTAATAGTGCTGAAATGATCGCCCCACCAAAAAAGGTTAACTCTATCATCATGGTCAGACCTGCTAATTTGCATTTGACAAACCTTTTTAATTTCATCATCATATGTCAGAACATTTACACCTATTCCATTATTTTTTTCAAATTTTGAGATATCCTTAATTTCAACAGGAAATGTTAATCCCTTACAATCATACTTTCTTGCCAATAGTTTTACAGCTGTTGGCACTCTTTCAAGTTTTTGGGCGTTTGGATCTTCCTTTAAAATCTGTGCGACAGCAACAGCATATAGAAAACAGTTGTCATCCTTGTTTTGGGGATTGATGATTGCCTTTTTGTCCTTGATGAATTTTGGAAGGGGTTTGAAACCCTTGCCATTTAAAGGCTTATATTTTGTTATTGAAATGTGTAAAGATTCAACAGATCTTATAGACCATCCAGAACCTTTTTTCTGGTGAGCTGCCAAATTTTCCAACATCTCTCTTTTTGACTGTTTGTATAAATCCCTAACATCCTCCTCTGTTGTCATAGCCTTCATTTGGGAGGTGAAGTAGAAAAGATCCACTTCTTCTATTCTGTCCACATAATCGTAATGAACAAGTTTGCAGATCAGTGTTGTTTTTACTTTTTTAGAATTTTCAATCCCATTAATAAGGTTCTCAACAGTTGCTGTTGTTTCTTCTAAAAATACTGTTGGATCTCTGTAGTTTTGTCCTGAAATTTCATACAAAGCCGCCTTACCATTTACAAAATCTTTGATCATAACAGGCTCCACCTGTCTGAGTTTTTTGTTGGCTTTTGTTTTTTTGTTGAAAATTTTTGTTAGTTTGTTGCCGAGAATCCTTCTGTTTCTAGAAAGTTTTTTGTCAGTACCCAACCACTTCTTGTTCCACTTAATTTTGTCCTGTCTTGCTTCTTCTTGTCGGATCTCTCTTGACCATTTTTGTTGCTCTTTTTTCTGTAATTTTTTATGAGTTTTTTCCTGAAACTTGATTAGGTCATCGTTTAATCTGTCTTGTTGGTTAATGAGTTTTTGCTCATCCTTAAGATCTTTCGCCTTCTGTTTTTCTTGCAGCTTTGCAAGTCTTTCGGGTTTGAAAGGTTTCATCTCCTTGTCCCGTTGTAGCTGCCTTTGTTTTCTAAGGCGAGCATTTTCTCGGATTTTTAATAGTTTTGGATCATTTGTGTACTTGGTCATATTTATTATAATAGAAAAAATTCTTTAAATAAAAATGGACAAGACAATGAGAATTAACAAAAATATTAATGCTGTTGATGAAAAGGTTACCGAGTTTATTGATAAAATTTCTCCATGGACTGCACTTGCTGGTGGAATAGTTATTGGGAGCATTATTTGGATAAGTGCCATAGTACTTTTGTAAAAAAAAACTTCATTAAAAAAATTCCTTTCAATTAATGAAAGGAATCTTTGTTAAAAATGACCAAGTATACAACTTTTGCGAGAAATGAAACCTTAGAAAACAGAACCTTATTTATTATATAGTTTAAATTAAAATTTTTAACGACTAACTGACCAATATTTGCCTTTATACATAACATCCCTGTTTTTTTTTATACAAAATGGGATATAACTTGGATTTCTGTACAAACTAAGGGCCGCATTGTAAATACTTGGGAACTCCAGTTTTTCTCCATCCACAGAAGTAAATGTTATTTTTACTGGTGTTCTGATTACGTTTCTGTGGTGTTTTTCATAGACTTCATTTTTTACCAATGGGATGTTGAGCTTCTCGCATAGTGTTTTCGTGTTGGAACTATGGGCTCCTTTGACACCAAGTTTTCCTCCTATTATTCTGAGTTCTTTGAGTGATGATGGTGGAAAGCCTTCTTCCCGTATTGTTTGTAGTCTTTTGTTTGCGCTTGTTCTTAATTGCATTCTTATTTGAAAAAGTTCTTTAGGGGTTGTCATTGTTTATTATATGGTTTCTTTTAAAATTTCTTATTGTTGGAATAAGAGATTTTGATTTTTAGTTTAACATATTTTTTACTTTCTGCTTACAGTCCATTGTTTTTCTTTGTATGAAATAATTGTTTTGTTTTTGATATAGTAGGTAATAGAATCAGCCCTTTTTTTCTTTAAAGCAAAAGCTGCTTGGTGCAAACTTGGGAACTCTATTTCTTCTTTGTCGTCCAGGGCTGTAAACAGAATTTTGACAGGTTTTAGGTTGTTTGGGAAATCTGGGTTACCAGTGGATTTATTTGGAATATATGGAATATCAAGTATTTCGCATAGTGTTTTTTTTGTTAAGAGGATACTTGATGTATCTATTCCTTTTTTAAAAGCTAAACTAATTAGCTCATTTTTTGGCGTACTAACTTTTGACTTTCGGATTTCGGATAATCGCTCTTTGGTTTCTATTATTTTTTGTAGGTGCTTTTGTATGAGTTTTATTTGCTCATTTAACTCTTCTTCGGTTTGGGGTTTTTCATTTTGTTCTTGGAACTTAATATTAATTTCAACAATGGGGTTCATTCTTTTATTATATCTTTTATTATTGTTTTTTTTTTTAATTTTTAACAAAAAAAAGTTTTCAGTAATAATGATCATTTCTTTCATTATTGTGCACCCATCGTTCTTTTTCTTTTAGAACCCAATGATTTGTCATCATCATTTATTTTATTTTGTTTTAAAGACTCTACAGATGGCGATTTTTTACAGGGGTGGTTCTACTTATAATGCTTATTTTGACCTTAAAACAAAAATATTTTCCTAACCCACAAGATTAGGAAACATCGCTGACGCTTCGTGAGAACAGCAAAAACTTAAGTAAAATTAACTCAACTGTTATTGGGATCAACAGAACTGACACCACTGTCATTTTCATTAGGATCTTCATCATTTTGTACTGTAACATTTTTATTTGGGCTTGGTTTCTTTACTTCGCCCCGGTCCCAAACATGTTTGGCAACTATGATACCTCCAGTTAGCAAACCAATCATTGGAATATATGGCGAAATTTTTTTAACCAAGGATTTAACATCATCGCAAAATAGTTTGTTTGATGAAAGTTCTGCATCCAGTTTTTCGTCATTTTGTATTAAGTCTAACTGTTCCAATAACTCTGAGAATTTTGTTACAAGGGTCTCAGTTAACAGAGAGGTTGTTTTGTCAAGTTGGGTTCTTTCATAGCTAAGCTTAATTTTTTCAAGTTGGGTCATTGAAGCTTTTTTCAAATATGCTTCCGAATGTTTGATCTCCTTTGCAAAGGATAAGCGGATTAGGTCTTCTCTAAGGGTTAGATTTTGCGGTTTTTGCGAAGCTTCAGCGATGCCTTCATTTTTTTCTTCATTCATTGTTGCGTATTCGGTGTTCATTTTATTATACCATTATTTTTATTTTTTCTTATATCTTTCTTTGTACTCTGTGTAAACAAAATATGTTAAAGCTATTGCAAGGACCCACAGATTTTTCGCCAACCATGCCAATCCCTTCGCACCCCAAGATAGTGCCGTTGCAAGTATGCTTAGAATTGGTGCCAATACAGGCCATGCAGCTTTTGCAAGTTTTGCTAAGGCTTTTGCTAATGCTCCTGTCGCCTTTGCTGTCGTTACAACGGCGGCTTTTCCAGCTAAAACAACAGTTGTTATGATCCCAGCAATGGAAATAGCAATAGCAGCTGATACACCCATGTTTTCTTTGGCCCATTCTTTAAATTTTTCAAACCTTGTTAAAACATGGTTTTTAATTTTTTCTTTTGTTTCATCATATAATGGGGCCATGTCTGCTTCCAGTCTAAGCACTTCCCCCCTTTGTCTACACCTATACGCGACATTTTTAAATTTTGCTTTTTGAACTGGATCATCTGTTTCATCATCTGCTTTGCCTTCCCAAAACTTTTGGTTAATTTCAATAGCTTCCAAGTCATTGGAAGCTAAAACTCCCCCAATGTTGCGAATTGGAACATCGCCAACATTTTCTTCATTTTCGGCTTCAATGTTGTCCATTCCTATTGTTACTTCATCTTGCAAATCTCTAGCAACTTCTTTTTGGACTGCTTCGGCTGCTTGTGGGGATATGTTGAGCTCCTCCTCTATGCGTCCAACTCCAGTTTTTAAATGTTCGGCACTTGCCATTTTTAGCAGATCTTTAAATTTTTTAATTTTGTTTATAACTTTTTTACCTTTTGCTTTTGAATATTCAAAGTCGCCGGTTTTAGCATCTTTAACCATAATTAACACTTTTTCAAACTTAAGTCCATCAATCTCATATGTTTTTGGATCGCGGGCAAATGTACTTCCTTCATACAATTTTTTTCCACTACCTTTCTTATTTACTGTTTGACTTAACTCTTCGGTAAAAAAGTCTTTCATTAAGTTTGTTAAGTCTAAACTTTGTCTTCTGGAAATTTTTGCTAAAAAGTCTTTCGTTCTTTTTTGAAATAATTCATCCGGCTCCCCTTCAAATTGTACAGGCCGGTCACTAAGTTCTTTCCTCATTTTTTCTCCTTCTTCTTTGCTAACAGGTCCAAAATCTTCATCAACATCATCATCAACAGCATATTTATCTAAAATATTGTCAAGATCTTCAAAATAGGAAGGGCCAAAAGATGATTCAAAAGTTGTCTCAGCCTCTCCAGTGGCTTCTGCTTCTTGTTGTTTACCCAAATCATTAAGTTCAATGTTTACAGGTTTTGTATTCATTATTTATTTATGTCTGTTCCCCAATAACTTTTACCAACTCCTCACCATAAAATTTTCCCATAATGTCCTCCTCCTTATCCCGAATTCTATACATAACAGGGTCACCTCTAAAAACCGCTGACACAACAAAAATTTCATCTGTAAAATTTGGATCATAACCTTTTGCAAAGTTTTTTCTGTACTTTTGAATTCTAACATGATCGCCAACTTTAAATTTTGGGTTTACTTGAGATTCTAATGGTGGGATCCCATATAGTGTAAGAAAAACTTTGGATTGGTTGGTATCATTGACATCTTTGGGTTTCATTTTAATAGTGCTATGAATTGTGTTGTTGTAACTATTTGTAAATTTGTCTAAACTATTTAACCACTCTTTGTTCCCTTTAAAAGTAAAAAATTTCCACATCCTGGTCTTCAAAGTCCTGTTAAATCTTTCTACAAGTGCAGCCTTTCTGTGGGATCTGGATGAAAAATATTCTATGTTTAGAGATTTCAAAAGAGTTTTTACTCCAACATTATAAAATTCCTTCCCCTCATCAAATTGGACTGTTTCTGGATATTTACCAAATCTTTTCTTAAATTCTTCCAACATTTTTGAAACACCTGGCACCATAGCAACAGTACTTTTTCTATGAACAGGAATAGCAAAACCAAATCTTGACAAAATTTCAATACCTGTCAATATCCACTTTTGGTCATTATTTTCAGAACCAAATTTTGCCATATCCACCAAGTCCATTTGCATCTGGTCAGCAAGATTTTTAACAAATGTTTTCTGGTATTTTCTTGGTTTTTTAATGGTTTTGTGTAAAGTAAAAACTTTTTGGCTGTGCAACCACTCCTTTACTTGTTTTCGGGTTATTGAAGGATTTTCTTCAACAGCAGCTTGGTAAAGTTTTTCCATGGATTGGTAACCTGTTACAGGATTGTAATAAATATCTCGTAACTCAAGATCAATAAGTAAAAGTTCATCTTCCATTTTTATTTTAAGGTAAACAAAACTCTATCCATTTTCAAAAATTTCAAACTCCAATAAACAATGACAGAATTTAAAGAATGGCCAAAAGAGTGGGACGTTTTTGGAACAGTCCAGAAATTTACCAAACAACCAAAGGCTTCTGTAAACATAAACACAATTACGATATTTGCAAATGAAAGAGAGAATTTTATTGTAAACCTAAATCCCATAGATTTAACATTTCAACAGCCAATGAAAATAAGAAACCCAACATTGGATGACTTCCTTACAATCCCATATTTTACATCCATTGCTGCTAGTTATGTTGCAAGCTATTTGTGTGGGATTTCAAACAAACATTTCAAGAATGGTTTTGAAAAATTTAAATCCCATTTTTTAACAAGCATTGTTCATTATCATTATGTTTTCCAGGTCAGAAGGTTTTTAAAACATCCAAACAAACTCAGAAGGTTTTTGACAGCAGATGTCATAAAAATTTTGCAACACAACCCTAATGATGTTTGGGTTAAAAAGATAAGCAACTCCACACAAAGTGCAAAAGAATTTACCCAAGACATGAAGGACCTTGGATATGAAGTCAGATATGTAAATTTAACAAAAAAGAGTTATGGAAGGGTTAACACATATGAGGAATTGGTGTCAGCAGGATCGAGACATTCAGATGATTTTAAACATTTTGTACCTGAAAGTTCTAATGGGTTAACATTATTAGGTCAAAAGCTGTTCCAACAATCCTTAGAATCCTTTGTTTACTGCGTTTTGGGAGCACAGGCAAAAACAAGATGGGTCATTGTTGGCGAAGGTGCAAAAAGTTTACAAACACAAGAAGTGTTTAAAAAGTTAATGGAGGATACAATAGCTCAGGATGACATTACTGTTTCTATTTCAAATATGAGGCAGGCTATTAAGTCCACAAATGTTGTTTTAAATTTTGCGATAAGTCCTGGTTTAATTTTAATTCCGTCAGACATGAGAATTCTTATTAACCCAATTAGTGGGTTCAATAATGTTCTTACACTGGCCACAAATAGGATGGTTCTTGGGCTCAACAGACACTTAAATATTGGAAAACCCATTGTAAAACCTATTGGAAAATTTCCTGTAAAACCCATTGTAAAACCTATTGTAAAATTTCCTGTAAAACCCCTTGGAAAACCTGTTGAAATTAATGAGAAAAAATACAAGCCAGGAATATTTACTCCTGAAAACATTGAGAAAACCGATAACAGATTGCCAGAAGTTTTTGGGGCTTCAATTGGAACGGTTTTCTTAGTATTTAAAGGAATAGCGAAATTAATTTAATAAAAGAAAGAAATGTCATATCAAAATTTAGATGTTTTTGGAAATCCAATTATTGAAACCAAAGAAAAAAATGGCACCGCTGAAGCTTCGCAAAAACCAAAAGAATTCAACGAAAGTCTTTTAGAACTCGAAACCTGTAAGGACAAAAGTAGTTGTTGTAAGGCACCAAAGGAAGAATTCCAGGGTTCCATAATTTGTAGAAAATGTGGTTTGGTGTTATTAAAGTTATATGCCTACAACCACAAAGAACCAACCCCACCCATTTTGAAAAGATATGTAAAAACATTTTGGAAACTATTTCCAAAGGAGGAGAAAATTGTTGGTTACGAGATCATGAAATTTTTCAATAAGGTCAGCAGAACTCTTGTGGGATTAGGTTTGGTTTTGGACAGAAAATATAGCATGAATTACATTATGTTCATTATTTTTGGAATCTGTCAAAGAAATGATCTTTTGGAAAAAATGAAAAAACCAACTTCATCAGAACTAAAAACATTTGACGAAATAAAATATATTTTAAATTATTCTCCAAGAGATAATGCTTACAGACCTTATCAAACAGGATTTAAAGTTTTTGGCAATGCTCTTAGTGTTAAAAATGTTTTGGAAATAGAAGAAATGAGTGGAATTAGAAAATGTAAGGAGTATAACAAAATTATCAAAGAAGGAAAGAAATGTTGAAAATCCCATAAAAACTTTTCAAAATATATAACAAAAAATGTTATAAATTTTTACCAAAGATTATAATTTAAACAAAAATTATTAAAGAAGGAAAGAAACTTTAAAAAAATATTATAAATCTTATTTCCAACAAAAGGAAATAAAATTTTTACCAAATATTTTCAAACAACAACAGCCAACAACCAACCAGCACCAGCCCCTAAAAGTGTTACAGTAATAGTCATATATTTTTCCATTTCGTCGCTTGGTTGGTAATAATCATCGAGAACTGGTTCCACTGTTTTTTCTTGTAAGATTTCATGAAGTTCTTGGAAAGCCTTTGAAGTATCTTGCATGTCATAATTTGCGTTCCGAATTTCATCTTGTAATTCTCTGACCTTGTCTTTTCTTTTAATTTCATTTTCAAAAAACTTTTCTTTGTCTTTTTGAAGTTTTTCTGTTGCCAAATTATGTCTTTTTAGCTCATCAGCATAACCGTGTTTGTTAAATGACTGGAACAAATATCCGGCACCAGCAAAGGCAACCGCATTAAACAACCCTCCTGCTATCATTGATGCCATTTATTTAAAAAAAAGAAGTTTGACTTTTTGACTTTTTTGCTGTTCAAATTTTTTTGGAGAGCTTACAAAATGTTTTTTTCAAATTTTGATGTTTCTCTCTATACTTTCTTTGGATCCACATTTTTCGGAATGTATCCTTTGTCCTGTGCCATTTTTACTGTAAATAGCCCACCTGCAACCGCAACTCCAAGTTTAGCTGTTTCTTTAAAGCTTGCTGGCGCTGCGAGAGATTGGCCTGTTAACTTTTTAACGACCATACTTACTCCAACAGCTGCAACTGTTATCAGAGCTGCTTCATACAAATCATTTAAAACCTCGTTCTTATTCATTTATTATAATAATAGGAAAAAATCTTTCTAACAAAATCTTAGAAAAAAAATTCTGAAAATATATAACATTATTTTGTTATAAATTTTTTACTAAATATTCCTGTGGAGAAATGAAGTTTTAAAATTTTTCAGAAAGTTTTCAAAAAGTTTTATGGAGTCTCAAAATCTTGTGGACATAAAAAAATTTCAAGAAGAATGTTACCAATTCTTTCATCTGTCTCAAAATTTAGTTCGTTGTAAATCCCATTGTCCAACATGGCTACAGAATTAATATCATCAAACCTTTCAACAGAGCCCTTTAATATCTGTTTTGTTGTAATTGGGAGAACAGCCGCGGTTCTATCCCTTTTCCCAGTGAATGATGTTTTTGTTCCATCGATCATGTTACAAGATATACATATTATTTTCATGTCGAGATTTATGTTAACTGTTTTTGGGCTTTCAAGGGTTGATCCTCCCCTAATTACGGTTGTTTCTGGATATCCCAACAAGGGTCCAAGTTTTAACAAGGAAAGATTTCGTGTTGGTGTTATGCTGATCCCACAGTTGTGTGGAATTAATTTTGACTTTATTTCATTTTCCTTTAGATGATGCATAATCATACCAACAGTCCAATAACCATTTGGAAAAGTAATTTTTTTTGTCCCATGCATAACATATGTTGAAGTTGTTATGTTGTTGAAGTTCCAAAAGACTGTTGCATTTTTTACTATCATTTTTGTGTTTTTGATAATCAAAGGATCATCAAATTTGACAGTTGTCTTTCCATTTTCAAGTAAGATTCTTAGGTTTCTCATTTATTGGAATGGGATTTTTGGTTTCCCCATTTGTTATAATGGAATGATCATATGGATGGATCAGGTTGATCTCCAATTTTGAATATTTATTGGATTTTAACATTTCTTTTATTTTTTTCTCTTCTTCTTTTGGGATATCCAAATAATCATCTAAAATAACTTGCATATCCTTTCTGTTTGGGTTGTAAAAGGTAACCAGTTTTGAAATATTTTCTCTATATGGTTTTGCAATGCTTGTCAGTTGTTGGGTTACAACTATTGTGCTAATATTCATATGTCTGGCTCCAAAACCAAGTTTTACCAATTCGCTGGTTCTGTTTTTAACACTCTGTCCAGATGCACAGTCATCCAAAATAATTAAACTTGGGGTTCCTTTACAATAGTCAACAACATATTTTAAAAAATCTTCGGACTCATCTTGGTCGCAAGGGATAACAAAAAATCTTGGATCATTAAGATGTTCCCATTCTAAATATGTTTTGTTCCATACAAAAGTAGGACATATTAAAACTATGTTTTCAAATTTTTTTTTATAATTTTCAACTAAATTTTTTAACAAATAATGGGTCTTTCCACAACTCGTCATTCCAACAATAATCATATTAAATGGTTTTGGGTCTTCGTTTTCCATTTATTTCTTGGGATTCTTAATATTTCTTGGGATGGTTACTAATAGTTTACACTCTGAAATGCTCCTCCCTGTACTTTTAACAGACCATCTGAGAGAATGAAAACATGGCATCTGAGATCTGTTGATGTTGCCTTTTTCTTGATTTCCAACATGATTCCGGATTGGGTGGTCAAAAGTTTGGTACCATCTCCATATACAGCATTGTCATTAATTGACCGGAGATCCACAACAAGTGCAAACTGGTTTTCTGTAAAAAACTCATCAGCTTGGATTGTTGGGTAATTTGTTTGTCTGAAAAGTCTTTCGGCCTCTTCAAACAATCTCCGTTTTGGAATGCCTTGGGAGTAAATGCTATTTGGGACTCCTTCAATGGTAATCTTTACCCTTTCAATATTTGGGTACACAAATTCTTCCGATCCTCCTCTTGTTGCTTTTGTAAACAACATTACAACCGCCTTCATGCTCTTTCTTGGCAGATTGATGGTCTCATTAATTAATGTTGAGGCTGCAGTCCATGGTGTGGTTTTCATTAAAGTTACATGCTCAAATGAAAGGGCTCGACCCATTTGGTATGATGATTCTATTTCCTGGACTAAGGAAAAGTTGGTAATGGTTTCATACTCCAACTCAATATTTTCCAAAGAATAACCAGCCACAGATTGACTGCTCTGGGCTTTCATAATGGCGGTAGCTTTTGGTAGTGTAATTATGTATTGCAAGTCATTCGCCATGCTGTGGGGTGCATATAGTCCATGATCCTTTAAAATTTTGTCCAACTTGATCCTCTGTTTTGTTCCATATACGGCTGCATACGTGTCAGAAGAGGCATCATCGGATTTCGAGATGAGTTTTCTTTGGTTTTCTGTTGCAATCCCATCCTCAATCATGTTGGCTCTCTCATGCTTATCCATCCACAAGTCCTTATATGTCCCCAAAAGACTTTCTCCTGTGTTGTCATAAACTTTTTCTCCTGCAAATCTAACTTCCAAACGTTCTTGGAGTTGTTTCGCAAGATTGTTGTTAAACCAAGATTTGGTATTTTTGTTTTTAAAGTCGAACAGGAGGAACATCTTGTCAGGGACTAATGTTGTTCCTGGTTTGAGTTTTGGGATGTGGATGTAAATTACTTCTCCCTCATTAGCAGAATTGGGATTGAAAGTAATTACATTTCGAGCTCGTTCCCCAGTTATTGAACTTCTGTGTAACCGGTTATAACCGGGTTCTAATTCAACTTCTCTCTCTGTATTCATTTATTATAATAATATAAAAAATATTTTGGTAAAAAATTTATAACATTTTTTGTTATATATTTTAAGAATTTTGTTGGGAAAGGTTTCATTTAATAGTTATTAAAATATTCATCTTCATTTTCAAAATCTTCTTCATCTTCAAAATCATCTGGCATCAAAAGATCAAAATCTGCCCATAAATGATAACAATGGTTTTCGTTATAGTTTCTAATATCATATTTACTATATAACAACCAAAGTTTGTATCCTTCATAACTTCCTTTTGAAATTAAATATATAAGTTTTCCAATATTAAGCCAGTTTTTACTTCCAAAAATACATTCTGTTGCATGGGTGGTAACAATCATATTTATTGAATTTCTTTCCAATTGTGGAAAGAATTTCATTTTAAAAATTTAGAGATCATATTTCGAAAGATCTTTGAAAACTGTTTTTGACTTTGGAATTTTTTCTTCTGGTTCTTTCTTCCATTTGGAGTAGGTAATGTAGGTAGTGATTAGGGCTGCCACTGTCCCAATTATTGCACAAGTTGTAGAGATACTTGTTTCATTTTTTTCTTCTGGATCTTCTGCTCTCTCCTTTTCCATTTTAACTTTTTTTCTTAATTTTGCTTCCTTACTTATCGCAGCAAGTTTTTTTCCTTGTGCAACTCTTTTGGGGTTTTTAACATGGACAGGAGGAGGAGTTTTCGTAATGGTTTGCTCCTGTTTTTGTTCCGGTTCTGGTTTTTGTTCTTGTTCCATTTATTAATGGTTTTGTTGGGATTTGTTTGGTAACTAGTTCAATAACTAGTTAAAATTTGCTTACCAACTAGTTAAAATTTGCTTGACAACTAGTTAAAATTTGCTTGACAACTAGTTAAAATTTGCTTGACACTTCATAAATACAGTTTTATAACCCTCTTATGTTTTTCCCTTTTTTCATCAGGAATTAAACTCGCATAATGGATTATTGTACCCAATGAAAAATTGGTTTTAACCGTTTTTTCCCAAAATGTTTCGCAAACATCTTCGTCATATTTTTCAGGACATTTTTGCGAAAATATGTGCCAAAGGTTTTTCCCATAGTCTTCTCCATGTGTTTCGTTGTACAAAGCAAAACCCACAGACCTCCATGTTGTGTAATCTTCAGCAATATCTTTTGGTATCTGGTCAATGTAATTCTTTAAAACCTCCTTGCTTTTTGGTATGTGGTCATCAAAGTCAATATGGGTTCCACTTCTTTCTTTCTGTTCAATTTCTGGTAAAAAAGATAGTTTGTTAACAAAGGTATGTTTCTTTTGTCTAACAGAAAGTAAATATATTAATTCATGGTCAGAATATTGACTCGCCACATGGTTCCTTTTTTCTTCAATGATGTAACTCAAAAGATATGGATCTGACTCTGGACTCTTTTTGGAACCATACAAAAACCAGTTTCCAGCAATGACAGCATTGTCAAGTTGGATGGTTGTTTCATTCTGTACAAGTTCGTTTATATACTGTCTCTCCCTTTGTGTTAACCAAACATATGGAAAATGTAAATGGAAACCATTTTTATAAGTTTTTTCATCTTTGAAATATCCTGGTTTTTCCAAAACAAAACAGTCCAAGTTTGTTTGGTCAACAAGAAGTTTTCTCAATATTTTTTGAAATAGTCTTGCCAATTTTAGGACTTTTTTTTCAGAATATAATGGTTTTGGCTCCTTAAGTTTTTTACTAAGATCAATGTCAACAATGACTGGACCAATGTCTGTTGTTCTTTCCAAAAGATATTTGTTAAAATTTCCAGAGCTTGACAAAAATGTGTAGGCCCTTGTGTATCTTTCGAGTAGGTCTTCTTCATCTTTTATGAAATATGATCTTTTGTTGAAAATATCCATATGTGTAATGTTTTCTTTACTGAAACTTTCATACAACAAAGACGATAATGTGTTTGTTTTAAACTTAGACATTCTTTCTTTTATTATATGTTTTTTTCTTTTTTTCTTTTTCAATTAATTTTTAACATGTTAATTTCTACATCCCAAACACTAAAAAACAAATATGTATAGTAGTCGCCAAAGGAAGGAGAAACACTATGTAAAGATACTTTGGTCCCCTTTATTATGGAAGCAATACCTTCGCAAAAAATATGGTGGGGAACTTTTTCATTATATGTCTGACCCATGGTTGTTGTTTCAAAATCTGCAAGTTTGTTTGATCTGTTATCAACATCTCCATGGTAAATACATGTTGTCAAATCAAAGTACTTATTGTATAGACTGGTATCATGCCAAGTGGATGTTTTTGAATTTTGGTCAATTTTATGTCCATCTGGTTGTAGTAAAAACCAATATTTTATTAAATATTTTCCAGATTCTGTTGCCGTAAATGTTAGCAAAGTGCTGTTGTTCCATGAATTATCCCAAACTCCAGCTTTGTGGTCTGTTTTACCACCAGTTTTTCGATACTTTTTTATTCGCGTAAAATTTCCGGCTTGTCCTGTGGCTCCAGTAACTCCTCTTAACCCTCTAAGACCCCTTTGTCCAGTTGTTCCTTTTCCTCCTGGAAGCCCTTGGACTCCTTGGTCTCCTTGGTCTCCTTTGGGTCCTTGATCTCCTTTGTCTCCTTTGGTTCCTTGGGGTCCTTGGGGTCCTTGCGAACCTGTGTTGCCAGTGGTTCCTTTAGACCCTTGCGAACCTTGGGTTCCTTGTGGACCTTGGGCCCCTTGTGGACCTTGTGGTCCTGTTGCCCCGGTGTTTCCTTTGTTTCCTTTTGCCCCATCATCTCCAGGATCTCCTTTGTCTCCTTTTTGAGCTGCTGTTCCTGCCATTCCTTTGTCTCCTTTGTCACCTTTGTCTCCTTTGGAACCCTTTGCACCTGTGGTTCCATGATCTCCTTTATCTCCTTTGGTTCCTTGGGATCCTGTTACACCTGCTAATCCAGAGTTACCTCTGTCGCCTTTGTTTCCTTGGAGACCTCTAATACCAGTATCGCCTTTGTCTCCTTTGGTTCCTTGCAAACCCCTGTCGCCTTTGTCGCCTTTTGGTCCTGTGGGTCCTGTGTTACCTTTGTCCCCTTTGTCTCCTTTTTGAGCAGCTGTACCTGTTGAACCTGTTAAACCTCTGTCTCCCTTGTCTCCTTTGTCTCCCTTTGTTCCTTGGAGTCCTTTTACACCTGAAGACCCTTGGGAACCTTGTGGTCCTGTGTTACCTTGGTCTCCTTTGGTCCCTTGCAAACCTTGGTCGCCTTTGTCTCCTTTGTCTCCTTTTGCACCTAAAGAGCCCTGAATTCCTTGAGACCCTTGGGACCCTGTGTTACCGGTGGTTCCTTGGACTCCTTGAGACCCTGTTAAACCTTTGTCACCTTTATCGCCTTTAGACCCTTTTGGTCCTTGGGATCCTGTTGCACCTGTTAAACCTCTATCGCCTTTGTCGCCTTTTACACCTGTATCTCCTTGGGGTCCTTGTTCCCCTTGTTCTCCATCTGCTCCTCCACCTCCATAAGAATAATCTGGGTCATCATATCCATAGTAATAACTCATGTTTATTTATATGAAATTTAAATGTTTGGACAAGGGAAAAAAATCATCATGTTGACCTTCATTATTTATATGAAGTTTCCATATTCCTTCATCATATCCTTATTAATTTTTACAATCTCGGCTGGCAATAATGGTCCATGAACAATTTTAATCCCATAGATTTTTCCTTTTAGCTGGGTACTATTTGAGGGAGCTCCACTCAATCTTTTATTTAAAAAAACAGACCCAAATGGACTACCTATATCTGCAAGGTCAGATATGAATTCTGATCCTGCCAACTTTTTGCTATTTAAATACACACAGGATCCAGTCCCCAGCCAATGGCAAGAAACAATATGTTTGCTAAGAATGCTATGGGGTCCAACAATATCTATGGTTTTCTTAGTGCTTTGCATTAAACCACCAACTATTAATTTGGAGTAAGAGTAGGATTTAAAGCTAAGATATTTATCATAATTACCATTATCATTCCCAATAAGATAACACCAATCGTCGGGAACAGATGTATCAACCACAGTGCAAACAACAAAAACAGAAACATCATTAAACTGCATTTCAGTGTTGCAAAAACACATATAGTTTCCTCCTGTGTTTTCAATGTAATCTGTACCTGGACCAATGGGATCCGAGCCAAATGTTGGAGCCCTGGCTTTATCATCTTGCCATAAAACAGAGTTTCCACTTCGGGCTTGGACTATTCTTCTTTCTCCGTTAGCAATCTCAAAGGTTTTGACAGCTTTTGTTAAGTTAATATCAAAAACAGTTTTGTAATTTTCGTTAGGTGTTAGGGAAAGGTTTTTTAACTTTCGTTCAATTTCTCTAATTTTCTTTTCCATGTCAAAATCTTCAAATGATCTCCTTTGTCTGCCATATCCATAATAATAACTCATTGTTTATTTAAAGTTAAAAAATTTCTTATTTTGGGAAATAAGAGATCTTAAAAAATTTATTTTCCTTTTGTGTTGATTTTTTTCGAATGTTTAACAATATGTTTGTCTAAATCTTTTTCAACTGAGAATCCTTCAAAACATGTTGCGCATTTGTAGCAAGTTTTGAGAAATGGTATTTCTTTGTGTGCTACCTTCATATGCAACCTTAGTGCTGTTTTAGTTTTTACATTAAAACCACATTCAGGACAAATAAGTGTTAAAACTTTGGAACCACTAGAAACATAACAATCTCTATACTTAGGCATTCTCTTTTATTTTCTTTTGGTTTTAAAAACAAACATACAATTTAAAAAACTTTTGGAAAACTTTTGGAAAACTTAAAAAAAAATATACAAAATATAAAAAATTAAAATTAAAAAACTGTGTCATATACTCCTGTTCTAACCAACATTTGGACTTCTGTTTCGTCTGGGTGTATATAAGTGCAAACTGTCCTTGGGTCTGTACTTTTGTTAAAATATATAATGTTTGGTTTTCCACCTGGGTATTTTGTAAAACCTACCCACATACATTTTTCTTTGTATGGGCACATGTTCTTTTGTTTGGTGTTCATTTATTTACCCCAAAAAAAAAATCCCAAAACCCAATCCCGAAAACTCCCAAAAACTTGGCAGCCATCTTGGCAAAACCCCAAAAATTTTGGCAGCCATTTTGGAAAAATTTCAAAACCCCCAACCCCAAAAATTTTGGCAGCCATTTTGGAAAACTTGGCAACCATTTTGGAAAAATTTTAAAACATGTCCCAGGATCCGAACCGCCATTTTAGAAAAATTTAAAAACCCCCTCCTGGAAATTTTGGCAGCCATTTTAAAAAAAAATTTAAAAACCCCCTCCTGGAAATTTTGGCAACCATTTTGGAAAAATTTAAAACATGTCCCAGGATCCGAACCGCCATCTTGGAAAAATTTTAAAAAACTCTCTTTTACAAAAATGTCCCAGGAACCGCATATTAACACTACTCGCGGTCAAAGAAGAGGGAGAACGTGCACAGGGTAGCGAAGATACGAGATATGCTCGATGGATAGGAAAGGACTATCGTAACACGTTTCTCAACAAAGAAAGTAAGCCAAATTGGGAATGGCCATTCGATGATTACGAAGGTTTCAACAGAAGTTACGTTCCACGAATGCCGTGGCATGACGTCGCGTGTGCGTTCACCGGAGCTGCAGTCTTGGATGCCGTGAAATATTTTACTCAGAGGTACAATGCCCTTAATTCGTGGTTTAACTTTGCGAAAAGTTTCGATTTTTCCTGGTGGAAAACTTTCAAACAAAGCCAATACGATCACACCTTGCTGGATGCAAGTGCTTATAACGTCAACGTTCAAGTTCTTCGATCAGTGAGTGGCTGGTCAGCGGGACAACCCCACGAAGTCTCGATATACAATGCTTATCTTGATGCGATAACGAACGCCGAACACTTCATTTATATCGAAAACCAGTTTTTTATTTCATCTCAGGATAGTTTCTGGCCATGGAGGAAAGTTCAGAATAAAATCCAGTCGGCTCTGGTTGATCGGATTGTTCGCGCTCACGAGACCGGCGAGAACTTTCATGTCATAATTGTCTTACCGTTGAAACCAGAATTTGGCGGAAAATGGGATTCTGATTCTAATAGCGGCAAAGCTTTGCGTACTATTAGTTACTGGGACTACGCGACCATCTCTAATGGAAAAGACTCCCTACTTAAAAGGCTGGAAAAAAGAAACGTGTCCGAATCAGAATAAAAAAAAATACTTTAGCGTATTTGGCTTACGAACTCATGAGCTATTAAAAGGGTACTTTGTGACGGAAATTATTTACGTACACGGCAAGGTGATGATCGTAGATGACCGTTTGGCGATCATCGGTTCGGCTAACATCAACGACCGTAGTATGCTGGGAGAGAGAGATTCTGAGGTAGCAGTGATCGTCGAAGATGCGGAGATGATTGATGGCAAGATGGACGGCAGACCTAACCAAGTGGGCAAGTTCTCTCACAGTTTGAGGTGTCATCTTGTAAAAGAACATATGGGTTTGCTGGGAAATGAAGATAAGGATTCTGAGATTAATGTAGAGGACCCACTGGCGTCCAGTTTCTTAAAAGAAATCAACGATCGGGCTTCACGGAACGACAACATTTACCAAAAGGCATTTGGCCCAGGGTTACTTCCGACGAACGATATTGAAGACTATGATGAACTAAGGAAACAGCGAAAACAAACGCGGACGCATCTTGAAGACACGCCTGAAACCAGAGAACGGTTGGCAAAAATCCAAGGAAACATAGTGACTTATCCTTTTAACTTTTTGAAGAAGGAACTCAAACCTACAAAATGTGATTTTCCTGACATTCTTACGATGCCATAGTAGGACTTGCGCTCTACACGTAGTGTCCCTAAGCTTTAAGTGTTCCTAGAGCTGATCTAGAGCGAAGTTGTTGCATCTCAGGGTCATGCATTGCGCGCTTGTGTTTATGTTTACATACGAAAAGATAAGCTTTTACTTTCTTATGTTTGAAACGAAATCCGATTTTAATCCGACTTAGATTTGACTGTGGAGCGTTATGACCTATAGCGCTGTCGCCATTTTCGAGGTACCGTATATGGCCTTTCATGGCTCTGACCGCACTAATCACTATACTTTCCTCTGTTGAGCTTTTCTACGTACCCTTTTTAATTTAATTTTTTTATATCATCAACAAATACACAACAGTTAATTCGTTGATGATTGGAATCATTTATCCCCACGGGCTTAAAGGTGCCCTCCAGTCCGTTCTGCGCATGTACGAAACTAATGTTTACATCTCTATTTAGAAAAAAATATACTGATACCTTATTCAAGATTGTAAGGTTTTCTTGCTTCCTCTTCATTACTTGTACCCAAAACAAAACATTTTCAGAAAAAATAGAAGAAATCCGAAGAGATATCCTCGCCGAATCGCTTGGTTTTCTGCCATGTTGTTCCTAACGGTTTACACTGAGCTGAGTACTTCATGTAATTATCTACGAATATCATGTTTGAGGGGCCTCATAAATAGAGATTCAGATCATGCGCAGAACGGACTGGACGGCACCTTTAAAGAATGATTTTCTTTTATTTGATCCTAGCTTTTGTAGTTTCTCTTTTGTTTTTATTGTGTTTTCAATATTATTCATTAAAGCTTTTGTTCCATGGCTGTAGCCTCTTCTTCTTCGATGCCGTAACGGGCTCAATAACGAGTTCTCGGAAACTCAACCTTGTACCCAGGGTATTCAGATTTTGCCTCCATTGTGAAAAATCAGCGAGTGGCTCTGGCATCGGCTGGTTGATTCTATAATTTGATTGGCCACATTTAAAAATTCAATCCGTTAATATAAGCATAATTTATTCATCTAAATCTGAATGTTGTGAAATTTCCTTTATTTTAAATTGTCTGTAAATAACAAGTGATAGCTTTGGTTGAAGTCAGCAAGCACGTTAGATATTTCCTATAATTGTTTAAACAATTATCGAACAATTTTAATGTCGTTAACTAATTATATATATTGATACGTACATAGCCAAATCAATTATGCTAATTTTTCGGTGTCTCATGTTTTTAGTATAATTATGCATGGTAAAGCCTTAGCTAGAGTGCTGGAGAGTTCTTGACAGTGTCACAGAATAGATACTCAACTGTTTAGTATCTATTCTGTGACAGTGCGTTTCGTATCAACTTCCGTTGTTGTTTAAATTTAAATGTGTTGGTTTAATATTTTATAAATTGTTGTGTTTTCAACATGACTTAAATTGTTGAAACTGCTTGTTAAAATATTTTGATATACATAGAACAATGTGACGTTTCAAATACATTTGGAATTATCTTTATAGATGCCCGGGATGGCATTACATCGTGTCACGGCAGAAACGAGACCATTAATTCAAGTTCGACTGCTCATGTGTGCTTTACACGCAGTGGCGTCTTGTGCATCTATTATGTTGATTGTTTATATATTAAATCGCATATATATCTTTTTTGTTTGAGCTTTGTATTTAATTATAATATGTGTCATTTTCATCTTTCTGATAGAAATTGCTTACACCCGTTTTCAAAATTACGCGACCAAGCCGCAAATATTTCAGTCGACATGTGAGTTTTATGGCAATTCAGAATACTTCAATACAACTTACTTTGTCGTCATATTCAACGTTCCCATGGATTGTATTGTTATATGGTTAAATAATTCGCCATTTGGTCAGGATTAACGTCCTCATTTCATCCTATTCTGACTCAGTTCGTGTTGTTGTCCGCCATTTTGTGACGGTCTATTTAATCATATGCTTTCTCCAAATCTATGAATGCCCACTACCTGTCCTTCCCAAATTCCAGTTTTCTTTCAATTTGTTGCCTCAGTACAAACATAGCGTCTACTGTCCCGCTACCTTTTCGAAATCCGAATTGCTCTTCGTTCACCTGGAGCTCTACTACTGATCGCATCCTGGTATCCATGATTCGTTCAAAGCACTTCACCATTTGTGCCATCAACTTTATGCCTCGATATTTAGCACATTCAAGTATGCATCCTTTGTTCTTAAAAATCGGGACCAAGATCGCTTCTCTCCACTCATCCAAGATCCTCTTCTCACTCCAGATTGCCTCGAATAGCGAATGTAGCCAGTCTATTCCCCCACCTCCTCTGACCCAGATGCCTTATCACCTACCATTATTTTGTAAAGCACAAACAACCTCTTTTCTGGTAATTGTTGGTTGCCTCTCCAGGTTCTTCTCTAATTCTGGCAGATTTTCATTAAATTCATTCTCTTCATTGAGGAGTTGGTTGAAATACTCCATCCATCTCTTTTTCACGTCATCACCCTCCACCAACAGCAGACCGTTCTCATCGTTCACAAATGGTGATACCACCCCCATCCTCTTGTCTGCTGTTTCTTTCTTTGGCCATCTTATATATCATCTTTTGGGCTTTCTCTGGGTTTTCTTCCAGTTCTTGATAGAGGTCGCTGCACGCTGCATCCTTTGCACCTCTTACTGTTTTCTTTCCATCCGATTTAGCTTTCTTGAATGCATATTTTGTACTAGGTGATGTGTGTAATTCCATTTCCTTTCTTTTCTCCTTCTTCGTCTGATGACATTTTCCCTTCCACACACTTTCTCTGCTGCCTTTACCATGCACGTTTTCATTCGCACCCATAACTCGTTGGTGGACCATGTCAGCTCATCTCCATATTGCTCCGTGTTGTGTTCATCACTTCCTTTAGATAGTCATCTCTGTTCAAATGTATCTTCGCGATCTTGATCCTCGTTTCTGTTGAACCCAGTTTCTTCTTCTCAAACTTCTGTACGTCAGTCTGTGCCACCACTGGTTTGTGTTGTCTTGCCACAATCAGAAAACCGTCTCTGACGGTATCACTTTACAATCTTTGACAAACTTCCAATCACAACTTTGATGATGATCAAATCAATTTGTGAAAAATTATCTCCGCTCTTCAGTGCATGTGACACGATGGCTTTTCCTTTTCTCAAACCAAGTGTTAACAATTTTCCATCCCGCACCAGCACAGACCCCAAAAAGGTCTTTACCTGCTTTGTTCTGACGACCATAGCCAAACGATGAATGGCAGATACGATGAAGAGCATCCTCTCTTTGCACTCTGACCGCCATTAATCTGTCGTTCAAACTTATTACTTCCACCAGTGTCTTCTTCAAATCCCCCGCAGTATACTTCCAACGCCATTCCTCTTGTACTCACTGCTGATGTAGTACAATTTGCAATTAGCTCCAATCTCTCTTGCTCTCGACGCTTTCCACCTCACTTCCTGCACAAACATCACATCAATCTTCCTTCTTTCCATCATATCGGCCACTTCCATCCCTCTATACCACTCATTGATCCCAGGTCGCCACCTTTAAAAATTTTTTTCACGGGTTCCTTGTTTAACCTCCGATGACTGTCAACCCAAACCGTATCACCAGAGGAGCACCAAATGGCATACTGGCCTGGGGCTGCCAGGCTTAAGGCAGGCACCGGAACTAAATAGCTCTCCTAGGCTATACCTATGGTGATTCACCCCTAGCGAGGCTTATCACCGGTAACTATGAATCACCCAAACTTTACCTTTGTTGGCTGGTGAGGCCTACCACGGAGGCGCAGTGCTGCCTAACTGAGCTATAGTGCTAAGTCTGCCATTGGTACTGGCTCTGCCGTGTCTGTGTTCTGTTGCAGCCCACCATAACCATCTATCCACCATTGCTGCTGCCCAATGGTTTCTACCCTCCTACAATTGTTGTGAGTGGGACTTTACTGTAAGCCTAGCAAGAGGGGCTTAGGGAGTGCTACCACTTGCCCAAGGTGGACTCCCAGGCTAGCGGAGGGAAGGAGCCGAGGCACCTTATTGATCCATTGTTGACCGTCACAAGAGTCCAACCACTGCCCAATTGTTAGTTCGAAATTCAATTAAAATATCAATTATCAGTTCTTTACGTACACACACTTTTACTGTGTGGGAAAGTACGGAACACAGCTCGAGGAAATCTCTCCCAAAACTTGAATATCACACACAGTCTTACTCTTATTGTCGGTTTCATATTTCTTTTGCTTGAAATGTTTAGAAGTTTGCTCCAAAGTTCGCACGTTTTGTTGCGAACTACGTATTGAGTTACTTGGTTGCTATTAGCCAATCAAATGCATTCCACACAAGACGTCTCCGCTCCATTCTGGGAGTTACCTGGAAGGACAAACTATCAAATGAGGAATTGTTCAAGATAACGAAGTCTCAGCCATTATCTTCAAGGCTGAAATTAATCCGTCTCCGCTCAGTTCGCTGGACAGAGCGGGCATGTGAACAAGGAGACCGACCAGTTGGACGTCCCAGACTGCGATTCAAGGATGTGCTGAAGAGCGATTTGGTAGACTTCCAAATCCCCACCAGGTCATGGCCTCTATGCTGCACGATGGGATGAGACACGACCACCAACAAACTGACAACAAGATGAGGAGAGGAAGACGTCTTTGATGGATCTGTCTAACTACGACATTGTCGACCTTATATACGTCGTTGAGGTCGTTCACGATTGATCTTGTGCAGCCATAATCAATCCTTCTGTTTCATTTTTTAGGTCGCTATCACTAAACCATGGCCATGTACTTGCATCATTTTCTTCTTGAGTGCTTACATTTAACTTTCCATGTAATGCATTACCTTTGTATTTTTCTTGTCTTTCTTTCATGATGTGATTCGTTGACCTTCCTTCTCCAAGCATCCCTTCATCATGCACCACTCTCAGTAGCCTTTTATTACTTCAAGCTCTTTACCTCTATTTCTACACGATCCTCTACACATATCATTTCTGACACTCTTTCTAGAACTTTCTCTTTATCTGTTTTCTTTCCTTGTTCACATCCGAGAAACTTGTAGGTTTACCTGATTTCAATAGCTGGTCAACTGTTCTCAATACCCCTTCTCTCGCACCCATTTGATTTTGATCCCACATTTCATTTTGTTCTGCGTGGTTTTTTAAACATTTCGCAGGCATTCCAGTGAAAATTTTAAAAAACTGTATTCAAGCACGTGATCGGTCGATGATCTTTCACAACACTAAGGTGTTCTGTCTTTGGTATCATCACACTTCGTGCCACTATACAATCCATTCAGGTATGGTGTCGGTTGCTGTAATCCATATCTGCATTGTCTTTACGAGTGGGGCTCGAACGCTCTTAATATTTCCCACCAATAATTCTACCAATAATTCTGGATTCTATCTATACCAGGGGCTGTCCAATTCTTTCGTTTCTTTAGTAATCCAGCCAATTTATTCTCATCGATACTGAAATCTCCTACTGAGCGTATTTTGTTCCTCAATTTTTCTTCGACTTTCTTCATTCACGGCTGCGTTATACAGTTACTCTCCTCTCTTCCCAAATACCCCCCAAAAGCTTACAAAACTGGTGTTCTACTAGTATTTGCTTCCTTTTTGCTCGCTTGTTTATATAATCCCCTCTGATCTTTCTGGAACATTGTATTATTACGGATCCTTCTCCCTTTCTTAATCATCGTATCCTTACGATATCTTAACTCATCCAGCCACTTTCCTTAGCCGACAAAAGTTCATGCAACATAATTATTATTGGCCCGGAAGTTTAACAGAGAATCGGACAACAAATCTGCTTGGGAGTTGTTTCGTTTAGTTTACTCCACCTTCCGCTTGTAATGTTTCTAGTTCTCTTTCATAAGAAACCCAAAAAGTCGAAGACAAGAACTTCTGGGCCAGCATAAACCAGGGTCGCACCAACCGGCTTCCCTCGGCTGCGGGAAATTTAATCGCTAATTTCCCTCAAGTCATGTTATTACTTATAATAATATATCCTCACTGCTCCCTCCGCCACACAATGCCTTTGACAGAAGGTGGGATTAAGACGATTAGGGACAAATAATTTTCAGCTAAAGGCAGAATGTGGCGAAGCCAAGTGGGTGTGTCGCAGCCGAGGGGAGGTGGGTGGGACGCAAATTATCCAAACCTGGTGTGTCTATCTTCGTGGCAAATCGACAAATGGTGAAAAATACGGTTTTTCGGTTGCCTATATACTAGCTTGCATTCCCTTGGGCTTTGCAGGAATGCGGGCTAATTACTACAGCCATCTAATATCCACCTCGCGTGGCATTATGCGGCGCAGGTCCCAGTGAGAATATTATTGAATATAAAAACGTACGGTCTTAATTAATATACTGATAAAAACTTCCAATTTTTAATATTTAAAATCATTAATAATGCTCATGCATTATTAATGATTTTAAATATTAAAAATTGAAACACGAAAAAACACGAAGGAAATCAGTACCATGTCCGTGGTTTTATATCTGATAATAAATCTTTCGGATTTACATAAATTTTAGCCTTGATTTTTTTCGGCTAAGACAACGTTGTTTTTCAAAATTAACTACGCCAATGAACTTAACAAATGAGTAGTTTTGAAGTTATTCACCTACAGTACGTGTATATAGACTATATATATATATATATATATATATATATATATATATATATATATATATATTATATATATATATATATATATATACTAATAAACATTTAGCTAACATGCCCGAGTTTGTGCCAAGTGAATAGGGAAGTTAAGCAAACTAGGCCGACGACGGCAATGTAAAGTTAGTATTGCAGGGGCGCAACTAGAAAATTTCGAGGGCAGGGGTTGAACGCAAAAAAAGGGCAAAGTCGTTCAGTATTCTAAACAATTTGGGACTAGAAGCCAGTGGCGTGGGAAGCGGAGATTCTAGGGGGGTCCGGGGGCACGCCTCCCAGGAAATGTTTTGAATTTTGGGTCTCTGAAACGGCACATCCTGCATTTTTAGGACGCTTTTCTCGTATTTTCGGGTGCGGAAATTTTTATTTTGGTTTCGCATTTATGCGGAGAATTGTATTGCGTGCTACAACACGATTAATTATCTGTTTATCTAATGTCTAACCTAGTATTAGAGGTCTCACAAAAAGGGCAGGTGTTAAAAATGGCAGGGGTTGCAACCCCCCCCCCCCCCCCCAACCCCCTAGTTGCGCGCCTGTATTGAATACTTAAAGTATGTTTTTCGACATCCAAACCTTATAGAGCTTGTTCTAAAAGGATTTCGTTGCATAGTTTGAAGTCAAACTCGACTACGGGTTTCGCCGTTCCACGAGTTAACGTTGTCCTAAAGACGTGAAAATGATCTGAATAACGTATTGTATGTACAGTGTGTATAAAAAAAACGGAACCCTTAGAAAATGAATTAGTAGTCTTTTCAAACAACCTATTGTAGTAGTTTGAAATGTACAATACACATTCATTGCTCTGTGGTAAGTGTTCTATTTCGCACTGCAGCAATATCGCATCGCTATATTAGGGTATGGGGAGAAAATTCGGCGATACGACAAGAGCTGCAGTGCAAATGCTCAGAATTGGGTGGGTGGGAAGCAATTTTCCACGATAAACCGGCATCACTATCAGGAATCCCGATAAACCTTCCAATATAATACTGGGCTGCATCGCACGCTATGTAGCCTACACCGCTGTACTTGACCACACTGACAATTTATTCATAGTTTGTTGACCTTTATATGCGATGCTCTAATTTATGCAGTGCGAATAGTATTCTATTTCGCACTGCAGCAATATCGCATCGCTATATTAGGGTATGGGGAGAAAATTCGCCTCCCCACCCTTTTTGTAGCTTTCCATGCTTCTGTACGCTACCAGGAGACCATTATTGGGCCCATATACCCCCAATCCTTACACCCAAACCTTACACCCCAATTCTTACCGCCAATTATCATCCCTTAACACAAGAGACCATTAATGGTCTACTGTTGAAGCCTTGTACAAACTCACAGCAACTAATAATACTCAGTCTCTATAAGTTATGTTAACTCAATCATTGATTTATTTATTAACTTCACAACCATGCAAGAATGCAAATATACAGTAAATAAAGAGTGCAATACTTGAACATGGTTGAAGGGATGATCAACAGGACACGAGTCCCATGTGAAGACCATTTCGTCTTATAATATAATACTTACTTTACGGGATCGACAACGGACACCTAATTCCAAAACTGAACACACCTAAAAAGAGACTATTGGTTTCCTGTAAAGTTGGACACAGACTGTGCCGTTTGCTATTGCTAAACACACTTTGGCATGGAGAAAATGATTCATTACAGATAAAATATGGCGCTCAGTCCCTAGCTCTGCGTGCCGAAGACTCCCGTAGGCTTAAACCCTATGCGCCAATCGTTAATACTTTCTTATAGAAAGAAATCCAAAAGGCTGAGAAACATGTAGAGTAGTTCATTCATGCAGTTGAAATAGCTAGCCGCGGTGATCGAGACGATATGCGGCAATGTTTCCGTCTGTAGGAAAACCCAGAAAAGTTGAAGATGGCAACTTCAGCGGAAATATCTTCTTAATCGAAACAAATATATGAACCGATTGTGGTCTAGGGTGATTACCCACACGCTCTGATGAATGAGGGTATAGTAAAATTGGATAACTACCGGTGGGAATGTCCGCAGTGACGCGTTAACATCATGTACCAGGCCAAGGACATCACCCCGCCACCGACAGTGGGGTCCTCCACAAAGTTCAGCCATGTGATGGACGTTCGACCTGCTTGAGCAGTTAGTAACTTCAGTTTAGGAGCAAATGTAGTATGATACGCCCATTCCAGGAAAACATTGTACAAGTTGGCATAACGAAAATACATCATAGAAAGTAAGACAACAAGAAAATCTATAATAAAACAAGGAGAAAAAGGAGGAATCCACCGCCAGTGGAGAAGTGACAGTCCTGACCCAGTAAACTGGGAGGGTTGATTGAGGTACCCGTTTTCAGAACGACCAAAACTCCATGACGGGAACTCCGCCTTTCGTTAAACCCATACGACGTAATAACTAACACAGCAACGTCGCGTCATCCATTGTCCAACCCAAAACATCAACACAGTCACGTATCATAAGACAATCAACATAGAACCGATGTCGCACCATCATCCCTCGAAACATCTGGTCGAGGAACGGAGGAAGTCCTGTCACCAACCCCTGGCGAAACCTCGCCCTGGAAAGATCTTGCCGGGTAATCAATGAACCTCACGGGAATAACATGCATTTGTGATCATCCCTCGACCCATCTGGTCAAGGAAGTCATTCCACAAACAACTGGCAAAATCTTACCCTGGAAAACCTGGACTGGTAATCGAGACATGAAGAACAAATTCATGATAACCCTCGAACCATGTCGCGGAAGAAATCATTTCACCAACACATGCACCAGTCTATTAAAAAATATCGGACTACCATACTCAGTAAGCATCGATTTCGGTAGTTGTCAACAAGAAGAAAGGAAAGAAGATTAGAAAAAATAAGAAAAATACCTCAGCCTTGGAGATATTTGACACGCTTCAGGTGTTTCAGCCTTTATGTCGCCCGTGTGGCAAAACCCGACAACCATCAATATATATAGAAAGTAAACTGTAGTAGACCTTGTTTAGAAGGCCATAAGAGCTTGTCTCGCTGTAAAACACTGGCGAAGGCTAGGCTGCAACATAGAAGCACCTGTTGCCGGAGCCGCTGTACTTGACCACACTGACAATTTATTCATAGTTTGTTGACCTTTATATGCGATGCTCTAATTTATGCAGTGCGAATAGTTGAACCATTTTTAATCGAACTGATATGAATATATTTAACATGTTTCTTTGCAGTTATGCTGCTTCATACGATTATACGTTATCTTAATTTCCCAGGTGTATGAGACCGTGTTTTTTACGCATCCGTGGCTCCAAACTACTACAATAGGTTGTTTGAAAAGAATACTAATTCATTTTCTAAGGTTCCGTTTTTTTTTATACACATGCACTGTACAGTGTGTATCAAAAAAACCTGAACCCTTAGAAAACAACCTATTGTAGTAGTTTGAAAGCCCTAAAAGCACTGCGTTATAAATTAATCAGCACATAAGTTAAACGAAGCGAAAAAGCTTTTAAATACTTTCACCATGCATGCATACACTTCAAGTTATCTTAATTTCCCAGGTGTATAAGACCGTGTGTTTTACGCATCTGTGGGTTCAGCGAAGTGCTTAGGGCTTTCAAACTACTACAATAGGTTGTTTCCTAAGGGTTCAGTTTTTTTTTGATACACACTATAGAACGGGAAGGCCGTTAAGTTACTGTTGGGACTAAAAATTATTCTTCATCTTTGTTGTGTGAGGAAAATTCCATTGTATTAAGGACGTTGTCCTTGACGTTCGCGTTGTATTTGCTTAAGCTCTCTAATATTTTGTCGAACAGACTGCTTTCCTTGTTCGTAGCTGCGATAAACAATGTTTTTCTTTCGACAATATTATTTCATAAGTGTTTTATCAGTTGCTCGTGTGTCCAGCTGGTCAAATATTTCTTGACAAAGAAGGACAATTCAATCTGTCTACATTGTGGCATTATATTTATATAGAGAGAGACTAATATATAGGATAGTGTAGAAATATAAAATAATTATTTCGAGTAATTATTCAGCTTCAATCTGAAGTACATACACAATCTTAATAGTATTTCGTTTCGTTCCTTATTACACCTTTGAAGATGACAACTGCTGCTTCAGTTCAACTCAAAGGTTACCCACGTTTAAAGTTCTGTCTACACTTCTTATATCTGGTTCTTTTGCAATTCACAGCTGCTAAAAACGCCTCTGGAACAGATGACGTACTTACGCTTTCAGAAAAAGGTATGGGGGGCATTGATAGCACAAGCTGGTAGCGCGCTGCCTCTCACTAGTATTTGGATGGGTGACCACCTTAACTTATGTGAGTAGAGTTGTTGGTTCTCTCCTGTGGTGCTTCGAGGGTTTTTCACCGAGTTCTCAGGTTCACCTCCCCTTGCAAAATCAACACCATAGTTTCCCAAGTTAATTCTACGAACTAGTTCCATCAAGGAAGGGGACCATTTGGTTATCAGTATCTAAATACTGTCATACGTTACCCTCAGTAAATAAAGTAGTTTTTTATATGCTCTGATGAAGGGCGCGCTCCACTCAAAACGTCAGTATTTCGTTGCTAAAACTCTTGTCAGTTTACCACCTTTTCACTTTGCTCTATCCAAAATACTGCCTACGCAGCACTCTACTTTAATATTACTTTGCATGATTACTCTAATAAGGGGCTTCCCTCGAAACGTCAGTATTTCGTTGCTAAAACTCTGGTCAGTTTACCACCTTTCCACTTTGCTCTATCCAAAATACTGCCTACGTAGCACTCTACTTTAATATTACTCTTTGCATGATTACTCTAATAAGGGCCTTCCCTCGAAACGTCGGTATTTCATTGCCAAAAACCTCTGCAGTTCACCAGCTTTGCACTTTACTTTTGCTATATTTCATATACTTTAGCTGCTATAGATACATAACACGGTTAAAAGACTAAACATTCCCCCTATTCTGACCAATAGTCTTAAAGGTGAAATATAACATCAAAACAGGTTTCCTTTATCTAAAAGTATTAATAAAGTAATTAAGTTGACAAAGTTTGGTTGAGAAATTCGGTGTAGCTTAAAAACTATAAGCTTTCAAATACTTTGGAGATCTACTTCTGACAATATAGTGAGATATTTTCCCTCCTTTACTCCAAAACAGTGGAAGATCTATAGCTTTATATTTAAATCGTTATTTAAATTAAAAATTATTTAGTACGCCAAAGAAGCGTCTACAAAGCGTATTTCATGACAATTTGGGGGCAATGTCAACTGTGACGTCACATTTGACATTTTCTGAAGGCATTTCCGACAATGTGCCATTTTGAATTTGCCATGATCTCCAGTTACAAAAACATCAATATATTTAAGAATTGAAGAAATGTTCCGTTGAAATTTTATTTCACATGGTCTACATTATCGTGTAGTTTAATATAATGAAGAAAACACTTTGCATTGCATGTCGCCTTAATAACAATTCAACAACTCATCAGTAACTTCTTCCTAATTGAATCAGTCTTCTGGCACTAATGCAGACTTTAGTGTTTTACTCTGGCTAACGCCAGACGATTTTACTTGTCAAGGGGGGAGCTGCCAGTCACCAAGGGGTTAAGGTTTCCAACCTAAACAAAACATCGATCTTCTCTATTAGACAAAATTTACGTACAGTTTTAGAAGTATTTTTATTCTCAAAACGTTCATGGTGTGGTTCCAGCCTAATCAGTAACTATAATAGGACCATTAAATAAACTATTTCTTTTATGTTTTTCTATAGGTGATGCGAATTTTGCTGTGGAGTGGGGTTTTTTAAAAACAAGGTAAGTTTGCAAATTTATTTCTAATGGTTTGTTGTCACTTTTTGCCTATCGTATGGTTCGTTTTCGAACGAAGCAGACTTTAGTATTTTACTGTGTCTAACGCCAGACGATTTTACTTGTCAAGTGAAGAGACCTCGATAGTGAAGGAGTTAATTATATGTGTGCTGTAAATGCTCGGCTTTTTCAGAAGCCATCGTGACTTCATGGATGGCGGTTGAACGTTCCCACAATTTCCTCGTTGTTGTTGTTGTTGTTGTTGTTGTTGTTGTTGTTGGTGGTGGTGGTGGTCGTGGTGGTGGTGGTGTTGATGTTGTTGCTGCTGTTGTAATTGTTGTTGTTGATTGTGTGGTGGCGGTGGTGATGTTGTTGTTGTCGTTGGTGTTGCTGCTGTTGCTTTAAAGGTCAACTATACCTTTTGAGGTAATATATATTTTCAAAGCAGTTATCATCTAATTTCGCAAAATTGAAGAAAGAAATGAATTTGGAGTAAAAGCGCATGACTTACTGGGGGGAGATTCTAAGTACCTCTTGATGCACGACCGAGTTGTTTAGAAGAATGGGTACTACATATTCGGTGACGTCATACCGGTAAGTTGCTATAATTACCGCAGAAATATTCCAATGTTCGAGCTTTGGTTTGCCACCTATTTACTCATGCAAATACGTGTATTAGCATTATTTTGGGGCATTTTAAGGTATATCTTCTTCACACTCTGTCAACGAGTCTTCTTAAAATTTTGTATTTGGGTGAGTTTTGCGATATTTAAAGTAGAAGGTGATATAGATAAAGCTACGGAAGCAGATCCAATTTCGCAAAAGCAAAACTACAGTTCTGACGAACAATGTATATCCAGGCTTCTGTCAAATCAATAACTCAATAGTTAGAACTAACAATATACAGTAGTTTAAAACTCAATAGTTTTGTCTTATCAAGACAAAAATGAATCGTACCCTTCTTCCCCTCCATACTAGGCGTAGTGTTTTTTTCTTGCGAAAACCCGTTGTACTGCTGTACCGTTTGGTAAGCTAAAATATCATAGCCATTCTTGATACGTCGTGGAGTCGAACTTGTGGCCGGGTATCTTTTCGAAAAACCCTCCTAGTTAGCATGTTGACAATGTTGTAGCCTTTTGCCGAAGCGAGCTCTATTTTACCGGTATGACGTCACAAGTTTGCTAGTGCCAGGCTACCTTTTAACGCGGTTGTTGTTTAAATATGGTTCAGAAAAATGGCCAAAACTCGATCTTTGACAGAACATAAAAACAGAACCGAGTGACCGATTTTAATTTTTTCTTCGGTTTTGGAACTAAACGTTTTCGAATTTAACAGAAAATATAATAACCTCAAAAGGTATAGTTGACCTTTAAGGGTTGTTGCTTTTGTTGTTATCGTTGTTGTTTTTGTTGTTGTTGTTGTTGTTGTTTTTGTTGTTGTTGTTGTTGTTGTTGTTGTTGTTGTTGTTGTTGTTGTTGTTGTTGTTGTTGTTGTTGTTGTTGTTGTTGTTGCTGCTGCTGCTGCTGCTGTTGTTATTGGTGTTGTTGTTGCTGCTCTTGTAGTGGTGTTGTTGTTTTCAAGATATTTAAAATTTGTTTTTAAATATCTTGAATTAGATATTTAAAATATGTAAATGACATGGCCTCTGACGTCGTAACCATGCAGGGTCAACATTTTCACTTATGGCAAAATCAGTTTAAGTTGAAAATCTTCAAATTTGTCCGAAGAAAAATTCAGAAAAGTTGTAAAAGATATTCATTACCATTTCACGAGTTCTTTCAAATTAGACAAACTGAATTTATATTGCATATTCCCTTTAACGGTTTTACTAGTGTTAATTGTTCGTATATAATACTTTAAATCAGAAATTAATACATTTAAGCTATATCTTTTAGAAATGGTTTTGAAAAGATAGATCGTGTGATCATTTCGACAGAAAAGAATGCCAAAGAAAGCAACAATGACTATGATAATACAGATAATTCGAATTTAACATATCTTGCCGAAGAGGTAGACATGTAAAAATTATATAAATAATAATAATTATATATATATATATATATATATTATTTAAAAAAGTAACGTAACAGTAGCAACGTTCATTTTTTGAAATAAAATCTATCTTGCTCTTACCTTCAAAAGCATCGAGCACTCTGTGGAACGACTACTTGAACTATTATATATATATATATATATATACTATACAACTGCATTAAAAACTGTCCAAATAACGCTAAAAATGAGTGCAAATATACAGCGATATTTGGATAGTTAGTTATTTGCACTGTTTGTTTGGATTGTTAGCCAATCAAATTTATCACACGGGAGACTGCGTCATACATGTATGCTTATTATTTTGTCCTGGTGCAAGTCACACTACTTCGCTGGCCTTTTTAAAGTTTTCTTTTTCCATAAAAATTTGTTGATCAGAGCAGTTGTATAATAAATCTCTTACTAGATGTTTTGGTGTGTAGTATCGCTGTATATTTTTACTCGTTTGTATTTTGTAAATAAGGGACAACTCGTAAAAATATACAGCGATACTACCAGGGGCGGATCTAGGGGGGGGGGGTGGATTGGGTGGCTAGCCATCCCCCTCTTCAATCTCGAGCCTATAGTCACCCCCTTTTTGGTCAGCGGGAGAGCGCGGGGGAGACTCTGGGGAAATTGGATTTAATTATAAACCTAAACCTAATCACAACCCTCCGGAAAAGTGACCCACCTATCAGACCCCGACCACAGCACCCCTCTAGGATTTTTAGCTTTATGTTTTTTAGTTTAACATCCTACATGTGGGACAGTCGTTGCACGCGTATGATGAAATACATCATAGAACTACGTTTGGTTGTATGTCATATATCATCATCATACATAACGAGAGACTATGTTGGAAATGAGGGGTTCCGGTTGTTAAGCGCATGATCGTAGCCTCAGCTGCTGTGCAGAATTTGCGTTGTGTTCATGAGTTCGTTTCTCATATATTTGTTTGAAATCGCAAATACTATATTTGTGAGAACCCTGTATAAAATGCAGATCAAATGCACGTTAAAATTGTCGGAGAGAGACTGACACTGCTGGTGGTGGCACTTGACATAAACGTTCTTGAAATCCAAGGTAAATATCAATTCACGACGCCAATATCGTCGTCGATCACAAGCCTTTTAATACGAGTTGCGATTGCGAAGGCTGATTCCGTCTTTAATTGTCTTAAATATGCTTTTTCGTTGTTTAAATTGTTTTACATTTATATATCAAATATAACGACAAATCCCACCGGGATTTATTTTGTTCATTGCGACTATTTGTTATTCGAAATTCGTCTTGTACTTTGCTATGAAGTTTGTTTGTGTGAATGAGACCCAGATATAATTAAACGAAGGAAAGAAGTGTAAATGAGGCGTCTAAATTTTAAGATATATATGTTATTGAATAAACCAATATGTTTGACTTTCATTATTTCACAATCTGTATGTTTTGAATCGATTAATTCAATAAATTTAAATGAACCAATCAAAACGGAGAATCAATCCAGTTTCCCCAGAGTCTCCCCCGCGCTCTCCCGCTGACCAAAAAGGGGGTGACTATGGGCTCGAGATTGTCCCCCTCTTTGGAATAGAACGAAGCTAAATATTGAATATTGATGCGCTTTCGTTGAGAGCTGGTCTGCGGTTTACCTCATCGCTGCAAGAAAGCAAACATGGCGGCATGAAACGTAACATGTAGATTAGCTTTGTTTAGCATAATCAGCTATTAATCCAACAATGAAACGACGTCGACAGAACACTTTGAACGCTTTTGTTAGGAGAGATGCACTTGAGCAAGCAGAAAGCTGAAATGAATGGACAACATCGAATGAACATCAACCTGAGCAAGATCATGACGAATCTTTCGATTCAGACTCTATAGCAAATCCAATAGCTGCTCAAGCTGATAGTCATACTGTTGGTCGTGCAAAGGAAGTTGACCAGAACATCCCGATGTTTGTGTACTCAGACATTTTCGGGAGGACGTCCCCCGGACCACCCTGGAAGACTCGGGCTTCGCCTTCGGCCACCCCCTCTTCAAAAATCCGAGATCCGCCCCTGACTACACACCAAAACATCTAACCGACGATCACATGTGTATAAGTAATTGATGAAATTCATTCAGATTGTTCCAAGCTACACTGATGAGCTGTTGTACAGCGAAACACCGTGTCTGTAGATTGAACTATATATATATATATATATATATATATATATATATATATATATATATATATATATATATATATATATATATAATCCAGGCTGTGCTTGCGGGGTCTTCCAAGCAATTAAGAAAGATTTTTACCGAACGAAAAGATCTGAATACAAATTGTGAGATTATCTGGACCCAATGCCAACTTCAAGGTAATAAGACAAAATCTATTCTTTTTGGATCCTATTATCGACCGCACGTATCCGACATTGACAGTCTAAATGCACTTGATACATCTCTTTTTAAAATGGGAAATACACTTAACAAGAGTAACGTAATCCTAGCCGGAGATTTTAATGCCCCAAACATTAACTGGGAAAATGATGAAGTCAATGGAAATACTACAACATCCGAGAGGCTGCTTGAAGTTTTAAACGAACACGGGCTAAATCAACTTGTGAGAGATCCGACCAGAAGACAAAATGATTCACAATCTATCCTTGACCTAGTTTTAACTAATAATACGAATATTGTAAACACTATTAACATAGTACCAGGTATAAGTGATCATGATATTGTCGCCTTCTCTTTAAATGTAAGTTGTCAAAAGAAGCGTCGGGTAAAAAGGAAGATTTATATCAGGAAGAAAGCGGACACAAATCGTATTAAAGAGGAACTGAGGAAATTCTCAAATTATTTTGAAAATTCACTTAAGCAAGAATCTATTGATGTAAAGTGGGAGAGTTTGAGAAAACCGTACGGCATATAATGGACGATTGCATACAGAATAAATTAACTAGCTCGCGCTACAACCTTCCTTGGTTTAGCCGGTCGCTTAGAAGATTGTCAAAGTCAAAGAAAAGAGCATATAATAAAGCCAAGAAGTTGGGTAAAGATACTGACTGGAAGAAATTTCGAAGTCTGAGGAAATGCATGCATAAAGAATTGAAATCTGCTAAAGAGACCTACACTTCCGATTTCCTTGGGGATTCAATAAAAGAAAACCCAAAGAGATTTTGGTCATATATAAAACAACTTAGTCAGGATGACCCCGGTGTTGCAGATTTTGAAGTTGGAAACGAAATTATTTATGATGCGACAACTAAGGCAGAGATTTTGAAAGAACAATTCTGCAGTGCATTTACAAAAGAAAACCTCGATAATATTCCAGATGTAGGGAAAACCCCAACGCCAAGCATGAGTTCTATAAGAATAACGGTGAATGGTGTTATTAAACAATTAAAATCCCTAAAGCCAAACAAGGCATGTGGCCCAGATGAAATCCCACCATTGTTCTTTAAAGAAAATGTGGAAGAAATTGCTCCAGTGCTAACAAATATTTTTCAGGATTCTATAGACTCGGGGACTGTACCTAGTAAATGGAAAAGAGCAAATGTCTGTGGAATTTAAAAAAAAGAGAAAAAGTCTGATCCTGCAAACTACAGTATAGACCAATTTCATTAACCTGCGTGGCAAGCAAAATCCTTGAACACATCGTACATAGCCAAGTGATGAAGCACTTAGAACAATATGATGTGCTGACTGACTTGCAACATGGCTTTAGAGCAAAAAGATCAACTGAAACTCAGTTGATATTAGCAATGCATGATATAGCCAATTCAATTCAATGTAATCAATCTGTCCATGCTGTTGTTCTCGACTTCACCAAGGCTTTTGACAAGGTACCACACCATTGGCTTTTAAAGAAACTGGAGTATTACGGAATTCGCGGAACTTTGTTAGATTGGTTTACTTCATTCTTAATTGGGCGACAACAATCTGTAACCTGTGAAGGGAAGACGTCATCACCTTCTTGTGTGACATCCGGTGTACCCCAAGGAACAGTGTTAGGTCCATTACTATTTTTGTTGTACGTAAATGACCTACCAGATGATTTAAACTCCCCGGTTAGGCTCTTTGCAGACGATGCCCTATTGTATGGTATAATTTCTAATGATACGGATGGAAACAAAATCCAAGATGATTTACGCAAATTGGAACAGTGGCAGTACAAATGGCAAATGGACTTCAATCCGTCAAAGTGTAAAGTCGTATGCTTTTCTACTAAGAAATACCCACCTCAAAAAACGTATGAACTTTGCGGAGCCGCATTAGAAGAAGTCAAATACACATCATATCTTGGGGTCACCTTGGATCATAAATTGAAGTGGGGCCGCCATATTCAGGATATTACAGCCAAAGCCAACAGCTTTTAGGGGTAATGAAGCGTAATCTTCCTTCGCCCTCGAGAGGTCAAAGAAATTGCATACCAAACAATAGTACGACCGAAGTTGGAATATGCATGTGCGTCATGGGATCCATACTATAAGAAAGATATAGCCAAAGTGGAAAGCGTACAGAGAAAGGCTGCACGGTTTTGTACCCAAAATTATCAGCAGACAGCGAGTGTCACGGGCATGATCAAAGAGTTAGGATGGGATAGTCTGGAGTCAAGAAGGAAAAAAGCAAGATTAAACTTAATGTATAAATTGACTCATAAGTTAATCAACATAGATACTGCAAATCACTTAGAGAGCCATAGTGAAATGCGCACACGTGGCAGTCATTCTTTTAAATATCGTATACCTAAGTCTTATAAAGATGTTTTTAAATTTTCATTTTTTCCAAGGACGATTAAGGATTGGAACTCTCTTCCAGATAATTTCGTAAACTCAGATTCATTTGAAGTTTTTAAAGCAAAACTTGATCATTTTAACATTGTTTAATTTTATCTTATTTATTGTATTTTTATTGTAAATAGATAATCTTAGACCTGTCTAGGAAACTTTCTGTTTTTATAATTCTTAATTTGTAAATTTTGTTACAGTTTGTGTGATGTCAAAACGACTTTGCCGACTAAATAAATGCAGATGTATATATATATATATATATATATATATATATATATATATATATATAATCCAGGCTGTGCTTGCGGGGTCTTCCAAGCAATTAAGAAAGATTTTTACCGAACGAAAAGATCTGAATACAAATTGTGAGTTTTGGTTCACGAAATGTTAGAGAGTGCTCAATACCATATATAGATAGAGCAAAATACAAAGTATAAAGTATAGTTTTTTACCTAAAAACTATACTTTATACTTTGTATATATATATATATATATATATATATATATATATATAAAATCAGCAGAGAACTAAGTTTTTAAAACATCTTTATTATTGATAACGTTTCGAGGCACAGCCTCTTCTTCAGATCTATAACCCTGAAATGGGTGCGGTCGAGTATTTATAAGAGTATATATATATGTGTGTGTGTGTGTGTGTGTGTGTGTGTGTTTACTATTTACTGTGTTATCATTCCAGAAACGTCAAAAGAAAACATCAGCAATGGAATGGTTAATGCAAACTGTTAATTATGTTGTCTGTGCACTGTCCTTGACTAGTATACTGGTGCTGAACATTTTGTACCTGTAAGGTTTTACCAATTACGTTCTCTCATGTTCTTCTTATTGTTGATATTATTACTAATTTTTGTTTCTTATATTAATAATTATAATCAAAACAGATAATAAACTCCCGTAAAACTATTTCTAGGTTACATCTACTAACAAAATATGGTTTTTCGAAAGTCACGTCACAAAACTGGTGTAATTCTTCACGTTTGTCACAAAGGACAATTATGGCTCTGACTTTGCTTCTATTTCATGTACCAGTTGGAGGAGATGTTACTGTGTCAAAAGGAACTTATTTTCAAAACGAAGCACAAGGACGTAAGTAAATATATATATATATATATTTCTAAAATCATTAATAATTCATGAGGAAAACGTACATAGCGTACATAGTTCAATCTACAGACACGGTGTTTCGCTGTACAACAGCTCATCAGTGTAGCTTGGAACAATCTGAATGAATTTCATCAATTACTTATACACATGCGATCGTCGGTGACAACCGCGTGTGGGACAGCATCGGTGAAGTACATTCAGATAGCGTGAAGTGCGCATGGGCCTATCAAGTTAAAAAATTGTGGTAAAAAATGTGTAAGAGAGGGTACAAGTTTGGCAATAACATTCCCTATTTGAATTGTGAGATGTATGGTAATGGTAAAAAATCAGGCCAAGGTCATAAGAATGCTGTGGTTGAAAGATAAATCAATTTTAGTGTATGTTAAGCACCTAATCCGAAGTTTATTAGCGATATATAACCCCTGTGATAAACCTCTAATAAACTAAGGGTTAGCTGCTTAAGTTATTTATATAACATGATTTAAGAGGTTTTCTAAAGAATTCAATAGGAAATTCAAAAACTCATTAATAATTCATGAGGAAAACACAAAGGAAAATCATGACAGTGACGTGTCTCTATATGTGATAGAGACACGCTCGCTATTTTCGATGAACTTTTTCTTCGATTTTGGCTCAGACAACTTCAATTTTCAAAATTGATTTCTATGTGAGCTTATTATATGGATAGTTTTTGAAGCCATTTAAAACATTCGCAGTACGTGTTTCATCAGATCTAAAACCCTCGGCTATCGCCTCGTGTTTTAAATCTGATAAAACACTGCTGCTCATGTTTTAAATAGTACATAGCTTGTGACGAGACTTTATTGTTATTGGGAGGTTTATATATGGTTGGGAGGTTTATAATCTGTATATAAACCGAAGTACATCAAAGAAAACCCACTTGATCATATTATAGCATAAATTATGGTCTATCAAATTTTCAGAATCCTTGCCAAAAATCTATAACAATTAATGCATTAAAAATTTTAACATGTTTAAACGTATTTTCATTTTTCAAACTATGGTTACCTTTCATTTTTAGGGTACCTTCATGGTTACGTCATCGATAGCTTGTCTCATATATCATTGTTTCAATGCCAAATCCAGTGCGCCAATCGGCTCCCAAAATGCAGGTCCATGAACTACATCGAAAATGAGGACGGGTCAAGTATTTGCGAAATAAACAAGGAAAGCCAATATTGTGCACTGCCTGGGGAATATATTTTAAGAGAAAACTCATTATATTTGGAAACAGTGCCAGAAACGGATGATGAAGTGAGTATCTTTGCTGCCTATTTTATTTAAGGTGTTGTTACACGATGTGATTTTTCTTGCAACTTGCAACAAATTTACATATGGAAAAAAAATCGCAAGTTGCAGGGAGGGTGTTCAGCAACTTGCGATTTTTGTTGTAAGTTGCAGCAAAAAGTAGAACCCATCCAACTTTTCTTGCAACTTGCAACACGGCAAAAATGACAAAATCACAAGTTGCTACGGGGTGTTACACGGTGCGATTTTTTATGCAACTTGCAACATTCAGTGATTTGTTGCAAGTTGCAAGAAAAATCGCATCGTGTAACAGCATCTTTAGTATTGTAGCACACTGATTGCTTGTTATCAATTAATAGTAATTGTAGACGTTTAATGTTAAGCTGGAAGGTGTAAAATATCGCTCGCTCGACTTTTCTACTGTACAAATTCAATAATAGCCAAGGCCAGCCGACAATTTAAAGAAATATAAGATAAAACACAATCCGAAGACGAACATCCATTGAAAACCCAAGATATGGATTAAGACAAGACAAAGATGAAACGGTAATATTTCGACTTTATTACAAAGTCATCATCAGACCAAGTGACTAAAACTAAATATATACGTTCTTTATATTTACAAGGGAATATCATCTTTGTCTTGTCTTAATCCATATCTTGGGTTTTCAAGATGTTTGTCTTCGGATTGTGTTTTATCTTAAATTCAATAATGTTCTACTTCGTTCCACATGGAAACTCACAAGATAAAAGAAAAAAGTCAAGAATGCCTAGTGGAAATTCAGCTTTAAGAATATAAAGTTTATATCAACGTTTTTGGTCGTGGGTAAAGTCGTGGGTCGAAAAATATCGTAATATAATATAATGTAATGTAGTGTAATATATAATATAATATGAGTTTAACAAAACTGTGAACAAAAATTAATGTAGCTAGCCTGCGTCGCAGCCCAAGCGTATCAAACGGTTTGAAAACACGTCGCCCTTTGCATTGGTCGTAATATCCGACCTGTTCTCACTGTTCTGGCTGGGGCGATCGAACCTGATCGAACTGATTGAACTGCTGGACAGAAATTAAACTCGGACCCAGACTTATTTCATGCATTAACTCATGAATGGATGTTTGAAACGCATATATATATATATATATATATACCCTTGTGGAAGTTTGAGCACTCTGGGCCCATGCGCACTTCATGCTATCTGAATGTATTTCACCGATGCTGTCCCACATGCGGTTGTCACCGACGATCGCATGTGTATAAGTAATTGATGAAATTCATTCAGATTGTTCCAAGCTACACTGATGAGCTGTTGTACAGCGAAACACCGTGTCTGTAGATTGAACTATGTACGCTCCTTCACTTCGGTGTTGTTGAGCACTCTGTGAAGTTGCCGTGGGTACCTATTAGCGATAATGCAACGCTCACTACCCTTGTGGAAGTTTGAGCACTCTGGGCCCATGCGCACTTCACGCTATCTGAATGTATTTCACCGATGCTGTCCCACATGCGGTTGTCACCGACGATCGCATTGTCACCGACGATCGCATTGATGAAATTCATTCAGATTGTTCCAAGCTACACTGATGAGCTGTTGTACAGCGAAACACCGTGTCTGTAGATTGAACTATGTACGCTCCTTCACTTCGGTGTTGTTGAGCACTCTGTGAAGTTGCCGTGGGTACCTATTAGCGATAATGTGGAAGTTTGAGCACTCTGGGCCCATGCGCACTTCACGCTATCTGAATGTATTTCACCGATGCTGTCCCACATGCGGTTGTCACCGACGATCGCATTGTCACCGACGATCGCATTGATGAAATTCATTCAGATTGTTCCAAGCTACACTGATGAGCTGTTGTACAGCGAAACACCGTGTCTGTAGATTGAACTATATATATATTATATATATATATATATATATATATAGATGTAATATATCATACACGAGTGTTTCATCAGGATATCCAAACACTGAGACGTTTGTTGAAAACCGAGGCGAAGCCGAGGTTTTTGAACAAACTTCGTAGTGTTTGGATATCCTGATGAAACACTCCTCCGAGTGTATAGCATCTCAAACAAATCAGTATTTTATTAAGAGAAAATCAAAGTAAAAGTTTGCTTAATTTATGTAATTTCTTCCTCCGATATCCAAACCACAGACACGGTACTGATTTCCTTTGTGTTTTCCTCATGAATTATTAATGAGTTTGATATATATATATATATATATATATATATTAAATATATAGTGCGTAAAATACAAATTATTGAGCAGAAGTCAATAAGCGCAATTATACGGAAATATCTAATACTTAAATATATCTTTATTGCGCATTTCTCGAAAAATGGGGATATCTAAACTCCAAAGCAAGTTTGCTTTTGTCTGGTCTGGTCTTACTGTGCATGGAGGTGATGTTAATCACATTATCTTTTGCGTTGGAAAGGCAATATGGTAGTCTCATCGTCTCATATTATACCGAGTCTCACAACAAAAGGGGATGCGCAAACTAGAAGTGCCGTGTTACAACTAGTCCATTATTATTCGCCTTCTCTGAATATAGGAGTGGACGATCGAACAGAAGTTGTGTACTTGTGTTTAACTATAGTGGTCTGAGTGTGTTTTGCGAGTGTATTTTATGCCGATTTGCTGTGTTTGTCCACGGTGGTTTGCCAAAAAGACCATATGTTGTTTCATTTGATCACAATATTTGGGTCATGTTTTAAAGTTTTATAAGAATTACAAATTACACTCGACTCTCGACTTTTAATCTCGACCCTCGACTTTTTTGTCTCGACACACAAACAGTTAAAATACTCCAAATCGTCTGCTGGACCGTTTCCCCGCACATAAGAGCTAAAAAATAATGAATGTCACAGCGTGCGCAATACTGACCTGCATGGCCGAGTATTAAATGCGCTAAAATTATTTTTAAAATTATACCTTAATTATTCCATTAAGGTTTATAGACTTTACCGTTTCAAACATCCATTTATATAATGGTTAGAGTTAATGCATAAAATAAGTCTGGGTCCTACTCTGAGTTTAATTTCTGTCCAGCAGTTCAATCAGTTTGATCGCCCCAGAACAGGTCGGATATTACGACGAATGCAAAGGGCGACGTGTTTCAAACCGTTTGATACGCTTGGGCTGCGACGCAGGCTACATTTTCGTTCACAGTTTTGTTAAACTCACATTATATTATATATTACACTACATTACATTATATTATATTAGCATAATTTCCGACCCACGACTTTACGCACGGCCCACGACCTTTTACCCACGACACACGACCCACGACAGTTACTCAAACTCTAAATATTGGACCTGTCTTCACAACGATATCACCCCTGAAGACACTAGATCGGAGTGTCGAAACGTTGGGTCATGAGCAGTAAATGTTTAAGCTACGTTCAAAAAAACACTTTTAGCGTTAAATTATGCCTGATTCTTCACCTGGCTGCGTTGGGAATTTATTTGTTCACTTGAGTAAGTTTGAATATCTGCATGCTTGCAAATTGTAGTAGAAAGGCGAATTTGTGGTAACACCGCGTTTATCTATTTTAAGCAATAAATAGTAAACGTCGTTTTACCACAAATTAACTTAATTTGTTAGAAGCCTTCGATAATTCACTAGCTAACATCGTTTACCCATAAGCTCAATTTGCGGAGTAAGGAAACCCAGAAAACCCGATAAAAGAAAAACTCAAAGCGGAGAGAACTCAATATTTAAGAACTATATCCCGTTTGGGCCTAACTTATGTTCTTATGTATAGTGGTAAGACGTAGCGCACTGACCGAGTACACGCTGCCAGTGAGTGCTTCGCCCGATTTATTCACTGTTCTTCTGCTACAGGTTTGGTGTTCCACTTGTAGTTACAGTGGTGTTATTATGAACACAAATGAACAACCTGGTTTTGCGTGTTCATGCAAAGAAGGATTTTACGGAAACAAATGTCAGCACACAGGTAAATACCATTTGTGTATTTGGGTGTTGGTAGCAGCACAGTGGTTAGCGCACGCGCCTTTCATCTTTGCGAGCGGGATTCGATTTCTGCTCTCAGCAGTTATCTGATAGTAAATTTCACCTTGGCCACATGTTAGAAGAGTGCTTCCCAGTGAACTCTATATAAAGACTGGAACGCTACCTTCATAATATCGGCCCTATGATTGGGTGAAGCCAAACTTCCGGCTGCTGGGGGCAACACATGAACGAACGTCCAAGGAGCGGTAGAAAACAGACAATGGCCCAGCGAGAATTTTTTATTTTTTTGTAGTTGAACTTCATTTGAATTGATATAACGAAGCTAGTATGTATTAGAATCATTGTCCTTTCTGTCTGAGGTATGTTTGCTGGCAAAAATAGATTGAAGCAGGAAATATATTGTCAAACGAAAGCAAAATTTTGCTTGGATTGATGGAAACTCCTGACGAAAATTCAGGTTATATTTAGTATTTATTCGTCTTTATTTTATGAATTCCTGCAACCCTATCAAGCTGTGCCTTTGCTCTTATGAATAGTCTCCTCATACCTTTTGAATCATTGTAAGACCAGATATATTTTGATCTTTGATGCCTTTAAAACACTGTCGGTTCGTATTCCTGTGTTTTGTTCGATTTTTTGACTGTTCAGAAAATTTAATATTTATGTTTTTTATTGATCATGTCAACATCCATATGCTCGACAGATTATAGCCACTAGATTTCAGTAGGCCTTAGCCCTGATTAATGCTATCTTTATTTGATTCAAGATAGTTTATAGTCTTTTTTCTGGACTTTTGATACCTCAACTGGCTCAACACTTGGAGCTGCCCTACAAACAATCAAGAGATCCGCGCGGTTTCGGACTCAAAATGTGTTTTTTTGTCAAATATTCAAGCTACGTTTTTGCTGCTAAAAGCCTTTAGAAGAAGTATATATTACTGTAGCATGTTTGCATTTCTTTGTAATTGGTTCATAACAAAATATAACTTAAAAATAAAGATTTTCTTGCATATAAAGAGGACTGGGGCCGCCCTGCATGTCAGCCTCCATGACGGCTTCAAAATTTGGTTTGTAGGTATCGTTCCAGTCCTTATATAGAGTTCACTGGTGCTTCCAGTTTGACTCTAACAAACACCACAGGTTTCCCCCGGGTACTCCGGTTTCCTCCTGTAGTAACACTGGACTAACGAGGGATGGTCCTTACTGGACCTCTAGGGATAACAGTTTAGATACAACTGATAGAGTTATCCAGTAAAATATAAGTTAGTTTAGTTTCATTTTGGGAGAAAATTTAATAACCAGTATTAGAATGCAAAAAAGAAATACTTCTTGAAAAGCAGCAGTGAAGAAAATATTTCTAAATACTAGCACGTTACATCTTTCCCATCCTGTTTCTAATTCGGAATATTATACCGATAAATGTAACTATAACATATTGTAAGTTTAATTGGCTTTCAGATATAAATGCATGTTTAAATAATCTCTTGCTGGATTTTTTCATCTTGTTGTTGTTGTTATATCTCAAGTTTAATATAAAATACCACTTTATTCACAATGCTTTACTAACAACAACAGCTCTTCACTCTCACACTCCTTGTGTCAAATTCCCCACTAGAGAGTGTATGTATTAATGCTAATTGAGGAAACAGGGGGTAGTGTACGACACTACAGTTGTCTGTTTGTTTGTTTGTCTGTCTGTCTGTCTGTCTGTCTGTCTGTCTGTCTGTCTGTCTGTCTGTCTGTCTGTCTGTCTGTCTGTCTGTCTGTCTGTCTGTCTGTCTGTCTGTGCATGTGCCTGTCCGTCTGCTTAAAATGTGCATAATTATATATACATATAATATATACATATCGATGGGAAAGATACATTTAGAGTGGTTGGTAATCGATAAACAAAGATATCTTAATATATTACTGTATGTTTTAAAAAAATTGACGTAAACGAGTGCGCTACCAACCCTTGTCATGCAAATGCAACTTGTAACAACACTGTGGGATCTTTCTCATGTGCTTGTAATACTGGATTTTTCAGCGATGGATTGAACTGTGCAGGTACATGCATACATATTTGATATAGACATCTCTATGAACAACTGGGTCTAGTCCAAATGAAAACAAATTGAGAAGAACGTTAATTACTCTAAAATTATTGTAAGGTCTATATTGTATATTAGTATAAATACACCGGTGATTATAGTAAATCACGCGCGCTGATTGGTCGAGCTACTTCGGATTAATTCTCGATAACTACCTACAGCGTTTATTCAAAATGGCCGCCAGCCAAGTTGTCAATGCCACAGACGAGGAAATTAACAATTTTAAAGAAAATGTTGTTCCTAAAAGTACGAAAAAGTACGAAAATGTGTATTTATACTACAATTATTCGCCTCAGGCTCAGTGAATATCGGTGAATAATACCTGGACTTCGTCTCGGTTATTATTCACCGATATTCACCTCGCCTTCGGCGAATAATTGTTAAATAACAACATTTTTAAAAACATATTCATCAACAATAGAAAAAGCTGTAAGTTTTTAGACATTTGTCCATGTACGGTGATCACTTTTCTCTGGCTAACTATATTGTACGTCTTGCCTTACTTACTCTTCAGATTGTTTGGGTATCTTAAAAGAAAACCCTGAATTTGTTAAACAAATTAAACAGTGGCTTCCTGTCAAGACTCCTTGGCATCTTTGTTACCGTGCTTCAGAAGATGGATGGCTAGCAATTATATTTCACTTAGGATGTGACAATAAAGGAGCAACAGTTACCATTGTTCGTGTGGGACAATACATATTTGGAGGTTATTTTGACCTCTCATGGACAGGTAAGAGTAACACTGTTTTGGTTATGTCTTTTTGAATGAAAAGAGTTCACGTTCTTTAAACCTGAATGTATCTTGATAAAAATGTTACCTTAAAAATGTTACTGATGTGGGGAAAAAGCTTTCTCAAGATCTAGCTTCAGAAAATTCGGAACACAAGAAACCTAATATTTAATTTGTTAGGACAGATATTTTAGCAATTAATAAAAACCGCGAAAGACTGACCGAGTTATTGGCGTAATGTCTCTACAAGCTATTTTACGTGTATTTTCCAAAAGCTTTATGTGTCCCCTCGTTTTGTTTGTCTTTGAAATTTCTGAAACATGTTTCGGACATGTTAATCCGGCCTTGGTTTCTAGGGGCCAGTTGTATAAAAAGGTAGTTAACTTTAGCTGTAGTTAGAGCCTAATGCTAGCCAATCAGGACCAGAGTTTGAGAAGTTAACTACGATTTAACTACGCGACAGGTAGTTGAACTGTCATTAAGAGTTTTATACAAATTTTTAACGTAAAATTAAAATACTGGTCGAAAATGTTTTTGGCCACAAAAATATAGTCTCCAAATTTTACCCCAAGCCAGCTCCTCTGAGCGTAACCCCAAGCTCTCCTTCCTTGGCGCCGGCTAAATTGTAGTACCATCACTAGCCTGCGAGCAGGCAGTCTCTGGGCGGCGAGGGAGGTGAAAAAGAGCCTGCACAGTTCCCATGCCACCCCTTCTTAACGAGTTCTCACGTGACCAATCACAAACCAACTGTCCCGCCAGACGAATCAGTACGCTACTTTCTGTCTGCTTTTCCCCTGTCTTTATTTTAATTGTATATGAAGATGATTATATTTCGAGTGGAGTTGAAGGAGTCGGAGCCTTTAAATTTTTTCAGCCATTGTTTACTGGCCAAATTCTGCAAGAAGGGAACTATTCAGAAGCTGAATACTTTGAGCTGAGTGCTTTGGTGGGCATAATGAGCAAATTTGATTGACTGAAATTTTAACATGAATTTACAAACAAATCACTTTAAATTAACACTGCAATTTGATGGAGAAAACTGGAGCCTGTTTAAGACCTCCAAGGCTGGCTCAAATTTTCAGCCCATTCAACCAGGATGAAATTTCCAATCCTATTTCCTACATAAATGCAGAAACACTTTAGACTGGCTGGCACACTTTAGCATTTAATCCAAACAATTTTATACAGCATAATGGGTGCGTGCTTGGTTACCCAATAAAGGGCACACACCATGTTCTAACTGTTGAAAGTTGAAACAGAATATGGGATTATCTAGTTTTAACCAACAAAATTAATATTCAGGTGTGTCTTTTGCCATACTAGCATAGCCTGAATAAATATTTTTAGCAATCCACAAAAAATGTGGGGGTAAAAGAAAAAACTAATAATCAGCAACTTTTTCTGGGAATTATTCATATCAAACATTCTTTGGGGACCACTGACTATGGCAGTCCAAGCTAAAATTTCTCCGTTTTTTTCTTCAAATTTCACTATTTCTTGAGCCTGGTTCACAGATCTGAAACAGTCTGATGATTTTGAGCTGATTAATCCACCTATGTATCCAAGTTGTGTTATTGCCTAACTTTCAAATAATCGCTGATTACTGGTATTTGACTCAGATCAACTAAACTATGTCAAACACACAAGAAGTTTATTTATTTATTTAACTTCGCCATATATAAAATAATAAATGGCAAGGTCACCGCAACAGTATACACCAATTACTGCGCCCCCGTTAACAAAGACATACAAAATTAATTAATTTAAGATCAAATAACTAAAGTTAAGTTACAATTATTAAAAACAGCAAGAGATAGGGCTAGCTAGACTGCGAGCAGTATTGCACTTTAAACATATGGATTTCCAAGATCTGGGGTCATCTACATCGTAGTTTATATCCAAGGCAGTGAAATAATAATTGAAAAGCAAAATATTTAATTGGTTAATGGTTATGGAGTTATATCTTAATTCTCCAGGAAGTATGTTCCAGATTCTAATGGATCTATTAAGAAAGGAAGTTTGGAATGTTAAATATAATTGTTTTACAACTTCGAAGGCGAAAGAGAGTTAGGTCTGAGTTGCTTGTAGATCCTGTCAGTTTATCTGGAATGTTAGGTACCGGTATAATATCACTACTTACAGTCACTAAATCATTAATTACTTTGAAAAAGAATATCATATCCATATACTCATGCCAGAAACTAAGTAGCCATAAGCCTGACTTTATAAGGCGTATCGCAGTGAAATGGCAAGTTTAATATAAACTTAGTTCCGCGACGTTGCACTCTCTCTGTCCGTCTAATAAGCTCAATCGATTGAGGAGCCCAGACCTGTGTAGCGTAGCCAAGGTGTGGTCTTGCAACAGCCAGGCACAAGCAAAGTCTAGTCCTAGGGTTCTGGATTTCCTTCCTGGCTCCGTTTGTTATTTTTATATATTTTTATCGCCACACAAAATTGCATTATTGCATCATCCCGTCAGGCATTCAGTGCACTGCTGCAGTTCATATAAGACCGTAGATTCTATTTGTGAAAATCTATGCAAATATGCAATGCATTGCCATTGCAGTCTTGCTAGGGTACGCACAGGCTACGCGAAGCTTTCAGAAGTCAGTAGCCCGAGTGAACGCCTTGAGCTGGCGTCTTGTTGTACTTATATTGCATCTACGTTGCTATAGCAACGCTAGACGTTATGCCGTAAAAAGATATCTGGCGGACTATATATTGTCACTTTTGTGACGTAATAGGCTGCCTTAGTATCGGATTCGTCGGTGCGCGAAATGTTCGCAGCGAATGAACGAAGTAAGTAACAGGTAATGTGATCTCGTGGGGGCTTCATCCATCTTGTCTACGATTTACGAACGATGAAAAACGAGTTGTTTCTTTCGATTTTTGGAAGATTTTATCAAGGTAAAGAACTAGTTAATTAGTTATAAACTTAAAAGTGTCACATTAATGTTAATTTATATGAAACTTGTGGATACACCATGTGAATTACTTGTTGAATGACTATCACTATCACTCTATCAGGCACACTAGACTCATATGATCACAGTCGTTTGGAAGGAAATATATATTTGCGGTCGTTTCGGTCTCAACTCAAAGTCATTTTGTCCTCAACTCAGAAGCCCTTCACCCCCATCTCCCACAGTCCACAGTCCCTGTCCCACTCAAAGTGGTCTCTTCTGCACCTCTATATAAAATGCAAAATATTTTGGATAGTTCTGTCCACAGTCTTTTGCAAGTTGTACTGTGCTGTGTTGTATTGTGCAGTTAAGTTATAAAGGCTTGCAGCAAGATGACTTGGGTGCAAAATGACCTGTTGAGCACCAGCTAGAGTCTGACAATTGTCTTGAACAGTCTATGTAAAATTACAGTAGGGCATGTCACAAGTTTTTCACGAGGTTTTGTCACAAGATTTTCACTCATCAGTGTAGCTTGGAACAATCTGAATTTCATGCATCAATTACTTATACACATGTGATTGCGGGGAAAGCACTATTCGCCTGCGAGGTATATGCTAAATATTTATATTGAATGAAAAGTTGTTTTTTGCTTCATGTCAACAGTCTGACTAAGGACTATACATTAATGTTTAATCTTCACTTTGTTTCGATGACAGGAACTGGAACAAGGACTGCATGTAATAACGGATTAACGTTTATTATTTCATGCAACCATTAACAAATGCAATGCTTATGTTAATGCATGGGTGGTGTGGTGTTTGTTATTTTGTTTATAACAATGCATGTAAAAACAGGCAGGGGGCTGTTCATTTACATATTTCTAATGTATGCATATAATTTAGTCCTGGCTTGAGATTAAGAGTTATGTTTGGTACAGCGCCACATGGCTTACATGAAGTACACAAAGTTGGCCTATTGGTTCAAACGATTATATTATACTATACTATTTGCTTACATATAATTGTGCAACTGTGTATGTAATCAAGCACTCTAACCAAGCAGTCAATTTCTTCAAAAATGGATTCAAAAATTAAACTCTCAGTAAATGCTCCAGCCAAAATTATAATATGTATTTTCTTCATACATAAGTTATTTTAATAACACTGTCACTGTTTTGGATTTAATATAAATTAATTCTGGGTTTTTTCCTGGTGTATATGATTTAGTGGATTTACTCACTAAAGTATTGAGTTATTAATTACTTGTTGGCGAATTCCAGCAAACACCGTAGTTGTTAGTTAAATTATATGCATTAGGAAAGATATCCAGTTCAATAGTGTGCATATAGTCCTAAACGTTAAGACGCATGTACGCGTTGCGTACCTATTTTATTATTATGGTTATGCATTCAAATTCTGGCATTTGATATTGCTGATCCCGTCCTTGAGTTGGAAGATATTTGTAAACTAGAAGTTACTATCGCAAGGAAGTGCTGCCTGGTTAATAGTTGGTAGGTTGTTCAGCGACAACAATTCTTCACGTGGGATAAGACCATTGTGAAAAGCATTCAAGTACATATTGTACGATAGTAGATGAATTCCAATCGTTCACTTGAATATTTTGTGCTGTTAACAGCGCTGATACTCATAAAAGAGCACTGTTTTCCTCGAGACTGACCACTAAAACGTTCATGGCCTTGATGAATATAATACTTCCACAAGCAAGTATAAAATACATGATCATTGACCGCACTTAACGCCAGTGGTAGCGCACTTTGCTGCAGCCTCGTACCCAGGCTCTTTACTGCTATCATACCCTGCTTCCTCCGCAGGTCCTCGTTGCATCATGGACAGGTCACACACGCCGAATTTAGGGCTTGCAAGATCCTGTAAAAAATTTGGCAAAACTTGGCACGGAATAAATTTGCATAATTAACTACCACTGTTAATAGCCATGGCTATATCCGAAGATTTTGAAGGCCATTGAAGACTTATGACATACGAATCCTAGCTTTAAAATGAAGGAATTGTTGAAAAAAGCAATTATGGTTGAACTTTCGGCCGGAATAATCAACGAAAATGCACTTTAGTCTACCCCAGAGACTCTTGGGTTTATACTTTTTCTGTTTCCACAACAACTGAAACTTGAATTACGCTACACTATAGCCTACAATTTAACAAAATTAAATCTCATTAACTCTTGGTCAGTTGACAGTCTTCGATAGCTAAATAAACCAAAAAAACAATAATTATTGGCAGAAGGTCGGTAATTCTAAAACATAGTTGGTTTCTTCATTGTCATGGTCTGTAAGAAAGTTTAGACCGAATTTCCTGGTGGGTCACAGTGTTTAAAGAACTTGGACGTACGTTTGTCGAACAGCGGCCAGAAAAAATTTGCAGGCCCTCTCAAAACTATCGCCTCTAGGGCCTAGTCTCGCTGTACATAATGGGATCGGTCACCATTTTGTTTACAGGATCTGGCAGGCCCTCTTAAAAGTGTGACCTGTCCATGATGCAACGAGGGCCTGCGGAGGAGGCAGTATCATACCAATCTGTTGCATGGTCAGGGGGTTCAGAACCAACATCTCCAAATCCGAAAATTGATATACGCAGCCATACATAGCTCGGCAAAAAGACTGAGCACGAGTAACGCATAGGTAATCCAAGAGAGATGCAAGAATAGTGTGCTGCCTCCCTTGGTGGGAGGCAGCAATCATTGTACATTATATCATTCATTTGGTTTCTATAGATCGTTTTCATCTGACGTCACGTGCGGCCATATTGGTGTACCAAAACAATGAAATGGCGGCCATATTGGTGTACGGTATGGGAATTAGCTCTTTTCAAATATTTTGTATTGTTTCACCACCCCAATGGGGGCCATAGATCACGTGAGTGAAAACGATACATTGCTTATTAACCGTGATTAAACTATAAACTCATGAGTGCAAATCATTTTATGGGCATGCGCACTAGCGATAGCGCTGCTGACTGCAAATAATTTTCGTAAACATGGCGGCTGGTTCTTCAGCTATCCGAGGAAGTAATCGAGAGTATTTGGAAGCACCCATAACGACAACATACTTCAGGAAAGAAATAGTTAAAAGGAAGATTTAGTGAGATAAAAGACTCGTGTCAACAAAAAGTAAGTTTTAGGAAGATTTTAGTATGCCGAAGACAGAGAGAAGAATGGCGATCTCTAACTTCAGGCATTTCAAATTTTTAACTGTTTTATGAATGACAATCAATTATTGAACTCGTCTATCGCAAAATATCATGATTTGTCAGTGTCTCGCTACCAGTTATTTGCCTCTGCCTTCGGCATCGGCAAATAACTTAGTAGTTCGCCACTGACAAATCAAATCATGATAAATATTTGCTCAGACTCGATCGTCCAATAATTGATAATTATTGATTTATTTATCGCCAGCAAGTTATTCGTTAAACACTGTAGTCAATTGTTTACTGTTCATTCTAATACAATACTGATTGAGCACAGACGGGCACAAAGGCATTGCTTTGAGTTTAATTTGAGTTTTCTTTGAGATGCGTGTATAGGTACTGTATCCTTAGCCTACACAATATAATTGATAGATTGATGCGATATGTCTATATTTAACAAATAGATGCACAGATGATGTCACAACGAGATGCAGTCGAGTGAGTCACTGATGTTCTTACCATGTTGTGATGTCTTCTGTGCATCTATAACTGAACAGACAACAAAAAAATGGAATCTATTTGTTTTATACAATAAAAATTTATGGAAAAATTATGTTTTAACAGACTTTCCAGGGCATTGAAAAAGATAAATCACTTCATCTGACATGATCCATTATCTAACAAATCAAGCAACGTCATTGGCTCGTGATGTTGCGGTGAGATCCGTGATTGGTATCTGTACATCTGTCCTTTTATATATCATGGCTATTGACCAATAAAAACACATGTACTATTCAAATTATTGTATAAATGTATATAGATCAGAAGATTTTATTGTTTCGATATTTTTTTATTTGATATGTAAACAAGCTAATGTCCAAGACTTAAACAAAGTTATTAATTTTTTTAACAAACAGATTTATAGGCCACTCAGACCTCATTTACACGATTATGATACAGCAAGTCTTCTGCTCAAAAATCTCAATGTTTCTTTGTTGTGTTTACACTGTTCTGGAGTGGTTTGCCGTAGCGTAGTCACTATACACTTAGCACTCCGGGTGCAAATCATTACGCTACGGTAAATAGGAGAACTACGTGTTGTTCATTATAGTGTAAACAAATGTAAATTTCACTACGGTATGCCTAACTTTATCCAGAGTGGTTATCGTACCGTAATAGTGTAAATGCGGCCTTAAACTTAGAGGTCACGTGATGTCAGTCTTCTTTAAAACAGCACTTGTTGATTTACAAAGGCATGGACATTGTTTATGTCAAGTTTCAGTTTGGCCACCATGTTGAATGACAATATTGTGTTCTAGACGCTAGATTCACTCGCTTTGCTTGCTCGGGCTGTACTGTAAAATCCTAGATGCAATATTGCTGTAGTACAGACCGCTCTGTCAATGGCGACGTCATTTAATTTTAAAACCGAAATTTAACCTTATGATTGCAAACCGCGACTTCAAGATGCCCAAATTTAGGGAAACAATTGTTATGGTGTATGGATCCGAATTGATTAATAAAGAAGAGTTTGTCTTGCTTTATGACGCCAACAAGCCAAAAAATCCATAAATTATAAAATCCAAATATTCCTTTTGGTAATTATGAAAGGTATGATTTAGATAGCATGACAGATGATGAGTGCAAGACAGAATTCAGATTCTTTAGGAATGACATTTAAAATTTGATTGTTGTATGATTTCCATACAACAATGAGTTTGATTTATGATAACTAGCAGCATTTACTAGTAAACTTAAACCAGCCTTGATTAAGTTGCCCACATTTGCAAGAGTATGCAGTTATTCACCAGAAGGGTGCAGCTCTGGAAAACTGTTGGGGGTTCATTGATGGGACAGTAAGAGCAATCTCTCGTCCAGGAAAAAAACAACGTGTTATGTACAATGGACACAAAAAAATACATGCCATCAAATTTCAGTCCATTGTTGCAACTACAACGTCCTTTTCGAGGCGCCAGACTGACTGCTATCGAGATAGACTGAACCCAGTCCCTCGGGAGATAGACTGAACCCAGGCGCGCGGGAGAGAAAAGGAGGGACTGTGGACATGTCGTTGAAGTTGCATTTCCCATGCCCTGACAAACGCAAAATTCCCATTGGCTGAAATCGTTGATTGACAGGTCAAGTTAATTAAAATTCAAGAATAATCGATCGTCTGGACTCTGGATCTATATGATATTTGTTTTAATTTTACAACACGAATTAATAGGTTGGCAATTATTTCTTAGCTGAAAGGAAAAGTGTTCTTCGTATAAATTGTATTCTCTCGACAGGTTAGCTGAAATCAACAGGGCAAGAACGGAGAAGCCGAGAACACGAACGGTCCTGTGACTCCTGTCTGGTTGTATCCTGGTTGTATATACGGTTTGTTTGCTACTTGAAGTCAACCTACTTCGATTTGCTGACCATTTCAACATGTAATATATTTTGTCTCGACGAACCTAAACACCGCGTAAACAAGGAAGCCGCGTTCGAATATCTCTTCATCCGACGACACGTCTGTAACAAATTTCATATCAAAATAAACAGCAAGGTACTGGAAACATTTTTGTTACAAAATTATAACGGTTTCATTAAACTTTAAAGAGTCAAAAACTCCAGGACGCATTGAGTAGTGAAATATAATTTCAGTTGTCGAAGATAAGTAGAGAATATGACAGACTTCGATCGCTTATACATTTTCTCACAGACATCCGATCTTCACCTGGTTTGTATCAATATTTATATCATATTCAAACGATCATGTTGACATATATATATAATTTTAATATATAATAAAATTAAAAAAATTACAAACGCAACTTCAACGACATTGTCCACAGTCCCTCCTCTTCTCTCCCCTGCGCCGTCTTCGGAGGGACCGGAGTCTACTATCGAGAAGGAGTGGAACACAATCTCGTCCCCAGAGCCTTCTCACGCGGACCGTGCCCGTCGACCGAAAGCTCTGAGATAATCCATCGTCTCTTGCCGAAATTTAGCTTCCGTCGTCGCAATTGAGCATGCGTCAGATTACGAAGCGCTTGAGCAATTCTTCAATGAAATATTTACATTTACTGCAGTTTTCAAGAGTATTCGATGTTGTCGGTATCTTAGATTTATTTGTTATGGCCTCGAAAAACGTTGATTTATTTAATGCTGCATTGAAGTATGCACTGCGAGAAACAAATAGAGATGGATTACGCATGAAGGAAAAGTAGTTCGAAGCCCTGAAGACGATTGTTGTCGAACGAAGACACCCTGTGTGTTCTTCCCACTGGTTATGGCAAATCGCTTATTTACCAGCCGATAAACTTGTCAAGAACTAAACAGCATTTTAAACAGCAAGTAATCGACGGCTTTTGAATGGTTCCAAGAGAGAAAGTGGTGAGTAGCAAACTTGTCGTAGCCGAAGTGGCACGACGGCTATATGGCATATCATTATCTTGTCATTTGTGGACAAGATGACTAGTAATTTCTGAATTACGCATCGTTGAAATATGTTGTGTACGTATGTTGTTATATGTTGAACGAGCTTTCATTTGATGTAGAGTTCAAGATTCTGCGTTTTATCAAACTTGTTATACTGTCCAAAATGTGCGAACCACTGTTCCAAATAATATTTCATATTTACAAATATACAGCCGGAAATCGACGCAATGAACCAAAATGACAGACGTTTTTCCATTTTAAAAATATTTCCCGTTTAACTAGAAGCTTGAAATTTCCACCCCAAATATAATTTTTCAATAGCTTCTGTATTATATATATCTCAAAGTTGTGCGTTAAATATTTCAAAAGAAATCTAAAATTCTGTAACACTTGTGAGAAATACATGAAATGAAAGCTCATTCAACACGTAACAACATACGTACACCATATACTTCAACGATATGTAGTTCTGAAATTACTAGCCATCTTGTTCCACAACTGACAAGATACCGCACCGCGGACAACACGCCACTTCAGTACTCACCGCTTTCCCTTTCGAAACCATGCATAATTAAGCCACCGAATACTTGCTGTTCAACGGCTGTTTGGTTCCAGAGGTTTGGTTCTTGACAAGTTTCAGTCGCCAGATAAAATTTGAAACCCTTCAAGGCTTTCGAAAGAACAAGGAATACAGATTTTCAAATGTCCCTTGATATAAACATTTAACTTCCGTCCAACTAGCCACTGTCAATTATTCAACCAATGAAATGTCGATTTGAAACGTATTATCCCAGAGCCTTCGTTTGCGCGCCGGCGAAGGCTCTGGGTACGAGATTGGAGTGGAACACGTCAATGAGCAAAGTAAAAATCTCCGTAGAATGGATTTTTGCATGGGACATTGTCAACTACTTTAAATTCTTAGACTTTAAAAAACCCCTAAAGATAGGTTTAAGTGCTGTGGCAAAAATGTACATTACATGTGCTTTGTTTCACAATGCTCGTGCATGTTTATATGGCACGACCACATCAAAGTTTTTTGACATTAATCCACCTGCAATTAATGACTACTTTCAATGATTTAATTCATAACATTAACACTTGTAACATAAATATCAATAAGAAGTCACTTAACTATAATCAATAAATTTAAACAAGAAACATGTGATATAACAATAAAACTGAATGTCAACTTAACAGAATTTTTATAAAATGAAACCTTTTTTAGTACTGTTTACTCGTCAGCAAACTTTTGCAGTAACGACAGTAATGACATATGTGCTTGGGATTTCTGTTGTTGATGTAACATTGCCAAGTTCATGTTCTGCATTTGCTGCAACTGTTGTTCTTGCAATTGTGCAGAAGCCTGCTGCTGTTGTGCCCTTTCTTCATGTTCTTGCATTCTTCTTATTTTTTTTTCCATTTGTTGTTGTTTTAATTCTATTTCTTTCATCCTGTGTTCAGACTCCATTTCCACTTTGTCTCTAATAAAGGCTATTGAATCAGATCCACTTGTTCTTTTCTTCTTTGAATTTTGTTGTCCATGTTTGTTTCTCTCTTTGATCTCTCTGAATGTTTCTAACGAAGTTTTTCTCATTTCCTGAATTTGTTTGGCCTCTTCTTCCATTTTATGCTTTTTAGTAATTTCTGCTTTACCTGCCTCTTCAAATAAAGCAACTATTTCTTCCATCAGTTGATCTATTTCACTGGGATCTGGAGAAATACCAGAGGCTTTCTCTTCTTCATTTCTCTTTTTCTTGTAACGCCTCTCTAACAGCATGTATCTGTCACGTATGGACCATTGAGTTACCCGAAATACTGGGTTAGCACATTGTCCCAACATTATGGCAAGGTTACCCCACACTTCACCCCTCTCTGTAGTTCCTTTTTTGTGTTGCCAAGGTTGAACTTGGATAAGCTCTTTTAGGAAGAATAAGTCATGAGCATCAGATCACTTCATTGGACCGTTGACTGCAAGACAAAGTTAAAACAAAACAACATGTTAATACTGGTATATAGAGTACATTAATAAAATTATTGAAATATTCTTTATAATTACTTGACAGAGGCAAAATTGACTATCTGAGGACAATATATAATATATTTTAGTGTATTTTTTTGGCTTGTATTGTTTTATTGTACTTTAATTTATATCTTCTGCTACCAGTGTGATATATTAACTTCAAAAAAATCTAAAATTTACAAAGCTTTATAATAGGACCAGGTAGTCGCTAGTTACTTACTCACACAATTGTTTAGGATGGAAAATCATTTAATGATAAATGCAACCATCTATAAATATCTCGATATCTTGACATGCAAAATTCTATCAAATTATATATAAAACCTGACACAGACAGGAAATGTAAATTAAATAGATTTCTCAAAATCATTAATAATTCATAAACCAAAAACAAAGAAAATCAGGAAGATTTTACATAAATTTGATCAACATTTATGTCGATTTTCTGCAAAATACAACGACAAGTTCGTTTGAGAAGCTTAACTATAAAATATCCTGATTAAATATATTTTTAGTGATCATCCTGATCTAGTATGCGTTTATATTCAATCAAGCCAACTACAAATTTTATAGCTTAATAAATGCTTCGAAAGCCTAATGTTTATCTTGTGTAAAGCAATCAGGTAGAAATATTTATCCATTTAAATTTGAATTTCATCACAATCTGTATGACATTTATAGCCGGAAAATTAATAAAATTGCTTGAAATGTTTGTTTACAATCTTTAAATAATGTACGTTTATGTGTCTACTTATTTAAAAATAGGTACGCTTAGGCGTACATGTATCTGCGCTTTTAGCCTTTTGATCTTGAGGGATTTGAAGAAATATTGTGTTCCCCAGCCTGTGTTGCAGTGCAGACATCTATTTTGATTATACACATTACAATTGTGAAATTATTGTCTACAAGTTTAGGCACTAAATCTTTTAGTGAATAGTAACTTTGATAGTGCTAAATGACTATCGTTATAAATGAAGTATTATGAAATTAATGTTTATATAAAACTACATATTTGGTCAGTAAATTTTGTAGCTAACTGCAACTTCAATAAAATAATATAAATTTTGAACAAAGTTAATGCTTTGGATAGAGGTTTAATAGTCCTTTGCCCTCCGAAGAAGGTTATCCTTTCTTGAAAGCTCTATCATCTGCTCAAAAATATATTGGCTGACTTCGCTCGATTTGGTAAATTTATTAACAAGGCTTTGAAAACCTTTTGTCCTCATCCTGATGACTCCATACAACCTACTGAAAACTGTTGTAGATCACACTTTCAAATTCACTGCAATTCATATCTAAAATACTTACCAAACTAAGAAGAGTTCTTCTTCTTGATGTATTTTACAACGAGATCAGTCAGATCACCACCAGGCACGAGTTCTTGAACTCTTGACCACGAGATCAGACAAATACTGGTACTCGTTTCCATCTACCAAACTGACATCTCAGCTTCGATCCTGGCAGTCGGAAGCATTTCGGTTGTCAACATCTTTTCAACGCATGCATTAATGTTGGAGCGGTCTGATTGTTGATTGGCTACGCGCAGATACAAAAACCGTATTGGTTGACTTGTTCACAGGTAAAGAATATGAATCATGAATATATTTACCTGTTTTCCTTCGTCATGTTGTTGGCGTTTTCCCAGGACGTCAAAACAAGCGTTGTAGAATTTCGTGACGACGCCGACGAAGCAACACGTGCATGCGCCGTAGTACATTTTAAAGGTCGGACGCACTGATCTCTATATAAACTGGATAGGGCATTCCTTATGGCCAGCAGTCAAACATTTCGTGCCAGTCGCCGTCATCTTACGTAGTGGAACGTACGACGCATTGCGGCCTTAGAACTGGTTCCCGGCCTTAGAACTGGTTGACGAAGTTAAAGGAAGTGTTGACCAGGAAATACAGGATTGATTTTTGAGTAAAAAGTGCCATACAATAAACTATACTTAATATGTGACATCTTAATTTCTGTTGGCCTGGGAGTAACCAAGTTTAGACTATAATTTATGTTAAAACTTGGTCTTAAAGATTCAAAAATATTCCATAGTTGTTGGGTAACTCATATTTGTACAACATTAATGTACAGCATTAATTTTGATGTTTGCATTTCAATATAAGACAATCGAGACATAGCCTCTTTAATTTTAGTATTTGAAAACAGTTAGGAACTATTTATTTTCTTTTGTTTTTAGGATCAGGTAGTTATAAATCAAGCTCGAATGCGTTTCTTTTCTCCCTCCGAAATAAAGACAATTTGAAGCCATTTAAAGCTCCAGTCTACCGAAACAGTGGTAACGCAATTTCCGACCATCTTGGTTATGGACCTCGCTTTGGAGGAGGTGCTGATCTTTACATCGCCATCAACGCTCACTCGTCAACAAGCTCATTCACAAATTTTGGTGACACATACCAACCTCCATCTGGCTACAGCTACCGCAGCCGCAACACCCAAGCTCTCTTGGCTGGCAGTTATCGTTTCACTCTATCTGAAGTAGAAGTCTTTTACTTTGGTTAAACTGTCAACGTCCTTTAAAGCAACACTAAAATAAAGTAGAACATGCATTGTGTTAATTAAACAAATATCTCATCTCATCTAGGTCGTCCGTCAGGACGCCCCACAAATAAATAATGTTTGTCTTTAACCACGAAAAGGTGATTAAAGTTGAAAATAGTTATCGCACAATACTACATTGCATGCATTGTTAGCTCAACCAATCACGTTTAACCAGATTTATTATTTCTTCCATATGCGCGTTGACCACAATCTTCGTTTGGCCATAATCCGTCTTATAACCTGTTGTACCGTGATACCATCTCTAGAAGATAACCAAAGACGACAAGATCAGCGGATCCAGACCTCCACCAATTCCAAACTATGAAATGTAACACTCTAACTTATTATACATACTATATATTATATATACTATACCGAAACTCATTACAACTAAAGAAAAATCTCTCAGCTTTTAAGAAATTATTATTTAATTACTATTTCTTTGGAAAACACTTATAATGTAGATGACCCTCGTTCGTGGAAAACGATTTGCATAAAATGTAATCGAGCACGTGCCTTATCTAAACCCCTTTCATGTTATTTCTAGCTTGATGTCTGTATATGTAACTTTGTGAATATGTTTCTTTAGCTTGAATTTATTTGGGACCACAGTAATTGGCCAAAAGCTGTTGTGGTTACCCTGCCACCATCTTATATTATGTTTTATTGTATAACTTTGTTCAGTTCATATTTGTATAATAGGTAAATTGTGGTCAGTAAAGCTTACAAAATAAGAAATAAAAATAAATAAACTTCTCGTCTGAAATTCATCTTTTGTCGACTTGAGACAAAAACATGTTTTCAAACCTGACCCAGTCGGCTTTAGCCTGCTAAAGCAGACCCTATTTTTCTCCCGCTTTGCGAGGAAAAAGTAGGGTCTGCTGACCCGAGCGCCTAATTGAGTTCTGGCTATTGTGTCTCGTCAGCCAATCAGAAATTACTTTCCTCCAAATCCCGGTAAGTGTACATCGTGTTTATAGAAATTCATTACGGAGTTCGAAGGAGCGGCGATTCCGGCGAAGAAAGTTTACGGGGTGTTGTGTCTAAATTCTATCGAAGTTTCAAGATAAAGCGATAAAGAAAATAACGGAGAGCAAGAATAATGTAACATGTTATCAATATGCTAAGTAGTTACGGTGAATAGTCCCTAGAATTTAATTATAGGGACTATGATCAAAATGAGTCTACGACAGACTTTAAACGAACATTGTTATCAGTTTTTTCGATTCACTCGGGCAGTCTTGTCTGATGAAGGATTTGATTGATAGACTTACATAAAGCTTTGCATTTAGTATAACGGTAAGTACTATTCGTCTCACTCATATTTGGTTCTGCAAGGGAGGGAAAAGATTGCCTGGCAGGCACATATTCGTTAGGTTATATATTCGTTAAACGACTTATATTTGTCTAGAAAAGTATTAAACAGGGACCGCGGAGCAATTTTTGGATTGGGGTGGGGGGCAACCTCGTCCCCAGGACCATTTGTAGGGGCTGGGCCAAGATGGCGGCCAAAAACAAAATGGCGGGAACAAATGGCCCTGGTGGAGGCTAGCTCAAAATGCGCAGTATATTGCGCATTTTGATAACTAGAACTCAGTTCTTTACACAGTAATTATACCTAATTACAGCTAATTATTGCATGGTTTAAAATATAATTTCCCGTGCCGTGGGCAGGAACAACCGACAAGGTCAAAATACAATTTAAAAAAAAAAAATACAAAATCAAACCGTCTGATTTACGCCATAAGCTCTTGACCAATCAGAGGCTGAGATAGCCTAGCCTCCACAAGGGCCATTTGTTCCCGCCATCTTGGCCCAGTTCCCTATAAATGGCCCTGGGTACGAGGTTGGGGTGGGGGGCTAGCGAACGGCGAAGGCGTCAGCCTTCTAGGGGGGTCCGGGGGTATGCCCCCCCGGGAAATTTTGAAATCTGAAGCCTGTCAGAGCCCCGGAAATGCAATCAAATTTACTAGTTGCGGTTTAAAACGTTTCTTACAAATTCTTACAAAAACAGTAGAAAAGCCCAGCAAACGTCTCTAAAACAAGCCATTTTGGGTTAGGGTCAGGAATTTTTATACATTATAATTAGGGCTATATAAAAATCACATATGTTTGGAAAATTATTGGGGCCCCTCCGCGGCCCCTGTAAAAAAGCCGCTCCATGCTGCTCAATCGTTCATCCCTATAGCAAAAACACGCATATCTGCTGTGGCTATGTACGGAGCCCATGCACGTTATTACATATTGGTATTAAATACTACATATTTTCTTTAAAATATTCTTCGTTTATTCCCCAAAAATTTAATTACGAGGTTTAATTACGTCTGTCGCTTTCATATTAGACAGTAATAAACCACGAAGAATTATTTAATGAAAATATGTAGCACTTATATACAAATATTTAATAACGTGAGCTTCGTTTACAGCCACGGCTGAGGCCTAGGAGTTCTTGCTATATAGTATGAAGCCATTGAAGCGCCTTACTTTTCTCGACAAATATAGCCAATTCTCCTGTGAACCATAAACTAAAGAATATGTGCCTGTACTCTCTTCCCTCTCTTGCATTAATCTAATTTTTCATCAGATTGACCGAGTGAATCAAAACAACTATAATAACAATGTTTGTTTGTAGTTCTCCTTCGTCTGTCGTAGACTCATTTTGATCAAAATTCGTCACTCGAGGACGACAGGCTGGAGTCTGAGTCTGGCATATCAGATATTCAGTCACCGTAACTACTTAGCATATTGATAACGACATTATTCTTGCTCTCCGTTATTTTCTTTATCGTTTTATCTTGAAACTTCGATAGAATTTAGTTTAGACACAACACCCCGTAAACTTTCTTCGCCGGAATCGCCGCTCCTTTACCGCTCCTTCGAACTCCGTATTGAATTTCTATAAACACGACGTACACAATTACGTCACTAACCAGGATTTGGAAAGTAATTTCTGATTGGCTGACGAGACACAATAGCCAGAACTCAATTAGGCGCTCAGGTCAGCAGACCCTACTTTTCCCTCGCAAAGCGGGAGAAAAATAGGGTCTGCTATAGCAGGCTAAGTCGGCTTCAGTACCGTTGAAGGGCGTGATTTTTAGCTCTGGTAGTTTGGCGAGGGTAGCTTTAGTAGCTTTTTCCAAATCCAACTTCTTTTCCGTCATCTTAAGCTCGACTTGAAACCTTTCTTCCCAGAGTTGTCTTTCTTGTTGTTGATTTCCTGTCGAAATCGCTCTTCTTTTTCGTATTTCAACTCTGACTTTTCGCTCTCAATTTGCTTTTCTTTCTCTTCTACTACTTTGACAAGTCTTCCTCTGTCTTCGATCAACGGGGTATATTTCGGTTTAACCTCTTTTTCCCACTGCCTGACTGACCTATGACTATAAACGTCTCTCTCGATTTTGACATCTTTTACATATTACCTTGATTTCATTCAGGTCTTGACTCCCGATCAACTCGTTCGTGTCTTCTAGATAATATTCTAACTTGTCGATTTCTTTTTCAAGCTTTCTTTCTTCCTCGCTAATCTCTGGTTCTTTTTCAAGGTGTCGAGTCGCTAGGCTACATTTTTCCAACTTTATTTGCTTCACAAAACTCTCAGCTCACAAAATCCTGGTCACGGCACCAGTAATGTACCGAACTTGCTTTGGTACATCAAAATTTACAATAAAAACACTTTATTTTCTCTCTCCCACGTTTTGTTTTTAACACAAATCCCCCAAAAAACATCTCTCAGATCTCTACCTTCCTCTGAAACAAAGCCAAAACAGACAAAGAAAATCTTATCCGTTAATTTGTGCAGACACGAACAAATAGCTTGTCAAGAAAAACTTAGTCGTGCATGCATTCGGGTTTTGATATATTTTGTTCAAAACTAAAATAGGTTATCCACTACTGTTGTTTCATTTTTCTGCATTTACCACCTCTAAAGTAGTATTTGAATACTTGAAGATAGCATCGGGAAAATTACAGCACTATCCAATGAGTTTGTAGATGACTTCATGTTACGATCGGCCTTATTATACAGACGGTTGCGTCCGAGATACTGTACAACTGATTATAGTTAGCTAGTTTTGTTTTGTATTTTTTATTTATTTATTTATTTATTTATTTATTTATTTATTTATTTATTTATTTATTTATTTATTTATTTATTTATTTATTTAATAACTCACTCACTCACTCATCAGTTTGCGTATATCCTTCAATAAAATTATGGAAAGGTTAGTTATTTTAAGAATTCAAAAGACCTAAATGTACACTTCATAGCTTACTGTACAAGGGGCATATAGAAGTGAACAGGATGCACTGACAACTGCTTTTATCACTGATGAAACGATCAAGCACTGCTGCGAAGAAAAGGATAAAGTTTACGTATGTTATATTGAAATTACCAAAGCGTTTGATAAGTTATGGATTAACGGTATGCTGTATAAACTATTTCAGAGTGTAGGCATTAGGGGTAAATGTTTGAGAATCAAAACTGTGGTATACTGGCATGAGAGAAATGGTGTGTATTGATGGCAATTACTCGAAATGCTATAATATATTACAAGGAACGCGTCAGGGAGGGGTATTATCTCCATGGTTATTTACTGTTTTTGTCAACGACAATTAGAAATATCATTTATATATATGAGGAATAGCAGGGTTCCTAATATAGAACCCTGAAGAACACCACACGTAACAGTCCTATGTGAAGACAATGTGTTATTGAATTTAACAAACTGTTTTCTATTAGAAAGGTAATCCGAGAGCCAGAGTAATGGTGTTCCTGTTATGCCATAATGACTTAATTATATTATTTATAACATTAATTATACATTTGTTAAGAACTTGGCTTTCGATTCATTGCTCTTTCGACCCAAACGCTCATCTTCGCAGCTCGAGAAACGTTCATACAAATTGAGGTGACACAGGCCGTTCGTGGTTTGGCCGCGAGAAAAAAAAGACTAAGACTGGCATCCAAGTTGACTGCGTAGGACCTGAAACTGACGTCCAAAAAACTTTCCTTTCGCAGCCAAAATACTTTTTGCGTCTCGGACGTAGTCCGAAGGCGTATTGCTATCGAAAATGTTCTGATTTAGTTTGTTTGTGGCAATCACGTGTTAACGAACATGTTACGTAAGTAACGAAAGTTTGCCGAAGGTCGCCATTTTGTTTTGCTCACGAGGTTTGCTCAAAAATAACGTTTGGTGCAGTTTCTTTGCCAGGATATAAAGTGCTATTTGTTGTTTTTTATTGGGGCCATTGTGTTTGCACTGACCAACTATTTACGTGTGGATATTACGTACAAATATATAGAGCGGAATCGTTGTATTTGCACATGAACGTGCAAACATATCCTTTTATGAATACAGTAATATATTATTGAATGGAGACTTATTATTGTTAACTGATGTGCCTGAGATGGTTTCAACTGATAATAAAAATTATCAATTGCAATACAGTGAGTCGATCGTTTTTTGGTGATGTATTTTTGACAGCTAACAATGAGCCTTTTGTGTCACATGAACATTAATTTACAGCAGTTGTTTGTTTACAATTGGTGTCCATACTGCTGCAATGTTTATACCCAGAAGTATTCAAAAGTTTGATCTCTCACTCAAGAAACGTATATGGAGTCAATGCCTTGTTCATCTGGAACTTGTATTTTAGCTTCAGTGAGGGTATAGAAAACTTGGTGAAATATTTTCAATTTACATCATGTAGTCCTCAGGACATCTCGACCAATCAGATGTGGTGATAGATCAGCCTGTGCCAGGGTCATTTGTTCTTGGCCGCCATATTGGCACAGCCCCCACAAACGGCCCTGAGGACGAGGTTGGTACGGTATATATAGAGTTCACTGGGTCTCACTAGCTCTTGGTAGATCTGTGTCGGTTGAAAGATGATGGTGTAATAAGCAGCTGCGACCTTTTGCCAACTCAAGGCTTTGGGACGTTTACTTCCAATGGGAGCTTCTGCATGTCATGTGCACATCAGTTTCTTGGTCAATGGTGCATCCCATGCATACGCTACTTCTCGTTGCAGATGACGCTTGCAACACAGCAGCTTTTCGTCTGGTGTGACTGGTGAGACCCAAACCAGCGAATTGTTTTGGTTGGTTTAGCTGTTTTCTTTGGAAAGAATCAAAGATGGTGCCATTTTTTGTTCCATTTCAGGTTACCATATGCATTCTTAAGCTCGTGGTGCCGTTTGGCTTATGCTCCGGTCACTTTGAAGGACCTCATTGCCAGAAATTTGGGACAAGATGGTGACATGCGTGCGCATTAACGACCATAATAATGGCGATTCTCAACAGTACATAATGCACAATAATTCAAATTTTGCTTAAACGGTGATATATTTCTTCTTTCTCCAGATCCATCTGACTTCAGCATGGACTAAGCAACAGTTGTAACTAAAAAACATTTGCTTACCTCCACGACAAAGTACTTCCCTAGCTCGTCTTATTTTTGCACTAAAAGCGCCGCTACCCATAGTGTTAGCCATAGTAATCTTTGTAAACAGGTGCTAGAAATTGGCCAAATTGACCAACAACGCTATGGGCGATGCGAAGTGCGCAGCTCGCGATGCATTCGGCATGAGTCAGTCTACTTCCTGAGCACATAAAGATCCTGATTTGTCCCTAGCATAGTACTTCCAAAAGCGTTTGAACTTGCTTGATTTCACAGTTCTTATAGTCGTTTACAGGTTGTTTACATATACATACATGCGCGATTCAGGCAAATTCTAAAGAACTCAATGACCTGAATAATGAAATACACTAGAATACAATAGAATCAAACGCATTAGAATACATAATTATATTATTAGGCGACCGAAAGCGGCGGCACAAATACCCAAATTTCTGGTGATGTCGGATGTTTCCACTTCTGTCTTGTTCGAGTTCTACTTCTACAACTTAAATGGGACTTTGTTGAAGATATTGCGGTCGCAGTTGAACAGTTTGTCTTTTGTTAATGAAATCTTAGGCATCTCAGTCTTTTGGCTCGAATTCGAACTTGAGGAAACGTCTTTTTAATATCTCCTGCAATTGCATTAAACCTTTCTTACACGAAATTGTTCCAAAACTGATTCTGAAGTGGTCACGTTCGACCTAGAGGAAATCATTATAAGATAGGAATGCGTTGTGGACGATTTGTAACTTGGTGGTTTCACCACTTTTTTCTCACAACCGGTTTTGTGGTACTCGATGCCTGCTTCCGTGCAGTTTAAAACACAACCCTTTTTCTTGTAGCTTCTACTTTCCGTTCGCGGGAGGTGTGCACGTGTCACTTTGACGACGAATAATTTGTCGTGTTTAATAGAACCTTTTTTGCGTGGTGGTGATTTCTCGCTGGGAATCTAAATAGGGTGGATTTGTTTCTAGCTCTACAAAACTGTAACTATAACTGAGGAAAATATCACGATTATTTGCTTCCAGACTAAATCTAGTTTAACCCCTCGAGTTTGTTCAATATGCTACGCACCAAACCTCCACCACTCCTTTAATTTTCTTAAGCTTTCCAATGACTGCACGTTGTTGCAGCTCTGGTGATTTAGGATTAGTTCCCATAATGACTGCAAGGTTGGGTCATTAAGTTATCAATATAAGAATTCATCATTTCACTTACGTTACTATACTATACTCGGTCTTCCTCTTGTGGCCCGCTACAAATATTTTTCGCAATTTGCGTTCGATCGCAATCATTTCCCAAAAGTTTAATAAGTCTCCCTGAGTCATCCTTCAGTTGACTAGCGTAATTGTCACCCCTTTTGTCAACAACGCCTGCAATATCACAAGTACCGTTGTCAAAAGGTGAAATCTAAATTAGCGTAATTTACCCACGACGACCATGTTCCAACACATTTTATTTTTCAGAATATTTGAATAAAGATACATAGTTCTCCTTTATTTGTATTCAAATCAAGAGACTTTTTACTATCCATGAGATCACTGTGTTGTGTCTATTGTAGGCACCGGCGTGCTCTGTCTACTCGTCCACGAAATGAGAAACATTGAAAGGTACATACATATATAGACTAGTGAAAATATTTTGTACAATTATGATTGTTTTGCAATCTTAAGCCGTCGTGCAGGAATACCAGAATAATAAAAGATTTTGTATCTAGCCATCATAAAATTAATGAAAGTGACTTCTATACATGTCAAAAGGCTGTCCGAAAGACGACTGTTAATCTTCACTCGTAACTAACTGCCTTGAAGGCGTGGAGGCTTGATAGTCCAAACGTTGTAGATGCATGACTAGTAATTGTTGGAACGTCTTCCCAAACACTTTTCCGGTAAGTATCAAAAAACTTTTTTTGTAGAAAAGGGTCTTCGAGGACGTTACCTCAGGTCGAGATTGCTTATACACATAACCGAGGTCCCCGCAAAACAAGTTACATTACAAATAAGTCCCCGCAACAAAAGCTACAATTGACATAAGTTGTACGTATACATGTAGTGCATGTGGTACGTCAACCTCGTACCCAGGCTCTTCAACCCGCAGCGCGAAGGAAAGACCCCAATTTCGTACCCAGAGCCTGCGATCCTTTTGGTCAGTACTGAAGGATCGCAGGCCATTGAACCCTAAAAAGACTGGAACGATAACTCAGGGTGGGATTTTGAAGCCAGTGCCAGTCCCTTTGCAGGTAGCTCCCGTGCTTCAAGTTACTTAATTTTCATCCTGCCATATATTTTAATTTGTTTGGGACGATAACAAATTACTCCAAAACAACAAATAGTTGAAATACATTGTGTACGTATGTTTTTAGAAATAGCATTGGCCACAATTTAATGAGTATAGCATAAGTTTCCTCGTTATATTAAACTTTTTCAAATGTGGTAAATGTTCGGCCATATTTCGTTGGGAAATAACACTAAGAAACTTGTTGTAGTTTTTCTGAGTTTTGAGCTGAAAAACTTAACGCCGAACGTTGGGCTGTATATGAAACTGAAGCTATTGAAAAATGCTATTTGGTATAGAAACTTCAAGAGTTTAGTTAAAAGGAAAATAATTAAAAACTATAAAAACAACTGCCATTTTGTTTGCCGAACGTACAAAATGGCAGTTGTTTTTATAGTTTTTAATTATTTCCCTTTTAGCTAAACTCTTGAAGTTTCTATACCAAATAGCATTTTTCAATAGCTTCTTTTTTCTTAAACGTTCGGCGTTAAGTATTTCAGCTCAAAACTCAGAAAAACTAACATTTAAAGATTTTTGGCTTCATCCAATCAATAGGGCCTTTTTATGGAGTTAGCGTTCCAGTCTTCCTATAGAGTTCACTGTCGCAAGCTCTGAGTACGAGATTGAAAAGACCCTGGTTATATCATGGTCACGTGACTACGAAAATCTGGTTGTGACAAATTTTGTTTGGACATGCAGAGAAGATTTGAAGCTTCTTGCCTGAAAGATTTAACCGTTTGAGAAAATGAGAAAATACTTCGATCTTTAATAACAGTATATACAGTGGCTCTTCATCTGTTATGTACAATTGAGGATAATTTAAATTAACTTAATTTATACTATTTACAAATAAGAAAGGAGGGGAAATGAGTAAAAATAAAATAACAATAAAATTAACTAACATTGTTTACATTGAGTAACACTTAACTAATCATATCTCCTAAGTAAAAGTGATTTTATGTCCCAGCAGAAAGTATTAAAGTCACTGCAAACTCTTAAGTGAGCAGGCAGGCTATTAAAAAGCTGAGCAGGATTGTCCTGAAAAGTTCCCTTTTCAAGTGGGATAACAAGTCTAACGGCAGAACTAGAGCGCAGTGTCCGTGACAAAGTTACTTGGTCGATTCTTAAATAGGATAGCCAGTTATCTAAATAAATTGCCTTATGCACTAGCTTAAGGTGGCTCCATATACTTTCTTGAAAAATGGAAAATACAAGTTTGAGAGTCCAAAACACGTGCATAAACAATTCGGAAAAAGACTAAAACTAAATGTTATGCATATAGTTAAACAGTCTGACAATCAAAAACTGTTACCAAATAAATAGCAACAGTTGTTGCTATGGCAACAATGACGTTTCAAAATGGCAGCCAGGTACCCTTCAAACTAATTTAATTCGAAAAAAAACTTTGGAGACCCCCAATTTTTTTTCCATTAAAACTTTTCTTGAAGCACGAGTAATGGCAACAGATCGTTTTCATCTGACGTCACGGCGGCCATATTGGTGTACCAAAACAATGAAATGGCGGCCATATTCAGGGTGTACCATGTGGGAATTAGCTCTATTCTTATTCAAATATTTCTTATTGTTTCACCACCGCAATGGGGCCACCGATCACGTGAGTGAAAACGATCTATAGGCCAATTTAAAAAAAAATCTGTAGAACGAATAATTTTTTCTCCGGAAAAATCATGTTTGTTAATGTTTCAAAAATTTCGTTCTACAGAATTTTTTTTAAATCGGCCTATTGATTACTCATACTTCAACAAAAGTTTTAATGAAAAAAAAATTGGGGGTCACTAGTGTCAAGTGTGTTACAATTTGGGTGTTCGAACGACCGCCACAGAAATTTGTGACTGCCAACTTGCGTTGATTAGGGCTTTAGAATTTCGCTAATTTCCCTGATATACCGTCCCAGTACAAAACTGGTTGCTGCAAAGTGCAGGCGTTGCAAGCGTTTCAACAGAAAATCTGGTAAGGGGTAAAATACAGTGTCACAATAATCCATCTTTGAAAGTACTAATGATTCAACTAAGTGATTCCTATTAAGCTTAAAGTCCGCAAAGTTCTTTATTTCCTTAGTATATGCTAAGTGTTCTATAACATGATTTTGAAAGTTCCCTCACATGTTCATCCCGCTTAAGGTTCTCGTGCAAATGTACACCAAGTAATTTGGTTTGTTGTACTCGTTCTATTGCCTTATCAGAAATCTTTAAACTTAGGCAGTAATCACGTAAGGACTAAGGAGTGAAAATGGGACAATTGACAAGTGGACAGCAGCAGGTTTTTGTTTTCACTGGATTGAGTGCCAGATGCGAATCAGCTGACCAAGAGCTCAGAGCGCTAAGTGGGCACGATATGGTTATGATTTTCGAATATGTTCACAAAAAACCCGGCTAACTAATAGACCTTATTCAAAAATGGCCGCCGAATTAAAATTATTTTATATACATATAAATTAGCCCTTATGAACTCGTTTTCATGTGTGAAATTCAAAATAATTTTTACTTTAAAACGAGGTCATAAGGGCTAATTTATATGCACATAAAAGAATTCTAATTCGGCGGCGGGCCATTTTTGAATATAATAAGGTCTATTACGAGAGACTCGCGGCGCAGACTGGTGAAGCAAAGAAGCAGGCCGCAGAGGGTAAATAATTTATCCGCTTTGATTCCAATTTCTTATCTAGCTGCTCAGGGTTTTTTTGCTATAATGCTATCCTTGAAATGCCCGGTAACGGGTAGACCCAGCTCTAACGTTGAGCCACTGAGGCTCAGATGGAGAGTTAAGGTCATATGTGCTCCGGCTAAGTCGTAACGTTTGCATATGCAGACCTGCCAACTTTACCAAACACTAAATCTGGAGATTTTAAAATATAATGATAAAAAACCTGGAGATTGACAGCCAAACCTGGAGATTGCTGCATGTGATTAATTTTATCACCCGCTGACCAAACAGTGTCAAGCATTGCAGGTATTACATAAGGGATTAAGACTATTCAGGTGCTCTGTGCCTCGCCCTCGGCCGAAGTGCTATTGATGCTTTTCTTTACGTTATGTTTTATTTTAGAGTATTTCAGAGTATATCTATTGGCATTTTTAAGAATTCTCGCTTGCCGTGAGAAGTGGCAGTCATACCGGGTGACCGGGAGAAGTTGTCTGATACCGGGAGTCTCACGGTCAAACCGTGAGAGTTGGCAGGTCTGCATATGAGATGTTAAAGTGCTTATGAAACGAAAGTTAAGTATGTCTAACTTGAAAGAACTCTTAAAATGGTAGAGTAACATCTTTTGCAGATTTTCGTTTCCTTGCTTCGTTGTTAAGATATTTCAGTTTGTTTCATATGTAAATTTGACTTTATATAAGATAACTAATTTACGTCACAGTTTGCATAATGACTTATCGCAAAGTGTTCAATATCTTTGTTATTATCGAACAAAAGCACTTGGCGAATTAGGAACCATGTGCGAGTGTTTCTCCTACAACTGTCTGTAAATTTTAAGTGTTTTTGTTTGACAATAACAAATATATATAATGTTTTGCGATAAGTCATTATCGGATTTTTTTTTAAATCGGCCTACTGATTACTCATACTTCAAGAAAAGTTTTGATGAAAAAAAATCGGGGGTCACCTAAGTTTCTTTCGAATTAAATTAGTTTGAAGGGTAATTAGCAGCCATTTTGAAACGTCATTGTTGCCATAGCAACAACTGTTGCTATTTATTTGGTAACAGTTTTTGATTGTCAGAATGTTTTAATGCTTTTAACATTTAGTGTTATTCTTTTTCCGAATTATTTATGCACATGTTTTGAACTCTCAAACTTGTATTTTCCATTTTTCAAGAAACTGTATGGAGCCACCTTATTTAATTGATTTTACATCAAAACATTTATTTTAGTTTGTAAATGTACACCAAATTTTAAGAATATACTATTTATATATATATATATATATATATATATAAGTGAGTTTTGGTTCACGAAATGTTAGAGAGTGCTCAATACCATATATAGATAGAGCAAAATATGTATATATATATATATATATATATATATATATAAATAGTATATTCTTATATATATATATTTAGTATAATTTCATAGTGGAAAAGAGGCTTTCCAGCTTTCTGATTGGTCCGCTCAGCGGTGAATCTGAGGTGATAGTCACCGCCTAGCGCGGTGACTATCGGATCACAAGAAATTGTTCTTCAAAAGTAGTTTTGGAAAAGAGACTGGTACTTATTCAACACTGCACTGACTTTACTCGTTTCAGTCTCCCCCTCGGAGTTGTCATTTTGAAGTATGAGATTTTAGAATTTGTTGGTCCATTGAACTGTTGATTATTTTTTTTTCAAAATGGGGTCTGTAGTTTTTGAGACAAACAAAAGAGCATAATACTGAAAACATTTATCACTGAGATGTTGTACATATCAAATATCGTGAAAACAAAACTTTATAAAGGTAAGGAAGTATATTTTCTATAATTCTTCGTATTTTTTGTATGTTTTGGCTAGGTTTTGGTCGTAGCGATGTGGCGAAAACTTCGTCATGAGTGAAGAACATAAGATTGAACATGAATTAAGTGCAAAAAAGCCATAACACAGGATCCAAAACACCAGAATAAAAGTCTTTTTAGCATATATTTGAATGTATGTACAAGTTCAATTCCAAAGTAGGATGTTGTTTACTCTTTTTTTGAAATTATTTACTGACAAAGACTGTGGCTTGCTAGCATCGTCTGTGAATAAACAGAATCACCACTGTTAAAATGAAAGCAGTTGTTTAAAAGTTTTTGTTTCAACGTGATTGTTTTTTTATCAACCTCTGAAATTATACTAAAACAATTAGTCACCTCAGTCTCGGTGACTATCGGTGTATTTACCGATAGTCACCTCGACTTCGGTGACTAATTGTTAAATATATATATATATATATATATATATATATATATATACATTTTACAAAGCTTTGGGGGATGGGAATAATAGGATACAGACGATCGAACAGGGATATATGGCATCATCAAGGGACCATATTGGCGTTACCTGGTTACTAAGTTATCAAACAATATGGCGACTCTTTCTCAAATATCTGCTTTATCTGAGTTGCTAAAACCAGATCCAAACGAGGCGTCTAATGATGATAATGTAAGTAAACTGCATGAAATTTTTATTTGGCAACTTGTAAATGTTTAGTTTTATGGAATTTTACGGTTTACGATACCCGAGTAATCCAACGATTCCGTATGCCACAAAGTGAGATAATTTTTCTAATCAGTGATCTGACTGATTATCTTATACACTAACCTGACCCACTAGTGTGTTTACTCCCTAGCTTATACATTATTAACCCGACTCACTAGAAACAGTGTATAAGCTAGGCAGTAAACACACTAGTGAGCCAGGTTAGTGTATAAGCTACAGTAGGCAGTAAACACACTAGTGAGTCAGGTTAGTGTATAAGCTACAGTAGGCAGTAAACACACTAGTGGGTCAGGTTAGTGTATAAGCTACAGTAGGCAGTAAACACACTAGTGAGTCAGGTTAGTGTATAAGCTACAGTAGGCAGTAAACACACTAGTGAGTCAGGTTAGTGTATAAGCTACAGTAGGCAGTAAACACACTAGTGAGCCAGGTTAGTGTATAAGCTACAGTAGGCAGTAAACAGTGGTGGACACTATGGGGGGGGGGGGGGGGGGGGGAGGGGGGTGATGCACCCCCAATAATTTCCAAATTAAAATTTCAAGGATAGCTCATTAGCTTAGTAACTAAATGGTGACTTTTATTTTCAATCGTGACAGAGTGGGACTGGTAGAGTGGCAGCTTGCATTAATTAAGGTTGGACTGCAACATATTGTTGCCAAGGGCACAATGTGACCAGGGCCATCCTCAGAAAATTTTGCAGGGGGGTTATGCACTCAATTTTGCTGACTGCCACATAATCGTCACTTGTCAGTACTAGTACTCGCCGAGTCTGGCCACTGGTGGGTGCTGACTCTCTTGGGTTGAAATCTCTTGTCTGCCAACTATAGAACAAATCGTGGGTTGAAATCTCTTGTCTGCCAACTATAGAACAAATTATAAAGCAATTATTGGGTGGGGTGTCTGATATCCCCCCCCCCACCCCCCACCCTAGCTCTGGCCCTGAATGTGACATTGCTATGGAGCTTTGACAGGGTTTCAAAGTGATTAATTTGTTATTTGTGGTGAAGTTGCTCTTTCTCCACCATTTTCCAATATCTTATCAATAATGTTTATGCTTAAGTCATCTGATAGAGCTTTCCCACCATAGATAGTTTTTTTACAATATATCTACTCACCATGAATTAAATAACAAGTTAATCCTTTGAAACCCTGTCAATGCTCCATAGCAATGTCACATTGTCACGTGCCCTTGGCAACAATATGTTGAGGTCCAAATATGCAGAGTTTCAAATGATGAAACGTCTTGGTTAATGCAAGCTGCAAGGTCAACTGCAAATGGTGGTATCACCCTCGTAACTGATGCAAATTGAAAATAAGAACAAACCAACTGAACCAATGCATTTTTGGCTTTTAGTGATTCATACTTTTAGTTAATGGCGTGCTTGACCTTACATGGCAGAGCTTAATTATCAATTAAAATATCAAAAGCTCAAATTCAAAGTTCAGACTGCTGAACCTGATGGTTTCACACATTGTGCCACAGTTGAACTTAGTTATTTGATAAAAGTAAATTAAAATGCATAGTCAACTAAGTCCTCAAAAAAACTGCTAAAAAAACAGTGTACTGTACCTGCAGGTGACATTGTAATATTGATGGAACTGCGCAATTTAGTGAAATTTCTACCAGGTCAATTTCAAAAAAGCGTTAGATCTAGCCACTGTAAATAATATACTGTAATTCATATTTTAGCTTGGGTAAGCTATTTCTAATATGTGATTTAAATCAGGCTTCATTACTCAGCTTTCAAAGTTTCAAGCTTTTGGGTCCTTATAAGACTCCCCAGATTTTACTCTCACTGGCTAACGATTCTAGTCTTTCACTCTTGGTCTGGAAATTTACTAATTGACAAAATGTTACTACAGTATATAACAGTAGCTTATACACAACCTGATCCACTAGTGTGTTTACTGATTATCTTATACACTAACCTCACCCACTGGCTACTTACCAAGATCTAATCTATCCGGTTCTTTTCTTTTCAGACCAGTTTTACGTATAGAAATTGAATTAGAAATAATGTCGATACCCCTTAACAAGGCACTCGGATTATATTCTTGCCCTATTCAACTTTTAAAGTGTATAAGAAATTTAATATCCACACCTTCATCTAAACTCATAAACAAATCAATTGAAACTGGAATATATCCTTCCAAATTAAAAATTGCTAAAGTTATACCAATCTATAAATGTGACGATGCTACTGACCCCAGCAATTATAGACCCATTTCACTTCTTTCGGTGTTCAACCGAATTTTTGAAAAAGTAATGTACCATCGACTTAAATTTTTTCTTGATAAATACAATATTTTATATGAGTCACAGTATGGTTTTCGAGACAAACGATCAACTCAACATGCACTAATTGACATTGTAAATCAAATTCAATTAAATATGGAAAAATGATTGTTTTCATGTGGTATATTTATTGACTTAAAAAAGGCTTTTGATACTGTAGATCATTCAATTCTATTACAAAAGTTACAACACTATGGGGTTAGGGGTGTCGTCAATGATTGGTTTTCTTCTTATCTTACTGACCGAATCCAAACAACACAAATTGGACCTAATATTTCAAAAAAAGAAAAAAATTTGTATGGCATTCCTCAAGGTTCTGTCCTTGGCCCCTTGCTTTTTCTCATATACATCAATGACATCTATAATTCTTCGGATAAATTTAGTTTTTACTTGTTTGCTGATGATACAAATCTGTTGTATGCTGATAGGAACCTCAAATCACTTGAAACTACTGTTAATGTTGAATTGATGAAAATATATAATTGGCTATCTGCAAATAAATTAACATTAAATATAAAAAAATCAAACTATGTCATTTTTCGCCCTTATCAAAAAAAGCTTGATTACCAAGTTAATCTCAAAATTTTTGATCATAATATAAACTCATTTATTTCTCTAGAATGTAAAGATTACGTAAAATATCTTGGAATTATTATTGATTCTAACCTTACTTGGAAAAATCATATTGATTAGGTTGCTTCAAAGATCAGCAAAACAATAGGTATCATCAGTAGATTAAGACACTTTGTACCGACGAGCACACTGCTAAATATCTATAGATCACTCATCTCTCCATACTTATCTTATGGTATAACTGTATGGGGTCAAGCTGCTCAGACACACTTAAATAAAATTTTGAAACTACAAAAACGTGCCCCTTCGACTAATTTATTTTGTCAATTACAGATCCCACGCCGTTCCCCTTTTCATTTGTTCAAACATATTACCTTTGAATATGCTTTATTTTAAATCAACTTCGATTTTAATGCACGATGTATTCAATAATTTGACTCCATCCAATATTTCAAAGTTATTCACATTCTCAAATGCGATCCACGCATATAATACTAGATCTTCATCATTCGGCAATTACTATATTAAGCACTCTAGATTAAACCAGTATAGCAAATCTTTTTCCAGAATTGGAGCCAAAATGTGGAACAACATTCCACTTAAAACACGTAATCTATCTAAAACTAGTTTCAAGAAAAAAATACAAGAAACATTAATTCAAATTTTACTCGAAGAGGATGCTTATGTTGACACGTCCAAATTAATACTTAAGATTGCTAATAGTTTTACTGCTTGAATACTTCATATACTCTTACCTACATGTTATCTATCAATTCCTATTTTAACTTCAAAAGTTCGTATATGTCTCTGTATGTATGTATGTATATATATATATGCATGTGTGTATGTGTGTATGTATGGGTATGTATGTATGTATACGTATGTATGTATACATTTAAATTTTGTTTTTTTCCCCCCTTGTTTACTACCCGCCAAGATTAGCTTTTGCTACCTGCGGGTTAGTATTATTTTGTAAATATTTTTATTATAAGCCAAATAAACCCTAAAACCCTAAACTGGTGTGTTACAAATACTGTCAGTATTAATGTTTGAGTACTTTTATTCCATGTGTGTTTACTGCTTTATATGCAATGTGAAGTGTGTCCAATTTTATAAAATGTGATGAATTGTGTTCATTTCAGATATCAAGTTCTTCAAAGGCGTATATACAAACACCAGCACATATTGGACCACCCAAGAAAGAAACGTTGACAACTAAAGCAAGTAAGAGAGATCAGCCAAATCACAGAAATGACACATCACAAAAAAAAATTAAAATTAAGATTTTGCACCTATAATGCTAATTTTCTGATACTGCATAGCCTTACCCTAATAGAACAAAAAAAATTATCAACCAAGATTGCCCATTAGCATTATGGGAATGGAATAATAATAGCAATATCCGTATGTTGATTATGGATAATTTTGTTACTTTATAATAAAAGGGCCCTAATTTGTTATACAAAACTAAATTCCCTGAAAATTTAATAATTACAGTTGGTCATAGCTGTCTGAAAGCTTAATTTCAATTAAAAATTGGGAAACATGTAAACGGCATTGTGCAAGTGAGCATTTAAAACACCCTCATTTTCGTGTCACGTGAGTCACATATTTCTCACAAAAAGTTTTTTCATTTCTTGTCCCTTTGAACTAATTCCCCAATTCTTTTATAAATTGGTCATCTGGCTAAGGGTTACCTATGCTAGAAATTATTATTAAATATGCTGAGTAGTTTCATCGGAAAATCACCCTCAAGTTTGGTCACATGAGTCACATAAAATCGACCGCAATATATAATTGTAAGTTTTGCACAAACTATCTTCTTGGAAAACTTGCCATTGACTTGCCTGAAGTTATCATCTCAAAGACTCAAACTATTGAATAATCAGCTTGCAGTGGCTTGTGGGCTACCTGTTTGCCAGGTTACTAAGTCAACAAAATTCATTTAACAGTATTTCCAGACAAATTCCAGTTTAATATTTTGTGAAATGAATCCAATGAATCCTAAGACAAAACCATTAAGTGCAGCAGAAAGGCAAAAGAGAAGAAGAGAAAAGTTAAAAAGGGAAGGGAAATATGAAGAGTACAAGGTGAAACATGCTAATACTGTTAAAAAATATAGAAAGAAGCAAGCTAACAAATTAGAGGCCCTAACTGCTGAAGAAAAAGTTCAGGTAGTTGAGGAAAGAAGAGACAAGGATAGGCTTAGAAAACAAAACAGCCGTAGAAAAGCAGCAGGAGTGCTGTTAACTCCTTCAGAGTCAGCTCGGAGCCCAGGCAGACCATATGGTCACAAAAGTTCTCTTAGTCGAGCTGTCAATATTGCTAAGAAAGCACTCCCAGCAAGTCCAAGAAAGCGGAGAACGATTTTAAGGAAACTAGCTGATGAATTTGGAAAAGATGAATTATTGACACCAAATCAACACAACCTATCACTCACAGCAGAAACAATACAGGCAGTGAAGAACTTTTATACACGAGATGACATCAGTTGAATGGCACCAGGAAAGAGGGATGTTGTCACTCTAAGAGGAAAAGATGGAAAGACGAAACTGCAAAAGCGACATTTGTACATGAGCCTCAAGGAAGCATATGGTATCTTCAAAATAGAAAATCCAAATGTGAAGATAGGGTTGACAAAATTTAGAAAGCTACGTCCTCCAAATGTCCTCCTTAGCTCACAGACACCATCAAATGTCTGTACATGTGTTTACCATCAAAACATGTTCCTTGCATTAGATGCAATAAACATTCATGTTCCTGACATACCGTCATATTCAACCAATTTTCCTGCCTTGTGTTTGCTCAGTGCAGAGAGTGATTTATGCTGGTTTGGCAACTGTTCACATGATGGTTGTGGATTTGAAGCCATGTACCCTTTGCCTGACACAGTAAAAAAAATTCCAGCCAAGTGGATGAGATGGCAAGAAGGAAGTGGACGACTGTCGAAGGTAGAAAACATTGGAACTGTCCAAGATCTGTATGATCACATTTGCTCCATGACAACAAAGTTCTTGCCACACTGTCACATCAAGCGCCTTCAAGCAAAGCAGTATGAACTGGACAAAGAATTGGCTTCAACACAGGACAGTAAGATTGCTGTACTTCAGATGGATTTTGCTGAAAATTACACATGCGTAGCCCAAGACGAAATTCAATCCGCTCACTGGAACCAAAGCCAAGTTACCCTGTTTACCACGGTTTACATGGCTAAAAGGCGAAGTAATGTCCAAGGTGGTAGTGAGCGATTGCATGCAACACACAAAGACCACAGTGATGGTATTTCTCGATGAAATACTTGAAACCATTCCTCCAGACATCAAAGAAGTGAGAATCTGGACTGATGGACCTTCCAGCCAGTTCAAAAACAGATTTGTTATGGAAGGCATGAAAGTTCTTTCGCAGAAACATAAAATCCCATTATATTGGAATTTCAGTGCGACAAGTCATGGGAAGGGTCCTGTTGATGGAATTGGTGGATGCCTTAAAAGGAAAGCGACGGAGCAAGTTAAGACCAGGCAATATGTCATAAATAATGCTGTCGACTTCTATGAAGCTGTGCAAGGATCTAAAATTGCTGTTACTCTCATCACAGCCGAGGCAGTTCATACCAGAGCGCAGCTTCTTGACCTTTCAGAGGTATTTGCAAATGCTGCACAAATAAAAGGAATTATTAAGTACCACTGGATTGGTATGGACAACGAGGGCGCCTTAGTTACCAAGAGATATAGCTCAGCATCTCCAATGTCCAACGAAGATGAATCGTCAGATGCCAATAGTGACAGTGAGTCAACTCAAGATGTTGTAACAATTGCAACAGAGATTGGTCACTGGTATGCTGTGTACTGGAGACCAAGTGATTAATGGTTCATTGGTAGAGCATTAGAGGCAGAGTTGGATGGGCTGGTTACCATGGAATTTGTGCATCAAACAGCAGCAGATGTCAATAGTTTTAGGCCAACAAATGATGTAGATGCAGTTCCTGTGCATGATATTTTGATGAAAATAGAATCACCAATGCCTGTTTCATCTTCAAGATGCTCAACAGTGAAGTTGACAGACAACGAGTTCCAAAGCGTTAAAGAAGCTTTTACAAACAAAGCCGAGAACGTTTAACTATAAGATTTAATGGGCTTAGGTTTGTTTGAACATGCATGCATATTTTTGTTAATTAATTTTTAAAAGAAGTTGTTAATTTTACATGGTTTAAACTGAGTTTAAGAATGATATTTGTCATTGGTCACGTGAGTCACATTTTTATGTCACGTGAGTCACATTACTTTGGTGTCGTTTACTGTTGAAATAAAACTGATTTCACTAAAATTTCCATTGAGTGTCATAAATAGTACCTTAATACACATGTCTTACAAAGTTAGAATGAACAAGAATTAATATATTACCAGGAAAATAATTAAAAGTACCATTGTGTAGGGTTTTATCATTTGTGGCTGTCACGTGAGTCACGCACTAACAAGTCACAAAATCAAAGGCTTGAAATAATTTTTTTAGGAAATTATTATTTCAACTTAAACACCTTCCTAATGCCTCTGTTTTGTAAAAGGGGTTTGACTATAGCCAATTTGGAAGTGTTGAAAAAAGTTTGTCTTAGCCATAAAATGTTGTGACTTGGTCACGTGAGTCACCATGATTTGGCTGAGATGATAAAATAGGACAAATTGAACTACTGATTTGAAATATAAATATTTTTTTAAGCAAAGAAAACATCCAATGATATTTGGACAGAAGAAGAAGTACCAGAAAGTGAGCAAGTTGACAATGATCTTGACCCAAGAGCGACACCAGAGTATGATTTACAAATATTACTACTATATATTGCTAAATATTATGATGCATTTTCTATTCTATAACACAAACATGACAGTATTAATATACTGTATGTAGCTTGGAGGTCTGGTGAATAGTGTTTCTCATGTAATATGACTGGCTGCTATTATTTTATTTCTATTTTAATTTCTATGTGAATAGCATTTCTATTTTATGGACAAAAATTATTCTTGCGGACAGTTTGCAATTGATCTATATGTACTGTACTATAATTTATCATTCATATACAGTGTCAAAGGTAAACAAACTAAACATCAATATCAAACTGACAGTGGGAACTGATTTTCAATTTCCTGACAGTGTATCAATGATTTAAATTTGCCCATTAGAATTATGAATGTTTTTTGCAATGTCTGGTATCCTGGCCTATGCCATCGATGACAATCGATGACTGGAAAGCCAATCGATAAATCAATGTCAATTGATAGCAATTATCTAATTGATATTCATTGGTATTTGCCAATCGATGACCAATTGATAGTCACAAAAATCCGTCAGTTTGCAATCATAACTATCGATTTTCCAGTCTTATAACTATCAAAGCAAAGAAATAGAACATAGACCAACCCGGCCAATAGCATCCCAATCAAGCCTTTTTTTTTCAAGCAATTACAAACAAAGTCGACCTGATTAAGATAATGACCAGTGACATTACCAACACTCGTAAAAAACAAAATGTCATTTTTGGTATTACCGAAACCCATCTAAATAATACCTGGTCAGATGTCGATGATGAACTTACAATCGACAACTTTCGCCTTATAAGAAAAGACCGCTCTCACTCAGGTGGTGGTGGAATCCTGGCTTATATCCCAAATTCAATAAACTTCCAACGTAGAACAGATTTGGAAAACACTCGTGATGAATTAATTGAAATAATATGTATTGAAATTTCATTTCGCATATCATCGTCGATAATGATTTGCTGGATTTATCGCCCTCCCAATAACCCTGTGTTATGGAGAGACGAACTTAAGAATGTCATGAAAGTGCTAGAAAACGAAAATAAAGAGGCAATTATACTCGGTGATTTTAACATTAACGCTTTAAATAAAACCCAATACAAACCCTTAAAACATTTAATGACATCGTTCCAACATGAACAATTAATTCAAGATATTACTAGACTTGCATCCAAAACTACAATAGATCACATATACACGTCACACCCTCAGTCGATACTAAAATCAGGAGTGATTGAAACCGGACTAAGTGACCATCACTCAATCTTCGCTACCCGAAAAATTAACCCAAAGGAAATAAAAACACTCAAACACCAGTCAATAACGTATAGGAACTTAAAGCATTTCAATATAAACCAATTCAACGAAGAAATAAAACAATTACCATGGCACCTGCTTGACAATATCGATGACGCGAACATATACCTTGATATGTGGAATGAAATGTATTTAAATACTTTAAGCAAACATGCTCCAATAATCGTAAAAAGAGTTAAATCTAAGCGCCTCCCCAAGTGGCTAACTAAAGAAGTACGGAATAATATAAAACTAAGAGACAGCTACCTGAAACAAGCAAAGAAAACAAATCTAGATAAAGATTGGACCATGTATAAACAGTGCAGAAACAAAATAGTTAATGAAATTAGCAAATCGAAAGCAGATTATTACACCAAACTATTAAACGAAAATATCTCTAAGCCAAAAGTGCTGTGGAAAATATTCAAGGAAGCTGCATCAGTGAAAACAAATTCAACTCCTGAATTTCTGCTTCTAAATGGTGTAAAATACACAGACCACCACGAGATAAGTAATATTTTCAACAACTATTTCGTGGACATTATCAAAGAAACAAGAAAAAAAATACCTTCCACCAATCAAACTGATTTCACAAAGCTTGAAATGTTCATTAACTCTAATATCTCCGAAAGCACATGCTTTAGTATACCGCTCATTACTGAAGAAACAGTCCTCAACTTACTAAATAACCTAAATGTTAATAAAGCTACTGGACTGGACGACATTGATGCATTTTTCTTGAAATCGGCAGCACCTGCCCTTACTAAATCCGTTACAAAACTATGTAACATCAGTATAATCAGTAGTGTTTTCCCATCTCTGTGGAAAGAAGCCAGGGTTACACCAAAGCATAAGAGTGAGTCGTTGTTTGAAAGATCGAACTTTAGACCCCTTTCTATACTCTCTGTTGTTTCCAAAATATTAGAAAGACATGTACATAACAGTTCATACAATTTCCTGCAACGTCACAGACTCTTCACAAAACATCAGCATGGTTTCAGAACAAACCACTCCTGTGAAACCTTGCTGCTGTGTCTGCACGAGTCTCTGCTCAATTCAATTGAGAAGGGAGAAATCAATGGCCTGACTTTACTTGATTTCTCAAAAGCGTTTGATATACTAGACCATAAAATACTACTAAAAAAACTCGAATTATATCATTTCAATCCAGCGACAATAGACTGGTTTAACTCGTATCTTTCAAACCGAACTCAAAAAGTAAAATTCAAAACGTGTTTCTCTGATGCATTACCGGTCAGTTGTGGTGTCCCTCAGGGGTCAATCTTAGGACCGCTTCTATTCATTTTATTCATTAATGATCTTCCACTTTTTCAAAATAATACAACGCCGTTTATTTTCGCTGACGACACATCATTACTAGCTTCCAGTCTATCAATAGCAGATCTAAACCTGAAATTAACAAATGACCTCAATCAAGTATCGAACTGGGTAAATGCAAATCTCATGTCCTTAAATTGCAAAAAAAGCAAAAGCATGAAAATTCTTTCTAAACGTAAATCCGACACTTGTGAAAACATTTTTGTTAAAATAAACAACGAAGTAATTGACGAAGTAAAAACATTTAAACTGCTTGGAGTACACTTTGATAGTGTACTTCAATGGGACGAACAGATAGCAAATATATCTCAAATTATAAGTAAACGACTTTTTTTACTCAAACGGATACGAAAAAATTTACCTCATCACTCTCGTATATTGTTTTATGAGTCGTTAATCTTCCCACACCTACTTTATTGCTGTACGGTTTGGGGGTGTGCTTCAAATGAAAGGCTGCACGATCTTCTAAAATTACAGAAAAGGTCGGCACGCATTATACTGGAAGCATCAACTGATGATTCGTCTGTCGAACTTTTTAAAATACTGAATTGGATTCCGATACACAGTCTCATTAAATTAAGAAAACTAATTCTGGTGTTCAGTGTACTAAAGAACAAAGCTCCATCGAACTTGTACGACCTATTCCAACTCGTTAAAGAAACACATAGCGTAAACACAAGATCATCATTAACAGATCTGAAAATTCCAAAAGTCTCAACCGAGTTTGGAAAAACAAAAAATTTCGTACAGTGGAGCTATGTTGTTTAACTCTCTACCAGACTACTTAAAAGACACTGAGAGAACCACCATATCTACATTTAAAAAAGAATTAAAAAACTATTTTTTAAAACAAAACAATAATGTGCTTCACCTAGAAGAATTTGCATGCGTATCTTGTAAATATAAACTAACCTGTAATTGCATAACACTAATTAATTGATACTAACTTTACACCCAACTGAAGGCCATCTGGCGGAATACATTTCATGTAAAAGATGTTTATACCTTCACTAAATAAAGACTATTATTATTATTATAATTGATGACTATCGATTTTCCAATTGATTCTCCAATTGATTGTCATCGATTTTTGAGAGTAGATACCAGGTTTCTTTCCGCCGAGACCACATCGGTCAGACCTAAGGCCGCTGGAAATCTGGAGTTGTTATTACCTATAAATGCGCCCTTAGCCAATCACGTCTCGCCAATCTCACGATGTCAATTTCCAAAGGATCAACCTTCGCGTTAAAATTAGAACATGTTTTCACAGCCGTTGTCTTGCTTAGACGCCAACGACTGTGCACTTGGTCACTTCGCGAGACATCCCGGGAGACATATAGCGTACATTCAACAAGATGTCAGAAAGTTCAGACGTTCAATTAACCATTCGCAACATTGTCGTCAAAGGATATTACGAGTGTTCCTCCGCGGTTAAAGTTTACTTATATAATTAAGATGTTACAAACACTACAAATATAGCTGTGGCAGTAGTAACATCTATATATTTAGTTCTAGCTCAATTAATTTGGCTATTGTTAGCAAGTTTACAGTTTGCGCGTGTAAATCTCGCACCTTATTTTAACGGAGAAAATGTTTATGCATAGTGTGAAGCCCAGAGGTCGTTTCCATAGCATACAGTTACTGAAAAAACTTTCACGTTTAGTTGAATGATGACGCCGTAGTACATGTATGGGTCGCGTGGCTCTCATCTTCGTTTAATTGGCCAGAAGCGATGAGGGTGAAAGAGCCGAACTCTGGCGCATTTAATGGTTTTCTCCGTGTTTTTCTGTTAGACGCCATGAAAATTACAACGTTTTATTTAAACGCGTTAAAAGTCGAAATGTATTATTTAGGCTTGTAGACATATAAGATCTTACAGATGATCTGTAAGATCTTATATATGTAATAAAGAGATACCAAAGAAAGATACAGTGACAGTTCCCAGTCTTTGAAACCGGCGTGTCATGATCATGTAAAATTCTTACTTTCTTTACGAAAGATATAGCGTTGCTTCTCAATTAAACAGTTGGGTACTTCGGTGCTATACAAATTGCAACGCGTGATAATTTGAAACTCTTTTTCTGCCTCGATAATGCGTGTGGCGCTCCTTGGATGGGTATATTACTGTAGATTGAAGTCGAAAAAATTCACAGTTGGTGAACACACGCGGTGTGATAAAACACGCATGACGTGCACACTGGTCATCAATGATTTAAATTTGCCCATTAGAATTATGAATGTTTTTTGCAATGTCTGGTATCCTGGCCTATGCCATCGATGACAATCGATGACTGGAAAGCCAATCGATAAATCAATGTCAATTGATAGCAATTATCTAATTGATATTCATTGGTATTTGCCAATCGATGACCAATTGATAGTCACAAAAATCCGTCAGTTTGCAATCATAACTATCGATTTTCCAGTCTTATAACTATCAAAGCAAAGAAATAGAACATAGACCAACCCGGCCAATAGCATCCCAATCAAGCCTTTTTTTTTCAAGCAATTACAAACAAAGTCGACCTGATTAAGATAATGACCAGTGACATTACCAACACTCGTAAAAAACAAAATGTCATTTTTGGTATTACCGAAACCCATCTAAATAATACCTGGTCAGATGTCGATGATGAACTTACAATCGACAACTTTCGCCTTATAAGAAAAGACCGCTCTCACTCAGGTGGTGGTGGAATCCTGGCTTATATCCCAAATTCAATAAACTTCCAACGTAGAACAGATTTGGAAAACACTCGTGATGAATTAATTGAAATAATATGTATTGAAATTTCATTTCGCATATCATCGTCGATAATGATTTGCTGGATTTATCGCCCTCCCAATAACCCTGTGTTATGGAGAGACGAACTTAAGAATGTCATGAAAGTGCTAGAAAACGAAAATAAAGAGGCAATTATACTCGGTGATTTTAACATTAACGCTTTAAATAAAACCCAATACAAACCCTTAAAACATTTAATGACATCGTTCCAACATGAACAATTAATTCAAGATATTACTAGACTTGCATCCAAAACTACAATAGATCACATATACACGTCACACCCTCAGTCGATACTAAAATCAGGAGTGATTGAAACCGGACTAAGTGACCATCACTCAATCTTCGCTACCCGAAAAATTAACCCAAAGGAAATAAAAACACTCAAACACCAGTCAATAACGTATAGGAACTTAAAGCATTTCAATATAAACCAATTCAACGAAGAAATAAAACAATTACCATGGCACCTGCTTGACAATATCGATGACGCGAACATATACCTTGATATGTGGAATGAAATGTATTTAAATACTTTAAGCAAACATGCTCCAATAATCGTAAAAAGAGTTAAATCTAAGCGCCTCCCCAAGTGGCTAACTAAAGAAGTACGGAATAATATAAAACTAAGAGACAGCTACCTGAAACAAGCAAAGAAAACAAATCTAGATAAAGATTGGACCATGTATAAACAGTGCAGAAACAAAATAGTTAATGAAATTAGCAAATCGAAAGCAGATTATTACACCAAACTATTAAACGAAAATATCTCTAAGCCAAAAGTGCTGTGGAAAATATTCAAGGAAGCTGCATCAGTGAAAACAAATTCAACTCCTGAATTTCTGCTTCTAAATGGTGTAAAATACACAGACCACCACGAGATAAGTAATATTTTCAACAACTATTTCGTGGACATTATCAAAGAAACAAGAAAAAAAATACCTTCCACCAATCAAACTGATTTCACAAAGCTTGAAATGTTCATTAACTCTAATATCTCCGAAAGCACATGCTTTAGTATACCGCTCATTACTGAAGAAACAGTCCTCAACTTACTAAATAACCTAAATGTTAATAAAGCTACTGGACTGGACGACATTGATGCATTTTTCTTGAAATCGGCAGCACCTGCCCTTACTAAATCCGTTACAAAACTATGTAACATCAGTATAATCAGTAGTGTTTTCCCATCTCTGTGGAAAGAAGCCAGGGTTACACCAAAGCATAAGAGTGAGTCGTTGTTTGAAAGATCGAACTTTAGACCCCTTTCTATACTCTCTGTTGTTTCCAAAATATTAGAAAGACATGTACATAACAGTTCATACAATTTCCTGCAACGTCACAGACTCTTCACAAAACATCAGCATGGTTTCAGAACAAACCACTCCTGTGAAACCTTGCTGCTGTGTCTGCACGAGTCTCTGCTCAATTCAATTGAGAAGGGAGAAATCAATGGCCTGACTTTACTTGATTTCTCAAAAGCGTTTGATATACTAGACCATAAAATACTACTAAAAAAACTCGAATTATATCATTTCAATCCAGCGACAATAGACTGGTTTAACTCGTATCTTTCAAACCGAACTCAAAAAGTAAAATTCAAAACGTGTTTCTCTGATGCATTACCGGTCAGTTGTGGTGTCCCTCAGGGGTCAATCTTAGGACCGCTTCTATTCATTTTATTCATTAATGATCTTCCACTTTTTCAAAATAATACAACGCCGTTTATTTTCGCTGACGACACATCATTACTAGCTTCCAGTCTATCAATAGCAGATCTAAACCTGAAATTAACAAATGACCTCAATCAAGTATCGAACTGGGTAAATGCAAATCTCATGTCCTTAAATTGCAAAAAAAGCAAAAGCATGAAAATTCTTTCTAAACGTAAATCCGACACTTGTGAAAACATTTTTGTTAAAATAAACAACGAAGTAATTGACGAAGTAAAAACATTTAAACTGCTTGGAGTACACTTTGATAGTGTACTTCAATGGGACGAACAGATAGCAAATATATCTCAAATTATAAGTAAACGACTTTTTTTACTCAAACGGATACGAAAAAATTTACCTCATCACTCTCGTATATTGTTTTATGAGTCGTTAATCTTCCCACACCTACTTTATTGCTGTACGGTTTGGGGGTGTGCTTCAAATGAAAGGCTGCACGATCTTCTAAAATTACAGAAAAGGTCGGCACGCATTATACTGGAAGCATCAACTGATGATTCGTCTGTCGAACTTTTTAAAATACTGAATTGGATTCCGATACACAGTCTCATTAAATTAAGAAAACTAATTCTGGTGTTCAGTGTACTAAAGAACAAAGCTCCATCGAACTTGTACGACCTATTCCAACTCGTTAAAGAAACACATAGCGTAAACACAAGATCATCATTAACAGATCTGAAAATTCCAAAAGTCTCAACCGAGTTTGGAAAAACAAAAATTTCGTACAGTGGAGCTATGTTGTTTAACTCTCTACCAGACTACTTAAAAGACACTGAGAGAACCACCATATCTACATTTAAAAAAGAATTAAAAAACTATTTTTTAAAACAAAACAATAATGTGCTTCACCTAGAAGAATTTGCATGCGTATCTTGTAAATATAAACTAACCTGTAATTGCATAACACTAATTAATTGATACTAACTTTACACCCAACTGAAGGCCATCTGGCGGAATACATTTCATGTAAAAGATGTTTATACCTTCACTAAATAAAGACTATTATTATTATTATAATTGATGACTATCGATTTTCCAATTGATTCTCCAATTGATTGTCATCGATTTTTGAGAGTAGATACCAGGTTTCTTTCCGCCGAGACCACATCGGTCAGACCTAAGGCCGCTGGAAATCTGGAGTTGTTATTACCTATAAATGCGCCCTTAGCCAATCACGTCTCGCCAATCTCACGATGTCAATTTCCAAAGGATCAACCTTCGCGTTAAAATTAGAACATGTTTTCACAGCCGTTGTCTTGCTTAGACGCCAACGACTGTGCACTTGGTCACTTCGCGAGACATCCCGGGAGACATATAGCGTACATTCAACAAGATGTCAGAAAGTTCAGACGTTCAATTAACCATTCGCAACATTGTCGTCAAAGGATATTACGAGTGTTCCTCCGCGGTTAAAGTTTACTTATATAATTAAGATGTTACAAACACTACAAATATAGCTGTGGCAGTAGTAACATCTATATATTTAGTTCTAGCTCAATTAATTTGGCTATTGTTAGCAAGTTTACAGTTTGCGCGTGTAAATCTCGCACCTTATTTTAACGGAGAAAATGTTTATGCATAGTGTGAAGCCCAGAGGTCGTTTCCATAGCATACAGTTACTGAAAAAACTTTCACGTTTAGTTGAATGATGACGCCGTAGTACATGTATGGGTCGCGTGGCTCTCATCTTCGTTTAATTGGCCAGAAGCGATGAGGGTGAAAGAGCCGAACTCTGGCGCATTTAATGGTTTTCTCCGTGTTTTTCTGTGTTAGACGCCATGAAAATTACAACGTTTTATTTAAACGCGTTAAAAGTCGAAATGTATTATTTAGGCTTGTAGACATATAAGATCTTACAGATGATCTGTAAGATCTTATATATGTAATAAAGAGATACCAAAGAAAGATACAGTGACAGTTCCCAGTCTTTGAAACCGGCGTGTCATGATCATGTAAAATTCTTACTTTCTTTACGAAAGATATAGCGTTGCTTCTCAATTAAACAGTTGGGTACTTCGGTGCTATACAAATTGCAACGCGTGATAATTTGAAACTCTTTTTCTGCCTCGATAATGCGTGTGGCGCTCCTTGGATGGGTATATTACTGTAGATTGAAGTCGAAAAAATTCACAGTTGGTGAACACACGCGGTGTGATAAAACACGCATGGGAGAAGAAAAGAGATCGGGAGAAGAATGAAAATCTGACGCGTCGCTATTCTATTCGAAAAATTTCTACACGTTTTAGACTTTATTTAGCAATTAATGTTTCTGTTTTGAACCCTCTAGTTTCGCGAATACCAATCGATACCAATCGATCACAATTAGTTCATCGATTGCTATTGATAATCGATACCAATCGATAGTCACAGAAAGTGATTATCAATCGATTAATTTATATCGATTGTTATTGATTGGTATCGATTACTATCGATTGCATAGGCCGGGCTGGTATAGGGCCTGTCCGCTACGCCATTAGTATCCGCACTAGGGTTGCGTTAACAAGGATACAGCAATTAAGGATAAACCACTTTGTTCTTTGCTCCGTTGGAAAGGTTTATTTTGCCCTTATTAATGGCTGAGGAACAGTAAAATACAACCACAGAAGCCTGATCTTATATGTAGATCAGCTCCAGGCAAGCCTAAACTCCCAACTAACTTGTAGCAATGTTGCCGAGAATTACCCTCTCCTAACAGAACTACTGTCCCACACAATGTGGTTGTTACAAATCATGAAAACCCAACTTAACATTTAGGCGCATTTCAATTTCCAAACATTTAAATTAGATATTATTAGAAAATTTAAAAATCTTTAAATACCTTACAGGTGTAGTGGAGCTATTGTACACAATTAAACTGGTTGTAAACCTTCTTTAAATAAGTATATTATTATTATTATTATTTAAAATACAGTACATCCATGAGAGTCTGGGAAGGAATACTGCTGTTCATTTCATTCTACAATTTGAGTACAAGGAACATGATTTCACAATGGGGCGTTTTATGGAACCATTGGAGCCTATCTAGCCACTGGTACATATATGCAGTAGTACCCAACCTTGTACCAAGGGTCTTATCTCTTCTGTGAGGTTGATATAGGTACACTGTACTTGCTACAATATTGCAAGTACGTCAACTCTGACAGGTTTTGTGCATGGAACTTCAGATGCCTCAAGCAAGATTTGAACTCTTTGCCACTGAGTTATTCAGGCAGGCAGGCAGTTGCAGGGAAAATGGCCAAATATATGTCATCCTGGCTAAGGAGGGCTTAGCATGTTTTACAGATCTTACAATCTTTTTCATCTGCATGCATGTAGGTATGACATATTGTTTAAACAAAAAGTTGCAGCGGAAGACATGTTTCTTGGAATGTCTAATCGGAATCCATCAACTGCATGCTGTGAAGATTTGAAGGTAAGCTTCTGTAGTTCATTGAAATCATATACTTAAAGAGTAAAAAATGCTTGCATGTGCAGAAATATGAAATAAATCATCACCACTATCATCATCGCTACCATGCACCACCATCAACATCGTCGTCACTATCACTATCAGTCACCATCATCGTCGTTGTCATTATAGTCAGTAAGTTACATGTATTCCTCATCCCAACTATTTCAAAACTTTCACCTTTGCCTCGGTTTTAAAACAAAATTTCTTTGTGTTCAAATAGCGTACCGTCCAAAATTGGCAAGTTAATTCTATTTCTCTATTGCGTTATTCAATTAGACTCGTCAAAAAGAAGTTGCCATGTCCTTCAATTTACTTTCTTGACTATAAATAACATTTGCTTAAATTGCCTTTTCAGGTTAAAATCCATTTACCAGATACAAGTTATTCTAATGTGCAGTTGAATGTCACTGATACTTATCTTGATTGTCGAACTTTAAAGTAGTAAGTATATATATACATTATATATGTTATTTGCCGGATGGGAAGTCCGTATAGATAAGTTTCCCGAGGTCTCAAAAACGGCCCGAGGACGCAATTATTATTATTTTTTTTTCTAATTATCCCGGTTTGGTTCTTTTGGTCTTCATCAGTGTATAGAGTGAACAAAAAAGGGAAGTCTGTGCTGTTTCTTTTGTAAAAGGAAATTAGATTTTAGGTCTCTTTCACGGATGAAAAACTCACTTTCAACATGTTCGGTTTCGTTGAACCCTCTCAACCCTAAATTCCCTTTTAGTATTTTACTCTGGCTAACGCCAGACGATTTTACTCGTCATTGGGAGGCCGCTAGGGTTGAAACAAGGGGTTGAAAGGGTTAAGTTCATTTTCAAACGTTTTTAGAATATTTTATGGTCTATAAAACACATTTAAAAAGTTTATCTCGAGCGGTCCGTTTGCGTTCATATTGTCTTTGGTTTTCCTTTCAAGAAAACTCAATTTGATTAGTTTATGTGCATAAATTAAAGTATATGTATAAATTAAATGTATTTACATGATTCGGCAGTGGAATTTTGTAAACTCAGGAAAGCATAAATAATCTAAAGCCGTACACAGTAGCAGCATAATGGTGAGCAGTCTTTTTCCTATAGTTCTTCTCTCTAAACTGTTTTGTGAAAATGCAGACAATATTTATGGAACCAAAATGTCCATTTTTTAGTAAACTTGGATTAGATTTTCCTCATGTTGTGGACAGTGAGAATGGCAAAGCACAGTGGGATTCAGAGAAAAATCTTCTGACTGTGACTGTACCAATGAGGAGAGAGTATGATTGTTTAAATTTTGATTCAAGATAATACTAATAACGTCGTTATGAAATATTTACTACAGTATTTTTAATATATTCAGTCTTCAGTACTATAATTTATTAAATTAAATGTAAAAAAAACGTAACGTAATGTAATGTAATGTAATGTAACGTCATGTAATGTAATGTAATAAAATAATGTACAGAAATAATTGTCATTCTGAAGGAACTCGTCGAAGTTTGAAGGAGACTGGGAAAAAACACTAAAGATCGTTACAGACGTCAGACGCATATAATATAGTAATCTCAAACTCATTAATAATTCATGAGATAATCAGCCAATTACAATAGTTCATTCAATCACCTGATTGAAGTTGGATACTCCAGTAAAGCCCAAGATATTAGATGAAAATCGGTGTTCATCTAATTCTAAAGATTTCAATTATTTATGCACGATAAACAAGTTGTTGTATGAATAAATTTTACACACACTCCTGAATAGAATCTCATGAGGGTTTATTTTAATTGCATTCTCCACTTGAAATCGCTCGATTGAGATGCTATATCAACAACTCGTTTATCGTGTTTCATCAGGGGAATCCAAACAGTCGAAAACAATAAAACCACTCGATCTTCGGCCTCGTGCTTTCATCGTGTTTGGATCCCCTGATGAAACTCTCAAACTCGTTGTTGATATACTCGTTGTTAGTAGTTGCAGATGCTCAAACATACCATAGTTCCTAGAATTACATTGTCTGGAGACGCGGCGAACATCAGAGCGGTTAACAATGAACTACAATTGAGGGTGGCAAATAAGGTGCACATGCAAATGCGGGTGGTGGTGTAGAGATGGTACTTTATTACCGTTGCGTGTCCATGGACTGATCATCGAGGAACACAAAAAATTGTATGACAAAAAGGGATAGAAAATATGCGAAGCAACTGCCCTCGCAAAATTATTGAAAAATAAAAATTCAGGCACTTTCCGCTGCAAATTTCGGGTAATTTGGAATATGTAACGCTGTGGAATGTTCAAGCAAAATCCATACGTTGAATTAGTACACTACATATTGTAAGACAATACTAACAAGTTAATTAAGGTGGAAAACTATACTTAGAAAACGTCACGTCATTTTATAGAAACTAGTATTTACTCTGGCGCCGATTTCGTTCCATGACATTGAATTTTTTATGGCCATTGACACTGTTGCTTACCAGTGGATGTGCAGAATAGTATAGTATCGAATAGTAGAAGAATTTATTTTTGCCAATAAGAAATCACAATGTTAAAAATATATTTATAAGGAAAACATTGAAATAAAGAAAACTAAAGCATTGGCTATTTAGAAATAGCAAAGCTAATCTTGCTAAATGGAATAGTATAGATAGTTTTAATACACAAGAGAAAAAAGAAAAAAATATGATTACAAATCTGTTTGAAAAATGGGTAACGCTTTTTCTTTGGTCAGTGTTGAAAACGTCTTAAACTGGAATTAATTATAAAAATATTAATTGTTACATTTAATTACACGGTAGGCTTAGTTATTCTATTAACTGGTTGGACAGAAAAATATTGACAGGAATTGCTAAGATTTGGACTGCAAACAGAATACTTGAAAAATTTCCATTGGTGAACTGCTGCACCTTAAAAAACAAAAAAAAAGCATCGGTCAGAGAAACGTGATTATTTAAGCAGCAAGCCTCGAAATTAGTGTCGGTCACCGGTCATTGACTGGTAAACTTATCCAGTTTGTCCGGTAAATATTGTTGCTTACCAGTCATGCATGACCGGTATTTTTTTCCTCAAAAAAAAGCTAGTGAAATCGGGGTTTTTTGTTTCGGAAAATGTTGCTTTTATAATCGTTGCAGACGTTCAGTTTTGGGAAAATCGGATGTCTCGCTGGCACTACACCTTAACACAGCACACGCGGATGCTCGCACTACGCACCTTAAAACTGCGTAAGGAGATGTCAAACCCCAAAAGCACTACGCATATTCATCCAAATATAACACCTGCATTTCAGACGATACTTCATCGCACATAGCAGCAGTCCAACTCTTATTCTTTGTTTCGTCTTTTTCTTGCCAAAGAATAACATATTTTTTTGAGAATTGTGATGTTGTTCAATAAGTAAACTAACTTATACCAGCTACACAAGTGCACGTTGCATTTAAACGTTAATAGACAATAAGTGAAAAAACAAATATGACTGGTAACAAATCTTCCGTGACCGGCAAATTTCATTTCTTACCGGTCACAATGACCATGCGTAATATTTTAAGGTTTTGTATGTCAACCTTTTTATCAGGTCAGGACACATCGTAAAAATTACTCTGATTGCATTATTTTGTTAACACTATATATGTAGTGTTTTTTGTAAACTAAGCAGTATATTCTTGCTATATAAATACAAACCATATTCTCCTTTAATATTAGCAGCAACAATGGCACCATTGAAATTAGGATAGTATTTTGCAATGCGTAGAACTGCATCTTCAGCTGCTTTGGTTGGACTCATTCCATTTCGCATGTTTTCAACAGCTTGATAACTGTAAGAACAAAAGCTTAGATGTATATAACGATACATAAAGATAGTTTGGACACGAGCGTGTGTTCACTAACTAGAGGTTTTACTGTAGCAGACATTTTACAACAACGATGTTGATAATAAAAAATAGGCACGCTTGGACGTACATGTATCGGACTGATTCGGGATGTCATCAGAAAAACCTTTTGAAATTTGATTGGTCCCGAGTATTCTATTGTTACTTAACTAACATCGGAAAACCTTGCATGCCGACATAGTATCTACTCGCATGCGCAGTAGATACAACAACAATTATAATAATAATGGTATATTTAATCTATAATAATAATAGTATATTTAATTTATAATAATATGTAATTATAATTATACAATAATACATTATATTTGATAATTACAAACGTTGAATTACAAAATAACTTTTTTCATAAATACCAGTGTGCACGTCACGCGCGAAAAGTGCATGAAAAAAGGTTTATTAAAATCATTTTCATCTTTTCCTTTCTTTATATCTGTGCCTTGTTTTTGACTGATATTTCGAAATCTAAATATGTTTGTGCTCAGTTTACATATTATAGAGGGCCGGCCAAGGCTTCAAAATATTACTTTTGATGGCATTTTTTGTTACAAGCAGGCAACCATGCTAAATCATATCGGATAGTGTATACTTTGAAGGTGAGGGGTGTTGGCAGTCGTGATTATTGATTTATATACTAAAATTTCGAGCTTTTTGAAAGCACAATGTGATGGATGGGATATCTGTAAAGCGATGCCTATTTACGTTTGTGTATTATTATTTGAATTACAAATTCAGAATGCTATCAAATCAGCGTGCCTGAAGTTCTGATTATTCTAATTCGCATAGCTCACAATTATAAGCAAACAAGAAACATGGCGCAAATTCGCCTAAATATAACACTTAGAAAGAAGAACAGCCACAACAATCTGAAAACTTTTTGTTACAAGCAGGCAACCAGCATAGAAATGTAGCTTAGACATTGATCAAGATGACTAGGCCGGTTACTTTCCGTGTATCACAAGATAGTACTGTTGAACTAGCCTGCGTGCAGACTTCTCCCGTTTCCGCAGGCTACTGTTGAACCAGTGAGTTAAATGTCTAAGGATATTATGAGCAATACTCTACTATAGTACAAAAGCTCAGCTTTATAACAGTAGATAGATGGCGGTATAGGCAAATTACCAAATTAAAACGAAGTAATTTACGAATATGAGACTTTCCTGTAGCTACCAGATCTAATAAATTTCTGATTCTTGGCAAGCTTACCTTTTTGTGGCCTTTCTTCGAAGTATTATATTTAGGTGTATTCACGCCATATTTCTTGTTTGTTTATGATTGTGAGTTATGCGAATTAGGTTAAGCAAAACTAGAGGCACGCTGATTGGATAGCATTCTGAATTTAGCTAATTCAAACGTAAATAGGCAGCACTTTACAGATATCCCATCCATCACATTGTGGTTTCAAAAAGCTCTAAATTTTAGTATATAAATCAATAATTACGGCTGCCAACTACGATTTAGCATGGTTGCCTGCTTGTAACAAAAAAAGCCATCAACGGTGTTTTTGAGACACTTTTAACGAGGTTGGCCGGCTGGCCGTCTATTATGAATCTTGTCATACAAACTTACAAGAGACTCTTGTCTCTTGTTTATTTGTTGTCCTTTAATATATGAACTTATGTTATACCAACCTTGGTAAAAACCTCATCATAATATCTCCATCACCAGTTGCAGCTGCTCCTCCTACTTCACTGTCAGCGTAAGAACCAGCCCCAGCGATAGGAGAGTCACCAACACGACTAAACACAATTAAGGCAGATGGCTTTAAAGCCCTAATCAAACGAATTTCTGTGGCGGTCGTTCGAACACCCAAATTAACAAAATAAAGGTTTCGTGAGTGTTTTAGACAAGTTTTAACTTTGTCACGGTACATGATAATTTCGGGAAATTATTCAGAGCGGCTGGCTGATATAGCGCGCCCTGAGCGCGACTGCCAACTTGCGATGACTTGCGTTCTCGTTTGATTAGGGCTTAAGGCTCTACTAATTGAAAATTTTGGCAATCGATTAAAGTGTCTATGAAGTAAATAATTGTTGGCATTTTTGGTCGTTTTAATGACTGGAGCCTGGAAGCAGGGGCGTAGCGTGTGTGTGTGTGTGTTGGGGGGGGGGGGGGGGGTTGACACTTTTTTTAAAAACTTGTCGGTAAAACAGAGATCCTGTAGAGAAAAACGTGATTTGTGATCATTCATAGTAAATTTCAAGATAATCTGGTATATGTATAGTCTTGGGCTTTCGATAACAATGCCTTATGACGTACGCAAATGACAACTATATGCATAAGAATTTCAATAAATTTCAGCAGCAATCGTCCATTTGCGTACGTCATAAAACATTGTTACCAAATTTCTCCAAAAACAAACTATTCATGGCAAACTTTGAGACATTCACAGCTCGACGACAATATACGCCTCAGTGAGTGCTCCTAACATATGTTCCTTCTCTTTATTAAAACAACAAAAAATACCAAATATATTTTTCATTTCATGGACACTTTAGGATAAAGATACTTAAAGATAAATATTTAATGAAGACTGTGTATGATAATGATTGTGACGACATGATAGTCTTCTACACTGACAAACATGAACGCATAAATCACTGCAGACTGAAAGCCAGCAACGAGATGAGATCGGCGGCTGGCTTTCTGTCTAAAATCACTGCAGTTCATGTTTTAAAAATTACATAAGTTAAGTTTGTAACAACAAGATACTCTACCCAGAAATTTTATGACTTAATCCATTAGTTGTTGTTCCTGTGGCCACATGTCCAGATTTGTCAATTGCAATCATTCCTATATAGCGGAGAAAAACATTTAAATGAACATAACCGTAGTTGAAACAGAAACTATGGCTGAACATTTAGACAACTGAGTACATGTACGTTAACTGAGACATCCATACCTATAGTGTCATGATTAGACTCGTGTACAAATATGGTGCGTTGGCCTTTTTCAACGAACTTCCTATATATCCAAAAAAATGCAAGTAACATAATTTAACCCATTGCTGCCTAGGATGTTGGAGGGTTCTCTTTTCGACGAGTAAAATCGCATTAGACAGTAAATATAAAAGACCGTTTTTGGCCAGCTCAAGCAGGATTGATGTACACAAAGGCGTATACTTTTCAGATTATTTTAATTATTTTCTTAGAATTATTTCAAAAAGTGCACATGACATAAAACTTTACCCCAGTTTTTTGTAATTTTTAAGAACACTTAAAATAATGAAAAATGGCTTTTACATGCCATTTTTTCAGCACTGCATATTACGTTAAAACTGCACTTCCCTTATCCAATCAGAGTTGAGAGTTTTTTTCATGTATATTATTATAATTACTTAAAGGTAAGTTATTATAAATCTTCCATACCTTGTTTGATCAGGATGATAAGGACCACATGACGTTTTTGGATCTGGGAGAACGCTCTAAATTTAGGGTATTAGTTTGTTTGGGTATACTAACATACAGCAGTATTGTAAAATGAAATGAAATCGGACTGTATGGAGTCTTTTCAGTTACAAATAATGACTTACAACCAATGCCTCAATTTGGTGGTGTGTAGAAAAATGATTCAGCTTCCAACCCTAATATATTTGATTCACTTTCAAACTTGGCAATTCAAAACTAGACACAGACACGGAATATTAAAAAAAGGATTGGCGTCTCTGTTTCGTGTGAACAACCGAGCTTTGAAAACAAGAAACTTCGTGCGCACCAAGATATCTCAGAGCGACGAGTTATTTCTGAACCTTCGGAGATATCTCATCAGTGTGAACAGGATTTTAAAAAACTCATTAATAATTCATAAGGAGAATACAAAAGAGTACCATGTCGGTGGTTTTACACCTAATAAAACTTATTGACGTCGGAAAGAATACTAATGACTGTAGAATTTTATATAAAATTATCATCCTTATTTGCAATTGAGTACATCAAAGCGAAAACAACCCGAATGACGGAACGGTCGCGAGAATTTTTAGAGTTGATAAAACACGTGCTGTGAGTGCTTTAACATTACCTAATTAACCTCATTAATAATTCTTAAAATACTCATTAATATTCAATAGACGTTTTGACTAATCGGATGACCTTCTTTGGACACGTGAGTAGGCTTCTATACTCAATAAAACACTCGACATTTCTAAAGCCCGGGGAGGGATTTGAAATCGGCCCCAGGGAAATAGTGGGTTACAATAGAAGAACAATGGAATGCAAATCAACATGAAGCATTATATAATCGCACATGTGCCATTATATAATGCTTCATGTTCATTTACATTTCATATGAAATCAAACGAAAACACACCAATATTTTATTTTAACTCAGGAACACAACAATAGTATTTACAAAGCCAACCGTCCATTCGAATCACTCCAGATCACAGTCATAAATCCTATTAAGCCACAAAATGCAAGTCATTTTAAAATAGTCGCTTTTAACTATAACCTTGCATCGCCTTGATTTAGCAGTCGAATAGCGTTTCCACTTTCGCCTAAATGCCGTTGAAGACCCGCAGCAATCATGTACAAACGTCTCCCCGGATACCTCTCTCCGTTAACCTTGACCACTTCCTGGACAAATTTTGTCAGCCCAAAGTTTAACGTCTCGGCACTCATATTGGCGATATTCGTATCCAATGTCTGCACTTTGTCGATGTCAATTTTAAACTCGATGTCAATTTTAAACGAACGCTGCTCTATACAGGGATCTTTGTTGACTCGTTCAATTTGCCATTCGGAAAAGAGTTTGAAAGCCCACTTTGTAGAGCATCGTGTCGACTTAGGGATACACTCTTCCAATATCTGTTTTTCTTCCTGTTCAGACTTCGGTGGCCTGAACCGCCGCTTTGGAGGCATGTTAAATCGTTATTCACTTTGGAGCACTTGAAGGACTAGTTTAGTTTTAGAAGTTTTAGAAGTTTAGTTTTAGAAGGACAATTTCACGTCAACAAAAATTCTTGATGTTACGCATTGTAATTACTTATCCATTGTAATTCACTATTATTCTCTCCACCCCCAGATGAACTAAACTTTCATGTTTTTTCCATCTCGATTGGTCAAAACGTCTATTGAATATTAATGAGTATTTTAAGCTATTCAAAACACTCGTGGCACGTGTTTTAAATAGTACATAAAGAAAATTTAAAATAAATGCATGTTTTTTTAATGATGCAGGTGTTGTTAGGGGGTGGTGTTTACACGAGGCTGGACTGAATTTTGCATTTCGGTTTTTGTTTACATGAGGCCGGCCTTGAAACTATATAGGCTTGGTTTCGCTGTTACTCCAAGATTTATGTCAATTGCCTTACAGCTCGCGTGACCGCCGGAGAATCGTTATTTTATGTGGATTTGACACCAATCTCATTTAAAACAACGTATTGAGTTTGAGAGGTGAAAGTGCTTCAGTTCGGTCTAGCAGGCGACCTGAGATTAGGCCGGCGTGAACTGAAACCCAGGCCGGAGTCATGAAAACGATCTATAGTAAAAACACTACAACCGACCCGAAATCAGTCCGGCCTGAGTTCGAGCCGGCCTCATGTAAACACCCCCTAAATCGGATACAAATTCGTCCCTGATTACATAAACTTTCCGATCTATTTTCTCAACTTAAACAACTTATACCTTAAAGATAAATCTTGTTAAAGTCATATTGTCATAATGTAAATGCCCATACAGTTCCGCCGTTCATATTGTTTATATTACATACATTACCAGTGTGAGTTCAAAATGTGGTTAAAACGACATAGAATAGTTATAAATGAGTGACAATGCACGCGAGTAAACGTAATCAACTGACTACTTATTTTAGCAAGAAATACTGACAAACCTTCCAAAAATTAGGTTGGCACTTGTTTTGTTTCCATTCCTTCCAAATATTGCTAATTAAACAAATAATAATCAAGAGAATTACTACTACACAAGATCTTCAATCTTTGGTCTTCTGAGCAGCATGTTTATAAAAACAGTCATGTGGGCTGGACTTTTGAAAAGAAGAAACTTGTGATGAACGAAAATTTTGTAATAAGGAACAAAATTTTTATTGCGTCATGAGTCATCTATACAAACGGAGCAACCCGATTGGCTGATAATGAAAATAATACGGCGGTTCTGATTGTTTTTGCCTGCGTGTTTGTAAAAAAGATTCCCAAATTTCGAAAAATTCAAGATGTTTTGTATAAAACAAAAAGATTCAATTTTCCGTGTGTCTGCAGTCGAGTTTCTTTTTGTCGAAATTTCCGATGTTGTTGATGACAAAAATCGTTTATATTGCTTGAGTACATTAGTGAGTATGGCTTTAAATAAAAAAGCAAGAATTAAAATTATGATTTTTTGTTGCCCTTACCCTTTAACCAGGAAATAATTGGTCCAAAATGCATCTGAGACAACCAATTAAATCTGGTTGTTTCAACCAGTCAATTTCATAAATATATCTAATTACTGCACAACCTACATTGACGCATTGGTCTCCAAACTCTGTTCTTTAAATCCCATTTGTTTTGCAAATTCTTTTGCTAAAAGACATTTAGTAAAATAAATCATTAGCCATTCGACATACTTCAAACTATAAATGCAAAATAACCCTAAAACATATATAACATATTGAACTATCTAGTAATTATTATATATACATCAACTCACAAGTATTAAAATCTTACCGTCGTCACCAACCAGTAAAGTATTTTCTGTATGAACCATAACACTCCTAGCCACAGATATTGCACTTCGAATATTTTTTAAGCATCCCACTGAACCAACATCATGGGAATCACTAGGTTAAAAGAAAAGCAAAGTTGTATACAAGAAGTTCAAATGTAGAAAATGAAATGAATAAAGAATAATTAACAGAAAAACTCACTTATAACCCTTTGCTTACCACGAGTATCCCTCGTCTAATAAAATCGTCTGGCGTTAGTCAAAATAACCATATTCAGATTGGAAAGTCCCGTTGGCGTTGACAAATAGAGTTAACCAATTCCAAGAAGCTTTTTGAGGTCCCTGACCGAGAGAAAAAGTCTAGTAGTGAAAGGGTTAAGGGCAAGGAAATCTCGTAAATTTACAAAACACAACTCATGCAGGTTTGAAAATGGCAACTTCGTCAACAAAGTATACTAAAACACCGCAAACTACATTAAAAACAGATCAGAGATATTTTATATGATGAAAGCAAAAGGTGTCTACCATACAAAAGTCCAGTTCAATCAATCAATCAATAATTTATTCAAGGTACCTAGCCCAAAAAAATTAGTGAATAAAAAAATTATTCAGTTTCTCTTTGAAAGTCCGAACTAGCCTGAGAAAATCACACGCTATCTCAGCCATGGGCCCCCTTCTGTTTGAAAGCGGGAGTGGAGTGGCGCCTGAGCCAGCCTAAGTACGAATATCCGATGATCCGATCAACCTAGCTACGCGTTCACCGTACTCCTGGGATGGCTCTCATTTTGTGACCGGCCCTAAAATATTTTTTCCCCCGGCTCTGGGAAGGTTAATCCGGCACTGCCTATGATCTACACTGTATTTAACAAATTTAAAAATCAGGGTCCTTGTAGGAGAATCCAGAGGTTAGCCCTATGTGAGGATCCACTTACCTAAATACATTGAAGGTACATAAAAAACTTCCTACTTTAAATTAATTACAGAATATAAATTTAATAAAATTAAAAATATATAAATAAATAAATAAATAAACAAATAAATAAATAAAAAACAAAAACTGTGTCACGTCGTTAATTCTAACAAATATGGTGACTAATACATGTCCATATGCAGCTTAAGCTGACTTTTGAATTCGTTTATACTATCTACTTCAACAACGGTACTTTGTAAACTATTCCACGAACAAATGATTCTTACGAAAAATGAATACTTATAACAGTTAATTCTAGGTAATTTGGTGTATAAAGTGTATTTGTGATTAGCTCTAGTCTTCTTGATGTGTCTATATTCTAAAATGTCACTAAATATTAAGCCATTAAAGCCAAATACTGTCTTGTAACATTCTACCAGGGAAAGATATTTTCTACGTTTTTCTAATGTGCCCATTTTAACATTTTACAGCGTTCGTGGTACGGCATTTCACCACGTTTCTGTTTCAGAGCTATTCTCGATGCTCTTCTTTGAATACTCTCTAAGGCTTGCACATCTTTAACCAGATAAGGGGACCACTGCGTACTCTAAAATAGGTCTCACCAAAGTTTGTATAACATCGCAAAAATGCTTGTGTTAGAGGATCCGACAGTCCGCTTGATCAGGCCCAAAATACGATTGGCTTCGTTAATAGCAGTGGTGACTTGATCACTCCATGACAAATTTCTTGTTATAATTACACCAAGATCTTTGAATTGGTTAATCACTTTGAGTTTCTTGCCTGATAAATAGTACTCGAGTACTGTGAGATCTCTTTGGTGTGTTATCCGCATAACGTCGCACTTTTCAGGGTTTAGTCCTGATATCCAATAAAAGTTTCACGTTAGAAAACTATTTACTTTTAACTCAACTGCCAAAAAACAAAGCATGTCAAAATATGAAAAGCCTAGAGCAGCTTCACTATCTCTTGATACGGCAGTACATCAGTTTTAGCTTTTTCATGGTCGTGTGTAAAATACTGCGGAATGAGGAATGAGTGTTTAATGACGTCATCACACACAGATAGTTGCAACGGTTGATCGATCATGTTGTCAAGTGAAATTTCGAACGTTGCTATGTGATTTGGCTTGTTGTCGGAGTTCGACAATGGATAACGTTATTGAAATAAGAGTGGAGTATAACTATTATAATAAAAATCGAGTGACTCCAATATTCATTGCAAATGATGACTTGTTATCGTTGACATTCGAAGGATTTTTAATATGGACTGGTATTGAAAGAAGTTCCTCCGTTTGACGAAGATGTCGTCGGAAGCCGTGTCACTTCGAATGACAATTGTGGACGAAAACAGTTCTGAGGTTGACATTTCTACCAAATATTTTTCATCTCAGATGTTTTCGTTTCTAAATAAAGGAATGAAGATGCTTTTCGTCTGTGTTGCAGCGGCAGAATCGCCACTCGCGGTTAGTAAGACGTACACATTTGGGACTACGGCAGAGGAAATATTCAGGGAACGCGCGATGTCGGTAAATTTGCCAGGGAAGACTCCGGGAGCTGGGTCTCCGCCTTCAAGAATTATTTTATTTACACTATTAGTGACCTCAAATCCTTCGAAAATATTTTGGCGCCATATTTTGTTGTTTCAGTTGACCCTTGCAACATTCGAAATTTCACTTGACCACATGTTCAATCAACCGTTGCAACGATCTGTGTGTCATGACGTCATTAAACACTCAACCACATTCCGCAGTAATCCATCACTCACGTCCGTGATACAAGAAACTATTTGCTTTCGATATTTTTGTATAGAACAATCAAGAAAACGCGCAACCTGTTTGCTTCATTTGTGTTCTTGCTGCTGAACATTTTATCTAACCAACGCCAGACAATTTTATTTGTGTAAAAAAAACCCGTCAAGCCACACATTAAAGGGTAAAGAGTATATACTAAATAAAATAAAGCAAAGCAAAGCAAACTAAAGTAAAGTAATAAAATGTTAAATGTTAAACACACCCATCCATTATCATTGCATCCAATGTAGTTTCACCATCTTCATCTGGACTAAAAATGCCAAGTAATACAAATCATGAATTTACAAGCAAATAAAATTAATATTCATTATAAAATCATACCAATTGCAAAATAGTGTGTTTACTTGATTAAAGGCCACCATTAATATAAACACCCTTCTTGAACAAACGCATTTCTTGAATACAAACAACTCTTGTATTTACATATTTATTGAATGAGACGTGCACGTTTTAAAGAGCCTTGTACCCTTAGGTGTTACGTGAATAAATAAAGTATGATCTTATTAACACCTCTCTCTAATAAACACCCTTCTCTAATAAACACTCTTCTCTAACAAACACCTCTCTACAATAAACGTCCCTGTCTAATAAACACTCCTCTCTAATAAACACCCTTCTCTTAACACCCCCCTCTAATAAACACCCCTCTCTAATAAACACCCTTCTCTAATAAACACCCCTCTCTAATAAACACCCTTCTCTAATAAACACCCCTCTCTAATAAACACCCCTCTCTAATAAACACCTCTCTCTAATGAACACCCCTCTCTAACAAACACCTCTCTCTAACAAACACCCCTCTCTAATATACACCTCTCTCTAACAAACACCTCTCTCTAATAAACACCCCTCTCTAACAAACACCTCTCTCTAATAAACACCCCTCTCTAATACACACCTCTCTCTAATAAACACCCCTCTCTAATACACACCTATCTAATAAACACTTCTCTAATAAACACCACTCTCTAATAAACACCCCTCTCTAATAAACACCTCTCTCTAATAAACACCTCTCTCTAATAAACACCTCTCTCTAATAAACACCTCTCTCTAATAAACACCTCTCTCTAATAAACACCTCTCTCTAATAAACACCTCTCTCTAATAAACACCTCTCTCTAATAAACACCTCTCTCTAATAAACACCTCTCTCTAATACACACCTCTCTCTAATAAACACCTCTCTCTAACAAACACCTCTCTCTAATAAACACCCCTCTCTAATACACACCTCTCTCTAATAAACACCTCTCTAATAAACACCCCTCTCTAATAAACACCTCTCTCTAATAAACACCACTCTCTAATAAACACCCTTCTCTAATAAACACCTCTCTCTAATAAACACCTCTCTCTAATAAACACCTCTCTCTAATAAAACACCTTTCTCTATTTAACACCTCTCTAATAAACACCTCTCTCAAATAAACACCTCTCTCTAATAAACACCTCTCTCTAATAAACACCTCTCTCTAATAAACACCTCTCTCTAATAAACACCTCTCTCTAACAAACACCTCTCTCTAATAAACACCCCTCTCTAATACACACCTCTCTCTAATAAACACCTCTCTAATAAACACCCCTCTCTAATAAACACCTCTCTCTAATAAACACCACTCTCTAATAAACACCCTTCTCTAATAAACACCTCTCTCTAATAAACACCTCTCTCTAATAAACACCTCTCTCTAATAAAACACCTTTCTCTATTTAACACCTCTCTAATAAACACCTCTCTCAAATAAACACCTCTCTCTAATAAACACCTCTCTCTAATAAACACCTCTCTCTAATAAACACCTCTCTCTAATAAACACCTCTCTCTAATAAACACCTCTCTCTAATAAACACCTCTCTCTAATAAACACCTCTCTCTAATAAACACCACTCTCTAATAAACACCCTTCTCTAAAAAACACCTCTCTATAATAAACACCTCTCTCTAATGAACACCCCTCTCTAATAAACACCCTTCTCTAATAAACACCCCTCTCTAATAAACACTCCTCTCTAATAAACACCCCTCTCTAATAAACACCTCTCTCTAATGAACACTCCTCTCTAATAAACACTCCTCCCTAATAAACACCCTTCTCTAATAAACACTCCTGTCTAATAAATACCCCTCTCTAATGAACACCCTTCTCTAATAAATACCCTCTCTAATAAACACCTCTCTCTAATAAACACCTCTCTCTAATAAACACCCCTCTCTAATAAACACCTCTCTCTAATAAACACCTCTCTCTAATAAACACCTCTCTCTAATAAACACCTCTCTCTAATAAACACCTCTCTCTAATAAACACCTCTCTCTAATACACACCTCTCTCTAATAAACACCTCTCTCTAACAAACACCTCTCTCTAATAAACACCCCTCTCTAATACACACCTCTCTCTAATAAACACCTCTCTAATAAACACCCCTCTCTAATAAACACCTCTCTCTAATAAACACCACTCTCTAATAAACACCCATCTCTAATAAACACCTCTCTCTAATAAACACCTCTCTCTAATAAACACCTCTCTCTAATAAAACACCTTTCTCTATTTAACACCTCTCTAATAAACACCTCTCTCAAATAAACACCTCTCTCTAATAAACACCTCTCTCTAATAAACACCTCTCTCTAATAAACACCTCTCTCTAATAAACACCTCTCTCTAATAAACACCTCTCTCTAATAAACACCTCTCTCTAATAAACACCTCTCTCTAATAAACACCACTCTCTAATAAACACACTTCTCTAAAAAAACACCTCTCTATAATAAACACCTCTCTCTAATGAACACCCCTCTCTAATAAACACCCTTCTCTAATAACACACCCCTCTCTAATAAACACTCCCTCTCTAATAAACACCCCCTCTCCTAATAAACACCAGTCTCTCTAAGAACGCACTCCTCTCTAATAAACACTCCTCCCTAATAAAACACCCTTCTCTAATAAACACTCCTGTCTAATAAATACACCCCTCTCTAATGAACACCCTTCTTCTAAATATAATAAACCCTCGTCTAATAAACACCCTCTCTCTAATAAACAACCTCTCTCTAATAACACACCCCTCTCTAAATAAACACCCTCTCTCTAATAATACACCTCTCTCTAATAAACACCTCTCTCTAATAAACACCTTCTCTCTAAATAAACACCTCCTCTCCTAATAAACAACCTCTCTCTCAATACACACCTCTCTCTAATAAACACCTCTCTCTAACGAAACACCTCTCTCTAATAAACACCCCTCTCTAATACACCCACCTCTCTCTAATAAACACCTCTCTAATAAACAACCCCTCTCTAATAAACACCTCTTCTCTAATAAACACCACACTCTCTAATAAAACACCCTTTACCTCTAATCAACACTACCTCTCTCTAATAAACAACCTCTCTCTAATAAACACCTCTCTCTAATAAAACACCTTTCTCTATTTAACACCTCTCTAATAAACACCTCTCTCAAATAAACACCTCTCTCTAATAAACACCTCTCTCTAATAAACACCTCTCTCTAATAAACACCTCTCTCTAATAAACACCTCTCTCTAATAAACACCTCTCTCTAATAAACACCTCTCTCTAATAAACACCTCTCTCTAATAAACACCACTCTCTAATAAACACCCTTCTCTAAAAAACACCTCTCTATAATAAACACCTCTCTCTAATGAACACCCCTCTCTAATAAACACCCTTCTCTAATAAACACCCCTCTCTAATAAACACTCCTCTCTAATAAACACCCCTCTCTAATAAACACCTCTCTCTAATGAACACTCCTCTCTAATAAACACTCCTCCCTAAGAAACACCCTTTCTCTAATAAACACTCCTGTCTAATAAATACCCCCTCTCTAATGAACACCCTTCTCTAATAAATACCCTCTCTAATAAACACCTCTCTCTAATAAACACCTCTCTCTAATAAACACCCCTCTCTAATAAACACCTCTCTCTAATAAACACCTCTCTCTAATAAACACCTCTCTCTAATAAACACCTCTCTCTAATAAACACCTCTCTCTAATAAACACCTCTCTCTAATACACACCTCTCTCTAATAATAAACACCTCCTCTCTAACAAACACCTCTCTCTAATAAACACCCCTCTCTAATACACACCTCTCTCTAATAAACACCTCTCTAATAAACACCCCTCTCTAATAAACACCTCTCTCTAATAAACACCACTCTCTAATAAACACCCTTCTCTAATAAACACCTCTCTCTAATAAACACCTCTCTCTAATAAACACCTCTCTCTAATAAAACACCTTTCTCTATTTAACACCTCTCTAATATAACACCTCTCTCAAATAAACACCTCTCTCTAATAAACACCTCTCTCTAATAAACACCTCTCTCTAATAAACACCTCTCTCTAATAAACACCTCTCTCTAATAAACACCTCTCCTCTAATAAACACCTCTCTCTAATAAACACCTCTCTCTAATAAACACCACTCTCTAATAAACACCCTTCTCTAAAAAAACACCTCTCTATAATAAACACCTCTCTCTAATGAACACCCCTCTCTAATAAACACCCTTCTCTAATAAACAACCCCTCTCTAATAAACACTCCTCTCTAATAAAACACCCCTCTCTAATAAACACCTCTCTCTAATGAACACTCCTCTCTAATAAACACTCCTCCCTAATAAACACCCTTCTCTAATAAACACTCCTGTCTAATAAATACCCCTCTCTAATGAACACACCCTTCTCTAATAAATACCCTCTCTAATAAACACCTCTCTCTAATAAACACCTCTCTCTAATAAACACACCCTCTCTAATAAACACCTCTCTCTAATATAACACTCTCTCTAATAAACACCTCTCTCTAATAAACACCTCTCTCTAATAAACACCTCTCTCTAATAAACACCTCTCTCTAATACACACCTCTCTCTAATAAACACCTCTCTCTAACAAACACCTCTCTCTAATAAACACCCCTCTCTAATACACACCTCTCTCTAATAAACACCTCTCTAATAAACACCCCTCTCTAATAAACACCTCTCTCTAATAAACACCACTCCTCTAATATACACCCTTCTCTAATAAAACACCTCTCTCTAATAAACACCTCTCTCCTAATAAACACCTCTCTCTAATAAAACACCTTTCTCTATTTAACACCTCTCTAATAAACACCTCTCTCAAATAAACACCTCTCTCTAATAAACACCTCTCTCTAATAAACACCTCTCTCTAATAAACACCTCTCTCTAATAAACACCTCTCTCTAATAAACACCTCTCTCTAATAAACACCTCTCTCTAATAAACACCTCTCTCTAATAAACACCACTCTCTAATAAACACCTCTTCTCTAAAAAACACCTCTCTATAATAAACACCTCTCTCTAATGAACACCCTCTCTCTAATAAACACCCTTTCTCTAATAAACACCCCTCTCTAATAAACACTCCCTCTCTAATAAACACCCCTCTCTAATAAACACCTCTCTCTAATGAACACTCCTCTCTAATAAACACTCCTCCCTAATAAACACCCTTCTCTAATAAACACTCCTGTCTAATAAATACCCCTCTCTAATGAAACACCCTTCTCTAATAAATACCCTCTCTAATAAACACCTCTCTCTAATAAACACCTCTCTCTAATAAACACCCCTCTCCTAATAAACACCTCTCTCTAATAAACACCTCTCTCTAATAAACACCTCTCTCTAATAAACACCTCTCTCTAATAAACACCTCTCTCTAATAAACACCTCTCTCTAATACACACCTCTCTCTAATAAACACCTCTCTCTAACAAACACCTCTCTCTAATAAACACCCCTCTCTAATTACAACACCTCTCTCTAATAAACACCTCTCTAATAAACACGCCCTCTCTAATAAACACCTCCTCTCTAATAAACACCACTCTCTAATAAACACCCTTCTCTAATAAACACCTCTCTCTAATAAACACCTCTCTCTAATAAACACCTCTCTCTAATAAAACACCTTTCTCTATTTAACACCTCTCTAATAAACACCTCTCTCAAATAAACACCTCTCTCTAATAAACACCTCTCTCTAATAAACACCTCTCTCTAATAAACACCTCTCTCTAATAAACACCTCTCTCTAATAAACACCTCTCTCTAATAAACACCTCTCTCAAATAAACACCTCTCTCTAATAAACACCTCTCTCAAATAAACACCTCTCTCTAATAAACACCTCTCTCAAATAAACACCTCTCTCTAATAAACACCTCTCTCTAATAAACACCTCTCTCTAATAAACACCTCTCTCTAATAAACACCTCTCTCTAATAAAGACCTCTCTCTAATAAACACCTCTCTCTAATAAACACCCTTCTCTAATAAACACTTCTCTCTAATAAACACCTCTCTCTAATAAAACACCTTTCTCTATTTAACACCTCTCTAATAAACACCTCTCAAATAAACACCTCTCTCTAATAAACACCTCTCTCTAATAATACACCTTTCTCTATTTAACACCTCTCTCTAATAAACACCCCTCTCTAATAAACACCCTTCTCTAATAAACACCTCTCTCTAATAAACACCTCTCTCTAATAAACACCTCTCTCTAATAAACACCCCTCTCTAATAAAACACCTTTCTCTATTTAACACCTCTCTCTAATAAACACCTCTCTCTAATAAACCCCTCTCTCTAATAGACACCTCTCTGTAATAAACACCCCTCTCTAATAAACAACCCTCTCTAATAAACACCTCCCTCTAATAAACACCCCTCTCTTCTAATAAACACTCCTCTCTAAAAAACACCCCTCTGTAATAAACCTCTCTCTAATAAACACCCCTCTCTAATAAACACCCCTCTCTAATAAACACCTCTCTCCAATAAACCCCTCTCTAATAAACACCCCTCTCTAATAAACCCATCTCTCTAATAGACACCTCTCTCTAATAAACCCCTCTCTCTAATAACACCCCTCTGTAATAAACACTCCTCACTAATAAATGCCCCTCTCTAATAAACACCTCTCTCTAATGAAGACTCCTCTCTAATAAACATGCCTCTCTAATAAACACCCCTCTCTAATAAACACCCCTCTCTAATAAACACCCCTCTGTAATAAACACTCCTCTCTAATAAACACCCTTCTCTAATAAACACCTCTCTGTAATAAACACCTCTCTGTAATAAACACCTCTCTCTAATAGAACCTTCTCTCTAATAAACACCTCTCTCTAATAGAACCTTCTCTCTAATAAACACCTCGCTCTAATAAATGCCTCTCTCTAATAAACACCCCTCTCTAATAAACACCCCTCACTAATAAACACTCCTCACTAATAAATGCCCCTCTCTAATAAACACACCTCTGTAATAAACACTCGTCACTAATAAATGCCCCTCTCTAATAAACACCTCTCTCTAATGAAGACTCCTCTCTAATAAACAGCCCTCTCTAATAACACCCAGACCTCTCTAATAAACACTCCTCTCTAATAAACACCCTTCTCTAATAAACACCCCTCTCTAATAAACACCTCTCTCTAATAAACACCTCTCTCTAATGAACACTCCTCTCTAATAAACACTCCTCCCTAATAAACACCCTTCTCTAATAAACACTCCTGTCTAATAAATACCCCTCTCTAATGAACACCCTTCTCTAATAAATACCCTCTCTAATAAACACCTCTCTCTAATAAACACCTCTCTCTAATAAACACCCCTCTCTAATAAACACCTCTCTCTAATAAACACCTCTCTCTAATAAACACCTCTCTCTAATAAACACCTCTCTCTAATAAACACCTCTCTCTAATAAACACCTCTCTCTATTTAACACTTCTCTCTCATAAACACCTCTCTCTAATAAACACCTCTCTCTAATAAACACCCCTCTCTAATAAACACCCCTCTCTAATAAACACCTCTCTCTAATAAACACCTCTCTCTAATAAACACCTCTCTCTAATACACACCTCTCTCTAATAAACACCTCTCTCTAACAAACACCTCTCTCTAATAAACACCCCTCTCTAATACACACCTCTCTCTAATAAACACCTCTCTCTAATAAACACCCCTCTCTAATAAACACCCTTCTCTAATAAACACCCTTCTCTAATAAACACCTCTCTCTAATAAACACCCTTCTCTAATAAACACCCTTCTCTAATAAACACCTCTCTCTAATAAACACCTCCCTCTAATAAAACACCTTTCTCTATTTAACACCTCTCTCAAATAAACACCTCTCTCTAATAAACACCTCTCTCTAATAAACCCCTCTCTCTAATAGACACCTCTCTGTAATAAACACCCCTCTCTAATAAACACCCCTCTCTTCTAATAAACACTCCTCTCTAAAAAACACCCCTCTGTAATAAACCCCTCTCTAATAAACACCCCTCTCTAATAAACGCATCTCTCTAATAGACACCTCTCTCTAATAAACACCCCTCTCTAATAAACACCCCTCTCTAATAAACACCTCCCTCTAATAAACACCCCTCTCTAATAAACACCTCTCTCTAATAAACCCCTCTCTCTAATAAACCCCTCTCTAATAAACACCCCTCTCTAATAAACCCATCTCTCTAATAGACACCTCTCTCTAATAAACCCCTCTCTCTAATAAACACCCCTCTGTAATAAACACTCCTCACTAATAAATGCCCCTCTCTAATAAACACCTCTCTCTAATGAAGACTCCTCTCTAATAAACACGCCTCTCTAATAAACACCCCTCTCTAATAAACACCCCTCTGTAATAAACACTCCTCTCTAATAAACACCCTTCTCTAATAAACACCTCTCTCTAATAAACACCTCTCTGTAATAAACACCTCTCTCTAATAGAACCTTCTCTCTAATAAACACCTCTCTCTAATAGAACCTTCTCTCTAATAAACACCTCGCTCTAATAAATGCCTCTCTCTAATAAACACCCCTCTCTAATAAACACCCCTCACTAATAAACACTCCTCACTAATAAATGCCCCTCTCTAATAAACACCCCTCTGTAATAAACACTCGTCACTAATAAATGCCCCTCTCTAATAAACACCTCTCTCTAATGAAGACTCCTCTCTAATAAACAGCCCTCTCTAATAAACACCCAGACCTCTCTAATAAACACTCCTCTCTAATAAACACCCTTCTCTAATAAACACCCCTCTCTAATAAACACCTCTCTCTAATAAACACTTCTCTCTAATAAACACCTCTCTCTAATAAACACCCTTCTCTAATAAACACCTGTAATAAACACCTCTCTCTAATAATACACCTTTCTCTATTTAACACCTCTCTCTAATAAACACCCCTCTCTAATAAACACCCTTCTCTAATAAACACCTCTCTCTAATAAACACCTCTCTCTAATAATCACCCCTCTCTAATAAAACACCTTTCTCTATTTAACACCTCTCTCTAATAAACACCCCTCTCTAATAAACACCCTTCTCTAATAAACACCTCTCTCTAATAAACACTCCTCTCTAATAAACACCCTTCTCTAATAAACACTTCTCTCTAATAAACACCCCTCTCTAATAAACACCCCTCTCTAATAAACACCCCTCTCTAATAAACACCTCTCTCTAATAAACACCTCTCTCTAATAAACAGTAAAACACCTCTCTCTAATAAACACCCCTCTCTAATAAACACCCTTCTCTAATAAACACCTCTCTCTAATAAACACCTCTCTCTAATAATCACCCCTCTCTAATAAAACACCTTTCTCTATTTAACACCTCTCTCTAATAAACACCCCTCTCTAATAAACACCCTTCTCTAATAAACACCTCTCTCTAATAAACACTCCTCTCTAATAAACACCCTTCTCTAATAAACACTTCTCTCTAATAAACACCCCTCTCTAATAAACACCCCTCTCTAATAAACACCCCTCTCTAATAAACACCCCTCTCTAATAAACACCTCTCTCTAATAAACAGTAAAACACCCCTCTCTAATAAACACCTCTCTCTAATAAACACCTCTCTCTAATAAACACCTCTCTCTAATAAACACCTCTCTCTAATAAACACTCCTCTCTAATAAACACCTCTCTCTAATAAACAACTCTCTCTAATAAACACCTCTCTCTAATAAACACTCCTCTCTAATAAACACCTCTCTCTAATAAACACCTCTCTCTAATAAACACTCCTCTCTAATAAACCCCTCTCTCTAATAGACACCCCTCTAATAACACTCCTCTCTAATAAACCCCTCTCTCTAATAGACACCTCTCTCTAATAACCACCCTCTCTAATAAACACCCCTCTCTAATAAACACCTCTCTCCAATGAACACTTCTCTCTAATAAACTCCCTTCACTAATAAACACCCCTCTCTAATAAACACCACTATCTAGGAAATCCCCCTCTCAAATAAACCCCTGCGTAACAAACACCTCTCTCTAATAAATGCCTCTCTCTTATACGCTCCTCTCTCTAATAAGCTCCTCTCTCTAATAAACACCTTTCTCTAATAAATGCCTCTCTCTAATAAACACCCCTCTCTAATAAACACCCCTCACTAATAAATGCCCCTCTCTAATAAACACCTCTCTCTAATGAACACTCCTCCTTCTCTAATAAACACTCCTCTATGATAAATACCCCTCTCTAATAAACACCCTTCTCTGATAAATGCCCCTCTTGAATAAACACCATTCTCTAATAAACACCTCTCTCTAATAAATACCCTTCTCTAATAAACATTCCTCTCTAATAAACACTCCTCTCTAATAAACACCCCTCTCTAATAAACACCTCTCTCTAATAAATGTCCCTCACTAATAAATGCCCCTCTCTAATAAACATTCCTCTCTAATAAACACTCCTCTCTAATAAACACCCCTCTCTAATAAACACCTCTTTCTAATAAATGCCCCTCACTAATAAATGCCCCTCTCTAATAAACACCCCTCTCTAATAAACACTCCTCTCTAATAAACACAACCTGAACAGATCTAATGTCACCTAGGTTGCAATTCTGGTACAGAGCTATAGAGAAGCTTTTTATACCTGCCTCCATATCCCACCGTTCCATCACATTGCTCAACTTCACAAAGACTACAACCTTTTTCTACAGCATCAAGAGCTGAAGATGAGCCACTATGTAATACACTCCAAGCTATAAAGAAACAATGAAATAAATACTACATTTAAAAATAAAATAGAATATTTGGTGCATTGTGTAATCTGAGTTGAAAAGTTGCAGCATGCAACTTACTGCATGTATAGTTTAGTAAACATGCACAACTAGATATTTTGGCTCAAATACGTTTTCATAGCAGTTACCAGACTAAAATTGCACCTTGGCTACATATGTGAGAAGAGCTCTTCCAGTTTAACACCATTAAACACCGAAGTCACTAAACTACATGTATCTGACTGTCACCAGTTTACATGCTATCTGACAGTCACCAGTTTACATGTATCTGACAGTCACCAGCTTACATGTACATGTATCTGACAGTCACTAGCCTACATGTATCTGACAGTCACTAGCCTACATGTATCTGACAGTCACTAGCCTACATGTATCTGACAGTCACCAGCTTACATGTATCTGATGACTGACAGTCACCAGCTTACATGTATCTAACAGTCACCAGCCTACATGTATCTGACAGTCACCAGCCTACATGTACTGTATCTGACAGTCACTAGCTTACATGTATCTGACAGTCACCAGCTTACATGTATCTGACAGTCACCAGCCTACATGTATCTGACAGTCACCAGCCTACATGTATCTGACAGTCACCAGCCTACATGTACCGTATCTGACAGTCACTAGCTTACATGTATCTGACAGTCACTAGCTTACATGTATCTGACAGTCACCAGCCTACATGTATCTGACAATCACTAGCCTACATGTATCTGACAATCACTATCCTACATGTACCGTATCTGACAGTCACTAGCTTACATGTATCTGACAGTCACCAGCTTACATGTATCTGACAATCACTATCCTACATGTACCGTATCTGACAGTCACCAGTTTACATGTATCTGACAGTCACTAGATATCTGACAGTCACCAGCTTACATGTACATGTATCTGACAGTCACTAGCCTACATGTATCTGACAGTCACTAGCCTACATGTATCTGACAGTCACCAGCTTACATGTATCTGATGACTGACAGTCACCAGCTTACATGTATCTAACAGTCACCAGCCTACATGTATCTGACAGTCACCAGCCTACATGTACCGTATCTGACAGTCACTAGCTTACATGTATCTGACAGTCACCAGCTTACATGTATCTGACAGTCACCAGCCTACATGTATCTGACAGTCACCAGCCTACATGTATCTGACAGTCACCAGCCTACATGTATCTGACAGTCACCAGCCTACATGTACCGTATCTGACAGTCACTAGCTTACATGTATCTGACAGTCACTAGCTTACATGTATCTGACAGTCACCAGCCTACATGTATCTGACAGTCACTAGCCTACATGTATCTGACAATCACTATCCTACATGTACCGTATCTGACAGTCACCAGTTTACATGTATCTGACAGTCACTAGATATCTGACAGTCACCAGCTTACATGTACATGTATCTGACAGTCACTAGCCTACATGTATCTGACAGTTACTAGCCTACATGTATCTGACAGTCACCAGCCTACATGTATCTGACAATCACTAGCCTACATGTACCGTATCTGACAGTCACTAGCTTACATGTATCTGACAGTCACCAGCTTACATGTATCTGACAACTGACAGTCACCAGCTTACAGGTATCTGACAGTCACCAGTTTACAATAGAGCTGCGCCCGATTAATCGATTAATCAATTATTTTTCCGTTTTTTTCGACAATCGATTATTTTTAACAATAATCGGATCATCGAAAACAACAGCACACAGGATGATACCGGAATGAGTTTCTTTCCGGAATAAAGAAGTTGTGGAGCGATGGCTTTGTCGTTGTGGCATTCTCGGCGTTAAAAAGTATTTAAAGCGTATCAAATGTCAAACGTGACTTGTTTTGATCCTTTGTCTCTAAGGAAGTTGTCCTCTCTGTTAGTACTCGCGCTCTCATTGGCTGTCAATTCAAGATGGACCAATCAGGATGAATTATTACTTGCATAGCAATAGGCAATAGTGCGTCAAGTTCACGGGTCAAGTCTCAGTCAACTCGTGCAAACACCGCCGAAGAAAAAATCCAGGTCCGAATTAGCCATGGAAGAGTTGCTTGGTAAAGGAACCTCTCAGTCTCAGGAAGCCACTGGTGAGGAAGTGGAATCTCGCGAGGAAAAGATAGAGAAGGAGATCAAGCAACTGCGTCATGAGGCACCGATACCATTGATGGAAGATCCGTTAGAGTGGTGGATGGAAAACGAGAAACGTTACCCTCTGGTCCGAAACCTTGCCGCCAGAGTATTGGCTGCTCCGCCGACGTCTGTGCCAAGTGAGCAGATTTTCAGTAAAGCCGGACTGGTCGTCTCCAAGAAGCATGCCGCGTTTAAGCCAGCCGTTGTGGATGCACTTTTATTTTTAAATAAAAATAAAATGACAATGTAGACGGGATGGTCATATCATATTTCACCGTATTTATATATTATATGTCGCTTTCTTTAGACGTTTGGTTTCGTACTTTTTTATTGTGTAATTTTATTTCAAGGGGAAAATTTAATAATTTTTTTTAAAAAACATCCCTTTCCTGCGAAGGGACAACCCACTGTATACGCGTCGTGATTTATTCAATACGATTAATCGATTATTAATCGATTGTTGGCAACGATTAATCGATTACGTGTATTAACCGATGGGTGCAGCTACATGTACAGTGAAACCTGAGTTTTGCGACCACCCCCAGTTGCCACGTAAAAGTGGTCGTTAAGGACAGGTGGTCGTTCAGACAGGTTTTCGAATGACATCATCAAAATTAAAAATTCAGATTTTTTATATGGCCGATCGGAATTTGGGAAGACGGTGAAACGTTAGCAATAAGACATGAACAAGTCCAACTTGAAGATAACAAATTATTTTATTAAGTTAGAATTACTGTATGTACACTGAAAAAATATAATTTACATTAAAGGAGAGAAAAAATGTGTGAGCTTTGCTTGCTTATTATTACGATCTCAAGGCTTTTAATATTATTCTTAAAGCCAAATCGCCTTCTACAGGAGTTTATTGTTCGTTTTCTCCAACGTCTTCGACAACGTCTTCGTCTTCTTCGTCACACTCACCATCACAAACGAAGCCATTCTTCGCACGGTCCACAAGATGTTGTTCCCAATCAGGATCATCCGTCCCGCCACAACATGCGTGAACAACGGTTGTTGTTTCATCAAGCTGTAACAACTTGTTGAAACAATGATGAACAATGTTGTTCATTTATCAATGTTGTTCACATATGTCAACAACTTGTTACAGCATTGTTCAGGCAACAATGCTGTAACAACTTGCGAGATTTTTACATGTATCTGACGACTGACAGCCACCAGCTTACATGTATCTGACAGTCGAACTACTTTACATATTTACATCTGACAATCACCAGCCTAATCTTATATAGAACTTACCTTTCTTTGTCGCATTAAGAAATGGTGGGCCCCATGTGTTTACTACAAGTGGAAACAGAGCAGACTCTGCAAGTACAGGTATGTAATTTAGTAAAATAATAGACAAGAGAATCTTGCCATTATTGCTATTTCCGTCCACCATCTTGAAGACACAGGTAACCCAGTGTGTAAGGCATGTTTACATGATAATAATTAAATCAATATGGAGTAGCCGACAGTGCTGTCGTCCTTTTGTTGATTGAATTCGGGTTATTCAACTTATTCGCCTTTGTGTGGAACAGTCTAAACCTGTCAAAAGTAACATTTAGTTATTCCAAGACGTTTTCACCATTTGATGGGGGGGGGGGGGGGGGGGGGGTGATCGTGGAGGACCAGTTTTAGCTTCCTATTTCTCTTCAAAACAAATGTTGAGGTTTTTCCAAAAAGAAATTTTATGGAGGAGAGGTAAATATTCTAGCTAAACTACCAGATGATTTTTTTCCACAACAATTACAAAACATTGTCAAATTGTCCTCCAAATTATTTTGGTAGCATGCTGGTTTGATGTTATGGAAAACATAATTTACGAATTTTAGATTTTTCCAAATATTTTCTCAGTATCCAAGAAATGCTATTTCAGTCTTCAGAGACATAATTTCAAAAATGTTCCAGGGGATCATACCATGGCCACCAGTCCCCTCAATCTCTACAAGGATTTCATTGGATTAGCACATTTACTGTGTAACAACAATAATCACTGCACAATTACAGTCAAACTGGGTGTTCTCTTGCGGGCTACATTGCAATATTCCCACGCAACATTGCTGATGGACAAGTTGCCGTGGGCAATTAATTTGCAAACGTTTTGGGAATATTTATTTCCAAAATTAAACATTTCTTTACTTAAACTACCATTTTCATGGCTGAAAATACTATCTAGCCACCAACAGTAATATTTTAAACATAAATTTGTATTATTTTATATTCGAAAGAAAGACGAAGCTTTAAAGGAATCTACTGAGGAATCTTCACGAGACGTTTGCAAGTTGCTCAGCCAAATTGACAATCAACATTGTAATGTTGCGGCGCAATATTGCAAAGTAGCATGCAAGAGAACATCCGGTTTGACTGTAATATCTCTTTTATTACAGCACAAATTGGTTATCACTGCATGTTAAAGTACACCTTGACAGACAAACAGTTACACACACACACTCCTTGAGGCGCATGCGCGTGCCGTAGGAGGTCATTATTTTATCTTTTTTCAAGAAAAAAATTGATGAGAGACAACATATCTCAAGCGAAATGATTAAAACAGCGCTGAAAAGCTCTAAAGAAATCCAGTAAATAAAAAGCTAAACCGTATGTATTTCGAAAATAGTGGTAGGTTGACTGTGAGCCTGTGTAAAAAATCGATCAGCGGCAGCGCCTGGACACGCGCTTCATTGGCCTCATGTACGCGGGCGATGCATTTTGCAATCAAGCTCCGAATTAAAAAAGAACTGAGATAGATTTTGGATATGTCGAGATTCGAGAGCTGAGTGTTCTTTTAACCATTGAATTGAAGTGGGTTTATGTTATAAAAGGCAAGACAATACAAGGTATTTATATGTCATGACAGAATGTTATCAGTGTATTGTGTTAATCTATTTTGCTCTGTGATACGACTGGACAAAATTACCCTGACGGGAAAAAGCAGTTGTACCTACAACTTCAAATTTCAAGATCTTAAAAACGTTTAACCAAATAACAGTGGACTTGAAAGTTGAATGTGCACTGCACATCAGTGACGGTGCAGCGTAAATATTCCTTGTCTAGCGCATTTCTTGACAACCAGTTCATTTGACATTGTCAACTGACTGGGAAAACCTGTCATCTGTGTTGTACGCACAAGCAAATAAACTTAATAAAGTAAAGGAAAAACTTATAAAAACGTACTTGTCAAGGGAAAACTTATCAATTGAAAAACTTGGTCATTTGTATGTGTGACCAAGGGGTGTAATATCACTTCAAATACTCATTAATAATTCATGAAGAAAATTCAAAAGAAATGAATGTTTAAACACGTATTGTAAATCGGATACAGCATTGATTAATAAAACATCAATTCTGTATCAGATATACAACATATTAATTAGGACCCATTGGCTCAAATTGAGCTTTTTCCTTGTTTAAATAATTTGTTTTTGCCTTTTCTACGACTGCTAAACAAAGTATTCATGATATAAACTCATCGTAGTTTAAGTAAGATACAATATTTGCATCCAAACTGTATGGATCCGAATGTGGAGCCAAACGAACTGTATGGGATTTACAATGGCTCGCCTTCGGCTCGCCATTGTAAATCCCATAGTGATCAGATACAGTTCAGCCGCTCATATTGTATCTATTACATATTCTCAAAAATCCATAATATATAAACAAAAACAGTTTTAAAATTCTTAAAAATTCTTGAAAACTTCAAAATTTCCATGTGAGCTTTCAAGATAAATTAAATTGCAACATTGCGCATGATAATCTAATTGGAGCATGGAATAATACCTTAAACACCAATGATAAACCTTTTGGCCTTTCCCTTTCTTTCTCAAATCCTGCAGTTATAATAGATTAGACACTTAGTGAAGGTCTTGTAATGCATTAATTAAACTGGAAACAAAACATCAAACCCCCCCCCCCCCCCCCCCCCCCCCCCCCCCCCCACACACACACACACACTAAAAATTCCTAGTTACACCCACTGGTTGAGATACAATACCAACAACCTCCTTTTTATAAAATAAATTAAAATTACCTTGTGTTGCATGGCTTCAGTAAATTTATGAGGTTGTCTAAGGTATGCATCAATAATTTTATTAATATAACCTACTGTATGCAGGGTTCTCCTTATCAGCTGGTGATAACTGGTAAAATTTATGTCTCCAGCACCACTGATTACTGTCTGGAAATCAACCTTGTACTTTAATTATTTGTAGATGATAGTAAATTAGGTTGTGCAAAAATGCTGTAACTGTCCAGTACTGACAATTTGTATCCACATTACAAAATAAGCACTGTGACACCATCATCGAGTATAGTAATGTAATGTTCTCAAACCCAATAACACCCACTACCATCCAGCCCCTCCCTACAACCAAAAATAAGCCAACTCCAGGAAAAAACTGATGGCTGATGTAATATTAGTGATGTATTATCCTGAAATGCAAAATTTTCCTAATTTAAATCCCCCCTAAAAATCGACCTATCAGAATTTATGGTTTGTATGTAAAGTGTATGGTACATAATTATACATTTGTTATTTCTAATTATCTTTTGTGTTGAAATATGCCACCTTGGTCACTGAAATGGTCGCACACCCATCAGGATGTGAGTCAAAAAAATATGTTACTGCGATTTTCAATTAATTCAATTATTAAAAATGAGTAACGCCTAAGTTAATATTAGCCCAATCAAAGCCTAGAAGCAATGTCATCTTCTTTTTCAAGCTGAATGAGAAATAAACTTCATGACTGAAAATTTGACGAGGTTCATTAGCCCTGGGCGCACACGCTATGATTTTAGTCGGCCAACTAAATTTTGGGCTTTTGACTAAAATCGTTACATGCATGCGGTGTCATTACTGAGCCATTTTTATCGGCCGATTTTAATCGGACAATATCAGACTGGTTTGATATTGTCCGATTAAAATCGGTCAAAATATCGCATCATGCTGTGTGTGGTGATTACTAATTTTTATCGTTCACTGATCACTCATTCTTCCTGAAGTTATTTGGTTTGATGATAGTAAAAATGGTGGCTCCAGTTGCTATTAAAGATGTGAGCTTTTACTTGTAAATGGCACACTTGTATGGTAAACACCGATTTTTATCTCAGTTGACCAGCCGATAAAAATCGGCCGACTAATGTTCGTAGCGTGTGCGCCAGGTTAAATACTCGTGGGCTCTGGGAATCACGCAGATTGACTTTATTAACAGATTCAATAACGAAAAGGAAACATTCTCGCATTCTTTGCTTGAATTTTGTTTCATTCCCGTTTGATCTAGATTGTTTTGGATGAAAATTATATAGACCATAAAAAATAACTAAGTTTACGCTAGAATCAAAACAAATCAAACTTCTGATTTCAAACTTCCTAATCAGGTTTTGGAACTGATATACACGAACCTTGAACCTTGGCCAGAAAAGCGTAACAAATTAATTTCCAAATTAATTACGTAAATTCCAAGGAGTCGTATTTTTTCTTGGTTTTTCGCAGCGTCTGTAGCGGGGGTGCATGGCAACACTTGAAAATAGTCTGCCCACGTTTCCGCAACAGTGTCTGGTGGTTTTTGGCATTTTAAGGATAGTAAAACATTTTGTGCACAAACTAATAAGCCATTGGATAAATATTCTCCTCTACTTTAATATACCGCCATGTTTGACATTTGACATGTGATATATTAACAGGGAACTTAAGCAAATACAACGCGAACGTCAAAGACAATGTCCTTTATAAAACAATATAACTTTTGACTTTTCTTACACAACTATGAAAATGAATAATTTAAACGCCGCTTCCGTTCTACAAAGAACGTTATTTAGATACTGATTTCAGTCACGTCTTCAGGACGATGTTAACTCGTAAAACGACGAAACCTGTTAGTTGACTTTGACAGTTCAAACTATGCGACAAAATCCTTTTAGAACTCTAAAGCTAGTCAATACTACTAATAGTGAGTAGTAAGTACTACGTAAATGATTCGTGGTTTTTGCTAGATACTGAACTTTAGATTGCCGTCGTCGTCCTAGCTTGCTTAATTAAGCTTCCTAATGATTGATCAAAGCGAACACGAATGGTTTCAGCATCTCTCAGACGGCCTTGGTTAGGAGGTTATAAGGCGTCGAAATAGTAAACTGAACCGGAAAGTAGTGGTTTCACCGGAAAGCGGTATGAACTAAAATAGCTTTTTTTTGCTTGCCGGTCTGGGTTATCATTGGTAACCTTAATATACTGTAGGCTTATTGTCTTATACTCAATTCCTAAAGCGTCCTTTCTATTAGTTAAAGTTATGGTTAAAGGAAATGTTAGAACATTGAGGGACACTCGAACCTAACAATTGATACTTAGACTTTTCAAATTTATTTTCTTTTGTACAAGCGCCAAGTGGATAATTGACAAGAATTAATAATCGTTTGATCGTATGCCTTAAACTTCCTAGAACAACAAAACATACTTATCATGCATTAATACAGGAAAAGATCACAACATTTCACAAATTCTTCGCCGCTTATATAAAATTTTCTTTTCAAAGAGGATTTTAAAATATTTAAGGAGATTTACCCAAAGGAAAAGTCATTATTAATTAACAGTGCGCCAATAGGCCTAAGTAACATTTTTGAGGATGCACTAACAGATCTCATTTTGCATGTTTGGTAATCGACATATTCGATCAACGCTCTTCATTCAGAATGTTATTTGTTATCAGAAGCATATCTTATAACGTTTGTCATTCAGTATCCAGAAAACATTTCAACTCTCTCTGTGTCAGCCAACTAAATGCAACCGCGGAACGAAGTTTCTGCCATGGTCTTCAGGTCACTCCGCAGGTTTATTTTAGAAGTTTCATTTAACTATAAAGAGCCAATCTAGTTGTGCGCCTATTCATGTAATGCTGATGACATTCAGTACTGTATTAACTATTAAATGAGAAAATGAGCAAGAAAGAGAGGAAAGTAACATAAAATAAACTGTTGTCAATCAGTCAATGTTAATTTCAATGTTTGATAATTTAATTACGCTACACGCATGCAGACGCATAGTGTTGTCTGATAAATGCGTGTGATACTGCGTGGACTAAGAAAAAATTCTTAAATGCATACCACTGACTAAAATTTTGGTATGAGAAGTCCAGCCACCATGACTGATAGTTGAACATGTACAACAGTATACACTTCAAGATTCATACTGCTCAGTCACATTACTCGGGCTATCTGTGGTGGCCGAGTCTAGTTTCTATTATTTTTATTTTTTCGCCACACAAAATTGCAAAATTGCGCAATATCTCCCATATCTGGAGCCTACACTTCGAGTGTTCGATACAGTCATGTTGACATGTTCCATAGTTCCTATTCTGTGGTTGTATCAAGCACATCACTGATCAACCATATAAGCAACTTACTTGGAAAACCTACCAACAATTTCGTCGAAGGCAAAGCTGGCCGAAGCTGTATGCTGCATCCAAGTGGGTGAAGTGGCAACCGAACAACCGACAGCGATATACAGTAAGCTTATATTTTTCTCGTGGCTAGCAGGTGTCTAATTAGGGTATGATTTGCTCTAATATTGACCAAAGACTATTGAAATGAGTTTCAACCTTAATTATTTGGCTTCCTTTTTCCTGGAAAGATGTATTTAAAAAAAATAAATTATCCAGGCCTACAGTACTATGCAGGCTCTAATCCCATCGCTCCTTGCGTACTCTTTCTCCTCCCTTCCAGTTGCGCCTGGGAACGAGGCAGTTGACATGACAGGACGCATGTCATAATTGCCAAATAACTGATACTATTCAATTCAACTTTATTTACACGAAAAAAAAACGTGGTTTACAGTTTCAAGAATAAGATTAGTATATAAGTAGATACCCCACAGCTATAGCGAACTTTTTTCAGGAGCTCTTACTTCTAGTTTTTAGTTACCAGGTTGACCGTGTGAGCCCTGTGCGCGCGCATGTGAACCGGAAATACGTGTTTGAATGATAGAGAAACCAGTTTTTGACAAGTATGATTGTTGTCAGACAATGGTTTAAATGAATAAAGAAGCTGTTTAATGAAACAAACGTGCAATGCTTACGGTCACTGTTTATTTAGTCAGTGTGTTTGTGAACTGGTTGAAGAAACGTGGTAAAGAGAAGCATGGCACATCTGTTTGAGCAAATGTATGTCGATGAAGTTGACTTTGAGGACATTCTAACTTTTGAGCAGATTATTGATCTCGTTTCTACCGAGTTTGTCCATAGACAGATTGAAGAGTTGGAGGAGCTAGCGACATGTGCCATGGAGTTGGAGATGGAGGAGGTGGATGGTAATCAATGGACTACCATGAGAGAGCCTTGTGAAATTTCTGATGAAGAGTATCGTTGGATGGCCTACACAAACCAAGCTATTTCAATGATTGACCGTGAAAATATTTGGAGGGCAATCGTGGAGGCCTGCAGGATTTTAGCGTTTCCTAGTCCCCTTCCACTTTATGCAGACAATATTTTGACAGTTTATTTAATCTGAGCTGGTTTATTTGGTCTAAGATGTACGCTGAGACCTCAAGAACAATGAACATTAATAACTTAATGGACTATATAATGTGTACATGCAAACTTAAGTACCATTCAACTGTGTAATTAAAATTGTGTGAATAAAAATGTTTTTTAAAAACCTAATGCATTGGTCTACTTTCTTCATACTATACATTGTTGCTTGTGGTGACAGTGCTGTACGGTTTAGAGAAAATTTCCAAATGGAGGCTTGTTATAGCAGATCACAAAATGACAGAGCCAAGAGAAATAAAAATCATAACAGACAGAAAATGTTTAGAATCGGTGTTACGTTTCGTCGTAACGATTTAAATTTAGAGGGTCATCTGCAAATGGGATATAATAGAATGGTTATCCAAATTGACACTGGAGAATCCGTAATATTGTTTCATTCCAAATATGGCGCAACAAATTAATAAAAGAACCAGTTTGGCTATACACTGTGAACGACGTTTGAAAATGCGCCATTCGGACAAAAGTGAAGGTATTCAAACTGTCTTTGTAAATAGTACTTGAAGCAAAGATCATTGAAGCGTTTATGAATAAGTTACAAGGGAAAATTAATTACCTGTCAAATGACTTTTGTTTTCTGTACAATTTCATTTGTTTTGCTTTTATATATTTATATTGTACACTGTATGATGCGAACGTGTTAATTAGGCACAATTTATGTTCGCATTTGCTCCTTGAACTCGTATTTAAGTTATCATTGTCTTTCTAGGGGGTCCCCAAAACTCGATGTTTCCTAAGGCACCAGTCAACGTATGCTGTAAGGGATAACTTAATGACAAAGATTGTACTAATAATTAAACTGTTTAATTAAAAGTTAAATGACTAAATAACACAACTTGTGTTTTAAAATGGATTTATTTTGTAGATTGACTTATGAACGCACAAACAATTATTATTCTGTCCCGGTGTTCATGTTACCCAGGCCTCCAGGATTGCCCTCCAAATATTTTCACGGTCAATCATTGAAATAGCTTGGTTTGTGTAGGCCATCCAACGATACTCTTCATCAGAAATTTCACAAGGCTCTCTCATGGTAGTCCATTGATTACCATCCACCTCCTCCATCTCCAACTCCATCTCCTTGGCACATGTCGCTAGCTCCTCCAACTCTTCAATCTGTCTATGGACAAACTCGGTAGAAACGAGATCAATAATCTGCTCAAAAGTTAGAATGTCCTCAAAATCAACTTCATCGACATACATTTGCTCAAACAGATGTGCCATGCTTCTTTACCACGTTTCTTCAACCAGTTCACAAACACACTGACTAAATAAACAGTGACCGTAAGCATTGCACGTTCGTTTCATTAAACAGCTTCTTTATTCATTTAAACCATTGTCTGACAACAATCATACTTGTCAAAAACCGGTTTCTCTATCATTCAAACACGTATTTCCGGTTCACATGCGCGCGCACAGGGCTCACACGGTCAACCTGGTAACTAAAAACTAGGAGAAAAAAACTAGTAAGAGCTCCTGAAAAAAGTTCGCTATAGCTGTGGGGTATCTACTTATATAGTGCAATAGGAATATAAAGACAGGAAAAATAAAATTGTGAAATTAAGGAAATGTACTAGGACGGGCAAACTAGCTAATGGCAGTATAAATGCTTTCGAGTTGGCCTCGTATGTAAAAGTTGTCGATACAATGTTGCGAATCTGTATTATCAAGATAGTTAAGAAATCGTACTATATATAGACATATTATGTAATTCATCATCTTATAGTTGATTCTGACTTGACAATAAATGTTTTTTATATATTTTCTTAAATAAATAAATAAATAAATAAATAAATAAATAAATAGATAAACAAATAAATAGAAAGGTAAAGATTTTAAACTACTTTTTCTGAAAAATCAGGAACACAGGGAAAATTGTGTTTGGGAAAATGTGCATCGCATTCTCATACGTTTTGCTCGCATCAAATTATTAGTTGCAGATTGAATATTGCTTCCAAGGGCGACGGAACCGGGGGCTAAGCCCCCCATATTTCTAGCAAGAGAGCTAAGCCCCCCCCCCCCCCCCAATCTCTCTCAAGGTATGAATAAATTACAGTGTGAGGTAACAGGTATGATAGATTGTGTCAAAACAAGAAGATAAATATAAAGAAAAACCGTGTATGTAAATCAAAATAAGGTTAAAGGAAGAGAACTGATTTTAGCGTTGAGTGAAGGGTTTAACTTATTAACAAACAAACTTTCTCTAAGTAGGAGTTCAAAATTGGAAGAAGAAGAGCTTAGAATAGAAAAATCTGTTAAAGAAACAGGGTGGCCAGTTTTTTTGTGGTGTGCTAAAACTCCAGACCAGGAACTCAAAGAAAGAGGCTTTCCCGTGTAAGCCGAAACTCCCATGTGTTCAGAAGCACGCGTGTGTAAATGGCGAGTGGTTTCACCAACATACAATGACTCACAGTCATGATACTTAAATTTATAAACTACGCGTGATCTTAAAGCAAAAGGAATTTGATCTTTGAAACGGAAAAAACTTGAAGGGCGTCTAATAGGTTTAAAAACAACCCAAGCTTAACGATTTGTTGGCGAATTTGAAGGAAGTGTTGACCGGTAAACGGAAGTGTAAATAAAATTATACGATTGGGTGCTGTGGTTGTTTTAGACGCTGGACAAAAAATTTTATCAAGACATTTGCGAATACAACTATCTAAACATTTGATAGGATAACCATTTTGAAGCATGATACTTTTAAATTTCTCTAGTTCCTCGTGAAAAATTGTGTAGGAGGAAGAAATATTAAAAGAAATATTAAAAAAAGTAAAATCATTACTAAGCCCTTTTTATATACAAGTGGTGTGAAACTTTCAAAATTTGTGAAAAGCCCAGTAAACGGAGGTTTACGATAAACGGTTACAAATTTGTCATTCAAGCGTTGAATTTGGATGTCAAGAAAGGAAAGTGAGTTATTGTTATAAACAGGATTATATATATTATTGTTATAACAGGATATGTCACTCGTTCGCTTCGCTCACTCGTGAGATATCCTGGTCAACACTCGAAATAAATTTCATATTTCCGCACATCCATGTATTATTCTCTATATATTCATGTTTTCATAATCAATTCATAAGGACGGGTAGAATAGTGAACAGAGAAGGCCAAAGGTCCAGTTCCTAGAGCCCGCGAACTCCACTATCGCCATAGTAACACTAAATGTAAATGTTCATTGGTTCCAAGGTTCGTAACTATTTGTATCCTTACCCCTCCCTCCGACAGTAATAATGGGAAATAGAAACCAGGTCACTGCAGAAAAGTTATAATCTCTTTAAAAATTTTCCCGATTTCCTTAGATTTTTTGAGATTTCCTGATTTTCCTGAGATTTTAACTCATCCTGAAAAGTTCCTTTTCAAGTAAAGATGTCCTGAGAATCAGGAAATTTCCTGCGAAGTGGAAATACTGCTGTGGCTACTATAGCTGTGTCACTTTACCGGCTGCGTTCATTCCATACTGGAATGTACTGGACTTTTCATGTCGATTCCCAGTCTTCTCTCAGTCGATTCCCAGTCTTCTCATCTCCATTAGGTACTGTAGACTCGAATTCAGTCCAAATCCAGTTTGCTTGCATTCACACTGGTCGACCTGCTAATGCTGCTACCAAACCAAGTCAGTTATTTTGATACGAAGTGGAAATTTTGACGTAATATCTTTTTATCATTTGATTCAAAAAGACTATGTCAGTGTTATTTTCGGATTTTTAAAGAATGGACATAGATGAAACCAGAATGCCTAAAGCAGCTACAACAAACGGGACCAAGGATAGTGTGATAGAGACTACTGAGGGCCACGGAAGTGCCACAAAGATCAGCTGAAACGACAACGTGGCTTGGCAGGTATCGACCACAAGGTATGGGAACAACTGACATCAGATAGAGACAATTGGAGAACGACCTCCAGCAGAGCAGCCCAGCTATTTGAGGTCTCCGGAAGAAAAACTGTGGAGAAAAGAATCGACTTCCCAAGCACCTACAGGACAGGTTCATCTCTGCCCCAACTGTTCCAGAGCATGCAGGTCAAGGGTTGGTCTCCACAGTCACCAGGAGGGGTACTGCCTCACCCAAGGGCCTTCTCGTTGATCTTCGCAAGCGAAGAATCTGCCATTATCCCTGCCCTCGTACTCAGATTTTCCCACGAAAAAAAACAGACAGACAGACCACCAGTTCTCTATCGATCAATCTCAGTCAGTCAATCAATCAATCAATCAATCAATCAATCAATCAATCAATCAATTAATAGCATTTATTTAAACACGATTTAGAATATTAACGCAGCACATTGCTGATGTGGTCGTGTGCATTAAAAACTAATTGCTACTATTACAATATAAAAACAATTACTGTTATTACTCGGGCTACCTGTGGTAGCCGAGTCTAGGTTTCGGCTCCGTTTCTGTGTTTGTTTTTTTCTGTGCTGCTTTAATTTAGTCCAACAACTACAAAATGCAAGTATAATAATAAACACGGAATAGAGCAAATAAGGTATCAATATGTTGAACTGTTTGCATGTCTAGATATCGTGTAGGTGTCCGTGTCGTACAGTAAAAACCTGCTAACAAGAACCTACCACTATTAAGAACCTTAGGCTGAAATTAAGAATTTATTTATATAAGAATATAAGAACCTATCCCAGGCTGATTTGGTAAAATGTGGCTTCTTGTTAGCGGGTTTTTACTGTGTTACATTTGAAACGTGTTTCAAAACATGTTTAAATATTTTCTGTTTGTCCGAATTTAAATAAATTCTATATCAAAATGATCGCTTGAATCTGCCGAATCCGACACTAATATAGTCTTGCTGGAGTACGCACAAGCTACGCCAAGCAGGCGTCTTGTTACGATATAAAAATGGGAGTATTAAAATTATATTATTAAAATTATAAAATTATATCATTATTAATTCTAGATTAAGTAATTTAGGTACACATTCTAATATTCTAAGATGTACATCTAATATTATTGATTCACTAATAATTTAAAAGCTATATTTAGCATAATTTCAGAGTTGATCATAATGATTTCTCCGTTTTTATTTGAACGGTGAGTCCGAGACAAATTCATCAGGTTATATATTCATGCACCATTCCTCGCCAGCGTGATTCCTAGCATATCACATCACTAGAAATATAATTGTTCGTCAGTCAAAAAGTGGTTTGGAAAGAGGACTTTTACGTATTTGGAATTGGAACTGTGTGTTGAGTTTACTCGTTTCAGTCTCCTCTCGGGATTGTTGTTTTGACGTATACGATTTCAGAATTTGTCGGTTTGGTAGATCAAGTTTGTTTTTGTTTTTTATCAAAATAGTCCGGCAGCTAAATGCATTATTTTGACGAAATTGTGCCTTTAATGATAAAAGCACGAAATTTTGCACAGAGGTAGAACAGGTGCTAAGAAATATTTTTGGATGTGGGCCGTCACACATCTGGTTGCTATGGCAATTATTTTCAAAATGGTGACCTTTGTTTTCATTAATATTTAATGAGGACATGCAATGAAATTGTAAGTATATGTTTTTATTACGTTATCGAAATATTCAATCTTTTACGAGTATTGTGAAATATGGATGAGCAATATCCGAGCACGAGAAGTGGTCGAATTTTTCGTCTGAAATTGACTACAACTGCCGCCATGTTTTGCACTTGTGACGTCAAAGTTATGACACAGCTGATAATTAAAAGCAAGCCTTTCGTCTTCAGAACTCACTGTTTGACAATTATTTTCCACAATTGGGTTTTGAAGTTCGCATTTTTAACGCATTTAGCCAACTTAGATGGATTATAAATTTAAGCCTGGTTTACATTTCTTGCATTCCATCTCTGATACAACTCTCCAATCGAATGGGACAGTATGCGAATTAAGATATGAAAACCGGCAATATCGGAGACGATCCCCGATCGTCGGCGATCATCGCAAGAATGAAAAAAAATTGTTTCCACCGATGATCGTCGAGACAAGCAAAAAGAAAAGACAAGCAAAACAAAATAAAGACAAACAAAACCAATGAAAACCAAAACAAATGAAAACAAGCAAAACAAATGAAAACCGAAATCGGATGAAACAAGACAAATTAGGATCAACTCAAATCACTTGCCGAAAATGCACAGGATCCTAAGATGCATAAAATATTAACACGCGGTGCGTTAAGTTACAAAACCAAGCTGCAATGGGTATACGTGAAAAAAAATTATCTGTCGAGTAGCCTTAGCTCATGCACGCAGCAAAACGTTAGCATTGGCGACGTTCGCCGATAAATTATATACGATAAACGAAAACCAAACTTGAGTCACTTTTCGGCCTCGGATATTGCTTGTCTACACATCAAATTCTCGTAAACATTTGAATATTTTACCAATAAAGCAATATAAAAGGGTACTAAGGTTTCGTAAGCACCCAGGTGAAAATTTGAATTTAGTCAAACATTTTATCATCAGTTATAAGCAATTATTCATTTGAAGCTAGTTATAGGAAAGCTTATATAGCACATTTTGAATAGTATAGAACTTGATGAGAAAGATTTACATTTTATTTTGATATTTTGATATTTTTGATATACACGGGTGGCGTGTGCTGTTAGGGCGCTGCCTCTCACCAATAGTTAAGCCCGGTCGGACGGGGTTAGTACTTGGATGGGTGACCATTTGGGAATAGCCCCGTTCTCCACCAGCTTGGGACTTATGTGAGTAGAGTTTAGTTGGTCTCTCCTGTGCTTCGAGGGTTTTTCGCCGGGTTCTCCGGTTTTACTCCCTCCGTAAAATCAACACCTAGGTCTTAGTTGTCTACACATAGGAGTTTGGTGTCAATTGGGACGAAAGTTCTGTTCCTCTCTCCTGCCACACGTTAAGTGGCAAATTTAATAAATTCAAAAATTTAAATAAATTCATGCATTTATCATGAAAGGCACAATTCAGGTACGGATCTGCCGGACTAAAATGGTGCTGTAATTTTTGTTGAAACAAACAAAGGAGCAAAATAGTGAGTATGCTATACTTATCAAATATCATAAAAACAGATTACTTTGTAAAGGTGAGCAAGTATGTTTTTACAATTCTTCGAACGATACAGTAAGTTTTAATCGAACATTAAACATCAATTAATAGTACATGAAAATTTGTACACAGAAGTCAAAACACCAGAATAAAGTTTTTCAGCATTTGTTTGGATGTATATGTACAAGTTCAAATTAAAATATTTTTTTTAAAATATTTTATTCACTCATGAAGACTGTTGCTTGCCGACATCGTCTGCGAATAAACAGCATCGTTTCAACTTTATTGTTTTTTTTACCGGACTAAAATTTTGCGGCGAGGTATACGTAAATATACTGATAGTCACCGAGAACGGCGATTAAGCCTGGTTTCCATATAGCCGTAAGAGCCGGCGGCATGGCTGCGGCAAGGGGCGATGGTCCAATCATAGACAGTGTTGAATTAGCCAGCAATAAAAAGCTGTATGCGATTGGACCATTGCCCCTTGCCGCCGGCTCTTACGGCTATATGGAAACCAGGCTTTAGTATGGGAGAAAATATCAGACTGAGTCGCCGGCATACAAAACAAAATGTTTTTTACACGGCCGCCCGTCTTGAGCGAACTGCGAAGGCTCGAAAAGGTTTGAAAAAATTATTTATCAAATTATTTTGTCAGACTAAACGTGCATTTAATGGTTTCCCATTGTTGTGCAGTGCTGTTGTTGTTTTATTTACTGTATAGCAGTCCGAAATTATACAGTAAATTAAGCTCGGGTCTCGGGATGAAAATAGGCTGAGAAAACAGATGATATGTCCTTTTGCTGGCTATGATATGAAAACAGCCAGCTGAAAAGGCGAGAACAAGAGTGAGAAAGCTATTCTTGTACGAGTAAGTTTGAAGACGTATTATTTGATACTTGATATCCAATGTCATTTTCTTATTTCTGCTCCTTTAATTCTTTGTTCGAATGTGTTAAACGGCATTATGATATTTTAAGAAATAACTGACAATTATTTTTTCACGTTTACTCATGGCTAGTTGTTGTTTTCGGTACGAATGCGGAATGCTTTTTAAACAAAACGACACTGATGAAACTGGTACTAACCTAAACGGCATATTCTATACTAAGTTTGTGTTGATTTTTTGTATCCTCTTTGGAGTGACGAAACTCTAATATATATGGTTTATAATATAACGAAAATTTGATTTAATTTCTTCACTGACAAACTTCGTGCACGTTTTGTAAAGACAATGACTTTTACTATAGCAACAAATAGACAATCACTGCATAATTAGTTCGGCAGCATAGCACAACCAATCAAAATTTAAAATGCACGTTTAGCAAAGCGTGTTAAAGTGATTCAATAAACAATTTTTCAAACCTTATAAATTTCGAGCCTTCGCGGTTCGCTCAAGACCGGTGACCGGGTAAAAAAACATTTTGTGGGAGACTGAAATCTACCTGCAAACCGCGCAGGGGCCTGGAACTTTTTGCCTCACTTTTTGCCCCCCGAATGACTGGACGTTAGCGTTCCAGGTATCACATTTTAACTTACATCGTCATCGAGTTCACTGGGTGGGTCAGGTCCGTGCAGACCGAGTGAGCGAGGTTAATAAATCGTTTATTATATGATGGTCATTTCAAGTTTTTCGATACTTATTATATCAAAATTAGTGCGAAAATCTTAGAAACTTATTACTAACATCCGGGACAACGGTCCCGGATACGGAAAAAGACGGACCGTGGTCCGGATACACATCTTTACTGAGCGATCAGCATGCACTCAGGATATTACAAAGCCATACAAAACAAAGCATAAACCGAAAATAAACATCTTGAAACTCAAAATATGAGCTACTACAAATGAAACGGTGATATTTCGACTTTATTACGAAGTCATCATCAGACCATCGCGTCTTGTATTTTTTCAAATTGTCGGCTGGATGTGGTTTTTGACAAAGCCACACTATTTCTGGCTAGTTATGAGACTTGCACTGGTCTACTGTTATTTACTTCAAGTTCAAAAAGTAATGTGAGTTTGCTCCCGAAGAAAACATTAACCTCGTACCTAGGTTCTTTAGAAAACATTAGAGCAATATAAATCGATGTTCATGACAACTTGTTAACCACTTTAGTAATAGGTATTCCGAATCCTAATTAATAACAATTAAGCTTTTATAAGTTAAGTCACTCTCTCAATGGTATCGGTATATTAAAACGTACTGTCTGTCAAATCTGACATTTTAGTTAGCTCTTTCGAGATATACAGTTTTGTATTAAATTCCCTTCAGTCCAATTTTAAAGCTGTAAGGCAGCTACAGATTGGCCACTTGCAGTCATTTTCTCTTTTTTGCCACACACTATCAATACCAGTTGGCAATAAAAATATAGACCAAGCAAAGTAACTTAATAATGATTGGAGCGGCTTACCAAACTTGGTCATACAGCTCAGTAAACGGTTTCAAACTTAACCGCGTTCAAACAACTGCCAACCCAATTATGTCAGTACGCCTTGAGCCGGATATACAATCAACATAACTTGGTCAAGATTGCATGTGGCTCTGGTTCTTGAGGTCTCTTGTACTTGCGCTTTATGTTGCTTATTAAAGTATCCTACATATATATGTATATATAGATGATATGTTTTCAGCAGTAATCCCGATCCACACTCGTGCCTGTTCAAGTTGCATGGGCACAGGACTTGCCTAAACAGACCTGCATTCCAGTGCCGACAGTTGTCTTAAAGCTAGCTATATTTGTTTATGTACTTGGTATCTAATGCTTAAGGATTATAGCATCATGGTTATTGTTTTAACTTAGATTTCCTGTCGGATCGCAGCACTTAGACGAGTATGTTTTCTTTGAGTAGATTCGGAACAGATGTTTTGCATTAAAGAGAGTAGTCTGTTGGAAACTTCACCAAAGCATTTCATCAGTTAGCAAGATATAGTGTAAGAAGATCAGTGAATAGACCAGTTCTTAATTGGAAGCTACATGTAGTAGCGAAATATTGAAAGAACAGTAGAAACACATTGTTCAGCTTAAGGTGAGGTAATACGGGGAACATCAGTTTTCTTCAACTTGCAAGTTGCGTTGCAAGTTGAAAAGCGTAGTTGTACGTATTACCTCCCACCTTAAACATTGTCACGCAACAATGATTTTGTTGCAAGTTGAAAAAAGTAGACTCCAGTTCTGCTTGCAACAAAATCATTGTTGTGCAACAATGTTTAAGGTGGGTGGTAATACCGCGTGCAAGAACGCTTTTCAACATGCAACGCAACTTTAAGTTGAAGAAAAATGTTGCCCGTATTACCTCACCTTTAGAGATTGTTGTGAACGATGTCATTCATGATTCATACCTGGGCAACTGGTTAGAACATGCCATATTCAAAGGATCATAGTGAGCTGACATATTACTAATGTTATAGGTGGTCTAATATTTAATCCTCTGTGCATTAATCATCTTAAATTGTTTTTGATGGATGTCGTTCTTTGCCATCCGGACTCGACATGCATGACCCTGGCTTTATTAATAAGTCAATTATCAATACCCACATAGTATATATTGCCTTGAGATTTCTATAACGCTCGTGGGGTCGTTATTAAGCCCAATCTGAAGGATTAGAAGTTAAGCATATTAACATAAATGGGCGGTTGTTAGTACACTGTTATTGGCTTACGTCTTGGCAAATTATTAGTATAACACCGATGGCGTCTGCTTTATAGTACAGCTACATTTATACCCTCAAAACGTCCTCGTCGTTAAAAATATTGGCAGTTTACTACATTTTGATTATTGAAAAGTTTTATACTCTCAAAGTTTACGTAAGTGAAGAAATCGTGTTTCCAATAAATGCAGAAAACCTAATTTGCATAAAATCTGTCGCTTACCACAAACACAATTTCTTTAGATACGCAAGCGCTACAAGTATATCAATAATCAAGAGCACCACTATAGCTATGCAATGAACTAAAATGAATCTCATGACACTTGTGCTAAATTTTTAATGAAGAAAATACGTAATTTCTCATGATTTAGACTGTCGAGCCACCTTAATACACTGGAACTGCATGCGTTTTCCGAGGGGCTATCTGTTAAAAGCGGGAATACTAAAGCAGTGCCAAAAATTAAAAGTATATATAGTCTTCTCCACACGAAGTAATTACTGGCTATAGATCTTGATTTTTAACAGCGAAGGTGACGGCCTCGTTATTTTTTTAGCAATTAAAAATATTACTCGGGGGTTCGCCAATACTGTAACTATTATAAATGGCTTCAATTTAATATTACATTTTTAGAGAGTAAAATCAAACAAGTATATACAAATATCACTGTTTTGTGTTTGAAATGGTGGTGATAGCCTGCAGCAAGCTTTTTGGGAGGTATAGGATTTAACATTTGTTTTTAATTTCATTTTATTGACTAAATAACAGGGCTTTCTTAGTAAGGAAAAACACTCTATTTCCAAAATAGCTGGAGATCTAGTGATAATTAATACACGGTAAAACAATTTAAATTAATCTCGTTATAGGATTTTCCCTATGTTATTTTTCAAGTACTGTTTTAATCTTATAATCCGCAATATAAATATATTAGAGTTAATACTTTTACGGCTATATTATATAGTTAGAAAAACCAACGAATGGATTTCTTATACAATCACTTTTGTCCTAAAGCTATCGTTAGTGCTTTCACTTTGAAATTGTAATTACAAAATGAGTAGCTCTGAACGTCCACCTAATGAACTAAACTATTTTTTCTGGAAAAAAACTACGACCTTTTTACTTTTATACTTACAATTATGTTCACCTTTTGAATATCTTATATAAATTGATATTTTACAATATGTACATATAAATCATGCATCAAACAGTTTACTGGACACGACAATCCTTCTTTGACTTAGTTTTGCGTTCGGTTTTGGGTGTTCTGTTACTATTCTGGATAGGAACACGTGAATCAAGAAGTCCACCAAGTTCGTCCACGTAGCGGATTCGGCGGTGTTTCTTCTCTTTGGTCTGTTGACGCGGCACTGGATTAGCAAAAGGATCTTCCCACGGTAGATTCTTTTTAGTATTTGATCCTTTTCTCTCTCGTGCACTCGACTCTGATGAAATGTTTCGACTGGTCCTCCTCATTCCATTCCAACTAACATCGGGTGTACGGCTGTACTGCTCAACATTTTCACAACGATCAATGTTCTCCATGGAATACGAGTTTACTTTTGCGAAATTTTCTTCTTGTAGCCGCTCCTGTGCTTTCATTCTGTGCTGACTTCCCTCGCGAAAACTGCTGTACATTCGAGACGACATGGAATCCATGGAACGTCCGTTCACGGCTTTGTTTGTCTTGTGGCAATTGGAGTAAACCACGCGCAAAGGAGCTTCACGGTCAAAACATTCTTCACCCGGGCCATGCATCAAATCGTAATAAATTTTTGTGTTCATTTTCGCGCGACTTTTTCTATCTTTATACACTCTGTTTGTGCAACTATCAGTTTCATAACCTCTCTCACCATTCCTGCTGCAATTTCTACCAGTATCCGTCTCGTAGCCTCTGCTGCTTCCTTGGTTTTTTGATCTGTTCATTCGTCTAGTAGCACCATCCGTTTCATAGCCGCGATCCATCACATTATACTCTTTATACGAACGACTCCTTCCACTGTCAGTTTCATAGCCGCAGCGATTTTGCCTTGCACGGTTTGTTTTAGCGTTCATGTCATAACCACGCACCATTCTTCTCTCGTTGGTCCTTGGTCTTGTGGCACCATCCGTCTCGTAACCTCGATCAGTACTTCGTTCACTGGACTTTCTTGGAATTCTAGATGTCGGACAATCCGTATCATATCCCCGATCGTTTCCACGAATTCCACGTTGAAACCGTTTCTCCGCATCACAGCTTCGTTCAATACCATAACCACGAGCCAGGAACTTGTGTCTTTGAATATCTTCTTCGACAAGGGACGATGTTTCTGTGCCATAGTTGCTGTCTTTGCTCTCCAGGTCTTCAACGGGAATAGCCAGAATCACGTCATCCTCTCGCGTTTTTTGCTTTCTTTGTGATTTGCGAACCGAGTTGTTCAACATCCTATCGTAGTTCATCTGATGGTGGTTTCCATGGGTTGTTTCAACAAGTTTCACATCACAATGTACATTATTGAACTCATCAAAAGTCGTCTCTTTTATTTGCCTCAGTTGTGGGGCAACCTGCATGTCCCTTCCATGCGATAGTTCCTCCTCAATTAGTTCACTGTGTAATGATCTAGGCAACTCAGAGTTCATTTGTAAATGAGGCGACTCTCGACTACAAGCCACTGAGCAATAAATTTCGTCATCTTTTGGCATAAAAGATCTTCCAACAAGCGAAACAGCACAGGTGTAACAACTGAAACATTTGTCATTTGCATGCCAGTTAAGATTCCCTTTGCTGAGTTGGTCATCGTCTACACCAATCACGTCACCACAAGAATGACAGAGTGCTGCAAAGCGTTGCTCGTAGCATTCACAACAATAAGGACGATCTTGCTTCATGATATATCGTTGACCTCCAAGAACATTCTCGCATTCAAAGCAACAGAAATGCTTTTTGTGCCAACTACGACCCTCTGCCTCTGTAAATTCCCTGGCAAAAATGAGCTGGAGAAAAAAGAAAACAAAGTTCAGTATAGTGTTCTGCGTACTAGGCAGCACAGCGAAGGCTCTTGGTAACAGAGAAACGTCTCGCGAAATCAAAATGCTGCTTACTGTATGTAGTGCATATCTATGTTTGTGTCTTACGAGCATTACATTAACCATTTATAACTGGGCCGCATGGCACCCACTGCGCCAGTGCATGCGATATAATCATATCAATGACTAGAAAGAGAGTGGCCAAAATCTGGCTCATTTTCCCATAGTACTATAAAGTAGCGTCCGCTGACTGGATTAACAGTCTAAATACACAGCAGAACAAGGTCAACAAAGTGCAAAAGTGGTAAAATAACGAAATACACAGCGGAACGTACAAGGTCAACAAAGTGAAAAGGTGGTAAAATGACTAGATTAGTTTTTTAATGACGAAATATTGACGTTTTGAGCAGAGCCCTTCATTAGAGGAAATGCGATTAAGGCTCTGACGTCAGTATTTCGTTATATTTAACAATTATTCGCCGAAGGCGAGGTGAATATCGGTGTATAATAACCGAGACGAAGTCGAGGTTATTATTCACGGATATTCACTGAGCCTGAGGCGAATAATTGTTTTAGTATAAATACACATTTTCGTACTTTTAGGAACAACATTTTCTTTAAAATTGTTAATTTCCTCGTCTGTCGCATTGACAACTTGGCTGGCGGCCATTTTGAATAAACGCTGTAGGTGATTATCGAGAATTAATCCGAAGTAGCTCGACCAATCAGCGCGCGTAATTTTCTATAATCACCAGTGTATTTATACTAACAAAAACTAATCTCGGCCTGCCTACGTAAGGTCAGCGGTTACCACTATAAAGAAAAAACATTTTCTTCACAGTGCAGTTATCAGCATACGACCAAACACAGTTCTATGATGTATTGCATCATACGCGTGGTTTTTTTTTTACTAATTCCCTATCCCCACACCCCAACCACAACCCCCCGGAAACCCTAAACCTAACCACAACACCCCGGTGACCCTAAACCTAATCACAACCCTCCGGAAAAATGTCCCGCCTCTGAGACCCCGACCACAACACCCCTCTCTTCATACTATCTGAATGTACTTCACCGATGCTGTCCCACATGCGGTTGCCACCGACGATCGCGTGTCTATACTGTAAGTAATTGATGAAATTCATTCAGATTGTTCCAAGCTACACTGATGAGATGAGCTGTAGTACAGCGAAACACCGTGTCTGTAGATTGAACTATATATATATATATATATATATATAAATATATATAATATATATATATATATATATATATATATGTTTCTCTCTGACGAAGGGCCTTCGCTCGAAACGTTAGACTCCTACGTTCTCTGTTTCGGCAGTATTATCTAACCTTACTATATTTCGATTGTTTTATATATATATATATACAAGAGGATAGGTATATATATATATATATACAAACAAAAGGATAGGTTCTGCTTGTGTGTCGAGAGTGCTCAATACCATTCAGTAGAGCAAATAAAAATAAAGTGACACGGTTTCTCTTTTGGCTTGGTTTATTGCATACAGCTCTGTTTCGTACAGGATAAACCTGCACTCATCAGTGCAACACCAAAAGTTGATTGCACTGATGAGTGCAGGTTTATCATGAACGAAACAGAGCTGTATGCAATAAACCAATATATTATATTATCACAGATCGCCCAAACTCAATGGTGTGAGCAGTTATGTATACAAGAATTTAAGTCAAAATGATAGAATATTTCCTCTTAATTGCTTTAAATTTTTGAAATATAAAGGGGGTATTACACGGTGGCGAGAAGATATGGATTTTATGTTCGAGTGGCGAGGACAATTGCTTTTTGCCACGAGAACATAAAATCCATATCTTTGAGCAACCGTGAAATGTTCTATTTATTATATGGACAATGAAATTATCCGTAGAAGTGATGTTGATAAACTGGGTTTAATGCAAAAACTGTAGAAACTTTTAGAAAATACAAATGAAAAATACGTCATTTACGTGAAAAACTGAATTAAGAGAAGTTACTGGCTCAAATTTACTTGATTCGAAACTTACGTGGAGCGTACATCGGGTTTTCGAAACTCGAGGAATAATTGGCGGAATGATCCAAAATTTCACAAAGACAAACGTATTGACACAATAAACATGTAAGTAAAACAGTAATGTTCATAAACTTTTATTTTGTTGAATATATTATTCGTACGGTAGTGTTCGCGTTTCAATAATAAAACATGGCTATGTCGGGTTTATAATTATGTAGCCTGCGTGCAGTCCCAGACTGTTTATAAAATCTCACCGAAACCACATCAGTAAGACAAATACACTTTGTACTAGAGATAAGTACACTATACTTCAGTATATTTCAAAAATTTAAAGCAATTAGTTTAGTTTAGTTTTAGTTTATATTATATTATATTATATTATATTATATTATATTTTATATATATATATATATATATATATATATATATATATATATATATATATATATATATATATATATATATATATATATATATATATATATATATCGTGTATATATATATATATATATATATATATATATATATATATATATATATATATATATCGTATATATATATATATATCAGCCTGAAAAAGCATTGGAATTATTGTGTGACTATTGGTGCAAGTTGCTTTAGTTAACAATCATCAGTTTGTTGCCAAAAAGTATGGTTAGACTTCAGTAAAGTGTTCTCTCATACAGTATCACACGTAACAAAAAATAGTAATAGCAAGATTGGCAAGAAAGAGAATAAACACTACCATACATGTTATATTTAACTGGTGCTCTGGCTTTTTAGGATATGATTGGTGGTGGAATAACTGTACTGTACTATACTTTTGGTCACCAAAGCTGCTGTGGGACTTTGGTCATCAGGGGAAACCATGCAACAACCTCATTGTTCTACTGTAATTCGTCGAGGATAACAGTTACAGTTTTGCGAAGGGAAACGATGTAAATGGAAATGCCCAGAGAGAGGTAAGAGATCTCAACTTGTTCTTAAATAATTTCACAGTTAGCCATGAATGTTGAGCCTATCTGCATGTACTGTATTTTGATTTTCATACAGTATTTTGTGATAAATTCATTTTAAATCTAAATCTATGACTATACCTGTTAAGGCTGTATGCGAGAATGGAAATATTACACAAGCATTAAAGTGTGATCAGTGTCTAGTATGTACTTCCACAGTATGTAATGTAAAGAACCATCTAACATACTGTTGTCATTGGTGAACTAAAAATTCGAGACAGATCTAAAATTACCATTGTTTTAACCAGTTCCTTCATACTTGCCACTTTCCAGATTCTGATAAATGTTTTTGTGTTACTTCATGCAGTTTTTGGCACCCTCTTCAAGGTTTTTGCACCCCCTGCCAGCACCCCTGCTACTTCTTACAAAATATAAAGTCTTTCAAATTTCTACTGCTTAAACATACAGTATATATTATCCTTCCTCTCACCTCATCACATGCACAACATCTTGGTCGATATTTTTCAGCGTGATGTCGTCCACAGTAGATCTGCTCATCTTTATAAAAGTAAACTAAGTCAACCAAAAGTTCTTTGCAGTCATTACAACAAAAACAGCCTGGATGCCATAACGCATTACTGTTCTTCATACGACATGCAAAAATAGCCATGTCACCATGATAAACTTCTTCATCACACTACAAAACAAAAAATACACTTTACAAAAAGGTATTACTCCATGTGATATTACTCCGATGTAAATCATCACAATTTCCCATAATCATTAAATATATGGTCACAGGAAGGTTTAGCTGGTGAAGTACATTGTACAACTTGTTCAATGTTGGTTATTATTCTTATTAAAACATTTATACAAATTTATAAAACACGATTATATAACTATTAAAAAGGGTGATACAGTAGTAACCTAATGGAAATTATTATACTGTGTACATTAGTACATCTGTGTACAAGTATTTATAAATTTCTGCAAATTACAAAACATTACATCCAGTTACAGTAATATTGTTATTTTAATAATTTCCTATTTGTTTTATACATCAAATGAATTTGAATATACACCAAATAATGTCAACACTTTCTTACAATACCTTGGAGAGCACATGCACATAAATTATATATACACAGTTGCCAAAATTTACCTCCAAAAACATTACCAGCACTTAACTTAGACAAAACATTACCCTACCAACTCATCCCTAGGCCTATATATGTCCACAGTGCATTTTTTCAGTGGTCAAACTTGTGGTCAAACACCATTCTTCACACAGTCATGTTCTGGTATCAATATACAGTACATGTACATGGGAATAGTAGACAGTTTGCTCCTTTTTCCTCAATTTATTTGGTATTGAATATGAGACAAGGTTTTAAATGTTTCTTTGAAACAAGTGCTAATATTCTGTTTAAAATCTTCTAAATCATCCTCACATTGTCATTGACCTTTGTTACGTACAGGACTGGTTCTTGATCATTCAGTTTTGTATCTGACAGTCTTGATGTGAATTTTTTATGGCCTGCATGATGTCTATATTTTGTTTAATCAGGAGCAATTATTTTATTAACCATAAGGTACAACCATGATACCATTATCATACAGTATTTAAAAAATCTATTGTACACACGTTAATACATTGATTAAATACAGTAGAGATTGCAGGTCACTCTTACCTCTTCACACAACAGTCCTTCTGCTGTAACCTGTTTCACCAGTCCTCGAGCAAGAGCTTCTCTTTTTCTCTGGGAGTTGAACAGTTTCAATTCACGTTTCTCTGACTCACTTAGTTTATTGCAATATTGTGCTTCACTGTCATGGGCTGGCAATTGAAGGATGAGTTGACGATTCCTGTATTTTTCTCCAGGGCTGCTAACATATGGGATTTTATCTTCAGGTAGACCACACATATAGGCATAAACCTATCAGCAAAAAAACAACAAATTAAAATACTAAGATTTCAATAAATCAACTATTTCAATAAATCAAATGATATGGAAAGTTAAAAGCTTACTTTACTCAAAAGCTAATAGCCTTGAGCAATCTGAATTACATTATTTGAAAAATTACAAAGAGCAAGTTCAAAAAAGGTTATAAATAAATAACAAAACTTGTCCGAAAATATACAGCAACACATTAAAATTTAAACAATAAAAATTCTTAAAAGATTGCAACCAGAAAGCTACAGTCACACTGGTCAGCCAATTTTAGAACAATGAATTAATACAGTACCGTACAACTATTATTTTATTATAGTGTTTGGAAGCAATAATAATTTATTAAACCAGTTTTGTTATCCGGTTTTTGGCATGATTATTCACTGGTCTCCCTAATCCCTGTCATCTTACTGAATTGTTTTGGCCAGTTTGGTATCACCATTAGGTGAATGGTTACAGCATATGTATATGTTTTATTTGGAAACTTGAAGGGTTCTTTTGTGACTTCATATTTTCTTAAGAAGGTAAATGTAGGTTGATCAAGTCAATATTTTTAATTCGCTGTTTGGTGTACATACTGTACTGTACACTACCAACATGAAAACATGGACACACTTTTTCTAACCTGCAGTTACTGTTAGCAGGGATGTACATGTAGCCACGCCGGGCAGTGCCAGGCAGACCACCTGGTGCAAACTCTAAATACCCAGCACTCAAGGTAATTTTTTTTCAATCCTGCCCAGCACATGAAATATACAGTTTTTGTGTAGTAGATATACATGTACCGTACTTGCAATTTAATCCATCATTGATTCATCAAGCTTGGAGATAAGTACTTATGGAATAAATCTGCGAATTGCTGATGTATAAATGCGAGAATGCGTGCCAGATCACTATTAACTATGAGACAATTAACCACACCTCTTGAGGCCACCAAAGTCCAAAACATTAAAGTTGTGATGCGTTTCAAATTTCATATTTTGATCGTTTGCAAGCACAATGTCTGGCAAAGTCTAGGACAAATCGTTGAAATGATAGAAATTATTGCAATTGAAACTCGAGGCTATAAGCTCGCTATGGAAAGAATCACTATCAATCTTTTCATCTTTTCATGTTTGAAAAAAATTTAACTAGGCTTTCGATTTGCATTTCAGCAGTAAAACTTGGTCAGTGGAAACTGCAATTTCCAAAACCGGTTTGACATTAATTTATTTGCAACTAAATTCCTATCATAAGCAAGGTTCAATTTCTGAACATAATCAAGCATGGCAGTGAAGTTTTCAAATTCGGAATAGTTCATTGTTCAACATCATGTCATATTATAGTTACAACTATTCAACATGTCTTTACTGAAATACTTCATATACAAGATTTCGTATGACAGGAGTTGAGTAGTTTATATTTTTTGTAATTAGTTTTGTACTTTGTTAAAATAAAATACACTGTTGTTCATTTATGTAATTAATTAAATTTTCTACTTTATAGAAATATTTCTTAAAAATGATGAGATACTCTGTTAAGAAATGGCATTTCATACCTTTATATTTTGCTCAAAAGTGCCCCCAAAACGCTGGAAATGCTATTTCAGAGACCCAAAATTCAAAACATTTCCGGGGGAACCTCGGACGACCCTCTAAAAATTCTGTTGTCCCAATAGCAAATTTTACCCAGGACCCATTCTCTGCTGGCTACATCCCTGTGTTAGAATAGTACAATGATGTACTGTATAAATATCTTATTGAAGCATGCACATAATATGGCAAAGAAAAATGCAAGAAACAAGTAAAATGTTTGATACAGTATTTTTAATTTTGATGGTCATTTTCCAGACTTGTCCCCAGTCGCTTCTTTAGGTTAAGCTAGGATCAAATGTGGGATCACAAGGGACTAACTAGGATAAAAGCGTGGGCATGCGGGGTTTCATGGTAAGGGGGAGGAAAAAATGGGAAACAACTGGCCGATTACTAGAAATTTCTTGCAAATTATATGCATATCTTGCAACCTGGCATTGTTTGCTTCGTAACCAGATTTTCTCCCTTTATTAGAGACAAATCGATATTTATATAATGTAGGTAGGCCTTTCAAATTACGTTTTCCTTCGACCATCTCTAGATCAATATTTGCCAGCTGAAATCAATATATGGCAGAGTACGATGAAGATTTGAATGCTTACTGCAACACAAAATGACAGGATAAATGGTTTAAACCTAGGATTACAGTAGTACATGTTGTTTGTGAAAATTGTTCATCTAGGTTTATAGTGTAGTCTTGAGAAAGACTGTTGTTGATATTTTAATAGTAAGTGATGTTTCACCGGCCTCAGTAGCGGTCATCTTCAAGTTCGCCATTTTCTTGAGGACAAGAGAGTTTGTTAGCCAAAAATGCACAATAAAGTCCAATGAAATGGTGTTTCTTCAGCATCTAGAATTTTTGCATTGCCATTTTGAATGTGTAATCTGCCAGTTGTTATTTTTTCTCTCCCCTTCCCAGATCCCCTTGTGAGTTTAGCAAGCAGCATACGATATAACGACTGGGGACGAGTCTGGTCATTTTCAGTTTAAAAAGCAAATTAGTGTGCAATATGGATTTTTTTTCCATGCAATACCATGGCAGGTTTTTCTGTATTCTTTTGCCCATGTTAGGAATATTAATGTCACTGTCATAATATAATGAAGTGTAATAGTATTGTACCTGTTCTTGGGACAGACCAACTGGAACCCAACAATATTCCTCCAAAGCACACCCACTATCATCATCACTAGCAAAGCTGTTACGGTTAAATTCTACCATAAACTGGCTAGTTGGTGATATTTTATCCAAGTCATCATTAAATAAATTGTGCTCCTCTCTGGGACATTTACAGTGACTGCAAATTTTCCTGAAATATAAAAATGGTGGGTTTAGACAAGGCAAATCAAAGCTTTATATCTTATGCTGACATATACCTCAAAACAAAAATATTGTTATTCCCCTTGTAAACAGAATGGGATCAGAGGTGTAGGAAACAGGGGCAGAGGGAGCATGTGTCCATCCAACTTTGTTGTAAGGTGTCCTTTTTGCAACAGAAAAATGCTCTTTTTATGATAAAACATGTGCTTTAAGTGTCGTTTTGAAGCTGTGCCCCTCCAATATAAACTTGCTTCCTATAATTATTAAATTGCCACTGAATGGGATGTTTCATATTTCACTAGATTAAGTACTGTATTGTAGCTACTCCTATCCAAGAACAATAAGACCAAAGGACACCACCACTGGAACACAAATCCCAATGATTAGTATATGATTAAAACTTATTACAGTATTTATGCTCTTAGGAATTGGGGGTTACACAGACACAATATTAAAACAACAGATTTGTTTATTTGCATTGATCAGACATGTACATATTCAGAGTAATTTCACATGACAACATGGGTATCATAGGCCTAATCAGCAAGGAAAATGTGAGTGCTTGGCCTTGCTAAACAGTATGTGGCACAAAAGTGAAAATCAAAGTCATTTGCTCAACTGATGCCAGACGATGATATTCATCCCACAAAAACACCACATCAATATTTAATGCCCAATTAAGATGTGTCATGAACTAGAATGTTTGTCATGTAAACTACATATTTAAAAAAATTGTAAGAAGCATATACTAAGTTTGCACTTTCAAGTATAACAAAACATAATTATTTTTAATAATAATTACACTGTGGTACAAAAGAGCAAGACATTTTTTAAAAAATCAGCAGAATGAGAATCACAGGATAACGCACATTGTAGCACTGATATTGTGTAGCTACATGTGTGGTGTATTTCAAGTTTTATGTGTGCTGTAATTCAAGTGGCAGTAATGTTTTCTTTCTTTACAATATAAAAGTAAATTTCTATAATCTTGTCTATATGACGTTGATAATGACAAGTTAGTAAATCTCTGTAAGCAAACACAAAATTGTCAGCTTAATCCTCACAAGCTCCTTTTAGAACCAAATGTGACAGACTTGAATATTTTGATTACCCATTTGACAAAAAATCCTCTCATATCGACTAGAAATGTCGCACGTTAGTCAGTCTACGCACGTCGTTCTTAATACAGCTCATCATTTTAAACATAAACAAAATATATCAGAAACTAAGATGATTACAAAAACGATAAATGACCAGACGAGTAAACAATACAGCAGCTCTTCAGTCTTCTTTCAAAAACACTAATTACAAAATATGATTATACAAAGCAATAGCCAATGTTTTGGACACTAAGTCGTGAAATTTTCTACGTCTCTTTCCTTGTGATTTTAGTTGGCGTTAAAAGTGTAATGCAATTAATGAGGGCTTTCTTCATGGGCCAACAGATGATAGTCAGACAAAGTAATTCATTCAGATAGCTCACCATTTAATCCTTACCCTTAATACTTAGATATGCCCAGAGGGACTATTTTGACAACCACAAGAAAAGTAAAGAATCTTCAGTTAAGTCTGTTAAGATCACTCTTTATAATATACTACTGCGAATATTCACAAGTCTGATATTTGAAATAAATCAATACAGATCAAGTATTTATGACGGTTGAACGACATTTGCTTTCACGAACACTTGCAAATTTGGACAACAAACGTGAAACGAGTCAAACGACGTGAAAAGAATAAAAAAGTGTGTCTCTTGAAAACACTCAGAGTGTTGATTTGAAAAGACCCGTAAACCTTTCGGTAGCGGGAGGGGCAAACAAAATCTGAAATAATTCTTTCAAATCTCACCGAGGTTTTTTGTTAGGGTTTTAGAGTGTGATTTTATAAACGGAAATGGTCAAAATTGTGCGAACATATAATATTTGATGAATCTATATAAACATATATAAATTTTAGTAGTCTACGTCTGCCATTTCTTCAAAATGTGTTTCCAAATTAGTGCATGGAATGTCCACGCATAGGAATTGTTGTAGCAAATTATCATCCCATTCTACAAGTTATTAAAATTAGAAGTGCTCGCCAGCGCTCAATCAAGTCGTATACATCATACCTGCCACGCAGTAGACAAAAGCAAACAGCGAGGCTGTATTAACTATAGACGAAAAACACAAATAAGATTCTTTTTAAAGACGTTACACGACTTGACGAGATTCACGAGAACAACACGAAGGGCTAAAGAACTTATAAATAACATTCCTCATACTGTTGCTACACTGGAAACTTCAGTTAATTACTAGTCTTGGCTATACGACAATGCCTAGTTGACGCTTCGTGTAACCAACCGACAATTAACTTTACAAGCCATCAAATGTTTAGTCAAGCACATCTCGCGCACTTATTACAATTTCATTTACTTCAACATTGAAAAGTAAAGCAAATGGCAAATAGGATCAATGGAAGCTTGTAGAAACAAAGCGTAAATAGATTAATCATATTACTCTCAGGCTGGTAAACCGCCATTTGAAACGACCTGTTGAATATGTTAAATAAACCATACGTATTGCTTTAAAAATCCCTTCGTATTAAATACAAATGACAAGCTGAAATCACAGCTGATACGTAAACATGTTATTAAGCTAGACAAAAAATGATTTGATATCAAGAGATGGTTTCTTTGTTGAGACGTTGTTTCTTAAAAGCTTATTCCTGCAAAGACCGCTCTTGGTGGTCGTATCATTCAGAGATATTTTGGATTTGTAAGTCTTGTTATTGAATCTGCCAGTAGAGAAGCCGACGGGAAACCAAATAGTTTAGTGTGGCAGGAAGTCGTAAAACTTCAAATAAAACCAACGAAGAGCACAAACACTTGTGTTAGGTTTCGACTATATTGATAGCTGTGTGTGAAATTATCATGTTCTAGCTAGCGCTGTTTACAAACGCTGTATTAAACTAAAGCTTGAAAGGTCATTTCTAAAATGTAATACCTACCTCCAGTAATGCATTGTGAATCCTGGGCAGTCATCACCACAGTTCATACAAGCCTTCTCTCTATCGTCACAAGCCATTACACTCTACACAGTAGACGAAAAGAAAGAAAACATCAAATACCAAAATTATCTTTTGAGACGCTGGTTAATACCTTCACGACCATGGCTACGAAATGGAACTCGAGGAATGATATGTAACCTTACCCTTACTTCTCTACACAGCTTTCTTACGTCCATTACTCGCTCAACTATTAAGAACGATGAATGCCGACTAAACCAGCCCACGGCCGGTTCTTCCGTCTAGTTGTCTGAATCAAAAAACATTTAATACCAATCGTTGCATTGAGACACTAGCCTAGTCTTCTAACTCGCGCGTTCATTGTTCACACAGCTTCCGATTAAAACTGGTTGATTGACAATTATGACATTAATTAAGCGCAATAACCAATCAAGGACCCACTTCGCAAATTCCAACCTTTCATCACTAAATTCAGGATTGTGAACGAACGCAGTCGAGGCTGATATACGTCGTTTTTCAATGCTCAGCATGAGTTCTACCACTTGACGCTTAATAACAATAAGTAATCATCGCGTAGTGTGTTACGATTTGGTGAAGCAGTCATTACCAAAGACACTTAACATTATTTGATTTTCTTCCTTGGGAAATGTTTGCCTACTCGCAGCAAGATACCTTGGTGTCGGTCAGATAAAACATTTTAGCAAATCATCTTAAAACATACGCCTTCTTGTTCTTTTTTGTCTTTTCAAGTTGAAACCAAATACCGGATACCAAAACGGTATCAACAATTCGGTATTTATTTTAGTAGGAAATTCCAAAGATAATTTTAAGGTGGACATGTTGGCTTCTGTTCAGTCCCTTTTAAAATGGTCTCTGTGGACGGAAACGCGAGTGGTCGGGCTGGCTTCAAACTGTGTAGCTCAAGCTAATATTAACTATAGTCTTATCACACTAATTTTGGAAGGAAAATGCTTTCTTGTACTATAGTTTAATAAAGAGTTATTGAAAAAACAGAATAGATTAACTTTAACGAGAAATGAATGATGAAAAATACAAATACAAAGAGAATCAGACGAATGATAATAAAGACAGTGGTTCGTATCAGTTGCGGCCAATTTACCACTTTATTTATAATTCTCTTTAGATCCTGTCGTAAAACAGAGCGGCGCCGCTCGAACTCGTTAAAAGAAGTAATTAGGATTTAGTATAGGATGCAGGCTTCTATGAAACACTTTGAATGTATCAATAGAGCAGAGTATATTGAATGATGATTGATGGACATATATTTTTCGATCTAAAGTCCACAATTGCGAGATTTTCCTAACCCAAATGCTTAACAACGCTATAAGCTCCGAAAGCTCGTAGAATTGCCATTTTGCCTGACCCCCCACTGAAGGATGAGTGCATTTAATAGCACTAAAAACCAGCTATAATTGATTACTTCCACCATGTCCTATATCATGAGAACTATAAGAGTAGTTATAGTTTCTTTCTTAACAAATATTTTCTTTAAGCACGTGTTTGTGCATATATGTGCAGTGTGTTTGTGCATATATGTGCAGTGTGTTTGCTTTTTTGTCTGTAGTTTTAGGTTAAGCTTAGTTCAAAATACTCGTATATCGTTAAATAAATAATATGACCTTGAATTAACACTCACTGTAGCACATGGAGTTCTTTCATGGATGTTGAAACTTAATAAAGTTTCCCAAGTGAAATTGAGATGAAATCATCCCTTGTGGTGGACGGATATCTCACTGTGAATACCGGCAACGTGTCGTCACACTAGTTATTTTCCGTCCAGTCATCATTATTCACAGCATGCACACATGTGCTACGAAGACTGTTACAGTTACTTTTATTTAAAAAGTTCGTAAGAATGTCGCCGAAAGAACTCGGCAAGAAATAATTACCATGGTATACTATCGTTTTCCGTGGGAAAATCTTAAATCATACTTTGATTGGCCGACCAGAAGTGGATTACAAGCTAAGTTATAGTTTTAGTATGTAAATATTTTTGATGACCAATTTGTTATAAAATTAAACTCTAATAAGATACTGTGTTAACTTGCGTGGTCTTCAATAAATCGAACTGAACCAATGCGACTAATGAATAAATAAGTTGTGGAAATAAGAATGTCAAATTTAAATACCTGCTGCGTTCACCGTGTTCAATGATTAGTATTTAGTAAAAATGATAACACGATAGTACTTCAAACGATGTTCGAAACAGGCCCTGAAAGAAATGATATATGAAAGTAACGATAAATTTTAGATGAAACAAATGTCAGTTGAGAACATCCACATAAACTAGTGGATTATCATTGATAGAAATATATATATCAATATATATATATATATATATAGACTGTTTGAATGACGTCAAGTTTCACTACTTTTTCTTTCCTGGTAATTAATTAGTAACATTTTGTGGCATATCCACTGACAAAAATTGACCCTAGACTTTTCAAGACCAAGAGGCAGGAGCATGTGATCGAAGGATGAATAAAATGCAGCATACTGCGCTAAACACTACGGATCACGACTTATAACCTGAGATATTACACTTCAACGTGATAAAAAATAAACAATTAATAACCTAGGCAGTTAAATATATTCTACTATTGAATATAAATTGTCTATTGAGATGTGTTTAGTACAAACACACCGACTTAGCATGCACGCAACTTGATATATATTTTAAATGATATTATATCTCAGAATTAACACAAGAACCCGGTCAGGCTTGTTCATGATTATAGTAGGCGTACTTTGCAAGTCTGCAACAGGTGGAAGAGTAGAAAATATGCCGCCCCTTTATTAACAAAAAAATTGTATCTCATAAATCCACGTCAGTTAATATAGATCGCTTTTTACCTTCTTGAAGCTGCCAAGACCAAGCAACCACTGCAATCTTGTGTGTTCTTATGCGAAGTTGATTAGTGCCTCGTGTGGTTCACCCCTAATCCGGTGCACATTAACTAGACCGGTCTTTTGTGGCAAATCGAAGCTTGACCTAAATTAATTATTAATAAGTTTTAGTTTGCAAGTGCTTGGTCCGAAGAAATATTCCAAATTAGGGGCCGGCTCTTAATTAATTATTTATAATGGTTTGAAGAAGTTTGGTTCAGCTAACGATATAATCCTAATTACATCTTAATAGAAAATAGATCTTACAAACATTTAAACCTATATTTCAATTAGTCTGTTTGACCAGCAAATAAAAACCGAAAAAGCAGCTCTGTTTTAGTCAGACAAACGTGTTTTTTTGAATATGTAACTGTCAATTATAAATGAAATCTATATTGTAGCTGTGTCAGCAGTTTAGTTATGTTTTTATTGTTTAGAAAACTAAGCCAAATCTCTTTCTCAGTAACCTTTGGACTAAACAAACTGCTTATGGTTGTCACATTCGAACAATAGACAAACGAAATGAGCTTTATTCTTCTCGTGGCAGCATTAACAGACCAAAAATATCTAGTATAAACCATGCACTGTATATAATTGTAACAGTGTATTACGGCAATTTCAACAATACTTTATCAGGAAAGTATTGCAGTCTAAAAGGAAACGTATTGCTACTGAAGTTTAGCTGTTGAATAACAACTACAACAAAAAAGATAATGTTTTTTTAAAGCAAAACTGACAAAAGTGTCAAAGATATACCGCTGTGGCATAGCTCCTTTCATGTTTGCCGCCTCTCGTCGGCGGTTCACTACCACGAAAACCTTCGGAGGACCAGCATATTAATTTTTTCGATGACATCAATATGGTATTTAACTATTAATGATTACAACATGTATTCTAAAAATACGTCCCAACTGAAGTTGATTATAAGTGCTTAAAAGAAAAGAAGGCAGTGTTTTTAGTTCGGCATAATTTACATCTTCAAAGCCCTCTATTTTGTGCCTAAGTGCTAATAAACTCACAAAAGAAACTAGTAATATCATCGTGATGAGCGGAACAAATTAAGTCAGTTGTTTTAAAACGAACTGTAATTTATATCGCAAAAAGACGTCGCTTTATTTTTAAATTAACATAAACTATCTAGACTTTCTGACTCCTACTTATAAAGCTGAAGAAACCTACAGTAGGCTATATTAATGATTCTATATATACCATTATCTTACTTAAAATCATTGAAATTAGTATCTGCATGCAAAAAAAGCACGCGGCATACACCTTTTTTATAGAGGATCGAGATGCCATATCGGCACTAAATAGAAGACTTTTTTCAGACCCTATACTATTTAAAACTTTACGTTGGTTCTCTCTTTTAGCAGCTATTTACAAGAGCCCGGGCTACTCCCGACTATAACCCAGCTAGTTTGTGTCACGAAATTCTTCTCCTTGGCCCCAAAAGAGATTTGAATCATTTGAATCAAGACTAGTTTACATCTGAAGTAAACCAATTCTTCTTAGCCTGCGTGCAGACTTCACCCGTTTCCGTTATTTAGATTATGTGAGTTTTAAAACCATACTGACAGTACAATCCTGATCTGCAACACACCTCATGTAATGTTATATCTTAGCCTTGGCTTTAGTTATATACGACCTAGCGGAAATTTTTGCGGTGGGAAATAATAAAGTAATAAAACTAACCATGCAGTCCACAGAGACTGTGAAACAAGAATATATCGCTGACATATAAAATTGGCATGTTAAATCACACAGGAATTATGCCGCACACAGAGTTACTACGACTAGAGTTGATGGAGCAAAGTCAGTAGCCGATGACTATTTCCGGCACAGCGCCTGTTTTTAATACCAAGACTTTTACAGCTTCTCAGCTCGAGATTTTCCGGACGGAAAACGTAAGCGACGCTTAGCATAGAATTTTTAAAATAAATCATTTCAAACGAATTGCTATTAAGCCGGCATAATAAACATTAAGAACATTTTCAATTTGGTTTTTGCAAAAATGACTTAGGGCTGAAGCCTTAAACCGATTGTATATGATTATCGTGCGTGCTTGCATGCTTGAGACCGTTGCAGGTGGTAACATGTATAGTTACTTAGCGTGATCTTGACTTAAAGTTTAAAAATTTACGTTTGCCAGCTTCACTAAACTGCACGGAATGCCTAACTGATTTTATATTTTGGTTTAATGTTTTTATTTTAGTTAAATAAGAGTCTTCAATTTTTAACCAAAAACCACAACCAGACGATAAACGAAAACTTTCAAAACTTTAACATAAAACATATTCCGCGAAACTCTTGAAACGCATGATTTGATTATTTCAGTCAATAAATAATAACTTTGAGTATATATGGTGCAATTGAAATATCAGGACTTCAATTAAATATACTTTGTCCGCTCAGAAGATGATTCTCAAAGTTGAAATATTATTATTTCACAATACATCAACAGTCTTGTCACTAAATCAAGATAAATTATTATTATTCATGATACTTCCTTCTAGAAGATTTCTTGTCTTTCTTCGTGCTGACCGGTTTGATGTTAGACCGGCGTGCTATATAGGGAAGCTTAATATCCCTGCTAATGACACCGTTCTCTTCATAAACTACACCGCTATATTCTTTTAAAACGTCGTTCTTTCATTAATTTGTTATATTTTGGATATTAATGATATTTATTTTGGGACCATATGAAGAGACTATTTAAGTCTACAAGTGTGTGAATGAGAAACAGAAGTACTCTGATATTATAAGTGCCAGCTACTACTTACTATGATCATTGCAACTACTTTATTTTGTTGGTATATAATAATATAATACACATATATACACATGCAACTCAGCCATTCTTAAGCTTTACGACAAAACACATCAAATTATCACCTATATAGAGATTATAAGAAAGACGTTTTGGCTTTTCAATCAATGTAAACGTGATACTCAGTTTCAAGTTCCGACATGTTTATTATGTGATCATATTTTTAATTTTCCGGTTTTTGTTCAAACTTAGTTCTAGAAAGAGTATATATTGATGTTTAGATATACACATATACTCTTGGATATTTCATTTAGCTTATACGTACAATATTGACCTATATAGTCGGTCTTATTTTAGTAGGTTGTGCATACGTATTAAAGCCACTTTCATTTTTAGTTATTATAATTCATGAATATAACCAATTAACCTGCCAAAATTATACACATTAACTCCACTGCAGCAGACGTGCAGTTTAAATAAATAACAAGAATACAAATTACCCCTATTATTAGTGATGATGCGGGTTTAAAACTGGAAAAACGCAACAGCTACACACTTGTAAACGCTTTTGGCTTTTTATACCACGTTTAGTAATAGTAAAAAACAAATTAAATTAAAAATGTAGAAAATCAAACTGATGTGTTAGAGAATTAGTGTACAGAGTATATGTACAGAACAGAATGTGTTATCATTTCGTGAATAATTGACGTTTACGACGCCTATATTCTATAACTGTCATACTAAATGAGATTGGGAACGAACAACACCTTTTAATGTCATGCAGAAACACAAAGTTCGCCGATCTTAGAGTTAATTTTATGGAAAGTCTCTGTAAAATAAATAACTCATTTTCTAAATTTAGCTATCAAGACCTTTTCATGTATGTCATTGCTATGCAAGACAAAACAATTATGACTTTGGTAGCTAAATACTGTTTTAATGTTTTAACAAGTTTTGAAAGTTTATAGTTGACCACGTAGTCTAGTTTATATGTTATATGTATGTATCTTATATACCAAATCTGGTATTTATGTTGTTTGAATAAAGTTCTACAGACTCTTTATAGGCAAGCTCTAAGCATTTTAGCCCGAGTAGTTGCCTTGTTTTTCTGACTTATGTAGTTCGCGTGTTTACTAGTGACTAGCAATAGTACAAGTTTTATACAAGCACATAGGAAGTTAAAAGAGCATTGGTACCGATTAAACATACATATAATATATTGCTTTAATTGTTTCATTGTTAATTAACTTGCACCGTTAGTAGCCCACAGGCAAGTGCATTAGCCTACAGGCAAATGTATTTAAATTCAATGATAGCTTTAGCAGTTTTTAAATATACGGCTCTTCCGCGTGTTATTCCTGTTGTACGTGCATGTCTAGTATAAACAGGTATACGTTTCTTATATATTAGCCTTATATATTAGTTTCGTATACTTTCTGCTTGATTCAAATTTCTTCTTACTATGTTGTCATCTCATATTCTTGGCTACATATATGGCTACATATTTGTTTATTATTCCATCATAGATATAAATAGAAAATGTAGTTTTAATTACTAAGTTACATGCAATATCGAAACTATTCTCTAATTTGACTATGCACGATATGTGGATATGTGCATAGGAGTAGTAATAATAGTAAATCATAATATATCTATAGCAATAATAATTGTATACAAAATTATATATACTATATATATATATATATATATATAGGTTCAAACCATTTAATTCATATTGTATATAGAAAATTATATTGTGGATTGGTCGGGTTAGCTTAAAATTTCATATATATATATATATATATATATGAAATTTTATATATATTTATATATATATATATATATATATATATATATATATAGGTTCAAACCATCCACTTCATATTGTATATAGAAAATTATATTGTGGATTGGTCGGGTTAGCTTAAAATCCAGCACCGTAAGCAATTATCATTAAATTTTAAAATAAAACAAATACTTTGAAACGCTGTGCAAAATGTAGTGGTTACAAAAAAATTATACACTTTGTGGTCAATACTAAAACGAATGACCCCAAAGTAACCGCCTTCCGAAAGTATCCGCCCCTCTTAAAGCATAAGCCGACACGGTTAGTTTTGCGACTTGTGAGATTTTATATATACATGTAGGCACGATGTTGCGCACGTATGATTTTGGCGGGCCACATGCATAAAAACGTGGTCAATACTAAACGAAATTAAACTATTTTTAAAGATAGAAATAATTCCTGATGCTAACATATTCAGAAATTGTCGAATTTCTTTTATTTACCACATTTCTTATGCATGTAGCCCACCAACTGAATTACGCCTGTGGCCCGCCAAAACTATGCCTGTGGCCCGCAAAAACGATACGTGCGCATGATCGTGCAACTCGCATATATATCGTAATTATTTTTTACAAAAACAAACAAACAAACAAACAAACAAACAAACAAACAAACAAACAAACAAACAAACAAACAAACAAACAAAAAACTGTCAGTGATATTTGGTAGTTTTGCAAAAACGCTTTGCGTCATCATCACTATCTTGTCAATTATAATGTCAAAAATACTACACTGCGCTTTAATTACTGGGGCTACTGTGGTAAGCCCAAGTATTAAATTCGGCTCGGTGTCTTTTCTTGATTTTCTTTCTGCGTCGCAAATCGGTATTCTTGCACAATCCTCGACCTATAGTGTCCTCTAGTGGTGCGTCATTCGCATGTACGTCGAACGACGTCTCAATTTGAGATTTCTTAATTTGCCAATTATCATGAGACGCATTAGAGTAAACTGCTCTATTTTTTTGTGGGGCAATAGGACTATTTTTTGTATAATAAACAGAATTGTATTATCCGAATAATAATGAAATTTATTTCTCGTGTTGAACAAGATATCTAGAGATCATTGAAGATATCTCACTCGTTCGTTTTGCTCACTCGTGGTCCTTTATGTAACAAAAATCAGTCCACAAAAAATATAAAAAGTCTATATCTATGCCAAAAAATAAACTGAAGAAGAATTGTTTATATATGATGTAAAAAGCTTAATAAATGTGCATGAATTGTATAAAATATACAATGGGTTAATAAATAAAAGTTTGGCGGAAACAATGATAATTTGTCCTACCAGATTCCAATCAACCATAGCATAGCATAGCATAGTTATAAAACTATACTATAACATACTATATATACGTAATAATATATCCAAGTGCCTATATATAAAGATAAAGGACTAGGGCCTAATCATCCTTACTTGCAGCCAGTGGAGGCTGAATTGCGAAGGACGCATCTGCGTCCATCAACATGACCGTGTCGATTAGGCATATTAAAGGCGCTCCAAGCAGCCGCCATACGATGCAGTTTAGACAACGGATCACAGCTAAGCGGAGGGAGGAAAACCGGAGTACCCGGCGAAAAACCCTCGAAGCACAATGGAGATCAACTAGGGTTCGACAACCGGGTCATTCCCACCCATCCAAGTACTATAACAACCGGGCTTTTAAACTTTTTGGGAGAGGCAGCGTGCTCCACCCGTGCACGTTGCCACCCGTATATGAAACGAAAATTATGTTTGTTTTATTAAGAAACATTTAAAATGACAAAGTAACATGTTTTGCAGAATGGTTGAGATATTCAGGCGGTTTGATATGCAAATTTAAACATTTTGACGTCACATGTGCATAATGACTATCGCAGTATCGTTGCTATTATCAGACCAATTGCAAATTAATTGCCGAAGGAAGCATGTGGGTGTGTTTCTCACCGAACACTAAACGTGTAGATTTTTAAATGATTATGTTTAATAATAGCAAATATAACCTTCCCCGCGATAAGTTCATTGTGCATGCACATGTAACGTCAAATGTTCAATTTGGATATCGAACCGAACCTCAACTGAATATTTCAACAACGAAAAACTGCAAAACAAGACAGACCTTACTTTATGTTTTTTCATGGCACTTTAAATTTTAATATTGATGCATATCCATACCTGGATATTAACCTGTATGTGCCATCAATACTGAAATGTACAGTTCTATGTTAAGGGGAAATAACATTCTATTTCTGTCTGGAGAGGGAAATTAGACAGGTTTCGTTTTCCGGCGAGGGGCAATAAATGAAACTCGTAATAAAAATATCTCTTTGATCAACCCACAATATTAAAACAATACACCTACCCTATCTAGTGTATATCAATACAGTAGATAGAGTTGGCGTATTGTTTTTGATATTGTAAGTTGATGAAAGACGTATTTGTATTACGAGTTTAATATATTTATTTAATTTAACATCTCAAATTGGAAAATGATAACCTAACATTATGCTTACTTTGATCTTGTGAAGAACGAAGAGAAACAATTGAGATTGTCCCAGATTAAGTTGAAAATCACTCTTCATTCAATGGTGCAGGCAACCTTAAATCTTAATTATAATAAATTAATGCCTTCCAGTTATTTCGCATATAGATATATACCTATAGCTTTCAGTTTCACCCAGCGAAGTAAGCGACAATTAAAAGATCACACGAAGCACTGAGAGTAACGAGTCATGGATACGTCACGTTTACTATATACGACGACGTATATAGTTCGATGTTTTGTAGATATTTTTGGTGTGCCTATAACTATTTGATTTCAATGCGTGGCTTCAAGGGAGTAAGCCACTCCCAGTAATCATCGTTAATTTGGCGTTGACATTGTTTAGATCATATCTCTGATGTCACCATATCGTTTAGCATGTGCACATAGCTATCAGTTAATCTCTGGCATGTTGAATTTGGGATTAGTATTGGGATTAGTGTTAGGTTTGCACGAATTCATTAGTCATTATATAGACTCAATCATATATGCTGACGCACATGCACCTTTATCCGCACCGTCGTAACCAATTAAACATATATTATCATTCATAGGGAAAATTCAAAATAAATGAATGTTTAATCAGGTGTTTGTAAATACTGTTAAAACATTGATTAATAAAACATCAATGTTTTATCAAAGTTATTAGACACTAGCGGCTCAGATTCAGTTCTTTCTGAGTTAAAATGATCTTATCTAACGTTTCTTATAACTTAAACAAAGTATTCATCATGTACACTAAGAATTTGATACGGTAAGTTAAAATATTCGTGTTCGATCATATTTTAACTACTACATATAATTCTAAATTGCTAACAGCTAACTAATCCATAGCTTTTCTACTTATTGGCACCCACATGTATATATACCTTATTTGCAAAGAAAGTCTTTTCTTGGACAAACGTTTTGACAACTAACAAGCAAAATCAACTTTATCTATTAAATTTTTAATCCAAGGAAGCTACTAGTAACCTTTTTGTTAAGCTGTACACTAGCCTGCGTGCAGCCTCTACCCGGTTTCGAAACTCGGGTTTCGAAATCGGGTAGAGGCTGCGCACAGGCTAGCTGTACACTTGCTAAGCTATCTTTTTAGTATTGTCTAATATATATATATATATATATATATATATATATATATAAAACATCAAAAGATAACTTTATTTCTTGTACATTACGTACGTTTCGGGGCACTGCCCCTTCTTCATGGCGAAGGGGCTCGTGATTATTATTATATATATATAATATAAATACTATATATACTATATATACTATATATACAGTACTGCATATAATTGTACTGTATTGTATTGTATTGCATTGCATTGCATTGCATTGCATTGCACTGCATTGCATTGCATTGCATTGCATTGTATTGTATTGTATTGTATTGTATTGTATTGTATTGTATTGTATTGTATTGTATTGTATTGTATTGTACAAGCGGTGTGTATATACAGGCTAATACTAGTTTTAAGTTTTACGATCTAGCTGCCAGTGTACTTCATGTGCTTATATATATACCTGAAATGATGAACGCATAACGAACGCCAAATTTTAATTATCCGATAGGACCTGTTTGTCATTTCAAATCTTGTATATATATATATATATATATGTTTTCACTTGCAAACACCACATTAGTTCATATTGCATCACATGCACCACATTAGTTCATATTTCATGCCAAAAATGTACTATGATTCTTGCATTAAAACACACAATTACTATTTCAGTAATGAATCATTGCGTTATAGACTTACTTTATTTAATTCTTCAGACTCAGTGTTAGCTTGTATTTTCGTTTAAGAAGACTAAGAGGGCTTGCATGGTTTTCGCTTCCAACAGATTAAATCAGAAATATGATCAAATATCACTTTCTATGCATGAATTGTCCGTTTATTTCGATAATTGGATGTTTATAAAGTTTGTTTGTTGTCAAGCAATTTAATGTCGTGGGAAAAGTTAACTAAGGTTTGCTACCCACGTATAATTGCACTAAGTTCTTGTCATTTATTGTTGTGCAAATTTTAAATATCTTCAGGAGCCATTACACTTGACATTAATATGAAAAGCTTGTTAACAATTAATAAGACGTGTTCGCAACAGGCTTTTTAATTGCGACAATGCCTATTGACCTCAGCGGCGAGGGGCTGCGCGCTAACATGATGGAGTCACCCGTAACTGAGACTAAAGTTGCATGTTGGAACAACCTGCGACGGGCAGTTGTTGAACACAACAACTTGTTACAAACAACGAACAACTTGTAAAAAAATTAAAATTATTTTATTAATTTATGTTTTGATTTATATTTCTAGACTGCTTCATTTGTTCAAGGTTGAACGTTTAGCGTTGTTTGTACACTGCTCGCCATTCTATATATATACAACATATACTTGTAGAAGAGGTTTCCCGTCAATACTGAACAATTAAGGACCAATAGACAATACTGTGGGTCTTAAAAAATAATGTTACCTCGATCAACACGTCCGCGGTGTATACAAACCACATATATATGCGTGTTAGGTTACGAATCTGATCTGCAAAAGTTTTGAAATGTTCATGCGAATACATTATTTTTTTTTTTTATTTAAGTTTACACATTTATCCGTATTGCACTGATGCATATGCATGCATGTAGAACATGGAGATGCAAACGGTATAAGCTAGGCGATACGCATCGTGTTTATATAACTGATTTTAATGATTTTATATATCCTGTCCTGTGAAGGGCTCCGCTCGGCGAAACGTCAGTATATTTCGTCAGATTAAAACTATTCTCGGCCGTTTACAACCTTTTCACTTTGCGCTATTTAAGACACTGCCTATATACGCAGCACTTTCTTACACTCTCTGTTTATATTTATGTAAAAGTGCATATGTTTAAGTTTGAAATGCAGATTCAGGCACTTTCAATGCTCAGATATAAAAGAGATTTTTGAAAGGTGTTTTAAAAAAGTTCTATCGTATAGTAAGGTTTTCTCAGAGATTTTTGATGAATATTTTGAAAGTCTTCTTTTAATTCAAAGTAAGTTTCCTCAGATTTTTAAAAGATGTTTTAAAAGAGTTCTTTAATTTGAACTAAAGGTTTTCTTAGGACTCATTTAAAAAATGTTTTTAAAGAGTTCTTTTTCAAGTACATGTATTAAGTCTTTTTAAAAATTATTATTAGCAGCATCTAGAACCATGACTTGAGAAAGAGTTTAAATGCTGCTTTTTTCTTTGTCTTTTTGAAGACACTTTTCCTCGACACATCTTTGACTTTGTGTAATAGCCTATATAGGCAGCCTTCTGCCTTTCACATGCTGTTTGGAAGCAAACATATATACACCGCATGCCTGTCATATTTTCCGCAGTATATTTCCTCATATTTTTGGTCTTAACTATATTTCTTTAGCTAAAGTGGTCACAATTATTTCTTTCCTGTCCGGAAGGTACCCCCGAAGGTGAATAAAAGACTGCGTGGGGTCGACGTGTTTGGTTTACTTGGCTGATGTACATGCTCTGCTGTGTGCATTGACTTAGGATTACTTAACAATTAGACGAGGCCGAGATCAGCTCATAGAAAACGAGGACGAGTTGTCTAATTGTTTTAGTATCAACCATAAACAACTTTTCTTTAACGTAAAGAAGTCTTATCAAACATTGTTCTAAATGTTCAGGTAGTTTTACCTAGTTTTGTTTGCAGAAGTCTCCCCATACATAATGCAGAGCAGTTCGTTGGCGTATGGCTCACAAAACACAAGATTGTAACTACTTTGCTTCAAATTTGGTGTAGATATACTCCATATAGGCATAAGCGATTCATTTTCTTATTCGAAAATGTCAAACTGAATATATCTCCATTACTTTCGACCCAATGTTTTCTTCACTCGTACAAAAATTTTAGCGGAGGCCATGTCTGATTTTTTAGCCTAGTTTCCAGGTTTTGCTTGCGGCGTGAATATGCCGTGGCTTCTGATTGGCCAGAATAGGAGTATTCCAGCTATAAGAAGATTTATCATTGGATAACGCTGCTATGGTCTATCACCAATAAACCATGGTAGCTCAGCCAATCAGAAAGCCGGATTTGTAATAGACCACCAGTTGGTTGATACTAATTAAAGTTAGTGTATGTATTTAAAGTTCCTGTCACTTCAATGTATTTTGTTTACTAAGGCAGACCACAGGGCAGACCCAAGTGCTTTTGTGGGTTTGTAGTTATAGAGCGCATGCCTCTAACCTCTAGTGAGATCGCGAGTTCGAACCACATACATGCATACCCCTCCAGAGAGCATATACGTATTACTATATATAGTCATTTCATCTCCTGCTGGAAGAGTTTGTCAGTTCTACTGATAGTCGTGAGTTTTCTCCGGATCTCTGTATGATTTCCTCCCAAAGGGAAAGTTGACAAGATGGAGGAGGATATCTTAAAATGTATATATTAGGCTATATATATATATATATATACTCTAACTAAAACATTGAAGTGCCAAATATTTCTTCACCAGCATTACTCCGTAAATCATAATTCTGGATCGAAAAAAGACTCCGTAGCTTAGTGGTCATGCAGAGCACATGCAGGACTATATATATAGTATAGTATATCGCATGCGGCCAAGGTTCCATGGTGTTGTACTTTTGCAACTGGCCTCGGTTTGAACTTAATATATATAATATTCCTACATTCAAAATTTTTCCAGTTCACCACGCAAATCTGTATATAAACTGATGTATAGTTAATCAAAATATTACTTGTATAGGTACCTAAGTAAACTTACCTTCGAAATTTTCCTTCATCAAAATCCCTATAACTTGCAGTTTAATCGAGTGAAATGCCAAATATTACTTATAATAATTATAGTTCGGTCAGATAGCTGAGATATACACGTCAGCCGCTACATAAAAAAGCACTGACAAGGGCGAGTTGAAGAAATATGTAATTTACTATAACTTGATACTTTGATGGGCCAAACTATGGCTTGCGTGATTTCACTGCAAGACAATTATAGTCAATTAATGTTCCTTTATTACGTTAATTAGATGTTTCTATGTGGTTTTATTAATTTACAAGTGCATCTTGTAGTCTTGTTATCTCACAAATCCGACTGGGTTTTTTCTAATTTTATAGTAATGCACAGTTTACCCATTTTACATTTAATATGCGTACTTCAAAAACGTTTTCAGTGGTTTTATATGATGCGAATTTGTAAAATATCATTGCGCAGAAATAGAACGCCGGTCCGCGATTTGGGGCTAAAATGTACATTGTCCATTGAGTCGTGTATGTCTGTGAATTTGTGTATCAGCATTGGGCATTGGGTTAGCCAGTTTACTCTATTTAATTAAACTTTATTGTATCGTATATGTATATAGTGCATATTATGATAATCCGCATAGGCAGAGTGAATCTCGCTCGAAGGGATAGATTTTTAGATAATATCAGAAATATACTGACCTCGCTGTCCTTGCATGCATGAAGTGTCCTTTTATTCTATTAATTGAATGTTTAAAAAGATTGCTTATCGTCCAAGCGTTTTAATATCGTGAGAAGCTTTTTTAAAATTTTAATTTAAGTTCAATATGTGGTGGTTGACTGAAATAAATATTTGAAAAATAGAAACTGGTGGTTTGTGTTTATATATACAGGGCATATACAGTAAATGGCTTGCATGTGACGTAATCTATATATCCTATGTTCGACCCAATGACAGTGTTTTTTATTATTTGTAGTATGAACATTATTCTATTTTTATCTAGTGTTTGAAATAAACGAGCAGGAGTATTTTTATCAATGTATAAAAGACACGAGGCGCGATAGGCGACCGAGAGTTTTATTTTATACCTGATATCCATTGAAAAACCGTATGGTGACCGACACAAAGAATAGCCCAACTAACACTGACGTGTCAAAATATGGAGAAATCGAGTAAAACCAGAGATTTAAAAATATATTTTTGTGCGCCGATTTTGTGGAAAATCTGTCGTGGAGAAAACAAGGTTTTAAGTTTTCGCGCGGTTTTGTGGACCCAAAACATATTTTCTTTCGTATTTCGACCGCATTTCATCATCCAATGCAACGTTAATGCAACGTGTCTGCATGTGCTATTATATGTGATATAGACACACGATTACTGCATACATTTTCGATAACTGATATCAAGCTGGATTTTACAGTCAACCTTCAAATGACTTGCTCTAAAACGAATAAAATAGTTCGCGTTCAATAAACTCACAGTTCGTGTTTTATACTTTGTTGTTCAAAGAGATTTTTGTTCGCTTCTTCGCAGGGGTGGCGCCATAGGGGGGGGGGCAGAGGAGGCTACAGCCCCCCTGTCAGGGAACCTTAGCCTCCCTCATCTGGGAAAATTTACAGATTTGTCGGGGAATAATTTGAAAGAAAAATTGTATTTTTAACAATTGGCAGTAATTAATGCTTTAATAGTGAAATAAAACTCCTTTCAGTGAGAATCACAGGATACGGTATATATTGTGTAAAAGCCAACAGTATTAATAAATTCCATTTTCTGTCTGCAATATTGAACGAAAATGGCAAAGGTTAATGACCACACTAGGTGTTCAACAAATTTTCCTTTATTGATAGTATAAAAATAGATGCTGTAGCTTGTCGGTTATTGCGATAATTTCACGCTGAGAAGATGGAAAAAGCTATTCTATCGGGGACCTTGTCCCTGTGTCGGGGAATTCCTGGCGCCACCCATGCTTCTTCGTTTAAGTCTGCACAGGTCAGAAAAGGTTGCCAAATGTCAAAAGAACCACCAATATATATAAAACAAGCGCACACGGTTTTGTGCGTTTACTATTCAAGATTGAAAATATTAATATGTAGAAAATGTTTTAGTTAAACAGTAAGTTAATCTATCTTTTGGGGTTTTTTTTTGATATATATTTCTTCATTAATTCGTTATAAACAAAAAATGTCTGAAATAAATTTTCCCCAAATTTATATTTTCATAATCAGCATTTTGTTAGCCTTCTTGACTAAAGATTTGAGATATATAGCACTAAAATACGATTACGACTCGCAACTTTTATTAAAAAGTGCTGTATCACATTTAAACCTAAATTTCTTTTCAATTTCTTTTTTGAATTATCAAACGTTTTAAAAGTCATTTACAAAATTCGTGTGACTGTCCGTTCTGTATTGGAATAGAGACACTCCATTTCGTCTCGGCTGATCTGTATACTAGAAATCAGGATTTTTCCTCTTACCTTGGTTGGGCCCCTGGCCTATACTGCATGAACCATGGTTATATTTGTCAGCGTAAACCACTTCTGTGACTTAGCGTGTTTTATTACACATGCGTGAAAGAAAAGTAAACTTTGTCAGACATTGAGTCAAATATTGAAATTTACATGTGAAAACCTTCCTTTCTTATTTTCTTTTTTCTTTGTTACAATCTACTTTTCTTGTAAGCTATTAAAGTTGGGTTATTTGGGTTTTAGGTTTATTGCACAAGCAGACATGTCCAAGATATGCTCCAAAAATTTAATGTACAAGTTTCATGTAATAATCGACACATGTATATATTTAACGGGGTGAAAAATGCTGAAACCAAACTAGGGTATTCGTGAACCTTAATCTCAGTAACACCTTCTGGGTTTTTTCTTTCTTTCAAAATTCTTTGAAAGTTTGCATGGCGATAGTATAATAAGTTTTGTGGAAATACCACGTTTAATATATATTTATTTTCAAATAAATATTAAACGTGGCGTTTCCACAAAACGTATCTTGAATACTTTCTGTTTATTTTAGACCATCTTCTAAGAGTGAATATTTCCTTTTACGATTTTACGATTAGGTCTTAGCTTATGTCGTGCACTTTTAACATGAGCCCCTGGCTCGGATGATTGGGCGACCACATCCTGTGCTTGCGACGTTAAATAAATCATTACTCAACCGAGTAAATACTAAAACATTAAAAAACTCAATAATTCATTAATTTATAAATACAAACAAAAGAAATCCACGTTTAAGCTTACATAAAATCAGTGTCTAAATGATCTACAGAACTATGTTTTATTAATCAGTTCTCCACCACCTACACAGACACTGATTAAACCTTAATTTCTTTTTAATTTTCTTCATGAATTATTAATGAATTTTAGAAATATTATATAAACCCATTAACCATGCAGTTGCGATTTCGTTTGCATGTACACAAGTGGGTCTCCCGCAGGCCGCTATATTATAGCATGCTCGCTTCGGGCTACCCTGGGTGCCAGAGATTCCTCCACGCTCGTAGGGATAACGCGGGAGCGCGCGAAGGATCGAGGGGGTAAAATTAGCCCCACCCCCTTTTACCCCCTCGCCCCCGTTATCCCTACGAGCGTGGAGGAATCTCTGGCACCCAGGGTAGCTTCGGGCTTAACCAGACGTCGCTTTCTGGCTGCCGTGGCTCGGGGATACACGACAGAAAGATTTCGAATTAAAATAGCACTATATAATATATTAGAATTAAAAGTAGCTATGTGTGTTGCATGTAAGGTAACATTTGGTTAATCTAATGTGAGTATAATTTTTTTCTCGGATTTTTGTTCATATATGTTGGTCACACCAATACGGCAATATGGCCGCTGGCATTGCTCATATTTTGGCTTTAGCAAAAGCACTAAAACTGAAAGCACTGAAACTATGAAGCAGAAATAATTCAAACTTTACACAAGAATAGTTATGGGGAAAATATCAGTGACTCCAACGTTCACATTATGTTGTTTCCATGGATACCGTTTGCGAACAGGCGTCTTGCATTTGTAAAACAAAAATGTTTATTTTTTCTCCATAAAACAACTTTTACTGCAATACAGTATTTCAAATGTTTCAATTATCATATTCTTTTGGAAAGAAACATAAAATTAATATTTTATTTTTTTAGTAAAAAAGCTCGTGTTTCTAAACGGTTTCCGTAGCAACAACATGATCCGATAAAACACGTACACGAATATTGTACGTGGCTTAATTAAGTAAAATCCTCTAAGACTGCGATGTTATTATCAGTAATATTTGTTTGGATTTGGTTAGAAAAAGGTCAGTTTCACTGTTTGAGAGTTGCGATATATAGCCCTGATATGTATGTGTGATACAGCCGCTGGGTCTCTACCTAACTAACTCTATTAGTATTCTGTATATCAAATGATACAAGCACTAGTGGTTTGTATCACATTAAACATTGATTCCTCATGAATTATTAATGAGTATTTTAAGTAGTAGTTAAAATATTGTAGTAGTTAAAATAAGAGCAGCCGATCTTTATGAGTTTATGGGTATATTTACAATACCGAATACTTATCAAATTATAGGGTCGTAGGAAATGGATAAGATCATTTTAAGTCAGAAAAAGCTGAATTTGAGCCACTAGTGTCTTATAACTTTGATAATAATAATAATAATAATAATAATAATAATAATAATAATAATAATAATAATAATAATAATAATAATAATAATAATAATAATAATAATAATAATAATAATAATAATAATAATAATAATAATAATAATAATAATAATAATAATAATAATAATAATAATAATAATAATAATAATAATAATAATAATAATAATAATAATAATCATCATCATCATCTTTATTTAAGGAGGATAAATTATTCAGCAGAGCTGGTGGGGTCCTCCAAAACATTGATGTTTTATTAATCAATGTTGGTATCTATTGGCAGTACACGCACACGAAAACGTAATCTATTCGTTTTATACAATAAGTGGTCATCAAAGTATTTTTGAGCATGGAGAAAGAAAAACGAGTCTGCTGACGTGAATCAACGTTATCTGTGTGTGTGTCATTTACTAGATCATGGTCAACGACCAATGAAAATGCACATAGAAGTCACGTTATTGTGTGTATATGCACTATCACATGTTTGGAAGGGGTGTAGGGAACAACAGTCGTTTCATATTGTACTTTTTTGTTCATTCCACTCTCACGTCATATGTGATCTATTACAGTACACACGCACGGAAACATTTAATATGTTTGTTAAATTAACGATCAGTTGAAAATAACATTTTGAGTGAGAAAAAACAAAATGTATATTAAACTATAATCTAGCTGCATGCGCGCGCGGTTGTAAGAATGTGAGATCCAGTTTAAAAAAAAAGAGCAAGATAGACAACTAAAGATTTTCCTTGGAAAGTTTGGATCTCATGTGGAGGGACAAAACACAGCTGCGACGACGAAGAGAAATTTCGTGAAACTGGTTTTACGTGATAATCATTTATGAGTTGAAGTACTTATATAGCCTTAAAAAAGTGACATGCACGAAAGACATTGATCTTAAAATACCAATCCGCAAGAGTATGATACAAAATTACGCTTCAAGATAACAGATCACTAGAATACAAGTTACGACTATAAAAATATATAGTGACTAAAACATTAATATATTGTGCATGTTTATTTGATTAAATTGTAGTGAAACCTTTTGGAGCGTGCAAGAAAGAAAAACGAAATGTATAGATGTAGACCCCTTTAGCATTGTTTCTGAACTCACTATAAGTGATTGCAATAATGTCTTACTGGACGAGCATGGTTACTATATCTAAAACTAACTATGCAATCATTAATATTCAGTACGACAAATAGGGTTTGAAATCAGGTGAGCGTGCAGTGGGTTTTTATACTCGTGTTTGAAAAGCAAAAGAGCCGACCTGCAAGCATGCAAGAACTCATAACCACATAATCTAGTTAAATTAGAAAACAATTGCTGAATAAATATTACAATTCCTTACCGACAAGCATAAAGGCTTTCTAAATTGTAAAATAAAAAGCCGTGATGCATGCATATCACGAACCACATTAAAGTGAGTCAACGTCAAAAATAGCCATAACGAATAAATAAAGATATAGATATAATTTGACAGTAATTGAAGATGCTACGAAACGTTAATAAACGTATTTTCAGATTGTTCTGGCTTATCTCTTTATAACTTCCTGCTTTTATATATTTGTATATTGCAAATATTGTAATACCACCTTGTGCATATAAAACATTAAATAAACTTCTTTGAAATCTTCTGGATTATCTTTTTTTATTTTTTTTATTTATAAAACTTCGCATAAACAAATACATACAATGGAAGACATGGCTGGGAAATCATCACAGCTCCAGAGGAAAAAAATCCTCAGGGGCCATTTACGATGAGCCCGTCAACTTCAGTGTTTTTCTATATTAATTTGTACTGTGTTAATATATTGCAACGTTATGTTAACTGAAACAGTTAACAACATCTGACTGAGGTTTTCATACACAGTCCTATTAAAACACGCTTAAACATTTCTTTGTATAGTTTTGTTCTCTAAAGCAAACTATGAATTATAGGGAAACATATACGTGTCGATTTGAATTAAAAACAATAGTTACAACTTATTCTAACTTACTTCACTTGATATTTGACCAGATTCTTGTTAAAACAATTTTCAACCTTTTCACTCGTCAGCTGTAACAGCGTCTGATGCTTCGCTTGGGTAGAGCACTCTCTTTGTTCTTTGTCACTGATTAGCTAGGCTTTTAATAATTAATGATGTCCCCATTTTCAGAGAGATTAACAGCAAAATTTCCCATGAACAATAGGCTGTTTCAAAGTTCGAACGAAAGAAAATAAACAAATTAGTTATACCTTAAAAATTTATCATTTAAATTAAACAATGCATTATTTTTGAAATCTCATCTCGGTGGGTAAACTCTGTAAAGTGTTAACGGAATCATTTTTTAAACATGGTCTTGAATAACGTTGTGACCCGTTATACAAAGAAACCAATGAATGATTGGAGAACTGCTATATACGCGGGCTATATGTTATATAGTTTATTTGGTGTATTGAGAAAGGAATAATATGTGTGTATAGTGCCCTGACTTAACTCGTGACAAAAAAATTTTTTAAATATTTTTTACAATATACTATCGATTCTGACACTTTTCCAGATAGGCCGGATAACGCATCGCTATTGTTAGAGATGACGATTGGCTGGCTAACTGTTGAACGAACGCATGTCATAGCCTGAAGCGTGTCTGGCAACCGAGAGGCGAGAATACTAGTATTTCTAACTGCTGAATCAGTTATAGAAACAGATCTTGAGTAAATAAGGATAGCCTGTCATGTGAATAGACCAGCTGTTCTGTAGACAGCAGCTGATGTATTCACAAGCTATATCTTCCAACCATTGCCATTTGCCATTGGTGTAGAATAACGCGATTTTCCCAGTTTTGGCAAACTTTAAGATAAAATTATAAAAATCTACCAAATGAGTAAAATATGGAAACTGATCTGAAAGACGTTCAATCTAGTATATTATATAATACTTTACTGACCCTGCCCAGCACTGCTGAGCTTATTGATTAATGCTTCGCCATCTGCCATTTGTTAAACTAATTAAGCTTTTGTTCATCGTGCAGTACCATGCAGTGGGCAAATGACGAGTCGTACAATGTTTGTTTATACTTCCAAAGAAATGAGACAAATCCTCTCCACTTTATTTAGTGAGTATAGTAAGGTCATAGAGAGCTGGCGCAGCGACAAAAGTACTGTAAACATAATAAATTTTTAAACAATTTCTTTTATCATTTAAGCAAACGCAAACAACTCGTACAAAATTGTACAGCAAATGCAGTATGTTATTATTAACTTTTCATAGTGTTGCTCTGTGTACAAAGTGAGCTAGTATTGTGCACAGATAGCCATTATCATAAATCTGGTTAATTCTTCCCTGTTCAGAATTTGGCCAGAGATAAATAAAATTGTCAATGTGCAGTTCTATAACAACTACCACAAATTATTCTGTTTCAAAATATCTCCAAAATATCTTCAATAGTATATCTTCACTGACCTCAGATGTGAGGATTCTTAGCCCTTTGAAATGATTCAAGATCTTTCTCACATCTTGAGGAACACTAGCCAGTATATGCTATAGCTATTTTATAATAGAAACAAATTGAAAACCCTCTAAGAATTGTGAATTTTATTCTCTAGTTCTTTGCATAATTAGTTAACGTCGTCTGCCCATATAGTATTGTCAGTATTAAAAAGACAATGCTTTGTCTAAAAGTAAGCCAAGTACTGCTCAGCGTTATTATGGCCAATGACACCCAGCATTATAATATCATATCCTTGGCAAGAAAATATAAATGTTATATGCATAGTCTTGACTTAAATCTCATCATATTGTATAATATTGTTAAATTAGTATACGTGTTACGTAAGTTCAGGCGTTCAGCAGCTTGCTTCGTTATAATCCTCTTTATATATCTGGCATAAGACGAGTCAAAACGGTATGCATTTGATTCAACAGGTCGAAGCATGGACAGTAACTAAAATCTTAGAGATTGTTTTACATTTATCGTTTATTGAGTTGTTGTCAAAAAAGATATTTTTTCATACCTCATTCATCTGTCTTTCTTTTGAGTTTTACGATATATCCTTCTAACGTCTGTAAACCAGAATGATTTTCAATACAATCTCGATCCTATATCCTTTTGTTTTTTCTATAAATAATTATTGCTTCACTGAAAAAATAATTATTATGCAACTTTTACAAAGTCTTACAGGAAAAAACAAGTTAATTATATGATCAATAAATGATTGAGGGTTCCGTTAGGATTTCCGGTTACAACCATCAGTTGATTGCAGAATTGCTGTTCCAGAAAATGTTAAAACGTCGACAATAAAGGTATATATATCCTATCAAAACTGTTATTGAATGATTGGGCCAGTTGTATGTATTTGTATGTATTATAACTGTATGTATGTAGCATAACACAAAACGTGCCGTTAACTTCTATATCGCGCAGCGTTCGTTCGTTCGTTCGTTTGTGAGGAATCAATAGCCAATGTTCCGCTTATTAACACTGGGTCTGGTTGTTTATTAAGTCTTTGGTATCTATATATCAGTATAGTTTGCATTCAGCTGAACGAAGTTTATTTTATTTTGGTGTGGAGCACTGACCTCTATATAACTGGACTGCGGGTGCCCTACGAATAAATGGCCCAAATACACGCCATCAGACGCCATCTTGTTAGGTCTGAGCCGCGAAATTCACCAATCACAGGCCAGCTTTTGACTAACCGTGTCTTATGAGAGTAAAAAGAGCATGGGACCAAATTTACAAAAAAAAAACGAGCTGAGAGTTGACAAATATTTTGAATGCCAAAAACGATTGTCCGTAAGCAAAAAGTGCAACTAAACTGAACATATTTACAGGTTTCTTTTTAAAGGATAATTCTGAATGGTTTTATATTGTACTTGTAAGTTTCTTGAGTTTCTTTGTGTTCGGGAAGATGTTTTAACTGTCCGTTTTGAGCTTGCTTCATTCGGCAAAGAAAAAAGCTTGGATTTTTCCACGGAACCTTTGTTTCACGCCATAATTGACATGTATTTCAACGTCTTTGAACTTTTTTCTTTAAAAAATAATTAAATTTTTGTGTAAACGTCTTTCTCAAAGCATTTTTTTGCTTCAAAAAAGTTATCGGCGCGTGTCGTCAACTCTTCGCCTACTACTTTTCGCCGTCGGAAGACCTAACAAGATGGCGCCGTTCAATTGGGGACACTTCATGTAATACAAAAGTATCGGGGACCCGCAGTCCAGTTATATATTGGTGCGGAGTGATTATAGATGTATTGTCTGTACAACTGTACTTGTAAATACTGCCAGTGAGTCTGTGAGTCTCAATATATGTTAATGTTTATAATATATAATCAAGTATTTTAAATATAATATACATGTACGTCAATGACAATCAAGTGGATTGGCGTACTTCAAATATTGGACTCGCAGACAAGCACATACATGCTGATTTAAACAATTGGTATTTGGTAGTATACGCATGCGTGTGTAATCGTCACCCACATGTATTCTTTGATTGTTAGCCCGTTCTTGTTTTGACTGGTTAGTCAATTATTTAATTATTCTTTTATAGAAATACCCAGATGGTGATAATATAATGATGTTAATATGTCACACTTTGTGTTGTCGTAGAACAGAGATCTCGGACACATATTTAAAAAAAAGCTATAGATAGATAGATAGATAGATAAATAGTTTATTAGATAAAACACACATTGCAGTCTATACGACTGAAAAAATGTCTCCTGTCTCGTGTCTCCTGAAAAATTAATTTAAAACAACAAACTTAAAATAGATGGAAACGTTTTGAAAATGTTAAATGAAACAAAACTTAAAATAAATTTTCGTTACAACCATGTGAAAATAGGCTTTATTTCGGTGGGCTTTCGTCCTGGTTAATTCAGGACTTCTTCAGAGCATTTTAGCAAGGCAAACTGTATAGTAATCGAAATATAGTAACTTAGGTTACTATATTTCGTAAAGTTACTAAGTTACTATATTTCGATTGTTGTTTCTACACTGCCTACGCAGCACGCTACTTTTATTTCAATATCAAACTGTATAGTACATGTCTTGCCTTGCTCTGACGAAGCTAGTCCTGAGTTATAGGCAGGACGAAAGCTCTGAAAAATAAAGTGTATATTTTCACATGGTTGTGCCGCAAATCTATTTTAATAACTAAACATCACCATGCAAAGTTTCAAATCACCTGGAACAAAACTTGCAACACAGCGAATTATATTAGTCTTCTTATTAGTATCAGCAATTTTTTTCCCATCAAGTATTGGGAAAATTAATATGCGATTCCCCAAACACATTAAATTAGATTGGATGTCTACAACCTTGCGATTCTCATAAATTATATATTTGTATATTGAAGTCTAAATTATATTGAAGTCTAAATCTTACAAGAACACTTCTGCCGCCCCCCCCCCCCCCCCCCCCCCCCAATTCCTAATTTCTAACAAAGTCTTATTTCCTGATAAATAGCAATCTCCAGAGCAAAAGGATTTACTAATCAGTAAATCCAATCAGTAAATCCTTTTGCTCTGGAGATTGCTATTTATCAGGACATAAGACTTTTTGTTAGAAATTAGGAATTGGGGGGGGGGGGGGGGGGGGGGGCAGAAGTGTTCTTGTAAGATTTAGACTTCAATATACAAGTATATAATTTATGAGAATCGCAAGGTTGTAGACATCAACTTGGGGAAATTTATTGAAACATGCAACTTAGCCAAATAAATGTTAAAATCCATGCCTTGTAGTCATGCATAGCCTTGACTAAGAGTAAGGATGCGCTTGTCTGGGTTATTCCCATTACTCCTATTCCGGCGTCGTGCCAAACAAACGCACTCTACAATTAAAAATTCAAAGACTAATTCAAAGACTACAGGTGTCACTGAATGATTATGAGTCTTCATGCACTCCTTGTCCCTGTTGTATATCGGCGTGCTAGTGTATATAGATCTGTATATGGATACGAGTAGGTATATAATAATATTCTACCAGCAATAAATTAAACTCCCTAAAATCTACTATACTATGTTTTAAAAATACTATGTTTTCACAAAACCCTTTAACATTACTACAATTAAGTGGGCGCCATCAATACGTTCCCATGCACCTTTATGGTAAACAATTAGTTAAAAACTATTAAAGAGTTCTTTTATGCATGTGTATGGTTTCAAGGTGAAGTGGCTGGTGTCTGCGTTTGCTTTAATTGACAATAATTAAACCATTGAGTTCTTTCATTAATATTGGCTTTACATATATACATATATACATGCAACTGGCAACTTTCAAATTAAAACCGCAACAAAGCTAAAAACAAAACATTAAAGGAAATAAAAAGTCAAAACCATGCTAATGCAGCACTGTGCACTGTGAACTTGGGAAAACATGTATTATTTTTTCACTTTACAGTTTCTATGGCTATATCATAATAATAATAATAATAATAATAATAATAATAATAATAATAATAATAATAATAATAATAATGGAAACTTTATTTGTTTATGATTTACGTATACTACAATGATAAACCTCTCTTTTACAGGTAGTTTACCAATGTCTACTTGAATTAACACTATATGGTATAAAAATATTAGTATGACATTAAAGTCGGGTCATCCCATTTTTTGTTACGTTTACAAAATATATAGTAAGAGGTCCTTATGCAAGTGTTCATAATTTTCTGAGTATAGTACTTTCTACATCGTTCGTCAAATTTCAGGTCTTTCAGCATTTCAATAAAGTCTACAGCTGACTGATTAAAAACTCCAAGCGAACTGATAGATAAATTTATAAATTTTACTTTTTCATAATTTTTGTGCTGTTCGTTGATAAGTTCTAGATATTTATGTCTCTTCCGGGTTGCATTAGTAAGAAGATTAGATTCAAATCCAGTCAGTTCGAGTATGTAGATGTATTTGTTTTCGATTGTTATCAGAAGATCAGGGCGTAACTTATCTCCGGTGATAACAGATGGACTGATGAAGCCAGGTAGGTCAGCATAAAGGTTTATAGAGTGTTGTACGGATTTAAGAGAGGTTGCAATGAAGTTAAGGACGGAATCGTGTCGCCACGTAAAACGTCCTTCGTTTAGGTATGTCTTGCATCCATTGACGACGTGGAGCAAGGTTTCGGGTTCCAAGCAGAAAGAGCAGTCGGATGTTGGTGATATTCCCCATTTCAACAGATTCTTGCGAGTTGGGAGCGTATTATTTATGTACCGGATGGTGAAGTTAAAGATATTCTTAGGAAGTTTGTTTTGGACCGAGGACCATATAGAGTTGAGCGAGAGTATAGAGTATTTGATGATATTGGAGAAGAATGAACCTTGTGAAATGAGGTGATTTTGAAGCCTTTTTTCATTTTCTTTCCTGATAGTGTTCAGTACGTCTTTCGTGTTTTTGTACTTGTCATATTGTACATTTTTGTGATTGCTTGTGGCCATCCATAGGTTTTTGATCTCATCATTTGGTGATGATTTCAAAACTTTCCGAGATATAGTTTGACATTGAAGAAATTTAGTTGATGGGAGAATGATATTTAAGCCGAATTTGTTATGAGGAAGTAGGACGTTGCTAAGAGTTGCGGAAATTGGAAGCTCGAGCCACTTTCGGATATATTTTGACGCGATATTATCTAGATTTTCGTTTACCCAGGTTTTACCTATATCAGAAACGGTGAAGTGCCAAGAGATTTTTGAAAGAACATAGCGATTGTACACTAGAATTTTGTTTTTCGGATGTAATGGTAGTTCGTCGATTTCATTCATGGTATTAGTCAGTGTGTCATATAATTCAGATTTGTGATCTATATTTATTATTTATAATAATAATAATAATAATAATAATAATAATAATAATAATAATAATAATAATAATGATGACATGTATTTATACCGGGCAAATTCAACTTTAAGGTTTTCAAATGCGCCTTTTTTTTGACATGGCCGAGTCGAAGGCATATTAAAGGCGCTCAGGCAGCCGCTATACGACACATATCGGCCCACGAATTACAGCTAAGCTAGGTGTTGATTTTATGGAGGGAGGAAAACCGGAGAACCCGGCGAAAAACCCTCGGAGCACAGGAGAGACCAACTAAACTCTATTCACATGAGTCCCAAGCTCGAGAACGGGGCTGTTCCCAGACGGTCACCCATCCAAGTACTAACCCCGTCCAACTGGGCTTAACTATTGGTGAGAGGCAGCGCCCTAACAGCACACGCCATCCGTGCTCCCCGAGCGTCAGTAGTAAATTTTGTTCATCAGCTAGCAAAGTTAATAATTTATTAGTCCTTTGGCTTTGGAACAATAAGATTGACTAGAATTTACTCATAATGCATAAGCCGTAACGTGTCCAATGCCAATGCCAATAATGCATGGTCACATGCATGTTGCAAAAAAATCAGTCAATCAAAAAAGACAAACGCACCATTAGTTTTGATTTATAGAAAAAATGTTAAATTTTAGTCAGTCTTTTAAACCAATCTATATCCTTTCTGTTTTCATATATCCCAAAGGAATAAATAACATAACTTTGGTTACAGACAAAATTTATATAATTATATAAAATGTTTGATTTGAAACTAATTTAGTTTGATGTTGAAAGATACGACTAGTCTCACTGAGCAATGCACTTTGAAAGCAGTATATTTAATGGTAAAGTATAAATATGCTCTTTCTAAGCGATTGAGAAGCTCTAATTAATACCATAGGACTTTCCTTATAGTTTCGTTTGTCAAGCTGGTGTATGCTATATATAATTGTTTACTTCCTTCTGCTTATGACTCGCTCGCAAGTGTTACAAAACGTTCTTTTTAACAGTAAACTCTAATGATTAAAGAAAACCGTGAACTAAGGGATCAACACACAGTTAATAGAATGGGTATATACTTGCACATGATTAGTATCTTAGCGTATGTGATCCAGCAACAAACGTGTGTAAAAGGCGTTTTGCAGCATTCGAATCACAAAGAATTGCGACTTGTGCCAACAATCTCATGCGCCAGAATAACAATCGTTTACAAGAATCGTATCTTGTAGACGTAAATTAGACGTTTTTCTTGATAAATTTAGAAATAAGTAAACCAATGTTTGGAAGCTAGGAAGATTATAGAAGCGAAGAAGGACAACATGAAATAGTACTAAATGCCACGCCTTATGATTTAAGGTAGCTCCATACAGTTTCTAGAAAAATGGAAAATACAAGTTTGAGAGTCCAAACCACGTACATAAACAATTCCGAAAAAGAATAAGCAAAGCTAAACAGTCTGACAATCAAAAACTGTTACCAAATAAATAGCAACAGTTGTTGCTATGGCAACAATGACGTTTCAAAATGGCTGCCAATTACCGTTCAAACTAATTTAATTCGGACCCCCCGAATTAATGGTGACCCCCCTTTTTTTTTTTCATTAAAACTTTTCCTGAAGTATGAGTAATCACTAGGCCGATTTTAAAAACTTCTGTAGATCCAATTTTTTTAAAAATTAACAAACATGATTTTTCAGGGGAAAAAATTATTCGTTCTACAGAATTTTTTTAAAATCGGCCTATTGATTACTCATATTTCAAGAAAAGTTTTAATGAAAAAAAAAATTGGGGGTCACCAAAGTTTCTTTCGAATTAATTTAGTTTAAAGGGTAGTTGGTAGCCATTTTGAAACGTTATTGTTGCCATAGCAACAACTGCTGCTATTTATTTGATAACAGTTTTTGATTTTCAGAATGTTTAACTATGCATAACATTTAGTTTTATTCTTTTTCCAAATTGTTTATGCACGTGTTTTGGACTCTCAAAAGTCTATAAGAATATTCTTATAGAATATTCTGCGGCATTTGTAAAGTTCTATAGAATCCGATAGAATATTTTATAGAATCTGTCCCAATTTCTTATCAATCCTTGTCTGATCTATAGAGTGCGCACTATGTAGACACGAAGTGATTTGTAGTATAGCGTGATCATGCACTACGCTTACCACGCTACTTATTATGCTCACATGCTTATGCTCATGCAGCGCTCGAAATAACGCTGGGAAGTTCGGGCGTCAGCATGACCGCTCAAGCGTGAATTTGGGGGGTCAGCCATTTCCCCCTCTTAATTTGTACATTATACACAAAAGCGTTCATGTCTTGATTTGCACAGAAAGTGAAACAAAAAATATTTGAACGCTTTTTTGGCGGAAGTCGAACCGTATGACGGCCTTCATTTACATTTCTGTGAAATGTAAATGAAATTTAATTTTGCACCTAGCTTTAATACAGGCAGAGAATCTCAATCGTAGACACATACATTATACAGGTGTCGTCACGTTTCTCATCTTTATAAACTTGCGGAAAATACACACATCGCTATACGGTCAGGTCTATATCTTTGTAATTACAACTACCTCTGGCTCAGAGCACTGAAAAGAAGTGAAGAAATGACAGAAGTCTAACAGTAACAACAAAGTAGCTGCTAAAGTGAAATCGTCTGTATTATATTGGAACAAAAGAAACAATGAATTTATGTTAAACCAAAATTTAGTTCAAACGCCTTTCCAGACTTACGACTAGACACTGACGGGCTTCTGAAGTGGCCTTTTAGTGAGTTGTTTTTCGACAAGCGACAAAGCGGCACCGCACAAGTTCAGCAAACTTTACGCAAGCATTAATAAATTGGCTTAAAACCAACCTTGAGTCCTAAATGCATTTGAAGATTTCAGCTGGAATGGTTTATGTTACCCCCTGTGTTTGAACTATAAAAGAGTGTAGGAAAAGTGATGACATAAACCTTATTTCGTTAAAACTTGAGCGGTCAAGTTGACCGAAAATTTTTAAAATTTGGATCTCTGAAATGGCATTTGCAGCATTCTGAGAACACATTTTGTAAAAAAATTTAGGTTTTCAAAACACTATTTTAATGGTGCATTTTGTTATAAATCACATGCTAAGCATAAAAAAACAACATTTCAGAGAAAATATTCTAGATGATTATCTACATTTGTGAATGAAAACTTTCTTGTGCTTCCACTTTTCAAAATGAAAGCTTTAGCTAAAATTATTGGGGGGGCGATCGCGCCCCCTAGTGTCCGCCACTGCCGCTTATGCATGCCTATTATATGTTTACGCTCTAGTATAAACCAGGATTTACCCACGTCTCTTGTGATCTCTTATTGTAGAGATCAGTGGTCTCTCACTCTCTCGAGACTTCTCACCCGCCATTTTGCTTCTTGTAAAGATCTGTATCAGTTGTTGAACCCAGTCCTTTCTATCAAAGCGCATGATCAAAACGTATAATGTAGTCATGAGAAAAAAAACTTTATTCAAATGAATTTTCTTTCTTTACAAACATAATGCAAAGACATTAATAATGAAGCATAAAGTTCCAAAAACAAAATTTCTTTGCCAGCTTCTTTAGTTTCACTCCTAAGCTGGGCATTTATTACAGATACGCTTGTCACCTTTCATGTTGTACTTTTCACCATCGATAGGCCGGTTGCATTTACTGCAAGTGAAACACTCGCGATGATAAACTTTATCATCATCGACAACAAACTTGATGTTTGCTTCAATAATTTGACTGCAGTAATTGCACGTCTTGGCATACTTGTCCCTGTAACAAGGTTTGCACACAAGCTTTCTTCCCATCTTATGAAACTTCTTTCCAGCTAAAGGACTGCGGCAATCACTGCAGATAAAGCAGTCACTATGATAGGTTTTACCTTCATAGTCAACTGACGCCGTCTTGATTTCGTTATCACAGGCGTGGCATGTCTATTGAAAGATCAAATAGAATTGAGTTATTATATAGTAACTAAATATTTCAATGACAAACTGATATTTATAGTGCGTCGTTTAGTTTAGGTGAGTTGACTATACTGTGGTTTTGAAACTTGCCTAAACTAAATTTGCAAAAAATAATTAGTTTAGATGGAAACAAATCCTATCATTGATTCAAATGTTACCCCAAGCTCATCTATATAGGAGAGCCAGCGTATCCAACCTATAGGCTGCGAGGAAGACTAATCTATATACGTAAATAGGCCTTAAAACCTATCTCTAATTAACACTTTGAAGCCGGTTTATTCTGGCTAACGCCAGACGATTTTATTCAGCACAGGGAGAGGTCCAGGCCTGAAGTGTAATGTATATTGCAGGCCTGCCGTTGTTGTTGCTGCTTCTGGCGTTGTTATGTAAATGTTTATTGGTAGGTTGCAATCAATTTTCTGAAATTCAGAGGACAAAGACTCAGCGGCTATGTTGGTCGTTATTTTTTGGCATGACCGACGTGATTTTATGTGCAACCAAGTAATTAGTGATTTGCAACCAATCCCCTGAGGCCTGAGCCTCAAGAGACAAAGATAAGATGTTGGTTGTAGGTAGAATAGCATCTAATATAACTTTCTTTCAGTTCTATACCTAATAACAGCAGGAGCAGCAGCAGCAGCGACAACTACCACCACAACAACAACGCCAGAAACAGTAACAACAACGACAGCAGCAGCAACAACAACAGCAGTAACAACAACGCCAGAAGTAGCAACAACAACAGCAGCAACGACACTATTATTATTTTATATTATAAAACAAAAACTCCTAACAAAGATCCCTTAAATTTGATTATCAAGTGATTAAAAATTATTCTTTTCCGATTGTACATTATTTCACATTTTCCTATTGTAAATTATTCTTTTCTATATAATTAATGAGTTAATCAATAAACAACTCAGATAAAAGATTCTACAATCACAACAACACGGAGTTAGCTTTGTAGGCTATACTGATTATCTGTATCGAAATTGGTGCAAATATGCATAGTACATAAAATACCTTTCCAAAGAGGCGGGAAAAACAACCTTGACAGTAGCGTTTCTCATCCTTTTTCACGAAGCTATCGGTTCCCAAGGGAGTACGGCACTGTGAACACACGAAACAATCAGCATGGTAGGATTCATTTTGATAGTTGAGTTTTTTCTCTTCGGCTTGAATTTGCCGACGGCAATTAACACACCGTGGAGCAGCACTCTATAGAAATTGAAAATGTGTCATTCAATAATTCAGAAACAAATCATAAGGCTGTAGAAAGATCTCTAGGGGCATGTTCCCCGGAAGTTTTGAAATCTAGAGTCTCGAAAATGCTATTATCTGCATTATTGGGGAAGAATTTACAGAAATCTCATGTGCTTGCACTAACTGCGTGAGCCTAGTGCGATAGTGAAAAATTTTCTAGGGAGGGGGTGGGGGTGGGGTTGATCTCAGACCCTTTCGTTCAAACAAGACTGAAAAACCTGAGCTGATGTCATTGCTATGTTTTCATAATCTCACAGAAACATAGTCAATAACACCACAACGTATTGATAAAGATGGACGCCAATTTATATGTTTTATACGCATTTGAATTAACCTTTCGAACCTCGTTCTTGTGTTTATAATTGAAAAGAACCCTTTACACGAGAACGAGGCTGGAAAGGCTAATTAATAATTTATTGATTCCAGTAGAAAATTTACATTAATTATAGGCCAAAGCCAGAGGCTAGGCATTAATTAATAAATGCATATAACAGTGAGAATATAAAATGGCGGCCATCTTTATCAATACGGTGTATATAGACCTATTAGACTACATCGTGTCAACACCATTAAGAGGGTCTTCCAACAGTTGCATCTAACAGATCAGATAATGGAAACGTCTTTAAATTTTAGCAACAACAAAAATTGCAAACTAGCATCTAACAGTTCTGATGCAAAAAATTAATGTTGTAAAATTGAATCGTGAAAAGTATATAGTAGTAATTTATGCCCTAAAAACATCTTCAAATAAAGATAAAGAATCTGTTCTCTAACGAAGTTTTAATTAAATAATTATAAACTGTTGGCTGCAGGAAGATTACACCGGCAGCGGCGTCTGCATCTTCTTCTTCGCGTAGTTTTTAGAAAATAGCCTGTATAAATATCTATATATTTTCTAATGTTTTTGCCGCCCCTCTACATTTGGCACCCGTGCAGCTGGCCCTCCCTGCCCGGTGGTTTGGCTGAACACTCCTATTTATTAATCTGATCACTGTCGGAGTCAGGAACTGACGTTCATGTTGTATTTGAGTATTTCTATCACAATATTATATGTTGTGAGTTCAATAGTTTGCAGTTTTAATAACATTTACGGTTTGCTAGTCAAGCTGTATAATCACTATCCAGATAGCTGGGGATCGAATCCACAATCTTGAAATAATTCATGCAGTAGTCACACGTTCAATGGTTAGAGTAATTATCCAAATGAAAACATTACACGTGTTCTGTTCAAATCTGTAAAGAATATTCTAAACTTGTTCATTCACACTGAGAGAAATTACCCAATATATTGAACAAAAAATCCTTCCAAAATTTTAACACTTTGAAGCCTGACGACGAGTCTTTAGTATTTTATTCTGGCTAACGCCAGACGATTTTATTCACCACAGGGAGGTCCAGGCCTCAAAGTGTTAATGAAGTAATTTCTTTTCATCATGCAGGACTGACTGGAGATATAAACACCGTAATAAAAAGAAAATTTATTAAGGTACATGATCATCACAGTTATATTATCGACTCAGACTATACATGAATAAGTGACCATAAAACAACACGACGATATTATTTGAGAAAGCAACAAAGATTTTGTCAAACATCAATGTCAGATAAGTCTTTTGAACAAGTTCTTTCAAATATGTCTTGGTAATTTGGAATGACGGTTCATGAAGCTCTGTATAAACCTGTTTAACAGCTGTTTAATTAAATTGAATACAATTTAGAGGAGGAAATTGTACAATTTTACTTCACCACGCCTGCTTGTCACACTGACTACACCCAGATTAGTGTCTTGTCTGATGCAACTCTAAAAGTTGCAAAAATGTTACCGAGCACTAGAGCGCTCAATTGCGTTAATTTTTTGATCGCAGATCACGTTCTACTACATGTAGGTCAATAAAACTATACAGATGGAGCCTGAAGGTGCTGCATATTGGGCGAAAGTCTGCTGCTCTCAATTATTGTATTTTGTATATATTTAGAATTCTAGCCCTTTAATTTATACTCATAGCTGTCATCAACTTTTCGACGCTTTACTTTATAATATGGTATGCTGTTTATATTCTCTAATAGAACTTGGCATTTCTACTCCCTTCAGGGTGCGGCTTTTGCCATCCCTCTGGAGAAATAATGTTTACACTTGGTCAGTGAGTGTCAGCAAACTGTAGCCAGATAATGTTCGAAAAAAAATCACTTTCACTGAGTGCGTGAATCGGTGAATGCATGGTGGCCTAACTTCCAGTTAATGCACGATTTAGAAAATGGCATCAGTATTTTTCTAGGGCTGTATTTTTGGAAAATGATAAACTGTATAAAATATGTGAGAAATCTTATTATATAGCCTTTGATTAGCCCGACATTATTGTATAATTTGTGCAAATCAGGGCAATAATAATGCATGCAACCCATCGTGCGGATGTAAAACGAATGAATAGACAAGGCGTGTTTTGACTGTTGTGAATATGCAGACATCTCCTGAACAATCTAGTATTGTTGAAATTCTCGGCGACATAGCGACTAGACAACGACGATATCTTGTGATAAGTGTAAACCAGAATCTTGTAGCAGCTATAGCTGTCTACAGAGTACAGATGACATAGACTGCCGCATCATCAACGTTTTGTTTCAGTCGAAATATTTCGTGGATCTTGTTACACATTTTATCTGTATCTGTTTCACAATCATATCTTCAAATTTAATTTTAATTATAGCTTGTCCTTTTGTGGTTAAAGAATTTTAATGACCATTTGTTGGCAGTTTCGTATTATAAATACAGTTAAACTTTGAGGTCAAACTGTGTGAGCAGAAACCAGAAAATATACCATAGCAAGAACGATTACAGGATTTAAGACTTTCTAGTTGGTAGTATATTGTACATTAGTAAGACTTTTGGCGCGAACCAAGGAGCAGAAATACACTATCTATAAAACATACCATGTAGTGATTCACCGACATAATTATAAACGATGATTAGCTCAAAGGATGTCATGACCTTTTAGTTTATGTATAGAATGCGCGTATCGAGCACAACTGCACGTCTGTCTTATAGATGTTTCTTAGATCTTGTATTTTACTATAGATAAAACAGCGCCGAAGAAAGTAGGATATCGTGCATGAGTTTTCTTTGTAGGAAGACAATAACAAAGTGATAGAAATTGCGAGCAATGTTGTTTTATTAACAAAGTTAATGTATTCAGCAAGACGTTATTGGACTACTGGGGTGTTGTCTTATTTATCTTGGTGCGTTTCAATATTTGGCTTCAGATGACTCTTCCTACCACTTCTTGAAAGTCCTTGTGTGTTTACATGATACTGTTATGGTTGTATTGCCTAACTTGGCATCATTCTACATCATACTACACACACTTTGTCGTTCCAGGCCCACATCTGGTATCATGATTGCATTTAGTCAAGTACAAAGCGCGAGAATATCTGTCAGATTTTGCTCACTTGTAAACAATGCATGCGTAAAATGATCCAGATTTTGAAGAACGAGCCATAGTTCGTGTGAAATGATCGCGCAAAAATTAAAGAAATAAATATAAATATATGCAACTGGTGTATTAACACTAACAGACTACTTGTAATTAAATACTTTATCAGAGAGAAACTATAGTTTCGTAGTTTGCTGATAATTTTATCCTCTCGCTTATAATTTAGCCATTCTGTCAACGTGTATGCATTTATGTGCATATAACTGTATCAGTATATACAGTTAACAGTTGTATGTTTCTCTCCGAGAAAGACTTTGACTACAAGCAAATCCCAACAAATATTTATACGGAGACATTTGTAGACTTTACTAATCAAAACTAAAAAGCCTCAATTATTACATTGAATGTAGAGAAGCAATATAAATGACAAATGTCGCGAGAGGCAGTACTTACCCTAGACATTGTCAACCTACTTGGGTATCTTCACCTGTGGACCAGTCCAAGCTACACTGTGCAACTGTGCCGTGATCTGTCTGCACAGTTATTAAATAATTTCGTTACCAAGTGACCAAAGATAGTTTCATTGGTCTCTCATCATTTACCCGAAGGCTTCTGGGTAATTACTTTATTGCATGGATATAGAAATCTGCTGTGGAATTTTTTTCCAAATACCTTTTACACGCGGTACATATTTTCCAATTAGTCTACTGTCACAAGTCACAACAGGCCAGCGGACAAGTGACGAAGCAATTTAAAAGAAGAAAATCTTCTGTTTATGTAACAATGCAGTCTGCAACTAGTTTTCAGAAATTTGTTATGTATGCACAATAACTGAGGTCTGAGACAGACTACCTTTTAGTTTTCCACAGTAAGCGTTGATAGTATAGTCCTTATAACCACGGTGCTAATGTGCTTTGCATGATACGATTATGATACAGTCTTTGGTATGCAATATTTTCATTTTTCAAGTACTGATTCGTGTTGCTGAAAGTACAGAACTGAAGGGCAATTGCCAGATCAGATGACCATTTTTAAGCCACTAGATGTATGCAAACACGTGAATATATCAACACCTTCAAAGTCATAATCACGAAATCTTAACAATTCAGGATGGAAAAGATATATACCTACGTTTTATAAATATCTTTATATAACATTTTGCAACTATAACAATATCAACTGCTGACTGATAACGGCACTTAATTCAGTCAGATGTTTTTTAATTTTGAAAGAATTAATGTTTGCTTTACCCAGCATGTTCGCTGTTTGTAAGTGATTGCCCTACGACTTGTCAATTATAAAATTGCAATTCTGAAAAACAGAAATGGTCAGATACCGACCTTTGGATCAGAATTTCAGTTCCAGTTAACTGATGACAACAATATTGGGTACAAAACAGGCATACATTTGTTTATGACTTGGCATGGGTTGTACAGACATTGTTGGACTCCTAGACCAGCTGAAAATGTTTATTTAAACCTCTGATCCATGCCTGTATATTTACTTAGGTAACCAAAAATAATTTGCAGTTAGCCCTGCGAGCGAAGCGAGCAACCGGACCGCGTAGCTTGCGAATTGCGACGGGGGACCGGGCCACCAGGGGAAACTTTTTGAGCAATTGGGCCTGAGAAAGTCAATTTTGGCAATAGGAAAGTCTTTTCTTAAAGTTTTTGATGGCATCAATTGATGAGTTTGCGTCTTCAAATACGACACCTATTAAATCTGGTCGGTAAATATTGCAAAAAGATACTGATATAAAATTTTCTACTATTCTAGCGTGCACAAGACCTTCTGACCCAGGTTTGCAGTTAGCTCCAGTCACTTGCAGGTAACGCGGTTACCTCGGATCCCAACATCTGACACCCATGCTCTGATCTGTTCTCATCTGGTGAAAAAAGTGAGTCAATTGACTAGTAGAAAAACGAAAAAGTGACTCCGCTCGAAACGAAAGTATTTCGTTCCAAAAAATCTCGACAGTTTTTCACCTTCTGGTTTTTCGCTTTGCTATATCAAAACACTGCCTACTCAGCACTATATATATTTAACAACTTCAACTATATATAGGAATGTTTGACTTCGGCGCTAATTTAACGAAGACCATGCATAAACGACAAACGCCGCACTGTCGTCATTAAACTTTGAAAACTGAAAACCCGCAACGTTCTTAAAGAGTTTACTAAATTATATCATCACTGCATAGGATAATGTTGATATCAGTCATTAGAAAGCACGACGTGAGTGTATGTGTAATATGTTCGTGCAGAATAATCTCGAGTATTTTTTTTCTTTTTTAATAAGGAGAGCTTATCGGCATGCATTCTCACTAACGTGTTGATCCATGTTGGCGTCGTAATTTGCTTAAACATTTAGTAAATTACTCTTTAGGGGGTACTAATAAAACAAATGTTGATAATCTGCAGGTGTCTGGGAAAAACTTGATTGAATACTAAATTATATAAGATGATAGTTCAAATGAGGCCAGAAGCTACTGTTTAAAATATAAGAGCTGTATTAAAACATTAAAAACTAGGTTTATTTTATATTTTCATATTAGTTTTTAATGTTTTAATAAAGCTCTTATATTTTAAACAGTAACTTCTGGCCTCATTTGAACTATCATCTTATATCATAATGCTACTGAATGACAACTTCCTACGTTGAATATTAAATGTAACACTTAGCTGAATACCAGGCTACGTATATCTGCTCATATAACTTACGTCATATAAATTGTGATCATGAAGAGCTGTGGATTTAACTTTTTCCTTAGTGTCACAGTTGGACTTTGCTGTGACATGAATTGGAGACTTGGAGGTTTGAAAATAGTTTGAAACGTAATATGAGCAACATGATACGCATGAAGTTTCTTTTGTTCCGGACCCGTGGGGTTTACCCACCCTGTAGTTGTGCCATTGCACTGATTTACTTATTTTAACCACAAAATCAATTGTCAATCATAAATTTTAATCAAGTCAAATCATCAAGAAAGTAATATTAATTAATTTATATACTCTGATACAGATCAACTATGTACGTCCCCCATTGAACTCTAAGGCGACTGGAACGATAACTCGCTTGCACGTTTTGAAGCCAAAAATGGCGGACATGGGAGCCGCCATGCACGTCACCCCCAGTTCCTTTTACTTTATAACCGAGAAAAAATGAAGCTGAATTTGGTGAAATGGGTTGCAAAAACAGCTTGAAATCAAAGAATGAAAAACACCAAAAAAATAAAACACAGGAAAAATAAGCGTATAATAATAATAAGTTAATAGCTTGAAAACCAGAAATGGAAACGAGATAAAAATATAATCGGACTGTAGTGATAAAGCAAGAGGCAAATTTTGATTCGAAAATATATAGCACTGGTCGAAAATAGATGTGAAACTCATGCCACATCCTAGCGTCCGACTGACAGAAGGGAACGTCTGCAAAAGACGGCAAAACACAACTTAATAAAATTGAGCTGGGGGAAAATGTACTCGTATAGAATCAGATTCAGGAGAGCAAGTAATAACCAGATTTTCAAACTAGTTTGACTCTACCAAACACCACAGGTTTCCTCCGGGTACTCCGGTTTCCTCCTTTAGCAACACTGGACCAATGAGGGTGGGCCCTTACTGGACCTCTGAGGATAATAGTTTAGATAAACTGATAGAGTTATCCAGTATAAATAAGGTAAGGTTAGTTTAGTTTTTAGTTCATGAATTATTAATGAGTTTTTCAAGAAACTGTTTGAAACTTCGTACCAATATTTAAACGATGGAAAGCTATGTCTAGTTCAACGACGACTAACGATTTCCCAATAAATATGTGAAAATGACGGAATCCCCATAAGGACATCCTGGCTCAGGGGTCCCCGGGTTTTGCCGGGCAGCGCCTATAGGAGTTACGCCACGTGCACTGACACGGCGAAGATATCGATTGCGGCAACGTCTTCACTGGAGTCTTGTCGTCCAACATCTTTGTTATTTTGGTTTTATTAATTCTACTTCCGGTCACTTCAGACCAACTCATGCTCACTATTCAGCCAATAACGTAACGATTTGAAACGGATTATCCCAGAGTCTCTCGTTTCCCGGGTGGAGAACGGGGGCTCTGGGAACGAGATTGATACTTCTCATGAGGTGGGAATTAATTAACTATCGCGAAATAAGCGCTTCAGCTCGACCAATCACATCACGAGAAACTCAATAGTCACCTCTAAATCTCTTGACTAAAATCTAATTTCGTTTGTAAGCAATACATGATTTTATAACAAGACGCCTGCTTAGGCGTTTATTCAGGCTACTAATATCTGCAACCTTGGCATAGCTTGTGCACATTTAGAAAACCTGCCGTGCGAAACTGCAAAATTTTTGACAAACGGAACGAGGTCTTCTATATTTGGTCGTATATGAAGTACAACATTACGACTATGACCAAACCAACAGCGTCTGTGCAAGATTCAAGCGATCATTTCGATATAGAATCTATTTAGGCTACGTTCACACAGTACCGGACGAATTCGAGACTAGTCCTATTTCGCCGTGTAAACAGGCGGCACCGTACTAATTCGAGAACGGTTCCGAATAAGTCTTCCGTGTAAATAGGTGGTTCCGAATTCGTCCAGTACCGTGTAAACGGCCTAAATCGGAGAAACAGAAAATATGTCAACTTGCTGATTTTGTATCGTGGGGAAAAAGACCAGCTCACCATAGGAGATTTGGAACACACGTTTCCAAATATAATACGACACGTACATAATGTCTAGACATGCAAACAGTTCAACCATCAACATATTAATATTTTTTGCGTTATTCGGTGCTTATCACTTGCGTTTTGGGTAAACAACACGTATACGTTCTTTGATGTACTGTGGCGTACTGGCGTTTGTTTCTTGTATCTCTGCAACTCGTCCATTCTGCCTTATTGAACAAACCTTCTCTGTGTTTCTTTCAGTTGATCAGTGGTATGCTCCAGCCAACCACAGAATAGGAACACAAATGCATGTCTGTAGATTCATCGGAGCACGCCCAATGGCGGCACGGCTGACAGGAAGTAAATTGTGCAAGAATGATGCAAATTTGTGACCTGAAAAAAACTTTGAAAACCAACAAAAACACAGAAACGGAGCCGAAACCTAGACTTGGCCTACCACAGTAGCCCGAGTAATAAGCACGAGAACTAATATTAAAGTTTATGCTTACCCATACACAACTGAAGGCAAAACATGAAGCAACAAAACCTTCAAAAGAATGATTTAGTTTTATTACATTTCTTCATAAAATCATATTGGACACACATTTTACTTGGCATAAAATATTAGTTCTGAGAACTAATGTCCAAAACAATAACTTCAATGTATTATAAACCTAGAAACTAATACTAATACTGTTAGTTCATTATATCATAATTCTAGCAACTCATTCTAAAAATGTAAGCTCACTGCATTACATACAAAACATAAAACAAGAATAGATGTCTTTTTTGTATTTTTAAAGTTTGAAATAGCAGCTCTTCAATTATGTTCTCAGGATTTTGGGTGAAGGAAAATTCGAGTGTAGAATATATATATTTTAAGACCAGAACCAGGACCATATATATTTTAAGACCAGACCGAGCTCTTCAATTACGCGGCTCGAAATTAGTGCTGGTAATGACTCTATATTTTTATTAAAAATATTAAATCCTTTTTTTAAAAAAAAGACACCATTCCAAACTCTGCTGATCCATACATGCGACACCAATACTCTATAAACCACTGTTCTTAAACAACATGAGACGGAAAAAACCCAAAACAGGTTCCTAATGTTGACATTATATTCGTATATATAGTTACTAAACAGCAGCATTGGACAAAACTGCTCACATAAGTTCGTTCACTCATTAAAGTAACTCTTAGTTATTACTATGAAATCAAGAGAGAAAGAGACAACAAGAACTAAATAATTTTTAGAAGCCTCTAGTTAAATTGATGAGCTGCTAATTCTATTTTTCTTATACCAGTTGATCCTCAGTTAAATTGATGAGCTGCTAATTCTATTTTTCTTATACCAGTTGATCCTCAACTTGAAAACATCAAGTATGGCAAAAAGTGAACTGCGGTTATGAAAGTTTCAAGAACATTCCATACAGATGCGCTCGGTTTCATTGCGAAGACGAAACTTCTCTCCAGCCATGGGTTTCTTGCAGCTATCACAAATAAAGCAAGTACGATGATAATGCTCATTATCGTAGACGATGTATCTTTCCTGACCTTCAATTGCCTTGAGACAACCAGCACATGTCTTGGCATGATTCGAAAGATAGCAGTCATGGCACACACGTTGATCTTCCATTCTACAGAAAGCTTTTCCTGCCAATGGCTTGCCGCATTCAGCACACACAAAGCATTCACTGTGGAAAGAATTGCCTTCGTATGACACTGAAGTTGTCTTGATAACGTCTTCACACTTGAAGCAAACCTAAGACACATTAAACAACAAATAAAAATCAGAGATTTTGCGTGCGTGCGTGCGCGCGCGCACGTAATTGGCGGTACACCCATGACACAGAATAAATAACTGAGCAGAAGGGCCACTCGGGGGTAGAAGTGTCGCCGTTTTTCAGTGCGCATGCGCGAGGTCTGCGAAGTTCGCAGCCAGTAAACCTGGACAAGGAGTGTAATGGCGAAATACGGAGTTGCTTCACTAAAATCGCTATATCTCACGAACTAGTCGCTCGATCTTCACGCTACAACCAGTAGTGATTCAGAGAAGGTAAGTGACAATATTTTTGCTGTTTAGAAGGTATGAAAAACATCTGAAAGTGAAAATTTACGGAATTAAAACCGCCACAGTATTGAGCCACTAAAGCATTCTTGTCGACATTCAACTTGCCTTTACGGCTAGAAAAAGAGTAGAAACTCTTTGAAAACATTGAGTACAAAGATGAAATCACACTTTTTGTTGTTGTTGTTGTTGTTGTTGTTGTTGTTGTTGTTGTTGTTGTTGTTGTTGTTGTTGTTGTTGCTGTTGTTGTTGCTGTTGTTATTTATTGAATTGGACGTGTAGCTCTGAACAACGAAGAAATTCTGTTAGGTGAATTTGGGGCAATTGGACACTGAAATTTGCTGACCGGTATTCCATATTAAAAGACAACCCGCTTTTCAAAACTAAAGTTATATAGTTCTGCAATGATAACTTTAATATGTTTATATTGAGAAGCGTGGCTGTGATTTTTATGTTTGTTTTATTTTTTATTACAGTTGAATCGTGCATACAGTACTTCTTCTTGAACTTGTTTATTTTCATATCATGTCAGACCCTTCATCTCAGCTTCTTGAACTTGAAAGTAGTGTACTGAAATACATGCAATTCAGTCCAAGATTGGGGTTGCTAACCTAAGCTGCAATGTTTCATGGTAGAGGAATGATCATATATGTTAGATAAAAACAAGGACTGGTGTATAATAATAATTTTAGTGGAGTATTTTAGCGTATCTTGTCTACTGGATGGTCACTTGTAAATTATTTCTAAAAAAATCTATAGTTTGATACCGTACTTTGATTTTCACTACAGTGTAAATTATTTTAATATTTTTTGCTGTATGAAAATAAATATTTGGGATTGACTGTTTGTGATTGCACAAAAAAGTTTATCATTCGAGGTTGAATTTCTTGTTGAACTGCACCAGTGCAACAGCAAGTTTGCACTAACTTTGACTTTTGCATATTATTATGACCAAGCAACGTCATTCAAAGAAATTCTGTTTTTCCTGTAAAAAGTCAGGTTTAATTTTAAGAGTCTCCAGGGCTGGTTGTTTGGATGGATCTAGTAAATACATAAATGGCTCGTACAAAAAAACCCAACAAATTAAATCATACTTGTTTATTGCTAATTCATCAACTGAGAGTTTTGCTAAAACAATTCCCTTGTCCAAATTGTATTATATATATGATATTTAGTATATTCATTCATTGTAAATCCATTGTAATTCAAGTTTTTTAACTGCAGAATTATCCTGCGTAGCCGGCGCTACTGCAGAATTGGTTTATATTAAAACATACATTACACTGATGTCAAACAACATGACAGCAAACTCAAAGGTGGTGACACCAAGCAGTAATTTAAACATGAGTTATGAAAAAAAAATATGTTGTTGCATCCCTATGAAATAAAACAACAGCTGACCTTATTTTCAAGTATTACTTGTAAAACGTCAACTCATAGAATTGCTTCGTTCTTCAAAATTACTCATCCCATTCAAGAAATAACAGGAAATATGTGCAGTTTAATCTTTATATTTAACGTTTAAACTGTTTTCAAAGATAGTCTGCTCTTATTTTTGCTTGCAAATGCAAGTTTAAAGTAGACGGTAATGCTTTAAATAGCTTCACACAATGGCGGTTCGAGTTCGTTTTAATTCCGTAAATTTTCACTTTCAAATGTTTCCCAACCTTTCCTCTATTATTACTGGTTGTAGCGTAAAAATCGAGCGACTAGTTTTTGAAATATATCGATTTTAGTGATCCAACTCCGTATTTCGCCATTGCACGCGAGATTTTCCAGAAGTGGTTTTCAGTAACCAGCGCGGGGACAAAAACTTCAAAGGTTCCGACCCGAGTGGCCCTTCTGCTCAGTTCTTTATTCTGTGCCCATGACATAAAGTTATAGTAGTGAAGGGATGGACGGACGGACGGGAAATTGTGACAGTGATACATTTATACTTTAAGATCAATCAATCGCCGACTGGATAAATGGATGGCTAGATGGATGAATGAACAGGTGGGATAGTTGGATGGATGGATAAATACCGAATACAAGTTTCATGAACCCGTACGCGGAAGTTAAACGTTACCTTGGCAATAAATTTATTGAAACATGGTTGGCAGTAGCGCTTGTCTTCCTTGTTGATAAACTGCTCTGCACCAATTGGATTATTGCATCTAGAGCAAGCAAAACATTCCTCGTGATAAGTTTCACTTTGATAACCAACTTTCTTCTCTCCTGGAAGAAGTTCTTGTTTGCAATCAGCACAGTACTTCGATGGATTTATTCCCCGACATTTGTGACAAACAAGCATCTCCTCTTTGAAGGTGAAGCCCTCATTTAACTGAGAAAAAAACAAAAACACGTACAAAGTGTCAAAGAAACACCTGATTAACTTCAACTTGACCTTAACTGTACAACTTGTCCTCTCATTTAGAATTCAGGATTATCCTCAATCCTAGGGGACTTTTCTGTCCTACATGCGGTGTGTTAACTGAAAAGCATTATAACTAATGATCCAGTAGGAGTGCTGTGGTCAGAGTTTAAAAGGTGCGGTTCTCACTGGCGGTTGTGATTAAGTTTAGAGTTGCCGGAGGTTGTGCTTAGGTCTGATCAAGTTGAGGTAGGGTTTAGGTTGGGCAAGTTCACTGCCCTTCATTATTAGTCCACTGAGTCATAAGTCGATATATGTGATTTGTCAATTTATGCCAAAAAAACATTAATATAATTGAATTTCTTACCAATTGTTTGCTGCAGTTTGAACAAACAAAGCAATTTTCATGCCAATGTCGATCACGAACGATGATATCTTTAGATCCAGGTCCAATGGCTTTCCCACACTCATCACAAACACTTGCCATGGTCACGTTGTAACACTGCGTACAACAAGGTCTCTCATCAACTGCAACAAACTTTTCACGCTTCAGAGGTTTTTCACATTTAACACAAGTAAAGTGTTCCTCGTGCCAGTCTTTATCCATGGCGTGAGAATATTCAGTGACAAAAATCAACTAGAAACACACAAAAAATAAAATTAATATATTGCCAGGTGGCGCCTTAAAGAACACCAAGACGTGGCAAAATATTCAAAACAAAAGCACATTCTCAACATTAGATAACATTTACACAGCCATTCCATAGACTCGCGTGACAAAGTCACAAAATTTTAAGATTAAAAAGGGTGCCACTTTTAATTTAGCACAACGCAAGCTTGCTTTAGATAAGGAAGCCCTGGGGAGATGAATAAAATCATATATTTAATTCCTAATAATTATATTTTAAACCTCCTATTTAATGGTCATGTTTCAATCATTGGCATTCTTATTTATTTTCCTGGCAATGTATTCATTTTATTTAATTTTAACTTTTATAAGACATATAGTTAGACAAGATACAATGACACTCCAGTGAAGTTTGAGCAATAACATTTGTAGTCAATGAAATAATGTCGCAAGTTTAATGTGACTCGCGTGACCAGTGGCAAATAACATAACAAAAACGCAGTTTAAATAATAAAAAGTCAATGGTTTTGTTTTCTCATTGTTTGTTGGAGCCATTAATACCATTTGCAATAATAATTTAGAACAAGATTTAAAGCTGGACAACTGGAAGATCACTATATGAGAATTTGTATAAAATGGCTTTTATAAATACTGTTAAAGCAGCCAAATCAATATTTTATAAATAGAATTTGAATTAAATACATCTATTTAACATTCTGTGTTGATTTGTTCCTTGATCCACTCCTTTCGACTGATATGAATGTCCCAACGGCTTTGAATTATATGCTTGTGACTTGCGTGACGTGACTCGCGTGATGAACTTGAGGGTGATTTTTCTCTGAAACTACTGAAAATATTTCTCTAGATTTTGGGGGATTGGTTTCATTAACTAAGAGTACCAAGTTGTGAAAGGCTTAAAGAAGTTGTTCAAATTGACAGGAAATGAGAATACTTTATGTGAAAATAGTGTGACTCACGTGACCCTAAAATGAGGGTGTTTTCAATGTGGGCTAACACAAAGCCAGTACCTCATTTTGAAATTTAGAATTTGAAATAAGTTATTAAATAGCAATGGCAAGTTGAATACATAAAATAATGAAGAAATTTAGTTCTGATACAAGAAATAGGACACTTTTCCAAAGTAACAATATTTGTTCTAATCGATGCATAATTATCTGTGTTCTTATTTCTGTTCCCACAATGCCCATGGGTAATTGTGGTAATTTTTTTTTCACATTCCAGAAGGGCAAGGTATTGTAGCACCCAAAAATGGTATTGTAGGTGTTATTATGTTAATTTAATTTTTTTTCAACAATGTGTCATTTCTGTGGAATGGCTGTGCATGACAGATTTTTATCACAAAATATATCCTATCTAGGTGTTTGGCAACTTTATCGGCGGTTAAAATAATCAGATCCAGAATCAAAACAGACGGGATTTACAACGAAATTTATCGAGGCGAGTGCTGATGGCCAAACCTTTTGGAAATGATGGTGAATACATTTTCTAAATATCAACGTGTAGTATAGTACTCAAATAACACTGAATAAAAGTTAACCAAAGTTCACCTTGATCAATCGAAAGTTACAAGCCATTTTGTTATTAAGGCGTTGCATGGTCACGTGACTAACATAACAGTTTCAAATAAACTGATAAGACATTTTGGAAACATCGTAACCAACCTCGAACCAACCTCGTCCCCTGGGCCATTTGTTCTTGGCCGCCATCTTGGCCCAGCCCCCACAAATGGCCCTGGGGACGAGGTTGTATCGTAACCTTAAAGAAGATTGCAAGAGACATAGTTTTAGTCAGCTATATTCTAGAATTTTGATAGAAATGATGAGATAATAATTAATTTTCATATGTCGTCATTTCTTCAAACATGAAAATGCTAAATTCAAAATATACAAAATTGTGTATATATTGCAATGTTCTTTAAGTTTACGAGGTATCCAAAATGTGTTATCAGTTTATTTGAAAATGTTATGTTAGTCAAATATATCAAATGTACAAAACAAATATTCAAAGCAGTTTATACAAGATGACATGATGATACCGAAGGAAAATAAGAAAACATTTCGTTTGGAAAAAAATATTGCATCTGTAAACAAAATTCACCTCATCACAGCCGCTACATCGATGACCGTCTAATTCAGCAAAATGACGACCACAGTAAACATGACCAGCGTTAAAAAAGTAAATCATGTCAACAAGGAGCTCTTTACATTTATGGCAAGAGAAACATTGTGGATGCCAACTGACAGACGATCCTGCACGCTCAGCAAACACAGCCATTGATCCAGCGTCAATTTCTTCTTTACATTCATGACAGTTTCTTTCTCGACTTATGCTGGGATTCACAACTCCTGCATAAAGAAAGAGAACATTCATTTAGTACGAACATACGGCAGTAATGGATGTATACACCACCCCACTATAAGCTGAGGGACGGGGTGGTCTGACCAAGGATTGAACTCGGGTCAGACCCAGTAATATATTATACGTAATATATCCAACACGAGTCAGTGTTCTTCCCCCGATTTCTAAATACAGCCAAGCAAATTGAAAATACGAGGCCAAGACGAGATTTTTAAATAGCTTGGCTGTATTTAGACATCAGAGGATAAACACTGACAAGTCCTGGATATAGCTTCCCAAACGAATCAATATTTTAAGAGAAAACCGACCTAAAAGTTTGCTAAATTTGACTGTAATCTTCCTCAGATTTCTAAGTTCAGATTAATCCCCGAGCTCGGGCGTAGAGCCGAAGGCCCGGAGCCCGATCAGGGTGCTAATCTCGGCATGCGTGGAGTCCATTTTACACGCGTGTAGAAAAAGCGAGGGAGTATATTTGAGTGATTTGAATATATATTCAATCTACAGACACGGTGTTTCGCTGTACTACAGCTCATCAGTGTAGCTTGGAACAATCTGAATGAATTTCATCAATTACTTATACACATGCGATCGTCGGTGACAACCGCATGTGGGACAGCATCGGTGAAGTACATTCAGATAGCGTGAAGTGCGTGAAGAAATACATATATATATATATATAAGTGTGGTAAGATGTTCACTTGCGCCGTTACGATATATCTAGCCACTGGTAACAATGGAGCAGCAGAATTGATGGGCTGGCGTCAACATTAATCATTTAGTGATGATAGCAAAATAAACCGTCGTTTAAGATTGCGAAATCATTTATTGTTGACGAGAATAAAGAAAACCGCTTTTTGGATCAGTTAAGGCGGTGTTACACTGTGCAATTTTTCGTGCAACTTGCGTCACAACGACTAAACCTGTTAAATTGCAGTTGCGTGAGCAGGGGTGTTACACTCTGCAATGTTTCTTGCAACTTGTCTCGCAACTTTCGTAAAAACCACATAGAAGACCTTGGGGACGAGCTTGAAGGTGTATTTCTATTGGTTGATCAATGAAACATTACGAGACAACTTGCAAGATGGGTGTTACATTGCGCAATGCTTCAAAAAATATGTTGCAGCGTTGCCGCAATCGTTGCTAAAGTAGAACTTGATTCTACTTCGTGCAATGATTGCTGCACCAAAAACGTTGCGAGACTTGACGATGTAATTTCTCGTGCAATTTTTTGTGTGTAATTTTTGTTATTTTTATAAAAAATACTTGATAACAATAACAGTGTGGCCGCCTGAACAAATACAAGAACTGGCATGCAGAATAACATCACCTTGACCCATGGAGTCATCTATGCCAGAAGCTTGTGTACTTTCAAAAGCTTCTCTCTCAGCTTCAGGAAGAAATTGCAGATAACTCGCTGAGAAATCATGAAGTGGAAGCTGATAAGCTAGTTGTTGAGCACGATAGGTAAGTCCTTCTGAACCCAATCTTGGAGCTTTAGATGATGGCAAAAACATCATATATTGTTCGATCTAGAACAGAGAAAAAAATTATAAGCTTTTCGGTCAAAATTGTATTTCTTCACGCATACATTTACAGAAGTCACAAAAAACTTTAAATAACCACAAAATTGAGCAACTATTGTTAAATTAATCTTAAAATAAAGTTATTAAATGTAGCTTTTGTTTTATATAATACTGTATAATACAGTAAAGTTCCTCCTAATGAAAGTTTATCATCTCCTGAGATAAACCCTTTCTTCGAAGAGTTGTAGCAGTTGTCCGAGGAGAACGTATTAACTATAATAGCAAAATTAGTCATGTAGCATACTGATTTGTTATATATCAAGTGTCAAAGTCGATTTTTCTAGCTCTCTGATTGGGCGAGCGGTCCTCGCGTGGCGGTCCGAAAATCGTGATGTTTCCCGCGTAACCCATGGCAGTGGGTATAACATTACATTTATTTTTCCCTAGGGAAAAATATCACGGAAGTAGATGGTCAGGTTCAGTTTGTCTTTGTTTTCTCCAGTTTTCCTTCATTTAAAACAATGTCTGCAGGTTTTGCTCAACATTTTTGTTCTCATTTAACAGTTGATATATAACAAAACACTTATTTACTGGTACCTCGGGAAAACAGTGTGTTTTGTGGCCCCTCAACCACTCGTTGTTGCCCTCGGCCTCGCCTCGGGAAACAACGGCGGTCTCGTGGCCACAAATAAGTGTTTATTAGGGTAGGGCTTCGCGGTAGTGGTTGGTGCGATAATTCACAGCTGAATTACATTCAAAACTGTTAGTTTACAAAATATTCTACAACTGATTGTTTAGTTTACATCATGGACATGGGCGCCGCCATGCACGTCACTCAACGCCAGTCCCCTTTTAAGCAGGATGGACAATGAGAAAATCTTAATTTTTCTTCAGTTTAATTGTCGTCGGACGGGTTATAAAGAATTCACATGCACATAGTACAATAAAATAGCCTTTGTCTCAAAGATTTTTATGGACCAAAACGCGCTTGAAAGTGATTTATCTGATGAAACAGATTTTTTGGTATGTCATGTTCAGTCTCAAGGTTATTAAACTGCTTGAAATCAACTAAATATATGTCTAAATCTAGGGACAATAATCTGTAGAGAATACTGATGATGGCATGATCAAGAAAAACAAGAAATAGCTCTGTGACGAGTCGAAAGAAACTAACTCAATATATACGGAACTATGAACTGACTGTTTTAAACATCAAAACAAAGAACAATGTTTCTAATACATACTGGCTTCGTAATATCAATTGTGAAAAAAATCAAATTGGACCATTGTTTTGTTTTCCACCGCTCCTACCTTGGTCAAACGTTCTGCACGTTTCATGGTTGCCCCTAGCAGCCAGAATTTTGACTTCATCCGATCATAGGGCTTGCCTTATGTAGTTATTGTTCCAGTCTTTTTAGAGTTCAATGGTTTACATCAACAACTCAGACACGGTTTGGAGGTCACAAAACTAGTAAGACCCACTGACCATATACAACTGGACTGACGAAGAAGAGATCACTCAACAAACTATTGGAATATTTTTTTATTTTGAAAGGTTTACAACTAGTTGGCAAACAAATGTGTTTTGTAATTTTTCTCCCAAGTCAACAAATAAATTCGCAACGCAATCGCGTGAGAAATCGAAAATACTTTTCTTGCGAGACAAAAATTATATTTGTGTGTAAAGAAAAGGAGAAATATTCTTAAAATGTTAAAATAGTAAGTCATTAGTGCATTTTCGTACGGACTATTTGGTCCAAGATTTGACCATTTGATATTCATCTTAATTTTAATCATGTGAATTTGAATTTGTCCACGATTTTTTTCAGGTTTGCGTCATGGTGACACTGTGCCTTTAACGCTAGGTTTTTCTGACATATTAATTGCACCAACACTAATTAAGAAATAAAAATAGCGTGATATTATCGAATTATAACATCGTCAAATACGGGAAACGAGGCGATAGTCGAAGTGTTTTTCTACCTTGTCAAGTATTCCTTGACTAATTTTGTAATTAAAACAACTTAAAATTCGTCAAAAACGGCAAAATCTTTGACTTGCACCAAGAATGGTGAGTTCAAATCCGGAGAAAAGAGGGGACCAAACAGATTGCCTTCCGCCGCGTGATGGTACTGTATAATGCTTCCAGTGCTCAAGTAAAGTGCATGCATAAAGCCAATTGATTATTTTTGTTTGTAGGACAAGCACGCGAGGGGGGGGGGGGGGGGGGGGGGGAGGGGTTCGCGGGGTGAATACGAGGGAAATTTTGGGAGTTTTTCTACTCTTTCTGACGTTTAAAATATGTGATTTAAAACCTTTATATTTCGGTCAAATGTATCCTCAGAATGAAGGAAATGCTGTTTTAGAAACCCAGAGTTGAAAAATTTCCCCCTAGACTTGTGTCATCACTTTGTATTAAAAACGCCCCCTCCCCCCCCCCCCAACACACACAATTCAAAAACCCTAGTTGCGCCCTTGTTGTAGGATGACCTTACATGTATGAACGATACTGTATTTAATGAAGACAAATAGTTTTTAATAATTAGATCATATTAAGCGCTGTCCTCCATAATAATAATAATAATAACAACAATAATAATAATTATATAATAAATTACAATACAGACAATAACCAAGATAATGAAGTAGTATATCTACGTCAATCATAACTATAGAACAACTTACCTCTAGGTCAGATAAATCTCTTGGTACCCAAGCATAACCTCTTTCTCTAGCATTGTCAAATGACGACACTGAATCTTCTTGAACAGCCATTCTCTCAACAGGATTATTATAAGGATTGTACATAGCGGCATGGTGGTATGCATCGCAGTTACAGTTTGAACAACTTTTCCTAAAACAGTGATGAAAACAATTAACAATATTAGACAATGAGCTCTCATAAATAATGTCGGCAAGTCCTCTACAAATTATTTTAATGTATATATGTATAAGTAAAAAATTTCTTATCTCCTGTGGCAGGGCTTTCAAATGGCGGCGTGCAATATCATCAGTACGTCTGTAGGTGCCAACATCAAGTCTGATCAGATGGTTTGTTGGAGGCCCGTGGTACATCGCTCGTAATATTAAGGTCAGGCGTGCGATTCACTAGGCTACATAAGACGTTCATTACAATGTTACGATGTACATAATAACTAAAACATTGTGCTACGTTGGAAGACATTACGCTGCGTTATAAGACGTTCCGCTCACTATAAACGTTCCGTTACGTTGTAAGATGTTCCGCTACGCTATAAAACGTTCCGTTACGTTGTAAGACGTTCCGCTACGCTATAAACATTCCGTTACGTTGTAAGATGTTCCGCTCGCTATAAAACGTTCCGTTACGTTGTAAAATGTTCCGCTACGCTATAAAACGTTCCGTTACGTTGTAAGACGTTCCGCTACGCTATAAACATTCCGTTACGTTGTAAGATGTTCCGCTCGCTATAAAACGTTCCGTTACGTTGTAAAATGTTCCGCTACGCTATAAAACGTTCGGCTACGTTGTAAGATGTTCCACTACGCTATACACGTTCCGTTACGTTGTAAGATGTTCCGCTCGCTATAAAACGTTCCGTTACGTTGTAAAATGTTCCGCTACGCTATAAAACGTTCGGCTACGTTGTAAGATGTTCCACTACGCTATACACGTTCCGTTACGTTGTAAGATGTTCCGCTCACTATAAACGTTCCGTTACGTTGTAAGATGTTCCGCTACGCTGTAAAACGTTCGGCTACGTTGTAAGATGTTCCACTACGCTATAAACGTTCCGTTGTAAGATGTTCCGCTACGCTATAAACGTTCCGTTCCGTTGTAAGATGTTCCGCTACGCTATAAACGTTCCGTTCCGTTGTAAGATGTTCCACTACGCTATAAACGTTCCGTTATGTTGTAAGATGTTCCGCTACGCTATAAAACGTTATGCTTCACTGAAGGAATGTTTATTTTAACATTTTCTCCAAACTGGCGCGTGATATATTGCTGTCACAACAAACGAGGCACGTGGCAAAATGCGATAACTAAAAGCGCGCAATCGTGCACAAGAGAACATTTTGCGTGACCAAGTGCAAAACAAATCGATACAAGAATTCTTTTATTGTTAATTACGCAAATAGCCATATCTCTAAATAGTAGAATTTTTATAATTGTTAAATTAGAATCAAATATTCATATCTGTAAATAGTTTAACTTTTTAGCATTGTTAAATTAGAATTGTAAACTTTTCATAGACATGTAATTCAGTCGTACGACTGCGAGATGTATATTTTATTAAATGATTTATTGATATTTATTGATTGATTTCAGTATTTCGGTCTGAAACTCTTCTGTCAAATACAATTTTAGCCTTGATACAAACACCCTGTCTGTAAATATTAACCGGTTTTCTCTGTAACAAGTAAAATCGTCTGGCGTCAGCCAGAGTAAAATAAATAAGACTTGAGAGTCGCATGCCACCCAGAAAAAGTTAAAAAAGCTGAAGAAAACCCCAACCCAGGCAGTTAGATAATAGCTACCATTTTGTACATCTCTGTCCCAGGAATGAGCTATTTTCCAAAGTAATTAAAAAAATTCTTGCCCATAATAATTTAGAATTTGTACTTTAGTACTTGTCAAGGCTATGTTAACAGACAGCTACAGTATAATTTACCTCCAAGAATGGTGCTTAAAACCTGTTGCGCACTCTGAACAATGTAAACACTGATCACCTTCTGAAACATCTTCTAATTCGGCAAACTAAATGATAAAGAAAACAAACAAACAAAATAACACGCAGTTAATTTCTCGCTAATACTTTGTAGGGTAGGCCGTAGGTTCAAAATGCGCGAAGACGTATTAAAGCAATTTCGTCAAGCAAGAGGAAACCATGGCAACTCTGCAACGGGTCAACCTCCGGCACCTGTCACTCATCATATCAGTGGAATGTGTTGACTAATACTTACCACCTACTCTCAATCGTAGATCTCTTTTAATTAAAGGGAGTGGTTGGGTGGGACAACAAACTAAACACAAGCGGAGCGAACAGCTTCAGAGTAGAGATTCAACAAGCCACGCTGTACGCATCCCATAATGCAACGCAATTCTGTCATAGTGCACGTGACAAACGTCACAACTAGTTACCAGTTTCATACGTCACAGCTGTAGTTACCAGTCTCATCTGGGACGCAACGTCGACTAACGTGGTTCTTAATTCTGTCCGTCATCTGATCCGCAATTCGACATGCGGGTATCCACGAAAAAGAGAATGTGATACGTCACAGCAAGCTACTTGTCTTGCAATAGAGATACAACGTTTGCCATAAATGGCCGCGGTATAATATACAAGCAAAATGTAGATACCCTCTAATGAAGCTATATGAACCTTCAGGTCGCAAGCAGAAGATGTGATGGCACGTCACAGCAAATGATCTGTCTCGCAACTAAGACGCAACAAAAGCAAATGACCATTCAGGTCGCAGTACGATTCATGTCATATGCATTTATCGATAAATCATGCAAGCAGAAGATATATGATGGCACGTAATTAAGACGCTACATGCACACAACTCACGAGGTGTATAGCAACAAGTCGCCAGTCATGATACCATAGACTGCCACTGACTGCAATGAAGCGCGTATAGACTCATACTACAAGCGCACTGCGCTCAACTAATTAACTCATTGTAAAAATTTCAGCTCGAATATATTGATCAACTATATATGTTTGTACAACGGTACACTTATATTGATTTCAATTAAGACGCACTGTCAGCTTTATATGACAAACTGTATCTTACATGTAATTGCTAAGCAATCCAGTAAAATTTTGTTTTAACATAAAATATGTAAAGGTAATAAATTTCAATGTACAAGGTTTATAAAATGATGATGTGTATTTTCCATTCTGATCAGAAAATTAAGAATTTTATTACTGCAGTACATATCAAGTGGGGTACTACTGAAAAACAATGATAAGTGAAAAACGGACATTTCAACTAGTGAAGGTCTTTTAATATCAGATTGGTGCAACAATTTGGACATGACAGAACCAATTTAGGAATGTCATTTTGGAGAACCCCAAATTTAAAAATGTTTTCAGTGAAGCATTTCTCCAAACTTTCTCTACAAATGTGGACTCACAGCAACTTTTAGTCTAGTATCACCTTTGCAGAGCTGGTGACACCATTGCATATAAGTGGATGTAAGTACTGTACAGTACTGTACTGCAGAAACATAAACCAGATCCCAATTTAAGTGTCTGCTAATAGGGGTTTGACTGTACATTAGCACTGTGTGCAAATTACTTCAGTCTATATTGTTGATTTAAAGTTGGACAACTTTCCTTTATGATTCAAATTTCAAAACAATGAGTGCCAAACAATTGGAGAAATGTCATTTTGAATCCCTTGAGAACCTATTTTAATCTGTTGGTTTGACTAATTTCAGTTAATAAATGTGTTGGACAAAATATTGAAAAAGTTATGTTAGGATAGATTTATAACACATTTGGACCATTAATTATTTAAATGTCAGCATGGTGGCAAATTGTAATGAAAGTGAAAATTTCTGATAACGTCGCCATGGTAGGTTTATTACTTATTGCTTAGCTTTTTACATCTTGTTGACTCAGGTATACATCAAAGCATTATTAGTGGTAGACAAGTAAAAGACCATCTCTCTGTCATGCTATAAATTACAATATTAAGGGTCTATCGGTCTATCCTCCAACTTGTTTTTACATTTACAACTTGTTTATCAATAAATCTAAAGATATTCGATCTGAATGTATTTATGAAATAAAAATAATTAACATCATGCGATGTGTGTTGTTGTTCCACAGGTCCCTTGGGGTTCTACTTGGGGGTATCAAATCCACTAGTCCCTTGGCTAAGTTTAATGAGCGTAGATTATCAGAGCTCATTCGTGTATCCACCCACCTACCCAGTGTAGTAGGCGTCCAGGTGGTTGAGCCGTTGCCATTCCTTGGCTTGAGCTCGCTCAGTCGTGCAATCGTTGCGGGGATGGTATTTGTGTTCCTTGCGGTGGTACAGTTGCGGGCCGGGTACTGCATTTGCACTACTTTGCAATCATACAGATGCTAGGTGGTGTGCTACTTTGTAGCTTGTGTGCTACTTTGCCATCATATTGTTGCTGGGGGGGGGGGGGGGGGGGCTGCTTTTGTGCTAATGTTCCTTGCTGTCTTACAGTTGCTAGGTGGTTGCAGGTGTGCTACTTTGCTATCATATTGTTGCTGGGTGACTGTATTTATGCTATTGTACCTGGCTATCGTACAGTTGCTTGGTGTTGCTGGGGACTGCATTTGTCCTTATGTACCTTCCTATCGTGCCATTGCTAGGTGGTCGCATGTGTGCTACTTTGCTATCATATTGTTGCGGGGGGACTGCGTTTGTGCTAATGTACCTTGCTGTCGTACAGTTGCTACGTGGTTGCATGTGCGCGACTTTGCTGTAATCTTCTTGCTGGCGGGGGACTGCATTTGTGCTAATATTCCTTGCTGTCATACAGTTGCGGGGGATCCGCTTTGTGTTGGCGCTATTTACTATCCCACAGTTGCAGAGGCCGTGTCTACGGTACCCTGGGTGACTGCTTTTGTCCTCCTGTACCCTGGGTGACTGCCTTTGTCCTACGGTGCCTCGCTGTCGTACTGTTGCTGGGGATCTGCGTTGTGCTACGTTGCTGTCATCTGCAGTTGCGGGGGGCTCCTTTGTGCTACTTTGCTATACTACAGTTGTGGGTGACTGTAGATGTGCTTTATTGCTGCCGTACAGTCGTCGGGAACTGTATTGTGCTTTCTGCAGCCGTACTGGGGCAGTGTATTTGTGCTCTCCTGCCATTGCCCTGTTGTGCGGGGGTCTCTTTAGTTGTATTGGCGATGTCGTTATGCGGGTCCGTACTGTGCAACACTGCTTATCGTACAGGCGTTGGGGGTCTGTATTTGTCCTCCCCTGCTGTTGCACAGTCATGTGGGGGGTCCTCTAGTTCAGCTGTTGCCTGCTGGCCAGCTGCTAGTGCGTGTGTGGGTCCGTACTGTGCAACATTGCCATACAGGCGTTGGGGGTCTGTATTCGTGCTCCCTTGCTGTTGCACAGTCATGTGGGGGGTCCTCTGGTCCTGGCCTGTTCGCTTGTGTGTTTCGCGCCAGTACATCTGGTCTGTTCTCCGGCTACTCCGGGTGATAACTTATGTAGGGTGTGTTCTTGGCTACTCCAAGAAAATGTGCAGTAGTGTGCTGTAATTATGTGTAGTAGTAGCATGTGCCTAGCTGTTGGTAGTTTGTGTTGCCGCGCCCGTACATTGGGTCTGTCCTCCGGCTACTCTGAGTGATAACTTAATTTGTAGGGTGTGTTCTTGCCTACTCCGAGAAAATGTGCCGTAGTGTGCTGTAATGTGTAGTAGCTTGTGCTTAACAGCACCGGCTTATCCGGTTTTTGCTTAGTGTAATTTAAGTTTATTGGGCTCTTCAGCTGCTCTTAAGTCCAGCTCGTTGCTTGCTGTTGTTTGCTATGTACTTGTCTACCTGCTCTGGAAAGGGCCCGTTTGTTGCTTTTCTATGTTGCAGGAGTGGGCCTTTGCTTCTGGCTTTGAGTACAGGTTCCGTTCATTGATGGTCACCTGGATGTTGGTCGTTCAGTTGCAGCTTTCGCCATTTCTCTGTTGGTTGGCCCCTGGTGGCTTTCTTAGGTCCAGGTTGGTATGGTAATTTCGGAACCATTGATTATCATTTGGTAAGTTACTTCTCCACTTTATGTGTGACAGTAGTTCTGTTAGGAGAGGGTAATTCTCAGCAACATTGCTACAAGTTAGTTGGGAGTTTAGGCTTGCCTGGAGCTGCTCTACCTATAAGACCGCTCCTGTCTTGGTGGATCGCCTGTTCCTGTATACTGTTCCTCAGCTATTAGGGCAAACCCTCTCCGACGGAGCTACACCCTCCAAAGGTCGTAGTTTACATTACTGTATCCTTGTTAGGCACACTAGTGCGGGTACAGTAGTTAATGGCGTGGTATCAAGCCCTATGCCAGACATTACAGGATTGTTAACGAGTATCATTCTATGTTCTGGTTTTATAACAAAATTATGTAATTTATGCTTACAGATTATTCTTAAATACTTGCCTCAAAATGCAGGAAATAGTGTTTCAGAGACCCTAGAAATCCAAAATTTTCCGGGGGAGCATGCCACCGGACCCCACTACGAGTTCGAGGTTCTTACCCCCCCCCCCATCACAACATGTTCAAAACATGTTCAAAACATGTTCAAAAGTTAACACTTTTGAAATTGACACAGTAGGATTGGCAAGACGTGATTGGCTAAGAGCACAAACATGTATTCCAAGGAAAACTTTTATGTTTGACATTGAAATAGAATGTGTTTTGATGGGCGGTGTTTACACTTAACTGCAAGTGACTGTAATACAACATGAGCAGCATTTACAGTTCAGACTTATCAAATTCAAACACACATACATGTACAGATATGTGTGATTGTTCAAGTTTATCAACAATTGATCTAGTAATATATTCTACCTGATTCAATATTCATTTCTTTTGAATTTTTTTCATAATTATTAATGAATTGGGTGATAAATATTATTACCCTGCAGATAACTTTTAAAAAGACCATATCGAACATGAATACATTGAGAAGGTTAAAATACTTTAATAAAAACTAAGGTTTTGGTCACTTCACAAGTAACATTATGAGAGTACATGATATAGATTTACATGAATTGGATAATTAGATTACATAGATTAATGTTCCTTAGAACAGACATGGTCCCAGGAATTCCCCAACACAAGGGCTAAAGTCGCTGACAGGGGCAGAAATGTGGGGTGGGAATCTTGGAGATGTGCATGCAGTAACATTTTGCAATTTATAGGTCAGAAATGGTATTTCCATTGCTAGTAAAAGTGGGAAATAAGATTTACGTTAGCAACTTACAAATTACAAACCCAACACTTGGTCTAAGCTGAAATGAAGAAAAAACTGTTATAGCTAGACCTGTTTATAGAGCTTTATTATTTATAAAAGCTTTACTATTTATACAGGGGAGTTGTAGCCCCCTGCCCCTTCTGCCTTATACAGTAAATGAGTAACTTTATACAGTAATTATATAATGCTTTAATAAATGTTTCCCAGAATGCGTTTGCCCAGAATGCTTGGTTTTAATAGTCTGAGGTTGAAAAAAGATATTTGAACTGCATATTTCATTAAAACAACCAGATTCATGGAGACAAAAGACACAATCTGCATGATGTGCATGCAGGCTAAATGATACCCAAAATGACCATGCATATCATATCATATACCAGAGTTACAATGATATTTAGAATCCAGTTAAGTTAGTGTCAAATAAATTATCTACAAAAAAAATTGTTATATTATATTATGAATTTGACTATTTTTGGGTTTTTCTCAAACTATATGCAATTAAGACTAAGCAAAATTTAATTAAAAATTTGGTAATAATTAAAACTAACAATACAATGCTAATGTTATTGTAAACAGATGTGAACAGGTGTGTATGGGTAACACGAGCACCCTTAATCTCTCAGATCTACCACAGGATACAAATTCTTAAAAAAAATATTGAAACTATTCTGTTGATTTCATGGATAATCACCAACAATTCTGTTCCATTTTAGCAATCCAACATTTTAAATCGTTTTGACTAAGTCATGCAATACTACAGAAAGTAATTAGACATTAAAAAAGACAAATGAAGTCTGATGTTGGGTAAGATAATCGCGATATTATGGCAGACAGAAGGCATTCTTTGTCTTGTCAGTAATCAACAACTTGCACTCACGCCTAAAAAGAATTTCACGCCATATATGGCTATTCTGATCGACAAAACCACTTGAGAGGATGAAACTACTTGTTTATATGTAACTAATGAACCAGACAAGACATTAAGAATGAATCAAACATGATCTACGTCTTAAAAATGAATGATAATATTATATAATATTGCTTTAAAATACATTAGTATATTTCAACATTATCGTATGGTTGAACTAAAAACACAACCCTGGTTTATAAAATAAATTATCTTTATTAACAGCATCTTGGTCACAAAGTTCGAGATTATTCATGTCTGGTTTTAGTAAATAGTAGCGAACAAAATGAGATTATATTTCAAGAGTTAAAGTCAGTGGGGTTCAAGGCAAGTCATAAAACTAAACAGAAGCCATATTATACCCTACAACTGTACAACAAAACACTTGTAAATACAAACTTCCAACTCTAGCACTGATAATTATGAAATACGTATTAACTAGGTTATATTAGACGCTTGTAAGAAATGTTCGAGTTTGATGTCCAGTTTGTTTACAATACGGATTCCAGAATATGCCAACACCCAAGGTAGGGGGCTCAAGTAATTTATCAACATTTCAATTCGTACGAGACCATCTGGAAGCAAAATGACGATATTTATACACCAATATTCACTACGACAACATTCTAGGCCAGAAGTTAAGCGGTTGGAATAAGAATGATTACATTATATATTCATAAACAACATTGACTTCTTGAAACGCCCAGAAAACATTCGTATTTGAGTATAAAATAAACCAACTGAAGAAATCCTAACATGCGTATTTAGATTTAGACTAGTTCTTGTCCTGCTTCACATTGAAAGCTTCTATAAAACTTGAAATGTGTGGACAATAACAAGGAAAGCTATTAAATTTTGCATATATTCGTAAACAGCTTCTATGAATAAAAGCTAACTATAGAAATGTAGGAGCTATTTACATCTAGCTTTCGTTCTGTGGATGGTAAAACAATATGAATTTGACTTACCGACTGGTTCCTTCTGATTATTTTAAATCTTGGAAAGACTAATCTACCAAAATCGTCCATTCTTTATCAAACGTGCTCATCCAGCGTGGCGGCGCTCACACTGCTGGAGTGAATTATGTCAGTGTGCATGTGAGTGAATGCACGACAGCATTACTGGGGGGGGGGGGGGGGGGGGGGGGGGGGAGGGGGTGTCATCACAAGATCCTGCGCATCCGCTGCACTGCATACTACATGTATCGGCAAGAATGGAACGTCTAGCTATCAGGAAATTTATTTCTCCAGAATTAAACAAATTTTACTTCACTTTATGACCAAAAATATAGAATTGAAATATAGTGTAAAACAGAACAAAAGTGCGATCAATGAAATTGTAAAAATGTCGTCTTTAAATTTAATACGCCTACATTCCACATTTAACATTACCTTTTTAGGTCAACTTGTGCGTTGTTTTCAGTCAAGGAAACTTTTTTGATAACTAAAACATCTAATGAAAACGCAATAACAGTATCAACATTGCACTGGAATTTAATGTTTATTTTTTAAATTTTTTTATTCTTATTCTATAAAAGGCAAATCTGGGCGGTTAATAATGACGTCATGGTCTAATTTGGATTTTGAAGCTAATCCAAGTCTAGGTCTAATTCAAAGACTTTTGATTCCGACTGGTTGGCTTCGCGGTGTGCCTGTGGTGTGTAGGCCCCCGATTGTAGCCGTGGTTGTAGGAATGAATGACCCCATACAGTAGTGGATCATGATGACCCTTACTAGTCATTCAACTCACTGTTAGGATTCAGAATTAGAAATTTTGTATTAGATAAAGACCAAGGTGAGGTTTGAGCCGAGGAAAGTGGAGACTAGACTAGTTTTCCTTTGTCGTGTGTGAGATTGGGTTAAACCTATATGTTCATCGCTCGAGGTATGGGCATACAGCCATACACGAAGTAGGATGAGATCCAATCGACCAGAAGTAGTTCCTTTATCAAGTTTGCACCCCCTTATCATCCACTTTTCTGTCAATTGCAATTACCTATATACGTCAATCTATCGAGGATTAGCGCAAAGAAAGAATGTTACATATTTAATTCGTTATTTTCTTGAGATTTCTTAGTCTGCTTGTAGACAGATTGTTACAAGGCGAATTTGTTTTGGGCACTAGTTTTAGGGGTTTAGGTATATTTTGTTTGGTTTTGGCGTGCGCCCGGCAAGGCGCGCAAAATCTTTTGGTTAATTAGTGTTGCGAAACTCGCGATTTTGACTGCAATTCAATATTTTGCACTCAATTACACTAACATAAATTAATTTAAAAATTATCTTTAGGCCGGATTTCGATTCCTTTCATGATATAATCTTTTCCCCACATTGCGTGCTTACAATGCAATAAATTATTATTAGATATAATTTTAGCAGGTTTGAACGTCAATATAAAATGCAGCTAAAATTATATTAGTATATAGTAGCGAAAGAGGTTAGTCGAAAGCGCTGACCGCAGATTATTAAGTGATCACATTTTATCAATTATGACAAACCACGATCTTGCAATTTCAAATAAGAACAGGGTTAGTGTTAGGATTAGTATAAATATTACAGTAACAACTAAAAATTGTCATATAAATCACTAATTAACCCCAAAACTAACGTCACTCTAGCTGTTTGTCTCTCGCTGAGTCGCTGTACCATGCGGCGAAGGTAATTGATAATGCAGAAGAATTTGTCTCATACAATTACTTGCAACGCAATGGCATTGCTTTCGCAACGCTAAGCGTGTTTTGCTACTTGCAAAACAGTTTCGAGTTTTCAGCAGAAATTGCGTTCCAATTTGCAAAGAAAATTGCCTCGTGTAATATGCCTTTAGTCCTGGGCAGGTGGGCTGGTACATATGCATGCGTATGTAAACAATGAATCAGTCTTATCTGACTACTGTGCGTAGATCTGACTAACTGACTTATAGATTTATGTTATTCAGTACAGTTAATATAAGCCAATTAAGGTTTGCATATATATGAGCGCAATCAAGTAATTTTTACTCAGTTCTTCTATGGAGAATTATATTAAGCTTACAGTTCGAGTTTTATAAAACCACTCATCCGATTTTCAAAAAAAATGAAAAAATAAAATAATGCGTTGAATTAATTGGTCCTTGGTGTGGCCAACTTAACCTTTCCACAAAGTTACATCAAAATCGGTTCAATACTTCAGACCTTCAGTTGAAATATCCTCAGTTGTGTAACAGAAAATTAAACCAGATTATTAAATAGATCAACATACCTATTAATATATAAGACTATAACAAACAAACAAACAAACAAACAAACAAACAAATGAAACAAACAAACAAGAAACAACAACAAACAAACAAACAAGTAAAAACAACCTCCTGGCGGAGGTAAATATTAATTTATGATAACATAGATTAGCTCACTTCTCTCCCGATAACGCCGGTATATCTCCCCTAGTAGCATATCTGAAGGCCGGCCCCGTGTGGTGTGTGTGTGTGTGTGTGGGGGGGGGGGGGGCTGTACTCTTGCATTGTATATAAGGGATAGGGTATACAAATTGGCCATTTTGGTCTGGCAGGTGCATATTTTAGTCTGAGATAGAGCATGGATGTCGATGTGACACCGTGCTGGGATAGGGTATTGATTTTTTTAGTTTAGGTCTAGGATAGGATATAGAAAATTGCCTTTTTAAGTCTGGAATATCGGCCCTACCCAATAAATACCAGAGTACCCCCCCCCCGGGGTTACGCCAAATTTGTTTCCCATTTTTAAACAACCAAATTAATTTATCTAAGGATTTTTATCAATGAACCATTTGAAAACAAAAGTTTACTATTTTTGGACGTTAAATTAAACATTTGATTTAAAAATCAAAATAATAATATCGTAAAAAGGTCATGAGGACAGTTACACCTGTAGACCCCTACCCACCCACCCCAATTACTACCCTAGTGCGCATGACCGAGACTGGGCCTTCGCGTGCAGAGCAATGAATGGGAGTTCAATAAATATATTGATATGTTAGAGCGTTAAGAATCATCTTGGCATTGATGTTTTTTTGTATTTGGTTTACAACTGTAGATGGGTAATCTTTGTTCGTCTATTTTCTTATTTTCTACCATAACTATTAATGGTAAAAGATACACCATTGTAAAGGACATCGGCGAAGGAGGTAGGAGTCAAGAGATATACAATTCTTAATATTATATTTCCAATTAATGGTCAAGATTAATACCAGTTTTGTTGGCTTTGTAGCAATGTTCTTTGTTTATTTGAATTTTGTACAGGAACCCAAGAATAAACATAACAAATATATTTCTACTTTAATTAACAAATAGATAATTGTGAATACTATTTGCAACATGTCGACAATAAATACCTGTAAATATTTATTTAATTTATTGTCACAGAAAAATTCAAAATGAACAATTATGTTTGTTTATCTTCTAGTTTGAGTGCAGTAAAATTAAGCCTAATTGTGTTATTATTTTATTTTTTGTTTGTGTTATTGTTTTATTATGTCATTATTAAGTATATTATTTTATTGTGTCCTCATGTTTTTATTTTATATTTTATTTTTCTGGAATGTGCCAATGCAGTAAAAATTAAGCCTTGATTTAGATAATTGTTGTAATATTAACCCTTTCAAGAATAGCCAAATGAATGTAAAATATTTATAAGTAATAACATGACTTTTCAGGAAATTAGCGATTAAATTTCCCCTTTGCCTCGGGAAGATTTGTAAAAGTCTGAGCAGCCCTTCGACTTTTACAAATCTTCCCGAGGCAAAGGGGAAATTTAATCGCTAATTTCCCAAAAAGTCATGTTTGTAATATTATGATCACCGAGGAAAACTTTGAGAATCTTACCAACAGGAAATTTACACGGTTGATCAGAGAAGTTGCATCTAATTTTCCCGTGCATGTTGCTGAGGGAAAATATATGCAAGCGGGAAATTTAGAAGAAGACAAAAGATTTCTTTGTCTTCTAATTTTCCCTCATCAACATGCACGGGAAAATTAGAAGAAGACAAAGGATTTCTTTGTCTTCTAATTTTCCCTCATTAACATGCACGGGAAAATTAGAAGACAAAAGATAAATTTCCCTCTTGCATGAGCGATGAGGGAAATACGAGGTTTACATTCCCTCGGAGAGCAAAAGAATCCGAGGCGATCATGGTATTATTATATTTAACTAATCACTGGGTGTTCAACCTTTGCAGCACCCTCAAGCTAAGGCAGTAATATAGCTAGTTCTAACAGTAATGATGATACACAGGCTCACAGTGCACCTACTGCAACCTAACATACTTTGGCAGATTGGACGGGACAGAGGTGCCTCCGTGACAGGAACGACTACCGAGCCGACAACGATGAGCCACAATGCAACAACTGACAGCACAGCACTGTGTCATGACCCCTGAACCAATGGGACCTCCAAAGTCACCCGTCTAATATGGGGAAAAACTAAGAATAATAATTACCAGTACACTGTAAATAGAGTACTTACCCAGGTTGAACTAACTCACCATACTGAGAATGATGAATTTGTATAGACCTCACCAGCAAGCGATACCTACAATAGACGTAACACCACACCACACCACAGGAAAACATGCCTGGCATGGTACAAGGAAGGGTGAGGCAAGGAGGGATACTGTGAGCGACAACAACGTAGTCCTTTGTTGGACTGAGGATGTGGAAACTGTGACTACCTACAGTACATGTATAGGGAAAAAAACAATGAAGAGAGAAAAGGGGGAGAGAGTAAGAAAATGAGTAATGACTAAGCTGAAGGCTACCAAAGAAGGGTTTATATAGGCTGAAGGACCCAGGGTTCCAGGACCTGCCGGTAAGACCACTGACACCACTATACGTTAACTTCTTTTATGTATAGGTAATAGCATGGTTTCGAGTGCAATTTGGAAAAAAACATGCACAAGTGAGTTTTTCAAATACTGTCAAAATAGCCCGAGTCCGAAGGACGAGTGCTATTTGAAGTATTTGAAAAACTCACGAGTGCATGTTTTTCCAAATTGCACGAGAAGCCATGCTATTACTTATTAATAATATACATGAAAAAATGTTCAAAACAAATGTACTATTAACGTACGTGTTTAGCAGTCCACTCCTCGCATATTTATTTGTTAAAAAACGTTTCGCTTCCTTTACTACTTGAAAAAGTTTACTCGAGGCATAAAGAAGCTTCTGGTCTTCTTGTAGGTACTTCACTTGGCAATATTAAAGCATAACTAGCTTCAAATTTGAACAAATTATCCCCAAAAACGCCGAATCTTGGCCGCCATCTTTGTTTGTTTTGTGTCGGGAAAAATCCGCTGTACAATCAATTTGATTGGTTCTTAGTGATAACAGATTTTTGTACTGCAGTGATTACAGATTTTTGCACTGTGATTACAGATTTTTGCACTGTGATTACAGATTTTTGCACTGTGATTACAGATTTTTGCACTGTGATTACAGATTTTTGCACTGTGATTTCAGATTTTTGCACTGTGATAACACAATTCTGCACTGTTGTTTGGGATTAACTGCACTGGAATCAGCCAATCACAGTCGAGATATTTTTTCATGTATATTATTATATAATAAACAGAACAATACATGGATGCTTGGAAATATGAAATTTATTTCTCGTGTTGAACAGGATATGTCACTCGTTCGCTTCACTCACTCGTGAGATATCCTGATCAACACTCAAAATAAATTTCATATTTCCGCACATCCATGTATTATTCTCTATTTAATACTTTTATTATGGTATTATTAATAATAAAATACATGTAACATTCCCAGGGTTCGAATTAACATTTGAAAAGTGCATCGCAAAAATATTTTGTCGACAAAGTAGGGGGTGGGACTAATCCCCCCCCCCCGTTTCGACTTCCGCTCCAGAAGCGGCGTTGGAGTTCTGGGTTATACGTCCATGTCCTATTTACACGAATTGCCATCCTTAGGTTAGGTTGTGTGTTGGGGTAAGGCTTTCATGAAGTACTTGGGTTATGTAGGACATGGAATTATTACCGAGTTCTGCTGGAGTTTTCTGGCCAGAGTAATGGCGTCGCTCGAATTTCCGGCATGCGCGACGCGACCTGCGCGAGGACGAAAAGTTCCGACGTGAGTGGGCCTTCTGTTCATTTCCTATTCTGTGGTTCTGGATTAGACTAAAATTCGTAACGCCGCGCAAAAAAACAACGCATTTATGTAAGCTTGTTTCAAACGTCAAACTCATCAGTGCGTAATTCGAACCTTTCCAAGCATTTTACTCATATTAAATGTGACGTTTGAAACTGCAGGCGAAACAACTGTGTATGAAATGACATGTGTTTGTTTTATTTTTGCGCTCAAAATCTCACTGAATTATGAAGGATAAATTTACAGTAGCAGTGTTTCAGTTTCACGACGTTTTTATTGTTATGATGCGATGTAACATGAGAACTATCCAAGGCTGTTTTGTTTTGTAATAAACCAAAACACGCTGCGAAGAAGTTATTGGAAGGCACTCAGCGGTTACTTTGCATCGCGATTTTGGAGTTTTTATGTTTGTTTTGGATCGCATATTTCAAAAAGTGCATCGCGATTTGCGAATCGAATGTTATCCTCTTGAAGCTACAAAATATAAGTCGGGACAAAATGGATGCTGCTCAGATAAATTCTGGTCCCTCTATTATTTTGCTTTGTCTAATCCCAGATGATTTTAATTGTCAAGTGAGAATCTCTCAGAGTATTGAAAGGGTTGACAAGGCCACATAACAAAATTCTTGACCTTTATTACTTAATTTTAAAAATGTTGAGGAATATAGAAGGTTGTATATTAATTTTATTTTTTGTATCAAAATATTAGATTAAAATATAAAATAAATATTAAATTACATGTTCAGTATTATAACTTGTGTACTAAGAAATACTAAAACATTGTTGACAGGAAAGACAATTTGTAGTGTTTTAAGGAGTATGTACCATATATAGTGTACTCAGGTTAATGTACAAATACACTAGTTGATATGTGTAATATATAATTATTTTCAGCATTTTCCTATGTGCAGTGTCTAAGAGATAAGAAAGGGAGATTATTTGCTTTGGTAAGTACAATATTATAATTTTTATAGAAAGCTACAGTATTAAATAAATTTATTATATGGCACGGATTACTTCCGGTAAAATCACGCGCTGTGATTGGTTGCTGACGGGGCGAGATTTCTCCGTAATAGACCTTATTCAAAAATGGCCGCCGAATTAGAATTATTTTATGTGCATATAAATTACTCCTTATGAACTCGTTTTAAAGTAAAAATTATTTTGAATTTCACACATGAAAACGAGTTCATAAGGGCTAATTTATATGTATATTTAATTCGGCGGCCATTTTTGAATAGGGTCTATGCCCACGGGCATTATTAAATTGTTAATGCCCTACAATTGGAAACAAAGAAAAAAGCCCAATAAGAAACTTTTATTGCCGAAAAACGGCGAAAATAGATGAAATAGACGACGAAGAACATTACAAAAGTAAATTCTAGTATCCAGACGAGAAAGAAACAGAAGAAAATAACGCTAGTTCGGTGTTTTGACAAAGTTAAAGGAAGCGAAGACCAAGAAATACAAGATTGATTTTGAAATAAAAAGTGGCATATAATAAACTACTTAATAACCTCGACCGTTCGGTCTTTACGCTAAAATATTAAACCTCGGTCTTCAGCGTATTAACCTCGCTATCGCTCGGTCAATACAGCAAGACCTCGGTTTAATATTTTACCGTAAAGACCTCATTCTCGGTTATTAAGTAGTTAACATGACTACAGTACATGTACAGTAATATGGTAGTGTAAAAAGGTAGAGAGCTGTGTAGGCAGTATTACTGTAGATAGAGCAAAGTGAAAAGGTCATAAACTGCCAAGAATAGTTTTGATAACAAAATGCTGTACTGACATTTCAAGCAGAGCTCTTCATTCAGAGTAAAATATGGTACATGTAGTGTCCTTGGTGTTGAATTCTTAAGTTTAGGTTCTGGTTTCTTAAAATGCAATACATGCAGTATATTTGTGTGCTCAATTCCTACACCAAAAATCATGCTGCCTTGTAACATACAGAACAATGCCAGGCCTTAGCTAATTCTAGTTCCTCAGGTATAAGATGGGCCTGGTCTACATTTACTGTAGTTAAGACATTTTGTTAATGAATGTTGTAATATTATAATTATTTCTTCAATACAATGTACTGTACACGCACTGTGATTGGTTGCTGACATGGTGACATTCTGTATTTAAGCATGATGGATGGCTGCTTCCTGTTTAACATGTATTATTATATAGCATGCTATCGGATATGAGCTTTTGCGTAATCTGATTGGTTCCCTACTACCAGGCTAACAGCTCATATCCTGCTAGTAGAGGAAAAACAAGATGGCGGCATGTTTTTTTAAACTGCCGAAAAGAGTTGAAATTGACGGATTTTTATACAGAAAAACATCAACGCCCTCAAACCAATGTATAAAAAAACAACATTGTGTAAAAATACATTAACAAATACACAATTTAGCATGTCAAATGGTAAAATTCACCTAAAAATTACGTCTTTTTACTTCAAAAACCCGACTAAATTAGTGGGTTGATCATTAATTTGTTGCCAAACAAAGAAACTCACGGTTAAAATCAAGCTTACAACACATATTTCGTAGGAGATTACCAGTAAAGAGACTTTTTTTTTATTTAGATAAGCATTTGGAGTAGTAAAAAGCATGTTCTTTTTCAAAAACAACCAACTATAAAGTAATTTAGTTTCACTGCCGAAGGTGTTTCAGTTTCATTTTTGCATGAAATCAAAACCTTTTTCACGACAGCAACGCTAATATAAACAACTGACCCACCTCTTGACTTCATAAAGGCACCTTTTAATCTTTTTTGTTGATCTGCTTAACACATTTTTTCCCTCTCGTCGAGCAACATTTATGCAACATTTCAAAGCTGTTTGCCGAACAGCTCAGTGAGAAACTCTATGTGAATGCATCATTACGCATGGCGGAAGTATTAGTTGCCTATGCCGGACGTTTCTCGTTTTAAACATTTCGCTGTAATTTTGTCTTTTGTACAGTGCTTGGCTATATAATAAAACAGTTATACCATTCTCTCTCGTTGTATACGAACTAATAGCCAACGAGGCGAAGCGCCGGGTTGGTTATGAGCTCATATACGACTCGAGTTCATGGTATAACTGTTAATTATACATATATATACGTATAGATATTCAGATGGTTTCTGATATGAATTTATGTGTCACTGTATAACATAATTATTATTTTAAACAATTTCAGAAAAGAGTTAGAATACAGGTTCCTGAACAAGAACAGGTTTGTTTAACAATGACTTGAATTCTAATTATGAAAACTAAAACAACGTGTACATACATGTACTGTATTTAACTCTTTTACACTTTTTTTTTTAACAACTTTAATGGTGTATAATAATATACTAATATCCACAAGACTCGGGGACCCATGCGAGGCGCTCCCCCGTAGAAACTAACATCGAAAGTACAGGTTCCTAAAACACACATTGAACCACGAGAACTGTCCACAGTGTTGGTTCACTCTTTTTGGAGGGTCGTAGCGTCCTTGAGAGGTCTCGGTGCAACACCTGTGCTTGACCTGCGCCACGCTTGCCGTGATGGAACCGGTCCCAGGCTGTCACCATGGCCAGGCCTAGTAATCTACTATACGCGTCTAATAGTTGTAATGGTGTCGCCCTGTAGCCGAGAAATCCTCTCCATGGCTCCAGACACTACAATCACACCCAAAGGTGGAGAAAAACAAACTGACCTGACGACACGGCAACCTGGAAATCTGGAACGGTGTCGGGACAGGCCCCAAGAGGTAGCCAGCCAATAGGAGAAGCACCAGAACCTGAGCAACAATCAAGCCCCAACCGATACTGATCCTGCAAGGAAAGAAAGCAACAAAAGGTCCCAAACAAGGACCCCGCACCAGAACCCTCCAACGGGGAGAGAAGGGCGGTCAACCGAGACATGGAGGGGGACAATCGGTGCCCCCGACAAACCAAGAAAAAACACGTAGCAACGAACTCCGCTAGGGAAAGGGAAGCAGACTCGGCTGCAACAAAAAAATGGGCAAAGGGTGCCCCGCGGAAAATAGGAATGGGGACGGATACGGAGTGAAGCGTGTTGAACGAAGGGACGAACAAAATGAACAAACCAGAAAAACTGCTCCGATGGGGAGCAAGGCTGCTCCGACGGGTAGCAAAGCGGTCGCCACCGTGACAAAACAGCGCAAATGCGGCTCGAAAAAAAGGGGCGGGTACAACGACGAAACGGAACGAGCTCTCCGATGAAAAAAAAAGCGGACTCGGCCACAACACGGAACGAATGAGACAAACTTCGCCCCACGAAACGAGGATGACGATAAAAAACAAGGACGACTCCAACGAGGAGAGTAGGGCACACGACTGCAACAAGGGGCGACAGAACTAATGAAGCCATAACTAACTAAATTACGTAACTATCACCTGGCAAGCCAGGGAAAGCAAGACTCCCACGTCTGTGCTTTACGATAATACAACATTCCGCCTACATGGGACAACCTGAGACCAAGACCGCAAGGGAAGGGAGGGTGGGAGAAGAGTTCCTCACTTTGTCACGAGTACTGTAGACTGAGATTAGGGGCGAACAACCTCGAGGCTGAAATTGCCTCTGCATATTAATAAGGTAAGATCTAACGATTGGCCCAAACCCAAACAGGGGTAAGATAACCCCACAAACCACTCTGCTCGTTCTTAATATTATTTATGTCATAAATCCAATATAACTGCCACTTAAGGGAGTGGCAGGTGGTAATTTGACTTCTCAGTCAGGTTTTTTTGCAGTGTCTTTGTCTTACTGTATTGTACTTACTAATATATACATGGATGGTAATAAAATCCTAAACAAAAGTTCAAACAAAAACTCTTAGACCTTATTCCAAAATGGTGCACACTTTAAAATTATTTTATGTTCTTATACAATTTTTATTAGAATTTTTTTTCGAATGTCCCACATGAAAACAAATTTATATTGGCTCATTTATATGTACTGTCAGTAATATAAATAAAGTAAAGATTTTAATTTGGCAGCTATTAATTTTGGAATAAGGTCTATAGATCAGTTAACTTTTGGATCAATAAATGCAAGATCACAGTAAACAAAACAGTCCACCTTAATTAAACTGCATTATTAATTGGACATACTTTAAAATATTGAAACATCTCTGGTTATATTAGAAGTTATATGATATGAAGGTTACAGTACAGTAATACTCAGATGGCGTTTGGAAGTGTGACTTTAGAAAGATAATTGATTATCAGTAATTACTGGAAACCAGTTTCCAGCTGCAAACAGTCATGTTTACAGGTCAGACCATATATACTGTGGGTTATTTGCTGTTTTATGAACAGACAAAAGAACAAAATCAAAGAATATGGGATTGTTGTGCACTTCAAAGGAAGTCAGGAAATTCTATATTCAACACACCTTAATTATGTAATATGTAATAATTATTACAAAAATAGGTACGCAATGCGTACACGCGTCTACGTTTAGGGTACAGTATACGTCGTTTACTATCACGTGACATTGGACGCCATTTTGGTTGATATCCAGTTAATTTCCAAAACCTTTGCTAAAACAAACATGACACAAAAATGGAACATTACAAAGAAAGTGAAATATTGAATATTCTTCTAATTAAGTAATACTGTAAGAGTTAATTACCGAGAGCCGGGGGGGCCATTAAGCCACATACTTCCTGAGCGTGTAGTGCCTACGCGCCTCGGGAGGTATAGGCTTAATGCCGAGGTTCGAGGTACGTAATTAACTAATTTAGTTCAAATTTCACAAGGTTTTGTCTTTATCTGTATACTTCCCTGGACTTTATACAGATAAAGACCGTGCATTCATGATGACAATTCAATTGAATTCAGTTTGTATGGAAGATAAAGACTTATGAATAACAAAGAAAACCGCGTGAAATTTGAACTAAAGGCAAATAACTTCCTATATCGTATTCTATATCATTGCTCCACTCGAGAATAACGGCCGGTATACATCGTACAGCCGTGCATATACACACACACAGTTATACTCCATGAGTAGCACTTAATCTACGGTAGTTGGTCCTGTATATTGACGTGTGATATACTCGTTGACGCTCTTCTTGTTATAAATACTTTCAAGATCTGAGATTTATCCATTCCTAATTCCCGACCCATAACTAAATGGGTTTACCTCCATGTATAGGCGTTAGTTACCTGACCCACTAGCGTGTCGTTTTGACTCTAATTCTAACACCTTGGTTAAACTAAACTAATAACGAACTACATAAAGATCGAGGAGTCGACCTCGCTCTTTGCATGCGCGCCACAACAGCTTTGAACACGTCCTGAGGCCCAGATATTAAATTGTTCAAATATATACATGGTGTATTCGCGATCTTTTGATCTAAATTACACCTATTACATGTAATTTAATTAATAAACATCTTTACATGCAGTATACAATTTATATTTGGTAAACATCATGTTTGCGTTCTAGTTATGATGTGCAATGTAGTTTTAAGTTCCTATGTACATGTACTTAAGTAACTAATTGTTTTTAATTTAATCTGTGTGTAATGTTTGTATACTGCAGGCTTTCACAAGAGAGGTGAATGCCTACAATACGTTGAGCCATCCCAATGTTTTGGAGCTTGTTGAATCAGAAATAATAACGCATAATGGTGATGAAGAAGGAAGAATGCTTTTTCCATATTATAAGGTAGGGAAAAAAAAAAAATGCATTAGCCTTATTTAGTCCATGAACTAATGAAGCTCGTTCAAAATGTGCACGTGAAAATAAAATTACAAATTATACATGGATAAAAAGTACCGTAGAGTTGACAAAGTAGCCCCTCCCCTGAAAGTAACGGCTACTCGGAAGTTACGGCCCCTATGGGTGCTAATCACGAAAGAAACGAGGGCCGCTATCTCGGGAACTTTACGGTAGTGATACAATAACAGTAACTGTCGTGGCTAATTTAGAAGTGTTCCTAAAATATTGTTATAATTCAGTTTTTCAGTCTCACCAGTTCATTTGATTTGGTGGAATTGGTGGGTAGTTGGTGGCTTGGTGCACGTGCCTTCCACCCCTGCCACCCTGGTTTGATTTCTGCTCGGTGCAGTTATCTGATTGTGAATGTGTGAAGAGTAATTCCAGTTTGACTCTACCAAACACCACAGGTTTTCTCCAGGTACTCCGGAGCAACCCTGTCGTGTCTGGTAACACTGGACCAACGAGAAATCGGTCTTACAAGCTAGAGACTTAACCTCTAAGGAGAACAAACAAAAAGTTTAAATGTGACGGATCAGAGGGTTACCCGAAATAAAAAAAAGTTTGTTTAGTTTAATTAAGTTTGCATTGTTGAGCAGCTTCCTGCTTTGCATTTGATTAGTGTCTCCATGGTAACCATGGTTGCTCGAAAACGAAAAAGCAATCAAATTGAAAACAGCATGTTTCAAATGAATTTCATCAAATGTTCAAAGTGGTCTGAGGAACTGAATTCTAACAATATTTTACGAACACTTCTGTTACCACGCTGTCTGTTCAGATATGAATACACAGATGACGTCACAACGTGGTAAGAACCAAAACAACTGAAAAGTGATGTTCTTCCCAATGCTCTTGCCGTCTTCAGTATCTCTATTGCTGAACAGACAACAAAATTAATATGGAGTATACTGTATTTGTTTAAATTGAAGCGTTATTGAAACTCTTGCGGAATTTTGGACGTAGAAAAAGACAAAAACATGTCAGCTGACGTTGTTTGAAGTGATTACAATTACAAGACATAATATAATATTAACTTATGAATTGAATATATGTGCAAAATGCTATAAATTCATTGTAGTTTGCGGACTGGCAAACATAATAGCAACAAAGAGTTTCCGCGTTTCTATCGAGTTTTACAAACACAATTACAAAATAGTGAACGTTTGGGAGAACGAGAAATATCAGTAGCAACAGTGTTTCTTCAGCTATTATTAGTTCTCCCAGTTTATTGGACAGTGTTTCAATTTATAAACCAAAAGGTACGTATGTATACTGTACAACAAAATTGAGAATGAAAAGCATAAGAAAAATGTGAACCTAATAGACCATTCGGTTTTAAAGATTTTGCTTTGCGTTCAAGCTAAACCTTCTTTGTTTAAGATTTTATCCCTTTCTCGTCTCAAGCATCTAATATTTGTTCTTGCTTTAAATGCAAGCATGCATCCTAGGAGATGTTTAGTAAATATTATTATAATAAATAAATAAAAGAGAGTTAAGATTTTTTAAAACTTATAATAAATACTAAAACAATGTTAAAGTTTTATGTGTTGTATACAATGTTATTTAGGAAGGCAGTGTTCAAGATTTGATTGAAAATGCTTGTGGACGTTATTATATTCCAGAACTGGATATTCTTCATTTGTTTAAATCATTATGTGAAGCAGTTCTAGCATTTCATGAATGTAATCCTTCACTTGCACATCGAGACATCAAGGTACAGTGTCCCTCTTTATTCTTTCCATTATTTATATAATATGCCTAAAACGTTCAAAAAAGGTTCTGCTACTTCTGCAGCACTACATTAAGAAAGCTGTAAGAGTTATTATTACAAGGTGCTTCACATTATATTTCTGAATCTACCTTCAGTTTGATTGCCATTATTTTGGATTTTGAGAAGTTTTTATTATACTGAGCAATCTCGTTTCCAGAGCCCACGTTCCCCACGCGGGAAACGAGAGACTCTGGGATAATCCGTTTCAAATCACAGGATTCTTGTTATTCCGGTTGAGGTACGCATGCGTAAATATCCGAACGGAATCTCGATAGTATGTTGTCCTTGTTTGTCTTTTCCCCAAACAAGTCAATGGGGTTGCTGGCGAAGCTCGAATTACAGCATCTACACACATACCGCGAAGATATCGATCGCGGCAACGTCTTCACTGGAGTCTTGTCGTCCGACATCTTTGTTATTTTGGTTTTATTAATTCTACTTCCGGTCACTTCAGACCAACTCATGCTCACTATTCAGCCAATAACGTAACGATTTAAAACGGATTATCCCAGAGTCTGTCGTTTCCCGGGTGGGGAACGTGGGCTCTGGGAACGAGATTGGATACTGAGCACATAATTTGGCGAGTTATGGTAAAATACAGTATACTATAGAGTCTGGTTAAACCTTTGTTCTACATCCGTTGGGAACACGACGCTATTTTGGACTCGTGTACCAACTGCATGTGATTTGATTAATTGTGTGGTATAGCTATGCTAATTTTCATTGGCTGAAACACATATGCGGTGTGATTTGCCCTTTCCTCTCTGTGAATTTTCCCTGTGACGAGTAACATCGTCTGGGTGCCTCAAATAGCACCTTTTTTAATGAATATATAGGATTGCAGCAATTGAGCCTGATTGCAGACGTGTATACTCAACGATGTAGTAGCATTCCTTTACACCAATCAGAATACCGGGATTTTGTCATGTATATAATAGTTGTAAACACCTCTGAAGCGTCAAGTTCAATGTACCACCCAAGTATATCTTTTCTCACAGTTACAAGATCACCCGGGCACTTGTAATGTGTTGTTATTCTGCAAATAACACAGCCTTTGTTATTTTTAGCCACATAACTTGTTAGTACTGTCAAAAACCTCAGTTATTTTGATGGATCTTGGAAGTGTTGACAAAGCAGTCCATGAAATTAAATCAAGGTAAACTGATGAGTATATTTTATGGTCAATTTTTGAATTTTTTGGCTGTATACATGTGTTAAATACAGAAGGCTTCTGCGTTGTTTTTTTCCCCTCTGAAGTACAATATTAGTCTTCTTCGTCATCATCGGTTATATGGGAATCTACCCAAGTAGTGCTGGTTGTATTGCTTTGAGAAGGCCATGTTAAGACAGACAGACGCACAGACAGACAGACAGACAGACAACATTAGTCAAACGAAGTATAATATTATAAGCCTCTGAAACCATTTTGTTTGCTTTTTTACTGCTAGACATGAAGCTCTTGCACTTCAAGATAAATGTGCCCAGGAATGCACAGCTGCCTACAGGTGAACTGCTGATGATATTTATAATATCTACAGTATTTATTGTCTATTTACAGTGGTAGTAAATACACTCACTCTAATTATTATCAGCCTCTACAATCCTGCATATGTGTCAAGGTTCTTCGCAGTTCATCGATGATGAATTAACGTTTTATTTCAACGGGAAATTTGAGTCTTTATAGTTTTATTTTGGCTAACGCCAGTGACGATTTTATTCGGTCATAGTCAGGGAACCCCCCCTGGTAAGCAAAGCGTTAAAACTATTTAGCTTTTTCACGGAAATTATTTTGTAAGTGTCCATTACAGAGGGCGAAACTCTGATAGATTTTAGTTACTGCAATTGCTACCAATGCATGTACTATTTATTCTGCTGCTATATTAATGTACTATATACATGTACTTTATCATGATATGTACTGTATGTACACATACATCATCTACTTTATAATATGTATACAATGTGTATTAAAACCCACATCACAAATTAGTTGAACTTTTACACAATTTCGTGTGTTGAAGATGAATAGTTTTCTGTTTTTCGTTTCTAGAGCACCTGAACTATTTGATGTTCCATCTGAATGCGTGATTGACTCCAAAACAGATGTTTGGTCACTTGGTTGCACATTATACGCAATGGCATATGGCACGTATATATATATATAGCATTGATTTATTTCTACACATATAGTGTTTACTGTTATTTCTGACCGTTATAATTACGCTTAGTCAAACTTTAAAAGTAATGTCTATTCGTTCAATACAATGTCCCTATTCTCTCGGCGCGTACCCGGAAGACCCCAGCCTGAGCAAAAATGAAAGCAGAAATGAAATTAAATCTTGTGGATAATTTAGCTTACAAAGAAGCCTTTCAAAAGGGGTGGTTTAATACTCTGACTATATAGGTTTAGACCTGCATTTGACTGTTGCTCTAAATTTGGTATTGACACTGCAATTTTATTATTTTTAATCAGAACATTTTCCACCCCGTGTACTGTAGGTAGTAGTCCTTTCAATGGTTCAGCTACAGCAGCATTAAGTGGACGGATAAAAATTCCATCAGACAGGTAATGTTCAGTTATGAATATAAAATATAGTGATTTTATCACTGTATAGTGAGTGATTGTAATTTTCTTGCAAGATGTGCTTATTTATTAGAAGTGCCTGGCATTGGGGAATATTAGTGATTACAGGGGAACTTAAAGTGCACGTGACATGATAATTCCTTCCAGATTTTTATGATTGTATTATGCAGAACATTTAAAATAATTAAAAATGGCTTTTACATGCCTTCCACATCTTTATATATATATCCCCTTTTCGAGTTGTTAATCTTATAATTTGAGCATGGTCATAAGTTGGCATAATACAAAACGGAAAATCAGCCATATCTTTGGATTTATTTGACTAAACTGTCTCAAAATATGCAGACGAGGTCTGGCATCCGGATTAAGTAGGTCCGTAAAGTTTGGTTCAATCCGGTCATATATCTGATTTTCCATTTTGCACTACGTACAACTTTTGACATCACAGCTCAAAGTGCATGATAATATAAACAGCTTTATACAACCAATACCACCTAGCACTGAAAACAACTTTCGACCAAGATAATGTTTACACTTGGAAAGCTGTGTGTCCTAAATGTTCTATGGTCAGAAACTTAACTAAATTTAGGCGATGCTGTTATTAGGACATTACGGACCAATTATTGTTTGTTTGTTTGTTTTTTATTATTTCAATGATTTTTGCCTTAAGATTATCTGCATGGGCATCAACCCTGTTTGGAGTAACGCTCTGTTCATGACCCACGTTGTGAACTGCTTTGTTAATGTCATTATTATTTATATTATTACCATTATTATTACTTCACAACGAAAGCTGTATAAATAAAATAAATAAATAAATTACTCAACAACGGAATAAGGCCATGTTTTAGATGGCGTGCTTTTCAGTGCTGAACCTATAATAGGAGAGATTAGGTACATGATAAGCACGGCGTCTAGATCAAATAGGCAATTTTTATTTGGTCCGAGTTTTTGATTAACTTCGACTGAATTGGTCGTACTTAACGGATTTGGTGCGACGTTGATTTAGATCCATTTAGACGGCGTACTTTTCATCATAGTTAAAGTGCCTCTATGGTCTGTGGGTTCTTTACATATTTAAATAACTTAGGTTAAAAGAAAATGTTTCCCGAAATTTTTTCTCAAAAATATTAAATGCTCGCCCATTAACAGTGTTCCGAAGTTGGCCAAATCAGCCCAAATCGCGCCATTTTGAAAGTTAGACCGTTTTCTTGGGCCTGGGCTCTAATTGATAGATTTACGTCACATTTGCGTCACAGTCGGAACACCAAAATTTTTCCACCGAGTCTGAGTCAGACGAACCATCTTGGAACATATTGATGAATATATCTAAAGTTTTCATTGCTTAAATAAAGGTTTAAGAGACGCAATACCAAAAACACACTAAATAGTCAGAAGTTCCGTTCCGACCGTGACGTCACAGAGTAAACTCGCACCATGTCCCTAATGCACGGTCACAATTATAGAAGTACCAACTTTGAAGCGCTGTTAATGGGCGGGGATTTAATATTTTTGAGAAAAAATTTCGGGAAACATTTTCTATTAACCTAAGTTATTTAAATATGTAAAGATCCCACAGGCCATAGAGGCACTTTAATAGAAACTATACATGATTTGGAAACTCAACAAAAGTCATTGTTTTATGTTTTTATTCAGATTTATGGAAATTTTTGCACTTTCATGGTTACTGAACATATTGTGTTTTCTGTATAATGAAGTAATCATCCAATAGCAACGTTTGGGTTCAATCACTCAACCGTACTGTTCAAATATTAATAAACCTAAAACAAAGGATTTGGCACCTTCATGTACCTTTCAACATGAATCGTAGCTTGATTGTTAACCGCTTTGAAGTTTGCCGGGTTTCCAAACCATGTATATTTTCTATTAACTATGTTCTCATGCACCGTATATCTAATGCATAAATTATCCGCTCGTGTTCGTGTGGTTCGCGAAGCGGGCCTCGCGACGCGAGGGTACAAATCTCGACGGAGTGGGCGGTAAGTCCGGTCGGGGATTGTACGCATGTTGGCGTTTTGGAGGATCCATTTGTGTGTATATATATATATATATATATATATATATATATATATATTCAAACAAACGAAGTGTTGTTCGCGAAAATGTTGAAAAGTGCTCAATACCGTAACGATAGAGCGAATATACTATAAGTGGGCTTACCTCAAATGTTGATGGTCGCTACTGTCAGTTTCACGCTGGTGAAAACTGACAGTAGCGACCATCAACATTTGAGGTAAGCCCACTTATAGTATATATATATATATATATATATATATATATATATATATATATATATATATATATATATATATATATATTTAAGACAAAATTAAACGATAAAAACATTTTATTAAAAAAGTGACAACGTTTCGACGAACCTATAACGTCATTTTCAACTCAAAATACCTGTAAAAATCAAAGTGTTCGGAATATTTATAGTGATTACAATAATTATATTCAGAGCTAAAAAGTATAAATTAATAAAATTAAAAGATAAAACAATTAAAAACATACACTAATCTAATCAATTATATAAAAAGTTTGGTGCTAATCGAGTCCGATTGTACATTAAGTGAAGGCTTGATATCCCTAATATAAAACATCTCGTAAGTAAACATTCAAATTTACTTCTACATTTACGTAAGATGTTAAAGTTTTTACTAGATAATTCAGCTGTGCTATTGTCATGAACATCACTCATTATTTATTTATATATTTATATGTAATGATCAACGGAGACCATGTCGGGGATCCGTGGGGTGATGGTGGTTAAAAGGGTACGTCAAAAACATCATTTTCGTTCGAGTTTGAGTACAATCTCGTTCCCAGAGTCTCTCGTTTCCCGGGTTAGGAACGTGGGCTCTGGGAACGAGATTGGTTTGAGTACAAAAGTTCGGAGAAGAAAAAAATCTTTATAGGCTAGAAATTAAATTTCCCCGGAGGGACTCACCTGACGGGGAGATGTAGTCTCCGAGGACCTTCGAAGACTGATAGGAGCAATACTGGTGCAGATCCGCGGCCAGCAGCGGAAGGACCTTCGAAGACTGATAGGAGCAATACTGGGTCCCCATCCAGTGGAAAATCCTTTGCCACCCCCACCCTTTGTGTTTTTCTTACTACAACACCTCAGCTTGCACTCTATCAGAGGATGAAGGCGCACATGCGCTAAAAACTTAATATGGGTACCTCGGAGAACTACATCTCCCCGTCGGGTGAGTCCCTCCTGGGAAATTTATTTTCTCCTTCGTACCTTCTCCGACTGATACTCACAATACTGGTACAGATTACGAAGCCTTACTACAACACAGTAGTTGGCATAAACAGAAATTTCAACTTTATTAACAATAATATTGACCATGTAGAATTAGCCAAATGGAACACATTATGCGCAAATGTTTGTTCGGTTTGTTTATAATAATGTTTCTTGAAAACTGATGCTGATGACCAATCAGCTGCCTTGAGTATTAATTCCATTGGTAGACCAGAGTTCAGATGTCGATGCTGATCTTATCGAGTGTCCTGTGTATCGCTCGGAAACCCCTGAGAGAGTAAGAACTGTACGCAACCATCTTGACAGTGTCTGAGTGCCAATTGCTTTGTGAGGTGCTTTGTAGGAAATAAGAAGTTGTTGTTCATCTTCTCTAATGTCTGCTATTTGCTTGACATATTCTTTCAGGCACTTGACAACACATACCCTGGGGTCATCAGGATAAGCCTCGAAGGATATTGCCCTTCCTGGATGATTTCGTCTGGAATTCTACAGGTAGACATGTGATGAAAGACAGAATCTCCAGCTATTCTGTTTTATGATAACATTAACCAGGTTTAATGCTATCAGTTTGTGCACCCGAGCTGCAGATGTTAGAGCCAGTAACATAACTAGCTTCAAGGATAAATCCTGAAGTGATAACTTTTCGACAGGATCCATTTCTTGAAGAAAGACAACGACACTACCTACTGACCAGGTGGTAGGAATTTTTGGTTTTGATGGTCGTAATTCGAAAATTCCTTTCATGAATCTCGTTACTATCGGTAGATTTCCAATTGATTGGCCATCAATTTGGTCATGAAACTGGGATATGCATAATTTGTAAACTCCGATTGTTCGGTATGCTAAATCTCTTTCTTGGAACTGGAAAGTGAGAAAATCTAGAATATCCCTCACAGGTGCTGAAAAAGGACATTTGTTCCTTTCAATACACCAGACAGCCCAGATCTTCCAAGGGCCTTCGTACCGTTTTTTGGTACTGTTTCTCCACGATGCCAAGAGGACTTCACACACTGTTTCTGAAATGCCTGTTGTTTGCATTCGTCTCCTGAAAGAGCTCATACAGCCAGAGCTAGAGTCTTCCATAATGGGTGCACAGCTCCTTGGTTGAATGGAAGAGAAATTGTTTTCTTCGATGTTGGGCGCAGAGTAGGAAAGTCGACTAACATTTCCAGGAGCATGGGATACCACGGCTGTGCTATCCATGCTGGTGCTATCACCAAGGCTGTTGCCTTGTCCAGACGAAGTTTGATTAGCACTCTTTTCAGTAGTATAATTGGAGGATGTATGAATGATGTCCACTGACTCCACTTCATTGTGAATGCATCTATTGCCATTGATCCGGGATCCGGGCGACGTGCTACATATAACGGTAGTTGGTGGTTCAGTCTGGATGCAAAGAGATCTACTTTCGGCGTGTAATAACAGCTGTCCGTCCATTGTCCATTCTATCGTGTCGTTCATTTGACGTGATTCGGCGTCCGCTTCTGTATTCTGTATTCCTGGCAGGTGTTGTGCCAATAGGGTTATCTTTTTGGACTGACATAACTTCCATATGTCCAGACTTGGTCCCCCCTCGTTTGTTGATGTAAGCTACAGCCGTTGAGTTGTCCATTTGTAGTAGAATACGACTCCCTGTCAGTTGACAAGTGTCCAGGTATGATTGAATGGCTAGGTAAGCCGCTTTCAGCTCCAAGAAGTTGATATGAGCCTTTGCTCCAATGTCCCCCAGTTCTGGTGCCTTGACATACTGCTCCCCAACCGAGACAGGGTGCATCTGTCTGAATTGTGATGTTGTACATAGGTTCGACTATTGGAGTGCTGTTCTCTTGCATCAGCTTTGGAGATGTCCACCACTCTAGATCGGCTGGGGCTTCCAAGGACAGGGTGACCTGCTTTTCCAGGCCAGGATTCCATACTTGTGGAGGGACTTGATATGTAGTTGTTGCAATGCCCTGTAGTGTAAGGGTGCAGTTTCCACTCCTATCTTGGACACTTGGGTCATTCGACCTAACAGAGAGGACAGTTCCTGGAGAGTGCACACTGTTTTCTTCTTCATTGACTGCAATTTTGTTAGTGGTACTGCCATTGTCATGTTCACCGAATTCAGAAGTGCACCAAGAAAGACAAGAGATTGGAGTGGAATCGTTGAGCATTTCTCCTTCTTGATGATGAAACCCAGGTCGCTGAGCAGTTGACATACTTCCTTGAACAATCGCATTAGATCATCTGGGTCCTGATGCACCAACAATAAGTCGTCGAGGTAAATGATCACACGCCGTCCTCGTTTCCTCAGCAATGCAATTACTGGTTTCAAGACTTTGGTGAAAGTCCATGGAGCTGAAGAGAGGCCGAACGGTAGGCATTGCAATTCGTATGTTACATTGTCGAATATGAAGCGCAGATACTTCCTGTGCTCTTTCGGTACTGGAATTGAATAATAAGCGTCCTTGAGGTCCAATTTCATCATGTAATCGTTCTCCCGTAGAGTAGACCGTAGTAACGTTAGGCCCTCCATTTTGAATTAGCCTGATATTGTTTGGAGGATCCATGGGTCGTTCGTAATTGTTTTCCAGTTTTTTTGAAAATGTACTAATAGTCCTGCTGTCATTGGTGTCTGTTTGTTGAGTTAGATGTGGAAGGGCATAGTCAGCTCCTACCACCCCTCATTGAAGCCTCGGTTGCTGATGCGATTGTTGTTTTTTTTGTTTTGAGGAATCTTTTTGGTTCCACTTGTTTCCCCAAGTTCGCTTACGTACATTGGAGGCACTATGGGAGAGCTGTCCACGAAAGGGCTGCTTACTTGTGAAGGGCTATCTTGAATTGTGCTTTTGCAGCAACAGGGGCAGCAACAAGCTTGCTATTCGTCTGCGAATGGTCATATATTAAATCTCAGTCTTGAGCGTATTAACCTCGCTATCGCTCGGTCAATACAGCAAGACCTCCGTTTAATATTTTACCGTAAAGACCTCACTCTCGGTTATTAAGTAGTTATTATAAATTCATCAATTGGAGTAATGCCTAGCTATTCCTCCCTGGAACAATGTCAGGCATTTGCAAACTTTTGTTGATGCCTGGGAGTGGGGCATTTATCTGCAGTACTGTTCGAGGTACTGTTTACCTAAAGCTGAAAAAATTCTGGTTGCAATAGTCGCATACTTGCTGTGGTATGATAAGCCAATTAAACAGCAATACAACTGGGTTGTCAAAATATTGTATTTTGTGCAAACAGACAATATAATTTGTACTGGTATGCTACAATGAGAGGTACGGGACTCCCATATATTGACTATACAGGGATGTGCCACTGGAAAGGGAATGGTTTTCATTTTTGCCATTTTTAGTTTGGAACAGGGTATCGGTGTAATAATTATCACACTTTTGATCTGGTGCAAGGTGTGTTCTTATATGCTGGCAGTCATTTACTCCTAATTTCTTTCAGTTTGGAACAGGGTACCATTTTTAGCCATTTTGTGTGAAACAGGGTAAAAAAATATGCAATTCCTTTGTCTGGAGTAACCAACATAATTTAAGGTTCAGTGGTACGCCCCTGGGATTGAAAACAGAGTGATTAATAATAATAAACAATGAACACGAGGGGTTTGCATTAATGTATTTCTAGTTAAAATTTGTTTTCTGTATTAGGTTTATAGTTCACAAAACGGTATTTGGTGCGACCCATTTGGTTGCCGTATAAATTGGCTGCCGTGCTAAATACATCTGAGTCATCTCGACTTATTATTAGGTTCGTAACTAGCACGCCGTCTAAAACAGGTCTAAGATGTGAACGGCATGTAAAAGTAATTTTTTATTATTTTAAGTAATAGATAAAGCATGAGCAGCTGATCTGTATGTGATTTACATGGCGAGCTGCAAGCGAGCCGTAGTAAATCAGATACAAGTCGGCTGCGAATCAGGACGAATCTGTATGCGATTTACAGATATTGATTAAAATCCATTTCTTTTGAATTTTCTTCATGAATTATTAATGAATTTGATAAGTAATAGATACAGCATGAGCAGCCGATCTGTATCTGATTTACAAGGCGAGCTGCAAGCGAGCCGTAGTAAATCAGATACAGCTCGGATGCGAATGCTGTATATTTCTTAAATACAAATGCATCTAAGTAATCAAGTTCACCAACTATTTTGGGGATACGGTCTGTTTTAGCCGAGAAAATCGAAGCTAAAGTTTATGTAAATCAGGACGATGCTGTATCCGATTTACAACCACTGCTACGGTATTGATTTCTTTTGAATTTTCATCATGAATTATTAATGAGTATTTTAAGTGTTCTTCAAAATACAATCAAAATTTTTATGCCATGTGCTTAAGTAAAAAAATGAATTACTTGTAAATTAATTACGTTTAAATGTAATGCTCGAAAAACGTGAGATAAATATCATTCATGTATTTTATACCACCATTTTAAATTTGCATAACGGTATGATTTTGATGTACGGAGGGCAGTTTCCTGCTAAATTTTGATGTCATAAAGGCCAACTACAAGTTGAAGCTACTTGACTATACTAGCACGCCGAAATGGCAAAATTGCAAGTACTGTACGTGGCGTCACAAGGCGTCTCGAACTTGAATTTCATGTGAGTACAGTTTAGTTGGTCTCTCCTGTGCTTCGAGGGTTTTTCGCAGGGTTCTGCGGTTTCCCTCCCTCCGTAAAATCAACACTTAGGTCTTAGCTTATGTTGTGCACTTTTAACATGAGCCCCTGGCTCGGATGATTGGGCGACCACATCCTGTGCTTACGACGTTAAATAGATCATTATACGCATTCATTATACATTATCATTATACATTATGGTAGACCTAAGCAAGGTCCCACAATGTAACTTCAATAGGCCATAGAAATTGACGGTTGACGCAAATTCAAAAACTCTTTTACAGAAACACTATAAATAAAGTGTAGATTTATACAGGGGCGGATCCAGGAATTTTTCAGAGTACGTCAAAACCCGGAAATATTATTTCTAGGGGGGTCCGGGGGCATGCCCCCCTGGAAAATTTTTAAAATTTGGTTCCCTGAAATGGCATTTCCTGCATTCTGGCAAGACTATTTAGCAAAATCTTACAGTTTTAACTTGTGTTTTTTATACAACATTTTATGATTTTTTAAGGACTTGTGCTTTTGTATTTTTTTTATCATTATTGGAGACAACTTTTTAGGACTGTTTTGCTCCATGTCAGAGCTCATCAGCATGCCTATGAATCACTGTTGTACAGTGAATCCAACATGGACAGCCAAGGCTCCAACATATTTTGTAAGGTCAATTGCAGCCACTTGCTGCAAGTGCAATCCCTTAGCTGCCAAGCTGTCTGGTCTTGGGGCACCAGATACTAGCCTTAACACATACTAGCCAGACACTGTCTGATTAGAAGAAGCATTATGAATAGACCATATAGGACATTTCATGGGCATAGAGGAGCTTATCTCTCTACATCATCCTAGTCATCTTAATTCTTAACTACTTAATACTTTACCCCTTATCTACCCTGAGCTGTCTGGTTTCGAGGCACCAGATACTGTCTGATTAGAAGAAGAATTATGAATAGACCATATAGGACATTTCATGGACATAGAGGAGCTTATCTCTCTACATCATCCTAGTCATCTTAACTAATACTTTACCCCTTATTTACCCTGAGTTGTCTGGTTTTGAGGCACCAGATACTTGCCTTAATACCTCTATCCAGCCAGAGACTGTCTGATTAGAAGTCATTTTAGTATCAAAAGACCACATGGGACATTTCATGGACATATAGAGAAGCTCACCTCTCTACATCATTCCAAGTCATACTCATACATACTAACTAGTAACTACCAAGTACTTTTTTTTCTCTTCCCCCCCCCCCCCCAGAAATATATATATACTGTATATATAAATACTTTATTTCATTGCAAGATAATATAGATAGTACAAATAGATATGAAAGAAGAAAATAATAATTTACGGTGATGGGGAATCTACAAGAAAGCAAAATTCAAAATTTGCTTGTTGGGTGTATACATTAATAATTAATACTTAACAAACTATGGACAATATATACCACCTCGAGCCCACTACACAACATCTAAATTATCGATGTTGCATAATAAGCCCAAGAAGGTATTTACTGTTATATTAACTTAATATAACATTGTTAGTATAGAGAAGAGATGAATATGCTAGCTCAGATATAGCCTAGAAAATTGTTTTGTTTAAAGTACATTTTACTATTTCACATATATACTGTATATATATATATAAAACAATAATAACCTGTTGAGTCTTTGAACTTTAACTATAATATGCTCTGGATTCCCATCGAGCACTCTGCCAAAAGTTTTTACAACATCTTCTACAGTATATATATATATATATATATAATATATGATGAAATAATATATAAACCTAATTGCTGCCTTTTTTTAATAAATGAATTTTTACATTTTTTTAAAATTGTATATTAAAAATGATTTACATTCTGTCGCTATTGATCTAAAATTGCTACAAACTTTCGGCTACAGTAAGATTTAATTATAATATTCAGTGATGGATTACTTACTTATATTTGTAACACATCTCATTATCTCAATAATTATGAATTATTCATAAATATACTCGAGCTCTACATATCCCATCTAATTTAAATAATTTACGCTTTTTCACGGTTGCACAAGTCTGAGGAACTAAAGATAAGATAGTATCCACTCACCATACAACGTTTCTTAACTTTCGTTCAACAAACAGCTTTAGCATACTGAGGAATATATGCCTCCGTGTCGATATCCCGATGTAATGTCTTGCCAAATATCTGCGCCGAAAACTCTTGACCCACGAGGAAACCACACGATTAGAGTTTCTTTGTCAAATCGCAACAGATCGCCTTCAACAAATATTCATCGTTTCCACTCTGTAGTTATGCCGTAGTCTTGCACTCTTGCCGTAGTCCGTGTACGTCGAAATATCCTTTGCTAGCCAATCAAAAGCCAAAGAACGTCAAAATATTTTACTTCCGACGTAGACTATCTACTTCCGACGTACCTCTATTGTCTTTGTCCAATCAGTGCTCGTTATTTCGACGTAGACGGCCATTTTGACGTAGTCTAATTATCCACATTTGTAAATGGAGTGAATGACATCCCTCTCTATCCCTACCGTATGAACAGTTTCGTTCAGGCTACATGAAGTAGACCAAGACACTAAGTGTCCTCCAGCCGAGGAGGGGGGCTGAGTCAGAGAATTATTCAATTTTCCTCGATATAGCGCTAAATACGCGCGAAAATGAAATTTTTGAAAATTTAAAAAATTTAAAAATTCATATAATTTTTTTAAAAATTTGAATATTCTTAAAATTTGAAATTTTCAAATTTTAAATAATTTTTTAAAATTTTTTCCAACTAATTAATTCATGAAGAAATTAGTCTGGGATTTTTGTCTACGTCGCATGACGTGCTTGACGTACCCTAAATCCGCCCCTGGATTTATACAGGTAAAGATAGATTTTGGGCTTATAGCATCACTTTATTACAAACTAAAGGTTTTCCGCCTCCTCCCTTAAAATCTCTCGCTTAAAAATAATTACTTGACCATGATATTTGTTTTACATTTCTAGTTGCTACTCAATGGATCTTAATAACTTAATTTTAAGCATGATAAAAGTGGATCCGAAAGAAAGACCTTCAGTACAAAATATTCTTCAAAGATTGGAAAACCTCGCTCCTTCATCTTCAGATATCTCCGATTTGTTGGGCAGGAATCAACTCCAAACCACACGGACATAATTATTCATAAAGGACTTGTTTTTTACAGATTGATTCTAATTTACTAAAATATCATTGGGCATTCTTCCAATGCCTCAATTTCGTTCCCAGAGCCCACGTTCCCCACCCGTGAAACGAGAGACTATATTTGGCTTTGGGAACGAGATTGGAGAGACTCTGGGATAATCCGTTTCAAATCACAGGATTCTTGTTATTCCGGTTGAGGTACGCATGCGTAAATATCCGAGCGGAATCTGGATAGTATGTTCTCCTTGTTCAACTTTTCCCCAAACAAGTCAATGGGTTGCTGGCGAAGCTCGAATTACAGCATCTACACACATACGGTGAAGACGTTGCCGCGATCGATAGTCTTGTCGTCCGACATCTTTGTTATTTTGGTTTTATTAATTCTACTTCGGGTCACTTCAGACCAACTCATGCTCACTATTCAGCCAATAACGTAACGATTGAAACGGATTATCCTAGAGTCTCTCGTTTCCCGGGTGGGGAACGTGGGCTCTGGGAACGAGATTGGCAATGCTTGAATGGTGTCCATCCTGTCACGTGATAACATACAATCGTAGGGGCTATTTACATGAACCGGGCTAGCCTGCGAGTAGACTAGAACCGGGCTAACTCGGCTACTCTTGTCACGAAATTCTTTCCTTGGCCGCAAGAGGAGATATGAATCAATATTAAGATTAGTTTGCATCTAAACTAAACCAATTCTTTTCAAATTTAGTCCATGCAAGTTTCAAAACCACAAGTACGACATCCCAGTTACTTAGATACTGCATGATTGGCACGGATCTAAAACTAGTGATAACACTGTTATTTCAAGTCGTGTATACAAGTTATTTTAAATTGCAATGTCAAGCAAATAGGCAAATGCAATTTGGCTTAATCATGCACACGAGTATAGTAAACACGCGCCAACTTACATTTTACCACGCCATGCTGAGTTAGGTTCTTATTTAATTGGTGTGTAACATAAAATCAGGGTATCGGGTTCTTATAAGAAATTCCCAAGTATTTTGCAGGACCAAGCAAAAATTGTTAAACTATAATGTAATTTGTGATTTTGTAGTAAAACCGGCTTACAGTCTAATGCCGATTATTCTAAAATATCACAGGAATTCAATAAAAAAGTTTGTCAGTTTGTCTATTTTTTAATTACAGTACTCGTTTCAAAGTTATTATTTTGATATTATTGTTCAGATAATGAACTGAAACTAGATTGTCGTATTGTCTTTGTCTGCAGTTGGTTTTAACCCTTTCACTCTCATCGATGCCATTTGGCGCTTTTTATTTTTTACTCTAACGGCAGACGATTTTACTCGTCAAGGGAAGACCTTCCGACATGGTGGGAGTTAACACTTTGAAGCCTGACGACGAGTCTTTAAGGTTTATTCTGGTTAACGCCAGACGATTTTATTCAGCACAGGGAGAGGTCCAGTTCTCGAAGTGTTAAAGGGTTAAAATAAGCAATTTAGAAGTACAGGGGCACGAGTCTACCCAGATAATATAGCAAGAGGTATTGACAGTACGGTGCCAAGACAGCTTCTGTTGCCTGGTTATATACGATAATACTGCGTGGTTATGTGTTGGTTATACTGTATATGTGTGCATGAGATGTGTCAGATACAGTCACTGCACTACATAAACTGTTCTCATATACACCAATTTCATAATAGCGATTACTTTGAATATTCTTTTGTGTACGTCTTAATCAGTCTTTCTGGCCTCGTTTGCGTGTCTGTAATACAAAATAATTTTTGCTCATAAGTCATAACGAGGCTAGAAAGGCTAATTTAGATGAGAATACAAGAATATTTAAAGTGAAGTTCTTTATGGTCTATATTATCGGAGCCCTCTGATTCAATTGTGCATGTATTCAATGAATTAAACCTAATTTGGTAAAAGAGATGACTAATATAAGACTTATACTATACTGTTGTCCAGAAATTTTTTACACAAAAAGTACCACTTGACATTTTTTCTTATCAAAATTTATTGAAAATGTAATTACATGTAAATTTAAACTTAACGTGTCTGTTATACTTTATCAATATATATGTACATTGTGAATTTTTAACAAAATTGCATTATTCACACAACAGTATTTCTGCAGGTGGTTAACAGAAACAACTACATAATAAATGTATATAAACAAGGCAAATGTAACTCCGAATACAATGTACATAAATAGAGGTCGATTAATAAAACACGACTTAATTGTAAATTTCCGACTGTAGCTAAATCCACTTCAAACGAAATTATAGATCATAAAAATACCAAAAAGTAATGTGCTAACTACTCAGTAGACAGTGTATATCAGAAATACAAATAATAACTACTTAATAACCGAGAGTGAGGTCTTTACGGTAAAATATTAAACCGAGGTCTTGCTGTATTGACCGAGCGATAGCGAGGTTAATACGTTCAAGGCCAAGGTTTAATATTTTGACATAACGACCGAACGGTCGAGGTTATTAAGTAGTTCATTATATGGCACTTTTTATTTCAAAATCAATCTTGTATTTCTTCGTCTTCGCTCCTTTAACTTCGTCAAAACACCGAACTAGCGTTATTTTCTGCTGTTTCTTTCTCGCCTCTGGATACTAGAATTTACTTCTATAATGTTCGCCGTTGTTTTTTTCATTTATTTTCGTCGTTTTTCGGCAATAAAAGTTTCTTATTAGGATTTTTTTGTTTGTTTCCATTCGTAGGGCATTAACAATTTTCATAATGCCCGCGAACATTACGGAAAAATCTCGCCGCCGCGTGAATTTACCGCAAGTATAATCCGTGCCATATAATATGTTAATACTGCTGAAATCCTCATGAAGGACGTCTAAAGAATCGAGCGAAAGTTGTTCGTCAGAGAAAACCGTGTTAAAAATTATGTTATTGTTGACGTTCACAAAACTAATGTTACATTTTAATCTGAAGAAGACAGTTAAAGACGAATATTTACTACTGTGAAACCTCTACACCAACGGACACTACAGTATTATAAACGGCCAAATATATAGCATTGTTCGAAAAGACTTTGATTATCGTTGGGGTCAATCAATAAACAAACCTTATCCTAACCAAAGGTCAAAGTTTAGAAATTTTGAAAGATAGTCCATGAATGAAGAAAGTTTTAAGCCGGTTTTCCACTATGGGCGACCTTTTTCGCGCAATGCGACAATTTTTTTCTTTTGTTTTTTAAACTCTGAACTGGAACTAATTAAAAATCTATTTAATTCTAACAAAACAGTCGATTCGCGCGGGGAAAAATCCACCTAGTTCCAGTGGAAAACTGGCTTAATCTCGCCTACGCAGTAGGATTTCCCATACTGGCTTATTCGGAATTACATTCGTCTTGTTTATTGTTGAAGAAAACAACTACTGTACGATAATATCATATATTAACTAATTCCTGCCTAGACAGCCTGTTATAGATTTGCTCTGGTAGACAGTTGATAATTTACTTGAAAGAAAATTTGTCTAAGCATGCAGGAATGGGGTTAATAATACTGGTATAAAAAATATTTTATTCTATTAATTTAACAAGTTTAGAAGGTTGCGTTGAATCTTCTTGATTGGACATTCTTTTAGTTGGGATATTAGCCTTACATAATTCACTGTGATTGTTGTTGGTACAGTCAACACACAGACTGTCTTTCCCAGAACTTGATGAAGTATAATTTTTGACTTGGTTTTGTGACGAGTCTGTTATCTGTAAATATTGTACATACAACATGTAAGTTTGTTGAAAGATACGAGATTGGAAATTTTCACTTAATATTTCATAACAACAGTATGTTTACATGTACTGCACAAGCTTGTTTTTAACTATGCCCGCAAGCGCACCGCACATCTAGTCAAAAAACAGGCCCAGTCATAAAATACGTCTGGTTTGTTACTGCTTGGCAAAAGGTCTACTTAATTAATTTAGGTTTATGAAAGTCAAGCGCAGTCTCAGTGATGTCAGTAATACAACAACTTGTACAATAATATTACAATTTCAGTACGCAACATATTACCAAACTAATCCGTCTGCATTCCTAAACCTTTTTGCTGGAGAATTCAAAAGTAGCAAACGGACCAACCATGCATTCCTGATGATGACTACAATTTAGTCGAAACGTTGAATCATTAATAAAATATTTACCGGTTTATCTTCGGAGTTACCATAATGTGGTTCCTGTAATTTTTTTGGACCAATCATATTGCAGTGATCTCAGGGTGTCAATTTCAAAGGCTAAGGAATGCAGACGGGATTCGTTAATGTTTTGGCGGATGTTTTTTTTTCGCTAATGTTTTTGGGCCATGCCACGCATCATCGGTTTTGGTAATACCTTATAAATATGGACGTAATATAATATTTAACAACGAGACCAAGTTGTCTATGAGCTGAATAATACATAAGAACATTGTTTGACACTCAGTCTACTATAAGTCAAAACAAAAACTTTAAAATTCTCCAGTTAAGAAACATAAAAAAAAATTAAGACAATGGATTGAATTACATGTACAGTATATAAAGAAACTCCAGAAACTTGACTTTTCACTACTTAGTGGTCTATCACCATAAGGATGCAGTATTTGTAATTAGTAGGTTTATACTGTGAATCAAATAAGCCGTGAATCAAATTGCAGTGCCGTAACGAGTTAACAGCGGACTACGCCACTGCCACCCTTTTGGACTACACGCGTAAAAACGCACAACTTCCTTACGGTTGTCAACAGGCGTGAACAATGTTGTGCTGCTCGCCGTGAACAATGTTGTGCTGCTCGCAACTGTAACAACTTGTTGAAACAATGATGAACAATGTTGTTCATTTATCAATGTTGTTCACACATGTCAACAAGTTGTTACAGCACTGTTCAGGCAACAATGCTGTAACAACTTGGTTATTTCACGTTCTTGTTTTAATGTAGTATACTTACCTTCTGTGCAGTTAGAGGTTTCCGTGCACAGCTGGGATTGGAGACAGCGTGTTTTTCAGTCCATTCTTTGGCAGATGTTTCAAACTCTTGTCTGTGATACTTGAACTGATCTGACTGCAAAAACAACATTTCATTGGAAAAGAACTGTCACCTTTAATTTATGTTTTAATTTAATACTGACACAGTATGTCTACTGGTAATATTCTTTAGCAATGTAAATTAGTTTTAACAACTGAACAATGAATACATTTTCTCAAATCATTAATAATTCATGACAAAAATTCTAAAAAACAAAAAAACACTATGTAATCAGGATTTAGAAGTCGGAGGAAGATTCAGACGGTCAAATTTGGAGAAAACTTTTAGGTCGATTTGCTCCTAAAATATAGTGATTCTTCTAAGAAGCTATATCCAACACTTGCCAGTGTTCGTCCTCTGATGTCTAAATACAGTCTAAAACAATAACATATAAAACTAGGATTCACCTCGAATTTTCAAGATGCTTGGCCGTCTGTATTTAGAAATCTGTCAGAGGAAGGACACTCACTTGTGTTGGATATATTACGGTCTTATGATAACCTTGCATTAAAGCATTTGTTCGGTATGATTGAATTACCATACTGTATGATTTGATAATTATATTTATATACTGAAAATAATATAATATTAAAATCTTGTTACAACACAGTTAGAGTATATAATATTATTATTGTATAATGAATTTTATAAAAAGCACTCATGTCATGTTACCATGCAACTTACTATTTCTGCCATTAAAGGATCTTCTGGGTTTGGTTCTGCCATTAGAGACTGAATAGACTTTAAAACAGTTGAGATATTCCATGAAGGTTTCCATGCTCCCTTAACAATTAACAATTGTCATGGTAATAATTATTAATTATAGAGAAACAAAATTATCAGAATCTGTATAATTATATACAGTATAGTACTGTACCAATGGGTCATTGCAGAAAAGATCATACCCCCCCCCCCCCCCCCCCCCCCCCAAATGGAAGAATTTTTTGCTGTCCAGAAGGGGGGCAGGGAAAATTTAGTTTAGATGTCCAAGGGGGGAGGGAGTGGTTGGAAATAAAGTTCGTCCAACTCGTTTAACGCCAACTGATGGCTTCAGAAATATCAAAATATTAAACAGGTAAGTAAACATAACTTTTAATAATAAGTCATAGATACATAACAAATACAAAACTATATATGTAAGTTGTCTAAAATATCAACAGAAAATAGAAATATCAACAAGCCATTTTCCAGTCAAGTCGAGTCAAGTCAAAGTTTATTTGCACAATATTAAATCTACATTACAATTACAATTAACATTAAAGAAATTAACAATAATATATTTACAACATTTACCGGCAATAACATTAAAGAAATCATGCGCAGTAGACAAAGTAGCACTAGGCTTTCGAGTAATCTACTGCCTAAGCAATATCATAACCTAGCAACCTACGTTTCAAATTTCACTCAACCGTGAGAATAATTTACCTACAGTATCAATGTTAAGCCTGAGGGGGCAGGGGGTGGGCAAACAGGGGGTATTTGACTAACATTGCTGTCCCGACGGTGAGGACTTTGATGTCACAAGATCACCCCAGGTGTGGATATTTGAAATGGTCAGACCCCGGCTGTGGCAGTATTGACAGACACGCAAAAGCATGGAAACGAGTTAATTCGATTGCCAGATGGCTTCTTTGGAAGAATGGTATATTTTAAGTGTTTTAAGCATCTCAAGAAATAATCCTTATTTTTTATGCATTGACTTACAGTTTGTAAGGAAATTTCCTTTTACTTTACTATTCTGTCTGACTTTGCCAGTATTATGGACTTGAAGTATTTAATGCATACCATACATAATTCATAATACTTTGGTATTAAAATATGTAAACCGAGATGTAAACCATGTCAATTTGAAAGGGTTTCTTATTAAACTTTCTTTGCTAGTGTTTTGTGTGAATTGGTATTTCCAAGGATGAAGGAGTAGTGGAAGTTGAGACTGAAAGTGATGCTCTCGCAGCTTGTGTAATGTTGCTACTGTGTAAACTGTTGTCACAAGGAATTAGCCTTTTTACTGAAATATAGCATCTTGCAGGTTAACACTTTGGGAATCACCAGTAGTTTGACCAACATGAATTTCCCCAGGTGGGGAATATTACTGTTTATGGAAAATGTCAAAATCCCCACCCCTTGCCCCATCAGGCTTAACATTGATAGGTGCATAATATTCAACTGTCTGGACAGTTTGATGACTGGAAAATTGTTCGATTTCGATAGGAAATCTTGCAATTTATCGCAAATCGAACTCGTAGTGAGAAGAATAGCTACCGGTATCCGATTTCCTTTGTTTGGCAATAACTAAGCTTTCGCTTTGGAATTTGAGACAGAAACTGAGCATTGACGTTGATTTTGGTGTAAGCCAGTGGCGGACACTTGACGAAATATTCGGGGGGTGAGTGCCGAAGGCACGAGCCTTCTAGGGGGGTGTGGGGGCATGTCCCCCCGGAAAATTTGGATCTCTGAAATGGCATTTGCAGCATTCTGAGAACACATTTTGTAAAAAATTTTAGGTTTTCAAAACACTATTTTAATGGTGCATTTTGTTATAAATCACATGCTAAGCATAAAAAAACATTTCAGAGAAAATATTCTAGATGATTATCTGCATTGTGAATGGAATTGCAAGGTGGTTTAATTAACACGCCAATGACAATGTAAAATTTATTCGCTAAGCGAGTGAAATCCACATATTTCTTTTAAAATAAATAAATATCAGAATTTGATCAGTCTATGCATAGTTCGTCTATGACTCCGTTCTGCGCACGCTTTTGTTTCGTTAACATATTCTATTCTCGTACAAATAAAAGTAGAAATTCTACTTTTATTTGTACGAGAAACATGTTTATAGGCATTGAATTTTGAAATGAAATGTGTAACGGAATTTTGATATTAATTTATTCCGTTTATAGTTGAACAATTCTATTAGCTTATAGCCTTATATGGTCGACACCGTAGCAACATCAATCAACCTGCCTAGAAACGTCATCACGCAACTGTTGCAACGAACGCGATAAATTATTCGCATTAATCAACCTGAATCCGCAGTAATAAATATTTAAACCAGAGAATGCTTGAAAATTCATAACTATAGATATAGTTCTTGAAATGAAAACTTTTCTTGTGCTTCCACTTTTCAAAATGAAAGCTTCAGCTAAAATTATTGGGGGGGGGGCGATCGCCCCCCCCTCATCCCCCCTAGTGTCCGCCACTGGTGTAAGCATCTGAGCCTTTCTAAGTTTCTAAGCCAATCAGCAGCTTCACCCTGATTCAGGATGAACTCTATGTCATCTGTATGGAATGATTGTTTACTCTTGACTCGCAGAGGTCCGTTTTGCCATGATCACCCGATGTGAGGTGGCTGTATTCGCAGGATAAAACTGTGCAAACTAATTAAACCATTTTTCAAAAAACTGCTGGCAAAAAACAATGTCCAAGGGGGGAGGGTGTAATTTTAGCTTTCACTGTCAGGGAGAGGGGGGTGTTCACTTGTCTCTGGATGTCCTAAGAGGGGGGAGCCCATTTGACATTTCCTTGGGGGGGGGGGGGGGGTATGGATCTTTTCTGGAACGACCCAATTGAAAGAATTTTGTCATCTTCTCAAGGTTGATTTTTATGTACAAGACTAATTACCATGTATAGGACAGTGTAAATGAGAATAATAGGAAGCAAAATATAAAACAATATGGTATACCTTTGGTGGCATCTTCAGAATATCAAGACAAATGCGGCCAGCATTATCAATATTAGGATGATAGATTGGTGTAATGAACTGTACTTTAGGAGGCTGGAATGGATATCTACATGTAATAATAATTTATAATAAAATATGAAAATTGTAAACTACAGTATAAAATCAATATTGCTACTCTGGGCCAATGAAATCACCCATTCTGGGTAACCAGGCCAACTTGCCTTATTAGTCATGTACAGTATAGCCAGTAAGCCAGCTCAATGAGTCCAGTAGGGGAGCAAGAGGCTGTACTTCATGTACTGTAATTGGCCCCCAAAGAACAAAGCAATTCTTTGCATGGTCAACTCTTAGAAAAAATAACATGTAAATGTACCTCCCTCCTCCTTCCTCGGCCCACTCCCACCTTTGCTCACGTGCCTTGGCCTTGGCCTAATTTAATAGAGCCTCTGTGGAGGAGAGTAGAGATGTATAGTATGGACACTCTCTTATGAGTGTGAGGAGTGGAGGTGAGGGGTGGAGGAGGGGTGGAGGTGGAGGAGGGGTGGAGGAGGTGGAGGAGGGGTGGAGGGTGGGGGTGAAGGAGGGGTGGAGCGTGGGGGTGAAGGAGGGGTGGAGGGAGGGGGTGGAGGAGGGGTGGAGGTGGAGGAGGGGTGGGGTGGAGGTGGAGGAGGGGTGGGGTGGAGGTGGAGGAGGGGTGGGGGTGGAGTGGGAGAAACTATTAAAATGAAGACTTTTGTTCTGTGTATTTATAAATATGATCTAATCAAGATCAAGATCAGGAAATATTTTATAAGTTAAGTAATATTCAAATATATATATATTATATACACCTTTCTGGTACATGTATGTCAAGTTTGAATATTCCTCCACAATACGGTGTGTCTTCCCCACCAAGAATGTCTACAGAATAGCGATAGAATTACAAATAATATTTAGCATCAGCATGTAAAGTTGTAAACCAACAGTAATTTGGTCATGACTTACTGGCTTGTAAATTGTCAATGCGGTCATTCACCATCCAACAAGATATTCCTGGTGGTGGATCATTTTCAAGAAGTCTCAATTCTCTTTTCATTCTAGCCTCTCGCTGCATCCTTGTCGTAATGAAAGAATTATCCAAGAAAAATGGCGAGCAAGACAAGACTGCAGCGCTTTCGGTTTCAGTTTGGTTGTAATCGGTATCCAGAGCCCGCGTTCATTCTGGCCACCGCCTGGCGCCGATCTTGCACTTTATATTCGGCAGCGCGGGAAAAATCAGGGCGAGCTCTTCCGGGAACTCTGGCATCCTCTATCCTAGCCTGGTACCCTGGCCCAATCAAAGAATATGGGCCAGGTGACCACTAAAGACTTCTGCTTTCTGCTATTGGTTGAATATTCGCGCGTTTTTAGTGGCTATGAGTGAAATTGCAATCGTCATAAGTGGATTTAGCCCTGATGACGCGAGAATGAGATTAGTGGTTACCAGGCTACCTCTATCCCAGACCTAAAATGGCGGTTTTTCATACCGGCCCTATCTCAGGTCTTAACTAAAAATAAATCAACACCCTATCCGGTATACTGGTATCATATATACCACTACACTGGTATCACACCGGCATCCATGCATACCCCATACCAAAATATGCACCCTATTCCAGACCAAAATGGACAATTAATTGTATACTCTATCCCAGACCATGGAGCTCAAAAACCATACCCTATAGGGCAGCATATACCTGTATCCCTTATATACGAGAGTATCCCCCCGGGCAGCCATGTTGGAGGAACACATACTCTAAATACTCGCAATATGGGTGTTCTCTTAGGAGAGGTGTTCGCTTTAAGGGAGCACCTTAAGCAGAAGCCTCTCGGTTAGCAAGATGCGCATTTTGGCCTAAGGCCATATAGCGCATACTTTGCAAATTTATATATTCATCAACATTATAACTACATCTTATTCACAAAACCGAGGCGTCTGCATAAAAGAGGCGTCTGCTTAAAACAGGAAATTTTGAAATCTAGAGTCTCTGAAATGGCATTTCCTGCATTTTGGGGGTAGATTTTACAGAATCCTAAACGTTATAAAACCTTTACCGCCCACAACAATTTTTTCATTTTTCTTCATTTTTTTCGGCCTTTCTTAATTCTTGGCTCAGCTTCAAACTTTGAGAAACATTTCGATATGGCTCATTCATAATACTTCTGGTCAGCAGTCATCAAATGCTAATACGGGAGTACTTTATGAAATGTCTTGAGCTATATCACACGATCACGATTTTTCTTACGATTGTCACCCTGCAGTGATATGGAATTTTCAAAATGCTGTATATCGAAGATGTATGAATATTCAACGTATAATCACCCTTACCTTCGGCGCAAAGGCAGGGGGGGGCTTTTTTCCACTTTTACAAAATTGGGGGGCTTTAGCCCCCCGGTTCCCACAGCCGTTTGCAGGGTCATTTCTGTTAAGCGCTCTCAACTCGTCAGAATTTATGCCACAAAAATAAAATAGATATTGTTAGAAAGCTATGAATTTGTAGAATACAATGGTGTCTTTGGTTTCGCGATAAACACGAACGGTTAATAGTTGTGAATTTTTCAATTAAAACCAGAGGGCTTCACTCGGGGCGACTTAAGTAAAAAGCGTTTCATTTTGTTCAAAACAAATTTTCGCAGTTCGATTCCGAGATACTTCGTCCAGCAAAACGGTATCAGCGTTTTTTTATTTATTGCCTGGTTTCGAATTTATGACTTATTTTGTCCGAATGTTGGTCGAAAAACAGCATTTTTAACTTTGGTCGTCAATAAAATAGGCAAAACTCGACATATAAAAAACCGCTGACACCGTTTTGCTGGAAATTTATCTCGGAATCAAACTACAAAAAAAGATTTTGAACAAAATAAAACGCTTTTTACTCGAGTCACCCCGAGTGAAGCCCTCTGGTTTAAATTAAAAAATTCACAACTATCAGTAACGGTTTGTGTTTATCGCGAAACCAGACAACATTGTATTCTACAAATTAATAGCTTTCTAACGATATCTATTTTATTTTTGTGGTATAAATTCTGACGAATTGAGAGCGCTCTACAGAAATGACCCTGAAAAACTTATACGAAGACCTTGAAAGAGGTGACTGCTTTAATCCCGTTTTCCAGTCATCGCTGAAAGAGGCTCGCAGCGAGTACTTGAATCTAATTAAAAATAACTCAGAGCGAAAAAATAAGCACTGCGAGTTCTTTTTGATTAAATGCAAGAACTTGCCGCGATCTGCGAGCCAGTTCCTGCGATGACTGGAAATCCGCCTTTAAGAGAGCTAGGTGTTTGCTGAAGAGAGATGTTTGCTGAAGAGAGGTGTTTGCTGAAGAGAGGTGTTTGCTTAAGAGAGATGTTTGCTTAAGAGAGGTGTTTGCTGAAGAGAGGTGTTTGCTTAAGAGGCCGGAAAACGGGGACACGGACAGCGGAAACAGGACAATTAAAAAACGGAAAAGACGGACACATATATACCGGAAACCTTTCACTGTGCTGGTGTTTTTCGTAGACACCAATACTCGGCCGAAGTACTACGTAAGCTATTTTTTGATCGAAATGCGATCATTGTATTGATTAAGTAGATCAAATTGTGAAACAAATTAACACGTATACAAAATTTTTTTTATAGGTTTAAGTGTAGTTAATGAAACCACATTGGAGTTTTAGTCGTGTAAAGTTCATGAACGACGGAGAGGTAAAGGGGAATTTTACTACTTTTACGTGTTCTAAGATCCTGATTGCACAATACTATACGTTACATATCTTTTATTCTTCAATCCTTCTTCTGGTGTTTTTACATGGTTCTTAAGCAATATTTTTACACTGCATGTCCAACAGCGTTGTCCGCGTCACCTTTCTACGCAACATAGCCGGAGGCTAATTGCGCTTTTTATTCAAATTCCCCTTTACCTCTCCGTCGATCATCAACTTTACACGACTAAAACTCCAATGTGGTTCTCATTAACTACACTTAAACCTATAAAAAATTACCAAATTAAAATAAATTTTGAATATATTTACTCAGATAACAGGATTTTACCAATAGTTTTGTTTTCAATTTGAATGTATTTTAATTCTGACGGTATTACTTTTAATATAAATAATTTTAATTGTCCGTCTTTTCCATTTTTTAATTGTCCGTTTTTTCCGTTTTTCATTTGTCCGCCTTTTCCATTTTTTTAATTGTCCGCTGTCCGCTGTCCGTGTCCGCGTTTTCCAGATAACCGCTTAGGAGAGGTGTCTGCTTAAGAGACTGTTTGCTTAAGAGAGGTGTTCGCTTAAGAAAACTGTCCGTTAGAGAGAGAGGTGTCTGCTTAATTAAGAGAGGTGTCTGCTTCAGAAAAATGTCGCATCGCTTAAGAGAGGGGTCCGCTTAAGAGAGGTGTCTGCTTAAGAGAGGTGTCTGCTTGAGAAAATTGTCCGTTTAAGAGAGGTGTCTGCTTAAGAGGGGTGTCTGCTTAAGCGATGTGTCTGCTTAAGCGATGTGTCTGCTTAAGAGAGGTGTCCGCTTAAGAGAGGTGTCTGCTTAAGAGAGGTGTCCGTTGAAGAGAGGTGTCTGCTTAAGAGAGGTGTCCGTTTAAGAGAGGTATCTGCTTAAGAGAGGTGTCCGCTTAAGAGAGGTGTCCGTTTAAGAGAGGTGTCCGCTTAAGAGAGGTGTCCGCTGAAGAGAGGTGTCCGCTTAAGAGAGGTGTCCGCTTAAGAGAGGTGTCTGCTTAAGAGAGGTGTCCGTTGAAGAGAGGTGTCTGCTTAAGAGAGGTGTCCGTTTAAGAGAGGTGTCTGCTTAAGAGAGGTGTCCGCTTAAGAGAGGTGTCCGTTTAAGAGAGGTGTCCGCTTAAGAGAGGTGTCCGCTGAAGAGAGGTGTCCGCTGAAGAGAGGTGTCCGCTTAAGAGAGGTGTCTGCTTAAGAGAGGTGTCCGCTTAAGAGAGGTGTCCGTTGAAGAGAGGTGTCTGCTTAAGAGAGGTGTCCGTTTAAGAGAGGTGTCTGCTTAAGAGAGGTGTCCGCTTAAGAGAGGTGTCCGTTTAAGAGAGGTGTCCGCTTAAGAGAGGTGTCCGCTGAAGAGAGGTGTCTGCTTAAGAGAGGTGTCCGTTGAAGAGAGGTGTCTGCTTAAGAGAGGTGTCCGTTGAAGAGAGGTGTCTGCTTAAGAGAGGTGTCCGTTTAAGAGAGGTGTCTGCTTAAGAGAGGTGTCCGCTTAAGAGAGGTGTCCGTTTAAGAGAGGTGTCCGCTTAAGAGAGGTGTCCGCTGAAGAGAGGTGTCCGCTTAAGAGAGGTGTCCGCTTAAGAGAGGTGTCTGCTTAAGAGAGGTGTCCGTTGAAGAGAGGTGTCTGCTTAAGAGAGGTGTCCGTTTAAGAGAGGTGTCTGCTTAAGAGAGGTGTCCGCTTAAGAGAGGTGTCCGTTTAAGAGAGGTGTCCGCTTAAGAGAGGTGTCCGCTGAAGAGAGGTGTCCGCTTAAGAGAGGTGTCTGCTTAAGAGAGGTGTCCGCTTAAGAGAGGTGTCCGCTTAAGAGAGGTGTCTGCTTAAGAGAGGTGTCCGTTTAAGAGAGGTGTCCGCTTAAGAGAGGTGTCCGCTTAAGAGAGGTGTCCGCTTAAGAGAGGTGTCTGCTTAAGAGAGGTGTCCGCTTAAGAGAGGTGTCTGCTTAAGAGAGGTGTCCGTTTAAGAGAGGTATCCGCTTAAGAGAGGTGTCTGCTTAAGAGAGGTGTCCGTTTAAGAGAGGTATCCGCTTAAGAGAGGTGTCTGCTTAAGAGAGGTGTCCGTTTAAGAGAGGTGTCCGCTTAAGAGAGGTGTCCGCTGAAGAGAGGTGTCCGCTTAAGAGAGGTGTCTGCTTAAGAGAGGTGTCCGTTGAAGAGAGGTGTCTGCTTAAGAGAGGTGTCCGTTTAAGAGAGGTGTCTGCTTAAGAGAGGTGTCCGCTTAAGAGAGGTGTCCGTTTAAGAGAGGTATCCGCTTAAGAGAGGTGTCCGCTGAAGAGAGATGTCTGCTTAAGAGAGGTGTCCGTTGAAGAGAGGTGTCTGCTTAAGAGAGGTGTCCGTTGAAGAGAGGTGTCTGCTTAAGAGAGGTGTCCGTTTAAGAGAGGTGTCCGCTGAAGAGAGGTGTCCGCTTAAGAGAGGTGTCCGCTTAAGAGAGGTGTCTGCTTAAGAGAGGTGTCCGTTGAAGAGAGGTGTCTGCTTAAGAGAGGTGTCCGTTTAAGAGAGGTGTCTGCTTAAGAGAGGTGTCCGCTTAAGAGAGGTGTCCGTTTAAGAGAGGTGTCCGCTTAAGAGAGGTGTCCGCTGAAGAGAGGTGTCCGCTGAAGAGAGGTGTCCGCTTAAGAGAGGTGTCTGCTTAAGAGAGGTGTCCGCTTAAGAGAGGTGTCCGCTTAAGAGAGGTGTCTGCTTAAGAGAGGTGTCCGTTTAAGAGAGGTGTCCGCTTAAGAGAGGTGTCCGCTTAAGAGAGGTGTCCGCTTAAGAGAGGTGTCTGCTTAAGAGAGGTGTCCGCTTAAGAGAGGTGTCTGCTTAAGAGAGATGTTTGCTTAATTGGAGTTCGACTGTATTATATAGCTATGTGTTGACGCCCTCTCACACGTACAACTACAACTGTTGCAATATTTTTACCTTGCACGCTCTTTACAGGAAACGAAATATTCCACTGAGTTACATGCATGGTGCAGTATTCCATGTTCATTTATAAGATTTTAGTTCTAAACTGAATCCTTATTGTCTTTTTTTATTCATTAATTACAATCATCATAAACACTGGGGGTAGCACCAAAGAAATTATGTTGACAAATTTGTTAATTCACGCAGCTATTACTCAGAGATCCAACGTTTAATATCAATAAATATGTCAACAATTTGATTTCTGTGTATTTGAATTTAATAATAAAAAGAATACCGCATTTTTGTTTGCAGTTATTCTATTTCTTAACAATAATTTGATTGAATTATTCTGTTTCGAGTCTATGTATTTCTACTCGTACTTTAAAATCTAATAAATTTTCTTTGATTCCACCCTCAGATGTATAAAAGTTGTCCAACTGCACTATAGTTACTGCATGTTAATCTACATTAGATGCATGCAACATAACTTCAGTCTTGCATCATATCTTGTATATCACTGTATGTTGGTGCTATCGTACCACATTCTTGTAAAAATCCAGCACTTCATGACCAATATTACAACCGTAAGCGAAAGACAAGAAATATAAAAAGATCACGATAGGCACTGGGTATATTAAAACAACAGTCTTGTGAAGAAATGGCAAGGCTAAAGGAAGAAAACAAAGACATAAGTAAATTATGATAAGTTTGAGCTGCTTAAAGATGATGACTATGATTTACCACGTTTTAAACATTTGAAACACAAGTGGAATTAAGTTTGCAGAGAACGAAAAATTGCAGTGGGAACACGGGCCCACAGGGCGAGATACCTACCCCTAACTATAATAAATGCAGTAATACGTACCACTGTACCCTAGAAATGTTATGTACATATAATAAATCAACGCAATTAACCAAAGAGTGTTGACAAGAAGTATAGTGATCTCATGGTGATGATTCATAACTAAAAAAAATAAAAAAAATAAGTGTGAGAGTAGAATACAACGTTTACACAAATACGGCAACATGCTATATTGTTTTACAAAAAGCGCGCAACACTAAATGTAGACGATGACTGAACGAAAATGTACCAGTCGCAAATAATGAGAGACTAACTAATATAGGAGAGCATTTTGAGATGATATGGGGATATTAAATATCCAAAAATATATATGCAAGTGCAAGATTTTTACGAATGCAGGTGTTCTCCGAGTCAATAAAATTTCAAGCTACTTTATATCGTCTGCGGCACATGCTAATTCCAAACACGGCCATGCATGTTTTAAAATACTTTTTTGGGGCTTTGTCTTAACGTTCGAACTTCGCTCCAGGAGTATAAAGCTTAGAAAATAAATCGTGATTGTACTAGTCATTTATTAAATAACAATAAACAACAAAGCTGCTATGTTCTCAAAAGAACTAGATATAATATTGCAATGGAGGGAGCAATAAAAGTCGAAATCATGATAGCACGTTACAAGTCAATGTAATTATCGTACTTACAATGTCACAGAATTATTACACTATTATATTTCTTCTCAATTACAGTATCACACACCCAACACTAACTTATACAACTGTGACAGTAATTCTATATATTATTTATCCTAAGAAATATGCTAAACGTATTCTAAACGTATTTTGTTACTCATTTCAGGTCGAATATATATAGGAACACGTAAAGCTATAGGCTCAGATTCCAGCCGTTGGGTCTCGGTGCGCCCGCGATCCCTCGCCCAACCAACGGCTGGGCGCATCGGCTTGATCATTGTTGAAATCGACCAATCATATGTCAGCCCCCCAAATTTTGGGGGGCATAAATTTCACTCGTAAATGACGAAACGTAAATAATTATATGCTTCGATAAGTACGATTAGCGAAACTTCGATATAATTTTATCACAAAATGTTGACGTTGATAACTCTGGCTTTTCTTGGAAAGAAAATAGCATTCCACAAAGAGGACACAAACTCGGTTATTTAATTCTGAATGCCTGTTAGTAGTTTAATACACCAATCTGATTTAAACCGCAAGATTCATGCAATCCATGACATATATTCATGCAGGGGAGGTTAGATTAGATTACTTTACGTTTGGAATCGCATTAGAATAAGTGTAAAATCTTCCATATTCAACAGTTCACACACAAGTGATTGATTATCATACTATCACAGTCGAATCCGTGAATAAAATATGAATAAAATATTAACGACAAAAATTGTTAGATATAACGAGTTTAGCGTAACACACGGCTAGTTTTATGACAAAATTTAGCTGCTTCTCAAAGAAAATTTGTAGCGAGCCGCTGATGGGAAAGAAAAAAATGTTGATGATCTCATTTGAAATCTGAATTGACCGTGGAACCACTTGAATATGATTGGCCAACGGCCCACTGCATGATATAAATAGAAGAGTGCAGCAAAACATTCTCGTCAGCAAATGTCAAAACTTCATGAATTGTGATAAAATCACGCGTTCAACTGATAAATGATACATGCTTTACGCCTTGAAGAGAAATGCTATAACTCCTGAAAGTCTTTCGCTTTTAATCTTTTCCACTCGTCGAAGGCAAACGAGTCTGTGATCAGAATATCAATATCGTCGTACTCGCTCTATTGACGTAATCTTCACCCAATACTTGTCTTGCTACAACTAGCAGGCGTAAAATATTTTCGATCATCAGTTTTATTGACAAAATGTGTGCACTGTACATCCCACTGGCAGTTTTTAATCAATAAAGAAGAGAGATGGTCCTTAGTGTTATTTGCATAATTGTAAATTATTTAAATATTAACCCATTACGTCACGGACAAGGACTAAAGCCGATGCGCCCAGGCGTTGGTTGGGCGAGGGATCGCGGGCGCACCGAGACCCAACGGCTGGAATCTGAGCCTAGTAAAGCTACGAACATTGAAAAAAATTAGAAAGAAGGATAACGCCAAAGCAAGGCTTATCCCGAGTTTATCGCCTTATCCCGTCTCAAAAAAGTCCGAAAACGTGTGCTATGCATGCATCCACCAAACGTAAGTTTAGTTTACAAAAAACGATGTTGAGATAAATTCCGAAGCTCAAACATTATTTTCTTGACAGTTCTGGTCAAAGTCGGTGCAGATTAAAAGATTGGAGTGATAATAAAATGAACAAAATGTGTTAAACGTGTTCTAAAAAACGTGTTCTTAAACTAACAATATGTTTGGGATAAAGAAACAAATATTGAAAATATAATTACAATTAATGAAAAACAACTGAACCACATGAAGGATTATTAATAGAGGAAAAAAAGCGTTAAGATGAACATCAAAAGCATAACCCCATTCGACAGACTGCTTGGTTGATCCACCATAAGGTGTTCTCAGATATCTGTTGCAGATGAACCTAACAATAGAAAAGACGTTGCAGAACAACGAAAAATGAACAAACTCAAATACTTATTCCACTACATGGACTAAATTAACAGCTACTGAATAACAGTTGTAAACTCTGTCTGCCCTTCCACTACGTTTCCTCACAACTTGGGACAATTTTGAATTCATCAGCCTTTCCGGACAACCATTAATAATTCATGAAGAAAATTCGAAAGAAATGAATGTTTAATCAGGCGTTGTACATTGAATACGAACCCGACCTGATTTACATAAACTTTTTGATAAACCTGAACAATTAGGTGTGTGAACTCGATAGTTTTCGGCTCGACGTTGTAAATGCCTGTACAGTTCGGTCGCTCATATTGTATGATTAAATATTAATTTCGTTTGAATAATTGCATTGCATTTTGAATAACTGTACATAGATCAAGTATTTTACAATTTAAACAGGACTGTGAACTGCATGTACTCACCAGAGAAAAGTTGCAATAAGTAAACCAACTCCAATAAATTCCATTAAAACCACCCACAGCGTGAAACGAATAAATGCAAAAAAGCTCAAGCGAAGAACAAGAGAAAACCCAATGCAGGAAACTATAATTATATTAAAAATGATATCACTAACATCACCACAAGTACAGGTAGAAAATGATATAATATTTATTTGCACGCCATATACATATGTAATTTTTAGTATGCAACACTGTTTTTACAGCAGCTGCAGTGGTGTCGTTGATAATGTTAAATTCTGCTTAGTAATAACAATACAATTATTTATTATATGGCTTTGTAATATCCTGAGTTCTGATTGGTCAACGCACGGTCCGTAAAAATGCGTATCCGGACCACGGTCCGTCTTTTTCCGTATCCGGACCGCTGTCCCGGATGTTGATTTTGCTCGCGTGAATTTCTAAGGTTTTCACACTAAGTTTGATACAATAATTATCGAAAAACTTGAAATAGCCATATAAAATAAACGCTTTATTAACCTCGTTTACTCGGTCTGTACGGGAAAATATCAGACCTCGGTCGTTTTTGTACGAACCTCGCCTGCGGCTCGGTCCGTACTGTCAAGACCTCGGTCTGATATTTTCCCGTACAGACCTCGTTCTCGGTTAATAATCTCTTAATATTTTACAGAAGATTTCACATAACTTTTGACAAAGGCGTTCCGGTTTGTTCGTTATTTCGGAAGTTGACGGCGAACTTGGCAAATTCATTGCAAATGTGATAATTCCACGCTATTTAAATTTTAAATTTGCTAATTTTGCGCATAATTTCCCTCTATTTCCGGCGATGATCTAGGGTATCGCCTCGAGCATCTCTTACACTCTTTTCATGCTCGCAGCGTAGAATAAACGTTGACGCATAGAATAAACTAAAGTATCTTAAAAAAAAATCACTCACTCAGAAACTTAAATTTAGATAATTTTCCTATTAATAATACAGTAACTAAAAGTTAGCAAGACTTACCGGACAACCAAATGCTTAACAGTACAAGAAATGCTGGATCATCTCTGGCCCACTGATGCTTTGTTTCTAAAAAAATATAATACACTAATATCAAAATCAAATTTGACTTGCTGTTTTACAAATCTTCGATTTTGATTGCACTCGAATGCCGTTACACATCTTTATGGTATTTTGATTCATGCATGTAATCGTATATGATACCCAGACAATTGGAGACATACTATAACTTCTTCGACGATTGCTGTTCATTACATGGTTCATCACACGTTCTAACATTGATCTTTATAATAAGTTAGGGCCTGTTTACATGAGGCGGGCTAGCCTGGCTAACAGGGCTGACTCGTGTCACGAAATTCTTCCCTCGGCCACAAAAAGAGATTTTAATCAACGTTAGGATTCGTTTACATCTAAACTAAACCAATTCTTCTTTGTACATTTAGTTTATGCAAGTTTCAAAACCACAGTGAGATCCTAATCAATCGCGTGAGCCCAGTTAACCGGGCTAGCCCGGCTCATGTAAACAGCCCCTTAAACTTAAGTCACTTATAGATTGTAGAGCAACGTTTACTACCAAGGGCAAGTCATGCATATCCATACTAATTGTTGCGAATTGGATGGATAAAAGTTTTTTCAAAAGGTGACAAAAAAAATTAAATTCCTTTAAGAAAGATATAAGAGCTATAATGCATGTTGTTTTTTAATAAAGAGAAATTGCATCATAGAATGAGAAATGGATCATTTAATGTATAGTACTTACGTTTATGGTACTCAAAATTACGATACCTGAAATATATAAACAAGACAATATTTATAAGTGTTATATTGCAATAATTAATTATTAAAGGTGCTGTCCAGTCCGTTCTGCGCATGTACGAAACTAATGTTTACTTCTTCGTTTATAAAAATATTTCCTGATACCTTATTGAAGATTGTAAGCTTTTCTTGCTTCCTCTTCATTACTTGTACCCAAAACAAAACATTTTCAGAAGAAATAGAAGAAATCCGAAGAGATATCCTCGCCGAATCGCTTGGTTTTTTGCCATGTCGCTTCTAACGGTTTACATAGAGCTGAGTACTTCATGTAATTATCTACGAATGTCATGTTTGAGGGTCCCAATAAACAAAGATGCGGATCATGCGCAGAACGGACTGGACAGCACCTTTAATAATTATAGTAATTTCGAAAAACAACAACAATAATTTGAAAGTGCGAATTAGTTACTGGTTTTTCTCAATAAAAGACGTGATATTGCGAGCTGTTCAGATGTTTAAACTAGTGTTACTAATGAGTTTACTACCACAGTATAATACAGGAGCTTAGTAGAAGCGTTTTTTTTGGTTTTCTTTTAAATTTAGACTAGAGAGTGTATATAGTATACAGTCTATTAGACCATTACCCAGGCAAGCGGAACAATATTTTGGGTTCACTTTTTGAGATTTGCCCGTGTAACTATACAGTCTTATTCAAGAACGTTGCTTTGTGTTGTTAAAAGACCATAAATTTCCCCCGTATTCATGTCGTAAGTGGGTCGTTTCCCGTCGTGAGAGGACCGTTTCCCGTAGTGAGAAGACCGTTTCCCGTAGTGAGAAGACCGTTTCCCGTAGTGAGAGGACCGTTTCCCGTAGTGAGAGGACCGTTTCCCGTAGTGAGAAGACCGTTTCCCATCGTGAGTGGGCCGTTTCCCGTGGCGAGAAGACCGTTTCCCGTCGTGAGTGAGCCGTTTCCGGTCGTAAGAAGGCCGTTTCCTGTTGTGAGTGGTCGTTTCCCGTCATGAGAGGTCCGTTTCCCGTAGTGAGAGGACCGTTTCCCGTCGTGAGAAAGCTGTTTCCCATAGTGAGAGGACCGTTTCCCGTAGTGAGAGGACCGTTTCCCGTCGTGAGAGGACCGTTTCCCGTCGTGAGAAAGCCGTTTCCCGTCGTGAGTGGACCGTTACCCGTCGTGAGAAAGCCGTTTCCCGTCGTGAGTGGACCGTTACCCGTCGTGAGAGGACCGTTTCCCGTCGTGAAAAAGCCGTTTCCCGTCGTGAGAGGACCGTTTCCCGTCGTGGGAGGACCGTTTCCCGTCGTGAGAAAGCCGTTTCCTGTTGTGAGTGGGTCGTTTTCCGCAATTTCCAAATGCGACACCGCTGTCAAACATTTTGCACCTGCATTATGTGCATTGCACATTGGAGTGTGCAAGCTCCACGAAATAATTATTTTGTAGAATTATTTTGTAGAACTAATCAAGTACATGATTATAGTTTACGAAATTCTGATTTAAATCTCTTGCCTCCAAAACCCAAGACCAATTTTCTTAAAAAGAGTTTTTCCTTACAGTGGAGCTGTTCTTTGGAATTCTCTTCCAAGAAATATTCGTCTGGCTCAATCTTTATCTGAATTTAAGAGATCGCTAAGGCAAAGTGATGTAATTGAACATTCATATCATAAGTTTCATTTTAGTATTGTAATAATTAATGTTCAATTATTCACTGTATTTAGTTAGTGCACGTAACTCAGGAAGACCACAGTTTGTGATGAGTTTTTGACGTGGGTAAATAAAGCATTCTATCTATCTATCTATCTATCTATCTATCTATCTATCTATCTGTCTGTCTGTCTGTCTGTCTGTCTGTCTGTCTGTCTGTCTGTCTGTCTGTCTGTCTGTCTGTCTGCCTGCCTGCCTGCCTGCCTGCCTGCCTGCCTGCCTGCCTGCCTGCCTGCCTGCCTGCCTGCCTGCCTGCCTGCCTGCCTGCCTGCCTGCCTGCCTGCCTGCCTGCCTGCCTGCCTGCCTGCCTGCCTGCCTGCCTGCCTGCCTGCCTGCCTGCCTGCCTGCCTGCCTGCCTGCCTGCCTGCCTGCCTGCCTGCCTGTCTGTCTGTCTGTCTGTCTGTCTGTCTGTCTGTCTGTCTGTCTGTCTGTCTGTCTGTCTGTCTGTCTGTCTGTCTGTCTGTCTGTCTGTCTGTCTGTCTGTCTGTCTGTCTACCTATATTACCATATTTCCTCTATTTAGCCCCCTGGGGGCTTATTTTTTCCAGTGCTTCTGGACAGAGAAATACAGTATTGTTTTGATGCTTAAATGCACATGTATCGGCTTTCAATTTATAAATTAACGTTATTCTTCATAAAACGTCACAAGTGCTCGTATTTCGATATTGATTTTACTTCATAAAAAACCCCATATGGGTGGGGGTTTAATAGAGGCTGGGGGCTTTTTTTCCCAGTGCTTTTGGTCTGGGGCTTATTAGAAGGGGGGGCTTATTAGAGGTGGGGGGGGGGGGGGCTAAATAGAGGAAATATGGTATATTTAACAAATATATTCCATTTTGCCGTTGTCTGTTCAGTTATAGATGCACAAATGACGTCACAATGTGGTAAGAACAAAAAAGTGGCCCACGAGGAGGTATCATCGGTTACAAAATATGAAGCTTAACCATCTAATATAACCATGGGTGCTGTGGTCGGGGTCTGAGAGGAGGCACATTTTTCCGGAGGGTTGTGGTTAGGTTTAGGGTTTCCGGGGGGTGTGATTACCGGGGGGTGGTATGGGGGTGAGGATTCGTTTTAAAAGGTTGTCCAATCAGATGGTGGTTTTAATGTTGGTTAAGCTTCATAATTTGAAGGTAATGATACCTCCCACGAGACGTAGTCGAGTGGGTCACTGATGTTCTTACCACGTTGTGACATCCTCTGTGCATGTATAACTGAACAGACAACGGGAAAATGGAATCTATTTGTTTTATTACAATAAAAAAGTTTAAAAAAACAACTTTAAAAAAAAGATTTATTGAATTTCCCGCCGAACTTCCGGGGCATTGAAAAAGATGAAGCACGCCATCTGACGTGATCCATGATCTATACAAAACAAGCAATATGATTGGTTTGTGACATTGGAGTGGTGATTTTCATTGGTTCACAGCAATCAGAACAAGTTGTGACAAAATCCGTGCATCTGTCCAGTAATAGATCATGGCTCTCGACCAATGAAAACGTGCAAAACATTTAGCTTATTGTATAAAGACATTTATTATTCATTGAATGTAGACCCATTTCTTTTTGGCCAAATCCCCCTGGTTAATTTACATAACAAACTTCATTGATTAAGCTTGATGAAAATTGATGTGGAGTTGTGGGTTGATGTCAGCACCAAAAACTGGGATTATTGGTTTCTACAGTACATGTACTATGTGAGCAGAGAAAATCATTCACTAATTTCATCTGGCATTTTGAATACAAATAATAAAACTATTATTAAATTCCACTTAAATTGTGTTGAGTGTTATCTAGCTACCTCAGTCTTGATCAGATAACATCCCCCTTCGTGATCTGCATATTAACGTATAAGGCAATTCCAACTGTGATCAATCACCTCCACCACCCACAACACCCCCCTCCCTGGGTGAACCCCCAACTCCTCACTGTGCAAGCAGAATGCCCAGTCAAATGCCCCACTGTCTGGGCATTCTGGGGCTCTCAGATTATCTGAGTGTCATGATTCATGAAGAGAACTTGGCAGTAAATGTGTTTTGTCTGGAATATTTCATTCAACAACGCAACAACAAATTCACTAGCATGAATTAATTCCAACGTTATTACCTTTATTTAATAACTAACATGTATTTAAGCAGTTTATACTGCACTGAATTGAAAAGATGCCCCAACAAAACAAAAAACCTACAGTAGTATCTGAGTTTTATTGAGTTTGATAGTTTGTCAGCTGCAAAGAGTTAACTTTGTACTTTATAATGACACATATCAGAAGCAATTTTCTAAATGCTAAACTCCAAACCCAAAATGCTTTTCAAGGTGATAAGGTGATTGCAGTTACAATACAATACAATTTATTTATTGTCGATGGACGTGGGGAGTGGTTGCCCATCCTCCCGAGCCAGAGGCTCGTGTTGCAAACGCTTGACCATTAAAATAAATATAAATAAATATATTACAAGTAATAAATAGGTATAACAATAACAGTTATAAACTAGGTTTAACAATAATAATTATAAAGAGCAATATAGATAATTATGAAGATCTATTTACAATAATAATTGTAATTCAATTACACAGTATGATTTATAAGCACCTGTTGCATTGGCATCCGGAAAAACTCATTCCCTTAATTTGGGAACGAAATTCAGACATACTGTACAGTAGAAGTAGAAGATTTAGCAGTAGTTGGTAATTGGTTCCAGATATGTGATATAATATAAATAAACGAGTTATGCACATCTAGATTATTATAAGTAGGTTGATTAACATTGAGACCGGAACTACGTAGATTGTAAGGTGTAAGTCGAGGAGTAAAAAGATCAGAAATACAGTATAACTTGGACCTTGCATCTTGAAACATTTAAAGAATAATATAAGTGATTGTTCAAATCTTCTCTGCTCTAGCAAGACCATATTAGCGATAGATAGACAGGTGTCGTATTTTATAGTGGATCCTAAATTTAATAGAGTTCTTAATGCATAGAAGTTAACATTTTCTAACTTAGTGTTTAGTGCTTTAAATATTCCTAGAAGGATTGGTGAACCGTATTCCAAGTGTGATAGTATATACATTTGTAGCTTTTGTGGAGTGTAATCATCATTGTAGACGGAACAAGATGCTTGATCCGGCGCAAAGCAGCAATCTTCGAGTATGCTTTCTTTAACATGTTGGTGATATGGGGCTTGTACAAAAGTGTCTTATCCAGGGTTACACCAAGTATCTTGAGTGTTGGCTCAATCTCAATCTTCTTTGCGCCAATGGAAAACTCATAATTATATAACGATTTACCCAAAGTCATAGCCTGGGTCATGGAAGCATTAACTTGCAAGAAGTTCTCATTAAACCAGTCGCTCAATATTTTTATGTCCTGGTTAACGGTAAATTGGAGAGATGTGGGGCACACGTTAGCCGTATACTGAGTAGTATAGTCCGCATAAAGTTGGAAGAGATATTGACTGAGTCTTTAACGTTGTTAATAAATATGTTGAAGAGCAATGGACCTAACAGACTACCTTGAGGTACACCACAGCGAACTGGTAGCCAGTCTGAGTAGACTCCATTACATTTGACTCATTGATGTCTATGTGATAGCTACAACTGAATCAGACTAACAGCAGAATCCCATAAGCCATATGCTTTCAGTTTTGCCAAGAGTAGATTGTGACAAATTGAATCAAATGGAATGGATTCATATATAATAGCCTGAGATGCATGGATAGCATGTTGAGAGATTTGATTGGCTCTCACAAAACTTTGGACATCTAAAACTTTGAACGAACTTTAGACATTAGCCAATCAAATTTATCAAAAAGCAACATCGCATGATCCATTCACTTTAATATACAGAAAGGTCTATTCTTCATACCATGCTGTCCATCTATACTTAGCATCATCAATAATTGGTGGGTTGCAATCAATCCCCTAAGATTTAGAGGACAAAGACACAGCGGCCATGTTGATTGGTAGGTACCAACCAACATGTCCGCCATGACATCACATGCAACCCAGCAATTGTTTAGTACCCACACCACAGAATAAGAAATATATTTCTGATTATGTGCTCACACCATTTACTATTTGCTACTTTCATGAGTTAATTAAATTGCTTTTATAGCAGATAGTGCACTAGGAATACACAAAATAAAATATTGAAATTGGTCCAAAAAGTAAAATATAACTTTAAAGTTATAAAGCCATTCACTGTATTTTTTAAAAAAAACTTACACTTTACTTGGGGAAACAAAAAGATATAACATTTGCCACAAAGCAAATTCGAAGTCCATCTGACGATATTTTAGTATTCTCCTGAAGTATTTCCATCTTCTAGTAACTGATAAATTCGGACAAATATTTGACGTAGATTGATCTGAAGATGATTCTGATCGCATGTTGACCAAGGTTATATTATGATCATAGAATAAAAGAAAACATTTTCACTGCAAAATGTAGCCAAACTGCCAAAGCATTGCTATAAATTGTTTGACATGTCACCGCGGTCAAGGAGGTCTGGTAACTATTTATGAATTTAAACCGTGACAATTCACGAGGTCTGGTGACGAGTGACCTCTGTGACGTCAGAAAGTATCATTGAGGTTTATCCTAGCCTGCGTAGCTGGCGGTTTTAAGGGGTTGGGGTCTCGCGGACGAGGGAGAAAAAGCGGGCGGAAGAGCGCGCGGGCGGAAGAGCGGGAGCTGGAAATACCGCCTGCCACAAAACCTGGTGTTTTTGAATTACCCGTCCACTGGTGAACGGAAAATACTGATTGGTTAGTATTTTAAGCTGTTGTCGATAGCTGTCATCACGGTGATCAAACGATTTTGGCTCACGCGAGGCCTTTAATCGTTGATAGTCAAAAACACCAGGTTTTGAGGCAGGCGGTTTTTCCAGCTCCCGCTCTTCCGCCCGTCCGCTCTTCCGCCCGCCCGCTTTTTCTCGCTTGCCGCTTCTTCGCCCTCACCCGCTTCTTCACCAAGACCCCAACCCCTTATTAAAAACCGCCAGCTACGCAGGCTAGGTTTATCCTAAATCCCAGCTGGGGACTTCTCTGTCCCTCATCAGCATATCCTCTGATCTAGAATTCGTGATTATCGTTAATTGTCAACTGGCCTAGAAACGAACCACAACCCTCCGGGGACCTCGATAGGCCGATTACTACACCCCTATCCAGGGGCGGATCCAGATAAAAATCTGACCATTGCCAGTAAGGTGTGGTCTACTTTTTTAGGGAAAATTTTGGACGTCTAAAAACGCATTTCCCGTGTTTTGAGAGTGATTTGGAGTTACTCCAGACGGATTCCAAAAATTCCAACTGTCTCCCCGGTCACTGGTTACGAACACACAGCGAGTTTCAAATTACTACGCATTTCACTAGTCTGTACGTACCAGTGAGTCATAGTCTTGGCTCAGCCATAAACATGACAAAATTGCTTTACTTATTTTAAAATAGTAAAATAGCGCATTAACTTTATGAGCAGCGTAACCGGGTCTGTGCGCGTTGAATATCGTGCGTAAAATATATCCGTATACGCACATACTGTATAACAAACAATGAAATAGCAAAAAGGAAAGGAAAACCAACTCACTTTTCACCAAAATCTTCGGAAGTTCGTTCCGAAGTTCGCAAGTTCGTTGGGATGGAAGTTCAAAGTTCGTTTTGAACTACGCATTTGATTGGCTGCTAGGAACCAAACAACCAATCAAATGCTTAGTTCAAAACGAACTACGAAATTCCCAACGAACTTCGGAAGATTTGGGTGAAAAGTGAGTTGCAAATGACTGCATTAATACCATGGTTTTGCAGTTTTTGGCTAAGTGCGTCCTACTTTAGTGCGTCTCGTCTTTATACTATAGACGTTTTTACCGTCCCAGACGTTTAAAAAGTCTGTTAATTAAGGTTACATTAGATGATGAGGGTATGTTTCAGGAGATTGATTAGTGGCGACGAATTTTAGCGGATGTATCTCAAATTCCAGTCAAAAAGGACAAATAATTGCTGATCGTGAAAATATAAATTGGATGAGTATTCATTTCAAACTTTTCTTGTTTTTTTACGAGTTAACGAATATACACACACTCCAGATAAATTCATGAATCATAAAAAAAATAATAAAAAAAATAAATCATGGCGTTTAACTATTCAATCTTGAATAGTAATCGCACAAAACCACACGGCGCTTGTTTTATACTTTTTAGTGGTTATTTAGATACACGGCATTCTTTTCAGATCTGCGTTGGCTAAAACGACAAGGAGACCAAAATTCACTTTTAACGAGAAAATATTGAAAAATCATGTGGTGACCGACTAACACAGAATAGTTAATAGTGCAATGGCCAATTTCCCAGAGGATGTTAAATTCTGATTCGTCTGTTTTATTCCTCGTATTTATACGGCTAGACGTTTAAGCCGTCTGAGACGTTTAAGGTGGCTCCACACAGTTTCTTGAAACTGGAAAATAAAAGTTTGAGAGTCCAAAACACGTGATTGTTTAATTCGGAAAAAGAATAAAACTAAATGTTATGCATAGTTAAACAGTCTGACAATCAAAAACTGTTACCAAATAAATAGCAACAGTTGTTGCTATGGCAACAATGACGTTTCAAAATGGCTGCCAATTACCCTTCAAACTAATTTAATTCGAAAAAAACTTTGGTGACCCCCCATATTTTTTTTCATTAAAACTTTTTTTGAAGTACGAGTAATCAATAGGCCGATTTAAAAAAAATTCTGTACAACGAATAATTTTTTCCCCGGAAAAATCATGTTTGTTAATTTTTTAAGAATTTCGTTCTACAGAATTTTTTTTTAAATCGGCCTATTGATTATTCATACTTCAAGAAAAAAAAACGGGGGGTCACCAAAGCTTTTTTCGAATTAAATTAGTTTGAAGGGTAATTGGCAGCCATTTTGAAACGTCATTGTTGCCATAGCAACAACTGTTGCTATTTATTTGGTAGCAGTTTTTTATTGTCAGAATGTTTAACTATGCATAACATTTAGTTTTATTCTTTTTCCGAATTGTTTAATCACGTGTTTTGGACTCTCAAACTTGTATTTTCCATTTTTCAAGAAACTGTATGGAGCCACCTTAAGACGCCTTCTAGTATAAAAACGGCCATGAAATATCTACGTTCTTTATATTTACAAACATCCTCCTTGTAAATATAAAGAACGAAGATATTTATTTTAGTCACTTTTTAGCTTTCATCATTTTGTTTTATTTTTGACCTATATTATTTAAATCTTGGATTTTTCATAGTCAATAAAGATATGGTCTGGAATCTCGGCAAACTTCAAAGCGCCTATAATGAGCTGTGATTTTATGTTGAACCGTACCTTACACCGTGCACATCCTTTGTTTTAGGTTTATTAATATTTAAATAGCACGGTTGAGTGATTGAAGTGAAAAGTTGCTGTTGGATAGTTCGTTTATTATACTAAAATACAATGTGTTCAGTGACCGTGCACAAAAATGCATAAAGGCGAACAAAAAGATAGAACAAAGACTTTAGCTGAGTTTCCAGACCAGCTTTATAGACATTCTAGCAGTAACTTGGATTCATTTCTTCAGCATTATTATTCAGTTCTTGAGAAAATCCACAACGAATCTAAACTCTGTGTGATTTTAATATTAATCTACTTAATTATGATTCACATAACAGCACCGATGATTTTGTTAATACGTTAGGGTCTTTTTTCTTTCAACCTCATATATTACAACCCACTCGCATAACTATCACTCAGCTACATTAATTGATAATATATTTTACAATTCTATATCATCTTACTATTAGTGGAAATATGTCATTTGAAGCTGAAAAGTCTCGCGTTTAATTTAAGGCGTACGAGTTGTTTCATCTGTCGTATTTGTATTCAGAAGCTGAAGAAAACGAAGAGCATTGCTAATCCAAACGTGCAGGCGTCCAGAACACGAATTTGGTCGCTGGTCCGCAGACGGACTATATCGGGTTTCAATTTCAAAACACGTCCGGCTGCGACGCAGGCTCTAGTTGAGGATGTTCAGTCTTGGGATTGGAATACTATTATTCTTGATACAAATGATGTTAATGTAATTTTTGGTATTTTTTATTCCAAAATTTCAGAATATCCCATTAAAAAAATTGTCCAAAAAAGAAATTAAATTACTTGCAAAACCATGGATAACTTCTGGTTTGAAAGTTTCTATTGGAATTAAAAATAAATTATATAGGAAATATATAGCTTCAAGATCTGAATTTCACCAAGTCAAATATAAAATATATCGTAATAAATTTAATAATTTAATGCTCCTGAGTAAAAAATTATACTACACTAACTACTTTAATGTTAATAAATGTAACATAAAAATACGTGGAAAGGAATTAAACAGATTGTAAACTCGAAATCAAAACAATTAAATTTACCAAATAAAATTATAAAGAATAATCAGCCAATAACTAATTCTAAAACAATAGCTAATGAATTTAATCACTTTTGCTAATATAGGTCATAATCTAACCCTACTACAAAGTGAAACTAATTGTAATAACTCTACATCTTATAGTGATTATCTCAAGTTACCACAGTTAGAAAGTTTTTATCTATTTCCCACATCATCAATTGAAATTGAAAATGTAATTACAAATTTAAAATTTTAGCAAAATTCTCGAGAAGTTGATGTATACAAGGCTCATGTCATTTTTAAGAAGACATGTTGCCTTTATAATAAGCAATTTGGCTTTCGTACTAATCACAATACAACCCAAGCTGTACTTTTAATTACTGATAAAATTCAAAGAGCAATCGATTCTGGATCTTATTGCTGTGGAATATTTCTAGATTTGAGTAAGGCTTTTGACACTGTTGATCATAAGATTTTGCTTACCAAATTAGAAAATTATGGTATTAGAGGAACCTCTCTTGACTGGTTCATCTCCTATTTGAGCAACAGAAGTCAGTATAGACCACTTTCATAATGGCCACCAGTGTAAATATTCTTTTATGTGCATCTTAATGAGCCTTTCTGGCCTCGTTATGAAGCAAAGATTCTTTTGAATTGCAGACTCACAAACGAGGCCAGAAAGGCTTATTAAGATGCACATAAATATAAAAAATTAGTCGCTATTTAATATGAAAGTGGTCTATGTTTCTTTTGATAATGCTACCTCTGATTATCCTCCAATCTCTTGTGGTGTACAACAAGTTCTAGGACCTATTTTGTTTCTCCTATATATTAATGACTTTTCAAATTGTACCAAAATCCTAGATATTCATCTTTTTGCAGATGAATCCAATTTGTTCCTTGCTGACAAGTCTCGTCAATCTTGAGCGAGCTCTTAACCAGGAATTGTCTAAGGTTAATGGCTGGCTCTGTGCTAACAAATTAACTTTGAATATTGAGAAATCCAATTGTCATTTTTTCATCACCCCAGAAAAAATTAAATTATAATTTAAACATTGTTATTAATAGGCCACTTGAAAGAAGGAAACCAAATACCTTGGTATCATACTAGATCATCAGTTAAATTGAAAAAGTCATATACAGGAAATTTCAAAGAAGATAGTCAGAGGTTTAGGCTTATTATCACGTATAAGGTGTTTTGTTAATACAAATATTTTAATTCAACTCTATTATTCACTCATTTATCCTTATCTTACTTATGGTCTTATCACTTGGGGCAATACATATCAGTCTGCTGTCCATCGTCTCTTTATTCTTCAAAAAAGAAGCAATTCGTCTTATTACTTATTCTAGATTTGATGAACACACAAGTCCTTTATTTCGTAGGCTTGACATTTTAAAGTTTAACGACTTGATTTTCTTTCAAAATGCTCAGTTTCTTTATCATTTCCATAAAGGGTTACTTCCAAGCGCTTTTGATGATTTTTTCACATTACTGTATAATACTAGGCTAGCCTCTAGATCTTCCTATTGTCTTCCTAAAATCAGAACCATTATGGAAAATTCAATTTACGGTTTCAAGGTGCTGTTATTTGGAATTCAATACATCAACAGACTAAATATAACAGCTTTCAAAAATAAACTCAAAAAAGATTTTATTGCTTCCTACTAATCTTATACATAGTATATTAAATTATATTGATTTTCTTCTAGTTCATATATATCACCCATTATCTTGCAGTTTTTGTTATTGATTGTGAATTTTGTATTTTTACTAGTTGACATCGGTCTTTATTTATCTGATGTATTTATACCTTTTGTTTGACCGCAATCAATCAATTATAGTTAAAATGGAAATGCCTTCCCGCATCTTGTGTGGTTCACTTTTTTTTGTTTCTTCAGTTGGGCTGCTGAGTTTGAAAGTGGGAAGCTATTTCCAGTTTCACTGTAACAATATTATACTTTGTGTTGTCTAGCTCGATTAGCTTTCCAGTTATTCTAGGCAACCAATACCTATAATATCTAACATTCATTCTTTTGTCATATTTAATTTTTTGCATGTAAGGTATGAATAAAGTTTTTTGTCTTGTCTTGTCATATCAGTTTTGAATGACTATTGATTTTTCAAGATGTTCGTTTTCGGATTATGTTTTATATTACCATTTTTCATTGGCTAATTATTGCTACTATTTTCTATCGGCGGATAGAAAATAACAAGAGAGGAAGGGTAAAAAAGTAGAGTGCTGCGTAGGCAGTGTTTTATTTAAAGTGAAAAGGTGGTAAATTGATGAGATTTTTAGCAACGAAATACTAACGTTTCGAGTGGAGCCTTTCATCAGACTAAAATCAAATTTTACTTTGGTGAAGGGCTCCGCTTGAAACGTCACTATTTTGTTGCTAAAAATCTTGGCAGTTTACGGTAGGGTTAGGGTTTGTGTTGGGGTCCAGTCTCCGTAAAGTACCTGGGTTATCATAGACATAAACTTATAACCCAGTTTACCACAACCACATTTTCATTTTACTCTAATAAAATATTCTATTTTTTTTATTAATCGTGGGCGGGCGGAGTCCTAAGTAATGCTGCAATTTGATTGGCTGCGTGAGTGGGCAGTGTTTTACGATATCTGACCACGGTCCGAAAGTGATATTTTTTTACAATTGAGAATTCACTGTTGATCGATTTCCTTAACTATTTCGCTTGACACTGAACAAAATAGATTCAGACGAAAGGTATTACGATATAATTTATTTTAATTTACGTTTTATTTCTTTTATCACTTTCAGCATATTTTACCTCCCATTTTAATCTTCTTATCTTATTTCGTTTCTTTTGGAACTTAACCCACACTCTATTTTTGTACACCTCATCACATTCCTATGTTTATCGTTGTAAATTTAAATTTTCAAATTTTCAAATTTAACCGTTATTTTGTAATTTCAGATTTTAACCGTTATTTATTTAAAAAAAAGATTACATGCAAGTTTCGCATTTGTGGTCAACCCAACCTTGTTGACTGTCAAAAACTTAAACTGATGAACTTTGGACTTACAATATCACGTGAATATAGGAAGTAGCATTTAGAACCTCTCGCAGTCTTAATAAGCCAGTTTACCGAATCTAGTTTACCGATCACCAGGAGCGGACCATTAGAAAAGTGATGAAGGGGGTATTTTTATCATGCTCGCATTTTTAGGTGGTCACCGGCAAGTGCATGCGTGTAATTTTTTTCTGGATGAACGTCTGCCAAAGAGTAGATGCCTTGCAGATCGTGTTTTTTTTAACTTGTTCTATGTATTTGGGATTGTTGCTATGTATGAAATTTTTTTCTGTAACGTTTCTGTTGCATGTTTTTAAACCCTTTTTGCTTATATCACTTTTCTAATGGTCCGTCTCTAAGTACACCAGGATTGCGATAGGGTTTGTTGTAAAAAATAAACCTCGTCTTAATCTTTTATCACACACGTTCTTCTTTCAACTTTTTCCTTCTTTCTTTTTTTTATAAACAAATGTTAGAAATATAATATCAATAGACTCTATATTACTATATACAGCGTAAAATAAAACTTAAAAAAACCAACATGTTGAAATAAACGTCAAACAACTCTGTATTTATAGAAGTCCAAGACTTGTCGCGCAATATTATAATTTAAAAGAAATAATAAAATATAACCAGTTAGAACGATAATTAAAGGATAAAGAATAACAACAGTCCCACGTAGAAACGGCAAAGCTGGAAAACAAGAAAGGAAAATAAACATTAGAACAGTGTTTTGAAGTTTTTAATTTCACAGACGTTTACACACTGCTAGCGTTATGAAGAAAGATTATAATCCACGTGATAAACATTTATCACCTCGTTTCTGTACCTGTAATTCAAAAAAATTACAACGAGGCCAGAAAGGTTCATTTACGGCCCCCCACCTGTCCCAGCTGCACAAGCTGCATGTGTTAAACTCTGAGAAAAAACTCTGAGCTCCAGACGGGACAGATATATATATATATATAGTTCAATCTACAGACACGGTGTTTCGCTGTACAACAGCTCATCAGTGTAGCTTGGAACAATCTGAATGAATTTCACCAATTACTTACACATGCGATGTGGGACAGCATCGGTGAAGTACATTCAGATAGCGTGAAGTGCGCATGGGCTCAGAGTGCTCAAACTTCCACAAGGGTAGTGAGCGTTGCATTATCGCTAATAGGTACCCACGGCAACTTCACATGCAGAGTGCTCAACAACACCGAAGTGAATATATATATATATATACACTATAAGTGAGCTTACCTCAAATGTTGATCGCTACTGTCAGTTTCACGCTGGGCGATCTTCAGGCGGCTCTGAAGATCGCCCAGCGTGAAACTGACAGTAGCGACCATCAACATTTGAGGTAAGCCACTTATAGTATATTCGCTCTATCTTTACGGTATTGAGCACTTTTCGACATTTCGCGAACAACACTTTGTTTGTTTGAATATATATATATATATATATATATATATATATCAAATCCACAACTTGCGCAGTTCGGATAGCAGGGTACTGGTAACTAACCTGTTAAATTATTCAAATTATTTAAATTTACGTCAGCAAATTATAATCATTATAAGTTCGGTTGGATTGCGAAATACAGTTTTTCAGCGAACACGATCATGACGAAAGAAATCTTTGCCAGAAAAAATGGTTTCAGCCAAAATGTACATTAACATTACTATGGAAAAAGACCAAAGAAAGAAGGCTAAGAAGAGATGTGACAGCAATAGAGACAGCAGAGAAGAGGCAACAATAAACATTGGGGTTGTTGTGTTAAAAATGCATATAAAGCGGGCGAGGGGTTGTTGCGTTTATGTATTTCTAGTTCATTTCTTATTTCAACACATGCGCGTTGACAAATTAAAACCATGTACATGTAGGACTCAACTAATTGTATAACACATTAGTATGGTAAAGCTGCCTTTATTTATTAGAAAACTCTGAGCCCCAGATGGGACTTGATGGCAGACGGAGGTTGTTTAGTGCAAGTAAACGCAACTTTAAAAACGCTAAATTACTTACCACTAAATCCCAAAAATGTGATATAAATATAGCACACCAAGGCAACCAGCCATAACGAGTTGCCAAGTATTTGAGAAAAAGTTGAGTCACCACTTATAACTAAAAAATAAACATAAAAAATCTTTCAGAGCCCTTATCAGAAGTAGAATTACAAGCCTTATGTAATGTGTGTATCCATGAAGGGTATGAGTGCAACTGATCCTCAGTGAACTACATGTGAACTGCTATAGTCTTAGTACTAACACAAGTTAGTATATATGACTGCAAAAGTGGGGCTCTTTAATATTTTCTCTCTCAAATGCGGCGCTTATTTGAGCCGGCGCTTAAAGAGTAAATACGTTAATGCCTTCGCTCGAAACGTTACGTTCTGTTTTGGCAGTATATCTAACCTTACTATATTTCGATTGTTATAATCTACTAAGATAGTACTTTCACATCCTTAATCCATTATTTTGAAATATCCATTCAACAAAGTCATGTAATTATCATTATCTCTTCAGCGTTTCAATCTATCATATGTAAACACAGAACTATGATTTTGAAAATTATTTCCAAAATTCCTCTTAACTCTCTTCTAACAAATGGTCCCCCACATGATGAACAAGAAATGATAACCATGCACCCGGAGAGTTAAAGGGTATTGGCAATAAAAATTAAATTTGACCCATTTGAAAGAACTCGTCAAATGGTGTAAGAAGACCTTTTGTAATTTTTCTGTATCTTTCTTGTGTTTTGAAATATTTCGACCAAAGACAGCGTGCTGTCCGCTATCTTGTAATATTTTGGTCTAATTAACTAGGAAATTGGTGACGTCACAAGCAGGGTAAACCTGATGAAACTAACTCCGTGGGTGACCAAATTTCCATGGAAGGCTTTTCAGTAAAATGTTGTGGGTCAATTTAAAATGGAAATAGCGCAACAAAATCGAGTTTCTAGCTAATAATGTCATAAAGTTGGCAAGATAAAAATTTCACTTTACCCTGCTTATGTCGTCACATGCATATCGAAAATAATTCCAAGATGGCGGACAGCACGCTGTCTTTGGTCGAAATATTTCCAAAACCAAAACAGATACGTAAAAATTGTAAAAGGTCTTCTTATACCATTTGATGAGTTCTTTCAAATGAGATAAACTTAATTTTTATTGCCAATACCCTTTAATAAAAGAAATACTGCACAAAATACATGTTGATCCTGTACATAGATACATGACAGTTTAATATCACACTTACAATACACTTATATACATTTTATCATAAAATACTTACTATTGATGAGAAATAATTGAACGACATGAAGATTTATCAAAAGAGGAAAGAAGGCATTAAGATGTACATCAAATGCGTACCCCCATTCTACAGCTTGACTTGTTGCTTCAGCATTAGGTGTTCTGAAGTATTTATTGCATACATACCTGAATTAGAAAGTTTATAAAAGAAAATTAATATTTAACTAATTACAATTCATGTAGCTATGATATTTGTATAATAAAACTTTTAATCTTCTGATTACTGCTGAAATGTTCTGTTTTTAGTGTTGCATGTAGCGTTTCTCGACCTCAGATGGTAGAGCAAAGTTAGATGATAAATAAGCTAATTCAGAGTTTCAATTTTACATGACATCTGACATGACATGACATCTAAGTAATCAAGTTCACCAACTATTTTGGGGATAGATACGGTCTGTTTTAGCCGAGAAAATCGAAGCTAAAGTTTATGTAAATCAGGATGATGCTGTATCCGATTTACAACCACTGCTACGGTATTGATTTATTTTGTGTTTTCGTCATGAATTATTAATGAGTATTTTAATATCTGATAAAGAAACCTTCCGATTTACACAAACTTTAGCTTTGATTTTCTCGGCTTAGACAACGTTATTTTTCAAACTTACTACGCCAATGAACTTGGTTCGTTTATGAATGGGTCGTTTTTGAAGCTATTTAAAATATTCACAGTACGTGTTTTATCAGATCTAAATATCGCCTCGTGTTTTAAATCTGATAAAACACTGCTGCTTAAATATTACATTATATATGAAGTATTTTGTTAGTTTTTTCAGACCTCCGTTTGCGAGAACTATAAAAAAGCAGGAGGTCTTTACGGCAAATTATCCTGCCCAGTAGCCTTTCAGTATAGATCTGTTATTTAAATTTTTGTCGCTGCGAATTCATTTTTATGATATCGGAATATTAATTTAGCTTGACTTGCTTCATTTTCTTATTTCGTTTCCCCCCCCAATTTTTGTAATGACCGATATTTTGTAAAAACTCCCACAACGTGAAGGGAATAAAAAGTAGCCTTAGAATTCAAGATAAATTTTGTGCTTCAGGAAGCACCACGTTTAATATTTAAACGAAAGGTGTTTCGACAAAACTTATCTTGAATACTATTATCGCCATGCAATTTTCAAAGAATTAGCCTCAGAATACTGATAGTTGTATGTTTTACTATGCTGGATACAATTCTTTATTTCATTTCCACATGCATAAACTTATTTTTTTGCCGTTGTCTGTTCAGTTCTAGATGTCATGTCGTAAGAAAAAAAACCCCAAAAAACCCCACCCAGCTGACGTAATTTGACGTCATGCATGGCAACCATGCGTCTGTTCTCTAATAAATAATAACTTATTGACTAAGCTTGAGGTCTGTACGGGGAAGTATTTGCCTGAGGTTTGCGCAATAAAACCGAGGGCAAATACTTTCCCGTACAAACCGAGCAAACGAGGTTAATAATGAATTTATTATATGGCTATTGGTTCATTTTATTTTGTTTCGAGCGTTGTTTTCGTCTTCGGAGTATGCTGTTTACCTTACCTGTTAACTTTTTCGTGTCGCTTCTTGGCTTTCTTGTTTATTTGTAACAGTTCGGCTTTTATTTGTCGTGTTTTTTAGAATTTGAATAAAGATACCTAGTTCTCTTTTATTTGTATCATTCAACTCAAATCAACTCAAAAATTTTCTCTCCAAAACTTACAGGGCCGAGAAAAAGCGTATTGACCGCTCGGTCAATATCGTAAAATCCCGACCTCTCAGGAACCAATCAGCATGCGTCGTTTTGCGTACGGACCGGAAATCAAACCCAGCCATATAATAATAATGGTTATTGTATTAAATGCTTTTGACGTTATTCGGATTATGATATGTTTATATGCAACCAAGAAATTTGTAAGAATCTGTCGTAGCTATCCATGGCTACAGAGATTCTTAGGTTTACAGTACTGTAGGTCTTACTCACATGAAGAGGGGGTTACTGGGTCTTACTCAGGTTAGTGCACGTGCCTTTCACCTCTGCGATCCGGGTTCAATTCCTGCTCTCAGCAATTATCTGATTGAAAATTTCACCTTGGCCGCATGTGAGAAGAGTGTTTCCAGTTTGACTCTAGCCGTAGTGCCGCTGTACTAAAGTTTGTACTTTGGTCGTCTCGCGGTCTCGGTAATGAAAGAGACTTTTGGTCAAGTCTTGAACACTTGTTAAATTTCTGAACATTTTCAGGGGAGACAATAACTGCCACTTTTCCAAATCCTGGCTATAAGCCTGATGACAGTCTGTCAAGAAAAACCCTAGTATATCGATGTGAACAAATATGGTCAAAACGACACGTCATGATTTAAAGAACCAATTGCATGAGACAAGTTGACCTACAGTACAATTCTTGGTTTTCATCTGACATCACAACGGCCATATTGGTGCACCATCTTTATTCTATTGGAATTTACCTATTTACTCTATTCGTGTTCAAACATTTCGAATTGTTTCACCACCCCAACGGGGCCACCAATCACGTGAGTGAAAACGATCCACAGTTAACTGGGCTGATTCGTCTGATTAAGATTGTGTATACTGTGGTTTTAAAACTCGCATAAACTAAATTTGCAAAGAAGAATTGGTTTCGTTTAGATTGAGGGCCTTTTTGACTATCAAAATCAGGTGTGGCGGCCAAAAAAGTCTGGTGAAATTTTTTTTGGGCTACTAAATATTATATTATTTATTTTATAGCTATACTTAATTTTTTTTTATACTTTGAGCTCTGCTTACGGTGTGTCGTTATTATCATCAAGTTTTAACTTACCATAAGAAAGATGAAATCACCAAACCAACTCCAATACAGTCAATAAAAACAAGCCACAAAAAGAACTTTAGGAAACCAAAGAAATGTAAACCCAATGCAATGGAAAAACAAGCAGACGAAACTAAAAATTGCACGTATTAAAGTGAGTAACCAATTACGTAAATTACGTTTGTTGCTTGCTGACTATCGCTACTTGGTTTCGCATCTACACTCCATTATATAGAGTGTGTTTCGAAAAAGAAATCACAGTTCTGTATGCCAATAAACATGTACATGTATAAGTATTAAGTATTAGCAAAACTGCAATTTCTTTTAAGGTAATTCCTCAGTTTTGCATTGCGCAGCTTTTCTGCGCATAATTCTGCAATACTAATTCAAGATGTATCTAAGTGTTAGTGACGAAAACACATAAAAATGTCACTAAGAAGGTTAAATCAGCCACTAATAACTTTGACAAGAAGATACTAGAAGTTTGGGTTATTGAAAAAAATTAAAAAGTTGTTGCGTGGTTTTGTATATAGATGAAATGATAGGGAAACGCTTCAGGTTCAAGTTTCAACCTTCTGTAGCTCACGAAGACACTCTGTGACCCCCACTTTTTTCAATGATTTATTTTCTCCACAAGCTCTACTGTACTGTACTGTACTGTACTACACTGTACTGTACTGTACTGCACTGCACAGCACAGCACAGCACCGCACCGCACTGCACTGTACTGTACTGTACTGTACTGTACTGTACTGTACTGTACTGTACTGGTGACCCAAACTTTTTTGTTATTCTACTATGAACATATCATAAACTTTAATACTTGCAAGTTTCAGCAACTTTTCATTTCTGGAAGAATTACTGAGGAATTACCTTAAACGCATTGTCGACCACCGTAAATGAAAGAGTGCTTTTTTTGAAATTATGAAAATTGAAAATCATACTGTTAAGTATAAGCCAATTCTTTATAAAATATTAGCATACATCATGCTCAAGCCCGAATAAGAACAATAAAAGTCACCAAACCTATGTATGTAGAGAGCTGTATTTAGCTGTATGGGCGCGCAGAGAATTGAACATTCGGAGATAAATTCCATATCCCCAGCGCCCATGTATCATTCATTCATTACAACACGCGTAAAAACGCACAACTTGTTCACGGTTGTCAACAGGCGTGAACAATGTTGTGCTGCTCGCCGTGAACAATGTTGTGCTGCTCGCCGTGAACAAGTTGTCAACAAGTTGTTCACTTATGGTTCGAACAACTTGTTCACGGATAAATCAACAGTCATGAACAAGTTGTTCCAACAGCACATTTTTATAGCCAACAACGTTGTTCGCACATGATACAATTGTAACAGCATGACGAAATAACAACGATGAACAACAATGTTACAACAATGGTGAACATGGTTGATGTATCAACACGTTCTTCGGTTGTTCCAACATGCGTGAACAACGGTTGTTGTTTTGAAACAATGATGAACAATGTTGTTCATTTATCAATGTTGTATATTTTACACTCGTCTGAACATATGTTTAGAATCAATTTTTCTCAGTGACTGAAAACTCTGTATCACAGTAAAGTGTAAACTAAAGTGTAAAATTCAAACTAAAAGTTTAAATTCTTGTCGTGTGTATATATCAGCACTGCAAATGGTGTTGACTGGTCTCACTGTTAGGTCTCTCGTTCTTACCACCAAGCCTAGCTTTAAATATTCTCTTGTAAATGCACTATTGTTATATGGCAGTCACATAATAGCTGATTGGTTTCTTCTCTTTTCTCACCCCGCTGTGCATCTGCTCAGATTCACTCTTGCAGCTTGTCACTTACAGTAGTATTATCCATGTCTTCATTGCATCCAGTTGTTGTTAGTCTACGTAGTACAATTTGTTTTGTAACTATTTTTAGATATTTAGTTTTCTCCCCTTGTCTTTCCAATACAAGATTAGTATTACTTTTGTTTACGTAACACTGTCAGTAGTCTTTGTTGTTCATTTTCGTTCGAAACATTATCGCAATTAAAGCTTGGATTAATAGTTTAACTTTGCAATACATATCGTTTATCGTTGCTATATCTAAAGCAACCTCACCTAAGAAATAGAACAAGAGTTATCATTTAAGTTGAAGTTTACTTTGTATGTTTCCTGCCATGCAGGCGCGGCGGAATCATTTTAGTAATAGTGCGACCAATATGTAGTGTCTAGGCAAGCGGTGAAGGCGCGAGGGGGATCCGGGGGCATGATCCCCCGGGAAAGTTTGAAATCTAGAGTCTCTTAAATGCCATTTCCTGCATTTTGAGGGTGATTTTATGGAAATTCTCAAGGTTATGAAACGTCATCTACAATCCTGAAAAGACAACACTTTTCGCGACCTGATAGTAACGTGTTATTTGACTATGCTTATTAATACAAATTGTTAAATTCAGACTAAAATGAACGAGTAGAATTATTTATAATTATTGACCAAGGTCGCACTAGTCGTACCGGTTCCGCCGCGCCTGCCTGCGCTAATGAGCTACGTGTACTTGTTTGGCCATTTTGAAAGACCGGTCGGAAACTGTCGCTGCCCAAGAGCCGCCCTTGGCCTAGGCCCTTGCAGCTACATGTTTATAAAGGCAGCTACATGTTTATAAAGGCAGCTACATGTTTATAAAGGCGGCGTAAATGTCCCGCACTTGACATTTTTCTCTTGTCGTGTAAGTTTCAAAGTATACTGCTGAAAACTATTTAATATTTACCTATAGAAAACTCGAGCACGCGACATTTTATATAGTCAGCATATTATCGACCCATTCCTGGATTGTTAATTATTTCCTGCCTACAGTGTAGATGGCTTGTTTTCTTACCAGGCAAATACTCCACAATTTAATTGTCTACAGAAGCTGTTAATTGCCTTAAAATGAATCTCCCAATCAACACCTACACCTGTACTTATTTTAATAAATTATATTATATAGTATAAAATATTATAAACAGAGCACTTACTTAGTAACCAAATACTTAGTAAAACAAGAAATGCTGGATCATCTCTGGCCCACTGATGTTTTGTATCTACATGTAGAAAAATAAAATTGGTTACTCTTAGAGTGACATTTGTATGAAAACAAGATGCAATTAGAGAATGTGGGGAATTAAGAAAGCGCAAAATAGGAAAAAAACCCGATTACCGTACAACAACGAGTTATTACAGTTATGTGACAAATTTACAGTATGATAAAAAATTTAAAAGTGTACATACTCGTCTGGTAATTTCACAAACATATAAAAATGATCAACATTGCAATACTGCATTAACCCATTTCTTTCCTATTTTACACTGTCCAATATCAAACAATTTTACTCAACAAAGATAGAACCATTAGATAACTTACATGTACAAAAAAATGGGTTACATGTACCTAACAAGTCATTAACTCATTGCTGCTTGAGCAGGCCAAAAATTGTCTCTTTACTATTTTCTTCCAGACAATTTTACTTGTCAAGAAAAAAAACCCTCAGCCAGCCCAGGCAGCAATGAGTTAAAAAGCATACACAATCAATGCAATGCAATGCAATGTAATGTAATGCAATGCAATGTACTGTACTCTACTGCAGTACTGTACTGCACTGCGCTGTAGGGATGAGCCGACCAAGAAAAATAATTTACCGATCCGATAACATAAATTCCAATCCGATTTACGATCTGATCGGCTGATTTATCGGTAGGTACCGATATTTGTCAACAGGAATTCCTGACACTTGAATTTGCAGTGAAACACTAGCAAAACATAACTTCTATATTGTTTGTCAAAGATAATGTGATCAGTAACTATCAGTCATCTGCAAGACGGAGTTTAAGGTGGCTCCATACAGGTGAGTCCAAAACATGTGATTAAACAATTCGGGAAAAGGATAAAACTAAATGTTGTGCATAGTTAAACATTCTAACAATCAAAAACTGTTACCAAATAAATAGCAACATGTTTTTCCTATGGCAACAATGATGTTTCAAAATGGCTGCCAAATTACCCCTCAAACTAATTTAATTCGAAAAAAACTTAAGTTTTAATATGAAAAAACCACCTTAAGTTGAAATATGAAAAATGAAATACGATTGACAGAAGCCAGAAACAAAAAATGTTTCACCAAACAAGAAATATGACGTGTTAAACATGATGCACCTTATCAAATTAATTAAATTTGACAGTTTCTTAGTGGAATCACTACAACTTGGCATTTTTCTTAAAAAAGAAAAATGAAATTGACAAGTACAACAGTATATATAAAAGGCAGAATGGTATTTATTGGACCACTGATATATGTCGATGTGATTGGAAAGTTGCCGATTATCGGCTTCTACCAATTAATTTCCGATTATTGGCTCATCCTTACTGTACTGTAATGTACTGTAAGTAATATATCCAACACATGTTCCTTCTCACAATACTAGGAACTTTGATCCTATAATAATTACCATCCTCTGACCACTCACAAACAAAATTAGTTTAGATGTTCTTTCTTTCCGAGAACCATCAGCCTTTGGAATAGCTTGTCTACTACTATCAAGTGCTGCTACAGTAGTATTAAGTGTAAGTTAAAGCGTTGCTATAAGGATAAGCCCTCAACTTACCAGCCACCATAGTCAACTTTTTTCTTTTTTTTTTTTTTAACTTTTCTTTTAATTTTTCTTTTTTTTTCTATTTACTTATTTTCTTAAATTTATAACTTTCTAATTGTAATCCAGCACTGTATTTTACCACTTCTTAACTTGTTTGGGGGGAAATGTCAATTGGCCGATAGTCTGTTTTTCTCTCCCAGCCACCGTGTTTCTTGTTGTATTCATGTAATATTGTGGCAAAGCAAATAAACAAATAAATAAATACTACTTACATCTGTGATAATGAAAATTACGATATCTAAAAATAGAAAAATAAGAAATGAAAAGTTTAGTACAATAAACTATGGGCCACAGATTTCTCTTATGTTTTTCCACACGTATACTCACAATATAATTACTCAAAACATAAAGTAATACGTTTTAAATATCAATATAAGTTTTAAATATCAAAACATATTGGGTCCATATCTGCTAAAAGGGCAGGCCCTTTCATTTGACATATTATTATGCGATCGCACATGCACACGTTGGGACACGCGCAAAGCCAACTATGCCTGCTATTTGTCGCACGTGTGAAAATGCCACGATCAATTGTTCATTCACATTGCAATTTTGTGTGAAAGTTTCAGTAATGTCACATTTCACAACGTAATGTAAGGTCTTACAACTAACATTAGGTCATATAATGTAATGTATTGTAAGGTCTCACAATGTAATATAGCTAAGATCTCACAACACAATGTATCACAACATGTCAACATAATGTAAGGTCTCACAATGTAATGTAAACCAAGATCTCACAACATGTCAACGTAATGTAAGGTCTCACAATGTAACATAGCCAAGATCTCACAACGCAATGTATCACAACATGTCAATGAAGATCTCACAATGCAATGAATCACAACGTGTCAATGTAATGTAAGGTCTCACAATGTAATGTAAGCCAATATCGCACAACAAAAATGCAAAATCACAACATGTGAATGTAATTATAACTATATAAGATCTCACAATGTAATGTAAGACAAGATCTCACAACGCAATGTATCACAACATGTCAACGTAATGTAAGGTCTCACAATGTAACGTATCACAACACAATGTAAGGTCTCAAAACATAAAGTCTTACAAAGTAAAGTTTTGCAATGTAATGTATATCGTCTTTCAGTGTAGCTGTAGCGTACACAGCGTTTATAGGTTTTACGTTTTACAACCACAGTACTAGTCTCCTTCGCAGACGTTCTTATGGCTCGCTCACACTTCCCAACTAACGTCTGCTGAAACGATGACACATTCCATTCCCTTTGTGTAGATGGACCAATGAAATTACACCATTTTTCATTGTCGTGCTAAATAAGCTGTCCTGGGCTAGTGTTGTTACACTGTATGTGTATATTTAATTTGTTTAGTCAAAAGCTAATATTTTGAAAAGTTTAGCCTTGAACTTCACGAAATTTACAAAGAATGTTGTTTTGACTATGTTCTAATTGCTGCCTATGTAAAAAAATAAGCGTGACAGTCAGTGTTAGAGCGTAAGAGAAATTTAAGATTGTAAACAAAAGCTATAAACTAGGTGTTTCGTGTCTGAAGTGACTGCCCGAATTAGTTTAATTGAAAGCTAATATTTCTCTTATTATAGCTCAGAGCTTTACAAAATTTACAAAGAATGGTATTATGATTAATTATGTTCTTGCTGGTCGTGTACATAAATCTGTGCAAAAAGCTTTAAAAAAGCTACAAGTGTGAGTGGAATGTATCTAGCAGATAATCATTTTTTACCGGGATGTCTACTCAGCTTTTTTCATACATGTATCAGTAGTATTCATATCACAATTCACAGTTACAACATCATCTTTTTTATTCTATTTGCGCAAAATTTTTACTAAACTATAAGAAACGGTCAGCTGAGCAAGTCTCAATGTCGGAGGTCAGGTTTCCAGAATCTGGAAGCCTGGCTGTGATTGGTCAGTTTAAGGGAATGGAACGTGTTGCTCATTTCAGCAGACTTTGGCTTGGGAGTGTGAGTGAGTCATAAGAACATCTGCGAAGGAGCCTAGCACAGTACATGTATTGATATTAATTTTTATAACTTTATGTATCATTTAATTTACACAGGACCTCCCTGAAAATCACTCTGGTGAGTGGAACTTTCATGCATAAAATATTGCTATAATAATAATAATAATCTACTGAGATTGAGTAATACAATTAAGTGCTGTGCACAAAAATTCTGCAACAGTGCCTATAAATGAATTTATGAAATAAATAAAATTAACATCATGCCCACTGTATTCCACATGGGTCCAAAATAAGCCCGAGCCCTCTACCCCCCTACCCAGTTAGCCATATTCAGCAGTTGAGGAGCGCTCTTCTGACTCCTCAGGTTGAAGCCTCACTTGTTGGCTGTACACCATTCGAGTAATTGGTATGGCTAGGTGGGGTATTGTTAAACCCTTGTAGCAGCTTGTGGGCCTGCATCTCTGCTCTCCAGTGATGACTCTTACTGGTGAATCACCTGTGTTATTACCTACTGTACTTCTACTGCTGTTGCATGTTGGTCATACTGGCCAACTCTGCTGCTGCTGTCACCTGTGGGTGGTGCTGTCCAACCACGTTGCTGTTGCTGGGAATCATATTGTTTGACCCTGCTGCTGTTGTTAGTGAGTCATACTGTCCGTCTCCACTGCTGTTACTGCAGTGTATGCTGTTGTGGTCTGTGCATCCCCTACTCACCTAACATTCCAAATAGACTAACAAGATCTACTGTACAAGCAACTCAAACCTAACTGTCTTCCACTGTCAAAATTTAAAACAATGACATTCCAAACTTCCTTAATTTCTTAATATGTAGATCCACTAGAATCTGGAACATTGACCAATTTAATATTTTGTTTTTCAATTATTATTTTAAGTGCCTTGGATATAAACAGGGGCGGTGCACTAAGGTATTAAAGGTATTAGTTTAATACCTTTTTTTCTCCAAATTGAAATGAATTGTAAAATACGTGTAATATAATTATTCCATCAGAAAGTACTTATTCTTATAGAACAGAGACGGAACGGAAGAAAACAACATCTTTGTTATTGATTGTTTGATTTCAATTATCTGGTAGCTAACCACTAAAGAGTTTAATAGTATTCCACAGTACCGTACCGTCCTCGCTGACACGCAAAACATCCTTAGCGACTTTAGCGACAAGTGTTTGAAAGGCTTAGCCTTCAAGGTATTAGAATGTCAAAACTAATACCTTGGCTTGAAAAGAAACGTGGTACAATATTTATATTTTAAAGTCAGATGCTTTACTATTTCGATTTAAAACTGCTTTTATTTTGCAGCCAGAAGTCTGCAATTCTTTTCACTTCATTACATTAACAATATATAACATCTCAATATAAATCATCCATATTATACAGTAGTATCGGCTGTATCACCTATTTCACAAGGAAACGCTCCCAACACTGGAGTTCAATGTACTTCAATAATATGGAAATGAAGAGCAATTATTTATAACAATTTTGAAGCTTTGATATGGCGACTAGAACTTATCTGACGAAAGGAAAACCTTCCTGAATCCATATTTAACAAAATAAAGGCATACTGTAAGTCCTCCTTCAAAGGTAAGAACGATGCAAATATTTGTATATCTAACAACGCAATCCTACAAGGTAATGAAGGTATTAGTTTTGTGATTCTAATACCTTGACCACCAGACGTTGCGCTGATCATATGACTGTATTGTTGGTGCATCACACAAGCTATTCACAAGTGCAGAATCACCAAGATGGCTTGCGGTGGCGAGGCATGTGGCCATCGCTGGGATGTTTCAAATCTTTTTTCTTTACTATCGAGTCACAACTGTAAAGTGTAAACTTAAAAACTAAGTAAGAGAACAGTGAACAAGTTTGTTATGCATTGCCATTATGTTTCTACTGCTACAATATTATTAATCACATCACAGTCTCAGACAGATATAATTCAATGGATGTTTCCGTTAATTTGGTCATGAAGTCATCGAACTGCGTTAAATACTTAGCATTTAGATCTTCATCTCGCTTGATTTTTTCAAAGAATATCTTCTGTAGAATGCTGGAAATTGCATTTCAGAGCCTCTAGATTTAAAAATTTTCTCTTTCTTTTCCCCCAGACCCCCCTACTTTGTACACCACAACTACATGTAATACCCAAACATTTCACTCTGCGCTGCCCCTGGATATAAACTACGATGTAGATGACCCCAGATCTTGGAAATCCATATGTTTAAAGTGTAATACTGCTCACAGTCTAGCTAGCCCTATCTCTTGCTGTTTTTAATAATTGTAACTTAACTTTAGTTGTTTTAATCTTAAATTGATTAATTTTGTATGTCTTTGTTAATGGGCCCATAATAATTAGTGTATACTGTTGCAGAGTTAAATAAATAAAAACAAGGTAAGTTCTCACTCATGAGAGGGTAATTCTCGGCAAGAACTGCAATGAATTAGTTGTGGAGCTTTAAAGCTCGTGGATTTCTGTCCGAGTGTTTCAAACACATTTAGGCATGGTCTTCATGTTGGGACTGCAAACCCTCTCCGATGGGACTCTAGTAGTGAGGTAGAAATAGTCAGTCTTATTAGTAGTAAGGGCAGCTAGGGCAAAAGTGTCACGTTGCTTGCATGAATGTTAATGATCCAATATGCCATTGTGGCAGATTTTGTTTTGTGCAGTTTTGCTCTCAGTGATATACAGTAGTTATCAATTTCATTCCTATGGATCTGCAGAACTTGCTTTTGTGCTACAGTTCAAAAAGTATTTTATAAAGTATTGGATTCAGGTCAGCATTAAATAATACACTAAAAACATCAACACTGCCTGATTGACTCTTTTAGCACACTTTATGAAGGTTTTGATAGAAATATATATATATATATATTTATACAATACCCTGGTTGCTATGCGTGTTTTCATTGGCTGTTGCCCATGATCTATTTAACAAATAGATTCCATTTTGCCGTTGTCTGTTCAGTTATAGATGCACAGATGACATCATAGACTTGCTCCAAGTCCGCCTCTTAGCGCTAGTTTTTGCGCGCCGGTGGAAAGGCCGGCGAGCGGAAAGGCGGGAGGAAAGAGACGGACTTGTTTCGCTTGCAGGTTTTTGAATCTAATTAAATATTCTGGCGGGAAATCGCTGAAACGTACATCGCCCTGTTTTGACGTGTTTCGGGTTGTCGTACATGCAATGGAAAGTGGTTCTACCCCTACTAAAACGTTTTCAAGAGTTGTTCAACTCCAACTTCCAAAGAATGTTAAATCACGGATATTAGATACTGTGGATCCGAATTACGTCACTGGTCGAAAAATTGACCGGTGAATTTTGGCGCGCTGCAGGTGGGAAAAGTCCCTTTCAACGAGGAACCGAAAGGTCAAAAATGTCGAAAGGTCAAAAATGTTTGAAAAGGACTTTGAGAAAGTCTAATGACGTCACAACGTGGTAAGAACAAAAAAGTGGCCCACGAGATGCAGTCGAGTGGGTCACTGATGTTCTTACCACGTTGTGACGTCTTCTGTGCATCTATAACTGAACAGACAACAAAAAAATGGAATCTATTTGTTTTATACAATACAAAAACTTAAAAGGTTTTAAAAAAAACCCTGTCGGGTTTTGGGGCATGAAGAAAGAAAAAAGCAAGTCAGCTGACGTGATCTGACGTGACCATGCGTCTGTCCTCTAATAGATCATGGCCAACAACCAATGAAAACACGCATAGCAGCAAGGGTATTGTATAATTAACAAATAGATTCCATTTTGCCGTTGTCTGTTCAGTTATAGATGCACAGATGACGTCACAACGTGGTAAGAACAAAAAAGTGGCCCACGAGACGCAGTCGAGTGGGTCACTGATGTTCTTACCGCGTTGTGACGTCCTCTGTGCATCTATAACTGAACAGACAACAAAAAAATGGAATCTATTTGTTTTATACAATACAAAAACTTAAAAGGTTTTTAAAAAAACCCTGTCGGGTTTTGGGGCATGAAGAAAGAAAAAGCAAGTCAGCTGACGTGATCTGACGTGACCATGCGTCTGTCCTCTAATAGATCATGGCCAACAACCAATGAAAACACGCATAGCAGCAAGGGTATTGTATAATTGACAAATAGATTCCATTTTGCCGTTGTCTGTTCAGTTATAGATGCACAGATGACGTCACAACGTGGTAAGAACAAAAAAGTGGCCCACGAGACGCAGTCGAGTGGGTCACTGATGTTCTTACCACGTTGTGACGTCCTCTGTGCATCTATAACTGAACAGACAACAAAAAAATGGAATCTATTTGTTTTATACAATACAAAAACTTAAAAGGTTTTAAAAAAAACCCTGTCGGGTTTTGGGGCATGAAGAAAGAAAAAAGCAAGTCAGCTGACGTGATCTGACGTGACCATGCGTCTGTCCTCTAATAGATCATGGCCAACAACCAATGAAAACACGCATAGCAGCAAGGGTATTGTATAATTAACAAATAGATTCCATTTTGCCGTTGTCTGTTCAGTTATAGATGCACAGATGACGTCACAACGTGGTAAGAACAAAAAAGTGGCCCACGAGACGCAGTCGAGTGGGTCACTGATGTTCTTACCGCGTTGTGACGTCCTCTGTGCATCTATAACTGAACAGACAACAAAAAAATGGAATCTATTTGTTTTATACAATACAAAAACTTAAAAGGTTTTTAAAAAAACCCTGTCGGGTTTTGGGGCATGAAGAAAGAAAAAAGCAAGTCAGCTGACGTGATCTGACGTGACCATGCGTCTGTCCTCTAATAGATCATGGCCAACAACCAATGAAAACACGCATAGCAGCAAGGGTATTGTATAATTGACAAATAGATTCCATTTTGCCGTTGTCTGTTCAGTTATAGATGCACAGATGACGTCACAACGTGGTAAGAACAAAAAAGTGGCCCACGAGACGCAGTCGAGTGGGTCACTGATGTTCTTACCACGTTGTGATGTCCTCTGTGCATCTATAACTGAACAGACAACAAAAAAATGGAATCTATTTGTTTTATACAATACAAAAATTTAAAAGGTTTTTATCGAAACTCTTGCTGGATTTTGGGGCATGAAGAATGAAAACGCAAATCAGCTGACGTGATCTGAGGTGTCCATGTGTCTGTCCTTTATTATACAATACCCTTGCTGCTATGCATGTTTTCATTGGTTGTTGGCCATGATCTATTAGAGGACAGACGCATGGTCACGTCAGATCACGTCAGCTGACTTGCTTTTTTCTTTCTTCATGCCCCAAAACCCGACAGGGTTTTTTTTAAAACCTTTTAAGTTTTTGTATTGTATAAAACAAATAGATTCCATTTTTTTGTTGTCTGTTCAGTTATAGATGCACAGAGGACGTCACAACGTGGTAAGAACATCAGTGACCCACTCGACTGCGTCTCGTGGGCCACTTTTTTGTTCTTACCACGTTGTGACGTCATCTGTGCATCTATAACTGAACAGACAACGGCAAAATGGAATCTATTTGTTAAATATAACCATATTTTGAGAAACTTACACTTTGCTTGGAGATGTACACAGATAAACCATTTGCCAAAGTGCAAACTGAAAGTCCATGTGACTGTACTTTAAAATACGACGAAAATATTTCCATCTGCGGGTAACAAACATTGGAGGACATGAATCATTTTCGGGATATCTTGATGTACTATCATGAAACATATTTTGTTTTTTCCAGCTGTCAAAATTCGTTCAGTTTCATAATGTTCCACGTCGCAACGAATATCAAGGACTGCGGAAATACTATACGAAGTTTGTTTGCGCATAACTTTCATGAAGGAACCCACTAGCCAACATGACAGCAGCCACATAGCCCAAACATTACAAGATGGCCGCCGCATGTCAAGGTTGGATTGCAAAGTATAGACATGTTATTTTAACAACTCGTCTTTTGTTTTCTCGTTCACATTGTACCCAGAGCTATAGCTATGGACGTCAGGTACGGTTTAAATAAATAAGTGGAAAATTCTTAATTTCTTATTGTTTACTGAATTACTGCTTCGGCATCCTTTGATCTCTAAATATTTCTTGAGGGGTGTGCCAAAATGGCTGTTTTCTGGGGTGGTGATTGGTATTAATTGTTGGCATTTTCATCTTTTTTTCTAGGGGTGGGTGGGTATTAAATGGAATGGCCCTTTAATTTCCAGAACATGAGCACAGCTTACAAATGTACTGTACATAAATATATTATACAATTATAAATCTATACACAGATGTTATATGCATATATAATTAATATAGCATTTTATATGTAGCTGGACTGGGCCCTGGTCAAATACAGTATCCAGCAGCAGTATATCCAGCCATGCTGGTGGGGTTCTAGGTGCACTTGTGATCATTGTTCTTCCAATGATTGGACCAATCAATAGTGGATTGTAAACCATCCCAGGGCTGAGGGCAAGGAATATTTTAGGGCCAGTCACAACATTTTTAGGGCACCGTTACTTTTGCATGGGGCTGCTACTTTCAGGGCACACTACTTTTGGGGGCTGCTATTTTGGTGGGGCCACTACATGTACTTTGCACAGGTTCTCCATTTCATGATACATGTAAGTTGATAATTGTGTATATACTGAAGTCTTCACCATTTGTTTGTAAAAAAAAAAGAAACTGAATAGTTTTTCTATTCACTCATCTTTTTTGGGCCAGTCAAAATCTGAGGCCCAGGGCCAGGGGCAAAAGCCCCCTTTGCCCGGCTATAGATAATCCACCACTATCACTGGCTTTATTCCTTGTCTGAAGAGAAGAATCACAAAATTGGTTTTGAAGGAAGCAAGGGAGATCCAGAACCTCCCATTGCCACTGATCTCTGAAGTTTCATGTGCTTTCAGTGCCCCCCCCCCCCCAACAAACTCTAGTCAGGGCCGGATTAAGCTTGCGCGGGGCCCGGGGCATATTTTCCATGCGGGGCCCCTTGCCCTACTGGAGGGGGGGGGAGGTGTCACGCGTGGAAGAGTGAAATCGGCACTTTAATTGGGCCAAACTCAAAGTCTCAGAGAGAATATATGAAGGATTAAATTTTGTTTCTTTTGTTCCTTGCGCCTTAGTCCCATGTGTGTGTGTTTACAAAAAATGAAAATACACGTCAAGAATTTGGTCTGAAATTGAACGCACTTGTCTTGTACTCTTGTGTAAAACAACTGCTAATTACTAATCTATATAATCGTACATATCGATAACAATCGCGTTTTCTGGATCCGCGTTTTCTGGCCCCGCGTTTTCATTTTTTTTAATGAAAGCGCGGGGCCCCCAGAAAGTGCGGGGCCCCTGGCATATGCCACTTCTGCCATAGGGTTAATCCAGCACTGACTCTAGTCTTCAGTGTATATGGTCGAGGTGGTGGACAGCATGGGCGACTGAATCTGATGCGAATCAGGAAAATCATGAAGCTTCACTTTTGAAGCCTCGGAATGAGTGAAGTTAGCATTTCAGATAAATGAGTGCACTGATCAAAATTTAACAATCTCTATACCGTACATATCATTGCTTGCATCTTGCAGATAACAAAACAGAAAATACATGTACCACTTTAGACTGCAAAATCAAATACAAATGTTAAAACTTTGTGATAAAATTATACCAAAGTTACACTCAATTGAATTGTAGTATTTTTAAATATTTACATTACATCATATTATATTTGCATGTATAATTTATGTCCCCCCAAATTTGGGGATATACACTACGTGTTACATGATTGGTCAGTTCAAAATCATAACTCCACAGCTGGAATCTCATTCCAGAAGATGAGTCATGTGATGAAGAAGGCAATCTTGTGGATGCCTACAATGAGGAACAGTTGGCTGATAAAGGATGGTTTGCCACTTACAACAAAACACCTTATGAAAGTTGGGGGACACAGGTTGCTCAATTGAAGATCATGGGCTTCTTGCATGGTCATGTTTGAAGAGAGAATACATATTTTGTGAGAGAACAAATGGAACAAATCAAAAAGTGTCATTTTAATAAAATACTTATCAGGTGTTTCTGCATTCTCTATAATAAAGAAAACTAAAAATTGTGGAGGATTTATATATACTGTATTCCATGTTTATTACATAGCTGACTGTGAATAAACATACAAGTGAATAGCCTGAAATTGGAATAGCAGCCAAAGTATAATTATAATTAATATAGATTTCATATAATCTTGTTTATAAATGGCAAATTAATTTGGTTTCAACATTCTGGACATGTCCATTGACTTCATCCTTAATAAGGCAGAAGACATGAACAGGGCCAGAGTTATAGGGTGGGAGGAAATCCAAAACCCTAGGACTAGATGTTGCTTGTTCCTGGCTGTTGCAAGACCACACCTTGGTACGCTACACAGGTCTGGGCTCCTCAATCGATTGAGCTTATTAGACTGTGATTAGACGGACAGTGAGAGTGCAACGTTGCGGAACTAAGTTCATATTAAACTTGCCATTTCACTGCGATACACCTTATAAAGTCAGGCTTATGGGCTACTCAGTTACTCCCGCTTAGTTTCTGGCATGAGTATATGGATATGATATTCTTTTTCAAAGTAATTAATGATTTAGTGACTGTAAGTAGTGATATTATCCTGGTACCTGACATTCCAAATAGACTAACAAGATCTACAAGCAACTCGAACCTAACTCTCTTTCGCCTTCGAAGATGTAAAACAATGACATTCCAAACTTCCTTTCTTAATAGATCCATTAGAATCTGGAACATACTTCCTGGAGAATTAATATATAACTCCATAACCATTAACCAATTAACGATTTTGCTTTTCAATTATTATTTCACTGCCTTGGATATAAACTACGATGTAGATGACCCCAGATCTTGGAAATCCTTATGTTTAAAGTGCAATGCTCGCTGTCTAGCTAGCCCTATCTCTTGCTGTTTTTAATAATTGTAACTAACTTTAGTTATTTGATCTTAAATTAATTAATTGTGTATGTCTTTGTTAACGGGCCCTGCTATTTATTATTTTATACATTTAAATAAATACTGTTTATTATATGGAGAAGAGTATTTTACTAGCAACTAAAACACTCGTAGAATCCATATTTCACTACATCCGGGAACCGAGTGGCGTATTTCTCGTATGTAACGCTCGCGAGTGACATATCGACAATCAAAATTTTTGCGTTTTGCCGTGAGTTTCGAATCAAGTAAATTTGGGCCAGTAACTTCTCTTTAATTCAGTTTTTCACGTAAAATGACGTATTCGAAGAAGCTGTTGTATTTTTAATTTGTGTTTTCTAAAAGTTTTTGGTCAAGTGGTTGTAGTTTTTGCATTAAACTCAGTTTATCAAGTTCACTTCCACGCATAATTTCATTGTCCATATAATAAATAGAACATTACACGGTTGCTCAAAGATATGGATTTTATGTTCTCGTGGCAAGAGCAATATCTCACTCTAGATATTGTCCTGGCCACTCGAACATAAAATCCATATCTTCTCGCCACCGTGTAATATCCCCTTTATATACTGCTGACATTGAGTTAAATAAATACTGTATATACTGCTGACATTGCAAGTTCTGGATGAAACGTGGTGGGGGGTGGGGGGGTGGGGGGGGGGGGTAGGCGAGCGAGGGACTGGGGAGAGGAGTTGTGTACGTTCGAAGCTCTGAGAGTGTTGGTTTTAAAGCGTTTTTATACAGAAAGTTTTTATTTTTAATAAATTGTTCTAATTTTTTGTACGTGATCTATTCGGTGTCTCTGGGAACATTCCCCACAATGTCAGTATCTATTTGTAGAACTGTGTAGTACATGTACCATGCCGTATGTGTACAGTGGCGGTTTATCTATGGGGCAAAGAGGGCATATGCCTCCGGCCCCAGATTTTGACCAGTCCAAAACAAATCAGTGGACAATGAATAAAAAACTATTCAGTTTCACCTTTTTTTACAAACAAATAGTGAATACAGTAAGTAATTCAGTATATACACGAATTATATTGTTATCAATTATTTTATACAAATGTACAATGGACGACCTGTGCAAAGTTGAACATCGTTGTTTATCGTCGTATTATTCTGAAAGTAGCGGCCCCTGGCCCGACTAGTAGCGGCCTTCGGAAAGTATAGAATATCAGGCGTGTGCCCCTCCTATTTCAAAATTGGAGTGGGCCGCGATTAAGGCAGGCTTGTTACGAACCTTGATCATGCAACGCCCAGGCGATGCTTTCAGTTTTCCGTAAGTAGCTCTAGGTTCAGGGTGCAATTTGAGCAGTGACATCAGACGTATAAGCATCGCCACTGTATAAGCACGACTCTAAGACCCCGTTTACACTAGAGCAAAAGTTTCCGGATTCACTTCGTACCGAGTATTCGGATTCGTTAGGCGTTTACACTACAACAGCATTCCCAGATTCGGCCATTTACACTAAACTCGGAATTCCTTTAATTCAGTTAATATGTTGACCATGTTGGTTCCACCCCAACCTCGCATGACTACGAGCGGAAGAGCATCCTAATTCATCGGAATAACCGTTCACACTACGTATTGTCTTGGATTCAAAAGTATTCGGATACGAAGTTTCTATATTTTTTTCCGGATTCGAAATCTCTGGATACATGATCCAACCCTACAGTTTTTATACTAAACGTTCCAGATTCGTCACGAATCCGAAAACGTTTGCTCTAGTGTAAACGGGGTCTAAGGCATGTCTACTCGGTTTGGACTTGTGATTTTAGTTTTGGATTTATCTTCGTTTGTACTTTGATTCTTATCGCTTTCGTACCTGTTTTCATTCTTGTTTTTACAAGTTCTTAAAATTCTATTCTCGTATATACTTATCATCATCTTTGGTCTTCTTTTTGTCTCGTATTCTCATTTTGTTCCTCGTCTTTATTTTAACATTTTACTCTTTTTGCCACAATGTTTGTAGATGCCCATTCAGATTGATCTTTATTTTTAGTTTTCATTCCTATTCTATTTTATACTCTGATACTTACAGTCTTTCTCTTCTTATTTCAGGTTATCTTTGGTTTACAGAGTTTTTATCGACGAGTAACTCCTGTTTTTCCAGCTGTACTGGCCGTGTCTGTGTTTGGCTGGAAAAATGAAACTGAAGAGGTTAAACCTGACCCCGAGGCTGTTGCTGTCAAACAAGCAGACTTGCTTTACAATATGAAACATGATAAAGATAGTGAAGTAGAAGCTGTGAAGAATCTCTACGCATTCTTAATCAAGTTCAAGAAGTGTTCCAATCCTGAGTTATTGTGGAGATTAGCAAGAGCCAGTCGTGACTTAGCACAGCTGTCCATCACCGACACCGAGACGAAAAAGTCATTAACTTATGAATCATTTGATATAGCAAAAAGAGCGTTGGAGCTTGATGCAGAAAACTTTGCATGTCATAAATGGTACGCTATTACACTGAGCGAACTTGGAGACTACGAAGGCACAAAACAAAAAATTTCCAATGCTTACGAGATACAAAAACATTTCAAGAAAGCTATTGACCTCAATCCATTAGACGCCACTAGTTATCATTTGCTTGGAATGTGGTGTTTCGCTATCGCCGATGTTCCTTGGTATCAACAAAAAATTGCGTCCGCTATCTTTGAAACTCCACCATCCTCATCATTTGAAGAAGCTATTGATTATTTTGAAAGAGGTGAACGCCTTGATCCTAGTTTTTATAGTATGAATCAGCTAATGCTGGCAAAAGCATATCTACGGCTGAACAAAAAAGCAGAAGCTCGTCGTTGGCTGGAGAAACTTTGCAATTTTATCGCCAAAAGTGAAGAAGATGTGAGAGCTAAAAGTGAAGCGGACGAACTTCTGAAAAAATGTTAAAGAGAATGACTTGATTAGTTATTGCCAGTGCATGGTGTGAAAAAGGGAGTTAGGGGGGAGTGGGTCTTTCAATAAACGAAAGTATAGTATTGATTTAATTTTAAGTGACAGTTATGTTGCAGAAGCAAAAACTATACTAAGTAACTACTATAGTAAGTCTACAACGTTACGTCCATATTTGTTTGTACTCTTTTCAGATTTTTTATCTGTCATTGCTTTTCATATTGCTTGCTCCAACATTCAAGCAAACAATTTTATTAATATACTACGCCAGCTGCATGGGTATTTAACGTTGGGCAGCCTCCCTCAGTATAGAGTTGCACTGAAGGGGATAGACATTTAACATTAATCACTTTCAGAAATCTGACTTCTAAATGGGGGCGTGCATTTTACCTGTTTATTGATTAAAGCTACAATCCTGGTCAAAATTCTTTGGGAAACCAATTAGTGCAAATGGTCAAAAACAGCAAAGTGTCCCAAGAATTTTGGTTAGGATTCTAGGTACGATTTCTCTCATGCATGAACTATTATTACATTTAGTAACGTGATTTGTTTTATTAACTTTTGACAACTTGCGAATAACCCCCTCCTCTGTACCTATGACGTGTAATTATAACTGTTGACCACTGGTAATTTTCTTATATCTTTGTGTCTTGTTCTTGGCATCAGAAGAAAATGTTCTATTAATATGTTCTCATTTGCTTAGCTTTTATTTACAAGCAATAAAAAAGTTTTAATTAAGATGGCGTTATGGTCTGAAATCTTAATAATTATTACCTGTGCCGTATATATATTGGCTTATGTGAAACTAATTGTTATGTTAATTACATTGAAGTGGTTTCAAAGAACAAGGGGAAATGGAGATAGCTTTTCTGATATTGTTTTAGATGAGATTGTTTAATACGAAATCTTCGCACGCAACGACAGCCCGACACCTACTGTAGACTGGAGTTACCCAAAAGTATATACCAGGATTCCTTTATATTAAGTTGAAAGGCAGGTTCGTGTGAACGTTTTTCATTTACATATCAATCATTTTTGTTAGATACTGGTAATTGTTTCAGTCTTTGAACTAAGTTTTGAGTATCATGACTATATTTCCATGTTTACTCGATGCCGACATGCACTTAAAAGAAACTTTACTGTAGTTTTTACTCATTGAAATGTCTGTTGATAGCCAATTAATAGAAAAGTAGTCATTCTTTAACTAGATTATTTATATATCTTGGCGTTTCAGTGCGGTTATCAAGTAGGGTAATAAAGAAAGCATCTTTGAATAATCTTGAGTTGAGCATGACCACTTTTACACCTACTTGATGCCGCGGTTTGCATGCACTGAAATGTAAAATAGATAGTTCTGTAGTCTGTTGTCATTGAAATGTGTCTTGGTAGTCGTGGATAGTCCATACTTGATAAACATTCCTATGTGGGATATGAGAAACGTAATTTAAAAGATTATAGAGACAGAGTAATTGCCAACATATTAACCAACGAGGAATATTAACCTGTCTCGTGATATCATTGTTTTAATACCCTATAGACTATAAATTGTATGACGATTATATCGCATCATTTCGCATTTTCTAGTGCAAGGCTATGTGTTTTTTGTAAGTTGTAACACTGTTACTGGTTTTTAATAGATACGTGTATTAAAATATGTTAACAATAAACGACGTTTCCGGAAGCAGTCAAAGGACACTTCTTTTACTATTTGTCTTTCAAGATATTATTTTATAAAAGAAATAAAAGAATAACTTTATTGCAGCATCAAGCTCTAGTTGTGACAGCAAACAGAAAGTTGATGAAACCACTTGAGAAAGCAGACGTAGATCCAGGAGACGACCCACAGGGTGCTTCATTTATGACGTTTGTATTTCTCTCAAAACTGCTCCAAATTGTATTTATTTGGTGTATTATTTACCGCAATAATTCAAAATGGCGCAGAAAAGAAACACAAAATTCCAGAAATAGTCAAACCAGCCACCTACCGTGGTAAAGGGCGGTGCCCCGTTTGGCGTCAAACACGTGTATTTCGCATCAACGAACGAACTCACAAGCTGCCTAATAAGAGCTGCGCACCGCAATCTCGATTTTTCTTTTTGAAAATGCACAGTAACTCATGCGTGGTCACAGAACATTGATGCCAGACTAGTCTTTTATCGAACGCAACTAATTTCACTTTTTTCAACTTCCACAATGCTTTGATCTTAATTGCTAGAAACGTATCCTTCGATTTTTTCATCTTTTTCTTTTATTTTCTACTTTACTGTCATTTAGCTAGGCAACATCTGATTAGAGCAAATGAAAAAGTGGTAAACTGTAAAAATCATTTTCATTCTGATGACGAAGGGCCCCGCTCGAAACGTATCAAAACTATATATTCTTGGCATTTTACCGTCTTTTTACTTTGCTCTATCTAAAACACTGCCTACGCAGCACTATACTTTTTAACATCTATGATTATCTAGAAAGTTCTTATTCTTATTATCTACTACTACTACTCTGGACGTTTTTCTTTAATTTTTTGTCTGCCTGAATATGGAAATCCCATAGGATTTTTCTATCTTTATTTTCCATCACTCCCTCAGGGACTAGATGCTCATACCACTTGCCATTGAGCCAGAAGCTTTATTGCTCGCATAGATTGAAGAGCCTTTGCAATCTCACCATGTCAATGTTTCTATTCTTTCTGGACCAGCTTAGCGCCTTGAGGTACCAAATAATTAACAGTTTCAGTACTTCTACTGGGATTGACAGACTGTTTGAGTGTTTGTATGGTAGTTTTCACAGTACTTCTATATGGGTCAGCAGACTGTATGTATGGTAGTTCCACAGTACTTCTATATGGGTCAGCAGACTGTATGTATGGTAGTTTCCACAGTACTTCTATATGGGTCAGCAGACTGTATGTATGGTAGTTTCCACAGTACTTCTATATGGGTCAGCAGACTGTTTGTACGGTAGTTTCCACAGTACTTCTATATGGGTCAGCAGACTGTATGTATGGTAGTTTCCACAGTACTTCTATATGGGTCAGCAGACTGTTTGTACGGTAGTTTCCACAGTACTTCTATATGGGTCAACAGACTGTTTGTACGGTAGTTTCCACAGTACTTCTATATGGGTCGACAGAATGTTTGTATGGTAGTTTTCACAGTACTTCTATATGGGTCAGCAGACTGTTTGTACGGTAGTTTCCACAGTACTTCTATATGGGTCAACAGACTGTTTGTACGGTAGTTTCCACAGTACTTCTATATGGGTCGACAGAATGTTTGTATGGTAGTTTTCACAGTACTTCTATATGGGTCAGCAGACTGTTTGTACGGTAGTTTCCACAGTACTTCTATATGGGTCAACAGACTGTTTGTACGGTAGTTTCCACAGTACTTCTATATGGGTCACCAGACTGTATGTATGGTAGTTTCCACAGTACTTCTGTATGGATTGACAGATTGTATGGTAGTTTTCACAGTACTTCTATATGGGTCGGCAGAATGTTTGTATGGTAGTTTTCACAGTACTTCTGTATGGGTCAACAGACTGTATGTATGGTAGTTTTCACAGTACTTCTGTATGGATTGACAAACTGTATGGTAGTTTTCACAGTACTTCTATATGGGTCGACAGCATGTTTGTATGGTAGTTTTCACAGTACTTCTGTATGGATTGACAGACTGTATGGTAGTTTTCACAGTACTTCTATATGGGTCGACAGAATGTTTGTATGGTAGTTTTCACAGTACTTCTGTATGGATTGACAGACTGTATGGTAGTTTTCACAGTACTTCTATATGGTTTGACAGAAAACCAGAAAAACTATGAAAACCAGAAAAGGTAGTTTTCACAGTATTTGTATGAGGGTTGACAGACTGTATGACAGACTGTTTGTATGGTAGTTTCCACAGTACTTCTATATGGGTTGACAGACTGTTTGTATGGTAGTTTCCACAGTACTTCTATATGGGTTGACAGACTGTTTGTATGGTAGTTTCCACCACAGTACTTCTATATAGGTGACAGACTGTATGATGGTTTCCACAGTACTTTTATATGGGTCAACAGACTGTATGTACTAACACCGCGGAAAAACGTCTGCGCATGCGCGTGATTCAAGCACATGCACGCGTCAAATTTGTTCTCAAAGATGGCGGTTGAGGAAGTTTACTCAGTTTGTGTGTGAATTTGGGAAAGTTTAAAGCACAATTTTTTGCGATCGGAGGACAAAAAAGGTTTGCATTGATTCTAAAGAGGTAGGTTTGTATTCCAAACCTTTTAGGATATTGATATTTAATAACGATTTTCTTCAATATTATACTTTACATATTTACATATATTTACATTTTGAATTTAATAGAATCATTCATCACTTTCAATTAAAGGAAGATACTTCACAAAGGTGACTGTACACAAATTTATTGTCTGGCTTATTCGAGCCTTTATCCAAGCAAGAAGATTTTCCAGATTCTGCTTGGGTGCCATCGAAACAGTTGCTCCAGTGTGTGTTCTTTTATGTTTTACGAAATGTTTTGATACAAACTTTTTGACTATGCAAGCGTTTGCCTTGTGTTTTGTTGGATAACTTTTTTTGCGTAGCATGCATAATTTTTGCGTTGACTATATTTAAGGGTAATGATTTACTCTACAATTTAAGCGTGTGCAAATGCTTAACTCTTTGATAGTTTGCTTAACTCTTGTGTCTTAAGTTCGGTATTCGACAATTTTTCAAGAAATGTTCGCACGCCTCCCGGTCTAAAACGACAATTTTTAATTTAAATTCTGTTTCTTTTTAGATTTTAAATGTTAGAAAACTTTTTATTAATGTCCAAACTACCCGTCTAGTGTATTTTTTTGTTTGTTTCACTTACCTTGAATAATTAAAAGCCATGTTTTTGTTTACGAAGATGGGATTTAAATTCCCCGTCATTTTTTCTAGTACACGCGCATGCGCAGACGTTTTTCCGCGGTGTTGTATGTACTATTTACAGGATGAGTGAGCCGTTCTGTATCGGGGTATACAGATACAGAACGGACACGACTTCTAAAACGTCTATTAAGTTAGCGAAAAATACATCATGTTGAGAGCTGATAAACCTTCGAGGTAACGTTTAATAGGCTACGATTATTAAATTACTAATGTGAGCATGCGCTTTGATTTAGTATTAGTCCCACATTTTATATTCTAAGTGACGTGCCATAAATAGCAGCGTACCTTACTCAAGATAGTTGAATGCGAAGTGTCTGTATACTTGCTACAGAACTGATATCAGTAGTGTCTGTAAATGTGATACAGAACTGATGTTTTATTAAACAATTCTGTATCACATTTACAGACACTGATATCAGTTCTGTGCCGGGGTAAACAGACATTGATTAAACCTTAGTTTCTTTTGAATTTTCCTCATGAATTATTAATGATTTTAGAAGGTAGTTTTCACATAATTTTTATATTTTTTATATTTTTATATTTTTCTATAAGGGTTGACAGACAGACTGTTTACATGGTAGTTTGCGCAGTACCTCTATTCGGGCCAAGTCTTAATGTGAACGGACTCTTACTATGGTAGTTTCTACGGCACTTTTTTAGGGGTTTGCAGACTGTTTATATGGTGGTTTCTACCGCACTTCTACAGGTGTTGACGAACTGTTTGTGTGGTAATTTTCACATGCAGTACCCCTTTCGGGGTCAACAGACTACCTGTATATGGTAGTTTTTCCCTATTTCTGTAGACGTCAACACTCTGTTTTCTAAGTGACTGAGAGCGTCAATCCACCATCAGTTTGTGAAAACCTGGCCTTATACCAACCTCGTCCCCAGGGCCATTTGTGGGGGCTGGGCCAAGATGGCGGCCAAAAACAAAATGGCGGGAACAAATGGCCCTGGCACAGGCTGCAAAAAAATTAGTCATATTTTGACTCATTTTTGACTCGGACCCAGGCTTCACTAAGTTTATCGCGCCTAGTCAGGCTCAATTTTTTCTGAATATTTAGTTCAGCATGACTGACCCAAACTGAAAACAATCAAAACATTCATTTCCAAATACATTGTCGAATTATTAAAATAAATAGACTTTTAATAAATATCTGTAAATGCTTAGTATTTATCATTTGCTTCACCGTTGTACCAAATTCGCAAGAAACTGGATTGCCGTTGTCTGGCCGGGCCGCCTTGTTTTCGTGAGTTTTCGGTGGATTCAATTCAGCGTTTTGATAAACATTTAGGCTTCGTTTAGTCGCGACTTCTTGTTTGAAAAAAGCCTGCCTCTCAATGGCCAAATACGTAAATTCTGCCCTGTGGTGTACTTTCCTTTCGCAGCCAAAATACATTTTGACTTTGTTCACCAAGTCTTTTGTTCGCCCGATCAGAAAACACTCTAAATTGCCGTCCCATGGACTTCGTTGTATGGCAGCCAGGGCACAGAGATGACACGACCGATCATTACATATTCTTCCGACGTTTTTACGGGTGTTTCGCCAGCTTTTCATTAATTTTGAAGTTGTTTTTAACAGCCGGCAATTCTGGTATCACTTATTTAATATAATTTGAGCCCTATAAACAAATGCCCGCGAGCTAGCCTGCCGCCCGCCTTGTTTCCACCAATCAGAATACCTAAAACATCCAATGTTATCTCGACCAATCAGATGTGGTGATAGCTCAGCCTGTGCCAGGGCCATTTGTTCTTGGCCGCCATCTTGGCCGAGCCCCCACAAATGGCCCTGGGGACGAGGTTGGCCTTATACTTTTGTCCAATGAGTTTGTTGACTATAGTACTTTGGTCTTTCTGGCTGTCATTTCTTGCAATATATAGAACTTCTTTTTCTCCAGGATTTTCAGTCTTTTGTTTACAGAGTTAAAAGCATAAATTTCAGATGTTTTAAAGATACTAGAGCGCCTTGAGTTAAGTAGAGTATACTGGTATAATGCCAAAATGGTTGTATTGAAACATGTTGCCAAGCAATATTTTGTGGTTGAGTCTTGACAACGAGTGTCTCTATTGAAAAACACTTTTTGTATGTCTTTCAGTTGCTTGTTTCGCAATTCCAAACCCAAATAACGTAATTTACGCGTATACTGCCGGCTGGAGGGTCCTGGAATCAACATATATATTACCTCAGTGTGTCTATTTTTGTTGCATGGATTTTTCAATCATTTATGAGATCTTTTTGGGCTAAGTTGGAGGGGCGAACAGGGTGGAAAACTTTGACTGTGCATGGGATAAAATTTTCGGATATTGCGAATTAAATGCAAATCCGTTTGTTATGACATAACATTGGTTGGATAAATGAATATTTCGTATAATTGTACTTTTGATCTTCTCTTTATTCTTTGTTCGTATACATTTTGTGCATGTGGTACGTTTGAGCTTGGTGTAATGTAACAGACGTTCGATTCGTTGAACGTTCGTCAAGCTCAATTACTCAGAAAAGATTTCTGAACTCAATTATTAGAGCGTCTAACCGGTCATTAGAAGGTTGCAGGTTCGAACCCTCGGACTGGATCTCAGCCAATCTTTTCTGAGTAATTGAGCTTGACGAACGTCCAACAAACATCTGTTCTATTCTTTCAAGCAGCTTAAAAAATACATGCATGGGCGTCAATTAAAATACGACATTTAGGTTTGTGGCGTCTTCCAGCTTCAAGCAGAATATAAAGAATGTTAAAATTGTGCTGAATATTTCTTAATCATTTTTGTGGATTATAAGTGCTCAAAGCGGCTTGTTTAAAGAAACGGCTGATAACGAGCGAGAGCTGATCAGAACAGTTTTTCAACAGGAAACGGCTAAATTTGGTGCATATAATTAATCAGTATATAATCTCTTAGTATATTAGTTGTCGCTTCAAAAAGAAACACTCTGCGAACTTTTTCATGGCAAGAAATAATGAACATGACGTGCGAGCGCTTAACGCGTACGGAAATTTTAACCAGATTAGTCCGTGAGATACATAAGGCTACATCATAAGGTTACATCGGGGATATATGAAGAAATCGCTACGTATATATAGCACTTTCAATTTTGAAGTAACCTAATCGTATCAATCTGATTCAGGTTGTGGAACACATCTGACATTGAAATATCTTAAACAATATCTCATGCATAGATGTTAAAATCATTGCGGTATAAAATTTCGACCTATAAAAGCCCAACAGAGGTTAATAAATTGAGTAACCTTCGTGTATTCTTATCAATCTGATTCGACTAGCACAAGGAACTCTCTTCTCAATCGTATTTGTCATCTTTGTTGCGGGCAGCGGGTTTGAGTATTTTGGCTGATCATCGGATAAAGATTTCATTATAATTTGTATTCTCTTGTTGCATGCATGCATGTTGTTTTACTTTAAAAAATCAACAACTTGGTCTCTATTTGTACACTTTTTGCTAAAGTAAAGACTAAAGTGAATTTGTTTTCTTAAAAAGGCGAGGTGGTTTTAAAATATTATATTTAGTTATCAGCAATGAAAGAAATCTGAAGTCATAAATATATATAGATTGTAGAAGCGGCTCCGCTCGAAACACTAACAGTATTTCGTTACTAAAATTAAAATCTTGGCAGTTTACCATGTTTTCACTTTGGTCTATCCAAAACACTGCCTACGCAGCACTCTACTTCAGTTTATAATGACTATAGCTGCTTAATGACTTGTGTGTGGTTATAATTTTGTTGACGATGGGATTTAAATTATTCTGTTTAAATCATTTAGAGTCGGTCAGGCCAAAGGTAAAAGATAAATACTTGCAGTTTTCAATACGAGTAAATGAAAATAGAGAAACTCTTCAATTATATGCACAGTGTAATATTTTGCGATATATATCATCCACACTGACCCAACAGAATTTAATAGTACGTAATTATGGTAAAATCTTGTAGATGACTTTGGATCCCGTTCAGTGCACTAACGTTTGGCAGGCTATTATTTACAGTATGTTGTGTAAAGATTCTGATTTGTTAGCCCTATAACTGTCCGGAAGACTACATTAGAAAAACGTTTAGCAGTTCTGATTTGCTCGTCCCAAAAGTTAGAAGACTACTTTATAGGGATAATTACATGATTTACTTTGGGCTTAATTTTGTTTAGGCAGACTGCCAGTACGTATGACAACTTTAAAAGCATGCAATTATACCACTTTATACTGTATTTTCCGCATGTATAGCCTCCTCCTCCTCCGCAGGCAAGGCTGCAAGCTGCTGAAAGCTTTCTGACCATGCAGGGAAAAGAGATACCCCACAACTAAGAGAAAACTGCATGCAGAGTTGCCGGTTGCATTCTCTAAACGAAGTCGAATCCGTTGAATTGTGTAAACACTACAGGCCTGCATCGATTAGAGAAAAAAAATCTTCGTCACCTTCGCCTTAATTTACTCACGTCAATACCGTCATATCTTCTTTGATAAGTTGTTTATCATTGTGAAATAGTAGAGTATATATATCTATATATCTATATAGTAAACCCCCATCTACGGAACGTTAGTTTAGAAGGAATACTCGGAATATCCACCGTTATAAGCTTACTATATAGACTCAGAATATACACCTATCGTTTGGAAAACGAGAGATTAGGCTATTCTGGAATATTTCAGAAATTATTTTTATTCCGAAATAATTATTAATTGTGAATTATTGTATTATGCAACAAATTAATGATGACGAATGTATATTGATAAGCAACGTTCATATATAGTGGTACGTTATTCTGGCTCCCTAAAACTTGTGGATAGTCACATTAAAGTTCCTTTTGATTTTGAAGCTATGTTCAGAGAGACCATGTCTGGGGCCAGGGTCTATGCACGATAAGAAATTATTACTTATATGTCGGGTCATCTTAAAATGGAGCATTCTGATTGGCCCATTAGCGGTTGAAAACCAGCAGTTCAAACCTCTCACGGCTGTAAATTATCTATTGAACGCTTGCATGTCATGTATAAATAGCAAGTCTTTTTAGGCGTTCTTTTTAATATACTGCAATTATTCATTGCATGGCTTCTGTTTTTTATGTAATATATCCAACACGAGTCAGTGTTCTTCCTCCGATTTCTACTGAAATACAGCTATATATAGCCAAGCATGTTGGAAATACGAGGCAAACCTGAGTTTTTTTAACCAGCTTGGCTGTATTTTGACATCGGAGGACGGACACTGACGAGTGTTGGATTTTGCTTCTCAAACGAATATTTTAAGAGAAAATCGACCTCAAAGTTTGCTAAATTTGACTAATCTTCCGCCGATTTCTAAATACTGATTAAATATTGACTTTTGAATTTTCTTCATGAATTATTAATGATTTGAGAAATATGTTTTGTCTACTGGCTTTTGCGAATATGAAAGTTATTAATTAATAAATGTTAATTTTTACAAATAATAAGCTAAGGGCTGTAGTTTTAGCCAAATAATAAATCACTTAATATTGGCCCAGATAGAAAGATATGTCGTTCTCGCTTGTTAATGAACCTTGCTTTTGGCTCGGGCATACGCATGGGCATATAAGCAATATTCCTCAATAGGTGGATGGGGGGGGGGGGGGGGGGGTAGGAGCTGGGAGGACTTCACTTGTCAATTTTGAGCAACGCAGATTTTTTGGGTGAAGGGTTATAAATAAGGTGTGACTCGAAGTGCGAGTCGGCATTTTCATAACACACCTTGGTGTATGAAATTAGCTATGCATTATAGGTTATCTCAAAAATTGTTCGTATTTAAAAGTGAAAATATCCAAACTAAACAATTGGTAAAGCAGCGATAGTCACAACTTTCCAGTTTTGAAAGGTCGCACGTGCATCACGAATATACGTTTTTAGCAAAGTATATTCCTTTACCTATATTTTAATGGTCAGAGCGCAATGCTTTAATTATATCTAAACTTTTTTTGATTTTAGGTTTTCAGACTCAATAAGAAATCGTTAGTCATGCAGGCATCTGAAGGCAAACGGGAACCTTTGGGTCAAATATTGGGGGCGCTGATTTTGTTGGGAATTGTTTTGTTCATATTTATTATAATATTTCTTGATAAGAAATGGCACAGTAAAGTTCAGACAAATTCGATACCAGGCATTTGTGATCTGCCTCCGTTGTTCAGCAGCCAAATAATGCAGCGTAATGATCTTGACCGACAGTTAAGGACACGAAATATTCACCATGGGTTATCACATCAAAATCAACCTTCATTGCAGGCTAATCAATCCTCTGGGCTGGGATTTCCAGCTACTTCTTCTCGGAATTCTAACTGGATCTTATCAAGAAGACTTGATTTTTCAAACAGCAGAAATGTGGAGCTAGCTGATAGCTGAAAAAGTTTTGTGAATTCTAATTCTCATCATCAGACAATGAGTTTCAAACTCTAGACGTTCCGTTGAAATACGATAGTTGAGTAGTTTTTGAAATGCTGGTTTGGGTTGCTAGAGGAACTAGTTGATCCAACTGGACGGATATCTGATAACATAGTTTTATCAACGGTAATTAGGTACATTGAGGACTTGTACGGTTTCTCCTTATTAACCGTTTTCACTTAAGATCTTCGTTAAGGTTTGCAGGGTCATTTCGGTAAAGCGCTCTCAATTCGTCAGAATTTATGCTACAAAAACAAAATAAATATCGTTAGAAAGCTATTAATTTGTAGAATACAATGTTGTATTTGATTCTGCGATGAACACAAACCAATAATAGTTACGAATTTTTCAAGTAAAACCAGAGGGCTTCACTCGGGGCGACCACGCCCTGGGGCGACTTAAGAACAAAGCATTTTCGCAGTTCGATTCCGAGATAAATTTCCAGCAAAACGGTGTCAGCGGGTTTTTTATTTATTTATTGCCTGCATGGTTTCGATTTTATGACTTATTTTGTCCGAATGTTGGCCGAAAAACAACATTTTCAACTTTGGTCGTCAATAAAATCAGCAAAACTCGACATATCAAAAAACGCTGGCACTATTTTACTAGAAATTTATCTCGGAATTAAACTGATAAAAAAGATTTTGAACAAAATGATAAAACGCTTTTTACTTGAGTCGCCCCGAGTGAAGCCCCCTGCATGCCTCTGGGTTTAATTTAATTTTAATTTAATTTAAAAATTCACAACTATTATTGGCTTGTGTTTATCGAAAAATCAAATACAACATTGTAGGCTACAAATTAATAGCTTTCTAACGATATCTATTTTATTTCTTGCAAACTTTAGCGACCTTAAAACCCGTTTTTTTTATTTTTCTGTCCTATGCATGTCTGTGATCGAATTCATATCAAGATGTGACGCACTTTTATTACATTTATTCATATTTTATCAGTATCTGTTAACAGTATTTCACATGCAGACATCTTATTTAAACCTTGAGAAAAATGCGTTTGCGTTTTGTCCGTTCAGTAACTGCTGTATACTGCAATGTTAACCAATGTTAACCAATGTTAACCCCAGTGTTGGTCCGATTACCTATAGCCTACTCCTTAATTATTAAAACATGTGAATTTTTCTTACGGCCGGTGTAAGAGCGGTGAGTGACCTCCAGGGATGAGTAACCCCGGTTACTCCAGCCTTTAGGGATTTCCAGGGATGAATAACCCCCTAAATTTAACTAATCTAAAATAACAAAGAATAACTTACCCCAAAACCAACCCTAACCCTAATCCCAACCCTAATACAGAATTTCTAATTTTAACTCTAAATGTCACTGACAACTATGGTGAAATCACTGGCACATGACATCATTGTTATAATTTATTTATGAATGTGTTATTATTTAGACTAAGTTTTGTTAATCTATACTATACGTTATAAAAAGATTAAAGCAATTGTGAAGAAACAGTAATTTAGCCAAGAAACTGATAAAATAAATTTTATTAATTATTAAAATTTATTTCTTAGCAGTTTTAAATTTTATTATCACTTCCGTGTAAAACTGAATTCTACTAGGTTTGGATCTTCTGTGGTAAACATTCTCATGTTACTGAATTATAAGACACTCGATCGGCAACGCGACGCTCAAAGTTTTGAAAAAATTCGTGGATTAAATCAAAGCATTTAAAAATAGCGTCGATCGAACGATGTCTTTTTGAGTATCATGACTATATTTCCATGTTTACTCGATGCCGACATGCACTTAAAAGAAACTTTACTGCAGTTTTTACTCATTGAAATGTCTCTGTTGATAGCCAATTAATAGAAAAGTAGTCATTCTTTAACTAAATTATTTATATATCTTGGCGTTTCAGTGCGGTTATCAAGTAGGGTAATAAAGAAAGCATCTTTGACTAATCTTGAGTTGAACATGACCACTTTCACACCTACTTGATGCCGCGGTTTGCACTGAAATGTAAATTAGATATAGTTCTGTAGTCTGTTGTCATTGAAATGTGTCTTGGTAGTCGTGGATAGTCAATACTTGATAAACATTCCTATGTGGATATGAGAAACGTAATTTAAAAGATTATAGAGACAGAGTAATTGCCAACATATTAACAAACGAGGAACCTGTCTCGTGATATCATTGTTTTAATACCCTATAGACTATAAATTGTATGACGATTATATCGCATCACTTCGCATTTTCTAGTGCAAGGCTATGTGTTTTTTGTTACTTGTAACACTGTTACTGGTTTTTAATAGATACGTGTATTAAAATATGTTAACAATAAACGACGTTTCCGGAAGCAGTCAAACGACACTTCTTTTACTATTTGTCTTTCAAGATATTATTTTATAAAAGAAATAAAAGAATAACTTTATTGCAGCATCAAGCTCTAGTTGTGACAGCAAACAGAAAGTTGATGAAACCACTTGAGAAAGCAGACGTAGATCCAGGAGACGACCCACAGGGTGCTTCATTTATGACGTTTGTATTTCTCTCAAAACTGCTCCAAATTGTATTTATTTGGTGTATTATTTACCGCAATAATTCAAAATGGCGCAGAAAAGAAACACAAAATTCCAGAAATAGTCAAACCAGCCACCTACCGTGGTAAAGGGCGGTGCCCCGTTTGGCGTCAAACACGTGTATTTCGCATCAACGAACGAACTCACAAGCTGCCTAATAAGAGCTGCGCACCGCAATCTCGATTTTTCTTTTTGAAAATGCACAGTAACTCATGCGTGGTCACAGAACATTGATGCCAGACTAGTCTTTTATCGAACGCAACTAATTTCAACTTTTTTCAACTTCCACAATGCTTTGATCTTAATTGCTAGAAACGTATCCTTCGATTTTTTCATCTTTTTCTTTTATTTTCTATTTTACTGTCATTTAGCTAGGCAACATCTGATTAGAGCAAATGAAAAAGTGGTAAACTGTAAAAATCATTTTCATTCGGATGACGAAGGGCTCCGCTCGAAACGTATCAAAACTATATATTCTTGGCATTTTACCGTCTTTTTACTTTGCTCTATCTAAAACACTGCCTACGCAGCACTATACTTTTTAACATCTATGATTATCTAGAAAGTTCTTATTCTTATTATCTACTACTACTCTGGACGTTTTTCTTTAATTTTTTGTTTACTTGAATATGGAAATCCCATAGGATTTTTCTATCTTTATTTTCCATCACTCCCTCAGGGACTAGATGCTCATACCACTTGCCATTGAGCCAGAAGCTTTATTGCTCGCATAGAATGCAATGAAGAGCCTTTGCAATCTCACCATGTCAATGTTTCTATTCTTTCTGGACCAGCTTAGCGCCTTGAGGTACCAAATAATTAACAGTTTCAGTACTTCTACTGGGATTGACAGACTGTTTGAGTGTTTGTATAGAAGTTTTCACAGTACTTCTATGTGGGTCGACAGACTGTATGGTAGTTTTCACAGTACTTTTATATTGGTCGATAGACTGTTTGTATGGTAGTTTCCACAGTATTTCTATATGGGTCAACAGACTGTTTGTATGGTAGTTTCCACAGTAGTTTTATATGGGTCGACAGACTGTTTGTATGGTAGTTTCCACAGTATTTCTATATGGGTCAACAGACTGTACGGTAGTTTTCACGGTACTTTTATATTGGTCGATAGACTGTTTGTATGGTAGTTTCCACAGTATTTCTATATGGGTCAACAGACTGTACGGTAGTTTTCACAGTACTTTTATATTGGTCGATAGACTGTTTGTATGGTAGTTTCCACAGTATTTCTATATGGGTCAACAGACTGTTTGTATGGTAGTTTCCACAGTAGTTTTATATGGGTCGACAGACTATTTGTATGGTAGTTTCCACAGTACTTTTATATGGGTCAACAGACTGTTTGTATGGTAGTTTTCACAGTACTTTTATATGGGTCAACAGACTGTTTGTATGGTAGTTTCCACAGTATTTCTATATGGGTCAGCAGACTGTTTGTATGGTAGTTTTCACAGTGCTTCTATATGGGTCAGCAGACTGTTTGTACGGTAGTTTCCACAGTACTTCTATATGGGTCAGCAGACTGTTTGTACGGTAGTTTCCACAGTACTTCTATATGGGTCAGCAGACTGTATGTATGGTAGTTTCCACAGTACTTCTATATGGGTCAACAGACTGTTTGTATGGTAGTTTCCACAGTACTTCTGTATGGATTGACAGATTGTATGGTAGTTTTCACAGTACTTCAGTATGGGTCAACAGACTGTATGTATGGTAGTTTTCACAGTACTTCTGTATGGATTGACAGACTGTATGATAGTTTTCACAGTACTTCTATATGGGTCGACAGAATGTTTGTATGGTAGTTTTCACAGTACTTCTATATGGGTCGACAGAATGTTTGTATGGTAGTTTTCACAGTACTTCTGTATGGATTGACAGACTGTATGGTAGTTTTCACAGTACTTCTATATGGTTTGACAGAAAACCAGAAAAACCATGAAAACCAGAAAAGGTAGTTTTCACAGTATTTGTATGAGGGTTGACAGAATGTATGGTATTTTCCACAGTACTTCTATATGGGTTGACAGACTGTTTGTATGGTAGTTTCCACAGTACTTCTATATGGGTTGACAGACTGTTTGTATGGTAGTTTCCACCACAGTACTTCTATATGGGTTGACAGACTGTTTGTATGGTAGTTTCCACAGTACTTTTATATGGGTCAACAGACTGTTTGTATGGTAGTTTCCACAGTACTTTTATATGGGTCAACAGACTGTTTGTATGTACTATTTACAGGATGAGTGAGCCGTTCTGTATCGGGGTATACAGATACAGAACGGACACAACTTCTAAAACGTCTATTAAGTTAGCTAAAAATACATCACGTTGAGAGCTGATAAACCTTCGAGGTAAGGTTTAATAGGCTACGATTATTAAATTACTAATGTGAGCATGCGCTTTGATTTAGTATTAGTCCCACATTTTATATTCTAAGCGACGTGCCATAAATAGCAGCGTACCTTACTCAAGATAGTTGAATGCGAAGTGTCTGTATACTTGCTACAGAACTGATATCAGTAGTGTCTGTAAATGTGATACAGAACTGATGTTTTATTAAACAATTCCGTATCACATTTACAGACACTGATATCAGTTCTGTGCCGGGGTAACAGACATTGATTAAACCTTAATTTCTTTTGAATTTTCCTCATGAATTATTAATGAGTTTTAGAAGGTAGTTTTCACTGTACTTCTATAAGGGTTGACAGACAGACTGTTTACATGGTAGTTTGCGCAGTACCTCTATTCGGGCCAAGTCTTAATGTGAACAGACTTTTACTATGGTAGTTTCTACGGCACTTTTTTAGGGGTCTGCAGACTGTTTATATGGTGATTTCTACCGCACTTCTACAGGTGTTGACGAACTGTTTGTGTGGTAATTTTCACAGTACCCCTTTTGGGGTCAACAGCTAGACTACCTGTATATGGTAGTTTTTCCCTATTTCTGTAGACGTCAACACTCTGTTTTCTAAGTGACTGAGAGCGTCAATCCACCATCAGTTTGTGAAAACCTGGCCTTATACCAACCTCGTCCCCAGGGCCATTTGTGGGGGCTGGGCCAAGATGGCGGCCAAAAACAAAATGGCGGGAACAAATGGCCCTGGCACAGGCTGTAAAAAAATTAGTCATATTTTGACTCATTTTTTGACTCGGACCCAGTCTTCACTAAGTTTATCGCGCCTAGTCAGGCTCAATTTTTTCTGAATATTTAGTTCAGCATGACTGACCCAAACTGAAAACAATTAAAAATTTCATTTCCAAATACATTGTCGAATTATTAAAATAAATAGACTTTTAATAAATATCTGTAAATGCTTAGTATTTACCAAATTCGCAAGAAACTGGATTGCCGTTGTCTGGCCGGGCCGCCTTGTTTTCGTGAGTTTTCGGTGGATTGAATTCAGCGTTTTGATAAACATTTAGGCTTCGTTTAGTCGCGAATTCTTGTTTGAAAAAAGCCTGCCTCTCAATGGCCAAACACGTAAATTCTGCCCTGTGGTGTACTTTCCTTTCGCAGCCAAAATACATTTTGACTTTGTTCACCAAGTCTTTTGTTCGCCCGATCAGAAAACACTCTAAATGGCCGTCCCATGGACTTCGTTGTGTGGCAGCCAGGGCACAGAGATGACACGACCCATCATTACATATTCTTCCGACGTTTTTACGGGTGTTTCGCCAGCTTTTCATTAATTTTGAAGTTGTTTTTAACAGCCGGCAATTCTGGTATCACTTATTTAATATAATTTGAGCCCTATAAACAAATGCCCGCGAGCTAGCCTGCCGCCCGCCTTGTTTCCACCAATCAGAATACCTAAAACATCCAATGTTATCTCGACCAATCAGATGTGGTGATAACTCAGCCTGTGCCAGGGCCATTTGTTCTTGGCCGCCATCTTGGCCGAGCCCCCACAAATGGCCCTGGGGACGAGGTTGGCCTTATACTTTTGTCCAATGAGTTTGTTGACTATAGTACTTTGGTCTTTCTGGCTGTCATTTCTTGCAATATATAGAACTTCTTTTTCTCCAGGATTTTCAGTCTTTTGTTTACAGAGTTAAAAGCATAAATTTCAGATGTTTTAAAGATACTAGAGCGCCTTGAGTTAAGTAGAGTATACTGGTATAATGCCAAAATGGTTGTATTGAAACATGTCGCCAAGCAATATTTTGTGGTTGAGTCTTGACAACGAGTGTCTCTATTGAAAAACACTTTTTGTATGTCTTTCAGTTGCTTGTTTCGCAATTCCAAACCCAAATAACGTAATTTACGCGTATACTGCCGGCTGGATGGTCCTGGAATCAACATATATATTACCTCGGTGTGTCTATTTTTGTTGCATGGATTTTTCAATCATTTATGAGATCTTTTTGGGCTAAGTTGGAGGGGCGAACAGGGTGGAAAACTTTGACTGTGCATGGGATAAAATTTTCGGATATTGTGAATTAAATGCAAATCCGTTTGTTATGACATAACATTGGTTGGATAAATGAATATTTTGTATAATTGTACTTTTTATCTTCTCTTTATTCTTTGTTCGTATACATTTTGTGCATGTGGTACGTTTGCGAGCTTGGTGTAATGTAACAGACGTTCGTTGAACGTTCGTCAAGCTCAATTACTCAGAAAAGATTTCTGAACTCAATTGTTAGAGCGTCTAACCGGTCATTAGAAGGTTGCAGGTTCGAACCCTCGGACTGGATCTCAGCCAATCTTTTCTGAGTAATTGAGCTTGACGAACGTCCAACAAACATCTGTTCTATTCTTTCAAGCAGCTTAAAAAATACATGCATGGGCGTCAATTAAAATACGACATTCAGGTTTGTGGCGTCTTTCAGCTTCAAGCAGAATATAAAGAATGTTAAAATTGGGCTGAATATTTCTTAATCATTTTTGTGGATTATAAGTGCTCAAAGCGGCTTGTTTAAAGAAACGGCTGATAACGAGCGAGAGCTGATCAGAACAGTTTTTCAACAGGAAACGGCTAAATTTGGTGCATATAATTAATCAGTATATAATCTCTTAGTATATTAGTTGTCGCTTCAAAAAGAAACACTCTGCGAACTTTTTCATGGCAAGAAATCATGAACATGACGTGCGAGCGCTTAACGCGTACGGAAATTTTAACCAGATTAGTCCGTGAGATACATAAGGCTACATCATAAGGTTACATCGGGGATATATGAAGAAATCGCTACGTATATATAGCACCTTCAATTTTGAAGTAACCTAATCGTATCAATCTGATTCAGGTTGTGGAACACATCTGACATTGAAATATCTTAAACAATATCTCATGCATAGATGTTAAAATCATTGCGGTATAAAATTTCGACCTATAAAAGCCCAACAGAGGTTAATAAATTGAGTAACCTTCGTGTATTCTTATCAATCTGATTCGACTAGCACAAGGAACTCTCTTCTCAATCGTATTTTTCATCTTTGTTGCGGGCAGCGGGTTTGAGTATTTTGGCTGATCATCGGATAAAGATTTCATTATAATTTGTATTCTCTTGTTGCATGCATGCATGTTGTTTTACTTTAAAAAATCAATAACTTGGTCTCTTATTTGTACACTTCTTGCTAAAGTAAAGACTAAAGTGAATTTGTTTTCTTATAAAGGCGAGGTGGTTTTAAAATATTATATTTAGTTATCAGCAATGAAAGAAATCTGAAGTCCTAAATATATATAGATTGTAGAAGCGGCTCCGCTCGAAACACTAACAGTATTTCGTTGGCAGTTTACCATGTTTTCACTTTGGTCTATCCAAAACACTGCCTACACAGCACTCTACTTCAGTTTATAATGACTATAGCTGCTTAATGACTTGTGTGTGGTTATAATTTTGTTGACGATGGGATTTAAATTATTCTGTTTAAATGATTTAGAGTCGGTCAGGCCAAAGGTAAAAGATAAATACTTGCAGTTTTCAATACGAGTAAATGAAAATAGAGAAACTCTTCAATTATATGCACAGTGTAATATTTTGCGATATATATCATCCACACTGACCCAACAGAATTTAATAGTACGTAATTATGGTAAAATCTTGTAGATGACTTTGGACCCGTTCAGTGCACTAACGTTTGGCAGGCTATTATTTACAATATGTTGTGTAAAGATTCTGATTTGTTAGCCCTATAACTGTCCGGAAGACTACATTAGAAAAACGTTTAGCAGTTCTGATTTGCTCGTCCCAAAAGTTAGAAGACTACTTTATAGGGATAATTACATGATTTACTTTGGGCTTAATTTTGTTTAGGCAGACTGCCAGTACGTATGACAACTTTAAAAGCATGCAATTATACCACTTTATACTGTATTTTCCGCATGTATAGCCTCCTCCTCCTCCGCAGGCAAGGCTGCAAGCTGCTGAAAGCTTTCTGACCATGCAGGGAAAAGAGATACCCCACAACTAAGAAAACTGCATGCAGAGTTGCCGGTTGCATTCTCTAAACGAAGTCGAATCCGTTGAATTGTGTAAACACTACAGGCCTGCATCGATTAGAAAAAAAAAATCTTCGTCACCTTCGCCTTAATTTACTCACGTCAATACCGTCATATCTTCTTTGATAAGTTGTTTATCATTGTGAAATAGTAGAGTATATATATATATATATATCTATATATAAACCCCCCTCTACGGAACGTTAGTTTAGAAGGAATACTCGGAATATCCACCGTTATAAGCTTACTATATAGACTCAGAATATACACCTATCGTTTGGAAAACGAGAGATTAGGCTATTCTGGAATATTTCAGAAATTATTTTTATTCCGAAATAATTATTAATTGTGAATTATTGTATTATGCAACAAATTAATGATGACGAATGTATATTGATAAGCAACGTTCATATATAGTGGTACGTTATTCTGGCTCCCTAAAACTTGTGGATAGTCACATTAAAGTTCCTTTTGATTTTGAAGCTATGTTCAGAGAGACAATGTCTGGGGCCAGGGTCTATGCACGATAAGAAATTATTACTTATATGTCGGGTCATCTTAAAATGGAGCATTCTGATTGGCCCATTAGCGGTTGAAAACCAGCAGTTCAAACCTCTCACGGCTGTAAATTATCTATTGAACGCTTGCATGTCATGTATAAATAGCAAGTCTTTTTAGGCGTTCTTTTTAATATACTGCAATTATTCATTGCATGGCTTCTGTGTTTTATGTAATATATCCAACACGAGTCAGTGTTCTTCCTCCGATTTCTACTGAAATACAGCTATATATAGCCAAGCATGTTGGAAATACGAGGCAAACCTGAGTTTTTTTAACCAGCTTGGCTGTATTTTGACATCGGAGGACGCACACTGACGAGTGTTGGATTTTGCTTCTCAAACGAATATTTTAAGAGAAAATCGACCTCAAAGTTTGCTAAATTTGACTAATCTTCCGCCGATTTCTAAATACTGATTAAATATTGACTTTTGAATTTTCCTCATGAATTATTAATGATTTGAGAAATATGTTTTGTCTACTGGCTTTTGCGAATATGAAAGTTATTAATTAATAAATGTTAATTTTTACAAATAATAAGCTAAGGGCTGTAGTTTTAGCCAAATAATAAATCACTTAATATTGGCCCAGATAGAAAGATATGTTGTTCTCGCTTGTTAATGAACCTTGCTTTTGGCTCGGGCATACGCATGGGCATATAAGCAATATTCCTCAATAGGTGGATGGGGGGGGGGGGGGGTAGGAGCTGGGAGGACTTCACTTGTCAATTTTGAGCAACGCAGATTTTTTGGGTGAAGGGTTATAAATAAGGTGTGACTCGAAGTGCGAGTCGGCATTTTCATAACACACCTTGGTGTATGAAATTAGCTATGCATTATAGGTTATCTCAAAAATTGTTCGTATTTAAAAGTGAAAATATCCAAACTAAACAATTGGTAAAGCAGCGATAGTCACAACTTTCCAGTTTTGAAAGGTCGCACGTGCATCACGAATATACGTTTTTAGCAAAGTATATTCCTTTACCTATATTTTAATGGTCAGAGCGCAATGCTTTAATTATATCTAAACTTTTTTTGGTTTTAGGTTTTCAGACTCAATAAGAAATCGTTAGTCATGCAGGCATCTGAAGGCAAACGGGAACCTTTGGGTCAAATATTGGGGGCGCTGATTTTGTTGGGAATTGTTTTGTTCATATTTATTATAATATTTCTTGATAAGAAATGGCACAGTAAAGTTCAGACAAATTCGATACCAGGCATTTGTGATCTGCCTCCGTTGTTCAGCAGCCAAATAATGCAGCGTAATGATCTTGACCGACAGTTAAGGACACGAAATATTCACCATGGGTTATCACATCAAAATCAACCTTCATTGCAGGCTAATCAATCCTCTGGGCTGGGATTTCCAGCTACTTCTTCTCGGAATTCTAACTGGATCTTATCAAGAAGACTTGATTTTTCAAACAGCAGAAATGTAGAGCTAGCTGATAGCTGAAAAAGTTTTGTGAATTCTAATTCTCATCATCAGACAATGAGTTTCAAACTCTAGACGTTCCGTTGAAATACGATAGTTGAGTAGTTTTTGAAATGCTGGTTTGGGTCGCTAGAGGAACTAGTTGATCCAACTGGACGGATATCTGATAACACAGTTTTATCAACGGTAACTAGGTACATTGAGGACTTGTACGGTTTCTCCTTATTAACCGTTTTCACTTAAGATCTTCGTTAAGGTTTGCAAGCTCATTTCGGTAAAGCGCTCTCAATTCGTCAGAATTTATGCTACAAAAACAAAATAAATATCGTTAGAAAGCTATTAATTTGTAGAATACAATGTTGTATTTGATTCTGCGATGAACACAAACCAATAATAGTTGAGAATTTTTCAAGTAAAACCAGAGGGCTTCACTCGGGGCGACCACGCCCTGGGGCGACTTAAGAACAAAGCATTTTCGGAGTTCGATTCCGAGATAAATTTCCAGCAAAACGGTGTCAGCGGGTTATTTATTTATTTATTTATTTATTGCCTGCATGGTTTCGATTTTATGACTTATTTTGTCCGAATGTTGGCCGAAAAACAACATTTTCAACTTTGGTCGTCAATAAAATCAGCCAAACTCGACATATCAAAAAACGCTGGCACGTTTTTGCTAGAAATTTATCTCGGAATTAAACTGAAAAAAAAGATTTTGAACAAAATGATAAAACGCTTTTTACTTGAGTCGCCCCGAGTGAAGCCCTCTGCCTCTGGTTTTAATTTAATTTTAATTTAATTTAAAAATTCACAACTATTATTGGCTTGTGTTTATCGAAAAATCAAATACAACATTGTAGGCTACAAGTTAATATAGCTATCTAACGATATCTATTTTATTTCTTGCAAACTTTAGCGACCTTAAAACCCGTTTTTTTAATTTTTCTGTCCTATGCATGTCTGTGATCGAATTCATATCAACATGCGACGCACTTTTATTACATTTATTCATATTTTATCAGTATCTGTTAACAGTGTTTCACATGCAGACATCTTATTTAAACCTTGAGAAAAATGCGTTTGCGTTTTGTCCGTTCAGTAACTTCTGTATCGGCTGCAATGTTAACCCCAGTGTTGGTCCGATTGCCTATAGCCTACTCCTTAATTATTAAAACATGTGAATTTTTCTTACGGCCGGTGTAAGAGCGGTGAGTGACCTCCAGGGATGAGTAACCCCGGTCACTCCAGCCTTTAGGGATTTCCATGGATGAATAACCCCCTAAATTTAACTAATCCAAAATAACAAAGAATAACTTACCCCAAAACCAACCCTAACCCTAATCCAACCCTAATCCCAACCCTAATACAGAATTTCTAATTTTAACTCTAAATGTCACTGACAACTATGGTGAAATCACTGGCACATCATATCATTGTTATAATATATTTATGAATGTGATGTTGTTTAGACTAAGTTTTGTTAATCTATATTATACGCTATAAAAAGATTAAAGCAATTGTGAAGAAACAGTAATTTAGCCAAGAAACCGATAAAAGAAATTTTATTAATTATTAAAATTTATTTCTTAGCAGTTTTAAATTTTATTATCACTTCCGTGTAAACTGAATTCTACTAGGTTTGGATCTTCTGTGGAAAACATTCTCATGTTACTGAATTATAAGACAATCGATGGGCAACGACGCTCAAAGTTTTGAAAAAATTCGTGGATTAAATCAAAAATCAAGTTTCTTCGTTATCGGCACTGAAGAAAAACAACAAAATTTAATAGATTTACAGCTCAGTAATAAAAACAAAGGCATGCAAGAAATTAAAGTCTCGAACCTTATTGAGTACTTCTTGTGTCATTACATACGTTAAAAATTTTTTAAGTGACTCAGCTCTTTTTATCTGTTTTCAATCTACGAAAGCTTATCAATTTTAGTGGCCATCTTAGGTAGTGGTCACGTCATCATACAGCTGCATTGGCAAGTAAAATTTGGCCCCATGTTCTATCTAGTTACATTGAGATCAGTGGGTAGTGCATGTTTACGAAGGAGTCAACTGAACTGTATATGTTGTACCTTGCTCTAGACCATAGTCAATCGAGATATGGTCTGGAAACTCGGCAAACTTCAAAGCGCCTATAATGAGCTAGGATTTTATGTTGAACCGTACCTTACACCGTGCACATCCTTTGTTTTAGGTTTATTAATATTTAAATAGCACGGTTGAGTGATTGAACTGAAACGTTGCTAGTGGACAATTCGTTCATTATACTAAAATACAATGTGTTCAGTGACCGTGCACCGTGCACAAAAATGCATAAAGGCGAACAAAAAGATAGACCAAAGACTTTAGCTGAGTTTCCAGACCATATCTCGATTGACTATGTCTAGACAAATCGACTGTCGCTTACCGTAACAAAAAGTAATGGGTGCAATGTAAAATGTTGGGCCGGTTTTTCAGATAAATATGACGTTGGCTATATTTAACAGTTATATACCATGAGCTCGAGTTGTAGCCTATATGAGCTCATAGCCAACGAGGCGCTACGCCGAGTTGGCTATTAGTTCGTATACAACGAGAGCGAATGGTATAACTGTTTCCGTATATAGCCAAGCACTGTACAAGAGACAAAATTACAGCGAAATGTTTGAAACAACAATCTTCCGGCATAGGTAACTAATACTTCCGCCATGCGTAATGATGCATTCCATGGAGTTTCTCGCTGAGCTGTTTGGTAAACAGCTTCGAAATATTGTATAAATGTTGCTCGAGAGGCAAAAAATGTGTTAAGCAGATCAGCAAAAAAGATTAAAAGGTACCTTTATGAAGTCAAAAGGTGGGTCAGTTGTTTATATTAGCGTTGCTGTCGTGAAAAAGGTTTTGATTTCATGCAAAAAATGAAACTGAAACACCTTCGGCAGTAAAACTAAATTACTTAGTTGGTTGTTTTTGAAAAAGAACATGCTTTTTACTACTCCAAATGCTTATCTAAATAAAAAAGTCTCTTTACTGGTAATCTCCTACGAAATGTGTGTTGTAAGCTTGATGTTAACCGTGAGTTTCTTTGTTTGGCAACAAATTAATACCAACCCGTTAATTTAGTCGGGTTTTTGAAGTAAAAAGACGTAATTTTTATGTGAATTTTACCATTTAGCATGCTAAATTGTGTATTTGTTAATGTATTTTTACACGATGTTGTTTTTTTATACATTGGTTTGAGGGTGTTGGTGTTTTTCTGTATAAAAATCCGTCAATTTCAACTCTTTTCGGCAGTTTAAAAAAAACATGCCGCCATCTTGTTTTTCCTCTACTAGCAGGATATGAGCTGATAGCCTGGTAGTAGGGAACCAATCAGATTACGCAAAAGCTCATATCCGATAGCATGTTATATATATATATATAATAAATATATATATACCATGAGCTCGAGTCGTATAAGAGCTCATAGCCAATGCATGAGGCGCGAAACGCTGACTGTTGGCTATTAGTTCGTATACGACGAGAGCGAATGGTATAATTGTTTTATTATATAGCCAGGCATTGTACAAAAAAACAAAATTACACGACTCTGTTTATTTGTTGGCAGCGAAGCGTTTGAAAACAACAAACTTCCGGCGCAGGCAGCTTATATACTTCCGACATATAATTTCTCGCCGAACTGTTCGGTAAACAGCTTCAAAATGTTGCCCTAGAGCCAAAAAATGTGTTATATAAGATCAACAATAAGATCAAAAGATAGCTCTATATGAAATCAAAAGGTTAGTCAGTTGTTTATATTAACATTGTTGCTTTAGAAAAGATTTTGATTTCATGCAATCATGAAAGAAACACTCTAGCAAAACTAAATTACTACAATCCTGGACAAAAGTGCTTGCAAAATCGGCAAAGTGGCCCAACAATTTTGTCCAGGATTGTCTGAAAATGACGAGTTTATGATTTTTCAATAAAACACAGCTTTTTAACTTTGTAACATTGCAAAATATATACAGTTTAATAAAAGAGCCCCCATCTCTGCTCCTCCTTACCCCCTCAATGGGGAAGGGAACTGTGCTGGAGCAGAGTCTCTGCAGAGTTCCCACCCGCACCGGTACCACCCGCACGAGAGCTCTATTTAATTTGCATATTCACCAAACCTTCTATATCCCACAAACAATTTGTTGTTCATGCATGTGGGAGCGTATTTATGTCATTTTCGAGCAAACTGCGCAGAATCGCCGCCCCCAAATTGTTTTTTTCTTTCAGACAATCCTGGACAAAAGTGCTTGGGACACTATGCGAAAATCGGCAAAATCGGCAAAGTGGCCCAACAATTTTGTCCAGGATTGTAGTTGCTTGTTTTCGGGCTTCAAAATTGAAAAATAATATGCTTTTTACTGCTCGAAATGCTTATCTACATCAAAAAAGTCTCTTTATTAGTGATTTCCTATAAAATATGTGTCGTATAAGCTTGATTTTAACCGTGGTTTTCTTGTTTGGCAATAAATTATTATCAATCTGTTAAGTCGCTATTAATTCAGTCGTAGTTTTTAGGTAATTTTTACCACTTAACTTGCTAAATTGTGTATTTATTAATGTCCTGTTATAGACTGTGAGATATTTATATACAACCATTTGTGGTTTTCGCTGTATTTCTTTCTAAAACCCCCGGCAATTTCAACGTTTCTACTGTCGGCATAAAGAAAACACGCCGCCATGTTGTTTTTCTCTACTGCATATATATGAAGTAATATCCTAGTAGTAGAACAACCAATCAGATTGCAGGATAGCTCATATATTACTAGTAGCTATATAATAAATATATAAGTGATATTGGGCATTTCACTCGATTACATAGCATGTTCTAAGGATTTTGGGTGAAGGAAAATTCGAGTGTAGAATATATACATTTTAAGACCAAACCGGGACCAGTTGCGAAAAATGCAACTACATAGGCCTTCACGCCCTCCGTGGCTCAGTGGTCAGAGCATTGCTAGAATCGCAAGGTCGTGGGTTCAATTCCTGCCGGAAGGCCTGTGTAGTTGCATTTTTCGCAACTGGTCCCGGTTTGGTCTTAAAATGTATATATTCTACACTCGAGTTTTCCTTCACCCAAAATCCTTAGAACATAATAAATATATATATATATAATATATACGCTACTCTTTTTAAGTAATTGCGTTCCGAAAAACAAGCCAAAGTATATAGCGTTCATGACCATGCAGACATTGTGTTACTCTGTGTTAGTCGTAGAAATTGCTCGATATAGTAATTTTTTGTTGTATATATAGGAAATATGAGACTTTGTTTAACATGCTCAATTCTGTCAGGCGAAATAATACAAAATTAGTTAATTGATTTCATTTCCTGATCATGTGTATGTGTTTATTTTTTGAAATAAGAGAGAGAAAAACATAGCCTGCGTGCAGACGCTGCCTTACTTAACGTCTGCACATTAGGCTAAAAAAGAAACGAAGATATGATCAGGTGACCAGGCATTAATATGCCCGTGTTGTTACGTTTTTCTTTTCATTTCATTTTTTCTTGTGACTACACTATCACCCAAAGTCTCTTTGACTTGCCGGAAATAGCTTGTCTAGTTTCTGTGTCCACTCCTGAGGATCTCTATATTGACTCATAATGAGCACGAAATCTCTTACTTGCATGCGGATAAAATTGTTTTGCTCTTTATTCTTTGTCACTTGACTGCCTGAACGTGTTGAGAGTGACACTTTGCCATTTTGCCTGATAATGGATGAACTTTGATTAACATTATGTGCGTGTGTTTTTTTTATGAAATATACCGAAATATTGTTTCAATAATATTGTTTCAATAATATTATTCTGATTCTGGGATTTATTTGAGTTTTTTTCTCTTTTCAGACATATTTTGTCATTGCCCTTCCATTTCAGTATCAGTTAACTAGTATAATACAATAGTATATTTAAGCGGCACATCTGGATCAATTGCAACGAGTGTGTTAATTTAAGTGATGTAACATGAGTGTTGAAATATAACTAAGAAAAGCGGTATGATACGAATATCTTGCAAAAATTAACATAACAAAAAGGCAGTAATGCGATGATGAAGGGCTTGCATGTTCATGCCGATTTGTTATATAGATGCAAGCTTATTTACTCTAGTCGGGCAGATCTAATGAAAGGATATTTCCATAAAGTTATTAAAATAGAACTAGAAATTGTGAAGGAATGTGAAGGTATCGTGTTTATAGAATATATAGATCTGCTTTATTTACATAATTTCTAATTGGTCTATTCCTGTGGAACTATATGTGCATCACGCGACAATACCCTCACTGTGTTTCTCAAACTCGTTTTAACGAGTGTTTTTTTTTAAAACAGTATTAAAATAATTCATGAGAATATACAATGGGTCAGTTACCTCGACGTTGAGGCTATACTTGTGGAAATAAACTTTGATAAATTAGAACATTGCCTCAAATTTCTGTTGATGAATACTGTAATACTAAATACTTCGCTGAAGAAGTTATACCATACATTCAATCAAAAACCGTTTATTATCTGATATGAAAACACCTTGAAGTGCATGTGTTGAAAAGAAAACTAGGTATATGAAACATGGTGACCAGAAAGATCTTAAATGTTATAAATATATATACTCTGTAAAATCAGAAATGGAGACCAACAACTTCTGAACGTACTATGTAGAATCCTTTAATTTAAACGTTTCGATATAAGTACCTTCTTTATAGTACAGTATGTATATTGTGTGTGTTTCTGTTTCTGTAGGAACTGTACAATGTTTTTTCTCCAGCAATTAATATTTACATGTTTAATTCAAATATATATATATATTAACTAAAGATATTTTTAACAAATAAATATTCTCCTCTTGTGTTAGAATTAATTGTTTGTTACAGTCAGTTTCCCAGGAACTTTCTTTTCCATTTTTTCATCACTTTCATGAATTTGCGACTTTTAACTTTAGCGTGTCGTGAGCTAGTCTTTTTCTTGGCACATATATCTAGACATATGTCTGCTGCTAGTACACAATCGTTGCAGCCACTCATGCTGGTGCATGCTGACATGCATGCTCTTCGTATATCTGCACAGAGCTGTGAACAATGAACGTTGCCTGACGTTTCAGTTACAAAGCAAAGAGCAACCAAAAAGAGCATCGGTAGGCAAATGTGTAGAGACTTCATTCTTGTTTCTATAATGGAAAATAAGCAAATAATGAATTTATGTTGTCAGGCTTGTGGGATGTCTTTATTAAATGATTGATTAAGCAATCAGCATATTTGGCACTCCCACCCACTTCCATTTTTCAACTATACCGAGAGACAAAAGCAAGGAAATATTTTAGACATAATGTCGACACACGCCAAATCAGTTACTTTCGTAACCCACGCTGTATGTAAGAGAAGTAAACTGATAGCCATCACCTGCCTGCATAAGTCATACTGATACGGATTGTCATAAATAACATTTAACTCGTTTTGGGTAATACAATATATATAAGATTTTAAAACATAAGTTTTATATATGCCAAGTACAATATTCGATAAAACGGCTATGAAAACTGCCAATTTATGTAATAAAACTGGAGGCAAGTTGAAACATTTAGAATTTTATTGGCTCGTCGCAAATTGCTTGAAGAAACATGTTGAAAACAATTTGTGGCGTAGGTGATATAAAAGCGATTTAACAGATATAGAACACATCACTTGGACTTTTGAGAAAGTTAGCTAAACAATTACACAGTGAAGCTTTGGCAATATTGTACCAGGCCTTACAAGAACACGATGGGGTCATTATTAAAACATATAGTCATTAAAAGTATATATTTCAACTTACCAAAGAGTATAACGTTTGTCTTGAACTTTCTAATGGGAGCCCTTGACAGTGTTTTAACGTTAGGCGCACGAGTGTTTCCCGGTGAATGCCTTGCTAAACACTAAATAATGGCCCTTTTATGTTATCACTATGGCTGAAAATAACAACATCCGGTAAGTGCACGCTGGGAGCTTTGGCACCCACGCAGCATACATCGAACAATGTAGAACTTTCAATTTATTGCCGTACCCTGTCTTGGTGTCAGTCAAAAGAACATAACTGAATCCTCTTTTACAACAATCTTCCAATATAGCATGTATTGCTGATTCAGTGCTGCTCACAATACCGCCCAATAAGTGCAATATAGCCTCGTGACAACAAAACATTTCAATTTGAAAGTTTAGGTTCACTTTATATATTGATGCCTTAATTATTGAAAATGTCGTGCCAGCATTGCTGGGCAACTTCGATTTATAAGTTACACATATTTAAACTTATTGGCAAGTATATTAAACATATAAATTTTGGTAACATGCAATCCAAAATAGACACACGGTTCTCGGAGTGCTATTTCTTCATGGCATGCACTGGTTCATGGAAAGTTATTTATGCACCTGCGTCAGTCCATAAATTACAGCATGTGTTTATATGCAATTCATCTACTTTTCCTCTCTGATTTTTCAAACTAAAGTTTGAACTGAAATTACCTGGACTCGGGAAAAAAATGAAAATGATTTAGACCATATATATAAACTTAAACATGCATTCCGCTAGTTTCAACCATGCACACACTATATAAAAGTGGTTGGGTTATTTTAATCTCCTAATTATTAATATGTCGCTAACTTTTCTGTGGCCCTGAAAAACCTTGTTAACTATATTAGTAGGCTTTGATAAAGAACATATTATTCTGCGAGAATTTATTTAGTTAAAGTGATCATGTCCAAAACTCAAGAGTTTAATTAACGATGGTTTCAAAATTATGTTCTTTCAGTTTGCAGTTGAAAGAACCTTGAACGCTCTGATATTTTCCCAGTCATCATTATAAACGTAATTATACAACCTAACTTTTTAATTAACCCTTATGATCAAGGTACCGAAAAAGGCCAACGCATTACAACAAGACAAGTGTTTTGAAACGAATTGTTTCACATTAATAAAAGTTATTATGATTGCTATCGTTTATTAGAAGCCAGCTATCAATTCCGACATTGTTACATTGCATCAATGTCCGGATATCGTATAGTGTAGGAGAATACATCCGTTAAGAAATACTTCATCAGCTCTGTAATTGCTCACAATGGCTTGTAGATCTTGAAGAAAGCCGCGGCTATATAGCTTGGTAAACTATGAGCACTCAACAGTCGGTGTTTTAAAAAGGTTTGTTTTTCCCATGCACTCAGTACTTGAAGTTGAAGCCTTCTTGTAAAGCACTCACAATTTATGTAAAAAGTGTTTACTATGAATCAAAGAAACCGTGATTTGTTAAAAATATCACAAAGTTAATATCCTACGATTAGTTTAGGAACTCTATTTTTATCGGCAATATATTGATAATTGAAACTGCTGGCATCATGTGCTCATGCAGCTTCGCCATAAGCAACGTAATTTTTTAAAAGTAAGTTTCAGTGGGTAATTAGCTATATGTAAAATCACGACAAAGTTTCTTTAAGACAGTTAAAAGAACTAAAATATGAAAACGTCCTCAAAAGTACCTGTCATGCCTGGAACACTAGACGTTTTTTCATTAATTATACACTAAGCTGTCCACAGAAATGTGAAAAATTTCTTTTTAAAAACACTATTTAGCTTGCGGTATATCCGGGGCGTATAATTGCTCAGTGATACACGTGTAATTGGTTATTTCTTTTGTAACTTCTCTTAATTCTTTTTGTCATTAATTTTGTGTATATATCTGGAATTCAGTCCCACCTATCAACCTCTTTCAATTCACAATGCAGGTGTAATTAATGATTTCGGTTCTTTAGAATTCTTTTGACAAGTACGAATACTCTGTGTGTTTTACGGCGGTATTGCAGTAACGCACATTCAAGTTCGAGTTTAACGTCGTGGTTAAGATGGCAAGGCAATAATTTTTTTTTTCATTTTCAATGAATGACCGTTCAGCCATTGGTCATTCAGTATCTTTAAAACAGTCTCGTGGCCATACAATTCAAGTAAAAAAGGCTTAAGTTATAGATTAACTAGGTCACCTATAAACTAAAGGCTAAACTATAACCCCCCAACGCAAACCCTATAGATATACTCTGCTTAGCCATTATATAACCGCGGGTGTTTATCGCCTTTACTGAGATTACACACCAACCTGACTATACTAGCGTGTTTACCGCCTTGCTAAGTATAGCTCGTACGCAATAACCTGACACATGGACCCACTAGCGTGCATATTTACCGACTATAGACAAATTTATACGCTAACTAGGCCGACTATAGCGTTTATTTAACTTAATATCAGTTTAACTCGATTACATTTGCACGCATTTACATGTTAATTTATAAAATAGTTGCTATCAGCCAAAATAAATTCACATCTAAGTGGTGATTTATTGCATATAGAAAAATAAAAACGGAAAAGCGAAAGAAATATTCTTTAATTCAAATACGTTGTTTTTCTTATTTTGCTATTCATCAATTTTACTTTCTCATAAATAAGCACCTCATGCAGTTCTCGGTCTTAGCCAAGATATTTCTATTTACCAGTATTAATATATAACTTAGCCAATTAACCACATGCATTCGGTTATTGCGACGTGTAACGTTCTTTCAGTATATATATTTGCAGTTATAATTAGTATATACAGACAAGATTATTATTTGATTTCTGCCAGTTATCATCAAATCATCTAATGCTTTTACTTTAGATTTCATTTTAACAATGCTTGCCCGCTGTGGCATCAATATCATCTGAGAGTTTCGGTAAAGATATTCTGGTGGATTTTCTAAAGTTATAGTGATTAAAACATATTTCACATTTGTAGAACACTGGAAATGCCTGGAATAATCATTTTCATTAAAGCTTAAAGGAAGCGCTTTGTCTGTGAAACTATTATACAGCTGTGTGGTAAACTGCATGGAGCTAATAATAATGCCAATGCCAATGGCAATGTTGTTTTTTTCATATTCAAAATACTTAGATTGCATGTGGCATATCTAATCTACATGAAGTCTAAGCATGCATATATAAGTTATCGATGACATGCAATATCCAAGTAATTTTTTGTACAGAACATGCAAGGTTTTTCACAGATTTTTATGTCTGTTACATTTTTGGCCGAGGCATATTATATGCATGCACCTTTTTTGAAATCCATGGCCATGGGGTCTATAACTTTTAATATAAAGAGTTGAGAGATGTTTTGCTGCAAAGGAAGTTCGGCTATTTTAAACCCCTGAACCTCGAATTCCGTAACGCCAGACGATTTTACTCGAAGGCCTCCAGGGTTAATGTAGATAATAAATGTCCGTATTGTCGTAACTTGATCACATTTCTTGTATGCTACTGATGTAACATTAATATTTCTCGACAGTCATTTGTTCCAATATATATGTTCAGTTGGAACAAACCGAATTATATTCACAATCCATAATAATAACTCAATATACTCAACAAGAGTACAACTCAACAAGAGTATAATTTACTCAACAAGAATATAATTTGAAAACATTAATTATACCCGTGCATATAGAAATAACTGTTGTATACCTTATCTTATCGATATCTTACTTAACAATGCAAACATGCCATGCAGAGAGGTCACATATGCTACAAGTATTGAAAAACTTTTACAAAATACTTTTGCTTAGCTGGATACTAGTAATATTAGTATAATTGTATCGCATTCACACTAGCCCTAGTTTGGCCGGCTCAAAAACGCCATTAGTATATTTCATTGAACAAATATACATACATTTGCACTGGTTAAAAGGTTACTTAAATTAATTTACCTACACGAAGCATTCAATTTCAGAGCATATCAAAGCAAAAAGGTCGTGAGCTGTCCAGAGCGAAACCCACCCACTTCATTAGAATAAAACGCGATGAAATAAAATACCTCGGATTCTAGCTTTAGTTTGCCTATGGTGCAAACTAAGACAAAGTAACCATTATAGTACTAGACTAGCTTCGCAAAAGAATATCGAGAGGATGTTTAAACTAAGTGAACAGAAATGTGCCGACTTTTTCTACAATCACTGAATCAGTTCCCCGACTAAAATAGTTTATGTTATGTCTATTTTCTAAATTGCTTTAGATTTTGAATTTCAATTCGTAATACGAGATGTCTCTAACTGGAATCTTTAAATTATACTTAGTCTAGTAATAAACCGCAAAATTGGATGAAACAAAAATTCGATATCAAGAATTATCAAGGTCAAACTCTGTATTATCTGCTGAAGCCAAAGGCTGCATGCTAACCTTTTTTTCTATAGAAACAGTTGACAATAACAATTGAGAATTCTCACCAAGTTTCTGACTAAGGGTTTAGAGAAAATATATATAATAATAAAAATTATAGCCTTTAAAAAGTCTTCGAAAGCTTATTAATAATTCATTAGAAAACACAAACTATAATCCTGATAAAAAACCCTCATTGTTTGCATAAACTTAGTTTCGATTTTCTCGACTTAGACAACGTTATTTTTCCAAATTACTACGCCAATGAACTTACCAAATGGCCGGTCGTTTTTGCTTAGAATTAAATCAGTGATGTTTTTCAGGGGGAACGCGGAGGAACGGCGTTTCCCGACTATTTTTGTCGGGGGAACGCCGTTCCCCCTGACGTTCCCCCTGACAAATATTACGGTGGGGGAACGCCGTCCCCCCTAACAAAAATTAAACGTAGTGGAACATCGTTCAGCACCGCACTATTTTTGCTTTGAGTCAATGACTGTACCCGTTTTTCAACCAAGTTAGCCAACCAGCTAGCCTGAGCCAGGCTTTTAGTAGTCTTTTCACACACCATTAACGTTCACGACAGGAGCCACGCCCATTTAATTTTACGACCAGGAGCCACGCCCATTTGACTTTAGTGAGCGTTCCCCCACTTCTAAAATTTGGAAATCATCACTGAATTAAATCACAAACGCTCAGCACAGCTGGAGTGAGCTTCCAGCAACATTTTATGTCGCAGGTAATTCGATCCGTTTGATAATGTGTGTATGCATTATAATCAAAAGAGTACAGAAAAGAAATTTTTTTCCGCACGTTTATCTGCCTTTTTTTATAGTAATCTAAGAGTATATATATATATATATACATATATATTTGATTGTAATTTTCTATATTCAATGAATCTAATATGATGCAATATTTTCAGTACAATTTCCTTTTTTTTTGTGTATGCCATAATCCACAAAGATGCGTTTTCCGATTGAACATGCAGTAACGTCATATTCTAAGAAAATTATTTTAATTTGATCTCTGTGCCAACTAAGGAAAACAAAACTAAATAATACAGTGATAAAATACTGCATTTGCGCTTTTCCTATGATTAACGGCTTCCTTTTCCTTGGCTACATTTTGTCAAAAAGAAATTCAGTTTAGAATAACGATATGCCCTCATCTTGAACAATTCGAACTGCATGTATTCCTTAAAAAACCAAAAAAACGTTAACAAGGATACATCCTTGTATGCATACATATAAAGTAGAATAAAGCACTAATTTACTTATATATAGTATCAGGATCGTGATTATAGTTAGTTAGCCAGCACCATATTGCAGCATAGATAACATTATCCTGAAATATCGTATCCTATTGATATATAAACGAATATATAAGTTTAGATATTTTAAGCCAGTATAGACCACTTGCACTTATTCCCTTGGTAGAGGACAAATCTTATGTATAAACTAATTCATTATTTTCTCTGTTGAACGTCGGAACTTTGAAGTTGTCCTCCAGTGCACCGTTTTGACGTCATCTGCACGAGGTCTATAAGCTATATAATTGCATGATATCTTTATTGTTTTTACAATTTTACGGCAGCTGTTTTGGCACTATCCTACAGAAATAATTAACTTACTATATGTTGTTAGTGGTCTGCTATTGATGTCTAAACTAGGAACAGCAAGAGGTGTTTTGAAAAACGGTTTCCAGCACATTTTGATATATAAATATTGCATATATTCTGATTGAAAACTGCGATGCATGCCTGCATATATTATTGATATTCGCCGAATAAATAGACTATATAAGTCGTAATATAAATACACCTATATACACTGAGCCTGAGGCGAATAATTGTTTTAGTATAAATACACATTTTCGTACTTTTAGGAACAACATTTTCTTTAAAATTGTTAATTTCCTCGTCTGTCGCATTGACAACTTGGCTGGCGGCCATTTTGAATAAACGCTGTAGGTGATTATCGAGAATTAATCCGAAGTAGCTCGACCAATCAGCGCGCGTGATTTTCTATAATCACCTGCATGTGTATTTATACTAAATAGAATTATAGCTTGGTCACGTTGAAACGTTTTTTTTGGCAATAAGTACTAATAAAATCATTTTTGAACACTATATAGTTAATTTAAACACATGGATGCGCATGCACGCGAATGTAGCCCAGGGCGTAAATTGCCACCTCTATATTAGTGAAGCAGTTGGTCAGGTGAGTCCCGTGATCAACTGCACTGATTTTGAAATTGTAAACCTCTGCACGAGATGCCATCTCCTGCATCAGTGCCCACTTTGGACTTGTACTTTTATGGATTATACGATATAAAATTTAGATAAGGACGCAGAACTTCTTTTGCCATGGCATAAATGTTGAAATTTAGCCCGTAAATATTGTACTCTATTAGTATTACTTCTATGATCTACTCTCCGTTACTCTGTAGTCTGATTAATATTCATATTTTTGGATCGGATTTTATTCGGATAATAAAATTCGGATCAAATCAAATTCCAGTTGCAACCAACAAATCTCATTCAATGCACATGTCTTTCGCTATAGTTATATATGCAGAATATAACTAAAATCAAATTGCTAGATGTTTTAATTGCATGATTATATATTGACAAATCGCAAAAAAATATTTAGCGCAGATCTGCACCGGGCAGTAATTTCTATACTCTCGAAATTTATCCTGTTTATCAGTTTAAACATAAAAAGAAAACTGTTATATTTTATCGCATGAAACGTCTATAAATTCGATTTCGTGTCGCATAATTATAGTTTGCATGCATTTTCCCGTTTGACAACCTATTTTTATCCAGAAGATACAAATAAGGTGCATGGGGGTCGATTAAAATATTTTGATCATGAATTTCGTTCCGAACTGGCGACTTTAGTTCTTTTAAATTACGCATAATTAATGACACCAATTGACAACTGGGAAAGTTAACTGAAAGTTGTTGTATTAAAGCTGTTGCTTTTTTGAGCTCAGTAAGTTACCTTGACCCACTGACATTCCTGCTAGAAGCCAAATAAGATCAAAGGGCAAACTCGACTACACGTAAACATCCGACTACTTACATCACGAGAAACAAAGTCAATATAGAAACCACAGGAATAAATAGATTTTGAATGAGCACATGCAGTACGCTTTCAGAAATCCAGTCCGACGTTGAGCCATGTCGAATCAATTGTCAACTGCCCGAAACAGTGTGCTATTCATGAGTATCATCCAATTTGAATGCACGAAACTTTGCATCTTTGAGATTCATGTCGCAAACACTGTTTTTCATGGACAATGTCATTTTTCGATATTGTCTAAATTTATTTCATTATCATGTTGTTTTTCTTAATTGTTAGAAACTAAAATAGCATAGACACATGCACGCGAGTCGCACGAGCATTAACAAATAAGTCAGCATGTCTCTAATTAACCTTCACCCCTACAGTGAGATCTAGTTGTTTTTCACCTGCTTTTTTAATTGGAATCTTTCAAACGTTCTGTTTTTAATACAATGTTAAAATGCTAAACTAATACTGTATAAGTCTGTTTAATTGCCTTGACAAAATGATAAATTATATATAATAGCGTACCGAAACCAAGGGTATAGTAAAGAAGGCATAGTCCTACAAGAAGCCTAAATTACAAAAAATATATAATTCATTCATTCATTCATTCATTCGTTCGTTCGTTCGTTCGTTCGTTCGTTCACTTATTCATTATAATTACTGACCCTTATCAAACTCCATTGTTCCCTGTCCGCATTATTGATCAACGATTTCAGCCAGCACACTGCAATATTAAAAATATTGCAGCCATTACGTTTACAAGCCTTTCGTTTCTCGTTTACAAGGGTCTAAAATCAGCGTTTCTTTAATATTTTATTGATGACATTTGAGATTTAATTGATTTTACCAAACAGAAACTATGTGAGGATCAGTACTTATAATAGATAATCACTTCGGCCAAACGGCATTATTGAATATATTGCAGCCAGCTTCGGGCTGCGCCATCGGCGTAGGAAGCAAGTTGATATTGGAGGGGCACAGCTTCAAAAGGGCACTTTTTCAGGGGGTAGGACTTCAAAAGGACACTTGAGGCACATGTTTTAACATAAAAGGGCACTTTTCTGTTGCAAAAAGGGCACTTTACGACAAAGTGTGTGTGTGGGTGGGGGGGATGCCCCGTTTCCCCCCGGTTCCTGCGCCCCTAGGCTGGGCCTTTAGCTAGCTGCTATATTCAACAATGCCATTGACCTCAGTAATGATCTATTAATTAATGACAGCACGGTAATTTATCAATTCGTAATACGAGATGTCTCTAACTGGAATCTTTAAATTATACTTAGTCTAGTAATAAACCGCAAAATTGGATGAAACAAAAATTCGATATCAAGAATTATCAAGGTCAAACTCTGTATTATCTGCTGAAGCCAAAGGCTGCATGCTAACCTTTTTTTCTATAGAAACAGTTGACAATAACAATTGAGAATTCTCACCAAGTTTCTGACTAAGGGTTTAGAGAAAATATATATAATAATAAAAATTATAGCCTTTAAAAAGTCTTCGAAAGCTTATTAATAATTCATTAGAAAACACAAACTATAATCCTGATAAAAAACCCTCATTGTTTGCATAAACTTAGTTTCGATTTTCTCGACTTAGACAACGTTATTTTTCCAAATTACTACGCCAATGAACTTACCAAATGGCCGGTCGTTTTTGCTTAGAATTAAATCAGTGATGTTTTTCAGGGGGAACGCGGAGGAACGGCGTTTCCCGACTATTTTTGTCGGGGGAACGCCGTTCCCCCTGACAAATATTACGGTGGGGGAACGCCGTTCCCCCTAACAAAAATTAAACGTAGTGGAACATCGTTCAGCACCGCACTATTTTTGCTTTGAGTCTATGACTGTACCCGTTTTTCAACCAAGTTAGCCAACCAGCTAGCCTGAGCCAGGCTTTTAGTAGTCTTTTCACACACCATTAACGTTCACGACAGGAGCCACGCCCATTTAATTTTACGACCAGTGGCCACGCCCATTTGACTTTAGTGAGCGTTCCCCCACTTCTAAAATTTGGAAATCATCACTGAATTAAATCACAAACGCTCAGCACAGCTGGAGTGAGCTTCCAGCAACATTTTATGTCGCAGGTAATTCGATCCGTTTGATAATGTGTGTATGCATTATAATCAAAAGAGTACAGAAAAGAATTTTTTTTCCGCACGTTTATCTGCCTTTTTTTATAGTAATCTAAGAGTATATATATATTTATAAAATAGGTTGCGTCTTACGCACGCTGTGATTGGTCAATTACCGTGTTTATATCAGGCTATGTAAACACGGTTGTGATGTCACGGCACATTTTTTAGCCTTATTTCATAAAAGAAATAGAAAATGGATGCCCTGTGTTTATATAACCTGATGCAAACACTCGAGTGAGTTGGGAGAATTCGAAAGTACTTATGTAAACCCTCGCCTACGGCTCGGGTTCACATAAACTTTCGAATTCTCCCAACTCACTCTCGTGTTTGCATCAGGCTATATAAACACGGGCGGCCATTTTCTATTTCTTAAATATATATATACATATATATTTGATTGTAATTTTCTATATTCAATGAATCTAATATGATGCAATATTTTCAGTACAATTTCCTTTTTTTTTTGTGTATGCCATAATCCACAAAGATGCGTTTTCCGATTGAACATGCAGTAACGTCATATTCTAAGAAAATTATTTTAATTTGATCTCTGTGCCAACTAAGGAAAACAAAACTAAATAATACAGTGATAAAATACTGCATTTGCGCTTTTCCTATGATTAACGGCTTCCTTTTCCTTGGCTACATTTTGTCAAAAAGAAATTCAGTTTAGAATAACGATATGTCCTCATCTTGAACAATTCGAACTGCATGTATTCCTTAAAAAACCAAAAAAACGTTAACAAGGATACATCCTTGTATGCATACATATAAAGTAGAATAAAGCACTAATTTACTTATATATAGTATCAGGATCGTGATTATAGTTAGTTGGCTAACTAACTATAATCACGATCCTGATACTATATATAAGTAAATTGCCAGCACCATATTGCAGCATAGATAACATTATCCTGAAATATCGTATCCTATTGATATATAAACGAATATATAAGTTTAGATATTTTAAGCCAGTATAGACCACTTGCACTTATTCCCTTGGTGGAGGACAAATCTTATGTATAAACTAATTCATTATTTTCTCTGTTGAACGTCGGAACTTTGAAGTTGTCCTCCAGTGCACCGTTTTGACGTCATCTGCACGAGGTCTATAAGCTATATAATTGCATGATATCTTTATTGTTTTTACAATTTTACGGCAGCTGTTTTGGCACTATCCTACAGAAATAATTAACTTACTATATGTTGTTAGTGGTCTGCTATTGATGTCTAAACTAGGAACAGCAAGAGGTGTTTTGAAAAACGGTTTCCAGCACATTTTGATATATAAATATTGCATATATTCTGATTGAAAACTGCGATGCATGCCTGCATATATTATTGATATTCGCCGAATAAATAGACTATATAAGTCGTAATATAAATACACCTATATACACTGAGCCTGAGGCGAATAATTGTTTTAGTATAAATACACATTTTCGTACTTTTAGGAACAACATTTTCTTTAAAATTGTTAATTTCCTCGTCTGTCGCATTGACAACTTGGCTGGCGGCCATTTTGAATAAACGCTGTAGGTGATTATCGAGAATTAATCCGAAGTAGCTCGACCAATCAGCGCGCGTGATTTTCTATAATCACCTGCATGTGTATTTATACTAAATAGAATTATAGCTTGGTCACGTTGAAACGTTTTTTTTTGGCAATAAGTACTAATAAAATCATTTTTGAACACTATATAGTTAATTTAAACACATGGATGCGCATGCACGCGAATGTAGCCCAGGGCGTAAATTGCCACCTCTATATTAGTGAAGCAGTTGGTCAGGTGAGTCCCGTGATCAACTGCACTGATTTTGAAATTGTAAACCTCTGCACGAGATGCCATCTCCTGCATCAGTGCCCACTTTGGACTTGTACTTTTATGGATTATACGATATAAAATTTAGATAAGGACGCAGAACTTCTTTTGCCATGGCATAAATGTTGAAATTTAGCCCGTAAATATTGTACTCTATTAGTATTACTTCTATGATCTACTCTCCGTTACTCTGTAGTCTGATTAATATTCATATTTTTGGATCGGATTTTATTCGGATAATAAAATTCGGATCAAATCAAATTCCAGTTGCAACCAACAAATCTCATTCAATGCACATGTCTTTCGCTATAGTTATATATGCAGAATATAACTAAAATCAAATTGCTAGATGTTTTAATTGCATGATTATATATTGACAAATCGCAAAAAAATATTTAGCGCAGATCTGCACCGGGCAGTAATTTCTATACTCTCGAAATTTATCCTGTTTATCAGTTTAAACATAAAAAGAAAACTGTTATATTTTATCGCATGAAACGTCTATAAATTCGATTTCGTGTCGCATAATTATAGTTTACATGCATTTTCCCGTTTGACAACCTATTTTTATCCAGAAGATACAAATAAGGTGCATGGGGGTCGATTAAAATATTTTGATCATGAATTTCGTTCCGAACTGGGCGACTTTAGTTCTTTTAAATTACGCATAATTAATGACACCAATTGACAACTGGGAAAGTTAACTGAAAGTTGTTGTATTAAAGCTGTTGCTTTTTTGAGCTCAGTAAGTTACCTTGACCCACTGACATTCCTGCTAGAAGCCAAATAAGATCAAAGGGCAAACTCGACTACACGTAAACATCCGACTACTTACATCACGAGAAACAAAGTCAATATAGAAACCACAGGAATAAATAGATTTTGAATGAGCACATGCAGTACGCTTTCAGAAATCCAGTCCGACGTTGAGCCATGTCGAATCAATTGTCAACTGCCCGAAACAGTGTGCTATTCATGAGTATCGTCCAATTTGAATGCACGAAACTTTGCATCTTTGAGATTCATGTCGCAAACACTGTTTTCATGGACAATGTCATTTTTCGATATTGTGTAAATTTATTTCATTATCATGTTGTTTTTCTTAATTGTTAGAAACTAAAATAGCATAGACACATGCACGCGAGTCGCACGAGCATTAACAAATAAGTCAGCATGTCTCTAATTAACCTTCACCCCTACAGTGAGATCTAGTTGTTTTTCACCTGCTTTTTTAATTGGAATCTTTCAAACGTTCTGTTTTTAATACAATGTTAAAATGCTAAACTAATACTGTATAAGTCTGTTTAATTGCCTTGACAAAATGATAAATTATATATAATAGCGTACCGAAACCAAGGGTATAGTAAAGAAGGCATAGTCCTACAAGAAGCCTAAATTACAAAAAATATATAATTCATTCATTCATTCATTCATTCGTTCGTTCGTTCACTTATTCATTATAATTACTGACCCTTATCAAACTCCATTGTTCCCTGTCCGCATTATTGATCAACGATTTCAGCCAGCACACTGCAATATTAAAAATATTGCAGCCAGTACGTTTACAAGCCTTTCGTTTCTCGTTTACAAGGGTCTAAAATCAGCGTTTCTTTAATATTTTATTGATGACATTTGAGATTTAATTGATTTTACCAAACAGAAACTATGTGAGGATCAGTACTTATAATAGATAATCACTTCGGCCAAACGGCATTATTGAATATATTGCAGCCAGCTTCGGGCTGCGCCATCGGCGTAGGAAGCAAGTTGATATTGGAGGGGCACAGCTTCAAAAGGGCACTTTTTCAGGGGGTAGGACTTCAAAAGGACACTTGAGGCACATGTTTTAACATAAAAGGGCACTTTTCTGTTGCAAAAAGGGCACTTTACGACAAAGTGTGTGTGTGTGGGGGGGGGGGGGGGGATGCCCCGTTTCCCCCCGGTTCCTGCGCCCCTAGGCTGGGCCTTTAGCTAGCTGCTATATTCAACAATGCCATTGACCTCAGTAATGATTTATTAATTAATGACAGCACGGTAATTTATCAATTCAATTTTGTTAAGTAGTTGTTTTCAAAAAAAATTTTAAAGTAAAGAATGATTCTCAATCACAGACCTCAAAAGAATATATGTATAGATCGTTTTCATCTGACGTCACGGCGGCCATATTGGTGTACCAAAACAATGGAATGGCGGCCATAAATATTGGTGTACATCTTTATCCTATGGGAATTTAGCTCTATTCTTCTTCAAAAATTTCGTATTGTTTCACCACCCCAATCATAGAGATGGGGCATCCTATCTTAATTTCAGCCAACCGCGGGTAACCAATTGAACGCCGACATCTTGAATTTTTTTGGAGGCAAACATTATGCGCGTTGGTTGGCAAAGGACTGGGTCTGGTACATTTGCCAATCAATTGACTGAAATATCATAGGTAATGGCGGCTGCTGCATGTGGTTACAAAATTTTCCCGCCAATGCCCCCTCTAGTATTTATATGATCTCTATGACCCCAATGGGGTCACCGATCACGTGAGTTAAAACGATCCATACGTAATGGACCTTTCCCATTTAAGCAAAAACCGCAATGCATCATGGTAGAGTGGTAACGCTCATCTGCCAAGCAAAATGGCGGGAGAGGAGCGGGCACATGGCGTCATTAGCAGGAATCCCTCCGGCTTCTTATTGGCCGATAAATTTAGCACTTCCGCATGACGTTATCTGGCGCGGTATGGTGTATTTATATATGTGGTAGCACAAATTTATCGCTCTTTGAGTACGGATTGGTCCTAGATTGTAGTTCTGTTGCAAACACTGTGACTCAGCTTTGGAAACAATTCCAAAGTTAGCAAAGACTTTAGTGCACACGAACGCGCCATGTCAATAACGTTGAAAGAGCAGTCTCGGATTTGAAATCGGTATTAAAATATCAAAAAGAAAGATTCGCACTATTATACGACAACGTGTTTGCAACTTTTAGTTTATACCCGCTCTTAAGCTTTGCATGTTTGGCGAAGAGTGGCTCCATAACGTCCAGTCATTCGTGGGGCAAAAAGTGAGGCAAAGTCCTAGGCCCCTGCAACACCGCTGCCAAACGTTTGCGCATGCGTAAAAATAAATATCAAGAGAAGCCGTGGCAACAACAACCAGACAGCGAAGACTAAGTAAGACTCGACTATTCATTTGTGTTTTAAAAATAGGGTAAAGAAAATTACAAAGGAGTAATTTCAGAATGTTACAATATTGACAAAGAAGCCATGCACAAATTATCTACCTTATCTTTTCGGTAGTATGCTTATAACTTTAATTTTTGTGTCGGACTCTCGGACCAGTCCAAATATTTCAGTGTTTTCCCGCTCTTTTTCTGAGGACGAGCTCGGACGTCGCGCATGCGCAAAATGTTTGGCAGTGGTGTTGGCCCCTGCGCGGTTTGCAGGTAGGTTTCAGTCTCCCACAAAATGTTTTTTAACACGGCCGCCAGTCTTGAGCGAACCGCGAAGGCTCAAAAAGGTTTGAAAAATTATTTATTGAACCATTTTATCACGCTTTGCTAAACGTACATTTTAAATTTTAAATGGTTGTGCTATGCTGCCGAACTAATTATGCAGTAATACTAATTGTTTATTTGTTGCTATAGTAAGGGTCATTGTCTTTACAAAACGTGCACGAAGTTTGTCAGTCAAGAAATTGGATCAAACTTTTCGTTATAATATAAACCATATATTAGAATTTCGTTACTCCGAAGAGGATACAAAAAATCAACACAAACTTAGTATAGAATATGCCGTTAGTACCAGTTGCATATCGTTTTGTTTAAAAAGCATTCCGCATTCGTTGAAAAATAAACAATCTAGTTGTCAGTTATTTCTTAAAATATTATTAGTTACAAAAGGCCGTTTAACACATTCGAACAAAAAATTAAAGGAGCAGATATAAGAAAATGACGTTAGATGTATATTAATGAAATATCAAGTATCAATACGTCTTCAAACTCGTACAAGAAAAGCTTTCTCACTCTTGTTCTCACCTTTTCAGCTGGCTGTTTTCATCCTAGCCAGCAAAAGGACGTCTGTTTTCTCAGCCTATTTTCATCCCTAGCTTAATTTACTGTATAGTTTTGGACTGCTATACAGTAAATAAAACAACAACAGCACTGCACAACAATGGGAAACATTAAATGCACGTTTAGTCTGATAAATAATTTGATAAATAATTTTTTCAAACCTTTTTCGATCCTTCGCAGTTCGCTCAAGACGGGCGACCGTGTAAAAAACATTTTGTGGGAGACTGAATCCTACCTGCAAACCGCGCAGGGGCCTGGAACTTTTTGCCTCACTTTTGAGGTTGGGAAATGCCGTCAGTCAAACCCGCTGTAGAACGTGATGACTTTTTTCAGTTTGCATTGTACATTTCCTTCTTTCTGCATTGTATTTTCTTAAAACTGTATTACTGCATTGCTCTCAGGTCCAGATGTTCTTTATTATTATACAAATACTATGCTAATTTGTTTACTTTGTCTTTACTTACCATAAATATGTCAAACCAAATGGGCTGTTCAGAAAACGCGGGGTGCGGGGTCAATTTAATTTTTAATAATAAAAGCGAATAAAGTATATTCTTTAGTTGTTGTTGTTTTAAAATTATTCCTATTGAAAATATTCCTATAAAACCAAGCGGTATACAGTACTACAAGAGTATATTATTTGAGTCATAGCGCGTGTAAGCTTAGGCGGTAAAGACGGCAGCTATATAGTTAGGTGAGTAAGCTTAGGCAGTAAAGACGGCAGCTATATAGTTAGGTGAGTAAGCTTAGGCGGTAAAGACGGCAGCTATATAGTTAGGTGAGTAAGCTTAGGCGGTAAAGACGGCAGCTATATAGTTAGGTGAGTAAGCTTAGGCAGTAAAGACGGCAGCTATATAGTTAGGTGAGTAAGCTTAGGCCGTAAAGAAGGCAGCTATATAGTTAGGTGAGTAAGCTTAGGCCGTAAAGAAGGCAGCTATATAGTTAGGTGAGTAAGCTTAGGCAGTAAAGAAGGCAGCTATATAGTTAGGTGAGTAAGCTTAGGCGGTAAAGACGGCAGCTATATAGTTAGGTGAGTAAGCTTAGGCGGTAAAGACGGCAGCTATATAGTTAGGTGAGTAAGCTTAGGCGGTAAAGAAGGCAGCTATATAGTTAGGTGAGTAAGCTTAGGCAGTAAAGACGGCAGCTATATAGTTAGGTGAGTAAGCTTAGGCGGTAAAGAAGGCAGCTATATAGTTAGGTGAGTAAGCTTAGGCAGTAAAGACGGCAGCTATATAGTTAGGTGAGTAAGCTTAGGCGGTAAAGAAGGCAGCTATATAGTTAGGTGAGTAAGCTTAGGCGGTAAAGACGGCAGCTATATAGTTAGGTGAGTAAGCTTAGGCGGTAAAGACGGCAGCTATATAGTTAGGTGAGTAAGCTTAGGCGGTAAAGAAGGCAGCTATATAGTTAGGTGAGCAAGCTTAGGCGGTAAAGACGGCAGCTATATAGTTAGGTGAGTAAGCTTAGGCAGTAAAGACGGCAGCTATATAGTTAGGTGAGTAAGCTTAGGCGGTAAAGAAGGCAGCTATATAGTTAGGTGAGTAAGCTTAGGCGGTAAAGACGGCAGCTATATAGTTAGGTGAGTAAGCTTAGGCGGTAAAGACGGCAGCTATATAGTTAGGTGAGTAAGCTTAGGCGGTAAAGAAGGCAGCTATATAGTTAGGTGAGTAAGCTTAGGCGGTAAATTAAAGAAGGCAGCTATATAGTTAGGCGAGTAAGCTTAGGCAGTAAAGAAGGCAGCTATATAGTTAGGTGAGTAAGCTTAGGCGGTAAAGAAGGCAGCTATATAGTTAGGTGAGTAAGCTTAGGCGGTAAAGACGGCAGCTATATAGTTAGGTGAGTAAGCTTAGGCGGTAAAGACGGCAGCTATATAGTTAGGTGAGTAAGCTTAGGCGGTAAAGAAGGCAGCTATATAGTTAGGTGAGTAAGCTTAGGCAGTAAAGACGGCAGCTATATAGTTAGGTGAGTAAGCTTAGGCGGTAAAGAAGGCAGCTATATAGTTAGGTGAGTAAGCTTAGGCGGTAAAGAAGGCAGCTATATAGTTAGGTGAGTAAGCTTAGGCAGTAAAGACGGCAGCTATATAGTTAGGTGAGTAAGCTTAGGCGGTAAAGAAGGCAGCTATATAGTTAGGTGAGTAAGCTTAGGCGGTAAAGAAGGCAGCTATATAGTTAGGTGAGTAAGCTTCGGCGGTAAAGAAGGCAGCTATATAGTTAGGTGACTCGTGTCACGAAACTCTTTCCTCGGCCGCAAAAGGAGATTTGAATTAACGTTAGGATTCGTTTACATCTAAACTAAACCAATTCTTCTTTGTAAATTTAGTTTATACAAGTTTCAAAACCACAGTGAGATCCTAATCAATCGCGTGAGCCCACTTCAGTTAACCGGACCAAGTAACATAATAACATTATTGATATGGTTTGGTGTTGGATAGTGCAAGACTTATTAGGCCCCGTTTACACTAGAGCAAAAGTATCTGGATTCACATTGTTTTTCATCCTCATGAGAATAAAAAAACAATGTGAATCGGGATATTTTTGCTTTAGTGTAAACGTAGTCTTAGAAAACAACAATCTACCCCAAACTAATCAAAACCGTGCACCGTGCGTTGAGGTAGTACCCGGGCCACCGTGCTCGGGCACTAACTGCCTCCTCCACAGGCCCTATTGCATCATGGACAGGACACACACGCCGAATTTAGGGCCTGCAAGATCCTGTAAAAAATTTGGCAAAACTTGGCACGGAATAAATTTGCATAATTAACTACATTATTAATAGCCATGGCTATATCCGAAGATTTTGAAGGCCATTGAAGACTTATTACATACGAATCCTAGCTTTAAAATGCAGGAATTGTTGAAGAAAGCAATTACGGTTGAACTTTGTCAACTTTCGGCCGGAATAATCAACGAAAATAGGGGCTGTTTATATGGGAGGCGGGACGGGACGTTTGCCGGGACGGGACGTTTTTCATCCCGGGTTTACATGAGTTCTACCACCCGGGACGTTCAACAAGCATCTCTAGTTCGTGTTGGACATGTTCGGTATTTCGCTTTTTTAAGAAAACTAAGCTATTTGGTCGGATAAACTGTACGTATTTTGTAGCCAGATGAATTATCTTTCTTCCAGTATATTTCATAGCTTCTACAGTGGACTATTTCTTGAGAAAACGTTCGGAGTGGCAAACGACTAGGCATTTTTGTTTTTGCATCACATGACAAATGTTGCAAAGTCAGCATAATATCGTCCCGGCAAAGCGGGACGGAGTGTTTACATGAGAAAAATTGTCTTGGATTTGCCAGGATCCCGGCTGAGCGAACCGGGATGAAAAACGTCCCGGCAAACATCTTTCCATATAAACGGAACGGGATAAATAAGAGAGATATACATGCATGGTGAGATCCCGGCAAACGTCCCGTCCCGCCTCCCATGTCTACCCAGAGACTCTTTGGTTTATACTTTTTCGGTTTCCACAATTCCACAACAACTGAAACTTGAATTACGCTACACTATAGCCTACAATTTAACAAAATTAAATCTCATTAACTCTTGGTCAGTTGACAGTCTTCGATAGCTAAATAAACCAAAAAACAATACGAAAAACCTGTTACTCAGTTCCTGACCGTCGAATTTGCTTTTGTTCGGCAGATATTTCCCCCCCTTCAATTCCTTTTTGTCACTAAAAATATTATTGGCAGAAGGTCGGTAATTCTAAAACATATTGGTTTCTTCATTGTCATGATCTGTAAGAAAGTTTAGACCGAATTTCCTGGTGGGTCACAGTGTTTAAAGAACTTGGACGTACGTTTGTTGAACAGCGGCCGGAAAAAATTTGCAGGCCCTCTCAAAACTATCGCCTCTATATAGGGCCTAGTCTCGCTGTGCATAATGGGATCGGTCACCATTTTGTTTACAGGATCTGGCAGGCGCTCTAAACAGTGTGTCCTGTCCATGATGCAATAGGGCCTGTGGAGGAGGCAGGGGCACTAATGTGAACACGTTTTCATACTGCCGGAGTGCCCAATGTGGTGCCCACGCTTTTTACTCAATATTCCTTGTAATTCGAAGACTCAAAGCCACAAAATAGCTACAAAAGCCATGAAAAGCTTTCTGTGTGAACGCTTATCAGATCCAGGGCGCCGTGAATGTGAACAAGTGGGCCGTGCCCGAGCACCGTACCCTGTCTGAACAGGCCTAAAACTCATTAATAATTCATGAGGATCCATGTTTAATGAGTGTCTGTATGTGTGATACAGATTCCTCTTGATTTACATAAACTTTAGCTTTGATTTTCTCGACTTAGTGTTTTTTTTTAGAAAAATTACTAGATGTCATTTACAGAATTCGTGTCCGTTCTGTAGCGGGATACAGGCACTTGGCTTCGCCTCGTGTCTGCATGTATACCCCGATACAGAACAGCCACTCATTCTGTAAATAGTACATACATAATTAAGGACTGCCGTTCAACGAAACCAATCAATTTAAATTCGACAGTTTGAATTAAGTTCGGCACGGCAGTTAAGGAGCTGTGCTAAGTAAATTGATGTTACCAGAAGACTATATAGAAATTCATGAAGACGATCAGGTTTCTTTTGGTTTCTTGTCTGATTTCCTAACTTAACGAAAAGAAAATGAACGTAATTAATCTACAAAGGATTGCAATTTGCAAGGGACGTTCATGCTCGGCCCAAAGCAAGACCGCGGGGACGCCCACCCCTTTGGCTTAGCATGCATGCAAATATAATACATAAATTAAAAGGTTTAGTAAATAATAAAAAAAATAGTTTGCGGAGGTACAGGTATATACATACATGCAGGCACTAAAAAAATTGTTTGTCCAGAAGAATTTCCCATCCTCCCCTGCCGTGTTTACCGCCTAGCTTACACGTCATCTTGGACTTACATTAATTAACTCATTAAAATAGCTATTTGTAATAATGTACCGCTTGGTTTATAGGAATATTTTCAATAGGAATAATTTTAAAACAACAACAACTAAAGAATATACTTTATTCGCTTTTATTATTAAAAATTAAATTGACCCCGCAAAAATTAAATTGACCCTGAGTTATCGTTCCAGTCTTTTTAGAGTTCAATGATTCAACCTCGTACCCAGGGTCTTATCTCCGCTGCTCCGCTCACCGCTGCGAAAAGACCCTGGAAGATAACAAACTTTTCTTGTCAGGGTCGGGTGGTTAAATTGAAAATTTGTCGCAGTACCTTGAATGCAAGAATATTTGGCTGTTCGGAAAACGCGGGGTGCGGGGGATTTTGAAGCCAGTGCCAGTCCCTTTGCAGGTAGCTCCCGTGCTTCAAGTTACTTAATTTTCATCCTGCCATATAGTTTGTTTGGGACGATAACAAATTACTCCAAAACAACAAATAGTTGAAATACATTGTGTACGTATGTTTTTAGAAATAGCATTGGCCACAATTTAATGTATAGCATAAGTTTCCTCGTTATGTTAAACTTTTTCAAATGTGGTAAATGTTCGGCCATATTTCGTTGGGAAATAACACTAAGAAACTTTTGTTTCTTATTTTGTTTCTTTTTGAGCTGAAATACTTAACGCCGAACGTTTAAGAAAAACGGTTGATTTGTATTCAAATGTGGTTGCAATGCATTCTCCAGTGTTTTCTCAACATGGTAAATATGACGAAGGATTGACGTTATCCGAAGAAGGCTTGTGCGCCGTAGGTAGTAAAAATCATGATGACGCTGTTATCTTTTTCGCATTTTTTCAATATCTTCAGTACGTAATTGACCAGGTAAGGTCACTCAAATCATTACAAATGATTACCTTGACGGACTTGACCCCAAGTCTAAACGAGTGTTCCTGATATGAAGTTATACTAATTAAAAATCCTAATGACGACGTCATCTTCTCTCAACATCCTTGGTTATCTTGACCGAAAAGGTGTCCTTGCATTTATAAGTTCACCAAAATCACACGACATTGTAGTCTGCGTGCCAGGCTAACGACATTGACGAAATTATGACGTTACGATCACTGAGTCCTCGGAAATCCTTATAATATATAAACACTTATAATATATTTAAAAGTTCACCTTAAATTTGCTGGTATTGCATGTCACAATAATAAAACAAAATAATCCTATACAGAAATTACAAGAAATAGAATTATATATAAAGTAGAGAAATAAAAGGAACTATTAACAATACTCCTAAAATGTTACCAATATGTCAATGAGACAATTTCTAAAACGTAGCTCTCAGTTGATCTATAACAGTGTCCGGAAGGGCGTTCTATAACTTGGCTGCTTGAGCCAAGACTTGAGCGGCACATACGTGATAGAATTCAGTTTTAGAAGTTTCAAAATATCTGACCTTTCCCTCTCAGTGAATATCTACTTCGTCTAGGGCATAGGATCTACCAAGTCTTTTAAACTCTCTGAAGAATTACTATTATCTAATATCATATAGCTTATAAGCATGAGATTTAACAAGATCTAACAACAGAACTTTATTAAGTTCAATTCAGTGCATGTTGGCAACATGATGTTGCCATGTATCATTCCTTTTCATTGTATACTGAATTGCACAAACGCGCAGTAGTGTCCGACTCCGAACCAATCAGAAAAACAACATTTTTGTTACATTTCAAGTATGTTTTTCACCTTTGAAGAAATTATAACTTGACCGGCATAAGACGTAGTCTGGCGAAGAGAATGAATGTTCATCTTAATTTTTTGACCTAGGCTTAGCAATTTTGTTTTTTTATAACACTTGTATAAATATTTACAACGCCTTTACTGTAAATACAGTGTATTAACTCTAACTTGTATGAGACATACATCAGCTACAATAAGCTGAATAAAATTGTCTCAGTTGTGAGGCTACGTTTATCATGCTGTGATTTAATAGTGCCGATGTATGCAATGGTTTAGATGCATGGCAAGCAACAAAGCAAAGCAGTAAATAGTAAAGATAATACATATACGGGTGGTATAAGGCCTGGCCAAACGCTTTCAACATTTCATGCAACATCGTTCAACATTGTTGAACGCATGTTGAACGAAAATTTGAACATGTTCAAATTTCGTTCAACATCATTCAACACCATTCAACAGGGTGGCCAAACGCTTTCAACATGTTGAATCACGGTTGAATTCAACAATGTTGAACGATGTTGAATGAAATGTTGAAAACGTTTTTTACAATCTCATCAGTCACGGCTTTGGCAGCTTCAGGTCGATCAAAGGTATTACACAGTATGGTGCATAGCATGCAGGTCAGGTTGGGATTGTCATCATGCAGTCTGGCAGTCTTCACGTCTCACTATATGACTCATTTAACTCTTCCTGGGACGGGTACGCTAGCTATCGTTTCCCCTCATTTCATCGTGGTTATTAACGCCAAAGAAATTTATTCAAACAATTTTCTTGCGTCGTTATGTACTCAAAGTGTCAAACAATTTTGCAGTATATAATGCCAAATGTTTTTTTTATTCTAATAAATTTAAGAAACTCGGTCGTGATTTCAGAAACAGAAGAATGAGAAGATTAAAATAAAGCCGTACACAACTGCATATGGTCTTTTATCTGTATAAAAACATAAAGTTTTGAAGCGCAGCAAGTATAGTTTCTATAAACGTAATATAAGACTTATTATAGAGTACTGCGTATAAGTACGTGTGTATCATGTAAAAAGATTAGCCTCTTCCGCATGCAGGCATCGCTGATATCTCTAGAATATAGAGCCAGAGGACTAAGGTTAGGGACGCGCTACTCGTGAGCAGAGATGCCTGCAAACAAACTGCCGAGGTTTTAGACAACAAATTAAAATACCAACTAACGCAGGTTTTGAATCGTCATGATGTCGTTATAAAACGCTTTGGATTCTTGTTATTAAACCCGGACAGTTCACAGCCTTTAAAACAAAACTATTCTTTGGCGGAAGTTTTGACACCGTCACAACATAGTGTTGTGCTACGACTTAAATCGTGTCAATTATCACAATACACGGATTAGTAAAGATCTTTATTCGCTGCAGGAAGAAAATAGTTTCATTTATAAAGCTTCCATTCTTTCTTCCATAAAAAAACTGTTAACTGCCGAATTTTAGATGACAAAAAGCGTTTGTGTTTCGCTATCTAAAATCTTGGCGGTTCCAATTTCACCAAAGTTTTCCATATGCTCGTAACACATCATCTTTACGCAGCAATATAGTTTTATATATTGATATTGTTATGTAATTATCACGCGCATTAGTAACACGACCGTGTCATTCGATTCTAGATGTATAGGTGCGGCATTTCAGCACTTCGCCCTTGATAACCGACCGTATCGAAAGTCGAAGTCATAATACAGCTCATTTCAGCAAATTATTAAAATCCTGTCCAGACAAGCCTTTCCGACGGGGGCGATGGAAAATAATTAGGGTCATTAAAGTTGATAGAAAGCATTTTCGAAATAATTCCGACCATATAAGCACACCATATATGATCTCTCAATAAATTTAAATACATATACGACAACGATACTACATAATGTTTTGCAATTTGAATTAATAAACAAGAAGTAGGCCGGAAAAAGCGTTTTGTTACAAAGCTAACAGCGTGGTCACAACATTAATTCGTTATACGTTTTATAATGCAATGGTTTTAAAGTTTCATATAATAAAACGTTATCTTAGAGATTTTCATATCAAGCCATGGATAATTACGCTTATGAAATTTAAGAATTATTTAATTGTTCGATCTTTTCCTAAATCTCAAACTTTGTATAGGTCGAGACTCGAGAGGTTCGGAACTTGCTAATCATGTTTTTATTTGATAAGCTATATGCCTGGCACGGCAATCGTATTATAATCTTTACACTGACACATATATTTCTCATAAAAAATCAAAGTGTCATTTTAAGTGGTAGTTCATTAGTTTGTGGATGAATCACTAATAAAGTTACCAAACAAAAATAATATAAAAGATAAACATTATTTGTAGCTTTGTGATGTACAGATAAGTTGTGGCAATCAGAAACGGATATTGGTCTACTCCCACAGTAGGGAGTGCTGGTATTTCCGGCTTCTTGTACCGCGTGCCCAAAGCTAATTTGGTAACAGCTTCCTGCCTTTAATAGTTAAATAGTGCTGTCACAGCTAAAAAGCGTTACTCGCCAACTTGGTAACTAGCAAGAATTTCAAGTTACAAATACTACTACAAGTGGACTGCCAAGAAAAGAAATTTATACAGGTAGGTATTCGCACTTCGAACTTTAGTTGATTTATAGTTTTACTTTAGTGCATGCTAACAAGACTATATATATATATATATATATATATATATTAATATTTGTTTTGTTTTGTGAGTTTTACGAATTACGTTCTGACAAAGTCAAAGACCTGTTGTTGGTATAACGTCAGTATTGCATTTTGTTTTACAATTTCACCAGAACAGTTTAATGTAATTTTCATTTATTTAAGCACTCGATCGCTATTTGAGTCTTCTATATGAAGTCTACGACATTTGTTAAACTGTCATGCTAGTGGCAGTGCCCACACTAATAAAAGCCAACATTAAAGTCTTGTCTTTAAGCAACCTAAAGGATAAATAATCATAAAAATATGCTGTATTTGCATAATATATAATTGCCACGGGCGAGAACATGCACGCGTATACTGTAAAAGATAACACAAAATGACTGTAATGTATATATGAAGAAACGACAATGCCAAGTATAGAACAAACTATATATACCCGATGGTGTAACTTTTTTCTCGCTATTTCATCATATTCTAAGAAAACGATGTAATTTCGTTTATATTTAGCAGTTTAGTCATTTACCTTGAAGTATATATAAGTGGGGGTCTGAAATACAGATAAAATCATAATATAGTTCCGCCGCAGCCTTGAAGTGACTACGAGCAACAGCACGTTTGATACATTGCAATAGACAAATAATTACAGGGTGAGATTTTCTTTTCAGCGTGTTGAATCCAACTAAAATCCATTCCACGTGGAATAAACTATATACTTAATAAATAATCGACTTAAGTAAATGGTAGACCGTAATGTATAACGTATAACATCAGATTTCTTTCTTTCTTTTCAGAATGGTTTTAGCAAAATACAACGCCGTAATTGCCTTCATAATAGTTACTCAACTAGTACTTGCACTACAAGCCACGGACCCATTACAACAATGTTTAATTAACTGTTCTGCTACTTACAAACGCATGTCATGGGACTTGTGGCGATCCGGCTAGTTCTTGCGATGACTGCGTGAAAGTAAAAAATACATGTATAAAAGCCTGTGGACCAAATAAGAGAAAACGTCGTCATCTTTCACCATTTGCAAAAAAGCTATGAACATTACAAAAGAAAATGGATGAAGTACATCAATATAAAGAAGGAACTTGGACTCCAATAAGATGGTGTGCAAGTAATCAACTGAAAAAGTTTGGTCGTTTATAATGTCTAGCAAACTGTAAAAAAAAACCCCACTTTAATTTAATTTAAGTTATAGTTGTAATATTTATTATTGCTTCATATTGGACGAACAAATATTATCGCATAGTAACGTACTATTAGATATATATATAATATTATTAATCGTCTATATTTGCATAGAAGTTATACATATTACTTATTATTGGTACTAAAAATAAGTACTAAAAAGTTGTCCGCTAAGAAATAAAGAGGAATTTTCGATGATTTTCGCTGTTTATTATAATTGTTTTTATCGAAGACAATTTACTAGCTTCGGATTATGAAATAAGAACATATAAGCTGTGCCCTATGTCTGTGCGTTAAATACGAGTGAAGTTTTGGCTCGGCATTTCGAGGTTCCGTGACCGATGGTATTGCAAAATAGTCCTCCTTCGCAGACCTTCTTATGGCTCATATATATTCCCCAACCAAGGTCTGATGAAAACAACACATGCAATTATAACTTTGGGTTTTATTTATGAATATTTTGCTTTTAGTTTAGTGTTATTTATTATTTTAGTAAGTTTTATTTGCGAGAATCAATAAGATGATGTTGTAACTGTGAAGATACGATGTACATGATTGTGAAATAAATATATTATGAAGCTGAGTAGGCTAAACTTTTTCAAAAATATTAGCTTTCGACTAAACAAGTTAATAATACACATAACATCACCAGCCCAGGACGACTTTATTTAGCACGACAATGGTGTAATTTCATTGGTCCATGTACACAAAGGGAATGGAATGTGTGGCTCGTTTCAGCAGACGTTATTAGTTGGGGCGAAGGAGACTAATTGCAAAATAAGTGATATTGGGCATTTCACTCGATTACATAGTATGTTCGCAGGATTTTGGGTGAAGGAAAATTCGAGTGTAGAATATATACATTTTAAGACCAGACCGGGACCAGTTGCGAAAAATGCAACTACACAGGCCTTCCGGCAGGAATTGAACCCACGACCTTGCGATTCTAGTGCAATGCTCTGACCACTGACACAGAAGGGCGTTGCCGAGAGCTTGATATGTTTGTTTAAGGCATGGACTATATCAAATTTATTTATATCATTATTATATCAAAAAATTCTAAAATTTTGTTCAAGATGATAAAATTTCATTTTGATATATTCATATTTAATATTATGGGCCTGAAATCTCTATAGTCTTGTTGCTTTTGATACTTTTAATTTGGGGGCGTTGTGTTCATGCTGTAGGTGAACAACACTCGAGTTCGGATGGCAATGCCAATGATTCGGGGACTAGATATCCTTCATTTAATGTCGAAATAAACATTCTCTTTTTATTCCCTCATTTTTTGGTTAATTATGCTGAACTACTTATAATTCGGATCTATATGCATATATTTATTTTCCTGATATACACGTTGTCGAATGGTATGAAAGACCATGGTCAAGAATTAGGGGGCCTTTACACGAGCCCGGGTCAGCTCGCCATCCCTGGTTGGCTGCTTATTTTCCCAACCCGGGTCAGCTTTTCTCAACACAAATTATGATATTGCCAACACTTTACACGAGCCCGGGTCAAGTCAACCCGTGTTTACATGAAGGAATTGACCAAAGTTCCGCACCGTTGCACCTCTCCAACCCGGGTCGACCCGGGTCTTGAAAAGGGTCACCCGGCAAGACGGGTTGACCCGGCTATCGCGTGTAAACGCTAACAGGGGTTTATTCGTTGACGGGTTGACCCGGGTTGGCAAGCTCTCAACCAAGGCTCGTGTATAAAAGGCCCCCTCAGACGGCAATTGTACTTCTCTATGGGCGATTGTTTGTACAATACTACAAAAGTCTAATTTAACAATTAACATACATCAACATCAATGGTCGTATCCTGAACGTGTTTGAGAGAAAATTAACACTCTTCTAACGAACCTAAAACGGGCTAATAAACGCGGAGGAAGGCATGCCAAAGCACTTATCGAAAGTTGGAAGAAGGGCAAAATGTATAGCCTTAAATATTCTACAGTGAAGTTAATGGGTTTAACCTCAAGCAGGAATGTGATGGCACTAAGCAAGAAAAGAGGAAACTAGAGAATGATTTAGCTTTGGAGACTACAAAGAGATTGTGTGTAGAAGAAAAGTTAAAGGTAGCTTTGGAGAAAAAAACAAAAGGCAGAAAGACTATTATAAGAGAAAATTTAGAGAACTTGCATTAAGTGCTTCTAAGAAGAGAGATGAAAATAAAGGAAGAGGCCCAGACAAAAACAAAAAATTCGAAGATTACACAAAAAGGCATCAAAATCGCATATTACAAAACGCTAAAGAAGAATGCCAAGCTACTCTTTCATTTCTTGGCCTATATGATCATGTTGCTACTAAAGTGGAAGTTTTAAATGTGCGACACAAACAATTATGAAACATTCAGCCTTATCGATGATGAAGAATTGGAACATTTTGACTGTTCAACCAAGGAAATTAGTGATGATGACATGGATAATTTAAAAAGGATAAATTCCAAATTTCGAATGAAGCATGGGGTGAGCTATGGAGAAGTGCTAAAGCAAATGGAATCTGAAATCCACACCTGGAGATATGGAGGGGACAGATAAGTTTTGTAGAGAGTCTTGAGGAAAATGTTAGACGGTTAAAATTGAATAAAGTGACCAATGATGGTGATACAATTAAAATAAAATTAAGTGGAGATGGAACAAACATTGGTAAAAGGTTAAAAATGGAAAATTTTACATATACAATTTTAAATGAAAATAATGTTGCAATGAGTGAAAAGGGAATTACATTTTAGCAATAATTCAGATGAAGGAAACTTAAGAATAAGTCTATATAGGGGAACTTAGTGTTGAAATGGAAAATTTAAAATAACTATTAACAGTTGATAATTCCACATATAAATTAGAGTATTTTTTAGGAGGGGATTGGAAGTTTTTGGCTTGAAGCTTGGATTGGAATTTGGAATAGGGCTGCAAATCAGGAATATGTGTATATAATAATTATGGTGTAAATGCCCAAGGCTTCAAAGAGGGATCACCAGTAAACAGTATGGTCACTAAAGAACCCTGATTTTGGGGCCATACCTACATGTATTAAGGAAATCACTGCATATGCTAGGTCAAGAAAATTTAATTCACTATTTTCTTTTATTGATTTAGACCATGTTATTATTGACACTTTACACCTTTTTCTAAGGATAGCTGATAATTTCATAGAATTGCTGAATTGCTCATACGAGAACTGAAACGACAAGATTCAATTGGAATCAGCAATTCACTGGTGAATTTTCAAGACAAAAATTCAAGCACATGGCTGCATATGAAGCTTGTCTACAGAACTTAGGTATTTCATTTCAATGGAGGGTAAACCCAGACACAAAAATTTGATTATAAATAGAGACCTAACTGGTCCAGAGAAGCTGATCTTTTTCCAGCGTGTAAATATCCCAACATTACTACCCAATGGTGAGGATAAAAATGAAATTCAGAATTTATGGGAAATTTTCATGGACATAATTCGTGATTTAAAATTAACTTTTACATCAACAGAACATATTGAGTCATTCAGGGACAAAGTGACATCGTAGTTTACGCTTTTCAATTCTATTTACCAAATAAAAGATGTAACACCATACATGCATGCATTATTTTCACATGTACCAGAATTTCTCAGCCAACATAACAACATCAATTAAACAAGGTATGGAAAAGTATAATGACACATCTAGTAAACATTATTTTAGATCAAGTAAAAGAATAGGATACATGCAGTTTCTTGAAGCAGCAGGCTATGAAAGGGTAAATAATAGTTATAGATGTAGGAACTGTGACCATATAAGTTGCTGTGGGCATCTTATTAAAATAAATAAGAAGTGGGTAGTGTCTTCTCAGATGTAAATACTGTAGCTAACGAGCTGGGCCACATGGGATAGCTTTGAAATGCCAGAATCCCACTGCCTTAATAAAAATATTAATAGTAATATTGGATTATTATCCGGGCTAGGCATTCTATTTCCCCCCATATGAACGCAATGACCACTGGCTGGCTGCCTAACCAGGCTAGCAAGTCAAAGCTTAGAACATGCAAACAACTTCATCTTGACCTATATATTTTGGTCAACTTTTCATTTCAAAAGTTATGTTTGTTTAATGAGTTTGTTATAAATTTAAAACATGCTCATGAAAACAATATTTCATGCTTAGTGGGAAAATAGTTGCAGTCATCTTGGTAAACAATTAAGTCATCCCAGCTAGGCAGGCTAGCTCTTCTTATGTGAACACAAATAAAAATAGGCATGCCCAGGCATGCATGTATCTACTGCGTTTAATGTCTATATAGCTACTATGGTAAAAACAATGATGCAACTGTGTACTTGTAACAACCTTGTATTCATAACTGAACAAGATTCTTGACAAAATTGATGGAATTGTATAGTTGAAACAATCTTGTATTCAGATCTAGATCTGAATAAGATTTTTGACAAAATTGTCTATGCTCAGAGGCCATGCTGTGTTTTAACTTTTAAAAAAGAACTCACTCAACTCAGAGTAACTTACAGTAGGATGCTAAGCACTAACAAATCTACTCATATCTGGCATGAGTTCCAATGAATGTCACCCAATCCATTCAAATACTAACTCAATCCAATTGGGCTTTACTCCAGTCCTCAGTGGTGAGAGGCAGTGTGCTAATAGTTTGACTATGAAAGCTATGGTACTAAAAGCTATAGTCAAAGTATGGTAGCAGGGGCCCACCAGGAGTTCCCTGACACAGAGGCTAAGGTCCCCGACAGTAGGCTGGGTCTGGGCGCATTCTCCCCTGGAAAATTTGAACATCTAGAATAGCTTTTCCCATCTTTTCAGCATGAAATTATCATAATAACGGAGAAGCTACAGCATTTATTTTCAAGGTATCAATAAAGAAAAATCTGTTGAACATTTAGTGTGGTCATTAATCAGTTTACCCTTTTCGTTCAATATTGCAGACAGAAAATGGAATTTTGTGTGTAGTATTAAATTAATACTGTTGGCTTCTACACAATATATATACCATATCCTGTGTTTCTAAAGGAGTTTCATTTCACCATGGATAGTAAAAAGACTGGATTGGAAACTTGATGGCGTGAGCATAACAACCTGGTTGCATGCAATTGACAAGCTTAAAAAACCCGAGTATATTCAAAGTTTGGGATTAATACAGCGTAAAATGATAATCGAATTGTCTGTAAATACGACAAAGCCACAATAAGACAAAATGCCTGTCTATTCTTACTCATTTTAAAAGAAGATATCAAGGTTTACTAGTTAAAATATGCATCCCAAATTCCGAGCAAAACAAAGCACAATTTGGGGACGCCAGTTTCTTCAAAACAACACAGGGATCATCAAAGCAAAGATCAACAACGCTTACCCCGAACGCTCAATTGTGGCTTAGGTAGGTTTGTAAGGCGATAAAATCATTTGAAACATCAACATAGTCATCTGAATGTGAGGATATGAAGAATTTGAAGAAAAGTTCACTAAAAACCTCAGTAAAACAAGCGTACTCACGCCATTCGTGACATCACAATTTGCAACTAGGTTTCAACATCTCTCGAGCAATCACGTGACTATTAGTTTCTAATCCACTCATTTTACTATCCATGATTTCACTATTAAAGCATTAATTACTGACTTGTCTGGCTTAATCAGTTAAAAAGTTCTTCACCAATTGTTAAAAATACAATTTTTCTTCCAGGCATTCCCTGACAAACCTGTAAATTTTCCCAATGAAGGGGCTAGGGTTCCCCAACAGGGGGGCTGTAGCCCCTTCTGCCCCCCCTTTGGCACCATCCCTGTATGGTAGTAAAGCTTTAAGTACTGTAGTAAAGCTTTAATTAGGCCAATCAAATTAACATAACTATCAACAACTCACAAAATTTGACTTAATTAGTCAATTAAGCTGACCAGCTCAGCTCACCGAGGCCAGGCCAGCTCAGCTCAGCACTAACAACGCTACTCATATCTGGCATGAGTTCCAACCCCAGACAGGTGGTCACCCATTCAAATACTAACTTAATCCAATTGGGCTTAACTCTGGTCCTCAGCGGTGAGAGGCAATGCACTAATTATAGTCATAAAGTATGTTAGTACTGTATAAAAGCTTTAAGTAGGCCAATCAAATTAATATTAACAACTCACAAAATTTGACTTAATTGAATAATACAGTATTTAAAAAGCTTTGTTACAACAATTTTTGTCAAACAATAATGCAATCTACTTGGAAGGTAAAGAAAATCGCTTGAGATAACAAGCATCTCTAATATTACTGCTGTAATATTTAATAGTGAATGAAAAAGATGTCCAGCAATGTCATCAAAATTATAAGAGCAAACCATACATTAATTGTTCTTCAAGATCGACATATATGCATACATGCAGTAAAAGGTAGAAGAAATGTTTGCACATTCATGACACAGATTTTGCATGACATTGACAACTGCAGCATACAATTTTACTCCACTAATACTGTATAGACTTACCAGTTCACGCTCTCAATTAACATAGCCTGTCACTAACATTTGACTACGACAATATGCTATTTAATAGCATATTTCGCTCGTGGACTACCATATGCTTTGGACATTGTTGCTTGACCATGAAGCTAACTTTTTTTCTTAGAAGGTCATCCATTTCTGTTCGGCAACGCACAGTCTTGTCAGTTTACGAAGCTTGATCAATATGAAATCGTCCATGCAACGACCATTAATTTGCTTTCAAAAACATTTATCAAATTCCCAACGTCTAGTACCTCTCAATAGTACCTCTAGTACCTCTCAATCAGGGCGCTTATATACCAACGCCGTCAATTCGCTGATCGACGTGTGATGCGGAAGTAGACTGGCACTAGCGAGTTTTGAAGAAAATTCGATCAAAAGCAGCAATTCGTGTATCCGAAGATTATCACTATTTTTTCGTTAAGTTTTTCATGTGAGAAGAAATTGATTGGATTTACAGATAAAATATTACTTCTATTACTGCAGCAGTATGTATTTTGTGTAGAAACTAGTGTCAAAGAGAATTTATTTTGGATAATGTTCATGCCTTTTAATGCCTTTCATGGAGGCTAAACTTCACCACGAGCGCATTGTATGTTCTTTTACTACCAACGGCTAGAGATTCAGGTATGTTGAAGTTCATTATCTTACTCTTGTTTGTTAAAATTCTTGTTAAAATCGGAGATGATCATTTTGAGATATCGTGGCTGAAACTCGACCCTTATCAATGCTTGATTTCTAGCGGTTTAACCTTTCAAATTTTGTAAGAAATATAAACAAGACGTGTTGTTTTGACATACGGCGATTCTCTTTAACCGTGTCATTGTATTCCTTAAGTTTCCGGACTGTTGAAACAAAATGATTGTAATTTCTAAACAGATTCATTTCTTTATTCGATTTATTATAATACGAGTTTTTGGAAGTATAGTCGGCGCATTGTGTGTTAAAACTAGAACTATGATTAGAATTGTGCTTCGTTGTCAGTTTTCGTGTCTCAAATACTGTTTATTTATAAACATTCACTGATTCACATTCAGTGAATGTGAATCAGTGAATGTTTATAAATAAACAGTATTTGAGACACGAAAACTGACAACGAAGCACAATTCTAATCATAGTTCTAATCCGAACAATTTAATCGAACGTTTTTCAAAGCAATCAACCCGTTTCCCCTTATATAATTAAATGAAACACAGAAGACAGACAGCAATTTGAAATCGATAGGCGATAGACGATATTAGACAGCACACTGCTGGCTGTTCGTGCATGGTACATATTAATAAGAATCTCATTGAAATATACACGTCAAATATAAATGAACGGTGCAACATATTAAAGAGAACTACCTTCACTAAAAGAAGCCGTAAATACGAAGAAATTCCGACGCGGCTCTAGTATTGCCAAGCTCTGAAGCGAACTCGTAAATTTTAATGCCTTTTGCCCCGCCGAATAAACGCGGAGATGAGCTACACTCAGCAGGGACCTTCTTCGAACGGAATATACCACAATCAGAATTGTTCCAAAGTCAAACGAGTCAATACGAGACAGCCAAACCGCCAGAATCGAAAACGAAAGGAAAATTATATTGCAAACAACTGCCGATGATATCGTGTCCAACTCCCAAACCGCGAACTTAAACGCATGCGCTTTAGAAAGAACACCAAAGAATCTTGGTGTTCCGGTTTGGATTCCCCCAGAGCCTTTTCAGCGCGCCAGCACGGGAGAGGCTCTGGGGACGAGAATGGCTACTTCCCAACTAGCCTGGTACCCTGGCCCAATTTCAAAAGAAATAAGGGCCAGGTAACCACTAATCTCATTCTTGCATCATCAGGGCTAAATCCACTTATGACGATTGCAGTTTTACTCATAGCCACTAAAAACGCGCGAAAATTTAACCAATAGGAAAGCAGAAGTCTTTAGTGGTTACCTGGCCCATATTCTTTGATTTGGCCAGGGTACCAGGCTACTTCCCAACTAGCCTGGTACCCTGGCCCCAGACTAGTTCCTAGTCCTCTTTTCTCTCGAACGTATTTTGGTGACGTCACAGAATAGGCATCGAGCGAGAGGACTAGCGGAAAATGTTCATCTTTATCTATCATGAATCCTGCTGGAGCTCGGATTCTTTAATCTTTATAAACGAGGGCACTTAAACAAACTTCTTCTTGACTAGCAGACGAGTAGGTTTCTTTGTTTTACATTACGTTAAAAGGTTGTTACATACGAGGCTTTATAAAGTAGTGTTCGGCGTGGGAAGTGATTGTGTTGAAACACATTTATACAAATCGAAATATGCTATTTTAACGTTTCGGCAGTAGACCAACCTTGCTATATGACTGTTTATATAAAGAATTGTGCAGACCGACGTGAGTGTTATCTGCCTTGGTTTTCCGCCAAACGGCCGTTTGGTGCCTGTATACTATCGAAACCACTAGAGTGGTAAATTGTCGGATCGAAAACGAACGTTGGAGGTCCATTTGAATGTACCACGTGATGCGAAATGAATGCACCTCGTGATCAACATTTTTAATGTTATCCAATAAATGCTCACAGATTTGTCACGTGATGATTAATTTCGCATCACGTGGTACATTCAAATGGACCTCCAACGTTCGTTTTCGATCCGACAATTTACCACTCTAGTGATTTCAATAATAAGTTGGGGCCAGATTTGGGGCCAGGCAAAACATTTTATTCCAGGCCTCTCACAATTCGGTCTGCCGCTCAAAGTTAAAAAGAGAGGCTTGGGAACCAGGCTGGGTCACACTTGCTGGTTGAGAGGGCCTGCCTAGAGGCGAGTTTTGAGAGGCCTGCAAAAGCTTTCTGGCCGCTGTTCGACAAATGTACGTCCAAGTTCTCTTAACACTGTGACCCACCAGGAAATTCGGTCTAAACTTTCTTACAGATCATGACAATGAAGAAACCAATATGTTTTAGAATTACCGACCTTCTGCCAATAATATTTTTAGCGACAAAAAGGAATTGAAGGAAAAAATATCTGCCGAACAAAAGCAAATTCGACGGTCAGGAAAGTACAGGTTTTTCTTATTGTTTTTTGGTTTATTTAGCTATCGAAGACTGTCAACTGACCAAGAGTTAATGAGATTTAATTTTGTTAAATTGTTCGCTATAGTGTGGCGTAATTCAAGTTTCAGTTGTTGTGGAAACCGAAAAAGTATAAACCCAAGAATCTCTGGGTAGACTAAAGTGCATTTTCGTTGATTATTCCGGCCGAAAGTTGACAAAGTTCAACCGTAATTGCTTTTTCCCAACAATTCCTTCATTTTAAAGCTAGGATTCGTATGTCATAAGTCTTCAATGTCACCTTCAAAATCTTCGGATATAGCCATGGTTATTAACAATGTTAGTTAATTATGAAAATTTATTCCGTGCCAAGTTTTGCCAAATTTTTTACAGGATCTTGCAGGCCCCAAATTCGGCGTGTGTGACCTGTCCATGATGCAATAGGGCCTGTGAAGGAGGCAGGCCCAGCCCCCACAAATGGCCCTGGGGACGAGGTTGCGGTGGTTAATTACCGGGTCATCTTGCTGGACAGGCTGGCCTGGCTCATATGAACTAGCCTGCGGGCAGGCCCTCCTGTTGCTGTGAAATGTGGGCTGCAACAAAGCATGGGGGGGGGGGGGGTACCAAAAAAAAAATTTGTGCAAGGCAATGTGCTCGAAAAAAAGATTCATGCACAAAGAAAGTTTGAGAAAAAAAATTCGTGCAGAGCCTTCCCATGGTGAAAACTAGCTAGGTATGTGTAAAAAAACAAACTTCATGCAAAGGATTAGACAATAAAAAAAATTCCTGCACAAGCAAATGATAAAGAAACAAATTCGTGCAAGCTGAAAAAGTCTCCCCCCCCCCCCATCACTTTTCTAATGGTTCGCCCCTTATCCAATTTGTGCGCCAGTGCGTCTGGTATTATTTATATTATCGAAGCCGACTACCAGTTATTCAGTTCAGAATGACCCAGTTTTTTAACTCAACAGCCAGAAGGAAAGTCTTGCTAAATTTGATAAAACACTTGAATTTCTTAACTATTAATATGTCGCCGTTTAGACTATAATGATACGCACCTGGTTCTATATGTCGGCTATCTTTGAAAGCGTCTGAAAGTGTCTATATGTTCATTTAAGTTAGGTTTTCGCACCTTCCCTAGCTACGAAGAAGCGTAACTCATTTCATGTTCGTTCGTATACAGCAGTTCGTGAAAGTCTTCGTTTTGACTCTTGCAACTTGCACATTTACACGAGAAGCGCTATCTTGACGATAGTCTGTCGCCATCACCTGGATCAGTGAATGCCATGCAGTGAATCACAAACACCTAATCTCGAATAACGATTTATCAAAAATCGCTAAACTGTTTCGCTACATGTTTTTAGTCTAAAGTTGAATATTTTAAATTCCTAACTAGATATCCGATAATCGTTAGATGCGTTACATTGCTTCTGGCTTTCTTATAAACAGATTTCTTGAGTTTTCAGTATTAATAAGTATAGTTGATAGTGTGAAATTTACATCTTCGGATTGTGCTTTGAATGAGGATTTTTACATAGACTTCCGGAAGAATGTGATTGGTTTGATTCGCAACATTTGCATATTAATTAAGTGGGCGTTATCGATTTACCCCTAGGATTGTTGCAGGCTCTCATTTCACAGCGCGGCGTTGAGAGAGCCTGCTCGCAGGCTACATATGAACACCCGTTAAGAGCACAACAAGAGTCAAAGTTGAGATTATTGGACTCAAGTTGAACACTCAACCAAAGGTGGAAGCCTTACACATCCAATAAATTAAATCTGTATAAAAAAATTGTCAATTTGATACTACTGAAGAACTTTATTAATACAAAATAGATAGATATAATTAATCTTTATTCTGGAAATAACACTTCATTACATAGAGGAGATATAATAATAATAACCATTAAATTCTGGTCAAAATATATAATAATTTTGTATACAAACTTAACAAAACAAAATAAAAAGAAATTATTATACTATATTTGTGTGTCTATTATAATTACGACTGTTCCCATCACCCCTTAAGCCCGTTTTCCACTAGACGACTTTTTTCGCGCGAAGCGAATCGAAAAAATATATTCAGCAACGTGATTGGTTAGCGACAAAATTCGCCGCGAAAAAGTAGAAACAGATCCTACTTTTTCTGGCGAATAATCGCTTCTCGCGAAAAAAGTCGCCTAGTGGAAAACGGCTTTACAATGTAAAAATTAAAACGTTGCCATCCTCAATTACCGATTCTATATACCTCCCCCAATGAGTCTCTGCTCTCAGTACACCAAAAACGAACAGTACCGTGCACAACTTAGGCAAAAAATTGGTTAAAGATACGTTCGTCCCACTTGGCACCAAGTACAATATCCAAACTTCTATTCGAGCGAACAGAGTAGATAGTTTCCCCCCGGCTAAATTTGGTCGTGACGTCTTCCGTTTTCTTGAGACCTTCCTCGAATACGTCCTCATCTATGGGGATATCTATTCTGATCTCCGGGTCGTCGCGACGTGTAGAATAGAGTTTTCTCCCGATACAATGATTCGTGCAGGGAAGTAAGACGGTCAACTAACGAATCTCGCGATGCCGTACTCCTCCGTTCCATGCGTGTGACAGGCATATTGTCACCAACACAAGATCTCACTCGTCGTGTTCTTCACCATATCCTTTATAGTGAAGTTTTACCTTCCCCACTCTTTGTTGACATCGACGATTTCCACTTCGTAACGTTTATTGTCATTTCTCAGACGCATTCGAGCACGCTGTCATGCAAACCTTGAAAAAATGCTTAGGCATGTAGCTACGGGGGGGGGGGGGGGGGGGGGCGAGGGAGGGCCACCCCAAAAATTTCTTTCTTGTCCCCCCCAACCAGGGACTGCATAGCCAACAAAATCCGCAGCGTGAGTGGATAAGTAATTGAAGTACGTTATGCAAATACACGACAGCGTTCACAAGTGATGTTGTTATATCCAAACCGTCTAATGACGTCATGCATGATTTAGTAACGAAACCATGTGACAGACTGGGGTGGGGGTAGCTTGATTGCATCAGTTGTCCTGCACGACTCAACTTTTGTACTTTTTTGTACTTTTCACTTGCCCCCCCCCCCCCCTCCCCCAACTGAATAAAACTTGCACTCCCAGATTTCTTAGTCTAGCTACGAGCCTGAAAATGCTCCCTGCATGCAAGCACAAATCCAACCATGATAACGCTCGAGACAAAACCCGGGGGTAAAGACTTGGGGGTAATATACGATTGAGCAAAATGTTGCCAATTCCCTGCGGCCTGGAAGAACAAGCAAAGGTAAAAACTCAACAAAAGCCCCTGACTTCCCGTGGGTTCCCCTGGGGTCGGCCCCAGGGGGAAGCCGATGATAGATGCATAAGGGACGGACCATTAGATTTTTGAGGGGGGGGGGTTGGGCAATTACCAAAAAAAAATTCGAGCACAGCCTTATCCTGGGAAAAAAATATCGTGCACAGCAAAACCCCCAGAAAAAAATATCCTGCAAAGTACCATGTTTTCTAAAAATAGAAAAATATTTATATAGAGTCCTGAGCAGATTGCCACAACACAAAATAAATCACAAGCTATGAATCCATCTTGTTGTTAATATTAAACACAGACTTGTCAGGTCACTGCTATTAAATAGTGCAACAAACACATTCTGCAGTTTACTTCCATTTTAACAATGTAGAGCAGCTGCTCACTAAATACAAAGATATTATTTTGCATTGTAAAAACACAAATATTATTAGTCTCAGGCGCGCAACTAGGGGAGGGGGGGTTGGGGGGAGGGGGGGGTTGCAACCCCTGCCCTTTTTAACCCCTGCCCTTTTTGTGAGACTTCTAATACTAGGTTAGACATTAGATAAACAGATAATTAATCGTCTGTTGTTGTACGCGATACAATTCTCCGCAAATCTGGCGAGACTCAGAGGCTTCTAGCAGTGGGCCTGGGCGGCAGCTAGGCTGAATATAATTATGATAAATTTTAAATAATGCGAGACCAAAATAAAAATTTCCGCAACCGAAAATACGAGAAAAGAGTCCTCAAAATGCAGGAAATGCTGTTTCAGAGACCCAAAATTCAAAAAAATTCCGGGGGGGGCATGCCCCCGGACCCCCCTAGAATCTCTGTTTGGCTTATACTCCCAAATTGTTTAGAATACTGAATGACTTTGCCCTTTTTCTGCGTTCAACCCCTGCCCTCGAAATTTTCTAGTTGCGCCCCTGAGTCTTTTTAGCGCATAATTTATGATTGTCTATATATTCAAATACTTTCTTGTTTTTATGATAAACTCAACATTTGTATAGTAAAACATCATTTGTGAAAACATAGATATATTCAATGACACTTAATATTTTAAAGCTCTGTGTGGCCCTTTTCACTAATTTGGTGAAAAATCTCCCACACAACGCATTAAAATAGTATTTAAGTGTCATCTCATCTCATATATAGTCAGGGGTGGATTCAGACTCATCTGATAGGGGGGGTGCATATTTTTCAGGGGGGTGTACCCCTCTTTTACTGTCAAAAATTGCATCATTAACATAAAAAATATTTGTCACAAATTATTAAAATCTCAGTATCCATTGGTTAATGACTGATATGGCCCATTGCGTAATTGCTTTGTGGTTGTATCTGTATCCTTTCTATTATTGCTATAAACGTATTGTATGTGTTGGACATTAACAAACATAGGCTCACAAAAAAATATCCTGCAAGCAAATGATGTCGAAAAAAAATATCCTGCACAACCTCGAGCGAAAAAAAAATATTCCTGCACCAAAAAATTGGCCAACCCCCCCCTCAAAAATCTAATGGTCCGTCCCTAAGTATTTCATATGCAGCATTTTCGTATGAAATATTTTCTGACTTTATCAGTAATTTAGATAAGCGCGATTTTTATTTATAATTATTTAATTTGTTAATATCAGTATATTAAACTAATAAATGAAAAAGAGTTTATTTCAAATCGACAAAAAAACGACTTAAGGGCTCTCGACAGCGTGACACGTCATAGCCAATATTTTGCCATATTGCAATGCCGACGGCATGCGATTGTCACAAAATGGCGGCTGAAGTCCTTGAAGATGATGCTTTTTAAAATTCGAAAGATGGACTGGCTGTCTTTGCAATGAATGCTGAAATATAATACTATCGCAAGATGTAAATTGTATAATTGTTTTTTGTTGTTATATGCGTTATAAAATGCGACTCGCTATCGTTCGATCGACGCCATGTTGAATTATGCTTTGATTTAGGCCACGAATTTTTTCAAAACGATGAACGATGGAGCTTTTCACAAAATGTAAATTTTTGCGCAAACTGGGAAACGGAGAGAACTTTATATACTGAAACACCATATGCCTATGGTGGAAAACTAGTTATGAATGGCACGAATGTTAGAATATTTCCTTAATTTCGAAGCTGACTTAGTGACTATGTATCAGCTAATCCCCAGCTCTTAATACAAACACAAACACAAACACAAACACAAACACAAACACAAACACAAACACAAACACAAACACAAACACAAGGAAGCACGGGTGGCGCGTGCTGTTAGGGCGCTGCCTCTCACCACAAAGTTAAGCACGGTTAGACGGGGTTAGTACTTGGATGGGTGACCGCTTGGGAATTACCCCGTTGTCGAGCTTTGAACTTATGTGAGTAGAGTTGTAGTTGATCTCTCCTGTGCTTCGAGGGTTTTTCGCCGGGTTCTCCAGTTTTCCTTCCTAACATCGTAGCTGTGAGCCGTGGTCTGAACTGTGTCGTATGGCGGCTGCCTGGAGCGCCTTTGATATGCCTCGACACGACCACGTTGATCTGCGTCCTTCGCAATTCAGCCGCTGGCTGCGAGTAAGGATGATTAGCCCCCAGTCCTTTATCCCACAAACACAAACAGACAAACCGTTTGTGCGGCCCAAACCTTGGTACCATCAAACGCGTCGAGAAAACCGCGGCGACAATGTATATGTTGACAGAAGTTGGCAGTGGTGCAGGAAACAAGAGGCCATAGCCAATCCAATTATTTTTTATTTGGGAGGCCGCAATATATTTCGCCCACCCCTCAAAAAACATTTGACTATCTGTGCAAAGTGGTTTTCTCGTTACCACTTGTATGTTACCAATAGTATTACTGTTTTGAATATTGGGCAGAAAATTGAACTCTGAAGGTACCTGATATTCAACGAAGGTTTGGTAAAATTTTCTCTCTACTTATCTTCTTTGATTGTCAAAGTTGTACGTATTGCCTTGCTTTTTGTTTATATTAGAGATTATAGCGATTCTCCTATATGCCAACATGTTGGTGTTTCGCGCTTGGCATCTTCCAAATTATTTGGATTGATCAAAGAAATTAATTTGTGTGAGCAAAATGGCAAAAATGTTGGAAAAAAGAACCCGGCTGCGCCTCGACCAACTCTTACGCTTTTTTCGTGCTGTCCGAACTTCCCGCGTGTATCCATAACTCGATGGAGCACGTCAAACCATGAACCATTTCTTAAATTTACGTTGTCAAACCAAGCAGAAAGAACATTCACCTCGTTCATTTGCTGTCCAATTTTCCAAAGACGGCAGCTTTTAATTCGTTACACCTGACAGACTAAAATTAAAAGTGGATGCCTCTTCTAGTTTTATTTACTATCTCATACAACGGAGATCATAGTATAGCAGCCTTGTCTTTTCTTAGTTCTAGGTGCATGTCGAAAACCACTTTACAAGCATCATTGTAGCGCGCAGTATCTTTATTCAAGGTCCGATTGGGTTGTCCCAAATATAGTTTTCCCCAAAACTCTCATACTATATTATCGGCAGACTCGACCGTTTTGTGCAAATGAACTTTTTCGCCCTTGCCCCAGTTCCCCATGCGCCTTTTATTAATTGAAACCCGTTTTGGACGTCTGCAGCACAGGATACTCACGGGGTGTGGTTCGTTCACTGGGAGTAACACTTTTATATAACCTTAACTCTATTTCTTATCATATATATTGTATATATATATATATATATATTTATAGTGTACATTAAATTTTTGCATAAAATATTATACACTTAATGTCTGCTCTCGAGGGAAACAGTTTTGTTTTACCGACAGTCCCCAGACGAAGTCGACTGGGAAACATTGAGACTCGAGAGGGAAAACAAAACTAAATGATTCCCGAGGGATCAAACATTAAGTGCTTTGTTATATAGCTGAGTTTCGCTGATAATCTTGACTTTTGCCGAGGAAAAGTACACAAAAGACAAACTGAAAGACTTACCAAAACATTTCGCCTGGCTCCGTATAAATTTCACTTCAACCAAACAAATACGAGTCTCAGAACAAAAGAACAGCAATACATTTCTCCAGTTAATCTTCACACATGCTTTGGAGACCTATAAATATTCTTTTCTTCGTACCAAACAAGCTTTTGTTTATAGGATACCGTGAAGAGTTCAAATTAAGTTCTAGCGGGCAACAATTGAAATCTTATTGCCCGAGCAGGCAATAAGACAGTTCTCAATTGTTGCCCGCTCGGTATACATTGAAATTTAGCTAAGGTCATGTGACCACAAACCAATTACCAATGCATGCATGCAGTCACCGTTGTATCCAGCGAAACTACAGCTATATAACAACACTGTTTGTTCGAAAAATATCTAACTGCTTATCAATACCATGCAATCACATTCGAACCTCTCAATAATGTCTTTACATTTAAATAAGTAAAATTGGTCTCTTAAAATAGATTAAACACATTAGCTAAAAGTTATTAAGTCAGGCTCGAGCCCACACTGATCCACAATTCACCTGCATGAGGTGAAAAGTACAGGATAATTATTAGATCTGAGCATCTGCTTAGAGAAATTGGAATGTATTTTTCGATGTTTAATTCTGTAAGATTTGAAACAAAAGCACCAGTTAAAAAAAATCGAAAATCAAACAACAAATTAACTGTTATATTTCAGCATGCATTAATCGACTCATTTCAATTAATAAACTGTTTTCAAAAGAACTAGTATCATGCAGCTAGTACTGTACGTCACGGATTGGAGATTCAATTATTTTCTAAATATACTGGGGACATGTACGTAGTTGTTCAAAACCTAATCAGTGCATGCTACTCTGGGTTATAATCTGCTTTATATGACTCAGGTAGTTATTACAATTATAGAAAGAAAGTCTCTGATTAACCCTAATCACGAACGGGCATGGGAACAAATCCAAAATTAACAATGTGATTGGTCACTTCAGATGGCCAATCAGAAAACCCGTTCATACTATAGCTACATCCTTACCACTTTATAATATGATCAAGTCAAGTTTTTTGATATACCGCAGTTTTAGTATAGGTTAAGCACATAACCCGAAGTTTATTAGCGATATATATAAGCGAAGCCCGAGGGATTTATATCGCTAATAAACTAAGGGTTAGGTGCTTAAGTTACTTATAACATGATCATAAGGAGGTTTTCTAGTGCTCGCGGGCGCGAGCACTCAGTCTGAACGCCGCCTAAAGAATCCAATAGGAAAAGAGCTTGTGACGAGGTTCTATTGTTATTGCAAGGTTTACATAAGGTAAAACCGACTTGATCATATTATAGTTAACAATTAGACAACGAGCCTGAGTTTTCTATGAGCGAATATAGTCAACGAGGCGAATATAGTCAACGAGGCGAAGCTGAGCTATCGCTCATAAAAAAACGAGGGCGAGTTGTCTAATTGTTTTAGTATAAATAAATTCTCGACCATAACGTATTCTTCGAGGCTCGTTAATAAATTTTTTAAATAAATTTTTTAATAATAAATTTTTTTTAACTACCAACAATAAACGTTGAACAGTCATTTCGGACATTTCCTTGGTCCCGTACGGTAACTGACGGAAAAGTAAAGTTTTCTTGCATAATGTAGCATGGGTTTTCATATACAATATTTCCATTCATTTGATTTGTAAAAATGACAAAAAGTTGAAAGAAACATTCAATTTAGCATGTAGTTTACATCACGAAATCTTGTCAATAGCAAGCGTAATTTTGAAATGTGTTTTGTTGCAGTTATTTCGTTTTAAACGAACACAGTTACACAGATAAACAATTTAACGATTTTACCATTAATAATTTCAATTCTAATTATATTGCTTCTGTAGAACTTATTGCTTCGCCAGTTCGCCTAAATATTCAATTTCTTCTGTCATTTGCCCACTCATTATATAATTTCGGCGCCATTGTTGCTTAACAGAACAACCGCTTATACCCGTGCGTCGAAATGCGAAATGGGCACATTATACCCATGCGTCGGATGTGAACGCTGGCTCTAATGATCATTGTTCGTGACATACTACGCATTTTGTGATTGGTCAAGAAGGCTTTTCATTGGCTTATTGCCAGAGGTTTCTATCAGAGGATAGTAACTTCTGCGATAGCCAATTAAATTCAAGGATTTGCAATAGAAACTTGTAAATTTATACTAATACATGTTATAAACCTTCCGACCTTATATATAAATCTCGCAATAACAATAGAATCATTCTTTCTATTTAACTATACTAATCTAAATATATGTCGCAAGCTCTCTTCCTATTGAATTCTTTAGCAAACTTCCTTATCATGTATAAATCCCTCGGGATTATACATTGCTAATATTCTGAGGGTTAGGTGCTTAAAGGTGAATAACAGTCTGTACTGCGCATGTACGAAACTAATGTTTACATCTCTATTTACAAAAAATATACTGATACCTTATTCAAGATTGTAAGCTTTCTTTGCTTCCTCTTCATTACTTGTACTTGAAACGAAACATTAATTTTTAGCGGAAATAGAAGAAATCCGAAGAGATATGTTGCTTCGAACTTTACACTGAGGTGAGTACTTCATGTAATTATCTACGAATGTCTTGTTTGTGAGACTCACCGAGATGGCGGATCATGCGCAGTACGGACTGTTATTCACCTTTAAAGGTTACGGACTGTTATTCACCTTTAAAGGTGACGTACAGTCCGTTCTGCGCATGACCGCAATGTGGTCCCCAAAACATGACATTCGTAGATAATTACATGAAGTACTCAGCAAAATGTAAACCGTTAGGAACAACATGGCAGAAAACCAAGCGATTCGGCGAGGATATCTCCTCGGATTTCTTCTATTTCTCCTGAAAATGTTTTGTTTTGGGTACAAGTAATGAATGGGAACCAAGAAAAGCTTACAATCTTGAATAAGGTATTAGTATTATTTTTGTAAATAAAGATGTAAACATTAGTTTCGTACATGCGCAGAACGGACTGTACATCACCTTTAACATATATACACATGCTATTTTTAAAAGCTATATGTTTGATTATACTTTAGTTCAAACTGTTCAGGACACAACCTTCTGAATTATGAAATATTATTTACAAATAATTATCACAGTAGAAAACAAATTAATATACACTTAATGTCTGGTCACGAGGGAAACATTTAGTTTTGTTTTTCCCGAGTCTAAATGTTTCCCGAGACGAAGTCAAGGGAAACAAGGAGACTCGAGGGAAAACAAAACTAAATGTTTGCCGAGGGATCAGACATTACAGCTGGGTTTTCGGAGGATTTTTGCTTGGTTTAGGCTGTTTAGCTAGACTTTCACTAAGCAGATGTTGGGCAATAATTGTTGTAATATTGTCCGCGCGGGAAATATTTGATTTGTCTAATTCCACGTGACTATAAATGAAGCAATAGCTGTCTGAGTTACAACTAGCAAAAACCCAACTATACAACAAAATAATTATCCTCAGATGAAAAGAAATGTCTTAAAACGTAAAATTTGAAATTGCAGTACTTACAATTTAATCATTGGCATTGGAATCTCATTTCAACAGTCGTTCAGTTCCTTCATAAGCTAAGAACAAAGCACCATTTGCCGGAAAGGATCTTATAATGGCTGGTCCTAAACCTTTATATAACGTTCTAAAACCTTGATGTAACAATACAGTAATAAACGAAATACATTATTACAAATAATCACTATTAAATAAAAATGTAATACACAAAATAAAGTATGCGTGAGTGCCAATAACTGGAGTGATATCTTTGATATCTTTTTTTCCCTCTTTTTTTGGCGGACAACGTGCGGGCATGTACGCCTTAAGTACGTACAGTATAGTTCCAGTCTCCTACGCGGTTTGGTCAAGTCTGATCTGGCCAAAAGACCGCGTAGGAGACTGGAACTATACTGTACGTACCTCAGGCCTACATGTCCGCCATGTTCGGCTTCAATCTTTGCCCGGTCAATGACCAGCAGATATCACTCCAGTTATATATATACGCGAGTTGCACGATCATGCGCATGCATCATTTTGGCGGGCCACAGGCGTAATTTTGCCGGGCTACATGCACAACACCTCGCTGAATACACCAGAGGTTTGACTTGCATGCATAGTACCCTGCGAGCAGAGCCTCCTTTTCCTTATTTCTTCGCTGAGAGAGAGGAAGAAAAGTAGGCTCTGCTGTATTCGTGACTGGTTTCCATTGCGCATGCATGTCAGTTGCTTGGTTGGTTACAATCTCGAACCCAGTCCCAATCAGAGCAGAAAACAAAACGAGAACCAGTTAAACGGGTCTTAAACGGGTTACTTCGTCCTAAATCTTGGACGAAGCCAAACACGAATACAGCAGAGCCTACTTTTCTTCCTCTCTCTCAGCGAAGAAATAAGGAAAAGAAGGCTCTGCTCGCAGGGTACATGCAAAGATACTTGCTCCCTTTTCTCAGTAAATATTTCACCATTCTATACGCCTATTAAGTTCCAAGTACTTTTGGTGGCCAAAGCTGTTAGTTGAAATTACCAAGATAGTGAGTGATGGCGACACAGTGATAATGATTGAGACACCAGGAAGGTAAAAAATGCCAGTGGAACTTACCAAGAATTGTCAAGATGGTGTAAAATGGTGATGAATGGTGATGCTTGAGATGTGTGAGGCAACATGCATAACGACAGAAACTTCAAAGGCATGGTCATGAATCAGACTTCTCACTTCTGATGTATCAACTATTCTACGGTCTGACTATGTGTCACATGTCACCAAGTATCAATCTGCAGATGTACGTTTCGCTGTACAACAGCTCATCAGTGCGGCTCGGAACGAGTATAGATTGATATAGGAACTAAGTCTTCTTTCTCTCGATAACTCATTCTGATAAGATCAAGTCATTACACATCAAGTAGAAAATACATACATACATACACCCTCCAAAGCATTGGGTATGGGCGTGGTTCACCGTAGGTGGCCCAGGATCTCAGCGCAAAAAGGGGAAAAAATAAAAATTAAGCCCAACAAAATTCAACAGAGCTTCTTAATTCTTCCTCGCCATACTGCACGGTCTTCAGCTACTGTCGTCCAGTCAATCTTGTTCATATTGATCTTCGCCAAAGCTTTCCCGAGGCCACGTCCATATACGTAAACTCTGGGCAGCCACGTGGTCGTGGTTCGCGTACCCAACATGCAAGCATCTTGCGGGGCAGTCTCTCCCAACCCATACGCCAGACGTGCCCTGCCCATGTAAGTTGGCGTCTCGATACATATGCATCCATGGACAGTAGTTTTGTGCGTGTCAGCAGATCCGCCGTACTAATATGGTGCAACCATGTATGGTGACGGTTCACCCTGCACATTGAACGCACGCATCGTGCATGAAACACCCTCAGCTGATTGAACAAACGCTCGGTGAGGCACCAGGATTCAGCGCCATATAGCAGAATTGGCAGCACTAGCCCCTCGTACACAGCCTTCTTAGCTTCCAGGGAGATTTGTGTTGATGAGAAGACACATTTTCGCATAGCACCAAAATCGTTTCCACTAGTATCACTACAGTCTCTAGTTAGTATGGTACCCAGATACTTGAAGTGATCCACAACTGGCAGAAAGACGCCTTCGCCAAAAGTGGACAGGTCGATGTCAGAGAGATCGCAGTTATCATATCTCAAAGGGTTAGTGTATAGCCTGGCTGGGGCGGCCACGTACATGATTTCAGTCTTCGAAACGACCTTCACTATACTCCATCTACTTTCATACCTGCGTAGATTTGCATCCCAAAACGAGTGAAATGCTGAAACATCAGAGGCACACTTTCCACTAACGATTCCCGTGACGTGAAGAACACAGCCATATCATCGGCGTACTCAGAGTCGGACAGCTCGAAAGACTCACCACGCGCTGTATACCTTCGTCCACACAGTACGTTGTCATTCTTCGTCTTGAACAAACACAGAGGCCTGTCATGAGCCGCGCGCCAGGTGATCATGACTGCAGCTATATAGAACGTGAATAAAATTGGCCCTTTACTCCAATGGTACTTTTGATGGTCTAAAGCATTGATCAGGTCTAAAAACATCACCCAAGTTTGTAAACCATGTTCACGTCTCTTCTTCAAAGCTAACTTAACAGTAAACACAGCATTACTGCATCCTCTATTTGGTCTGAACCCACATTGGCTCTCATGGTCGAGACCCTCAGCAATTGGTTGCAGACGAGCATGCAGAATGATGGCTACAATCTTATACATGGCCTCTAGCAACATTATTCCGTGGTAGTTTCCAGGCTGGCTTAAATCTCCCTTCTTCGGCAGTATTTTGAGCAACTCCAGCTCCCACTCTTCAAGGGGCAGTTCACTCTCCCAGAAGTCAAAAATTATAAGACACATGATCTCAAACGTCCCTTCGTTAGAAGCAAGAGATTTGAGCAGTTGGGGACAAAGGCCAGAATCACCAGGGTCTCTTTCCTTTAGCTTACGTACCGCAGTTGTAATTTCATCTCTAGTTGGTATTACCCTCACATGCAGTCTTCGGCCACAGGATGCTGATGAAGCATGTCCAAAACTGATGGGTTACAGACAGGATTATGACCATAAAGCTTTTAAAAATGCTTTTTAAAAACCTGAGCATTTTCCTGGGGAGATTTGCAGAGTGATCCATCTTCTTTCCGCATTGTGCGCTCTGCAGACGGACGTGTTTTCATTAACCTATTGCGACGTTTTGCCATGGCATCCCAGTAGAAAATGCATGAATACTTTATCCCACAGCCAAAGGGCTCTGGGAACGAGATTGCTCTATCATGGAAGTCCCAGTACAGTCTTTTAGACAAGGGGCAATTTGTTCATTGTAGGCATAGTATGTGTCACGTTGAAATTAGCAACATAAGATCAATTAATATAACTATCAATTTTTTTGTGCGTCTGCATGTGTGCTTTTCACACATTTTCATGCGTTGCTTCTTAATTTCCTCTATATCTTTCTTTTGCGTTTCATAACGAAATTTATAGCGGTAGTCACATGTACGCATTGCGTACCTATTTTTACAAAATCAATCATGCATTTCTTGGTCTTCGCTTCCTTTAACTTCGTCAAAAAACCGGACTAGCGTTATTTTCTGCCTGTTTCATTCTCGCCTGGATACTAAAATTTACTTTTATAATGTTCATCGTCATTTATTTCATTTATTTTCGTAGTTTTGCGGCAATAAAAGTTCCCTATTGGGATTTTTTGTTTGTTTCCAATCATAGGACATTAACAATTTTCATAATGCCCGCGGTCATTACGGAGAAATCTCGCCTATAATAATTTCTTGTTATTGCAAGATTACTTTCTTCAATTTTATCGCGGTTATTTATCACACAAAAGCAGAAACCAGATAAAAAAACATTAACCAACCTTCTTTTCGAAAAATTGTGTATATTATCTTAAAAATATTCTCTGGTTTACCAGTTCGAGCACTTGCAGTCTGTAATAAAAATTAAAATCCAAATTAAAACAAACTTCCAACAATAATTCTGTCATATACACATGCGTTCTGTATGTACTGTAATGTATATATAAGATGAGTCGCTGAACTGTATGGGCAATTATAACGCGAGCCGAAATGTATAAAACTTATCACACTTCTAACTGTTCAGGCTTATCAACAATCTTTAAGAGAAATCGATCGGAAAGTTTATGTAAATCAGGACGAATTTGTATCCGATTTACAACACATGATTAAACATTCATCATTTCTTTTGAATTTTCTTCAGTGAATTATTAATGATTGAATTAATCAATGGTCACGAATGTGATAAAGGGATTTGTTATATATCACGTGTCAAAGTCCGTTATTCTAGCTCTCTGATTGGGCGAGCGGTCCTCCCGCATGCCGGTCCGAAAATCGTGAACATTACATTTATTTTGCCCTTGGGAAAAATATCAAAACCGCAAGTAGACGGTCAGGTTCAGTTTGTCTTTGTTTTTTTTTGTTTTTCCAGTTTTCTTTCATTAAAAACAATGTCTGAAGGTTTTGCTCAACATTTTTGTGTCATTTGATACTTGATATATAACAAAACACGTATTTACTGATACCGTGGGAAAACAGTGTGTTTTGTGGCCCCTCGACTGCTCGTTGTTGCCCTCGGCTCCGCCTCGGGAAACAACGGCAGTCTCGGGGCCACAAATCACACTGTTTCCCTCGGCGCCAGTAAATAAGTGTTAATTATTATATAGCTAGAGTTTTGCTGGATAAAACGATGACTGTCATTGGTTGACTTGTGGTCACATGACCTTAGCTAAATTTCAACGTAGACCGAACAGGCAACAATTGAGAACTTATTGCCCACTCGGTCAATAATATTGCAATTGTTGCCAGCCAGAACTTTGAACTCTTCAAAAAGAGTTTATATATAAAAAGATTATTTATAGGTCTTCAAAGCATGTGTGAAGATTAACTGGAGAAATGTATTGATGTTCTTTTGTTCTGAGACTCATATTTGCATGTTTAGTTGAAGTGAAATTACGAAACCAGGGGTAATTTTTTTGGTAAGTCTTTCAGTCTGTCTTTTCTGTACTTTCCCTTGATAAACATCGAAATTATTCAGCGAAACTCAAGCTATATAACAAAGCACTAACTTAATGTCTGCTCCCTCGGGAAATATTTAGTTTTGTTTTCCCTCGAGTGTTGATGTTTTCCTAGAGACTCTCGGGAAAACAAAACTAACTGTTTCCCGAGGGAGCAGACATTAAGTGTATATTATTATCGCGAGTGAACCCTCACGGCCACGAGTTAACGTTAAAGCTCACGAGTGATGTTAAATTCTTTATCACATGCACGAGTGAATATTTATTAACCAATTTATCTCATGACTCTTCTGCAATAAATTTTATTTAATTTAATTACGGCCGAGAAAGAAACTTCAAGAGTTAGACATCAAAATACTCATTAGTAAGCGATAAATGGTGTGATACGTGCTGTGTCGGCATGAGATAAATAACATTAACATGACCACAAGAAAAACTATCAAAATAGATATACCATGTATGCAGCGATGCACGAAGTCCATATTTATACTACTCAAACTCATTATTAATATATAATTCATGAACGGAAAATTCAAAATAAAAGAAACATTTAATTGCGGTGCCCTGACGAATTCGTCCGGTATCGTGTAAACGGGGTCTGCATGGGTGTCACTTTTTTGTGGCACCCATAAGCCACGGACACAGAAACGTCGGCTCAAGGAACGAGAATTCAACCGATGTTTTTGACGCCAAGGATTTTGGCAGATTTTTGGCGACATCATGTTTGAGAAGAAAAGTATTGAACACTCCGCAGGTAGATCATACAATTGTGGCGCCTTGGTGTGCTAGCGGCTAACTCGTCAGTCAGTTTTATAACTTTGCTTGTACGTTTGGGCAGAATTGGTAGCCGCAGCCACACAAACGTCGTGGGCTCTGGCATTGTCGCATTGAGAATGGAAGCGACGTTTTTGACGCGGGGGATTTTGGCGGCTTTTTGACGATCTCCGTGAAGCGAAGTGTTCCGCAGGTAAACACAACTGCACAAAATTGCAGTGCCCTGACAAGTTAGCAGCTAGAACGTCAGGCATGCAGTTTCATACTACGGTGCCCTGACAAGCCAGTCACTGCCCTGACGACTTGTTAGGTAGCTTTATATTCTGGGTGTTTGACGGAATCGTACGCTAGGTCGTGGCACCCGTAAGCCACGAACACAGAAACGTGGGCTCTGGGAAGAGAATGCAAGCGACGTTTTTGACGGTGCCAAACAGGGCACCGCTCTTTAGCACTTTGTCTGGTTATTATTTAGAAATCAATTATTACGGCCAAATTAAGCAATATTTTATATCGATTTTCTTTTAACCCTTTCCCGTCGGTGAGTTTTCCCTGTGACGAGTTAAATCTTCTGGCGTTAGCCATAGTAAGATACATAAGACTTGAGAGTCGGATGCTGCTCAGAAATGGTTAAATATACCATGCACCTTAACTATATGCTCGCTAATATACCCAAGTGTATTTACTGCATGTATATATACCAATAATTGTAACAGTAGTGTATCCACTAGACTATCATGGTGCTACTACTAATTCAATTATTTAAAATATATTTATCCAATTGATAATTCATGAGCAAAATTCAAAAGAAATTAATCATGTTTATTAATCATGCAGTATATCAGAGTATCTGTAAACCTCGATAAAGCATATTATTATGCATTCTCTACTCTATCTCAATTTTGATTGGCTGTTGACATACAGCTAATTCGTGACATCAATGTTCCAATATTATTGTTAAAAAAGTGTAGGTATGACATCATTATTCCAATATCTTGTTGCTAGCTTGCTGTTGCCAGCTTGTTTACGGCGAAAGAAAATGGGAATATGGCGCGTTCTTCGCAAAGATTCGCCAACGTAACAGAAAACGATTTGAAGAAACTATTAGATGACAAGGAGGCAGTGAATACAAAACGAGCTACGAAGACAGCTCTTTCCAAAACAGACACAAATCACTCTATCAGAGCAACAGCAGTAACCATCCTTGACAAATCTGGCTTTGAAGCGAGACACATCATGTCAATAAGTGGAGATAAAAACGAAAGCAGTATTCGGAGCTATTGCAAAACGGACATGTCCACAAAGAGAAAAATGTCGGAAATGCTAACGGCAGAGTGTGAAGTCGAAGGTAGGAGTGTTAATTTCAGTCAACATCAGTTGTCGCCTATCCTAAATCTTTCCCAGGAAGAATTTGTGATGCAAAATACTCAAACAGTTAACAAAAAAACATTTAATTTTCATAACTGTAATGCTAATATTTTTCAGTAAAGCCAAAGACAGCGAAATTTTCGCTTGTCCTTTTTATTAAGTTATACTGACGTTGAGTGAAGAAACTGGACCTTAGGCTTAGGCTTATTCTTCTTAGTCACAGTCTTGTTTATATTATTTTGACTTTCTTTTCCCAAGACCTTTGAATGTTCTGGACATTGTAAAACCTTAATTTTAGTGTCATTAAAGTTGTTTACAAAGTAACGTGTCTTTGCGTGGCTTCTTTTGACCTTGTACCACTATAACTTTATATTTAAATATATTTCGACGGCGCATTGCTTTAGCACTTCTTATGCATAATAAAACAATTATTGGATTCGGTTTTCGCATGATATCAAGAATTATCAAGGCCTCGGTTTGTGTTATCCGCCTCAGCCTTCGGCTTCGGCAGATAACACAAACCTCGGCCTTGATAATTCTCGATATCATGCTTAACCTCATCCAATAATTATTAATTAAGCATTCATTAATAAAACAGCAATGCTAAGTCAGACTTTACATACACAAAATGATTAGTTTTTTCCTTTTTTACAACTTCCAAATAAATTATTACTCAGCGTTGGAAAAGCAAAATGCAACATTCACGTCCAAACAGACTAAACTGTATATATGGGCATGTATACAGTACGCTCACATTGTGTCTATTGTATATAGGTACCTGAACTCTAGATTTCACAACATCTGCAGGAAAAACGGATGTCCAAAAACAAGCTCCTGCAATTCCACCAGAGAAAGCTACTTTCAAAGGACCTGAAACAGAGGATACCAACAGTATTACAATAGTTACTTTGAATTGTATATACCATATTTTGAATGCAACACAGAGTGAAGTAGTGTAATTTAATAGTAGTTTTGACGTTTGGAAATACACTGTGTAGGATGTACATTTCTACATGTACATGTATTTTTGAACTGAGGAGTTTGTAGGCCCAAAAAGATTTATATTAATTTTACTCTTCGGTATTTAAATTTCTCAGTCACACCTGGGATGCCCCAATTGATTCTTCCATCGCAAAGCTATATATACTGTAGTATATTCGTTTTCAACGTATACATTAGTCAATCGAGAAATGGTCTAGGAACTCATCAAAAGTCTTTGTTCTATCTTTTTGTTCACGTTTATGCAAACTTGGGCGAATAAAAATATTGGGCGACCGAGTCCTGAATAAAAGGCTTCTTGTTCATTTTACTTCGTAGAAACATCACACACACGGTAAGGACAATGTATTTTTGGTATAATGAAACAATTATCCAATAGCAAAGTTTAGGCTCAATAACTCAACCGTTTTATTTAAATCATATTATAACAAGCAAAAAAACAAACGATTTGTGCATGGCGAGGACCGTCTCGACATAAAATCACTGATTTGCTCAATGATTTATAGGCGCTTTAAAGTTTGCCAAGTTTCGAGACAAAATCTTGAATGAGTCTGTTTTTAATTACGAATTAAGTCGTCATTTTCTTTGTTGATACAGTTAGTGTTACAATTACTGTTAGTTGTTCAATTAATATCCGAGTCATAATTTATCTGATGACCTTTTAAATTTTTGTCTGCGTGAATCGGTAGAGTAGTTAGCACAAACATATTAACTTATAGCATCATCATCGCCATTAATTCCTTGAAGTTTTGCATGGTGACAAATTTTGTGATAACACAACGTTTATTGTTTATTGCTGCCGCTAGGCAGCTTACTATTTGCTGCCGCTAGGCAGCTTACTATTCGGAACATATAGTCGATTTGTTGTCCGGATGATTTCGACCGCATGGAATGTTTTAATTGATGCGGCTGCTCCAATCACATGCAGGTAATTGTTTGCCCAATCATAATGCTTCATTTACACGTGTACGCCGCAAGACCCTTCATCTCCCAGGCAACGACCGACCACCATTTCGAATGTCTTCTGTCTGACCATAGTCTGACAAGCTCGGATTTTCTTAATACAGGTGAGTTTGGATATTAAGATTATATGTCTGTTGTTCTATTTCCCGTTTTTGGTAGCATCCATCAAGGCGACACAATTTTTAGTGAAGTATCGAGAGGTCGGCAATGTGCCTTCATGTGTTTATCAGCATTGTATCACAAACCGCGAGTGTCGCAAGCGTGCGCTGGCGAACGATCCACTAAAGACGGCAGCAATTTCACTAACTTTGGTTATACTAGTATTAATAATATACATGACAAAATGAACAGAATGAATTTTGCTTTAATATTGTCATTAAAGTTCCTGCAAGAAGACTAGAGGTTAGATGCTATATTTAGTGAACAAAGCGAAGCAGTTTTTAACCATTTATGCTTCGAGAAGTGGAGCAATGAGTGGTATGTAAACTTTGTAGCCGGAGGAACATTTGTCTAACATTTCATGTATATTATTAATAAGTAATAGCATGGTTTCGAGTGCAATTTTGGAAAAACACGCACTCGTGAGTTTGTCAAAGACCTCAAATAGCACTCGTCCTTCAGACTCGTGCAATTTTGATAGTCTTTGAAAAACTCACTCGTGCGTTTTGTAAAAATGTACCGGATGGTATACTGATAATTTGCACTAAAGACATAAAATAACATTTTGAAAACGGAAGCGGTTGTTATAAGGCGTGTTTCTATAACCCTATATGGAAAACATGGATGGATTACGCCATCCAATACGCCATCAAAGCAATACGCCATCAATACGCCATTAAAGTTTGTACAGAAACACCATTATACGCCATCCACTGCGCCATCAAACGCAATCCAATACGCCATCCATGGAGGGTAATGAGAATTTACGCTTTTTATTTGGATTAGTTTTAACGTTTAATCTATTTTGACGGGTTATTTTATAAAGGAAATAGAAAACATTATTCCCATGTTCCCATAGAGTTATAGAAACACTTTTGAAAGTTTGGAAGAACTCGAAATAGTGTAATTTTGAACGTTCTCCACTTTTCCCAAACTTCCCCTCGTGTTCCTATAACTCTATAGAAACACGGAAAATGTTTTCTATTTCTTAAAAGGCAATACTCTGACCAGTTCCCCTCCACGCTATACTCGGCAACTCTGTTGTTCTTGTGCAGTTGCCATAGTAACATATTAGCTTCCAAGCCATCCAAGGCCACTTAGCTTTGTCTTTACAAATCAAATCTAATCCGCTACCATGGCGACCAGAAAAAACATGTACAAAAGTGAACATGTAAATCCTTAAAACATTCAATGCATTATCACCCGCGCAGTTGTAGGTTTAATTCCTAGCTGCAAGGTGTTGATGTTGCATTTTTGTTACTGGTCCGAGTTTCAGGTCTTAAAATCTACTGTATATTCGCACACTTAAAATTTTCCTTCACAAAGATAAACGTACAATGTCAGGTATTTTTTCAGTGGAATACAAATGACCTGTACCATAATTTTTACTATGTCTGTATACTGTAGTATCACAGTTAGGGAAGCTGTCATTTCATTTATTAATTTTAAAAACACACTCCAAATAAATTTCCACAAAAAAATACCTAAATCTTCTGCTTTCTTTCCATGAGGCGTTAAAATATACTTGCTTAACTCATAGCCACCAAAGAAGAAAAAATATCCAGCAACTTCTCGGGCACATGTACTAGAAAAGCCACGATAAAATCCAAAAAAACCTTCTGTTTTGATTATCTTTGCTGCTAATCCCAAAGGACCGCTAAATTAAGAAAATACAAGTACATGTATATACTGTTACACCATTAAGTCACACAATACATTGATATATATATATATATACAATACCCTTGCTGCTATGCGTGTTTTCATTGGTTGTTGCCCATGATCTATTAGAGGACAGACGCATGGTCACGTCAGATCACGTCAGCTGACTTGCTTTTTTCTTTCTTCATGCCCCAAAACCCGACAGGGTTTTTTTAAAAACCTTTTAAGTTTTTGTATTGTATAAAACAAATAGATTCCATTCTTTTGTTGTCTGTTCAGTTATAGATGCACAGAAGACGTCACAACGTGGTAAGAACATCAGTGACCCACTCGACTGCGTCTCGTGGGCCACTTTTTTGTTCTTACCACGTTGTGACGTCATCTGTGCATCTATAACTGAACCGACAACGGCAAAATGGAATCTATTTGTTAAATATATATATATATATAGCATAGTTTAAGTGGGCTTACCTCAAAATGTTGAGTGTCGCAACTGTCGCCCCGCGTGAAACTGACAGTTTTGACAGCGACACTCAAAATTTTGAGGTAAGCCCACTTAAACATGCAGGGACCGCGGAGCAATTTTTGGATTGGGGGGGGGGGGGGGGGGGGCGGCTAGCGAACGCCGAAGGCATGGGAACGCCGAAGGCATTTTCCCGGGGGAAATTTTGAAATATGAAGCGTGTCAGATCCCCGGAAATGCAATCAAATTTACTAGTTGCGGTTTAAAACGTTTCTTACAAATTCTTACAAAAACAGTAGAAAAGTCCAGCAAACGTCTCTAAAACAAGCCATTTTGAAAGGAATAAAATCTGTTTGCTTACATTTCCACTTACATTTTCACTTACAATAACATGTGCCAAAATTTAAATACAGTGATTAATTCACACCTCTTGAAATTATTGCACAGCGGCGTACAGCTATTTTTCGGCAAAGACTTCAAGTAGCCCTAATTATAATGTATCAAAATTCAATCCCAAATTATTTAGAGCAGATGTTCGTCTCTCAATGAAAATCTCACATAGAGGTTCGATCAGGGGGTCTTAGCAATAGACACGTGCACGTTTAGGGTTAGGTTTAGGGTCAGGAATTTTTATACATTATAATTAGGGCTATATAAAAATCGCTATATAAAAATCACATATGTTTGGAAAATTATTGGGGGGGGGGCTAAAGCCCCCCAGCCCCCACTGCTCCGCGGTCCCTGTTAAACTATACTATATTCGCTCTACCTTTATGGTATTGAGCACTTTCCGACATTCCGTGAACAAATCACACGTGCTCGTTTGTATATATATATATATATATATTTAAGAAATAGAAAATGGCCGCCCGTGTTTATATAGCCTGATGCAAACACGAGAGTGAGTTGGGAGAATTCGAAAGTTTATGTGAACCCGAGCCGTAGGCGAGGGTTTACATAAGTACTTCGAATTCTCCCAACTCACTCGAGTGTTTGCATCAGGTTATATAAACACAGGGCATCCATTTTCTATTTCTTTTATGAAATAAGGGTAGGAAATGTGCCGTGACATCACAACCGTGTTTGCATAGCCTGATATAAACACGGTAATTGACCAATCACAGCGTGCGTAAGACGCAACCTATTTTATAAATATATATATATATATATATATATATATATATATATATATATATATATATATATATATATATATATAAAGCCACACCCACAAAGTAATTATTTATAAAATAACATGTGATTAGTTCAAAACTGTGGTATATGCCATTACCAATAATTCATATAATTAATTACAGTACCACTCACGAGAACCTTAACATTCTCGCTCATTTTGTTCGCGGGTAAATTGCAAGTGAGATTTGACAACTCGATAGCCCCTCGATAGCTATGCAATTTTTGCTCAATTCACACACGATTCACAATCCTCAAAATATTAGTTGCGAATATCATGAATTCTCGAAACCCCTTGTACGCTGTACATATATTAACATTATGTTTTGTTTGTCAGTAGATTTTTCAGGGCCGCCGAGAGCCAGAATGGGCCTGGGAGAAGGTAGACTCACAGCCCCTTTTAAAACATCTCAGATATCAGAGCAGGGGGAGTCAAGAGAGTGGTATCACTTGTATGTATTCAATCATGATTACTTTTTATGCTGTACAGTATGTGCAGTCATCAATTTACGAGTTGTGATTTGTCAAAACTCAAGTATTTTATTACCATTGCAACTCGCCACTCGCTGATTCGCAAACAGGCTGGAATTAAGAATTCTAGAAAGGTTGACAATGTCATGCTGACTGTCAGATAAAAGCTAAAACACACTAGGTGCAGATAGTTGTTGTTATTGCGCAATTTGTGCCGTAGCGTGCGTGGTAGCGGCATGTAGCACGACATGTGTGAGAGTATCACTATATAGAGATCAGTGGAGATTATATAGTAATGGTAATGACAATGAACCTAGTACATTACATCATATGGTCACAGTATTGAAAGAGTTTCCAACAAAGATTCCTAAGAAGATCGAATTCATGAAAGCGGATATGCATGGTGTGGTCGGTGGCCCTCCAGGCTCCTAACGTGGGCCGGGCCACAGGGCAGTTGCCAGGGGCACCACAGCCATGGAGGCAGCAGGGGCACCTGCTCTCATGGTGTGGGGGCAGTATGGGGGCAACCAATTGCCCTTTTTCATAAGAGGAATGTTTTCTTCAGGAATTGCCATTTGTATTATTGTATTAAATGACTTTTGTATTAATACCTCATTATGTCAGTCACAAGCTAATTTATTGCTACAGACCACGTGGAGACAGCAAACTAATTTAATAAAATGCTAAATATTACTTGTAATACACCCAATTCTACTCTTGGCATTACCACATTATATATACAGAACTCATGGCCAAGCTCTTGGCAATGGCTTCCGTAGCTCAGTGATCAGTACTGCACTAGCATTGCAGGGTCGCTGGTTCAATTCCTATAGCCAGAAGGCCTTGATGTTGCATTTTTTTGCAACTGGTCCTGGTTGGGTCTTATGTATATACTGTATTCCACTCTCAAAATTTTTCTTCACCCTTGCCTTGGGTTAGCTGTGTCCAACCTCAGGAAAAGGCCCTGGCATTGGCTGATCACAGCATCCAGAAATACTGGGTGAAATAAATTAGCAATTTAATTTAGTATGCAAAATCATTTGGCGTAATGGCGATCCAGTGGGAGAAGTTCATTGTGATGAGCTGTCTCATTGGTCCTGTTGGTGGTTCCAGCCAATGCCAGGACCTTTTCTCGCCTTCCTAATTTCAAAAAGGCCCCGGGAACGAGGTTGCCAGAAATACTGGGTGTAATAAATTAGCAATTTAGTTTAGTATGCATGCAAAATCATTCTGAGTAATGCCAATCCCATGGGAGAAGTTCATTGTAATGACGGTCCTATTTGTGGTCCAATGGTGATGGTCCCGTTGAAGCTATTTGATCAGGCACAAAACTATGCATAAATATAATCGAATCCCAGCCGGGCCAAGTAGAATTTTCTCTACTTCTCCGGTATGGTTCGTCACTCGGAGTAACACCTTATTCTTATTCTCCACCCGAGTTCACTGTCCCACAATAATCATTCAAAATCATCATGTATGAAGACTGTTGTCTAGATATTGAAGAAACTAGTCTGTTTCGAAACAAATAGATAAGCACTATCATTCAACCTTCAGCCAACTTGACCTGTAGCTCAGTTGGTAGGGCATTGGACTAGTAAACTGAAGGTTGTGGGTTCGAATCCCAGCAGGGCCAAGTAGAGTTTTCTCAGTCTACTTGTCTGGTATGGTTCATCACTTGGAGTAACACCTATTATTTTAAGAAAAGCAATCAATCAATGAAAATGCCAAATCCACCAGCCGATGCCAGTTGAGCCTTTCCCACCCTACCAATTTCAAAAAGTAGTTTCCGGCACCCCTGGCAGTTGCCCCACCTACCAGCCCCCCTTCTCAGTGGTCCTGAGATTTTTAAAGGAGATGGAAACAATTCATGAACGAAAATGCGCTGTTTTAATTATACAGCCAAAAATAAAAATGAAATGCTGCTGACTTTTTGAGCAGTGCCCTTTGGTCATCAGTTCGTCGTCAAATAACTGTCATAGTCTGCGAATAATCATGTCCCCATCTATATTAGTTTGTTGAAACTTCAATCGTTAACTTCTCATTGGTGCATTAGTTAGAGTTGAACAAACCATTATGTCAGGAATAGTACTGTATGTTAGATTTCTATCAGTATCACTGAAAATAAATGGCAGTAAAAGGAAGGCTGGATGTATTCGCCAAATAATTCAATTCAAAACAAAGACTGCAGTTTGATCTGCATGCTATGCATCTCACATTAGTCACAGTAGCCAGCATAGCTACAGCACTGGAAGATTACAGTTTAAACAGTTCATATCAAATTCACCAGAACATGCAGGTGAGAAAAGTTGTCTATCATTACACAAGTTTTGTTTTATTCACTTTCTTGTTGATTTTCATTTTGGTAATTATTTGTAAATGCTAGTCATATTTCTTCACATGTTTGTAGCCCAAAGAGTGTTACGGTATCACATGTTCATGTTCATTTCTGGTCCCAGAAAATTGATCTTAGTAACACTAGGCTCAGTTTCTGGAGTTTCTAGAATAAGATGTAATTTGTAAATTACGGTACCTAGTAAATTAATGTGTGAAATACACAGAAAGATTGCACTTGCATTGTGTACAAAAATTTTTCCTCGTTTCCTCGAAAAGTTTCAAGTATTTTGACCAATCTCACTCGCTCGATTCTTGCTCAAACTCAAAACGTGCTCATTAATATGCAACATTAAGTTTCTCATGAGCGGTACTGTACTTAATCATAATATTGTTACTTATTTATGTATTTTTTATTATTTATTTATTAATTTTAATTAATTAATTAATTAATTAACTAATTAATTAATTAATTAATTAATTAATTAATTAATTAATTAATTAAATTATTATTACAGTCTATTAATTGTGAAAGCCAATAGCCAGGGCAGCTGCTTATTCCCCCCCTGGATAAAGCATTCCTGTGTATACTATATTATATTATACTATACTATACTATACTATACTATACTATACTATACTATACTATACTATACTATACTATACTATACTATACTATACTATACTGTACATTTAGCATTTGTTTTTGAAGAGGTTGATTGAGCATATACAGTACCAAAAAAAAATTGAGCATATATTTAGCAGAGTACAGTACTGTAAATCAAATTCCTACACAGCCATGAACAGTAGATTGTATAAATACAGTACTATACCTAGAAGTAACCTAACAAAAAACCTTGGATTAACTTAGGTTCAACTGAAGGTTGATAAAGGCTTGACCTAGGTTTGACCTTGGTTGATCACCAGGCAAACCTCAGGTGAACTTAGGTTGACCTCACATGCACACACTTAGATTTGCTTGTTGTAATTATACAACTGCAGTCCTGGAATGAGTTGCTCATTTCTGAAGTTCAGCATCCTTTTCCACTTCATGTTGTTGTAAGTTGTCGTTACTTCGAGCCTTCACCTCATATATTTTAAAGGAATAATGGGAAAGCTACAGTAAGTCAATATGCCAGGGAATGAGTTATTACACTTTTGTCCTCAGGAGAATCAAAAACTAATATTAGAAACACCCTAGAAGAAGAAGGAATTAAAACCTCAAGACCAGCTATAAGTTTGTTTCTCATTATCAACGAAGTGGCAGTCATCATGATGCACCGCATAGTGGAAGAAAACCAATTTTAAAAGAAGAACATGTGACTTTCATAGATGACCAAATGAAAAAGAATGATGAAGTAACATCAGACAAATTAAAAAATGGCAGAGGGATGCAGAGTTGTGGTTTCCACCATTCAAAATTTAGTTCAATGTGAAGAACATCACTCTGTAAAACAGGCTACCTAATCTCTGTCAATGCTTTTACTTCAAAATGAATCTTATATGAGAAATACAAAATTGGACTGTAAAAATTCATTTTTTACAAATGGTCACTATAATTGTACTTGGTATCAGTATCAGTATCAGTATTGTTTTGTCAACCATAGTTTTTCTATTTCCAGTTTAATATATCAACCGCTACCTCACTGCTGCATCACCGTGATGTCACTGCTACCTTACCACTACCTCACCACTAACCACTACAACTGCACGTCTAGTGTTAGGTTACTTCTAGGTACAGTACTGCTCAGAAATAACCTAACAAAAACCAAGGTCAAACCTGGTTTAGCCTCAGCTTAATCATAATATAACTCTGTTCAGTGTTAGCTAAACTGTCTCTAAATCACTATGAATCAAAATATGGACTGTTTTCTGTATTACTATTTACTTTACTATAGTTTATTACCATTTCTATCATTGTTTAACTTAACCTCAACCGCACTATTAGGTTATTTCTGAGCAGTACTGTAGTATTGTATGTCAATTCAAAAGATTCTTGTACATACCAATAAAATAATTCTTACACTGACAAATAGCCATACGCCCACCCTTCCTGGCAAAAATATGATTATTATAAGTAATAGCATGGCTTTGAGGTTGATTAGTGATTAAATGTACCCGAAAGCCGAGGGAGGTTTACTAAACCTCCCGAGGCTTGAGGGACATTTAATCACTAATCAACCGAAACGCCATGCTATTACTTTGTAACATTACGGTTTGCGAGGAAGATGTAAAAGTCCCGAGGGACTTTTACTAGGTTTGAGGGACATTTTAAATTTTCTATTGAAATCCTTTGGGGTAGCATATATAAAGGCTTTATGCGAGCGTATTCGGCAGTGCAATTTGAGTAAAGATGTAGTTAGCGAGAGCGAGTACATATGTCGCATAAACGTTTTAGTTTCGTGCAGGGAAGAGATGTTGAGAATACGAGAGAAGGCACTGTACCGGCGAATACAAAACGACACACATTATGGAGCAGGAATTGTTATAGTAAGTGGTCGGAAGCAAGGAACATTGAGTTTCGAGATTTCGAAGTAGAAGACTCCAGATTTCCATTTGTTCCAAAGGTAGAAGACCTAACGGTGGATCGGAATGAACTACTGGCTAAGTAGATTTGTTTTAGAAGTTAAGAAAAGAGATGGGACTAATTACCGCCATGAAGTGCTATATATTTAGTTTTGTGGGTTGAATCGTGTCATCAAAGAGAAATATCCAGCACTATCTGTGTTTCATTCAACGGAGCTGAAGCCGCTTCAGCAAACTCTTGATGGACGGCTAAAAGAATTGCAAGCATCTCAACAGCCGTTTAAGAAGCAGTCTGACGCACTTTCTGTGAGGGATGAAGAGGAAATGTGGGCAAAGGGAGTATTGGGAACACACAGCCCAGATGCTGTGATTAACACACTTGTGTATTTGTCAGGGAAATTATTTGTTTTACGTGGAGGCGAAGAGCTGTGTGCGTTGTCTCATGACCAGATTGGATTTGAAGAAAGGCCAGATGGGACTATGTGCATCACATATAAAGAAAAGGTATCGAAGACAAACCAAGGCGGTTTGAAACGTAGGAAAGTTGAAGCGAAAGTTGTACATCACATTGAAGATTCACTAGACGAGGGATCATTTACTTTCATGTACCATTTCTATGTAAACAAGTGGTGAGTGTAATGAGTAATGTATATTTTAAATGTGGTGTTCCATATGTTGTATATGCTGATTTTCTTATATTGTTTATATTACAGCCCTCTAGATGTTGTTTCCCCTGTGCTGTTTCTGAGGCCTAAAGTGAAATGGCAATATGGAGAGGATATTTGGTACTACAAGACTGCGATTGGACAAAAGAAACCGAGGGAACCGTGATATTATACTATTATAATTATATAATTATACTATTGCGGTACATTGCACTAGGAAGATTTACATACATGTATATAGTGCATGATTATTTACCCTGCGAGCAGAGCCTTCTTTTCCTTATTTCTTCGCTGAGAGAGAGGAAGAAAAGTAGGCTCTGCTGTATTCGTGACTGGTTTCCATTGTGCATGCATGTCAGTTGCTTGGTTACAATCTCGAACCCAGTCCCAATCAGAGCAGAAAACAAAACGAGAACTGGTTAAACGGGTTACTTCGTCCCAAATCTTGGACGAAGCCAAACACAAATACAGCAGAGCCTACTTTTCTTCCTCTCTCTCAGTGAAGAAATAAGGAAAAGAAGGCTCTGCTCGCAGGGTAATGATTATTGTACGAAATGTTGCAATTAAGTTTAACTTAGCTCTTTATTCAAACATTTCTCATGTCTCTTATTTCTATTTTAATTAAATAGTTTTTACTCACAGTGATTTGACACCAGACTTTCCACTCATTTCCCTCAGTTGATGTTGTGCTTGTAACTTGCATTTGACCAGTTCAGTTGGACATAATGCGAATGACATAAAAAAAGCAGCAATACTACCAGCACATGACTTTTGAAACACAGTCAGCTGTTCAGGATGAGGAACTTTAAATATTGACTGAATTACAGACTGACATCGTCCATAACATAAGAACAGAATGGAATTTTCAGCAATATTGGCCAGAAGGGCTGGAACAGTACCAGCATACAAGCCACGTATACGCTCATTTTGAAAAGTTTTTTTAAAACAATCAAAAGCATTCGTAAAATGTGAAGGAAAAGTCTGCATCTTTACTTTAACAGTATCAAATGGTTGTCCAGCGAGTACACAAGCTGTGCCACCATTAGCTCCAGCAATGAAGTCAACCATCATTGCACGGTAATCAAGCAACTTAATGGGATCCTGAACATTTTCTCGTGTAGCGACTTGTAAATCATCTCTGTCACCCTCCGACATTTCTAATGAAATAATTGTACGGTGATATTTTCCAGAGTCGACTTTAGAAAATGATATTTATGAAAACAACAGAAGCGATCTCGCAAAGAATCACAACCACTGATCTATCACAACTATTGAATTTATTGAACTTCGAACCAGTGCTTCCACTCGGCTAAAGCAAAATTTCCCTTTTTTATCCTTCTTTTTAGCAAAATTTCCTTCCCAAAATCTGAAATTTCCTTCCAGTTTTCCCTCCAAAATCTCTTATAAATCCTTCTTCTAACGATTAAAATTTGGCTCGTAGATCGAAATTGTGCATGGCAAAGCTCGCAACGAGAAAATACGAATGTGGTCCGAACATGTCCGACGCTTTCCGAGGTCCGGAAAGTGTCGGAAAGCGAGTTATTTTTGTATCTGGAGTCTGGACAAGCGCAAATGCAATGCGCACGAGCCATACAGCTGATATATAGGCATAGACAAGTTAGACAACGGCCATTTTCATTTTTTCAATGTGAAACTCTAATCAACAATTCAACTAACAATTCGCAATTACATATTTACATTCCCAAATTATATAACTAATAAAGATAAGCTTCAAGTTTACAAAAAATTTACAAACTCTTTAGTCCTTTGGAACTAGTGTAATTGTCAGATAAACGTTTGAAACATAATGTCATCAAATATCAATGCCAGTCAAATTTTTCAATGTTCTCATTTCCGTCATGCAAGTCGTTGAGTCGTTGACTCGTGAGTTTAATCAAAAAGCTCGTCAATGAATTTCTTTCTTATATCTTTGACCTCCGCATCCGTCGCGCTTGCTTTCATGTTATATGCCAGTTCTAACATGCTATTGCTTGGTTGAAGTCCTGGGGCAGAAAACTTTCCGTTCTTCATCGCCATCTTGAACTGAAGAAGAGAAACTAAAGATGACGACTTTAACGAAGCTCGACGATCGCTTTTGATCAGCTTTAGCGAGCTGAAAATCCTTTCTACGGCGGCATTTGAGAACGGAAACGACGCCAGGATCGAAACAAATCTAGTAAGAACTGGATATTTCTGCTGCCCGGTTGGATTCTTCGCATCTCGGATGATGGTCCAGTACTCGTCCCAGTGGAGGTCACGTTTAATTTTACTTTCAAATGCGTGCTGCCGCCATTCACGATCCAGCTTCCCGGTGTCGAGCATCTCACTTAAATAGGGTAACTTATGACATATGGCCTCGAGAGAAGGTGGCATCATAGAGGCAGCGTTTTCAGGCAAGGTACACTGTACGATTTCATGGATCTCCGCATCAAGGTCAAACCTTTTTTGGATTTGTACAATCGATTCCACGAGGAAATTTTTACAGTCAGTACGAAATTGCACCACATCTTCTCTTCTGGCACCAACGTCTATTTCTCGTAGGGTTGCCGTTGCTGCCATGCCAACATAGACTTTCTCTAGGGGTACGTGAAAACGACTACACGTTGGGATAATCTCCTTTGGATTTGTATCTTTTACATGATCCATGGTCATAAAATCGCTTGCGATTGATCTTATGAGCCCTTCTACTTCTGGCTTAAGACTTTGAAGGAGAGGTCTTTCACTTTGGAAGAGAAGATTGAAGGAATTGAAGCGCTCAAGCTGGTAGGTGAGAAATTCCAGGTATGCCAATGTAAACTTGTTTTGGAGTGATTTGTGTATCCGATCGTTGGAATGCGTCGGATCGTCATTAACGACAAACACGAAATAATGCCTCAATGCTTCATACTGCTCCAAAATTCGATTCACGCATGCTTGTAGAGAGAGCCAACGTGTTTGAGCAGGCGACAGCAACTTAAGTGGTTCGGCATCGAAGAAACTTTGGAATTCTTTGTAGACATCTTGCCTCTTCGACGAACGGTGAAAATGTGCATAGATGTCCCTACACAGATCTTCTAAGCCCTTCGGCAACATTTTTGCTGCATAAGAAGACACCAAATGAATCAGGTGGCATGAGCATTTCACCACGTGCACGTTTTTGTGCTCTGATTTCAATAGCTGGGAAACTGAATTTCGCTCTCCAAACATGACGTTAGTGGTATCTGATGAGTAACCAATTATGTTCTCCATCGGAATATGGAGCTCAGAAAACGTGTTTTTTATTGACGAGTAAATCCCTTGAGCGGTGCCTTCCTCGACTTCAACCATATCCAATAAATAATGCTTTGACTCAAACGAGTTCATGTCAAAATAAGTCGCCAAAATGGCAAGCTGCTTGGAGGTACTTAAGTCCGTAGCTTCATCGATGATGAAACTGAACTTCTGCGATCGCAATGTAGAAACCGCTTGGTGTAAATAGTCGAATCCCAGGACTTGGCGAATGACGTTTGTGGCTTTTTGCTTTCCAAGCTTTACGGTTTTCAAGGTATCGTCGCGTGGAAAAAGCGATTGTAGAAGCTCTACAAGACCGTCGGACAGAGATATCGGCAAATTGTGTTCAGCAAGGAAAGCACACAACTTAATTTCCATCGACTTTGCACGATCGGTACTTTGACTTGCGGCCCTCTTCCAAATATTATCGACGGTGTCAGTGCGGGTGTTCGAGGCTTGACTCTTCTCGTGACTTTTACTTTTCATGTGCCTTTTTAATCCCGTCTTCGTGCAATTCAATATCTTATCACACGTTTTGCAGAAAGGTTTCAGCTTACCATCACTGCCGATTTTCTTTCCAAGCCACATCTTAAATTCATCGCGATGTAGCCAACTATCAACGAATATCTGATCCTTTTTTACTCGTTTCGAAGCCTTTGGACCAGGTATTTGTCCTGCACGCTTTGTACCAGTTTGCAAGTGAGGTGGAACTGCAGCCCCATCATCAACCTCATCCTCTGACGACGTTGATTCTGGATCCGAGTCCATCATATTTCTTTCCATGATTTATGTTAATGCCATTCAATCATACCATGGCGAGAAAATAGAAATTGCAAACATTGAGCCTGCGCTATTTGTGTAGCAGTCTTCCGCTTAAAACCCTGTTTAACCCCCCACATCCCCGTGGATCATATTACTACTCGTGTTTTTAATTTATACAAGTTTTTGAACCCAAAAGTAAAAAATAAGCAGTTTCATCAACTTTTAATTACTGAAAAAGTTCGAATTTCAAAATTTCCTTCCATTTTCCTTCCATATGACCAAATTTCCTTCCAATTTCCTTCCAAATGTTATTTCCTTTTTTTTTTCCTTCCAAATGCCAAAATTTCCTTTTGGAAGGAAATTTCCTTCCAAGTGGAAGCACTGCTTCGAACACAAAATAACTTTCGAACAGGGCCTGCGTTCCCCTTGACCTGCGGGGACGGATTGGAGCGAGATGCGGACTCCGCGCTTGAAAGTTGAAAACTTGTCCCTTTGTTCCCAATGCCTGCATTACGCCATCCTGGTAAGTTCCACTGGCACTTTTGACGGTCAAATTATCCGGTGGAACGTACCTGGATGGCGAGAATGACGAATGATTGTGACGCGATGATAACAATTGAGATGCCGGAAGGGTAAAAAGTGCCGGTGGAACTTGCAAGGCGACGTTGACGTGCGCGAGGCAACATGCGCGACGGCACTTACATCAAAGGTGCCGACGTCGGACTTCTGGTTGTCCTTTATTCTGTGTTGAAACAGTCAATGGCGGCGGAGGATATTTTATATTGGGGGCTAATTCATCAAAAAGAATGATAACGGGATGTATTTTGACCCTTCTTAGAAAATTGTAGGCCATTTTTAACCTTGTCTTCAGAAGTGTTGGGGGAGAGGGGGGGGGGGCTCTTAACTCTTTTGCTAGAAATATTCGGGGGTGGGGGTGGGGGGGGGGGTGTTAGCTATAGCCGCTGGGCCCTAACCCCTCTATTTTTGGTGGTGCTACACCTTAACATTGACCCCAACTCCAACCTAAACCATTATAATTGTATGGAATTGTGGACCTAACATGAAGAGGAAGGAGAGGAGTAGTTGGAACTGACAAGCCACTCAGCAAAGTTTACTTCACTTTAGTAACAGCGTTTTAGGACTATAGATCATACTAAAGAATGGACCAGAGAGGGAAAAGGCTCAGGGATATGTCAATTCCATTAATGTTATTGTTAGCCGATATATCATGGGACGACGCGGTGTTTTACGATGTTAGGTTAGTTACCGAGAAGGAGGTAACTAAGCTAGTTAGTGATACAGACGATATTTGTCGTTATTTAACAAAATAATAGTATTCTAGACGTAGTTTTAAAGCGATATAGTACACTGTAGGTTATTTAATTTTTGTAAAATTTAATTTTTGGCATATTTGTTTTGCTGCCCACTTTCAACCATAACTTTTCAACTAAGGTAACTAACCTATACTTAACCGCGGCACATCAAAGATAATTATGCATGATGAATAAACTAATAATTAACTAACATTATCTACACTTTTTGTAGGCAATTCAGTAGGCAATATGTTAAAGGAAAAACTGCTTTATATTATTTCGCGACCGCAGCAAAGTCGTTGTCACGTTGAATTGCGTTGAAGCGGGAATAATCGAAAGCCCAGGGCGAGAGTGGGAGCCAGCGCGGATATTATAGTCCTATATGTCCGCCCTTGTGAGAGCAATTGTCAAGTCGCCAACGCAAATAATTCTGTTCAAGTTAAAGTTTAAATCTGTATATTTTGGCAACATGCTGCACGATTGAGTCAGCTTTCTTTTTCTCTCGAGTGCCGCTGCCAACCATTTTATCTCATAGAAGTTTTAACAAAAAATCTTTTAAAGTCGATCTCAAGAGTTGTAGGCGGGTTTATAGTTGAATTTTCCGGGAGGAAATATAAGGTCAATGACGAACTAATTTACATATAGGTATTTTATAAGTCGATGAGTTTAGATCATACTGCCACAATAATTTTATGTTTGTGACAGAAATTGTTTGATTATCATTTTGATATATAATTTCACATTAACCGTTATTAAAAGTGTTAAACAACACTTCTCATGCACACGTCTTTGTACCAGTCTTGGACTGACCATTGTGCCAAATTTCCTTGAAACAATCGGAGCAGCTATTGTATTTATTTATTCGGCTGCCATTGTATAATACGAGTACTATGAAACGTTAAAACCACAACTTTGTACAATGTGACAAGTTTATGACAGGCCCAAGGCCCAACTATAGATAAACTGCCAATATTTGTTTTACAATGCTCGGCCATTGTTTCGGAGTCCCGCTTACTTGTCTCATCCCAGCTCCCAGTGTGCTTAATTGTACGTTTCTAACAGACTTATTAGGTGCTGATTACATGAGCCGGGCTAGCCCGGCTAACTGGGCTGACTCGTGTCACGAAATTCTTTCCTCGGTCACAAAAGGAGATTTTAATCAACGTTAGGATTCGTTTACAACTAAACCAATTCTTCTTTGTACATTTAGTTTATGCGAGTTTCAAAACCACAGTGAGATTCTAATCAATCGCGTGAGCCCGGTTAACCGCCTTAAGATATATTTAGTGTACAATGATTTTTCACCATATTTTACTACGCCACTTATGTGTTTTCTTTTCAAAAATATGGTTAACCGTTTCTTAGGTTCCAACAGATACAAAACCTTAACCCTTAGAGCACCAGGGGTTTCCCTATTGACGAGTAAAATCGTCTGGCATTAGCCAGAGTAAAATACTAACTAAAGTATGTGCTTGGTACTGCATGAAAGCGTTAAAAAGTCTCCGGGATTGTCAGTCCTATAAATAAATATCGTTGTTGTTGTTGCTGCTGACAATACATGCATGCATATACCTTGACACAATCGAAACGCGAACGGAAGCTACTTCAAAGTGCTTCAAATTTAACGTATTGTTGAAGCAAGGTTCATATATTTTACTGAATTACAAACAATATAGTTAATATATTCCGCTCTGTATTGCCTGTACTGTATGTTAAAGGAACAACATATATAAAACAAAAAATATGTGTATACATAATCTTTCCATTCAAGCCTTATATATGCCTATATATATATAGATGTAATATTTAAAAACCGCACAGGAGGGCTTTATTCAAAAATCATTAGTAATTCATGAGGAAAACACAAAGGAAATCAGTATACTACCATGTCCGTGGTTTTAAATATTATTTATATATATATATATATATATATATATAAATATATATATAAATCGGATCGTTTTAGATGTCATTTTCAGAATTCGTGCATGTCCGTTCTGTATCGGGATACAGGCACTCGGCTTCGCCTCGTGTTTGTATACCCCGATACAGAACGGCCACTCATTCTGTAAATAGTACGTACATCAGATCTATATATATATATATATATATATAACGAATGAAAAGATTATGTATACATATATTTTTTGTTTTATATATGTTTTTTATGCATGTTCCTTCAGCATAATTTAATCGGCATAATTTTCAATTTTTATATAATGCCAACATTCATATTAACGAGTTAAAGAATTCTCGTGATTAATTAAAATAGCCAAAAGTTTAAAAATAACATGCGCTTGATTATTGTCTCAGTGTGCTCAATACATCCTCTGTTTAGTGGCCGGATTTGAACCGGTAACAGGACGTCCAAATAAAAATCTATCTGAACTGTTTATGTGCATGAACTCAGTCATTATTTTGACGCATAGACACACGCATAAAAGAAGATTTGATAGTTTGTTTCATGTCACCAAGGAAATGATGAGTGCATTAAAATATATCTTTGTCGTTTAAACTAAACAAGCCTTTAAATTTTGCATAGTCGTATAAAGTCAATATCTACTAGACTATAACATATAAATGTAGAGTGCTGCGTAGGTAGTGTTTTGAATAGAACAAAGTGAAAACTGGGTGGGTAAACTGACAAGACTTTTAGGAACCATATACTGACGTTTTGAGCGGAGCCCTTTATCACTAGTAAAATGAAAAAAAAAATCCTTTAAAAGAATAAGAAGATTTTTACTTCGATATATATATATATATATATATACATATATATATATATATATATATATAGAAGTAATATTTATAAACCGCGCAGGAGGGCTTTATCGGATATAAAACACGAGGCGATAGCCGAGTGTTTTAGAGCCGAAAAAGCCCGTACTGCAAGGTTTTTAAATGGCTTCTAAAAAGAATCACTTCATACGTTCATTGGCGTAGTAATTTTGAAAATTAAGCTTATCTCAGCCGTTAAAAACCAGCGAGAAACTTAGAGCGAGTCTATATCACATATATAGATCCGATACGCTCATGATTTTTCTTTGTGTTTTCCTCATGAATTATTAATGAATTTTAGAAATATATATATATATATATATATATATATATATATATATATATATATATATATAGTTTAAGTGGGCTTACCTCAAAATGTTGAGTGTCGCAACTGTCAGTTTCACGCGGGGCGATCTTTATCCCGCGGGGCGATCTTTATCCCGCGTGTGCTGTTAGGGCGCTGCCTCTCACCGCTGTAGTTAAAGCCCAGTTGGACGGGGTTAGTACTTGGATGGGTGACCGTCTGGGAATAGCCCCGTTCTGGAACTTGAATTTCATGTGAGTAGAGTTTAGTTGGTCTCTCCTGTGCACCGAGGGTTTTTCGCAGGGTTCTGCGGTTTTCCTCCCTCCGTAAAATCAACACGTTAGGTCTTAGCTTATGTCGTGCGGCCACTTATAGTATATTCGCTAGTCTATCTTTACGGTATTGAGGACTTTTCAACATTTCGCGAACAACACTTTGTTTGTTTGTTTGTTTGTTTGTATATATATATATATATATATATATATAAATCATCACGAGCTCGTTCTTCAAGTTCTTTAAATTATACAAATCATCATGAAAAAAACGTTTATTTCATATTACAAGATACGTTTTGGGGCGAAGCCTTTTCGTCAGGGGCCTACGTAGGGGCTTCGCCCCAAAACGTTTCCTGTAATATGAAATAAAAGTTTTTTTCATGATGATTTATATATATATATATATCCGATTTCAACTGCATATTTGTTTTGCTGCCCACTGTCAACTATAACTTTTCAACTATAACTCCGACATGAACAACACCGTCATTCTGTCAACAGCTCTGAGGCAAGACCAACAATAAAACAAAACATCTCTAAATTCTTTGTCGCATACATACATACATACATACACACATACATACACACATACATACATACATACATAGGCTTGTAATATCATAAAAAACGGCCTTGAAATATTATTTCAAAAAGCACTAATATTTGTTATGCATTATCATGGACTGGACAATATACGGTTTCCAACAGTGAACTAAATTAGAAGAGTTATTCGATGGGGGTATGGTCCCCTGCAGGCAAAGTATATATTTTGAAAGCTGTTCGAATGATAAAAAAAATTATGTATGCAAGAATTACTGTATTTCAACAGTCACTCTGATCGACTTGAATATAATCACATTTGAGCCCAATTGAGGGTTACTTACAATATTTTAAACCCTCTGTATATAAAGATTAGTGTACGTAATGTACAATTTAAAAAAATAATGCAGACAATAGTCAAATAAATATCATAAAGTGCTTCAGTTGAAAGCAGAAGAGTCTGTACTTTGCATGGAACTGCGATTAATTTAACCTTAATAAAGATCCGAATAGATGGGATTTAAGTTACAACGAACATTCCTGCATGATCTAAATTGTCGTATAATAAATATATTTCGTTTGAATCTTGTTGGAGGTGGAAGGTTCAACATGGTAATATGAAGGTAATTATTCAGTTTTCAGTATCAATTATATTATCCTGTAAAGCGAGAACATTACGTTTTATAAAAATCCTGCCAGATTCAAACTCAACACTAGAACACAATAACCATAAAAAACTTTCAAATTCAAGCTTTATAAATCTTTAATGTTGACTGTATATTGTTGCATATGTGAATTATGGATCTCAATTCATAAATAACGCTATATATATTATAAATAAAATAAATAAAAATGTGAATATCAATATTTATATACATATATATTAGTTTGTATAAGTTACATACTTGTATAATAAAACTATACGATCGGTATATTTAAAATATACTAAACAATAAATATATTTAACATATACTATACGTTGTATAGTTTATTGCATTGTATTCAATGAAATTCTTTAGTATAATAATAGATCAATAAATTTTAGTTGCTACAATTTCTGTTCCTTGACTGTTTACCAACGGATTCCATGCACTGATTCAGTTTAACTTTAAATATTTTCTCAAGTCGATCTGCTGTTTAGCTTCTCGTCTTGTTCTTTTCGTTGCATTATTTGAACTAATGGAGCATTTAAGTAGACACTTGGTTTTAATGATCAAACAGTCACCACATTCTAGCATGTTACTGCACCAGCCGAAACAAGCCATAAAGATTGACTGACAATTTATTTGACAGTGCTCTAACTTGGTAAGTGCTGTATTTGATGCAAACAATGTTACCAAGAAAAATAATGCGATTCTACATTGCATTTTCATTCTAGAATAGAAAAAGAGAATATACCATGAGAATCTGGCTCATGACATGAAGTGAAAAGAAATTGTAAAATATCTTATCATGCAGGAATTTCTAACAGGAATCAGTATACAAATTGCTTGTCTAACGCAACATACCTTCACAGTATATACTTCACAGTTTAGATATAATGATCTCTGATATCTTGATGAGGAACTAGATTGCTATGTGAAAATGTGATTTCATCTTTATATATCTTCTCATTTATACAATGTCATGTTCCTATTAATAGCAATAGATGCCAGAATGCGGATGCGTAGGTTCCGTTGGAAATATCTTATGTGGGTGTTGAATATATAGAACTGAATTATTTCTAATAAAGACTTTTTTACTGAACAACAGACAAACAAGCCCACACCCATATTTTACACTTTTATGCTTTGTTTCCATGGAAAAGCTATTGAGAAAAGCTATTGAGAAATGTCACTAAATAAAAATATAATAAAAGATAAAACTTTAACTTCCTACAACTAGAATTACAAGTTCTTCATAAAGTGGGTAGAGAGAGAGAGTGCGCGTGATGTGTAACCTATCCTTATTTTTAATGGATGCAAACAAACATGATTCAATTCAAATTGTTTTCTTACCAATAATTATGAGCTTACTATAGGCTAACAATTTAACCTTTGACATCAGTTGAATTACGAGATTGTTTATAAAGAATTCTCTAGTAAACGTCACATAAACATCTAGAAACATGGTTTTTAATAGTTTTAGTTAATAGCAAACAGAAATGGCTAAAATGTTCTAGATCCGCAATCAATCGCCATGCACTGACGAAGCGAAGTTAAAAAAACGAAAACATGCATGGTCAGTCAGTGTTGGTTAATTGCAACTAAGGGCCTGTTCACATGAGGCGAGTTATCTCGGGGGGTAGGGTTATCCCTATCCCCCGAGATAACTCGGTATTAGTTTATTTCCATGTTAAAAAAGTAAACCGTTCACATGAGACCGAGATAACTTGGGGGGTAGGGATAACTCGGTCGGAGCGATAGGGTAACCCTAGCCCCCGAGTTATCCCTACCTCCATGTGAACGCTTTCACCCGAGTTATCTCGGGGGGTAGGGTCAACTTAGGCATGCTTATTTATGCTGTTGCTCGGGATAACTCGGGGTGAAGCGTTCACATGAAGCTAGGGTTATCTCGGGGGCCAGGGACACTCGGTAGTTGCGTTTTATCATGTGAAACAGGGTCAACTTTGACCCTAGCCCCCGAGTTATCCCTACCCCCCGAGATAACTCGGTCTCATGTGAACAGGCCCTAACAGGAAACTAAAATATTTAGAAAACGTTAAGTGCAATGCACTAACGAAGATCTTGTAAGATCTTGTATGATCTTGCACGATCTTGTATACTCTTGTAAGATCTTGTATGATCTCGTAAGATCTTGCATAATTAAAAGACAAAAACATGTGGGGATGCATGTAATGCTGACTCATTATGCATCAACATGATTTTTGTTATCTTTGTCCTAGTGATAAAGAGCTATAATTGACGTAGCGAGAAACAGCAAATACATTTAAGTAATGATTTGGGATTGCTGCTAGATTTATTTTACTATAACATTTTATAATTAATCTAAAACTCTAAGTTCCTTAAAGGTAGACAACTAATTTGACGATTTCGTTAACTATAAATTGTATTATTTCGAGCTTACGTTCCACTTCCATGTGCGATTTGTAAAACATTGGTTCAAAATATTTGTGTTTTGGGGTCTAAAGTTACACTTAATCAACTTCTCAATGACATGTCATAGTTCGAGAAATTCGTAGAGTATATAAACTGAGGTGAAAGCCAAGTCAAGTGGTCAAGTATTTATAAAAATAATTTGATTTTTTCATTCTCTAGATAAATCGTGAGAATATTCAATTTGAAGTGTTGAATGACCACTTGGTCACTTGACCATGCACGTGGTGGTCGACCAAACCATATATATATATAGTTTAAGTGGGCTAACACCTCAAAATGTTGAGTGTCGCAACTGTCAGTTTCACGCGGGGCGATCTTCAGAGCCGGTCCCCAGCTAGCCTGAAGATCGCCCCGCGTGAAACTGACAGTTGCGACACTCAACATTTTGAACCTTTATGGTATTGAGCGCTTTCCGACATTCCATGAACAAAATCATGCACACATGCTCGTTTGTATATATATGTATATATATATATATTATATATATATATATATATATAATATATATATATACATATATATATATATATATATGAATAAATATATATATATATATATATATATATATATGAAAATATATATCGTATATGAAAATATATATCGAAATATAGTAAGGTTAGATATACTGCCGAAACAGAGAACGTAGGAGTCTAACGTTTCGAGGGAAGGCCCTTCGTCAGGTCAGAGAGAAACGTAAAGAGTGTAAACAAACAATGAGCTTATCATGTGACCAAAAATAAGCCAATCTAGATAAAAATAACAATATCAAATTGATGAGATGCAAAAAATTAGCCAATCAAAGCAAAATAACAATAACAAATCGATAATGAGATGCGAAAGACATTTGCTATTCATACAGTCGATGAGCAAAAAAGGAGGGGGTGTAAAAAGGATGAGCGAGAGTAAAATAGATAAATTAATAAAGTGAAAACGCTGTTTATGTCCGCCCTTGCTAAACAGAAACAACGTCTTCAGAGGTCTTAAAAAAAAAGAAAAACGTTCGTTGAGTCCGTGAGGATGAATGGTACCAATTTTGAAAATGAGACGCTTTTCTAGTCTTTTGCGGCTGACATTACCGCCAGAAATGGGTGAGATGGCACAAACTTTCATGTCTGAAATACAATGGTTGGCACTATTAAAATGTGGGGCGACAGGCTTGTTCCTCACCGCTGTCAGATAAACGTCTGCCAGTTTCACCGAGGTAAAGCATGCAACATTTATTGCAAGAAATACAGTGAAAACGGTATGTTGGAAGAGATGCAAATAAAATTATGCTGAATAACAAGTTAACAAGCGGAGTTAAGAAAGGAACACGTGTAACAACGGGTACGGGAACAAGAAAAGGTACCCGCTGGTGCCAGTAGATTTTTTCTAAGGGCACTACGCACTAAACCATCACGAATATTTTTATTACGCCGAAAAGAGATTAAAGGATTATCGGTGAAAATAGATGACGTTTCAGGATCATTTATTCTTTAGGATATGAAAATTGCGGCTAATGATATCCTTAACTTTGTAGTTGGAAGGATGAAATGTGAAAACTAATGGTATTTTATTATCAGAAACACTTTCTATAGAAAGTGTCAGGACGAGGAATACTGGGTAGGATAGCCACGCTGGACAAAAAAGGATCTCATTTCCAAACATTTGGTCTCAAATCTTTGTCATCACTGCATAGGCGGCGAAGTCGCAGAAATTGAGAGTATGGAATGGATTGTTTAGTGTGTTTGGGATGAGAGGATGAAAATAAAAGGTAACTGTGTGAATTGGTCGGCTTATAAGAGACAGAAGTCATGAGCGCATTATCACTAATCGATACCAAGATATCCAGGAACGACACAACGGTTTCACTGATTCAAAATCTAGCAGTAATTACTGCCTTATTACTTTGCTATATATATATATTCAAAACAGCACTCTATATTTTTTATTAATTAATTGGCTTGTATATATAGCACTGAATTATAGCCGGAAAAATAATATGAGAAATCTATTCTAAATAACATTACACAAACAAATACGAAATCAACGACAAAGTGAAGAGACTTGCAATAGCTGCACACAAATTAATGCAGTTAAAATGCTTTTAAATAAATAGCCAACGATTTAAAATCCTTTTATGTGCATATAAATTAGCCCCTCTGACCTTGTTTTAGAGTAAAGATTCTTTTGAATTTCGCACATGAAAACGAGTTCAGAGGGGCTAGTTTATTTGAACATAAAAGAATATTAATTCCAAGGCCATTTATGAATAATTATGGTCTATAAAGCGACATTTTTCTTATCGTTGAAGAACGTATATAGTATTCTTGGGTTTCACCCACGTGACCGACAGCCATATTGGATTGCTAAAACAATGGGAAATTTGTGAATAAGAATAGAGCTAAATCCCAATGGGATTAATTTAGGACACAAATATGGCCGCCATTTCATTGTTTTGGGGCACAAATATGGCCGCCGTGACGTCACGTGAAAGCCACCAATTCCTTAGTTTAGGTAATAAAATTATCTGAAAAAGCGCAGATTATCCAAAACTATACTAAAGTACGTATAATTAGTATGTATTTACTCAAGAATATATATATTCAACACGGTAAAATTGCTTTACTCCTAAAATTGTACTCAATATATATATATATATATATATATATATATAGACCACTTTCATAATGCCCACCAGTTTAAATATTCTTTTATGTGCATCTAAATGAGCCTTTCTGGCCTCGTTATGAAGCAAAGATTCTTTTGAATTGCAGACACACAAACGAGGCCAGAAAGGCTTATTAAGATGCACATAAAAGAATATTCAAATTAGTCTCATTATGAAAGTGGTCTATATAAATCATCACAAGCTCGCTTTTCAAATTTTTTAACTACGAATATAAATTCTCATTAAAAAAACTTTTATTTAATTTATTTTTAAATACAAAATAGGTTTCGGGGCGCAGCCCCTTCATCAGATAAAGTTCAAAGCAGTTGAGAATGTCGTTAAATAAAAAAACTATGAATAAATTATAATATAAATATTAAATTAACAAAATTAATACAAAATAATAATTTAAATGTCATTATGTTCAGTCCCAAAGGCGATTAACAATTTAACTTTCAAATCTAGTATCCTCTCTAAGGATCTGTTGATATGAGGCAGGCTGGCCCGGTACAAAAAGAAATTATAATACCTACAGAAAAAGAAATCCAATTTTGCTTCGTTATGTGATTTTTCATTTCTCAAATAGTCGTAATAAGATTTTCGTGACATAAAATCAGCCCACCTCATATGAACGTATTGAGTTTGAGAGGTGAAAATGCTTCAGTTCAGTCTAGCAGGCGACCTGAGATTAGGTCGGCGTGAACTGACTCACGAAAACAATCTATAGTAAAAACACTACAACCGACCCGAAATCAGTCAACCCTGAGTTCGGGCCGGCCTCATGTAAACACCCCCTTAAGCGCCTGATTCACACTTGTGAAATAAACATAAGCACAAACAAAATAGTTGTGTGAACCGGGGTAAAACAAGCGTAAGTACAAGCATCAGACAAAAGAACCTTTGTACGTTTTCTCTTTCGTACAGCTCTTGTGCTTGTCGGTGGCTTGCGCTTATTTCATGTACTTGTGCTTAAGCCTGCAGGTTTCCATAAGATCGTCCCGATCGCCTGAATTCATCCAATCACATTGGGCGATTCGAAATATCTCCAGTCTGATTGGAGAGCAATCGGGGCGATCTTATGGAAACCAGGCTTAATCTTGTTTCGCCCCATAGGAATACCTTTTTATTTTATCTTTTGTTTCGGTCTTGTGCTTGTGCTTATTTCACAAGTGTGAACATAGGTAGCCCAGGACTGCTTGGCGAGTTGTTTTTTGTTTGATAATTATATCAAGATATTTTGAGGTTTTATCCTCTAAAATGCGACGTTTTGCGAACGATCAACATACACTTCTCGGTAAATTCAGCATGAAGTACTAAAGCGCATTTGTAAAGCATGTATAAGCGCATTTAGTTGTGAAATATTTCTAAAATGTTGCATTTAATGTGGCTCCATGCAGTTTCTTGAAAAATGGAAAATACAAGTTTGATAGTCCAAAACACGTGATTAAACAATTCGGAAAAAGAATAAAACTAAATGTTATGCATAGTTAAACAGTCTGACAATCAAAAACTGTTACCAAATAAATAGCAACAGTTGTTGCTATGGCAACAATGACGTTTCAAAATGGCTGCCAATTACCCTTCAAACTAGTTTAATTCAAAAAAAACTTTGGTGACCCCCAATTTTTTTTTCATTAAAACTTTTCCTGAACAATGCGTAATCAATAGGCCGATTTAAAAAAAAACCTGTAGAACGAAATTTAAAAAAAAATAACAAACATGATTTTTCCGGAAAAAAAATTATTCGTTCTACAGAATTTTTTTTAAATCGGCCTATTGATTACTCATACTTCAAGAAAAGTTTTAATGAAAAAAAAATTGGGGGTCACCAAAGTTTTTTTCGAATTAAATTAGTTTGAAGGGTAATTGGCAGCCATTTTCAAACGTCATTGTTGCCATAGCAACAACTGTTGCTATTTATTTGGTAACGGTTTTTGATTGTCAGACTGTTTAACTATGCATAACATTTAGTTTTATTCTTTTTCCGAATTGTTTATGCACGTGTTTTGGACTCTCAAACTTGTATTTTCCATTTTCCAAGAAACTGTATGGAGCCACCTTAATGAGTTAACAGTGGTATCACACCGGGCTTACCTCATTAAATCAATACGTTGACGTTGATATATCCAACGAAATTTTACATGCAGTAAAATAGATTAATATGCCAAAATACGATTCAGAATAGCTGTCTAAACTAACAAAGCAGCTTTTCATCAAATTCAGGAATATACTTACAGCAAACGTGATTTGAAGAACGTCTATGCTGTAAGTATATTCCTGAATTTGATGAAAAGTTGCTTTGTTAGTTTAGACAGCTATTCTGAATCGTATTTTGGTATATTTATCTATTTTACTGTAAAATTTCTTTGGATATATCAACGTCAACGTATTGATTTAATGAGGTAAGCCTGGGCTACTATGGTGTGAATCAGGTTAAGGGGTGCTTACATGAGGCCGGCCCAAACTCAGGCCGGACTGATTTCGGGCCGGTTGTAGTGTTTTTAATCTCATTTTCACCTCTCAAACTCAATATGTTGTTTTAAAATAAGGTTGGTGTCAAATCCGCATAAAATAATGATTCTCGCGGCGGTCACGAGCTGTAAGGCAATTAACACAATTAACAGCGGAACCAGATTTAATAATCACAAGAGTTCTTTAAGCAGATATGGTAAGGGAAAAGGGGAGTTTGTGGAGAGCACTTATATGCTCATTGTAATATAGTGGTAGTCACTTGGGATTAAACGATATATTAGTTAGGAACCAACGAGCGACGCCCTTCGTCAGAGAGAAACGAGCGAAGGCCCTTCGTCAGAGAGAAACGTGTTTCTCTCTGACGAAGGGCCTTCGCTCGAAACGTTAGACTCCTACGTTCCCTGTTTCGGCAGTATATCTAACCTTACTATATTTCGATTGTTGTTTCTACACTGCCTTCGCAGCACGCTACTTTTATGTTACTTAGGAGGTGTTTACACGAGGCCGGCCTTGAAAATATATAGGCTTAGTTCTAAAAGAAGTTATGGTACTTCCTACTTAATACATATTGTTTTCAGCATTTCTTACATGTAATCAAATAAACAACCCCACTGGAATATCACAGTCAATAAGATTTTTTGGTGTAATAAAACTTTAACTCATTCCTGTCCGAGGGCTTCTCCAGAGGTGAATAAAATCGTCTGGCGTTAGCCAGAATAAAATACTAAAGACCAATTCGGACAGGAAAGAGTTAGAGAGATAGTTTATAACTCATTCCTGTCCGAGGGCTTCTCCAGAGGTGAATAAAATCGTCTGGCGTTAGCCAGAATAAAATACTAAAGACCAATTCGGACAGGAAAGAGTTAAGCAATTGCGACAATGTCACCTAGAACCTGAAATTCTTCACGAATTCGGTGGATTCGAAAGTTAAATTGTTATTTGCCTTTGGGACTGGGCATTTAAATTATTATTTTGTTTTAGTTTTGTTAATTTAAAATTCATATTATAATTTATTCATAGTTTTTTTATTTAACGACATTCTCTGCTTTGAACTTTATCTGATGAAGGGGCTGCGCCCCGAAACCTATTTATATTTGTCATAAATGCATGAAATAAAATTTCATGGGAATATATATATATATAAATAATTTTGCTATTTATACCATCATGTGTGGTTGAGTATGTCAGTTATGCATAGCTTGAATATAAACGGAAGCCGGAAGGTCGCCATTGTCATCGAACATCAGGAAGGGCGTGCCTAGTAAATATAAACTAGGAAAAATGGACAGGAAAAACGTGAATATTGTTAAACTATTTATTAAAAATTTGGCAAATACTATATTTCCTGCGTAAAAATTGATTCAAGCGACGCTGTTTCCTTTCGAACGTAAAGTTTGACGATGGCTTTGCTTTAAATTCCTTTTCAGTAACATTTAGTCTGGAACTGATATCCCTAAGTTTTGTTGAACATTCTGAATGTGTTCATTATATAATCAATCAAATTGCGCAGGCCGTGTTTTTGTTATCGGTAATAAAATACTGTAAAACAATTGTGTCAACCATTGATTTAGCTAGTTGCCTTAGACTTCGACTTGCTGTAACTCTCTCACCACGCCTTAATTCGGAATGAGGAGGCGAGTGAGTGGGCAAAAGAACGCGGGGATCATGCAGTGCACATGCAGCCGTTCAAATAAACGCGACATGCAACATTTAAATGCACGTCGTTGTCTTAAAGAACCTGTTTATTTCATTGTTATTTACAACACTAAAAAGGTTTCTTATTTCCTCTCTAATAAAGATAAAATTTCTGACCTTTCCCGCAGCAACGTTGTTCATCAGATTTCTTCTCCTGGTTACGGACTAAAATATACTGGTAAGACAGATCGCTGTCTTTAACCGACTGTCAACCTGACAACATTTGATTGGCTTAAACAACATATTTGATCGGTTAAATGATACTCCTTCATCTCTTCTTCCATCTTTGTTTACTATCACTGATTCTTAATAATAATGTGTTACTCCGAGTGACGAACCATAGCGGGCAAGTAGAGAAAACTCTACTTGGTCTGGCTGGGATTCGAACCCGCGACTTCGGTTTACTAGTCCATTGCTCTACCAACTGAGCTACAGGTCAAATTGGTAGCTGAGGGTCGAATGATAGTACTTAGGTCAAACAGACTAGTTTCTTCAATATCTAGATCGAGTATTCAACATTTGTGACTTGGTTTTTCTACATTCAGCTTTATTTATTTATGTATATAAATTCTATAATCAACTCTTATAATTTAATAATAAATTCTATAATTGGTTAATAGTGTGCATAATTATACAACATTAGATTGACATGAAAAAGTTTCGTTGAATGCCGAATGAATGAAGTTTATTTGCACTCTGAATTACAAATGGCATACATGTAGGCGATATACAAAAAAAGAGGTGCTGGGAAGTTTAAGTAACTAAAGTTTTCGAGCCAACTTCCCATCAGATTAATATAGAATATGAATATTATATAAATAGTTAATAAATGTAATCAAGGTTAGACCGAGACCATATTGTACTAACAATAATGAGTGAATACATGTGCATGCACGGGGCACTGATAAAGAAAATGTGAACATAAGAACATGCACATGCATACAAGAAGACTCGAACGAATCCAGGAAAAAGGACTGAGAGCAGTTTTCAAGGATAAGCAACCTACGTATCAGGATTATTAGGCTACGTCCACACGTATACGTTTTCGTAGCGTTTTCATATTGTTTCAGGTAAGTAGACCATTGTTTTCTATTCCCTTGAGGACGGAGAACAATATGAAAACGCTACGAAAACGTATACGTGTGGTCGTGGACGTAGCCTTAGGTAGAGCTAAATTACCCACGTTACTTAATAGACGACTTCAAGACATTGCCATTCTTATGTTTAAAGTTAAGCATAAACTGTGTCCTTGGGGCCTTTGTGAACTTTTTAATTTACATAACTCATCTTATAGTAAGGTCGGCAGATTTCACTGTACCTCGATTTAACACCAGCATATATGGTAAACACTCAATTAGTTATCTTGGACCAAAATTGTGGAACAAGCTAAATTCGGAAGTTAGAAATCTGCCATCACTTAATCAATTTAAGAAGTATATTCGTAATTGCAATGTTCAGTCATTACTTGCCGAAAACAGTTGTAAAAGCTATACCCTTTTTCTTATTATTACTTAATATTTTTTATGTAACTTATTTATAGCTTTAATATTATGCTACTTGTAGATACATAAATATATGTATATAGTTACTAATTAGTATTTTTTATTTATTTATTTATTTATTTATTTATTTATTTATTTATTTATTTATTTATTTATTTATTTATTTATTTATTTATTTATTTATTTATTTATTTATTTATTTATTTATTTATTTATTTATTTATTTATTTATTTATTTATTTATTTATATATTTATTTATTTTTTCTTAGAAGAATTTATTAGATATATTGTAAGGTGAATTTTGTACCAGTTATGATCAAATAGCTTCGACGGGACCGCAAATGGGGCCAATGGGACAGCCATAAGAACGAACTTCTCCAACAGGACTGTCATCAGTTTAGAATGATTTTGCATACTAAATAAAATTGCTAATTTATTACACCCAGTATTTCTGGGTGCTGTGACCAGCCGATGCCAGGGCCTTTTCCCGCCCTACCAATTTCAAAAAGGCCCTGGGAACGAGGTTGTTGTTTTTGTATACATGAATAATAAATGAGAAATATTTAACGCTCTGCCGAATCACTCATGTGAACCCTTAAGGTATCATAAAAGCAACAGGCTGGCATTATTCATCATGATACTCTCCACCGATTATCCAGGATACATACATACATACATTACACATACATGTAACACTAATACATGGAACACTCTACCGTGCGAAATGCGTAGAAAGGGAACCACTCTTAGACAGTTCAAGAGCCAGCTTCAGCTTTACTACCAGGTAGCAGTGGAGCAGCTGTACGACCCTGAAGACCCGAGGTCATGGAAAACCATCTGCTTGAGATGCAACACAGCGCACAGTCTTATTAGTGCGATCTGCTGTTGTATCTAATAACTAATTAATTGTTAATTATTGATTGTTGGTTGCTGATTGTTGGATACGGATTGCTAATTGCTAATTAATGATAATTGTCGGATAAATTATTGGCAATTGGTGGTTGATAGTTTGTAGTTGGCGACTGGCGACTGACGATTAATACTTGATAATTAGTAAATAAGAACTAATAATTAATACTTGACAATAATTAATGGTTAATAATTAACTTACAAAATAATAATTAACACAACCTAAATAATTAATATGGCCTTTTCTTTTTGTTTGGGACCGCAGTAATTGGCGTTCGCTGTTGCGGCAACCCTGCCACATTATTATATATTTTACGATGTAACTAACTTTCACTATGAGTTATTAAGTACTTTTTTTTTTTTAATTTTAATTAATTCCTAGTCTTGTTGAACCTTGTGGCAAAACTTAATAAATAAATAAATAAATGTCATGAACAAACATATATCTAATGTTGTTATTAACTTTAACCAAAGCTATCGTTTCCATTCCTTGCATGGGGAAATTTTGCGGAGTGGATCTATTGCAATTCAAATTTTTACGAATAAATTATACTCTAGCTGAATTAATTGAGTTCTTAAACCGGCCAATCAGATTAAAGAATCGACCAGCCGATGCCAGAACTATTTTCGCCGACCTCCCAACGTGGAGGCAAATTACCCTGCATGGGTACGAGGTTGTTATAAACCTTAAAAAGTTATCGATTATTTGTTTGTTGTTTTCACCTCATGTACAAGAGGTTAGAGAAAGACTTTGTAGCTTGAAGCAAAGATTATTTTGAATTGCAGACACACAAACAAGATCGGAAAGGCTGATTAAGATGCACATAAAAAATACTCAAATTAATCGCTATTATGAAAGTGGCGTATTGGTTATACCCATGGGATGTAAAGTCACTATATATACATGCATTTAACTAAGATTCAATGTGTTTGTCCTACTTGAAAAAATGGTGGATCGTGAATCAGACTGCTTTAAAGACAGACAGACTGGGAGGAATGTTGCAAAACAGGACAGGAATGTATTTTAATTCAGCTCCTGCAGCGAGGCCAAATATTATTCTAGACATTATACTAAGATCATATTAATGAACCTCACAATTATTTATTATTTTCAGTTTTATGTATGATGGTGTACTTGGTAAGTTAATAGCTTCATAGAGTACTCGGATAAATGAGTAGTTCTAACCGTTTTATTAATTGCTGAAAAAAATAATTATAAGTATCCTTATAACTGTTTCTTTCTTATTGTGAGTCACCCCCTACATACTGTTTATTTATTCACCTGCTGTGCAGCCAGCCAAACAAACATTTGATGTATGCCGAATATAAGTAAATATTATATGATTAACAGTTTGAATTTATTTTATTTTAAAATAGGACTAACAGCAGGCGTTTAGCTATGTGAATTATTGCTATATAGTACACACGATATATTATTAATAATATACTCAATATTTTGCCGAATAATAGTTACAACCAGTTTGTAAGCGCGCGAATTTGAAATAACTGTCATTATTTCTGAATATATGAAAAGAATAAGAATTTCAGTTAGACTGAATAAAACGTTTTTAACGTCGTGAGTTCACTTGTGTAAACGCACGTCTATCAAACTTTTTCTGATTTATTGAAAATGTTAAGGCTCTATAATGGTGTAAAGAGCGATGTATATTGTTTGTAGTACTTGAAAAGACCGGCACTCCGCGAATGTAAAATGTGACAATTCCCTCAATAATATAGTTTATATATGCAGCACTTTCCTTTGACATTAATTATATTTCTATCCAAACACACTTATGCTTATGTCTATATGATCAATTCTAGTAAGGATGACTTCTCAGAAATATATAAAAACTTATCTGAAAAGGTCGTGGTGAAACGGCATATTCATTTACTAAACATGTTGTGAGTATACATGACCAAGAGCACGAGTAGCCAAAGACCAAAAGTAGCCAAAGTATCGCATAGAGAGTGGCATGCAAGTCTTGACCGTGGTCTTAACACAATTTATCAAATAACTTATTTAACAAATCGTTAGTCAAAGTGTATAAACTATAGTGAAGAACAGAAAACTCCTTGAGTTTTCCTTAAGATATCTACTAAACCAAATATGCTGACAGTTAATATAATTGGCAGGCACAATTTCATTAAATTTATATAAATCAGTGCAGATAGTTAACATTCTTTGTTCTATAATTATGCAGATTAGTTGAATAATTTGTTTTGCTTCGTTAATAAACTTCCTTTAGTTGCCATTGGGACATTTAAATGCTATGTAATTTAAAAGTTGGATTGTAATTAATACACATCTGCATAATTCAGTCGTTGGCGTGTAGTTTAAACGAAACACATCTCAGAGAAGTAAGGAAGAATATAACTGCCAGTAAAGAAAAGTTGGACTAGAGATTTAACTTCGAACGAGTTACTGAAAAGGTAAGTCTAGTTAAATGAAATAGAAGATTATTATCTGAACAAGTTTTGTTTCATTTCAATTCTTGTATACTGTTTAATTCTTGTATAAATTCTGAGCAGCATATATGCACTTCTACGTATGATATGATCAAATACACGTTTCTATATCTATATTCTAATAAATCTTATAAAGATCAGCTGCGTGAATAAGGAATGTCACAAATAAGCAGTTATCATGATAACTAACTCAACATTCAGTTAATTTCCAAACAACTTCAAATGTGTTAAAAGTAACGGTCATTTGATGGCTCTCTTTGAAAGTGCGTTAACCTATATATAACTGCATGGCATATACACTCTCATTGTCATACTATCATATACATAGCCATATACTTACTATCAGAAGCAATAAAAGTGCGATATATGTGCATTTTTAACGACATATACTCGGCATGAATGTTTATGCAAGGATATAGCTCTGAATTCTAAACAAACCCCATGCCATTCCTAATTATCATAAAAACATTATACGTGGCCCAAGCGCCCTAATTGCTAGGAGGCATGCATGGCCGCCACATTTTGTCGACAATGTTTGGTACGATTTCTGACAGACAGACGTTTTGGATCTTGTCTATATATTGATTATGATAATGATAACGACTTTTGTTGAGTCATCGTTGTTTATTTGAGGCCTTTTTATATATATAGTCGTATCTTCGCCCAACCCCACTTCAAATAAGTGTTGATTTAAAATCTACGTCATATAGGAATAACACTCAGGGTAAGGTTATTTTTGGAACTATAAAGATTAACCAGTTGAATCAAACTAGTAAAATGCATGTACGAATTTTCATTAATTTTGTGTAACAACGACTTTCACTATATATTTACAAACGATTTGCCAGCTGTGTCATTTGGTTCTGTACATCTTTGTGTTTTCATAGCTCTGTTGGGTTGCGCGGCGGAAGAAATGAGAAAGCCTTAAAGCGGATTTCCAGTCATCGCTGACATTTTCAGATTCAAAATGGCGGCATTTATGAGGCCCTTCTGCTAATGGTAGCGACCTGACTAGTTTATCGCAACTTCGTTAATATTGTTTTCGATATTTATATAAATGCAAGGCGGTTTTTGTCACTTTTGGAACCAAGACTGAAAAGGCGTACTGAATTATTTGTCTGACCAAATGGGAATATCAGTAGAACATGATTTCGAGTTGATATAAACAAAATATCAGTTTACGTTTGTTGCTGAGCGGCCAGGGACATTTTCATGATAAGAGATTTATTGTAGCTCTGCATGAACTACAACATAATTACTAGACAATTATTGCTGTGTATATATACTGTATAGCCGGCTTGTAGCTCTGAATTGAAGACGTCCGGGGTGTACGGCACGAATAATCAGCAATAAAATAAACAAATACACTTGGTCATGGAGATGATCTCCATGACCAGGTCACCAGGAGATGGAAGTTCTACAAACATTTTGTTTTATGAAGTCGCCAGCTCTATAATTATAAAGAAGAGGAAGCGGTGAAGAACACGAGTAAAAAAATTGTAAAGAAGCGAGGCGTATAGCCGAGTTCTCATTAGAGTACGTGCATTCTTTATCAACCTCTTTCCAAGTGTCGTTATAACTCGATAAAGTCTTCCTATTAAAAAATTATGCAATTTTAAATACCTGTGTCAACAGTCCGGTCCTTAGGTATCGGTCAGCGACCATTACCATTAGCAGAAGGACCTATAAATACGGCCATTTTGAAACTGAAAATGGTCACACTTTTCCCAACTCAAAAGTAATAGGAGCACGCAGTCCAGTTATATATAGGTCAGTGTTCGCAGCTCGCTGCGAGTATTTGCATCTAATTAAAAATGACTCATAGTGAAAAAACAAGCACTGCGAGTTATTTTTAAGTAGATGAAAGTACTGCGAACCAGTTTCTGCCATGACTGAGTTTCAGGCCTTAGTCTTGGTCACTATATTTGCACAGTGTAATATATAATGTTTTGTTCGGTAATTATGCAATGATGCTTGGCATTAAAGTTGCAAATGTTGACAGGATGTTTCATGTTTAGCGTACATGCATGCATGTATAAGATCCTGTTTTATTTCTGAAGTGAAGGTGAGCTCAGCTTCGGTGAAAAATTTTACACGGGTCAACGGTTAAAGCTATAGGATCAAATTCGTCGACAATATCCCTGGAAGCGCGCTTGTAGGAACTTTTGTCGTTTGTCGCAAACGTACATGTGCCATTTTAAAATGTATTGTCATTTACACTTTATATAAGATGTTGAGAAAAAGTGTGATAGCGTAAATTATCAGTTATATACTCTTCGAAGTAACCTGCTCTTTAGCTGACTTCTTTTTCAATTGGTGGTAATTCATGGGTTTTACTAAAAGGCGGCCCGCGGCCCAACCAAAAATGAAATAAAATAAAATAAAAAGAGAATATATACACAAAACAAAAAATTGCGGTCAGCGGTGTATTGTAATGTTGAAATATTAATATCAACCCAGAAAGAAAGACCAGTTTACAATTATTTAAAAAAACCCCAAAATTAACAAGAACACGAACCATAAAACAACTCAAGAAATAACTGTTCTTCAGCCTGTTTTTCAGTCATTGCGGAAACGAGATCGCTGCGAGTACTTGCATTTCATTAAAAATAACTCGCAGCTAAAAAGAGTAAGCATTGTGAGTTATTCTATAGTTAGATGGTTTTTATGGTTCATGTTCATGTTAACTTTGTTTTTCTTTTAAGTAATAAAAAACTGGTCTTTCTGTTATTATTTTTTGTTTTTCTTCGATCAGTGATTTTTAGTATAATTTGTTAATTTTAATTTATTAATATAATTGACTAATTGTAAACTTTCGGTGTCTTCGGAAAGAACTAGCTGGTTGAAGCTACAACTTCTACCTATTAACACCAAAACGCAGAAAGCCGACAAACAATGCAAGTTCACCCACATCGGTCGGCTGATATCTCTGGGCTGATATTAATATTCCAACACTACAATAAACCGCTGACCGCCTTTTTTGTTTTGTGTATATATTCTCTTTTTATTTTATTTTTGGTCGGGCCGCCGGGTCACGGGCCGTTAATCGGGCCGTGGGTCACCGGTCGCCTTTTAGTAAAACCCGTAATTCATATAAACATTGTTCCTCCACCACCAGTATAATGTTACCAATCAGAATCTAGAAGCAACTAGCCTGCGTCACAGACGCTCGTGAGCGCAAAAAGCGACTTTGGCGTAGGCTAAGAAGCGACGGCGGGGTCCAAGGCCAAGACTACTTCTCCTTAGCGCTGTTTTCTCCTTGAAAAACGCGATTTTAAGAATTTTGACCATTTCCGGTTAGCCCAACAAACCGGTGTGGGGGTGGGGTTGTGGGTGGTTTGTGTGTGATTATTTAGTGCATGAGAGCTAATAATGTAAGGACTGGAGGTCTCCCCATCTTATATATAGCTAATATATAGCTAAGTTTGATCTTAGGGAACTTTATACATGTTCAGAGCACGCAGTGAGCTCTATTTAACAAATAGATTCCATTTTGCCGTTGTCTGTTCAGTTATAGATGCACAGATGACGTCACAACGTGGTAAGAACAAAAAAGTGGCCCACGAGACGCAGTCGAGTGGGTCACTGATGTTCTTACCACGTTGTGACGTCCTCTGTGCATCTATAACTCAACAGACAACAAAAAAATGGAATCTATTTGTTTTATACAATACAAATTTAAAAGGTCTTTGTCGAAACTCGTGCCGGATTTTGGGGCATGAAGAAGGAAAAAGGCAAGTCAGCTGACGTGATCTGACGTGACCATGTGTCTGTCCTCTAATAGATCATGGCCAACAACCAATGAAAACACGCATAGCAACTAGGGTATTGTATAAATATAAATGGAGTGATATCTTTGTGGCGGACAATGTGTGGTGGGCATGTCGGCCTGAAGTACGTATAGTTCCAGTCTTCTACGCGGTCTGGTCAAGTCTGATTCGGTCAAAAGACCGCGTAGGGGACTGGAACTATACGTACTTCAAGCCTACATGTCCGCCATATTTGGCTCAAGTCTTTGCTCAGCCAATGCCCAGCAGATATCACTCCAGTTATATATAGATCTCACTGGTTCAGAGCTACAAAGTACTAGCCTACACCATCTTGCGACCATCTGTAGATACAGAACACTAACAAATGTGTTGCAATAGTCGCTAACCATAATAGCAATTTTTTGAAAATATGAAGTACTTTTGTAGGAGGCACCCAAATGCGGGAGGCTACCTATACTTAAACTGTAATATCTAGTGTAAATTATTACGTAATGAAGTATTGTGCATACTATATAATTTTAAATTTTTGCTGTTTTTATTTCTGTATAGAATGTCTTATCAAAAATATTTGGCTTTAAGCTTACTCATGCTAGTAATAGCTGGGATGACAAGTCATGGTATACCATTACATTGTGCTTACTGTACAGAATTATTTTATGCGTGCCATAATCCTTGTACAAGTAAGGAAGGATGCCAGTCCTGTAACACGATTCGTGATGAATGTTACAAAGGGTGCAGTACAACAAACAAAGTTGGAAAAAAGAAGAAAAGAATTTTTCCTTTTGTTCCATCATTTGACGACTACAGTGACAATGTAAAGAATTGAAAGTGCATAGTTTGTGGAATGAAGTATCTAACTGCTATTCAATAAAATGTTTCCATTTTAGAAATAAGACATCAAACCTGTTTATCGTATTTAAATATAAGCTGAGATTGAGTGTGCATGAATCTTGATCGGATTTCGGTTTATTCAACTGTTAAAATTTGACTAATAACTTTGCACACAGTTGCTTTATGAACCTTGTCATAGTTCAATTAAAATATTCTCAAGAAATTTAATTCTTTTTTTTTATGGTTGGAATTTCTGATAACCGTTTTAGAATAAAAATTCCAAAAGGAAACCGAGTCCACCTGTACCAACTCCAAGGCGTGAACATAGTGTCATCAGAGAAGATCGCAGTACTGAAAAAGATGGCGGCGGTACATTTAACCACAATGCTTTGCGACCTAAAATCAGCTTTTATAACAACTAAACATAGTTTATCATGTTAACATGAATTAAGTAAGCAAGAACTTCATTCCTACCAAAGTTGATCTTTTTAAAAACCTATCTTCCAATAAGTGTACAAGAAACAATATTTACTATGCGCAAAGGATTGCGGTTAAATGTACAAGTCGCCATCTTTTTCGGTACTGTCAAATGGAATGTTTTGAAAAACATTTAATTAGACGTTGTTATCCGACATTATCGTGAATACAAGTTCTTTTCCAGTGTACGGATCATCCGTAATGAGGTATTTTGGTCGACGTATGGCCTTGTCAAGCTTTGTGACGGGTCCAATATATCCTACGAGTCGGCTCATTATTTGGAGAGCATTGGGTTGGTTAAATACGGGACTCGAGAAAAGGGGCGCAAGGAAAGGGGCTTAGAAGGTCCAATCAGATTGCATGGTAGTTTGGTGGGTTTAGTTATGTACGTTGTTGGCTGAAATACTTATATGAGTTGAGCTAAGGTATCACAGGCATCGAGTGTATAGCTTTGATCTTTTCAAGCTTAGAAATTAGCAGGTGCTGGATGAGCGCATGGCAAGTAGGGTTACAGTATAATGCTCGAAATAAGATCATTCCACAAGTGGACCAAGGCCGTATTCTGTTTCTGTGAACAAGGATAGACATTGCGCTGATCAGTGATAAAGTCCGCTTTTAGGAATCAAAAATAGTGGCCTGAACCTGTCCGCAGTGTTAGATGGGTGGAAGAAATGGGTGGAGGTGGTGTGAACGATGAGTAGTGGTCCTGGTTGCTTTGTATCCATTACTTAAAAAGTAATGTACCATGCATGATTGAAGTACTCTACTGGCCTCGATTGAAAATATGAGGGTCCTGGATAGGGTTGAAGTACAGTGTTGGTTGAGTGCCAAAATGACATTAGACCATTGCATGTTGGTAAGATATTTGGATGACAGGGTATTGCAGTCAATCTGGAAAGAAACTTGTATGACGTCACACTTGTTTGATTCAATTTGCACTGTAAGGCAAGCGTTTAATAATACAAAGTATTATTTCGAGTCAGGGTGCCAATTGCTCATCTCCTGGGTGTGCGACTTATTTTGGTGTGAAATGGTGAAACAGTGTCATGCAGAATAGCTTTGTCAGTGAACGACCAAGATTGTGGTTTTTCATTAATCAATCTGATCTGTTCTTGTTTTGGGAGTTACTTTGGGAAAGAATCAAGTTCTACTTTTGCAACCATTGCAGCAAAAGTTTGAAGCATTATGCACAGTGTACATCTTCTTGCAACTTTTGTGCAATCAACTAATAAGAACACGCTTTGTAAACTATACTGATATGCCAGTCTTCTTCGGTTACTTATGAGAGACAATAAGTTGTAAGAAACATTTCAAAGTGTAACGCAATAATTATATACGCGATATATACCTTTACGAAACATTGCACGAAAAATTGCATATAGCGTATATAATAACAGTCAAAAATCTGGAGTGGTGCACGACAATGGAGCCACAAAAGCAAAAATTAAGTTATTTAAAGAACATAGGCGGGCCTATGGAAGAGAAATATCAGTTTACCGTCACCCGCCCGCATGCGTTGTAAGCCACCGCGTGAAAATTTTCATTATTTCATTAATTATTTGTCTGATTTTTATGTCAAAGTGTTTGATAAAGTTGTTTTGTGCAGAAATTTTGCAAGAATCAAGGTATTGATCTGATATTTGAGCAATTTAGTATCGGCAGCTATGACATGTATCACTACGCGTACGGAGGGGAATGTATCACTTTCTTTCAACTGGTTAACGTTCAACAGAAAAATTAGCGAATATATTATCTACTTGACACGCAAGTAAGATAATGAACAATGAAAAAAAGCCTCATCGGTTCTTCAAAATTTTAGTGACAGTAAACTGATCCCTTAATTCCAACATCTTTTGCAGTTTTTTCTTTCCTTCATGGTTCGTTGTTGAGATATCAGTTTGTTTGATATGCAAATTAAACATTTTGACATCACATGTGCATAATAACTTATCGGAGAAAGTTATACATCTTTGCTATCAAACCAAATTGATTCGAAGGAAGCATGCATGTGGATGGGCTTCTCCCGACACAACACCAAACATATAGAATTTATAAATGATTCTATTTGATAACAACGGTATGCATAACTTTCTCGGATAACTCGTGCACCTGCGACGTGAAGATGTTTAATTTTCATATCAAACAACTTGAAATATCTCAAAAACTAAGCAAGGAAACCAAAAACTACAAATTTTTTCACTTTTTTTCAAATAAGACAAACTTAATTTTCACTGCATACTATATATAGGCATTATAACCCTTTCCGGTCGTTGGAATTCGGAAATCGTTCGGCGTTATAGCCAAAGTAAAATACATAATTATTACGTCATGTTTTTATTGATTTTCTGAACTTTCGGCCCGTATTTTCAAGCCGTTTTAAGAAGTAGATCAGTCGAGCTGTCTTTATAGAGAAGTAAAGAGTCTGGTTTAAATTACATGTGATAACAGCAATATAAACCGTGGTTATTGCGAAATTATTTTCAGAAAAAAACTTGTGATTTTAAACTTTAATTGTGTTTTCATTTTGTCTCATTACGCTTTAACAGTATATTCTAGACAAGACAAAGACAAGACAAAAGACCAAAATTCTTTATTTATCAGAAGCAACTTACAATATAACGACACTATCCTGCATATAGCAAAAGCTAATTAAGCAGGAAGTATTGATAATATGTGGAATTTTTAGTTATCAATTTAAAATTTTTAAGATGTTGATTTTAGAGACCATGCAGTGTATCAGAGTAATTCAGAGTAATTTGACTATGACTTTTAAATACATAGCAAGTTTTAAATTTATTGATACAATATGATATGACAATACACATAAGCATGTGTATTGTCAGACCATATTGCATAGGTAATCCCAATAAAATTTGATAAGTGTATATTAAATCAAGCTTGTTTAGCAATAATTAGCTATTATTTTAATCAGAGTGGGTGTACCAACGTAAGTATCCTCATTCTCTAAAACCTGCATTAATAATTTGTGTAATCTAATTTTGAAATTGTTTTTTTTTCAGTTTTCTCAGTTCAGCCGGGATGCTGTTCCACATATTAACTCCAATTCTCGAAAATGAATTTTTTTGTTGATTCAATCTCGAATACTTAACGAAAAAATTACCAATGGAAGAAGACCTAGTGTTATAAGTATAATGTACATTATTTGAGCGTGTAAATAAGTCCGAGATATTGGGTGGAGCCACATCATAAAAAACATCATGCATTAGGATTGAAACAGATTTAAAGTAAAGCATATTTAAAGGAATTACATTCGAAAAGATAAAGAAAGTAATTGTATGAGTAGATAACCCCCCCCCCCCCCCCCCCCCATATAGGTAAACAAAGGGATGCCGCCTCATTAAATATTCAGCATGACTCACGAATGACTCACGAATGACTCACGAATGACTCACGAATGACTCACGAATGACTCGCACATGACTCGCGCATGACTCACGCATGACGAACGGAGTAACAGAATAATAAGATTACCTAAGTAAACCAGGAGAGCCAGAACCGGAGACAGGCGTCTATGTGGGCGAATTGACGGACGAATTGGACGGTGATTACATTACGACTTTTATTTCTGGTGGCCCGAAGAACTATTATGAATTTAGTAGCGGAAAAACGTGTTGTAAGATACGAGGTATCACTTTAAATTTTCAAACAGTGGAAACAGTTAATTTCAATGTTATGTGTGATTTAGTGTATTTAATGTTCTGTGTGATATGAAAAACACAGAGTGCTATAGATATACCATTCAAAATTACCAGGAACACTAGCACAAAGCAAGTTATCACAAAACAACAACACAAGGACTATAGGATAGTGTACAAAACGAGGACGACGTAAATACCAAGTTAGCCATTTTCAATCAAACCATCCAATCTACCCTAGACTCGCATGCTCCAATAAAGACAGTCAAAGTACGTAACCGTCCTTGTCCATTTGTAACTCAGGACATAAAGGTGCTCATGAAGACCAGAGACCAGCTACACCGCCGTTACTTACAGACACGAGATGATCTTGATTGGAGTAATTTCAAGAATTCTCGAAATGCCGTTAAGACAATGTTAAGAGACTCAGAAAGAAATTATTATTTGGAAGAAGTTCAGCGACATAAAAATAACCCAGGCTCTCTTTGGAAAATTATTAATCAAGCCATACCGTCAAAAAGTAAAGAAAAACACACTTACACAAAAGACCCAAAGACAGTCGCTGACGAATTCAATCAGTTTTTCACGTCTGTAGGCAAAAATACAGCAGATGCGTCCATTCGTCTGGCAGAAGAGTACAACATTACTGTAGAGGAAACACCCTTAGAGACAGTTCATATGCCCTTAGAAGATCTCTTTTCCTTCAGAACAGTAACTAGTGAAGAAGTACGCCGTGTTATTTCATCTCTGCCATTGAACAAGTCCCCTGGACCAGACAAGATAAACTCTCGAATCCTCAAAGACTGTCTCCCCGTTATACTAGGACCACTAACAAACATTATTAACTGCTCTCTAACATCTTGTATATTCCCTACTGCATGGAAGGAGGCGGAAGCGATTCCCATAGTGAAAGACGGAGACCACGAAGTAGCATCAAACAACCGCCCGATATCTCTTCTTGCCATAGCTTCTAAGGTTTGTGAAAAGATTGTACTTGAACAATTCAGTACTTACCTTATAAGTAAAAACCTGCTCTCTTCTCATCAAAGCGGAAATAAAAAACTCCATTCCACCGAGACCCTGAACATTTTTTAGTACTGACACGATGCTAGAGGCCATGGACAAAAAGAAACTCACCGCTTTAGTGTTGTTAGACCTCTCGAAAGCCTTCGACAGTATCAACCATCAAAGAATGTTACACAAACTAGCGAATGTTGGTGCTTCTCCAGAAACAGTACAGTGGTTTAAAAGCTACTTGTCAGATCGCTTTCAGTCCACCCGAATCAACTCCACCCTATCTGATCCACTACCAATTACTCACGGAGTACCTCAAGGCGCGACGCTTTCACCATTATTATTTTGTATTTACTTGAACGATCTGCCCTCCGTATCTCGTGACTCCAACCTTGAATCGTACGTTGATGACTCGAAAGTTTTCCTCTCCTTTCCATTACGTGAAATAGATACAGCAATTACAAATCTCGAACAAGACCTACACAGAGTCGCAAGTTGGTGCTGTGAAAACCACCTTTTAATTAACCCGGGGAAAACTAAGTACATGATAATTGGAACAAAGCAGCTGATAAACAGACTACCTACAGATACATCCGTATCATTCTTGGGCAAATCTCTTAGACCAGTGGACTCTGCTAAAGATTTAGGTGTTACGTTAGATAGTCACCTAAATTACGACAATCATACCTCGCTACTTGTCTCGTCGTGTATGAACAAATTATACCAGATAAATCGTGCTAAAAATAGTTTCGACACAAAAACTCTATCGGAAATCATTTCATCCTTAGTCATTAGCAAGATGCTTTATTGCTCTTCGGTGTGGTCGAATACGTCTGCCTCCAACGTAAAGAAAGTCCAGTCGATCCAGAATTTTGCATGTAAAATCATCACGAAATCCAGGAAATATGACCACGTAACTCCACTTCTACGTGAATTAAATTGGCTTCCAGTGGACAAATTACTATATTTTAGAGACGCTATTTTGACCTACAAATGTGTAAACAACCTCGCACCCGACTACCTTTGTAACAAATTGATAAAAAGGTCATCAATCCACAACCGTAGGACTCGTACATGTGACTCTCTTCAAATACCGCTATTTAAAAACTGCAGCTGGTCAACGGTCATTTGCATATAGAGCTGTCCACATTTGGAACAATTTAGAAAAGAACCTGAAAGACAGCTTTTCTCTTAAAACATTTAAAGCAGCACTGAAGAAACATTTGCTTGCGAAAGAAAATATTTAGTATAACCAACTAAATTACTGTATGTACATAGTTAAGATAATTTTTAAGATACTTTTGTAAAACTTATATATGAAACCTCTACTGCATGCATGTAACTGTAAATAATTTCTGAAAAACCCTTTTAGGGAGAATTTATTAAATATCTATCTATCTATCTATTAAGAGGATTAAGCGCTTGGGCAAATCTAGGCGAGAAAGTCATTAACTGTTACCATAGCAAAACCGCGTGCGTCCTTCATTCGTCTCAGGCTCCTTTGGGACCCTCTAGCTGTTACTCAACCCCCCGTGTAATACGTCATAATCGATAGCTCTCCGACTAATTCCCGAAGATCGTCATTATCAAAAGATGCTCGAATTATATAAGTAATATGAACCAAATTTCATTTATGCACTTTACCTTACTGATCGACAGTCAGCAGTTGTGGGGCATGTTATGATATTCAAACAGAATAAGTCATCCTTGAATCATTGCTTGCTAAACCCTTGTTTATAAGTGAAGAATTCGTGAGAAGATAGAATGAGGAATCACTTTAAGCCGTATATAAGAAGAACTTAAGATAGTGTGAGGAATCAATTCGAAAAGCCTTGAGCTAAGGTTTAAAACGTATTAACACTAGCACATAGCAATGAAAAGCTTATATATGAATATTATATTAGATATTTGGTTCGCTTTTGTGGTGTTTATACGTTTAAGAACTGTGCAAAGTTCCACATGAGTTACTCATTTACTCACGAGTTACTCATTTACCCACGAGTTACTCATGAGTAACTCGTGAGTAAATGAGTAACTCGTGGGTAAATGAGTAACTCGTGAGTAAATGAGTAACTCATGAGTAACTCGTGAGTAAATGAGTAACTCATATTGCGGAAGCACTAATCTTGTAAGGCTAGCAAATCATCTTGATCAAGTTATATCATTTTGGCCGCTTCGTACATTGTGCCCGTTTTGTGTACTTAGTATTTCGAATAAGTTTGTGTAATTCGTTTAACAAAGTTTTTCAAATGAAAGAAACCGGTATTACAAAAACTAGTGTACTCCTACAATCAATCTAAACACCATAGTATTGGAATGACACCATGAATCATTGAATCCTAAGATTGATTATTTAAAAGGTTGCCCCAGGGGGTGTTGGGGTATCTTTGGGGGTGCCCTGGGGGTAATGGGGGTATATCTGGGGGTGTCCCCGGTAGTGTAGGGTGTATCTTTGAACGGGCCAAAAGGCCTAAACGGGCAAAAAAGGGCCAAATAGGGCCTAAACGGGCCTAATAAAAGCATCTAACATGTCAAAAAAATGTCAAATGCTTTCTGTCATTGCTCGAGTAAACAACTAAACATGGGTCGCACACGTAGAAACTGTCCTGTCTTCGGTTTCGGAAGCACTAATCTTGCAAGGCTAGCAAATTATCTTGATCAAGTACACCACATGGATAACAAAGAACGCGCTAAATGGCTAAAATGGAGTAAAATTGGAATATGTGTACCTTTACAGAGTAAAGAAACTACCGCAGACAGCACAGAACTAAATATGGAGAAAACTTTGAAAAGCCTTATAAGGAGACAAGAGGAAATGGCAACAAACTTCAATAATTATCTAAGAGAGCAGCAGGGGGAGTCCGTAAATAATAAACAACGCAAAAAACGGAAAATATCAAAATTCCCTATAAAGAGCGAACATTGCTTTGACAACAGAGAAACAAACGACATCTCTAAGAAGTGGGTGCACTAGAAGAAACCGTAAACGCAGGACAGTTTATTGAAAAACATTTGTTTATGTAAATAATTAGCTGTCAATATGTACACTGTAATTTGTCATAAATGTAAAAAATAAACTACAAAGAACTATTATAATGTTGCTCATACGTCTTTATTAATTTTTCTTCAGATAAAATTACACACATATAAAATTACACATCTTTCTTACACACTAAATAGTCCAAGAAATTTATTTAACTTAAAACATAATTTAACTTTGGATTAACTCGATAATGTTCTCAAACACCTATAGCAATTTTTGCTATCATGTAAAAGAGAATATATTCAATCTGCGATTAAACGGCAAGTGATTGTAAATAATTTTGACACTTATGGATTTTAACTTTTGCGTGTTTGTAAATAATAGGAGCTTTATGTGATTGTAAATATGAAATTATATATTTTTTAAACTTTATTTCGTTATTTAGTCATATTACAAAAACGTTTCTTTAAACAAATCACATTCTAAAAACTATAATCTTTTAAGAGCCACCAATTCGTTGACAGAATGCAAACGAAATATTCTCATAATGCCTAAAGATTTAAAATAGGAGGTGTATACTCCAGAAAACCCAGAAAGCTGATGCCACTGTGCCGGACTTGTGGAACTTTGCACAGTTCTTAAACGTATAAACACCACAAAAGCGAACCAAATATCTAATATAATATTCATATATAAGCTTTTCATTGCTATGTGCTAGTGTTAATACGTTTTAAAGCCCTTAGCTCAAGGCTTTTCGAATTGATTCCTCACACTATCTTAAGTTCTTCTTATATACGGCTTAAAGTGATTCCTCATTCTATCTTCTCACGAATTCTTCACTTACAAACAAGGGTTTAGCAAGCAATGATTCAAGGATGACTTATTCTGTTTGAATATCATAACATGCCCCACAACTGCTGACTGTCGATCAGTAAGGTAAAGTGCATAAATGAAATTTGGTTCATATTACTTATATAAGTCGAGCATCTTTTGATAATGACGATCTTCGGGAATTAGTCGGAGAGCTATCGATTATGACGTATTACACGGGGGGTTGAGTAACAGCTAGAGGGTCCCAAAGGAGCCTGAGACGAATGAAGGACGCACGCGGTTTTGCTATGGTAACAGTTAATGACTTTCTCGCCTAGATTTGCCCAAGCGCTTAATCCTCTTAATGACCCCTAATGAGTTTCTCTTTTGTCTCCTGCACCTGCACTGAGGATAAATATGCAAATATCAGCCTTAGCAACATTAACAAGATGCTTGACGACCTTAATAAAATAGCCGAGTCATCATTTAACCCCTGACAGTTTATATTCTGGCAAACCCCTCTGAAGTAAGTGTTTCAATATCTTTCGAACAGCTTACCGAACGGTTTCTTCATTCAAGGCATCATTTACTCTATACAGCTAAGGTTAGGGGGAAGCTAGAATCATTTACACACTCTTCGCTTGCCAAACTAACAACAGGACTGTCTCCAACAGGTTGATTAACTGCGTTTTCTTCAAATACGATAACACTTTCGACTATGCTTTGATTTTTTGGACCAAGAAATAAATATTTTAAACTGAATACTTTGAATTCTGCCTTACGAGACGACGCGACGCTGTACATTCTCCATGGTTACACCAGCGCCTCGCCTAAACTTGCCCATGCATTAATACCCCTTATTATTCCCCAAAGCTCATGATCACCCCCCTAAAATGAATTAAATATTCTACTTATATGCATATCCGGTTATGTTTTAGCTATTAGTAATTTTAATGACTTTTCCCTTTTGTGTTCTGCACGTGCGAGGATCTTATAACATACTAAATCATAGCGACGAACCAAGTTCGGTAATTTTTCAAAGTGCTTGGTCAACGATGCTGTCGAATAATGTTCTTCTAAGTGTACAACAGCAACCTGCTCTACCCCTACTACAAGAACTACAGGAGAGTGAGGAACAGCTGGCACAGCACGTAAATGACATTCTTGAGACATTAAACATGGAACTGTTCGTTTAATTAACTTATTTTATATTTCATTGAACAATTTTATATTTAAATTGATTTACAATTATTTACAGAACCCATGCATGTGCTAAATTAGTAACCATACGGAACAGTGTTGAATTTATCTATAATTACCCGTTTATTATACACTATTCTATAATCTTTTTTTGTTGTTTTGTGATAATCTGCTTCGTGCGAGTGTCACAGGTAGTGTTAATAAAATATATGTTATTAAATTTCCTATTTACAAGTACACACAAAAGTATTAATTATCAGCACACTAAGTTAAAAACCCTAAACTATTTACAATTATTTACAGATCCCATGCACAAAAATTAGTAACCGTACGGAATGGTGTTGAAATTTTCTACAATTACTCGTTTATTGTACACTATCCTATAGTCCTTGTGTTGTTGTTTTGTGATAACTTGCTTTGTGCTAGTGTTCCTGGTAATTTTGAATGGTATATCTATAGCACTCTGTGTTTTTCATATCACACAGAACATTAAATACACTAAATCACACATAACATTGAAATTAACTGTTTCCACTGTTTGAAAATTTAAAGTGATACCTCGTATCTTACAACACGTTTTTCCGCTACTAAATTCATAATAGTTCTTCGGGCCACCAGAAATAAAAGTCGTAATGTAATCACCGTCCAATTCGTCCGTCAATTCGCCCACATAGACGCCTGTCTCCGGTTCTGGCTCTCCTGGTTTACTTAGGTAATCTTATTATTCTGTTACTCCGTTCGTCATGCGTGAGTCATGTGCGAGTCATTCGTGAGTCATTCGTGAGTCATGCTGAATATTTAATGAGGCGGCATCCCTTTGTTTACCTATATGGGGGGGGGGTTATCTACTTGTATGAGATATGTAGTGTGCAAGGTGCATGAGACGAAGAGCACACTTCTGTAAGATAGAGATCTTATTTAGGTGTATATATGTGCAGCTTGTCCCCGTATACCATAAGCCAAATATGGAAAAATCAAGGACCTATAAATATTTAGTAAACCGCTTATAGGAACAAAATGCCGAAGTCTGGCAATGATATCAATCGTTTTACTAATTTTGGATGCGACATGAGAAATGTTGTTTTTCCATGTTAGGTTTTTATCAATTAGAACTCCTAAATATTTAACATAGTCTTTACATTCCAAAAAGGTATAGACAGACTTGCATCATGATCGAAAAATTTTAAGTTTATCTGATAGTTAAGTTTTTTTTGGTATGGATGAAATATAATAAAATTAGATTTTTTGATGTTGAGCGACAATTTGTTTGCTGTTAACCAATTTTTAATATTAGTCAATTCGGTGTTTACAACGGTTTCTATCGATTTTATGTTCTTATCCGCATAATATATTCGTGTCATCAGCAAACAAATAAAAGTCGATCTTGTCAGAAGACTTATAAAAGAAAAAGTAGCTATGGGTCCTAATACTGAACCTTGAGGAACTCCAGATAATATGCTTACTTTGTCAGATACATGCATTCGGGCCGATTTGAGTTACTGCATGAGTTCGCTCAGTTAGGTAAGAGGAGAACCAATCATTAATTATTCCCCTAATGCCATAATAGTAACGTTTTTTTAATAAAATTGAATGATCCACCGTATAAACACCACAATTGATTAAATTGTTAATTATTATAGACAAAGGCGTGGATATTATCTGCCTTGCACATTTCAATATACAACCTGGGGGGTCTGCATTATTTCCAATTCAATCTCGGAAGGAGAGACCGAATAAAAAACAAAAGACCCTGGCATATTAATTTCAGACAAGTAATTATTAAACTGTGTACTAGAATTTGGCAAACTTGAAGCAAGTTTATGGCCTACCGAGGCAAAATGGTTATTAAAAATGTTGGCAATCTTATATGGATTTTGCGTTAGCCCTTTGTCGGGGCATTTGCATGAGAGCATTTATAGATCTATTACTTTTCTTATTGCGGTTGATAAGGGTATTTATGCCTTCCCATGTTTTTTGCATGTTGTGTAGGTTGAACTCAAAGTAATTGTGATAATAAAGCTTTTTACTAAGCCGTGTAACCAATAGAATTTTATTTCTATATAATTTATACTTATTCTATCTCCTGAATAAAATAGTCTAATATGATATCAAAGAGCGAGGTTTACCACATATTTTTTTACTTTGATTGATTTGATCAGTCCATTTGTTATCCACGGTTTGGTTAATCGTTTTGATTTGCGGGTTGAAATTGATTTCAAAGGAGCATGTTTATCTAATATTTTGTTTAGTTTCAGATAATAAAACTCTGAAAACATTTGATCCACATTGTTTTCGTTTTCAGAAACCAAGGGGCCGTTCATATGAGGCGGGCTAGCCAGGTAATAAGGGCTGATTTGATGTCACGAAAATTTAATTACGACTATTTGAGAACGGAGAAAAATTGGGTTTGTTTTTGCAGGTATAGCACACGGAGTATTACAATTCCTTTTGTAGTCAAAAAAGATTTTCGTGACAAAATCAGCCCGGTGGCCGGGCCAGCCCACCTCACATGAACAGACCCTTAATTGCTGTCGTTAATTCAGATTCAGTATCTTCTTTATCTTTCCACTCGTAAACCACGTGTGGGTTTTTACAACGTAAAATTCGTTTATAATTTGGCATAAAACTTCGTGGAAGAAAAGCAACTTTTATCAATATACAAAATATTTTTATGTGAAAATCTGCCTGAAAAATAGACATTGTTTTTGTTATTTTAAATGAGTGTCTTATTTCATTATATTGACCAGTCTACAGAGTACAGAATTATTAATATATACTGTACAAATATCCATGCAGTGGTTTGACCGTTTTTCAGTTGTTTTCAATGCGTTTGAAAATTATAAATGTTCTTCTTTATACTATAGCAAATGAGGAATAGTTTTAGGCAAGAGGTAGTTTGGAAACATATAGTAAGCGACATTTCTAAAGGTTTAATTCGATGCGGAGTTCGTTAGCCTTTTGGTCAGTATACCGTATAGTTGCATACTTTAAAGTGTCACTGAGACGAAAAATCGACCACAAAGTTTTGCGAAAATTCAACTTCGACGAACTTTATTGAGATATAAATACCCCGTGTACAAAATTTAAACCGATATAAACAAATAGGTTTAAAGTTATAAACGTTTGAAATGCTGAAAATTGTGTCCGCCATTAAAATTTTCATCAACATGAATATTGATACCTGAGAAGTGTTGTGACGTCATAGTCTTAACCCAAACTTGCGTGACTAAGGAAGAAACAACGAGAGCGCATATAATTTGACAACAAAAATGTCGAATTCATCATCATTTAGTAGTTCTTCTGGCTATCGATCGAAACGGAATCATCCGTTATATGTTTGGAGTATATGGTAGCCCATTTTGACGAATCTGGTTTCGGAATTTGCCAGGACGATGATTGTATTGCTTCGGCTGACGAGATTGATAATCGCGCAATACGAACAAGATATTGCCGAAGAAAAGTACAATACATTTTCAATATAGCAACATTTCAATTCTAACGTCGTGGTTTCTTCTTGGGAAAGACAGTATTAGTCAGCTAGAGACACTATCTTTATGTTGGTATGAATGTGTATAAAATATGTATGTATATGTAGCTTGTAGCCTTGTAGTAGTATCAAATGTATCAGGCATGAAATACATAGAAATTCAAAAGTTCGAGAGCATTTTATCTCCTGTTGGAAATTATACAGCGACAGAAAAGAAAAAGAAAACTAGTTGGCCTCAGTATATAATTCTGTCAATTTGTTGACGTGGCTCACAAAGCTGGCGCATAAGTATAACTAAAGTATATCAATAATATGCTGAACTGCTTCATTAGATTAGTATTTACGCTTTGTTGCTTTGCAAAGCAGACTTTATTTTGTAACATCTATAATAGCATTTTCTTTAAGTTTTAAAATACTAAATGAATTGCTAGTATATACATGTATTTTATATATACAAATATAATACATCAAAATCAACCTTCGTTGTCGTTTGCTTTACTTACATGATATATTTTATAATCTTAAATAAAAGTATAGTGGAACTATGTTTACCATGCCGGTATGGTATTTCCAACGGTTCACTTCCTTGGAGCTCGAGACTGGTCTGCCTCCAAAGTTTTGTTAGTCTTTCAAATAATAGGCACATTACCACGCTGAAAAACTCTTGTTTGTAGTAAGGTCGCTCTAAAAATCTTCATGGAAAATTGATTGAAACAAACTATGAATCATCTGCTTTAAATTGCGTGTCGGCGCGTTATATTCCGAACAAACGGACCTAACCCAGTTTGCTCGTATGATTTGTCAATTGGGCTTATGTGCTGCGCAATCCTGCAGAATAATCTCATTCATTACTAGAATCGTGTATAACTGTGTGCGTTGATAGAATATTTTATTTTTCATTCATTCACTGACAACGTCTTGTATACAGCATTAAGGCTATGTAGCGCCCTGGCGGCCGTCAAATTTAAGATTTCTATACTCGCAATAACAAGAAAACCTCTGGCACCCAGGGTAGCAATAACAGCGCCTCTTTTTTGAATTTCGAGTTAAAACTTCGTACAGTAGGTTGTAGGTGGGTATACTTCACAATGATGAAATAAAAATGAGAGGTGAAAATGTCGTCTCATGCAGTGACACTTTAAAATTGGCGCGCTTCGTTTGGACAAATTTAATCGAAACTCTAGTTCTTCGCAATTTGGGCAGTTGGACTCTTATGCAAGGATATTCCTGCTTTAAAATCAGATTGATTGCTGCAATCTTGTACAAGAAAGCGTGATGATGGCATGACGGAATAATTTAATTTTAATGAGCGATTCTTCCAAGCTACGCTTGTTTTAATACACAAGGCCTAGTGTTTTGTTGGGTTGAGACTCTGACGTCACAGACATCCTAGACCCAATCTCAAATAAACACGTCCATTTTAATGGCGGCCGCGAATTTGCGTATTTCTTTCGTCAATATCTGCTTTACTTTTCCGAATATCAGCATGAAACTTCGTTTGGTAAGTCTTCAATACATGCACTTTAGGCTCATAGAGAAAAAAGTAGGGGTAAAAATGTCGTCTCAGTGACACTTTAACAAGACGCCTGCTTAGGCGTTCACTCGGGCTACTGATAGCAATGCAGCTTGGCATAGCCTATGCACGAAACAGCGCAACATGCAGCGTGCACATATTGCAGTAAGCATTTGTTAAAAAGTACAGAAAACCTAGTGCTATATATTCGGTAGATTCAAGCAATCATTAGACAACTACTAGTTAATATAGTGAAAAAGTTGGATTGAACGAGCTACAAGACCGGCACATTGGTGCAGCGGCGAACTGGCAGCGTTTATAATCTAGACGTGCAAACAGTTCGACATAGTACATGCATGTTTATCAGTATTTTTTGCATTATTTGGTGCTACTCAGTAAGCAGTATATTACCTAGACGATCGACAAGCGAACGTACGTACCAAGGAACTATTAAAAATATGCACACACTGAAAACACTAATGAAATTATATTAAGCTTAAAGCTAGCGAAGCAGTTGAATCACATCGAGTTTATTTGGCATAACTTTATTAACACAACAATACATACAATATAATCCAGGCAATAACAAAGCAAATTACAAATATTAAAATTTCCTCAATACATTTAAAGTTTTCCCATTTAGCGTAAACTTGAGTCTCTTCAGCACGAAATGTCATTTGCAAGTTGTCAGTATTCTGTTTTCAACGTTGTTTATATCTTGCTCATCTTGCAGATAGTTTCAAATAGCCAGCGCATGTTATCAGATTGTGAGCATGAGTAATACTAGTTTTTCAGTATTAAAATTCAATAAATCATATAAATCGTTTATAATCAGTTTGTCTTGATCGAAACGGCGGAATATTAACCCAGATCAGATCGAAATATAAATAGCACAGCATCTTTTAGTGTAGATTTACTGCCATCAATGTCTGCCTCTGCAGTTGTAAGCGTAGTGAGCATATTTAACGTTAACGCAGTTGTAAGCCACATGACTGATCAATAACAGTGTTCAGTAAGTCACTTGTGATTTTCTAAAAGTTCAAACCAGAGAAGATGGCGGCGCATGAAGGTGAGCACATGCACTTTGTTAATAACAGAGCCGAAACCTAGACTCGGCTACCACAGTAGCCCGAGTAATAAAAAAATAAATTTTGTTCTGGATATTCGGTGTATTCGATATATTCCCAGGCCCCAATATACACGCGCTTTATTACCCGGGATATCTGTGGTAGGCCGAATTTCTTGCCACGAGAATTGGCAAAAATTTCCCAATATTTCCCGTCAGGCTTTGCGAAACTGTTAGGCAAAGTAGCCACTGTAGCGTGCTCGAATTTTCCAAATTTGCGAGTTCTTTAGTTTAGGTGCTTTCGAATCTTGACCTCAAACATGCATTGCGGTCTGTCCAGGGTAACAAGCTTAATTATTAAAAAGGTGATTGTTTAGTGTTGAGACACAATGAGGTAAATTTATCTTTATAAATACTTTCGTGGCAACAATGTCTAAATATGAATGTTGTAATTTTAGTAAAAGTAACAATAATGCTCATTATAAGGATACATTTGTCATGAATCTATCCTTATAGGTCCGGGAATTGTTGCTTTTACCAATATCACGACGATTATATTTAGACATTGCGATTATATTTAGACATTGTTGCCACGAAAATATTCATAAAGAAAAAAATTACCTTATTATGTCTCAACACTACGCAATCACCTTTTTAAAGGTGACGTACAGTCCGTTCTGCACATGAAAACCAAGCGATTCGGCGAGGATATCTCCTCGGATTTCTTCTATTTCTCCTGAAAATGTTTTGTTTTGGGTACAAGTAATGAATGGGAACCAAGAAAAGCTTACAATCTTGAATAAGGTATTAGTATTTTTTTTGTAAATTTAGATGTAAACATTAGTTTCGTACATGCGCAGAACGGACTGTACATCACCTTTAATTAATTAAGCTTGTTATCCTGGATAGACCACGATGCATTGAAGGTCAATTGTCTTCATCATAAATATGCTTACAACTGCACACGCCGATCGCGGTAGTACCTATACATATTAAAAGATGACGAGCTATTTCGAAACGGGTTGGCCTTGCTGCTTAGTCCAACAACTATAAGTATAATAATAAGCACCGAATAGAGCAAAATATATCAATAATTATGTTGAACTGTTTGCATGTCTAGATATCGTGTAGGTGCCCGACTGTCCGTGTCGTATTACATTTGGAAACGTGTGTTTCAAAACATGTTTAAATATTTTCTGTTTGCCCGAATTTAAATATATTCCATATCGAAATGATCACTTGAATCTGTATATAGCTTCCGTTGCAGGCGGTCTTCGTGGGCCCTCGGTATCCTCACCCCTATTGAATCTGCAGAATCCGGCACTATAGGTTTTATCTAATAAATATATTAGATCCTTTGTTTAATATTCGGGAAAACGGCCTTGTTGTTTATATTGGCAAACGCTTCCTGCACCGACGCAGTTCATAGTCTTCATATGACTATAGATTCGATTTGTTAAAATCTATGCATTGTTATACAATACCCTGGTTGCTATGCGTGTTTTCATTGGTTGTTGGCCATGATCTATTAGCGGACAGACACATGGTCACATCAGATCACGTCAGCTGACTTGCTTTTTTCTTTCTTCATGCCCCAAAATCCGGCAAGAGTTTCGACAAAAACTTTTAAATTTTAATTGTATAAAACAAATAGATTCCATTTTTTTGTTGTCTGTTCAGTTATAGATGCACAGAAGACGTCACAACGTGGTAAGAACATCAGTGACCCACTCGACTGCGTCTCGTGGGCCACTTTTTTGTTCTTACCACGTTGTGACGTCATCTGTGCATCTATAACTGAACAGACAACGGCAAAATGGAATCTATTTGTTAACTATAGTCTTGCTAGAGTACGCACGGGCTACGCCAAGCTCACAGAAATCAGTAGCCAGAGTGAGCGCCTGAGCAGGCGTCTTGTTAAACAAGAAATTATTTCCATGGTTAATTATAATGCAATAATTTGATTCTTCGAAGCGAGAAAGTACCTCGATCTATATTATAGTTCCAAACGCCGGTAACTTTGTATTGAATCAAAAACAGTTATAGCTAAGCTACAGTAAAATGTATTATTTGTGCAGACCGTATACGAGTTCGATTAAGCCTTAACGAAAACACTTATTTTATTTTAGGACCTGGGATAGAAGAGTTTATTCAGTAGGGCGCTTTCAAAAACCACCAGCTGCGTCCGTGACAAAAAAATCCGACAGAAAGTAACTAAAGTACATGTAACTTACTTATGTAAAAACTAAGCAAGGATACTGATTTTAATGAGGGGGGGGGGGGGGGGGGGGGGCTCGAGGTTATTTACAAAAATCTTTAAGAGCGGGCGAGGGGGTGTAGCGTTAATGTATTTGCATCTCTGGATCACTTCTCAAGTGGTTTCAAAGCTAAGGACCACACGCTGTTGTCTGTCAGATTGGTAATGGTATTTTTTCAAACTAGCTCCTATATATAGTGACTTCAGGCATCCCACATGCAGGGATCTATATACTTGGTCTGCTTCTATTCCTTGAGTATACGCAAACGATATACCTGAATACATGCATCCAAAATGGATCAAACTTGGCTAGCTCTGTTTGCTGACAATTCGAAGTTAGATAGAGCTATGGACTAGGAAAGTGCCACCCACGGGCTTCAGGCTGATCTCAACTCTCTACACAAGTGGAGTGTTGACTGGGACATGTCCTTCAACGCCTCCAAATGTAAAGTCATGTACATGTCTCGCAAAACATCTCCTGTTAGTAACGACCTATGACTACCAGCTCGAGGAAAATTCCTTGGGATTCGTGCCTTATATCAACTGACCTGGGAGTAATTGCTGTCCGGGACTTATTCTGGTCCAGATATATCGAAGAGACATGCGCAAACGCAAACAAGACCCTTGGCCAGTTGTCCTACTACCATTTGCGATCAACCGTTAGGCGTGAGAGTTAAAACGCGTTTGTTTACGTTTCAAACGTGCAAGTTTAACTGGAAAATTTGACGTTTCAACAATACCCCAATCAATCACCCTGTCAAAAAATGGAGGGTGATTCATCAGGCTATTGTTAAAACGTCAAAATTTTCCAGTTAAACTTGCACGTTTGAAACGTAAACAAACGCGTTTTAACTCTCACGCCTAACGGTTGATCGCAAATGGTAGTAATGAAAAGAGTCTGCGGCAGAGACCTATCTGATGTCAAAACCAGAAAACTGCTCTACTGCTCCCTTGTTCGGCCTCGCCTAGAATACTGCTCGAGCGTCTGGTCTTCCTTCACCTTGAAACACCGCCGACCAGCGCCGATAATCTCTCAACTTACCAGCCGCCATAGTCAACTTTTTCTTCTTTATTTTAACTTTTTTTTTAACTTTTTTGCTTTCTATTTAGTTATTTTCTTAAATTTACGAATTTCTAGTTGTAATCCAGCACTGTATTTTACCGCTTCTTAACTTGATTTGGGGGGAAATGTCAATTGGGGCGATAGCCCTGTCAGTTTTCTCTCTCAGCCATAATGTTAATCGTGCATGCAAAAGCAAGTAAAAGTAAACATTTATCTCCAATAAATATATTTTTTTGCCTAAATTTGTGGTTTTCATAAATTACTAATAATTCAAGACAAAGTTGTCACGTAATTTATACAAGGTATATCAGTGGTAGATTGTTAACGGATAAAGAAACACTAAATATTTTAAACCAACAGCCAACACAATTTTCCCAAACGAAACTTCTTGAAGAACATGCAGCAGTAAAAACTCGCGTACATATATATATATAAGACTGACCCAGTCTATTTATAGTATAGAATTAAAGACTGGGAGACAGAACGGTTTGGCATTTAGACCTCCAATAGTTTAAAACCTGTTCAGAACAAGTTCTTATTTGCAAAAGAAAATGTTTCTGACGAGTGTTATAATTTTAACATAAATTTGAGATGTTATTTTCTTTATTAGTTTTATATATACATCAGTTTTATACTTCGAGTTGCAGCGAGGTTATACTCTTTCTCGTGCTCCCTTTCTTTTACAGAGTAAGAAGAAAAGACAACATCTATCTTGAATTAGTTTTGGCAATAAGCACTTTCTTCCTAAAATATTATTCATTGCACTGCATAGCTATATATAGTAAATGAATTGAAGCGCTCGATATAGAACGCTAACGGAAAACCACCTAATGTATGTTATTTGAAACTAAAGGTGATTTTTTTGCTCATTCGCAATTTTGTAGTTTGAATTTTAAATTAATTTTAATGCATTTATTAATTTGCTGTTGTCCGTGGTAAAATGATTGTTAACATCGTGGTCAATATTTTCCAGATGTTACCGAGTGATAAAAGTAATATAATCTTCAGTTTATTAATTGTCTCGCCCACGACCTCGTATTGTAGAAGGTATAAAAACCAAATTCTATTTTTCCACTACAACAAAATATCTGGTTATACTCGTGGACGAACGAAGCAAATTAATTAACAAAACCATCTACTGACAACAAAATGGTATGTTTCCTTATATTGGTGTAGACATAAAATTACAGTAATCATTTGTTTGATCTGCTTTATTACCACATGCAGTTTTTATTCGTGCTATAACGTTAAAGCGATCTTATTTTACTCTGGGAAAAGCACTGGGCAGGGATAAGAGTTCAAGAAAAAAGAAAAAAAGCCGAATTTCAAAGAGTTACACTATAAGTAGCTTTGAGACTTACATATATGGTTTAGCTACACGCTACAAATTGTTATTAGGGTCTGTGATGTAATATATCATAATATATCAACGTTTTGAAACACTTAAATGATAGTCTTTATTGAATCGAAACAATAATTACATACAGTATAGTTGAATGCGAAGTGTCTCTTGGCGGGTGTTTTTTAGCTTTCGAAAGTCGAGCCCCATGCATTAGGTATTCGAAAGTCGAATAAAAACAGCGAATATTATTAGGAAAACGCTTAAACATTACTAGAATCAACCGCCTCAGCATCTGGCTCCTGGTTTCAGAGCAAATAGAAGAAAAACATTCTTGGCCATAAAAAGCCGCTGAAACTGAAGCTTCCGAAAAAATATTTTCATCGGATTTTACTTCATATCGACAGTCTTTTTCTTTTACCAAGTGAGTTCATCAGGCAAGATAATGAAAGGTATTTGCACAAAATGTTATTCCGTTTTAATATCGTTTTCAAACGTTACTTTCTAAATCACGTTGTTTTGTTACCATATTAAAGTACAAACCACCAAAAATTTTAGCGAGTTTAGCTTGGCTCTTGAACACAACAGGGCCAGAAAACAATTTCAGGCTTGGGTATAGTTCTCTCACAATATATAAACATAGTGTTGTTGTTTTTTACTGCCTTAAAAAGACTCAAAGACGGTGCTCTTTAACTTTAAGATTCGTTCAAGAAATTATTTATTTATTTGCTTATAATTGGACATTTAGTTCTTCGCCCTCGCTTATTTAAAACTTTTCCCTGTTGAAGCCCTTACACATACTTACCTATATATACTTACCCATAATATTTTAGTAATTTCAATGCTAGTTTATTTGTGTCAATACTAAAAAAATTAGACTAAAGTCTATAAAAGGCTCCACTTAAAATTGCTGCAAATTCCCATGTTTGGATAGCCTGATCCAAACATGGGTATTGACCAATCAGCGCTTGCGTAGCATACATGTTATTTTATAATGATAGTTCTTGCCACGAGGTTAATTGGGAACTTGAAAATTGTAATTGTGCATCAATTATTGTCCCATGCAGAACATTGCTATACAGTGTGTATAAAAAAAACTGAACCCTTAGAAAATGAATTAGTATTCTTTTAAAACAACCTATTGTAGTAGTTTGAAAGCCCTAAAAGCGCTGCGTTATAAATTAATCAGCACATAAGTTAAACAGGAAGAGAAAAAGCTTTTAAATACTTTCACCATGCATACACTTCAAGTTATCTTAATTTCCCAGGTGTATAAGACCGTGTTTTTTGCGCATCCGTGGCTTAGAGGTGTTTTTAGGGCTTTCAAACTACTACAATAGGTTGTTTGAACAGAATACTAATTCATTTTCTAAGGGTTCCGGGTTTTTTTATACACACTGTATAACTATAAGCTGATTTCAAAATGCCGTTACATAAACCATAGTTAATAGAACGCGTATACATGGTTTGGAAAGTCATCAAAAATCATTGTTCTATGTTTTTGTTCAAGTTCATGGAAATTTGTGCAACCAGTTCACGGTATTGTATTTTCTGTATAATGAAGCAGTCATCCAATAGCAACGATCGGGTTTCATTAGTGTGGCCCTTCATCGTCACGTGTACACTGTGGTGCTTCGTCGTCACGTGTCCGTAGAATTTACTTCCATATAAGAAACTTCATTGTCTTTCAACATGACCATTATTTCAAGTTGCTTAAACTACTCTACATTACAAACTACAAGCTACGAATGAGAGAAACGAAGAAGGCTAATCCAACAAAGATGGTGACGATATAAGATTATATCAGCTAGATTTTTTTTAATATGTGTGTATATATCGTAATTTTTACAACTTTATAAATTTACCTGCTAGGTATTATTTTATATTACTTATTGAATTTATCTAAGCCCAATGTGGTAAACTGGAAACAATAAAATTTGATGCTTAAATATTTTCTATATCGGGCGGAATATGAATCCAATAAATGTATATATTTATATATATATATATATATATATATATATAATTATGTACTTTATCACATACTTGATAACAGCGGGCGATAAAAACGATATGTCCTGCTGTTCCGTATCTGTCCCGCCATATCTCCCGCTGTCCTGCGCTGGAAGTCAAACATGGCGGACTAGTCTGTGAACGTAGATGAGTTCATAGCTGACTAGCTGAGAAGAAAAATTACTACTCAATAAGAAAAACGTCAAGTGACGTACTGCTCTTTAAGAAGTTCCTTAAAGAGGTACATGATACTGAGGACTTGAATATTAAAATGTTTTTATATTTTAATACAGTACTTATTGTTGTTTGATCATTCTAATTGTACCAGACCCTGATAAAGGCGCAAGTATGTGATAAACAGGTTATCACATTCGTGACTCGGTGTTTTATCACTTTCAGGACGATATCATAATTGTCCCTCATTCACTCCGCTCACTCGTGACAATAACAATATCGTCCCTCAAGCGATAATTAACAAATAGATGACATTTTTCCGTGCGTGTGTACTGTAATAACGCACAGATGACGTCACAGCGTGTAAAGAACAAAAAAGTACGACACGAGATGCAGTCGAGTTGTGTGACTGTTGTTCTTTATACGCTGTGACGTCTTCTGTGCGTTATTACAGTACACACGCACGGAAAAATGTCATCTATTTGTTTTTTATACAACAACCTAAGAAGCGTTATTAAAGTACACATGCACAGCTGACGTAACGAAGTCGCAAAAACATTTTGTTTTATAAAAATTTGATCAAATTAATACACGTTTGAAGATGCAACTTAGTTCAAAATAAAGTACATTTCAACTGTCTTAGGATTACACATATCATTCAGTGATGAGACACGGGCACGGCCATCAAGTCGTTGTCCGCCGACACAGACATATTAAAATTATCGACATAAATACGGTCATTTAATACCTTCGTCTCCAGCGCACAACGCAATCTACTCCACAGCTTCAGAAATTTTCTGATACAATTTCCATTCCTCTTCATGGAAATACTGTTCAGCCATACAAATCCAGGAGATATCAGCCATTGTCAACAAGATTTCCAAACACAGAACATATAATTTCGCTGGTTAATAGTACGCGTGCTTCTCGCACGCTTCTCGCCACTGGTCTCACCTATCTGTTCAATAATCAACTCATCTCTTAAAGAAGAACAACTGCCACATATCTGGAAGTGCGCTAGTATTACACCCATACCTAAGAATCCATCAATTGAAGATTTCAATAAAGACCTCAGGCCTATATCCTTGACTTCCACAACGTCGAAATTAATCGAAGACTATGTGGTTCGTGAGCACGTCAAACCTGCAGTCCATAGACATATTAGACCTGAACAATATGGATGTATCCCTCAATCATCTACCACTCACGCTCTGATTAATCTAGTCCACAATTGGTCTGAAGCTACGGACGGCACCGGTTCCGATGTGAGAGTTATTGTTATGGATTATAAGAAAGCTTTTGACCTTATCGACCATACATTACTTATTACCAAATTATCCAATTACAACATTAATCCTCACATTGTCAATTGGATTTGCGACTTTCTTAGTAATCGACTGCAAAGAGTAAAATTGGCAAAGGACTGCTATTCGGAGTGGAAAGAGGTCCCGGCTGGAGTTCCTCAAGGGACCAAATTAGGACCTTGGCTATTCCTTGTCATGATAAATGATTTAAATATTACCTCCTCCAATGGTACCATGATATTTGTAGATGACACAACGGCTTATGAAATTGTTGAAAAAGGAAAACAAAGCCAATCACAATCAATTGCTGACGAAGTATCCCACTGGTCCAGAAATAATAAATTCCAAATCCAGCCTAAGAAATGCAAAGAACTAAGAATCTCCTTCAAGAGATCTCCTTCGCCTTACGAAAATCTGAGCATTAATCAGAACATCATAGATATAGTTGACTCTACTAAAATTCTTGGAGTGATTCTTCAAAACAATTTAAAGTGGAACAAACGTATCGACAGTATTGTCAACAAAGCGTCAAAGAGACAATTTTCTAACCCAACTAAAGCGTGCGAACATACCACCTAATGATCTCGTCAGATTTTACGTTACCTGCATACGTTCAACTCTGTTGTATGCATGCCAACTCTTCCATTTCAGTTTGCCAGAATACCTAAGTGTCTCATTAGAACGCATCCAGAAACGAGCACTGAAAATAATATTTGGATACGATACATCATACAATAAGGCTCTAGAATTAGGTAGCCTAAATAAACTCTCAGAACAGCGTTTTCAGCTCTGTGATAGTTTTTTTTGTTCAATTTTAGCAAATTCTCACAGCAAATTGTTTAACTTGCTCCCCCATAATACAAACCCTATAAGTTCCTTGAGAAATACCAGACATTTTACAATACCCTTCTGTAAGACAGACCGGTTTAGAAATTCATTTATAAATTCCGCTGCTAAGCGTTATAATAACTTATATTGTAATTGAGGAGTTTATATTTTAGATTAAGTTTTATTTAATTTTATTGCTTAATTAACTAGCCCATTGGATGTAAATAGTTTAATTAAAAAAAAATTCAAATTCGTAATTGTAAACCTTGCCAATTCAGTTTTTGCTGTAATAACAAAGGTCTTTCTTAATAAAACGATCTATCTAGTTGACTCTCGAGTTGGCTTGCGTATGTAAAACTATTCAGCGAACTATTTAGGCACATCAGTTAATGACCGTGTTTAGTAAGAAGCGTCTGCACTACAACATATTTGCTTTATTATGCAAGCAAGAAGTCCGAATCTAATTTAAAAAGTTTAGAAATATACAAAGTCAAAGTCTTCAGTGTTGATCTATAATGTTCGTCGATCGTATTGTTGTCGATCGTATTGTTGTTGATCGAATTTTGTATTAAAGTACAACCTCAAAGTCAACGAGGACAGCAGATTCGATTTCGAATATGCCGTTTGAGTATAAACCGACAGATACAACAATTAAATTTCCACAAATCCCAAACGTGTGGACAAGAAACATAAATGTACTATACTGGACGGTAAATAAACTTCCAACAATCAACAGCATTCGAATATTTAAGTGTATGTAGCAGTACCTGTATAAACCACAGTAGTTCTATTGAAAGCGGATTTCTGTTTATCAGTTTATGATCGTTCGTCGCCTTCGGCTTCATTTCTGGCGATTGACGGCAACAAATATGAATTATCCAGCAAATGTCGTAAATTTTGAAATATATCTATTTAATAACGTTACAGGATTTGCAACAACCTTCTACGTTTATAAGAACCGAATCAACCGCTCCCCCCAGGACGGGCGAAGCTCAAATTATCCACGTGACCAATTACTCCAAGAATCTTGGAGTATTTTGGAATCACGTGACCAGCCTTTGCCAGGGTCTTCTCCTCGCGCCATTTTGAAAGCAGAGAAGGCCCTGGGTACGAGGTTGTAGAAATACGACCAGCTGAAGTCCAACTCGCGGCGGAACCTTTGAAGTTTCTATCCTCGCGCATCTTGATTCCTCGCCATCCTACGCAATCCTACGCAATCCTCGCAAGTTCTCCCGGCAGTTTGGACCTTCAAAAGAAGGTTAAAACTGCCGGGGGAACTTGCCAGGATTGCGTAGGATGGCGTAAAATATCGCGCATGCGCATTAAAGAAATGCGGACAAGTTGTCACGCGAATTGGACTTCTGGTCGTATTTCTATTCTGTCGTGATCATGATTTGCATAAATTATACGTGACGTAACTGGAAGCTGAAAAATTAACCAATCAGGACAGCCTTATTTCTTCTGTCACCCAATCAGATTGCTTTATTTGTATAGATCACTTATGACGTAATTAAACCTGAATTGAAAATTTGACCTCTTTTTCAATAGCCCTGCCGGTTCGACGATTCAAAAATATCAAACATTCTTATTAAAATAATAAAATTTGATGTATAAACTGATATCACCTCGCCCCTCAGGTGATAACCTATGCATATGTCTTTCATATATCATTAGTAATAAAAAACAAGATGGCGGCATGCGTTTTTCAGTCAGTGTACTTACAGAAAAAAATGGCTGTTAATTAGTCTAAACTGCAGCAGCGAAAATATTGAACTGAGTAAAAACTAACCGTCAACAACAAATGACACACAACTCGCAATAGAAAAATTACCAATTTAACAGAAAAAAACTACTGAAAAAGGCAGTTGAGGGCTTTACAAAACCTTACGACATTTATTAAATTACCGAGTTGAAAATGTTTTAAAGCCCAAAATAATACAAGTCGTAAACTACATACGTATAGTAACGTGCAGTAAAATATATTTCATAAAGAAATAAAGCTACACTGAATGAAACTTATGTTACTTGTATGCTATATAAAGACCATAAATCAACAAAGTGTAGTTTTTCCGAACGTTTTCGGCTTTTTGATAACTTTCTAAATTTTTACACGTCAATAAGCAGAGAACCACTGACTAACCGTTTCACTTTCCTGAGCTGTTTAAGTCGTTATATCAGGGGCGGATTTAGGGGGCCCTCTTTTGGTCTATAAAATCATAAAAGATGCTAAATAGAATTATTGATGACTTTCCGACTTGGCTGTTATCGCCATGCATAGCCACACGACAATTCCCACCGACAGAAGGCAGATATATAACCGTTTTATGGCACTGCATCCTAGAAAGATGAATGCATCCTCACGGTTTTTCGTTGACAATTAAATTACTGAACTACTATTGCACTTTCGTTTAGAACAGCTCTAGTTAACCGTGAAGTTGCAGTTTTCATTTGTTTTTTTTTAAAGTGTTTACATAAATATTTTATACTGTAAGTACAAGTAAACCAAATGGCTCTCAAATTGCTGGAAATGCCATTTCAGAGACACAAGAACTCAAATATTTCCGGGGGAGATGCCCCAGGACCCCCCAAGAAGGCTCGGGCTTCATCACCCTCGGCCATCCCCCTTCCGGCCTAGATCCGTCCCTGTATATACAATCTTTCAATGCTTTAATATATATATATATATATATTTAACAAATAGATTCCATTTTGCCGTTGTCTGTTCAGTTATAGATGCAAAGATGACGTCACAACGTGGTAAGAACAATAAAGTGGCCCACGAGACGCAGTCGAGTCTTCTGTGCATCTATAACTGAACAGACAACAAAAAAAAATGGAATCTATTTGTTTTAAACAATACAAAAATTAAAAAAGTTTTTATCGAAAATCTTGCCGGATTTTGGGGCATGAAGAAGGAAAAAAGCAAGTCAGCTGACGTGATCTGACGTGTCCATGCGTCTGTCATGTAATAGATCATGGCCAACAATCAATGAAAACACGCACAGCAACCATGGTATTGTATAATTAACAAATAGATTCCATTTTGCCGTTGTCTGTTCAGTTATAGATGCACAGATGACGTCACAATGTGGTAAGAACAAAAAAGTGACCGTAGTCGAGTGTGTCACTGATGTTCTTACCACGTTGTGACGTCCTCTGTGCATCTATAATTGAACAGACAACGGAATCTATTTGTTTTATACAATAAAAAAGTTTAAAAAACCCACTTTTGATAAGACTTATTGAATTTCCCGCCGAACTTCTGGGGCATTGAAAAAGATGAAGCACGCCATCTGACGTGATCCATGATCTATACAAGCAATATGATTGGTTGGTGACATTGGAGTGGCGATTTTCATTGGTTCACAGCAATCAGAACAAGTTGTGACTTGTGACGAAATCCGTGCATCTGTCCAGTAATAGATCATGGCTCTCGACCAATGAAAACATGCAAAACATTTAGCTTATTGTATAAATATATAAATATATAAATATATATATATATATATATATATATATATCAAGCATAAAAAAAAACTTTTAGTTTTTTTTTTTCATGATGTATATAATAAGTTAAAAAACTTGAAGAACGAGCTCGTGATGATTTATATTATATATATATATATAAAACAGTTAGAATGTTTTCGTCACTTCTCCGAGTAGCGTCGAAAACATTCTAACTGTTTTATTATTCCGCTCTACCAGCAATGGTATTGAGCACTCTTGAACCGTACGCCAGCTTTGTAACATTCTTGTTACACACGTCTTTTGCGATATATATATATATATATATAAATTAAATATCAAAAAACTTCCTTTCACCAATATAAGCTTAACCGCGTGTATATAATATAACATGAATTACGATCTATTACAGTACAGACACACGGAAGTTGTAACCTATTTGTTTTATACAATAAATATTCAAGTGGTTTATCGAAGGATTTTTGAAGCCTTTAAAAAAAACAAATCTCCTGACGTGATTTGAAGTGGATTTGACGCCACTGGTTTGGTTTTAACTTGATAATCACACGCGACACCTTTTGTAAATATAATACTTTCTGTTTTAATCTTTAGTTTCCAGAGTTAAGTGCTTGCCTTTTTTCTTTTCTTCAGACAAAACTCATCAGAATTCTTTGTGTTGTTTGGTGTGTTGCACAACTCAGTTTACTTCCCACAGCAACAGCAGCAACGGCCGTCAGCAAGAGATGGTGCAGTTCTGTTTGTATGAACTTATTTGAAACCTGTATTACTGCATGCACTGGTCCTTATGTATTTGCTTGTATGAAAGATTGTTTCATATACAAACCTATGTGTTATAGAGATTGTCTACAAGGAAAAAGAGTCTGACGATGTGGGTAGAAATAAATTTAAATTGATAACAATTTAATTGCAAAAACAATTTAATTGCAAATTTATTAGCGAAAAACAAATCGTAAATATTATATGTATTCGGGAGAGAATTATAAATCATCACATAGACTGGCTATTTTGCATGTTGAATATAACTGCAAGTGATTATAGGTTATTTGTTTTATGGTTAATAAAAAGTATTTATTTTATTCTGGTTTTAACAAGAATATATCTCTAGGTATCCTGTAAGTGTATGCTATATACCTAAATATATGACATCTCAAACTTCATTAATATTTTCTTATTTAAAATATTACTTGAACTAAAAGTATATGTTGAACCTTTCAACTCTATTTCCGAGACGCAATTCTACTGCGCGGTTCAAAAAAATATCTATGTAAGTGTAGTAGTTCTTAAAGTTTCAGTTGCATGCTTTTGCTGTACAAGCTGTCGTATAACCTCAGGAACTGAACTCTGGCTCCCTCGGAGTGCTAGCCGGACCGACTCTATCACCATCGAGCCACTATAACTCAGATGACAGACCATATGTATATATAAATATATATATACAGTAAATTTTACGGAGTAGATTCAACTCCAATTGGCGTCATTCTGTCACCGTTTTGTACTCCAAACGATGACAGAATGACACTAAATGGAGTTGAATCTACTATATATATATATATATATATATATATATATATATATATATATATATATATATATATATATATATACCTATATAGGAACGAGTCAAACTGCATGTGTGTCACAAGTATACTTGCTGGGCTACAAGTCCGGCGCATTGTGAATGTCAGTTAATTTATAGTTTAATTGACGCTTTAACTCGTTTCCATGCAGGTATAGATATCATAAACAATCTCGGCCTGGCTCAATTCTTAGAGCGTCCAGCTATAGCGTTCGAAAGTTAAGGTTGTGCATGGGTTCGATTAACCTGAATGTCAGGCCTTTATTTGTTCCCGCCTTCCGCTAAACCCAGCAGCGTGGGCAGAGGTGCGGGCGAGCGAGAAGGCGAGAAAAATAAAGGCCTGAGGAAACTCTTATTAAAACCGTCTTCCGCACACTTTGTTATTTTTAAAAACTAGAAATTACTATCGCAAGTGAAATGCTGCCTCAAAAGGGACAAAAACCTTTAGCCTACTCCACAGGCAACTCTATGTCGTCTGTGGCCAATGTGACACCCCCTTGGCCACTCCACCCAAGATTGCCCACTCCACCCAAGATTGCCCACTCCACCCGAGATTGCCCACTTCACCCGAGATTGTCCACTCCACCCGAGATTGCCCACATCACCTGCAGAGTTTGCCCACTCTACCAAAGTTTTTTTCACCTCTTCCCAATATAAAGAGCTAACAAGGTTGCCTGCGAAGGAGGCTGGAAAGTAAAAAAAATATTATTTTTTTATTCTGAGATGACATAATGTTGATGCTTAGAACAATAGTCAGTAACTGGCTCAGCAAGAGAAATCCCTCACGCGTAATATCATTCTCAAAAAACATTTATGTACATATTGCTTCCCTGCAAATAAGACACAGTCAACTGTTGACACTGTCGTGATGTCGTCGAGTTCCACAATAAACTCATGAAAGAGCACTGCTTTCCTCAAGAATCAAGACTGGCCACTGAACGGCAGCAAATAGAAGAAAACAACCATAAAATCTCTTACTGGTCAAAATATAGAATTTTTAAACAAGAGAAAAACTGAAATCAAGGTTTATTTGCAGCTCACAGCACTGGCGTCCTTGCCTCATTGTAATCGACAGTTCAGTACATCCCATGGCTGTGGTGGCGGGTTACACAGTTATAAATGCAACCACACAAAGTCGAAAAACCTTCTAGAGTATGTAATGTAGGGTATAGGAACAATCTGCTACGTCACAAAACGTCACAAACTTGGTCAACAGACAGACATTTTCAAACCGAGATTCAAGTCGCATATACATAGCTCGGCCAAGAGATCTGGGCACAAGACAAAGCTAACCCAAGTCAAGATTAGTGTGCTGCCTCCCTTCGGTCGGCAGCAATTAACGAGATATGATTGATATGTGTTGTCAAAAGAACAAAGCGTATGTTTTGATTTCATCCCACAGAAATATATAGTCTTTCTCTGCGTTCAAAATTCTACCATAATAAAAGATAAACACGATTTGATAGCCGCCTTGATATAGTTTGGACTAAATTAATAAAATATATAATTTTGTAGCACAGGCTAGAACGTTGGAGAAAAGGATCGACTGGATATTGATGTTTTATATTAAAAACAAACGCAATAGTTTGGGGATTATTTTATACAGTTTTAGAATTTAAATTTTAGAATGTAGGTAGGCCATTTAATATATTGATACATAATTATAAACACGTCTCAACGGTATAAACTCAGTCATCCACAACTAAGACTAACTGCCCCTTATCAAACTCATCTTTTACTGTTTGTAATGTATTGTGATCTGTTGTTATTATTGTATTACTTAGTGAGTTTGATTAAAGCTTCTATTATTATTATTATTATTATTATTATTATTATTATTATTATTATTATTATTATTATTATTATTATTATCATTGACGAACTAATGACTGATATTGACTCGAAGCCACTCCATCCAAAAAATAAAATCCTACTGTACACTCGTTTTGTTTTATCCAAAATCTCTTGGCATTTCACCGTTACTTCTCTGTCAAAAACTTGGATATCAGAAAATATCGACTCCGTAGTGAACAGTTACATTCGGAAGTGGCTTGAAATACCAATATTAAGTACCAATATTAAGTACCAAACATTAAGTACCGTTTTCTTAACCCGAAACAAATTCGGCCTTAGTCTTTGTCCGCCATCAGTCAAATTCACCCAATGCCAAACAGTACTTCGAACAGCTCTTAAAACATCTCCCAACAAACAGATCAATGAACTATGGAAGTCAACTAGCAACAGCTCAAACATCCAGTATGACGTCTATACCTCTACCAAGCAAGTTCTTAAAGATTTTCGCTCTGAGCACGAGGATAGACTTCATAACCATCTAATCTGTCAAGGCTCGTTTTTCACTAACATTACAAAGTTCTCCTTCTCTCAATTAACGAAGTTATGGTGCGCGGCTCAATCTAAACTACCTTGCAAGATGGGGTATATCACCAACACCGGATTGTTCCCTTTGTCTAGGACCAGAAACTCTACTCCACGTCGTAGCAGGTTGCCAATCGTATCTCGAAAGGTTTACGTGGAGACATGATTCAATTTTGAACTTTCTTGCGTCAAACCTAAAGACGGTCAGCGGTTCAAATCTCTATGTCGATCTTCCGGGATACAAAAGTCCATCCATATTAACCGGCGACTCATACCGTCCAGACTTGCTCCTGACAACAACTAGTGGATGCTTATACATTGTTCAACTAACTGCTGGTTTTGAATCGAATCTTCAAAAGAATGTGGAACGTAAAAAAACTAAATATTTAGAATTAATTAGAGAACAAAGGAAATTATTTATATCCGTAAAATTTATAAATTTATCAATTAGCTCTCTTGGTGTCTTTGCGAAAGAATGTTCAACATTTCTAAAAATGCTAAATGATCTTCATTTTGACAAAGTTCACCAAAACTATTGTGTGAAACGAATGACGACAATTGCCATCAGAACCACGTATTATATATTCTGTTGCCGAAATAAGGAATGGACAAACCCAGATTTATTAACTTTTTAATGTTGTATTGTATAAGTTTGTTATGTGTTTTTATACTTATATATTATAGTGTACCATCGATTCAAGTAGCCGGTTGTAAATTACCTTAATAAGTGAGATTTACAATTGTATATGTAAGAACTAAATTTAATCAATAAAGTTTCCATTATTATTATTATTATTAACTGCTCCAAGATTCCCGTTTTGTAACTAATTTACGGGTCAACTTTTCTGACAACCATTGTTCAACACTGCCATAAACAACTTGGATTTTCGCATCAGCTTCGCCTTCAGTAGCCATCGTCCCTGATCATCGAACGAAGGACCCAAGTAGACTGCTTTTCGCAAGGTCTCCACTTGCTACAACGAAATTCTTCACCGTGCCATGTTGAAGTCGATGACGTTCAGAGAACACAAATGGCACATGGCCAGAAATTATGTACAGTATTAGCCTGCGAGCCGGCTCTCCTTTGGGGGATTGGGGAGAGGAGGAGAAGGAGAGCCTGCATGCGTAGTAATGTTTTTTTAGTAGTAGCGTTCCAAATTGGGACGCAGCTCACTGATTGGACGAGATGCTGATTGCTGATGTACAACCATATATTAATAGACTGCTGGTAATTTGTAAAATATTTCCATCAGGTAAATATTTTTAATAGATCATTTATCAAGGGTTGTACGAACCGTATTAAAATCATATTATTAGGATAGACCCAGATCGATAGACCTGAATTGTTTTGAAACGAAATACTGACGTTTTGAAGGGAGTCCTTGCTTGAAATGTCAGCGTTTCAGATTCATTCCAAAAATTTCACCACCTTTTCCCTTTGCCACGGTTGTTAAACACTTTAGTATAGTGTGAAAGCAAATCGTCCTCTCATGGATAAGTCAATTAATTGAAAATTTGATATCAAAGGACAACTTCCCACGATTGAGAAAATATTATCTACAAAACAAATGATAAGGTTCGAAACACCATTTGACTGCAATACACACAGCTTTTTGTACCGGCCTGTAGCTCTCGGGATACGATTATTTATATGACTGAAGTTCTATGGCCAGGTAAAGTTAAAGTCTGAAAGACTCCGGCTCCTTCTTTTCAGTTCTTCCACTCGATATGTGAAAATATATAGAGATAGGAAAAAGTCAGACAGGACGTACCGAAGTGGCACGGGCCGCACGGCGGCTATAGGGCATACCATTATCTTGTCATTTGTGGAACAAGATGACTAGTAATTTCAGAACTACGCATCGTTGAAATATATTGTGTACGTATATTGTTATATGTTGAATGAGCTTTCACTTGATGTAGAGTTCAAGATTCTGCGTTTTATAAAACTTGTTACACTGTCCAAAATGTGCGAACCACTGTTCCAAATAATATTTCATTAGTGTATTAGTCTGGCGAGGAAGTAAAACCATTTTCTTTGTTTACATTGCGTGTCTGGTTTGTGATTGGTCGCTTTTGACAACCCGTTAGAAGGGGCGGCACTCAAATTTGATAGCTATGCGTGCAGGCTCTATATTTCACCTCCCGCCCTACCCAAGAGCCGGCTCGCAGGCTAGGACAGTATGGCTGCCAGTGATGCGCACAAGTAACCAATTTTGCGAATTCAAGATGGCGGAAACAGTGAACTCGATGTAAGTTAAAATCTGATACCTGGAACGCTAACGAAGAACCAAAAAGTGAGGCAAAAAGTTCCAGGCCCCTGCGCGGTTTGCAGGTAGGTTTCAGTCTCCCACAAAATGTTTTTTACATGGCCGCCCATCTTGAGCGAACTGCGAAGGCTCGAAAAAAGGTTTGAAAAAATTATTTATCAGACTAAACGTGCATTTAATGGTTTCCCATTGTTGTGCAGTGCTGTTGTTGTTTTATTTATTGTATAGCAGTCCAAAACTATACAGTAAATTAAGCTAGGGATGAAAATAGGCTGAGAAAACAGACATCTTTTTGCTGGCGGATGAAAACAGCCAGCTGAAAAGGTGAGAACAAGAGTGAGAAAACTATTCTTGTACGAGTTTGAAGACGTATTGATACTTGATATTTCATAAGATACATGTAATGTAATTTTCTTATTTCTGCTCCTTTAATTTCTTGTTCAGTTTTGTTAAACGGCCTTTTGTAACTAATGATATTTTAAGAAATACCTGACAACTAGATTGTTTATTTTTCACGTTTACTCAAGGCTAGTCGTTGTTTTTGGTACGAATGCGGAATGCTTTTTAAACAAAACGACACATGAAACTGGCACTAGCAGCATATTCTGTACTAAGTTTGTGTTGATTTTTTGTATCCGCTTTGGAGTAACGAAACTCTAATATACTTTAATAATAATAATTATATACATGAAAAAATATCTCGACTGTGATCGGCTGATTCCAGTGCAGTTAATCCCAAACAACAGTGCAGAATTGTGTTATCACAGTGCAAAAATCTGTAATCACAGTGCAAAAATCTGTAATCACAGTGCAAAAATCTGTAATCACAGTGCAAAAATCTGTAATCACAGTGCAAAAATCTGTAATCACAGTGCAAAAATGTGTTATCACCAAGAACCAATCAAATTGATTGTACAGCGGATTTTTCTCGACACAAAACAAACAAAGATGGCGGCCAAGATTCAGCAGTTTTGGGGATAATTTGTTCAAATTTGAAGCTAGTTATGCTTTAATATTGCCAAGTGAAGTACCTACAATTAGACCAGAAGCTTCTTTATGCCTCGAGTAAACGTTTTCAAGTAGTAAAGGAAGCAAAGCGTTTTTTAACAAATAATACGCGAGGAGTGGACGGCTAAACACGTACGTTAAAATGTTAGTACAGTTGTTTTGAACATTTTTTCATGTATATTATTAATAAGTAATAGCATGGTTTCTCGTGCAATTTGGAAAAACATGCACTTGTGAGTTTTTAAAATACTTCAAATAGCACTCGTCCTTCGGACTCGTGCTATTTTGACAGTATTTGAAAAACTCACTCGTGCATGTTTTTTTCCAAATTGCACTCGAAACCATGCTATTACCTATACTACCATATTTTCTGGGCGATAACCCGCATGGCGTATAACCCGCACAGCAACAAAAATGTCACTTTTGGAAAAATAAATCAGTGTATTACCCACACCATCAGATAACCTGCAGCTGCTAATAATAAGTTTGGGCAAGGGAGCACGCCAGACTGACTTGTATTTCTTCTTTGTTCGGCGTTCCTTCATTTATATTCAGCCATTTTGAATAATGCGGTATATATCATTAGCGTATCGCAGGCGCGGGCTACATGGCCGAAGGAAACCCGAGCGCATTCCAAAAATGGCCCCGCGCCTGCGATACGTTAATGAATATACCAAATTATTCAAAATGGCTGAATATAAATGAAGGAACACCGAACAAAGAAGAAGAAATACAGGTCAGTCTGACTTGCTCCCTTGGTTTGGGACCACAAAATTATAAAAAAGTACAGTACCAGTAGTTGAAAGATGAAAGTAGAATCCTTGGTCTCCAGTCTTCGTGATGGCGTCGTCTTAAGAATTCAACAGATTACCCGCACCACCCTATTACCCGCATTAATTATGTTTCCTAGCAAAATTAAGAGATAACCCGCGGGTTATCGCCCAGAAAATACGGTAATATATGGTTTATATTATAACGAAAAGTTTGATTTAATTTCTTGACTGACAAACTTCGTGCACGTTTTGAAAAGACAATGACTTTTACTATAGCAACAAATAAACAATTACTGCATAGCACAACCAATCAAAATTTAAAATGCACGTTTAGCAAAGCGTGATAAAATGATTCAATAAACAATTTTTCAAACCTTTTCGAGCCTTCGCGGTTCGCTCAAGACCGGTGATCGTGTAAAAAAACATTTTGTGGGAGACTGAAATCTACCTGCAAACCGCGCAAGGGCCTGGAACTTTTTGCCTCACTTTTTGCCCCCCGAATTACTGGACGTTAGCGTTCCAGGTATCAGATTTTAACTTACATCGAGTTCACTGGGCGGAAATACTAAGCTTTAACACTAAAAATATACAAATGCGATGCGCAAACTGAAACAAAATAGAATTTGCAAAGTGCACACGTCTACAAATCTATAAAATACCTCAATGAGTGGTCTTGTAAACTCTTAATATGTCACGATTTGCCAATACTCCACCCGAGTAAGTCAATTTTACAATATTATCTCGCAACGTAAACTCCTATTAAGTACAGCAAAATCCCCATTATATGCTAAGTTCAGGCCAGTGTAGTGTTGTTCGAAGTGCTCGGCGACGAAATGCACACGTCCACATTTCTTGTACGATGTTTAATTCGAGGTTTAATTCTTCATTTTGTATTGATTTAGAGACATCTTAGCTTGTATTCACTCCGCCAAATACATTTAAAATAGTCTGTTTTTTATGAAAACTGTAAGCTGATCCTGTTACCAATGCAAGCATGCCAGAGAAGACAAAGTACGAAATCCTCCAAAATTACGAGCGTTTCAGTGCCTTCTTCTCAACCATTTTGAAAACATTATACGTACAGCCGCTGACTAACTTTATGAGGTACGAAGGGCTCCAAAATACAAAAAAATCCCTCCAAATTCAATATATTTTGGTGTACTTTTGTACTTGTCAAGTTATAAAATATTGTGTTCACTTCACTTCATTAAAAGAATATACTTTCAAGAAATCTTTGCCACATTGTTTAACTGATGTAAATTTATATTATTCTAAGTTCTTTTGGTTTATTTTAGGTTCTAAGTTCTTGTAAGATGCAATGGGTTGTTTTACCGTGTAGCAGAGCACAAAGTACGTCACAGATAATCAGTCGTTGATTTCAATAATCATTCAAAATAGCATATATTGCATGCTTCAGAATGACCATAGCTACTTGTTCCTTTCTGCCAGAGTGCCAGTTTGGCCAGAGTAACATTATATATTTCTTCGTTTCTGCCAGAGCGGCCAGAGTGCCAGTTTGGCCAGAGTAACATATATTTCTTCGTTTCTGCCAGAGCGGCCAGAGCGCCAGTTTGGCCAGAGTAATATTATATATTTGTCTGTTTCTGCCAGAGCGGCCAGAGTGCCAGTTTGGCCAGAGTAACATATATTTCTTCGTTTCTGCCAGAGCGGCCAGAGCGCCAGTTTGGCCAGAGTAACATTATATATTTCTTCGTTTCTGCCAGAGCGGCCAGAGTGCCAGTTTGGCCAGAGTAACATATATTTCTTCGTTTCTGCCAGAGCGGCCAGAGCGCCAGTTTGGCCAGAGTAATATTATATATTTGTCTGTTTCTGCCAGAGCGGCCAGAGTGCCAGTTTGGCCAGAGTAACATATATTTCTTCGTTTCTGCCAGAGCGGCCAGAGCGCCAGTTTGGCCAGAGTAACATTATATATTTCTTCGTTTCTGCCAGAGCGGCCAGAGTGCCAGTTTGGCCAGAGTAACATATATTTCTTCGTTTCTGCCAGAGCGCCAGTTTGGCCAGAGTAATATTATATATTTGTCTGTTTCTGCCAGAGCGCCAGTTTGGCCAGAGTAATATTATATATTTGTCTGTTTCTGCCAGAGCGGCCAGAGTGCCAGTTTGGCCAGAGTAACATATATTTCTTCGTTTCTGCCAGAGCGGCCAGAGTGCCAGTTTGGCCAGAGTAACATATATTTGTCTGTTTCTGCCAGAGCGGCCAGAGTGCCAGTTTGGCCAGAGTAACATTATATATTTGTCTGTTTCTGCCAGAGCGGCCAGAGTGCCAGTTTGGCCAGAGTAACATTATATATTTGTCTGTTTCTGCCAGAGCGGCCAGAGCGCCAGTTTGGCCAGAGTAACATTATATATTTGTCTGTTTCTGCCAGAGCGGCCAGAGCGCCAGTTTGGCCAGAGTAACATTATATATTTGTCTGTTTGAGTAACATTATATATTTTATATATTTGAGGAGTACGGCAAATGCTTTTCCACCCAAAATATGGACATTTCGAACAGGCTTCGAGAGAGACTAATGGCAAACGACGAAAACGCTGCACGAATCCTTGCTGCGGACTTAGAAGACAGTAACGATGAAGAGTAATAAATATGCCTGCACAGAACGTGCTACTATTGGATGTTTTGCACCTTTTAGGTTGACATTGATAAGTAACTAGAAACAACATTATCTTTTCATATATAAACGTTTTTGCACTCTTCATAACTATACGGCTACGTATAAACTGCAAGGTATTGTTGTATACAATTAACGTGTGCATGAACCATGCATGCATGCATAAGGCCTGCGCTAAACGTCGCACAATAGACGCTGTTTGTGACAATTCGCCGCCATATTTTCAAGAAGTCATTTTTCAGGCTCCACGAGTCAAAGTAAAAACAATTATATTCGACTGAAATTCGACGTTTAACTCGACCTCGCATTTACGTCGCATTATAATTCGAATTAAATTCGTATTAAATTCGTTAATTGTGCGACGTTTAGCGCAGGCCTAAAAATGTAATTTATGCATTATTAAGATGGATAAACTATGGCGTCTCATCATTAGTCATAATAATGCTCTTCCAAAGAACCCTGTCGATATGTACAAATCAGGAACAAACTACAAAATTAATAGCTAACTTAAGAGGTAGAAAATAGTAATTTAGTATAACATTCAGAAAGATTATTATGCTAAGAAACAAGATAGTATATTGTATACTATACGTCATGTTACTAAAAAGTTATATTAGTTATATTATATGTTAAAGTTTCAATGGGTTTTTTTTTTATGTTGCTATTAATCGGATTGCTCAACTGTAAATTTAAGCGGAAGCGGTTTGTGTTGGGTTTATGAAATATGAATAAACACATTTACATCATGGTTATACTCCAGTCTAATATTATAACCGCATGCATGTGCTGTTTCTCTTTTTGAAAATTGCTCAGACAAGTAAAAAAGACCAAATTAGTACAGCTGACAAATTCAAATCGTCCGACGCATAGCCATATAGGCATATGTTAAAACTGTTAATCCTGATTAACACTGATTCAAGTGAAGACAGCCAAAACGCAGAAATACTAAATACCTACATTAGATTTACATTTTCTTATTGTTCAAAATGTCATAAAACATATTTTGTATCTTTTAAGTTCTATCATTGCATGACTTGTAGAAATGAATCAGTGCTGTATTTGAAAATGTTGGCATGCATATTACAACATTGCCGGGCAATGTTTGTTTGATCAGTATACACCTTGACACTAATAAAAGCAATGTGTAAAAGAAATGTCAAACTTGACTCTTAGTAGAAATCACGAGTAGAACGATACGAGGGTGGCCGCGCTTGTTTAATAGACTTGCTGTAACAGAGGTCGTCGTAAAGATCCAGTGTACTCACTACTCACCCAGTGTTTAGTTAATCTGCAGCAAATACGGTATACACAAGGTTTACTTTTAATAGTGGCAATTTACCGGCTGAACCCATTGGGTGACTCGCGATTGCGCTAGCTATTGCATGCCCAACATATATGAACATGAGTTATAGCATCAATACTTCACTTGTAAATTTACTCGCGCTGCATGTGTAGTCGTTTTTGACAAAATTTAGACGTAACTTGTACTCTTATATACTATACTATACTATACTATACTATACTATACTATACTATACTATACTATACTATACTATACTATACTATACTATACTATACTATACTATACTATACTATACTATACTATACTATACTATACTATACTATACTATACTATACTATACTATACTATACTATACTAACTATACTATACTATACTATACTATACTATACTATACTATACTATACTATACTTATACTATACTATACTATACTATACTATACTATACTATACTATACTATACTATACTATACTATACTATACTATACTATACTATACTATACTATACTATACTATACTATACTATACTATACTATACTATACTATACTATACTATACTATACTATACTATACTATACTATACTATACTATACTATACTATACTATACTATACTATACTATACTATACTATACTATACTATACTATACTATACTATACTATACTATACTATACTATACTATACTATACTATACTATACTATACTATACTATACTATACTATACTATACTATACTATACTATACTATACTATACTATACTATACTATACTATACTATACTATACTATACTATACTATACTATACTATACTATACTATACTATACTATACTATACTATACTATACTATACTATACTATACTATACTATACTATACTATACTATACTATACTATACTATACTATACTATACTATACTATACTATACTATACTATACTATACTATACTATACTATACTATACTATACTATACTATACTATACTATACTATACTATACTATACTATACTTATACTATACTATACTATACTATACTATACTATACTATACTATACTATACTATACTATACTATATACTATACTATACTATACTATACTATACTATACTATACTATACTATACTATACTATACTATACTATACTATACTATACTATACTATACTATACTATACTATACTATACTATACTATACTATACTATACTATACTATACTATACTATACTATACTATACTATACTATACTATACTATACTATACTATACTATAGTATAAGGAAAATTGCAGCGCATTAGAAATGCAACATGATCCCTACTCTGGCCAAACTGGCGCTCTGGTCGCTCTGGCAGAAACGAAGAAATATATGTTACTCTGGCCAAACTGGCACTCTGGCAGAAAGGAACAAGTAGCTATGGTCATTCTGAAGCATGCAATATATGCTATTTTGAATGATTATTGAAATCAACGACTGATTATCTGTGACGTACTTTGTGCTCTGCTACACGGTAAAACAACGTAAGATGTGAGGTATCATCGGTTACAAAATATGAAGCTTAACCATCTAATATAACCATCCCACATGCGGGATGTTAATCTTGAACACATAAAGCTAAAAATCCTAGAGGGGTGCTGTGGCCGGGGTCTGAGAGGATGCACATTTTTCCGGAGGGTTGTGGTTAGGTTTAGGGTTTCCGGGGGGCGTGATTACCGGGGGGTGGTATGGGGGTGAGGATTCGTTTTAAAAGGTTGTCCAATCAGATGGTGGTTTTAATGTTGGTTAAGCTTCATAATTTGAAGGTAATGATACCTCAAGATGTCTGATATTCCTATTCCAGGCGTAGAATTGGCTAAGTTATGCGCCCGCGATGCATTGCGCTGACTGTCCCTCAGCTGATATATCATCCTCGTACCCAGGGTCTTATCTCCGCTCCCCCGCGCTGCGTAAAGACTCTTGGTTGGGGCTGGTCACGTGTTTCGAGGGCAAAAATATAACTTACTGGGGGTGGGTTATTTAGAAACGTGGCTAAACTGAACACGAAAAGACAATGTTTTTATAATGGATTTATTTTATTCTGACAAGACAAGGTGTACGTTTTATAACTGTCAAGAAAGCCAGACTCAGAGTGCATGCCCAAATCGATGTTTATTTACGTCAGTTTACTCAGTGTTGTGCGATGCTGCAAACTGTATGTAGAAACAGAAGTCGGCTGTCGCCGTCCTGAACTCGAAGGCCTCTATGTCTCGATTGGCTTTTTGAAATAGTAAAATACGTGTAAATCTCTCTGGTTGATTAGCGCCTTGGGTTTTATTCGTCGAAGTCTACCCGAATACACCGCCAATTTTTCGTTAGTCGCTTTGTGTCCCGCCGCTTTGCCTTTGTTGTTTTTTATGTGCCAACTGTCAATGTTTTCAAGCGTTTCGTTGCGCGCGTCTGACTGTTTGCGTTTATACGAAACGGTTGCCTAAAAAACAAAGACAATATCAGTAAACTATATGAACATTTATAGAATACATGATCAAGGTGATATTTAAAGGTAATACAAATGTGCCTGAGTTGTTTAAGGAGTCTGAACGGCGAAGTAAACATATTTATTATAATATATTGAACTCAGTTGAACGGTGGTCATGCCATAATTTGGATCTTTCGGAATTCAGTTAACGTTTATAACGAAGTATTTTCCATAATTTAGGAAACATAGAACGGTATAACATTCGCGCTGCGGATTCAGTGGTGAGTTTTGGCTGTAATTCTGTAAAATACAGTGACAAGAAAAACATTGAAGTGATTGAACAAGCAACAACGTTAAGCGCGCGATACAATAATACTGTAAAATGTTAACAATAGTAAGTAAAACGCGATACTGATAGGTAGACAACTTTAGTGAAATTGAGGCTAGCAATTAACAGTTGACAACATGCGCTTGTGGCTCCTTTTATGAATTATGATGAATGTTATTAAATAAGGTTGGCTCAGTTTAAAAATCAGCAATATAGTTCAAGTATAAGTGCCTACTTTAATACACCGGCCCGCCGCTGCACGTTACGAAACGGCATGAAATTGTTGTATGCGATGTAGAAAATAAAGAAATAGTAAAGGTGATGAACTAACCTCTTGGAATTTCTAAAGCACAGAATAAGAATGTAAAGCCTTGTTGACAGCTGCAAGCCCAAGGTGTTGAATCTGTATATGAATTCCGCGAGCGTTGGCCGTTGCAAGAGATGCAGTGGGATAATTTCCACACTTTCTTTGGAATGGAGGTTCAAACGATTGTCAACCAAAATAATTTGTGAATTTCGCATAGTCTTGATTCAGTTGATTGTAAGGAAATTTAAATCCGCTTACTGTAAAATTTGAGTGTAGACAAAAGTCGAGGGTCGAGGGTCGAGGGTGGATGTCGAGGGTCGAGGGTGGATGTCGAGGGTCGAAAAATGTCGAGAAAATGGAAAAATATCGGGGAAATACAGAATATTTATAAAATCACGAAATGCGTCATTCGATCATTTTCAGGAAGAGCTGTTTGAATGAAACTGTACGCGTGAGGAAGGCGAAGCAAGCACCCAAGAAGTTTAAAATTTAATACATGTAAATAATTCGCTTTAAACGCTAGTTCGGGTCTGCCATCCTTGCGTTTTTTTTATAAGTTTGGGAACCACAGAGGAGTTAAAGTCATGTAATGCATTGTTGAAGAATGAGGGAGAAATTTATATAGAAGGAAATTTGAATAAAAAGCGCAATCAGCCTCCGGCTATGTTGCGTATGGAAAGGCGATACGGACCACGCTGTTGGACATGTAGTGTATATATATTGCTTAAAGAACCATGTAAAAAACGACAGAAGAAGAATAAAAGACATGTAACATAAAGTATAGTGCAATCAGGATCTGGGACACAACCCTGGACGCGTTTCGACCTTCTGGTGGTCTCATCAACAGGGATTTGGGGTTGGGAGTCAATGTAAATATTAAGTTAATTGTTGGAAGAGAAATAATAATCGCTATCAACACAATATATTAGACGAGAATAAAAGTGAGTGCTTACCAAACTTGTTGTGTGTTTAAGGTAGTCCAACGCATTTGAAAATCTTGGAGTAGAGTAGAAAGATAGCAGTGTGTAGAGTTCTCGTAGCAGTTTAGTAGGAGAAACAAAGAATCACTTTGTCAGTCTTCGGATATGTAAAAAAAATCGTAATTTAAAAGATTTTCGACTCGACACAACTCAGGATTGAGAATCAGAAAATGTGCTTGTGAAATATGTATCGTATATCAACTAGCGGTATATGTTACATGTCAATAGTTGACAGAAAACAGGCGGATATTCGATATTAAAAGATATTTAAAATAGATTTTGCAAAGCTAAATAGTGAATCACTACAGACAATTCCCCCAGTTTTCTAGTTTTCTTTAACTATCCGTACCTATATATTTGAGAAAATCAGCGAGAAAGCGAGATGCCTGAAATAGGCCTTATGCGAATTATAAAGTTCTGTGCGAGCTTTTGTAATGACATGATTTTGAGTCTTGTGATCATGTTCGTAATATTCGAACCTATCGCCTCAAGATAATATTAATTATATTTCCGCGGCTCAGATACAAGCGCTGAACATTAAACAAATTTGCGCAAGGATGGCAGACCCGAACTAGCGTTTAAAGCGGATCTGAATTATTTACATGTATTAAATTTTAAACTTCTTGGGTGCTTGCTTCGCCTTCCTCACGCGTACAGTTTCGTTCAAACAGCTCTTCCTGAAAATGATCGAATGACGCATTTCGTGATTTTATAAATATTCTGTATTTCCGCGATATTTTTCCATTTTCTCCACATTTTTCGACCCTCGACATCAACCCTCGACCCTCGACATCCACCCTCGACCCTCGACCCTCGACTTTTGTCTACACTCGTAAAATTTAAAATCTTCAGGCTGCTAATATCAGATCGCTGAGTGATGACTGTAGAAATCCATTCGAAGAATATAGAATCTCGCTGCTCGTCGGATTGAACGACGGAAGGCTTTTGTAGAAGTTCAGAATTGTAATTCAATAATACCAGATTGTTATCCATGGAGTGTTTAATTTGCGTAATGAGCTTTCCTCGATATTCAGAGCTCGATATTGTAAATATTCTTGATTCGAGGTACTGCGACAAATTTTCAAAACAACCACCCGACCCTGACAAGAAAAGTTTGTTATCTCCCATATTCTGGGAGACACGTGACCAGCCCCAACCAGGGTCTTTTCGCAGCGCAGGGGAGCGGAGATAAGACCCTGGGTACGAGGATGCTGATATATAAGACTTTTACCAAAACCAGTGGGCAAAACAGCAAAGACATCTTGGCTGCCAACAGCGAGCTTTCGAATGCACGTCGTTTGTTCAGTCTGGTTTCAAAGACTCATAGCCGATATGTGTCAATGAAAATGTGTTAAAAATCCTCCTATGGTTTGATTTTCCGACATAATGATTAAATGAATGAATTGGTCACAGAAACGTACACGATAAACACATTCAAGAAATGGCGATGACCTTGTCACGGTATGCACCTTGACGGTGCACCTTTGGGCAAGTTGTTTATCTGAATGAACCAATCAAAATCCTTACTTCAATTAGTCAGCCAATCAGATCTCCCGTCCATGAGATGGACGGAGTCCCCACAGTTTTGTTGAAGAGTTTCCTCAGGCCTTTATTTTTCGCCTTCTTGCTCGCCCGTACCTCTGCCCGCGCTGCCGGGTTTAGCTGAAGGCTGGGACAAATAAAGGCCTGACATTCAGGTTAGGGTTCGATCGAAAATTGCACGTTGAATTTTAATTCTCTTTGTTAGTTTATTTCAATTCTTACTAATGACATACTACGCGTTTTGTTATTGGTCAATTTAGTTAACACTTTGAAGCCCAACGTCGAGTCCTTAGTATTTTATTCTGGCTCAACGCCAGACGATTTTATTGAGCACAGGGAGAGGTCCTATCTCTTTAACACTTTGAAGCCTGGAGACGAGTCTTTAGTATTTTATTCTGGCTTTTATTCAGCACAGGGAGAGGTCTCTAGGAGAGATCCAGGCCTCAAAGTGTTAAACGAAAGCTTTTCATTGGATGAAATCTGAAAGTAATAAATTTATACTACTACAAATACATCTCTACGAATTTAGAATGAGCAATATATTTAACCCAACTCTTTTATTTTTCATCGCGAGCTGTGTAGGAGGTATATGCCTATTCTTAGGCTTCAATCATGTGACCTCTTGTTTGAGATTTCATTTTTGATTTCCAGATGGTGATCAGTCCATCAGGCGAAATATAATTAAAGGCACAGTGTCACTATCACTATGACACAAACTTGAAAAACATCGTGGACAAATTCAAGTTTCCATGATTAAAATTATGATGAATATCACACACGTCAAAACTTGGACTAAATAGTCCGTAAGACAATGCACCAACGACTTATTCTTTTAACGTTTTAAGAATATGCCTTTCTTTTGCACACAAATGTAATTTTTGTCTCGCGCAAAACTATTAATTAAACGGTAATTTAATACCTGACGCTGCGCCTTTACATCAATTGATACAACCTATAGCATAACCCAAGCGTACGGTATTTTTCAGCACGAATGTATAAACAACTCTAAAGTGTTAATATCATGTCAAAAAATTTTGGAGGTGACGATTGACCTAGTCATTCGTCCTTGACCACCATCTGGACAGATAAAACTAAAATGACGTCACTGGAAAGTACTACGCGTAAAAAAGTGAAAATGTAAAATTTGAAACAAACTCAACTATAAAATAACAAACCATTAAACCATCTTTTAACCCATTTTCTTTCTGTCCAACTTGCACTTTCCTCATAGCTGTTACTATACAGTTCCTTTGCATGTTTCTGCTTGATAAAACATGATTACTGATTCAAAGAGAATGCACACACTAATGAGTATTGTTCACTGACTACAGATTAAGGCTACGTCCACACGTATACGAAGACTATGTGCACACGGTAACGTTTCCGAGCATTTTCGTATTGTTTACTGTTCTCAAGGGAATCGAGAACAATCAGCTCATTACTTGAAACAATACGAAAACGCTCGGAAACGTTACCGTGTGCACATAGCCTAAGAAACTTCAAGCTGAAACTCAGCCAATTAAGCACGCAATATATAAGAATATATAAGAATCATGCAGTTCAGTGAGCCTGACAAAGATGTGATCATGAAGCAGTTTCGTGTGCGAAACATTACTAAAGCTCCGAACACAGAGCATGCATCAGGGGCGGCGTGGCTCAGAAATAGGGACCGGGAAACAACGTGATAAGGGCCCACTTATCGGGGGGGGGGGGCGAATGGATGTGGCGAATGGCGATAATGTCGTAAGATCCAAACCACCCACAAACTAAAAATTGATCTTAATTAATGATTTTTACCTAGAGAATCAATAACATTTACAAGTTGAACTCCTGGAGGCAAAGCATGTTGTTTACTTCACATTAAAATACAATATACTATGTTTATGAAATATTTTGAAATGTAGCTAAATGCATTGTTAACACTTAAGCTTATTTAACTTCTAAAACTTTGATTTTGGCTTGTAAGAATTGAGCTAAACTATAGAGGTTGCACGGTACGATAACTACGATTCGCGTGTCCAGAAGGCAGAAGTTTACGTTTCAGATTTTCACAGTTGTAGTGGAAAATTCCTACCAATCCTACGTCTTTTATAGAACACGCAAACCTTCGTAACGCCTTACTTCACACACATTGGGCCCCGACTGATTTCACCAGACCTTATACCTGCTTGGGGCCCACTATTACCAATTTTTGGGGGGCCTACGCCGCCCCTGGCATGCATGCTTTAAGGGTCTTTGAAAATGGCAGATATTAAAGTATACTAATACTAAATCAATGCCAGAAAAAAGGTATTATTTTATACTTAATGGTAGTATTGTTTCTATTGTTCAATTGCTTCTTTATACTGAATAATTAGTGTAACACATTGTGTTCAAGTCTGGAGTATATCAAGAGTTAAGAAAGAGAGAAAGAGTTAATCAGATGCACGTACTCTATAAGGAAGTACACCGTATCAGGAACACTGTTTTTGCCCTATAAATAAAAACCTGTTAAGTGTTAAGAACCTATCAGATTTCTTACTACACACCCAACATATAAGAACCATTTCAGCCTAGCCTGCCTTGGAAAAATAGGAGTTCTTTTATGCGGGTTTTTTTACAGTATCTTGCTCGTTGTTCCTTCTTTTATATTTACGCCATTTTGAATAATGCGGTATATATTATTAGCGTATCGCAGGCGCTGATTACAATGCTTAACATAGAGATCATAAATAAAACTAAAGAGGGCATTGGGGCCAAAATCGGGTAATCATTTGAAACTGCCATCTTTGAATCAGTTGGGGGGCAAAACTGCAAACCCCGATGTAAAACTACTCGGTCCCAGTACTTTTCCTACTATCCGAGAGCTCTGGCCTTGGATCAGTTGGGGGACAAAATTGCAAACCTAGTCGGTATAAAACTAGTCGATGTAAAACTATAGTTGGTCCCAGACCTTTCCTACTATCCGATCGTAATCAGCGCCTGCGAAACGTTAATGATATACACCGCATTATTAAAAATGGCGTAAATATAAACGAAGTAACATCGAACAAGATATACAGGGGGTGTACTTTTTGCTCTGGGGCCTACTTTTTTGATCAGCAGAGTGTCCAACCTATACGCCTTCCCAAATTAAGATCTATCTAGGGGAGTCTGCGGGTATGCCCCCCCTCCTAGAACATTTTGAAATTTGGATGCCCTGAAGCACCATTTCCAGCATTATCGGGCTACTATTTCTGGCAAAAAGGCTCGGTAAATTGCTTGTCATTTTACGAAGATCTGGGTTCTAACGCGTTGTGGTTTTATACTTTCTATAAAGGTTTGTTAACGTTTTTGATATGAATTTCTGCGAGTTAACACTATGGAGTACAGGCCTAAAGCAAGTACTTTCCCAGGTATATGGGAGCAGACCTCGATCCGGGATAGGAAAATCCCCGATTTTGAAGATCAGATCTTAAAAATCGGGATTTTTCCTATCCCGATCGAGGTCGCATTGGGATTCGGGGATTTTCAAGCAAAATTGGGATAATCCCGACGAAATCGCAATGGTTGGACACTCTGGATCAGTCTTTTTGATAAGTTTACCATTTCTCCTTAAACTCATCTCTTCAAGTTTCCAAACACCATCATACTGGACAGTGAAAACCGAAAAAGTGCCTGATAGACACTTCGGGACCGACTTCTTCAACCGATTTTCAAGTGGGGGTTGGAGGTTGTCATGAATTTTTCTACGAATGTCTTATTTGTGCGGCTCATAAAACACAATCTCGTACCCAGTGTCAAACTTCCCCGGCCTATAAGCCGTTTTCATTACGTGGAGCTGCCTTTGAGAGTCAGAACAATGCACAATACACGTTCCGCCCGCGGGGGCAAAGCGGACGTAATGGAAAACAGCTTTATGACTCTGGGTGCGAGATTGCACAAAACAAAGATGGCGAGTCATGAAGGCATCTTTGAACAATCCTTTCTTTCTCATCATGCTTGTTAGTCGAATTCGTCATTGTCATTGATATCTCTTAGCATTTGCCCATTTTAGAATACACACAATTTCTTGGTACTCAATGAACTAACCAAAATTAACACCTAGAACATTGCGATTGAAACAAATACAACTCAGTCTCAGACAATCACACAAATAGCTCGCAAAACAATAGAATAGGCTGAAAAAATAAAGATTTAGATGCATGGTAAATAATAAACATTTAAATACTTACATGATAGGTAATATAGAACAGTGGAAACTGGAAAATAGTGAGAACAATGAGCCCAACTGGCAGTTAATTCCGCTGCATGTTTGCCTGGCATTTTAATATGCATCTGAACCAAAAATTGGCTCGATTAATCGCAATATGTAAAAGCACGAGTAAATGTATATTGTGTTATTGCTCTTCATTTAATTAAAGTTTTGAGATGATAACTTAGCTTTCGTTTGCACGGTATTGGTCGAATTCGGAGATAATTCAGTGATGTTCGACCATGCAGGTCTTATCCTCGCGAAGTATATACGGTGCTCTCATATTTGGCAGAACTGAATTTACTTCGTGTTACAAAAGCACAGACCGTTGTCAGGGGCCGCGGAGGGGGTGGGGCTGGGGGGGTTAGGGGCTGAAGCCCCCCACGTTTTAGCCAGAGGCAAAAAAATAAAAGCTGGGGGAAATTGAAACTGTAATGTCCACTGCATGTTAGAAAATGGTTTGCATGTATAAACTGTTGATTCTTAAATGTGGAAATTCACAGTTGTTTTTTGTATAGTCCAAGCATCCTAAAGTAAAACGCGCCCAAACAACTTAACCAAATTGAAATCATTGTGTATATTTAACATGAAGTATTTTTCGAGAAGAAGCTCTTGACGCTGGACAAAATAACCGCAGATTTTAAAAGATCATCTTTCGTCTTGACTGATTCAGCGTTTTCATTCCCCGTTACGATTGCATACATTTTGTAGTTTTGTTTTTGCTGCATTTAAAGTTATTAAATTGTAAGATTTATTTAATAAACTGAACTAAAAATTGTGTTTTGTTTTAATAATTTTTTGTTAAAACGCCCTTCAAAACTGTATGCCCTCGACCCCCCTGGAAAATTTTTCCCTTCAGCCCCCCCCCCCCACTTCGAAAGTCGCTCCGCGGCCCCTGTCAAATCCTCCAAAGCCTTTGCACGTTTCCTCCTGTTCGTTCTATGTATAAGCATATGAAAATTGCCATCTGATGAATATAGCATAATAAAGTAAATGGTTTGAACCAAGGAGTATTATAAAGTTGCTAGTCTAGGTCGAGTAGTTTTGAGAAAAACTGTTTGTGGTGGTAGCTAGTGACTGACGTTTCGACGGCTTCAGGGGCGGTCATCTTCAGAGTCAAATGGTATGTGTCTGGTTCATTATGTCACGATTGCGGCATACGTGGAATCTGTGGTGGGCGTTGTCAGGGGAGGTGGGTCACTGTGGGCGTTGTTTGAATATAGCATAGTTGTTGAATTAACCTATATATTCAACGCTGCCACGAAGGCAAGAAGTGTTGTCGCTACTAATAATTGTCTTTTTATAATTTCGTCCTTTCTTCAGAGAAAAATCCCTTGTTACGTTTTTCTTTTGATTATAATTATGAGAAAGGTATATTATTTCATGTTGCAACCTTATGAAGACAGTATTTTCTTCAAACCCAATTCGCAGTTACCGCGCTATTCGTACGGAAACGAGACCGTCTTCACGGTAACGTACAAATTTGGAACCGTGCAGGCTAAAAACTAGATCTGCTTTTTGAGTTCTCTACGTGAGTTTGTGTAAATGCAAGGTAAAATTGTACAATTATTTAATAACAACTCCGAATTCGTTCGGTACGTGTGTTAAACGTAGCCTTACAAGGGGGTGTTTATATGGAGGCGAGCCAGCCCGCTTTGCCGAGCGAGATCTCGCTTACGCTAGTTCATCTTGTGTTTATATGAACCACTATAATAGCCGCTTTGTGAGACCGAGATCTCGGGTTCCCTATAGCTAGGCTGGTTTTTCCCAACCCGGGCTGGCACTAAAATCTTCGTACACGCGACAAAATTTGTTTTTATCAGCTTTTTTCGACGTATTATTGAACAATTCACAAGTTCTGCTTGTTCATGTACAGTTCATATTTAAAACAATGAGACTTCGTATCTTACCAGAACTGATAAATTACGCAATTAGCACAACAACAAAGCCAGCCTGCCCGGCTAGGCGAGTTAGCCCTTCTCATGTAAACACAATAAAAATCATCTCGGCAAAGCGCGGGCTAACTCGGGTACCCGGGCAGGCTCGTCTCCGTATAAACACCCCCTTATATTTATTACTGTAATTGACGTGCCGTCTTGATTTTAATTGACATGCACGTCAAAACTAAACAGAGCGTGAGAACGATTGCATGTGGTGAAAGTTAGGGCAGAGTAAAATTAAATTTAGAATTATTTACTAATGAGGTTTAATTTTACGTACGAATAATCGAGTTTGTTACAATATTACAATCCGCATTCCAGTCAAACATTAAATACATATATCTATACTGTGCACTGTCGCTAGAAAGCAGACGACCATTCCACTTTACAACATGAATTGTAATATAACAGCGTTTCTGATTGCATACTTCTCGCGTGCATCCATAACTCGATGGAGCACGCCAAACCATAAACCATTTCTTAAGTGACAAAATATTTCAAAACAATTGATAACGCAAACAACACTAAGTAAACATATAGCATATAGAAAAACGGCTGTCGTGCACCCTTTAAATCTCAAAACACTCTGTTTGGAAGAAACCGGAATATTTACTGTGTTCCGAGCTGTAAGATTGACAGCTTCAAAACTCATTTATAATTCCCTGTGCAGGTGGTTAATAATTTATATATTGCAATTTTTTTAATCTTAAATAGTTTATTGTATATATTTTATTAATTAAAATTAACTGAATTTTTTATTAGAACCGTTGTGATTCAGTCTATATAATTTTCGAAAGTTGAATTTTTTTTAGATAAATCCTAAAGTATACTGAAGTAAACTAAAGGATAATTACTTTTTCTAGCTGATGTTCCTGTTGATCGATTTTCATAACGAAATGCTTTACTCCCTGCTAAGTACAGGAAATTTAAATTGATTATACTTCTATGAACTATGACGGCAAAATCTATATTATTCAACAACATCTGGAGCTGTGCCTTAAAGTATAGTGAAACAAGCTTAATAAAAAGTTCAACTTTTCAACATAACTAGGAATGGTTATCCAACGTTTTAGACCATTGAAAGAGACGATTGTATTTTAGTACATATACTGTATAACAACTGTTAATTCTCTCATCTTGAAATGTATTAATATTCCACTTCTTAGCGGCGTCCAGCTTTGTTTAATTTAAATGTTTGTCAAGTTAATTGACATAAGCCACTCATTGGTTGACACGCTTAAGATTTTAGTTCGAAGCTAGGGAACGCTTTGTTAGTAAAACGATTCCGCATTATTAAATAAAGATCAAGCTAGATAAGAAGAAAGATCGAGAAAGTGGTTGTCACTATTTTCATACATTAAAGGTACACTTTAACTTTTTAACAACAGTACTAATATTATCACTTGTAATGTGTAGCATAATAATAATAATTCTATTCATGTATTTCTGATTAGAACTGACGTGTAAAGTTTAATGGCAGGTTCTTCAATGAAACACTAAGTAACATGGCGTTACGTTAGAACACGGTTAGAACGTTATTAAACCGATCGGTATCTGAAAATAAATTCGTTTTATAAAGTTGATCTAAGATTAAGTGTAAATTATTTGAATAAAGGTTGAATCCAAACAAAATATTTTAAAGGATCTAAACGTAAATATATAAAGTGTGTTTTCTTCGGTTTGATAAGTACACATATTACATGCATCAACACCGACGTCAGTAACACAGGCGAAGAATCAATGTCAACACACGTCTTGTGATAATACTGCACTAGTTTCATTGTGCTTTATATCAGCGAGCCTCATTTCGAGTAATTTAGAAAACAGACATGACAATTAATTCGGAACAAATCTTCCTCGTCACCGAACAGGTTGCTACTCAAGACTTAAGAATTTTTAGAATTTCAATACGGCCATTTTCCAAACTACACAATAATACGGTTAAAAACTATCTGACCAGAAATCATAGCTATATTATTTCGAGCTACACAACTAGCTTAACACTTAAAGTTGTAGAAGCAACTGAACGTTGTTGCTGCCGACTGAATGTTAAGCCTGGTTTCCATATAGCCGCAAGAGCCGCCGGTGTGCCGGCGTTCTGCCGACCGCAGTCATCGCCTGAGAATGTGACTGTGGTGCTTGCGTCTGGTTCGCGAGTACATCGTTGGCGTTGCGCGGGGACGTTAAAAAATAGGGAACCTTATTAAGCAAGCATAACGCGAACGTCACGACGACTAGCCAAGTACAATAGTATTTTTCTACCAAAACAAAGCGTTGAAAATGTACAGTCCCAAGAGTATAATCACAACACCGTCCTCGTTGCACATATACAACGTCAACTGAAGCGTTTTCACGTTTTCAAAACAACTTTGTGGCAAGGAACCACAAATTAAAGTTGTTAGTTTATTTAGGCGTTATTATATTATACGCCACGTTGTCGAAGCTATGAATGTTGCCCTTTAAAGGTCTTACAAAATACATAAAGCATACAATTGAATATACGATGTCCTGATCTATGGTTTCTTTTACATGTAGTAACTTAATCTGCCGTGAACAAACGGTTGTTGTTGCTCTACCAAGTTAAGCTGTTACTTCTATACCACAAGGTATCGTCAGAGGAAATATAAGGCAAAACGCGAGCATAAATTTTGGGTAAGGGAAATATTTCGGCAAAGATAGGAATATGGTCAATATCATACTCTATTTCGGTAATTATTTACATTTGAGTCATCAGTATTTGGTTTAAATATGGGAATTTCTTATAAACTTTCACATATACGAATTGTGCCAGTGTATTCTTTCATATGGCTTACATTAGATTATAACCTTGTTCTTCGTTAAACGGCACGATGTCGGTTATGGTGACTTCTAAAAATCCACAAGAAACATGATATTTACAAGTCCAAAGGAGTACCCTTGTATTTCGTTAACAAAATTCGGTAGGAATTCGGTTTTTGACGACCTACGAACTTAAGACAGCGACAGTGCTGTATAGTGCATACTGTAGTCCGTCATTTTTATGACAAATTTTATATTTTACATTGATTCTGCGTTAATTTTAGATATTAGTTTATTCAATAATATGATTGTGTGCACAAAGAAATCACCTAAAAAACATCGGATTGGTTTTAACAGACCGTGAGAGTTTTTAAGTCGCGCATTTCTCAAATAAGACGTAAACAAATATATATGGTGGTGCATCGTTGTGTAGATGATCGGCGTTCGGTTTCATGATGGACTTTATCGTGACATTAAAATGATCATCCCTTGAACATTACACAATCGTATCAAGCGCTAACTCATGCATGGCTCACTCAAATAATTCACACTCTGGCATTGTGAGCAAATTAGCCGTATTCTCAGCTACAAAAATCTGGGAAAATATTCCCAGTGATTTAAAAACCCTTTCTGTTTCAATGTAAAAAATATTAAGTCACCAAGGTTGATCTGAATTTCATTCTCGTATTATACAATGTCTATTTTCTTACTTCGACACGATCTTAATATTTCATCCTCTGCTGATCCCCAACTTATTAATATGTCAAGGCAGTGATTAAACTCGAAAGCTTTATACTTTAATTACACTTTCACAGCATATTCTTTCATAAAATATTTTGTTTTATATTTAACTCTGATTTATTTATGTATCACTATGTAAACTTTGTATTTTTCATTGTAAGTATTAAAAATAGTGTGAATAAGGGACGGACCATTAGATTTTTGAGGGGGGGGTTGGCCAATTTTTTGGTGCAGGAATTTTTTTTTTTCGCTCGAGGTTGTGCAGGATATTTTTTTTCGACATCATTTGCTTGCAGGATATTTTTTTGTGAGCCTATGTTTGTTAATGTCCAACACATACAATACGTTTATAGCAATACTAGAAAGGATACAGATACAACCACAAAGCAATTACGCAATGGGCCATATCAGTCATTAACCAATGGATACTGAGATTTTAATAATTTATGACAAACATTTTTTATGTTAATGATGCAATTTTGGACAGTAAAAGAAGGGTACACCCCCCTGAAAAATATGCACGCCCCCCTATCAGATGAGTCTGAATCCACCCCTGACTATATATGATATGAGATGACACTTAAATACTATTTTAATGCGTTGTGTGGGAGATTTTTCACCAAATTGGTGAAAAGGGCCACACAGAGCTTTAAAATATTAAGTGTCATTGAATATACCTATGTTTTCACAAATGATGTTTTGCTATACAAATGTTGAGTTTATCATAAAAACAAGAAAGTATTTGAATATATAGACAATCATAAATTATGCACTAAAAAGACTCAGGGGCGCAACTAGAAAATTTCGAGGGCAGGGGTTGACGCAAAAAAGGGCAAAGTCATCCAGTATTCTAAACAATTTGGGAGTAGAAGCCAAGCAGAGATTCTAGGGGGGTCCGGGGGCATGCCCCCCCGGAATTTTTTTTGAATTTTGGGTCTCTGAAACAGCATTTCCTGCATTCTGAGGACGCTTTTCTCGTATTTTCGGTTGCGGAAATTTTTATTTTGGTCTCGCATTATTTAAAATTTATCATAATTATATTCAGCCTAGCTGCCGCCCGGGCCCACTGCTAGAAGCCTCTGAGTCTCGCCAGATTTGCGGAGAATTGTATCGCGTACAACAACAGACGATTAATTATCTGTTTATCTAATGTCTAACCTAGTATTAGAAGTCTCACAAAAAGGGCAGGGGTTAAAAAGGGCAGGGGTTGCAACCCCCCCCAACCCCCCAACCCCTAGTTGCGCGCCTGAGACTAATAATATTTGTGTTTTTACAATGCAAAATAATATCTTTGTATTTAGTGAGCAGCTGCTCTACATTGTTAAAATGGAAGTAAACTGCAGAATGTGTTTGTTGCACTATTTAATAGCAGTGACCTGACAAGTCTGTGTTTAATATTAACAACAAGATGGATTCATAGCTTGTGATTTATTTTGTGTTGTGGCAATCTGCTCAGGACTCTATATAAATATTTTTCTATTTTTAGAAAACATGGTACTTTGCAGGATATTTTTTTCTGGGGGTTTTGTTGTGCACGATATTTTTTTCCCAGGATAAGGCTGTGCTCGAATTTTTTTTTGGTAATTGCCCAACCCCCCCCCTCAAAAATCTAATGGTCCGTCCCTAAATTGAAATTATCATAAATCGCCGCATGTCTACAAATTATTAATAAAAGAAAACCAAGGAACAACGCAGTCGAAAAGCATTTGTCGTCTCCGTGCCATTATTAAATCGGAGTTTTGCACTTTTGTTGTCAGATGGCAATGTTTCTTAATACTTTAGTTATTCTAATAAACTGATACGCATACGACAATTGCCAGTCCTCACCGTTGTTTATGAAACGCAATACACCAGACATTTAGTGCATTTAATATTCAATGAAGGCAACTCAACTTACGACATATATATGTTGTTTGAATAAAGTATAATTTAGCACAACCATTCATATTAAGACAAAAGCGAATTTTAGTTTTAGTTGTACTGTTGGCAAAACAGTATTGTATCATTATTTTACCTCGGCTCTCACCGTGTTCGGTCCGACCATTGATCGCTTATTCGAATTTACTGCACTTTATTAAATATTCTTTGCAAAGGGAGTTTTCATGAGGGACCATCTATGCATATAATGTCCAAATAAGTGGAATTTATATGGAAACCATCACGGAAGAACTTCGTTGTAGCACTTGTAGGTACGCACCTCGCTGCTCTAATGTAAAATATTGCTTTTTAGTGCTCAATGCCTCAATCATGCAGGTTCAACGTCACGTGATCTTGAATTTGGCGAACAATAACATAAATCTCAGTCACGCCCACTTTCACAGCCCTCTCCCTTTCCAGTGGCTATGGTCACCGGCAGGACGCCGACAAACCGGCGGCTCTAGATCTTGCGGCTATATGGAAACCTAACTTTATAAATAAACTCTTGATTGGTAATCGACTTTGACGAAAGAAAACGCATACTAATCAGCCGTCAATGTAATTGTATATCATATGATCATGCATGCAGTACTGTACATGTACATTTACAAACGTAAACATTTGAGATCAGATAGACTATGTTCAGAATTTGTGTATTCATTTTCCATAAGTAATTATCGCAACAAATAATTATTCATTAGTGAGTGCATGGTCCATGCATTTATAGACCTCCCGAATCAGTGTTTTCTCTTTCAAGAATATATCAAGACAAAAAACCATGCAAGTGAGCCAGCTAGACTAGTACTTTAATAGTTGATGATGTGACGTAGAAAAACTGCTGCGGTCCTTTTGAATTAATACTGATTTAGGATTAGGCTTAAAGTAGGGGTTACGTTTAGAGTTATATATAGGGTTAGGGTTTGTTTATGATTCGGGGTGAGGATTAGTAACAATAAAATGTATTGTCTAAATTGCTCCTAAAATATATGACGTCGCAGCATCAATAGAAGAACCTCGCCCGATTTTCGGCTTTGTAAAACAATTGTAATGTGTACGATTTATCAACCAAAAATATTGTGAACATGTGTACTACAATTGAAGCATTTCAAAAGCCTGATCAAGCCAGGCTTAGGATTCAATATTAGGATTAAGATTTTTGTTGGGGTTGGATGATTTAGAGATTCCGCTTTTTCCTTTTTTTTTGGGGGTTGTGGGGGGGGGGGGGGGGGGTATTATTATTTGCCAAGATGTTATAAATTAGACGGCTATACCTGCATGGTTAACCCTAGCCTGTCTGCCTTTCTTACTAATGTATAATATATATATATACATGTATTTAATAAAAAAATGACGAAGAACTACGTACGTAATTACCTTTTTTATTTCAAGCGGATAGAATATTTTTAGTAAAAAACAGGACTGCATGCATGCGAGACTGTGTGTCGTTTATTTCTGTTATATATTTTATGGTGGAAAACTTTACAAATGCATCATTACCTACTTCTAGTCGCATGCCGCCTAAAAGAGTTAAATGCATGGTTTATGCATGCTCTGTTAATTTCAACTTCCATACTCATTTATACTGTGCATATCTGAACGAAATCTGAATAATGTACCACATGCAGTCTGCATGTCTGTGGCTATATGCGAATGTTTGTCTCAAGAAATTAAACTCTACAACTTTTGTTCAGTTTGTTTATTAGTTAAAACATGTTTTTATTGTATCTTGTTCTTATTCGATAGGACCAGAGATCTAAACAGTTGAGGAAAGATGAAGAATGTACAATTCGGAATACTAGTTTGCATGATCGTTGCTATCCTAACGTGGTCGTCTGAGGTGGATGCAAACACTGATTCTGATCCATGTGCAATATGTGAAACAACTTTCAAAATATGCGAGTCAAACTGTTTTGGTTTTACTGATCAACAAGTGATCGATAATTGTTTGGACGTATGCGCAAATGCAGATGCAGATTGTAAAATGGAAGCCGACTGCTGAAAACAATCCAAGCTTCAAAATAACAGTAGCAAGGCAATGTATAACATGGCATTTTAATTGTATAATATACAAAACCCCGGAAACAATTAAAACTTAACTAGCTAGAGTATAATTAAATGTCAAATATCGTGTAACAATCACAACACAATTATGTTATGTATGTGGTTTCTTCCAGTATATTAAAGTACTGAATTCTATGATATTAAAAATACGTACATAAATTTGTCATCAAACCTCCGCCAGGTTTTGTGTTGATCTCTCCGTGTATTTTGTTTAGTTGTCTGTCTGTTGCGGCGTTGCCAAGATGTCTCAAAAAGTATTGGACCAATGTTTAAATTATATATTGTAAAGAATTGGATTTGGTTCAAAAATTGGTTAACAATTTCATAAACTAAATCTGTTTCGAAGCTTTTCCGTGTAGCAGTAGTGTGTGGTAGTATCCCATCCTTTATACCTCAAACACATCTGGCTATCTAGAAACTGACAGCAGAAAATAGATTCTATCACGATAAGAAACTAATTATTAACAACACGCCTTCTCACGTTCACTCGGGCTACTGATTTTTTCAATTGGCAGAAGCTGCGCACATCTAACCTGAGGAACAGTGTGCGTTGTTATGTAGAACCGCTCTGAGACGAAATTACGACAGCACAGTACGCACTCCAGCAAACCAGCCTCGTCCCCAGGCGCTTTATCGTCGCCGCGTGGAGGTAAGTCGCCGCGCGGAGGTACGCGCGGAAAATCGCGAGGAGTGGAACAGAACCCGAGTTGGAGCCTGGGGACGAGACCGCTAGCAAACTACCATATTATATAATTTTTTGAGAATTGAACGGGGTCTTCTATACATTGCCTTATATGAAGTACACGCACCGTCCATGAAACAGTTGCGTAAACAATCCAGTGTAGTGAATAATTATACGGATCTTAATGGCTAAAATACGGCCCATCGGCCCTTAATACTTTCAGTAGACAAAACAAACCTATGGTGCTGGATTCGGCAGATTCAAGCGATCATTTCGATATAGAAATCATTAAAATCGTACTAAGAGACAATGTTTAAATTATATCTAGACAACTAGACATTTACTTGCGTTTTGTAGTTGTTGGAGCAAGCAACAGAAATCTTCTTTGTGTTTCTGTCGTAATACTCTCATAAATTGCAGATTTGAGGTCTTGGGTACTTTCAGTTTGTTTCCCATTTCTATATTGCTCGACAGCTCGTCATCTTCGTAGGTCTACTGCAATCAGCATGTGCAGTTGTAAGCATATTTAAGATCAGCGCAGTTGTTAGCCACATCACTGATCAAAAGTATTTGGTAAGTCACTTGAATCTAGGCTATATTCAGCAAAAAACCTTCGAGAACGCACTTCGTCCAACACCAAGCTGTTTTAAAAGAAAGAACTCGGCTATCGAGGTCCCAATGACGTAATTTTATGGCCTTACGGTCGCAATGCATTACATGCAATTTTGTGACACCGAAAAAAAACCCCACAGAAACGGAGCTGAAACCTAGACTCGGCCTACCACAGTAGCCCGAGTAATTAGGTCAGTCATTGTCATTTAACAACAAACTAAATAGTAGAATTACGTGTCATCTTATGTTTTAATGCTATTCGTGCAGGCTGATGCATAGTGACGAATATAGTGACGAACATGCAGTGACGAATAGTGACCAACATACATGCAGTGACGAATAGTGACGGCAACATGCAGTGACGAATATAGTGACGAACATGCAGTGACGAATAGTGACGAATAGTGACCAACATGCAGTGACGAATATAGTGACGAACATGCAGTGACGAATAGTTACGAATAGTGACCAACACGCAGTGACGGAATTGTGACGAATAGTGACCAACATGCAGTGACGAATAGTGACGAATAGTGACCAACATGCAGTGACGAATAGTGACGAATAGTGACCAACATGCAGTGACGAATAGTGACGAATAGTGACCAACATGCAGTGACGAATATAGTGACGAACATGCAGTGACGAATAGCGACGAATAGTGACCGAAACAGAAAAAAGGTCCAAAGCTAACGAAGTAGTGTTCAACGCATGCATTGCATGATCTATATATAGTGGTTCAACGACGCTCAAGTCATTCAGCAAACTTAACGGAGAACGGAACTGCCGAACTGAAGATGATGGAGATGCAATTTAAATTAGTTACGTAAAGATACGCAAATAAATAAGAAGTGCCTGAAAACCGAGTGACTAGAATCCAGCAAACTGGCATTTCCACAAACTTACATTGTGTCCTAAAATTCTGAAGAGCCATAGGTAAAACGTTTGCCCCTATAGGTAAATAGTTTACCCGCCTTCCTTTTTGAAATTTCAGGAGTCGCGCGTCCGTTTCAAAAGATCAGCAAAAGTCCCATGCGAGCTATCACTGCAAAAAACGGTCAAATGCACTCGAGTGATACAACTGTTACTCTGTCTATCTGAATTGCCGTAATTTTTCCAAGTACACATATCACCTATTAACAAACGAGTTGATGTACCGCGTGAAACAAGACTAAATTGCAGTTACAAGTTATTTCAGGGTTATACTTACTACAGGAAGCGCGACTCAAAGATATCACATCACGCGTGGTGTAATGCAGTATGCAAATGAAGCTCTATATATCCCGTTGTTAATAGCGCACCCTCGAGCTGCTATTTATAGCACAAAATGCGGACAAACAAACCAAAATCGACTTTCAAATGATTGCAAATGACCATTATCTATTGTTCGGACTGCAAGAATTATTGGTAAAAGCGGACAAGCCTAAATAGTGATGTCATCATGACAAAGCGCTATTTGAACTAATACCATGATCGCCTCGGATTCTTTTGTTCTCTGAGGGAATGTAAACCTCGTATTTCCCTCATCGCTCATGCAAGAGGGAAATTTATCCTTTGTCTTCTAATTTCCCCGTGCATGTTGATGAGGGAAAATTAGAAGACAAAGAAATCTTTTGTCTTCTTCTAAATTTCCCGCTTGGGAAAATTATGCACGGGAAAACACGAGAAAAACATGCACGGGAAAATTAGATGCAACTTCTCTGATCAACCGTGTAAATTTCCTGTCGGTAAGATTCTCAAAGTTTTCCTCGACGATCATAATATTACAAACTAATAACATGACTTTTCGTGAAATTAGCGATTAAATTCCCCCTTTGCCTCGGGAAGATTTGTGCACACATTTTTCACAAATCTTCCCTCGGCGGCGGGGAAATTTAATCGCTAATTTCCCTCAAGTCATGTTATTAACTCAAATATATGCATGGTCAAGAGTACCTTTATTATGCCTGAAATCGAAATTGAAATGCAGGATTCAAATAGTCAGTGATTTGCAAAGTCTTGGAATATGAGGTGCTGGAAATGTATGTCCAAGTCAAGGTACTTCATGTGGGCATGGAGTTGTCTAACATTAATTAGGGTTATTACTTTGTGTTTCGCGCACGAATATGCATTAGGGTTAGGGTTAGGATTGAGGTTAGGATTAGGGTAAGGATTGGGGTTGGGATCAGGGTTATGATTGGGGTTGGGATCAGGGTTAGGATTAGGGTGTTTCCAGGGTCAGGGTCAAATAATAACAAATTCGTGCGCGAAACACAAAGTAACTACCTTAATTAGGCCCGCATTATCACCGTTATTTATTGCCAACTAGACATTTTTCGCTTCCGCCCACAAACATATTTGTCAGCGGTTCCTCATAGAAACCTCTGCAGAGGAAAGACGTCGTCACGTGTTCGCAACAAGCTTACAGCAAGCTAGCCTGTTACGGTGAAGTTGCTGTCCAGTCCGTTCTGCGCATGATCGTCCATCTTTGTTTTGAGCCGCCTCAAACATAACATTCATAGATATATGCAAGTACCCAGCTCATTGTAAACAGTTTGGAGCAAAATGACAGAAAACCAAGCGATTCGGTGAGGATATCTCTTCGGATTTCTTTTATTTCTTCTGAAAATACAATGTTTTAATTGTTCCGAGTACAGGTAATGAAGAAAAAACAAAAAAAGCTTACAATCTTGAATAAGGTATGATATATGTTTTTGTAAAGAAAGATGTAAACATTAGTTTCGTACATGCGCAGAACGGATTGGAGGGCACCTATAAGCGTTGTTACCAAGTTGTGCTTTTATCAAGGCTGATACATCTTGTGATTCTTGTTGTTGAGTCAACCTTGTAGCAACTTGTTAACTGCAGAGCGATAAAAAGTTGTTGAAACAACTTGTCACAAGTCGTTATTGGAGTCATGAACCTTGTTATAAGCTGTCAAAAACCTGTTGACAGACTTGTTAACGTACAAAATGGGAATTACAACCAGTGCGAAAAGTTCTTGTGAAAGCCTACGTTGCAGACGACTAAACCCCGGTAACCAAGTTCTGGTGATTTACTGGGGTTTACGGCTTGTTGGAACTGGCTTTGTAACAACTTGCCTGCAGGTATAGAACAACCCGGGCGTTTTTACATGTGCATGTATACCTAAGTTATGTTGGACATGAACTTAATAACTAGCATTGGCAAATAAAAGCTTCGCGTGAATTTCAGTCTGCATAACGTATCTATGCGATGAATATATTGGCAGGTAATGAAGAATGTTGTTAGTACATCAGTAAAGTAACTCTGTTCACGAAGAATTATTGATAAAAAATATGCACCTGAGTTTGGCAAGATATCCATAATTCCACGAGAGTCTGTAGCGCACGCACTAACGCGTGCGATTTACATTAATATCAATCATTTAGATCACGTGGTACATGTATAGATAATTAATAGGCAAACTTCAGGGTATTGCGCGCATCGTTTTGAAAAGGAATTGGCGGGCTCTTGGCGGGCTCCATACAAAGTAAGCAATGACAAACAGACTTGCTAGCGAGCCAACAACAGCAGAATAACAGTGTTAAACATCCAGAAACTGTATCTATATTTTGTTGATTTTAAACAGTATGTTTACTTTGAGTGGAGCTTGCCAGTTTTCTTGAAAAATGACGAGCGCGCAATTACCACCCTGAAACTCGTATACTGTATTAGACATCGAGCTCATGAGTTGTCTATGAGCTGATAGTCGATGATGCGAAGCCGAGTTGTCTAAACTAATCGTTTAAGTAAAAACCAACTAGTCAGACAATACATTATTTTAAAGAAACAAACTGAAACCTCAGCAAAATGCGAGTTTTCTTCCATTATTTTTCATTTAAAACTTGCCTCTTTTACTACTAATGGCCTATCACCAATAGACAGTGAGTAGCTCAGTCAGTCAATTCAGAATGCAGCTTTTGCAATAGTCCACTATACTAGTTGGTTTATTGGCTCGGTTTGATTTTCTGTCCGTACGCAAAACGACGTGATTGGTTCCTTTGAGGTTGGGGTTTTACGATATTAATACGCTTTTTTCTCGGACCTGTAAGTTTTGGCGGGAAAATTATATGTCTGAGTTGATTTGAATACAAATAAAAGAAGAACTAGGTATCTTTATTCAAATATTCTGAACAATAAAATGTGTTGGAACATTACTGCTGGTTTTCCTTAAAAACACGCCAAATAAAAGCCGAACAGACTGGACCACTGGTATAAACAAGAAGGCCAAGAAGCGACACGAAAAATGTATTAAGGTAAACAGCATACTGATTTCGAAGACGAAAACACGCTTGAAACTTAAAAATAAAATGAACCAATAACCATATAATAAATTCCTTATTAACCTCGTTTGCTCGGTCTGTACGGGAAAGTATTTGCCCTCGATTTTATCGCACAAACCTCCCTCGCTCCTTCGTCGCTCGGTCTGTACGAAAACCTCAGGCAAATGATTTCCCGTACAGACCTCGCATTCGGTTAATAAGTCTTTACTATAATTTTCGTCCTAACAATGTTAAATTAATATAACATATTTACTGATATGTTATTAAACAATATGCCTAATAAAATAAAAAAATAAAAGTAAAATAATTGGATTTATGAAATAAATAATATTAAGAACGAGCAGAGTGGTTTGTGGGGTTATCTTACCCGTGTTTGGGTTTGGGCCAATCGTTAGATCTTACCTTATTATTATGCAGAGGCAATTTCAGCCTCGAGGTTTGTTCGCCCCTAATCTCAGTCTACAGTACTCGTGACAGAGTGAGGAACTCTTCTCCCTCCCTCTCTTCCCTTGCGGTCATGGTCTCAGGGTGTCCCATGTAGGCGGAGTATTGTATTATCATAAAGCACAGACGCGGGAGTCTTGCTTTCCCTGGCTTGCCAGGTGATAGTTACGTAGTTTAGTTAATTGTGGCTTTCGTTAGTTATTTAGTTAATTATTAGTTCTGTTGCCCCTTGTTGCAGTCGTGTGTGCTACTCTCCCCGTTGGAGTCGTCCTTGTTTTTTATCGTCATCCTCGTTTCGTGGGGCGTCGTTCGTCATTCGTTCCGTGTTGCGACCGAGTCCGCTTCTTTTCTCATCGGAGAGTTCGTTCCGGTTTTTTTTAGTTGTACCCGCCCCTTGTTGAATCGCATTTGTGCGGTTTTGTCACGGTCGCGACCGCTTTGACCCCTTCCCCAGTGATTTCTCCGTGGATATCATCGGGAGTAGCCTTGCTCCCGTCGGAGCAGTTTTTCCGGTTTGTTCAATTTGTTCATCCCTTCGTTCACCACGCTTCACTCCGTGTCCGTTCCTATTCCTATTTTTTTAAACGGGTCGCCGTTTGTCCCATTTTTCGTTGCAGCCGAGTCTGCTTCCCTTTCCCTAGTGGAGTTCGTTGCTACGTGTTTTCTCTTGGTTCGTCGGGGGCACCGTTTGTCCCCCTCCATGTCTCGGTTGACTACCCTTCTCTCCCCGAGGCTTCGTGGTGCGGGGTCCTTGCTTGGGACCTTTTTGTTGCTTTCTTTCCTTGCAGGATCAGTATCGGTTGGGGCTTGATTGTTGCTCAGGTTCTGGTGCTTCTCCTATTGGCTGGCTACCTCTTGGGGCCTGTCCCGACACCGTTCCGGATTTCCAGGTTGGTCTGTGTCATGAGATAAGTTTGTTTTTCTCCACCTTTGGTAGACTTGCTCCAAGTCTGCCTCTTGTTGTTTCGAGACAGGCGGCCATGGGAAGATTGTTGTTTCGAGACAGGCGGCGTAGTGTCCGGTGCGATGGAGAGGGTTTCTCGGCTACAGGCGTAGTAGGCGTTACTGGACGAGGGGACTGGGGAGAGGGCTTAGAAGTAACGCCTGCAGTGGAGCTCTTTGGTTTTGAAAAACGCGTTCGCTGACGAACGGGATTTTAATTATTGTTTACGCCGAATGTGATTCGCTTAGCGCCCATAATCTGTCAATCAAGAAGGTTTAGTAAGAAAAATTAATAATTTCAATTGTAATTTTCAAACAAAGCTGAAACGATTATCAAAGGAAATATCGAAACAGCATCTTGCAGTGCTTTTGCGATTTGATCGAATGAAAATGCTGAGTGTCAGCCTCCTCGACTCCCATACCATTCAACTAAGTTTTATATTTAAAACCTCCATGCATGAGTTTGGAATAATAATAGGAAGTTCCTGAATTTGATTTTGAAAGCGAACACCGTGAGACGCTTTGCTTTCACATGTCTCTGTCAGTCATAAAATTTCTGAAAATATTTGCGAGCGAACACCGTGGGACGCCGCAGACATAGGCGTAGAGTATGGGGGGCTGAGGGGCTTTAGCCCCCCCGAGAAATCTTCAACTGACTCATCTATCACCATTCAGCAACTGACTCATCAATCACCATTCACAAATTATAGGTTACTCGTTAGGCTAAAGTAACTGTTACAGACTCATTCCTGTCAGCCAAAAGCACCCATATACAGTAAACCCAACATCGTGTGTCAACCCAGTAAACACAACATCGAAAAATTGTTGAAATGTATTGTATTTTAACTAGTTTTTGATATTTCATGACCTTCAGTGTTCTTAAAAATCACCCTTCAGAATGCAGGAAATGGCATTTCCAAGACTCTAAATTTCAAAATTTTCCGGGGGGGCATGCCCCCGGACCCCCATAGAAGAGCCCCTTTATGTAAACGCCCCCCACGGGAAAATTCTTAAAAAGATCCTGTTCAGCACTTCAGCCCCCCCTGGACAAAAACAAAACTCTGCGTCTATGGCCGCAGACATTTCCGTTCAATATTAAATGGTATACCTTTCACTCAACTGTTCTTTTCACGAATATTCGTTGCCATTGATAGAAACAGGGTTACTCTACCATTAATTCACACCTAATTTTATAAATTTCCAGTCCACAGTTTGAGAAATATTTGTGAGCAGACACCGTGGGACGCCGCAGACATTTCCGTAAAATAATCACTAGCTACTATTTATATACCTTTCACAACTGTTTTATTTCGGTAAACACTCGCTGTCATTACTGTTTTTTTCATGAATATTCGTTGCCATTGATAGAAACAGGATTACTCTACCATTCACACCTAATTTCATACATTATTTGTCAAATATTTTTCAGCAGACACCGTCGGACACTGCAGGCATATTCCGTTAATATTAATTTATCCCTTCCACAGACTTGCGACCAACTCTCAGTCTTTCAACTACCTTTAATTGTACTATAATTGTTTTTTATACAAAGAGAATTATTGAAATAATAATTTACGCGAAATTTTACTGGATTTTGAAATATTACAATTAATACAAACAGTTAATTTAATAGCTTCAGACATTGGCCGCTCGAGATCATATTTCATTTGGGGGTGTTTGACAAAACCAAAGAGCTCCACTGCAGGCGTTACTTCTAAGCCCTCTACCCAGTCCCCTCATCCAGTAACGGCTGCTACGCAGGCTACTATTAGACGCGCATAGTAGATTACTGACAGGCTGGGATCGGTTCCATCAAGGCAAGGTCGAGCACAGGTGTTGCACCGAGACCTCTCAAGGACGCTACGACCCTCCAAAAAAGAGTGAACCAAGACTGTGGACAGTTCTTGTGGTTCAATGTGTATTTTAGGATCACCTGCACTTTCGTTGTTTGACGAATGCGACGTTGTTAAAGATATTTTACTTTGTTTAAGCATTTTCCGTCCATGAATTTTAATTTTCCTGTGACAAGTAAAATCGTCTATCATTAATATAGCAAGAGTCAAAACACAATTAATTTGACTTGAAATAGTATGTCCAGCGCTCGAAATAACGGGGGGTCAGGGGTCACTGACTCCCGACTTTTATCATTTGACCACCAGAAATCAGTTACGTCAGGTCAGCATGACCGGTCAAAATTTTTTCAACGAGGAGACTTACTTCCTTGACCATTCTAATCGTAAAACTCTTTTTCAAATCACTTCACGAGATCCTTTAGTTTGTGTTCCATTTACTTTTGTTTTCTTCTTCCAGCTACCGAATTATTATCGCTTGCGTAAGTTTGCTACGTTTAAAGCACTCGTCGGTCGTGGTAAACAACTTTATACCAGGTTCAATCAACTCAACCTGATACAACAATGAGGAAGTCGTTAACATTGACAGCCGATAAGAACTGTACAATGACTTCAGGTTCATACTTCAATATGGTGGCGACTTAAATTAAAGGGAAATAGTTGACCACTCAAATTTTATACCGTGACCCCTCAAATTTAACGTATGACCGGTCACCCTGACCACCGACCTTGCTAGCATAATTTCGAGCGCTGTATGTCTATAATATCAGCATGTTTCATGTTTGTTTGTTTGTTTGTTTGTTTGTTTGTTTGTTTGTTTGTTTGTTTGTTTGTTTGCTTGCTTGTCTTAGACCGCATTACATCATACAACAGGTGCTGATGCATGGACCGGTTGTACAACTTCTATATAAAGGTAGTTAACTTTAGCTGTACTTAGCCAATCAGGACCAGCATTTGAGGAGTAAACTACGCAACGGGTAGTTAATTAAACTGTCGTTAAGAGTTTTATACAACTGGCCTCAGATGAACAGCTTGAACTTGCAATAACAAGTTGTATTAATTTAACCCATTCCTGCTGCCAGTTCAAACTTCAAAACCCAGACGACAGGGGTGGATCTAGGGGGGGTGGATTGGGTGGCTAGCCACCCCCCTCTTTGGAATAGAATGAAGCTAAATATTGAATATTGATGCACCTTCGTTGAGAGCTGGTCTGCAGTTTACCTCATCGCTGCAAGAAAGCAAAAATGGCGGCATGAAACGTAAGATGTAAATTAGCTTTGTTTAGCATAATCAGCTATTAATCCAACAATGAAATGACGTCGACAGAACACTTTGGATGCTTTTGTTAGGAGAGACGCACCTGAGCAATCAGAAAGCTCAAATGAATGGACAACATCGAATGAACATCAACCTGAGCAAGATCATGACGAATCTTTCGATTCAGACTCTATAGCAAATCCAATAGCTGCTCAAGCTGATAGTCATACTGTTAGTCATGCAAAGGAAGTTGACCAGAACATCCCGATGTTTGTGTACTCAGACATTTTCGGGAGGATGTCCCCCGGACCCCCCTGGAAGACTCGGGCTTCGCCCTCAGCCACCCCCTCTTCAAAAATCCTAGATCCACCCCTGGACACAGTAAGTGGTCTCACCAATTTGCAAATTAACATTGCATTATACCACATAGACTTTGATCTAAGTCTCTCTCTGTGTCGTCCCAACGCATGCATGGTCTGCAGAATCCTGGCCCAGAATGCAGCTATATACCACAAAGATAACACCACAATATATCCTTTGAATTGACTTTACCTCTACTATTCAAATTTTGGTTTTCGGGTCTTGTCAGATTGCCCATGCAAATTAATATGCTAATTTATGCTAATTATTATTTAAAATATTATTATAATCTATAATAAAAGTAATAGATAAATCCCGAGAACGAGGGATGTATGCTATATAAAGACCCGAGGACGCGCAGTGTCTGAGGGCTTTATATCACATACATCCCGATGTTCGAGGAGGTTTATTGAGGAGGTTTTCCAACAAAGTTTTGTCTTTTCTTTCCCACCTTGGACAAAGATTTTCCTTGTTTTTTTCTTCATTTCGTTTCTAATTATTTTTCAAGGGCTTTATGCGATATAAAGACCTTGAAAGAATCTGGCAACGAATGCGAAAGTGTTAAACGCTGACAAGTTTAGGCAAAATTTTATTCGATATCAATGGTTGATTGTTGGCCGAGATGGTTTTCGTCAAATTTCACCAAATTTTTGCTAATCTGCAAAATAATCACAACAGACAAATGCTTATACTTACTTTAGGAATTGTTAGAGTCTAAATTTTCGTTGGTTTCGCTTATATTTTGACAAATAAAACCATTTTCCCTCTGTTGTCGACATGCGAGGTGGAGCAGTGCTTGAGCTTCCGCTCATTCAGATCAGCGGTCCCCTTTTAAATACTTCATGGCATATTGTTATAAAGGTCTCATTGTAAAAAGGGATCATTCAGGATCATTTTAAGTCCAAGGGGGATAAATTTGGTCCTTTGGTCAAAGTCATCATATAAGGATCGGACAGCAAAAACAGTTGTATAATGTTATTTTAAATTGTAAAATTACGGAAATAAATTTATAAAGACTTTAAAAAATGTGTTGACTATATCTAATTTTTCCAATCATCTTTTTGCCAATCATCTTCTGACATGCGAATTTTGCTGATCTTTTGAAACGGACGACTCCCGAAATTTCAAAAAGGAAGGCGGGTAATTGTAATAAACTTAGTTACCTATAAGGGCAAACTTTTTATCTATGTATAGCTTTTGAGATAAACGAAGAAAAAGAATGTCTTATAAAACGTTTTAATATTACTAATTTTAAAGAACACACTACTGATGAACAACTGAATACAGCAGGAATATTTTTCGTAACAATTAAGCGCTGACTTTTTTTAAAAAACAATTTTGGTTGAATTTTACATTATTTTGTAGGCATGACGGAAATTCACTTTCCTTGTCTTAGGTAGATTTCAACCATGTCCCACTTTCTGAAAACTGAAACCTGTGCTCTGATTGGTGGAAGTGTACACAATTATAGAACATGACTGATATGTGCTAGCTATGAAGTCAATGAAACATAGAGGTGGAGGAAGCGAGCGAAACCGTACCGTTTAATAAATCAGACTAAGATACACATGAATCAGTATATTAGAACGCAGGAAAAGATTATGGCAGGATAATGGCACCATAATGTATGAAGAGGTTGAGAGAAATCAAATCAACAAATCTGCATGTCTGATCACATTTGCAGGTAGAACCTATGGCAGAAACCTTATCCTACATTTTAATTCCTGCAATAAAGTAACTTAGTTATAAAATAAAGTGTCCTCTACGCACGCTCTGATTGGCCAGGCTCCTAAGAGTATGGGAATCATGAATGACGTAACTAATGGCGTCACCTAGCGGGAAAAGCCTGCCAGCTTTTAAAACTGTCCAGCTTTTAGGGTTTTCCCCTTTTTATTTTATAAAACAAATAAAACATATTGCTCCTGTGTCCTATAAAGGTTTGTTTGACGTCATCATGAACACGAAAGAAGTGTCTACTCAACTTCTTTCGTGTTCAACTGTCAAACGTACCTTTGCGTTTTATTTCTTTATATTTTATGTGCTTTGCCAAACTCGATGGAATGCTGAAAAGCTTATAACTGATTAAAAAAAGATGCATGTACAAACATTTGCTTAATCCAAAGCAAACCGGTTGAAAAGATTGTTTGGTAATTCAGTCCAAATAATGTTTATAATTACATAAAGTGATAACTGATATATCGATTCAACTCTGATTTTATGTTGAAGCTATAGTTGATTGGACGTCACTAAAGTGCACGCATTCGGCTCGCCATCGTTTGTTTGAAACTATGCGTGACTGTTCTCTTATCTATAATCTTTCAACTGAAACTGAGCTGCATGGTAGGCTTAACCTGACAAACTTGCTTGATGATTTTTTGTTAAAGACCTGTGTAAGTAGTGTTTAAATAAAAGATTAACATTTTTACTAAGATGTTACCGATTTAATATCTTATAGTTTATCTCTTATTAATTTCTAATTAACACTTGAGGAACTGAATTTATGAGAAAACTCGCAAGTTTAGAATTAATTCCTTTTTTCAAAAACACAAATCACTTGATTAAGATTTAAGTTTTGGAAATATATTTTCAAATGATACAATCAAATTTCTTTATATCCACAATAAGCTCGTCTACTTAATTGCTTCAAAAAACTAAAATAATTGATTTATGAGCGGAAACTGTCAAATGTGCGGTTTGACAATCATTTGTAGTTGGCCAAAATAAATTAAAAATATAAGTAATAAGACTAGTAATTAAGTTGATTTGTTAGTATAACAAGTAGTGTCAAGCACGATCTTTCAACTGCATTCAAGAACAACTGAATAATTTTTGTTACTATGACTTTTGCCAACTTATTGAAGCTATGTTTTCTACCTTTCGTCGTGTTTTTTTTTCAGGAAATAACAGCACAAGGTATAATATTAAAATAGTTTTTCTTCGTTTTTTGAAAATATTCGATAGACCTTTGTGCCTCTGTTCAAGACGGCTAGTAATATAAACATATAAACTTCACAGTTTCAATCTTATCAGTTGTTTTACGTACAGCATTGATATAGCGTTGGTAATTTAGAGTCTTATTTTTTACAATAATTGAAAATAAAATTCAGTACTTTTCTAATAAAATCGATCTTACTGATGAGTGACCTAACCATATATATATATATGGATTTATAGCTGTACGACTTGATAAATCATCTGGCCAGATTGGTTTTGGTCGTGTTGAAATACTGCACAATGGAACATGGGGAACAGTATGCGATGACAACTGGGACAATAATGATGCTAAAGTAGTTTGTAAAGAACTTGGATTTAATGGTCCTTCAACTGGCCTTCAAGGTACTAGTGTGACTAATGGAAGTGGCCAAATTTGGATTGATGATGTCGCTTGCTCCGGAACAGAAAGTTCTTTATCGTCCTGTTCACATCGCGGATGGGGAATTCATGATTGTACTCACAGTGAAGACGCTGGTGTACGATGTTCTGGTGAGAATATTACTTTTCAAAATATTTGTCTACTAGAGGTTTTCACTTGCCGAGTAAAATCGTGTAGCGTTAGAGTAAACAGACGTTTGGTATAGACGTTCGTCAAGCTCGATTACCGCTCAGAACTCTGAGAAAAGATTTCTGAGTCCCATGCAGACATAAATCCTCAGACCTCTGAGAAACCTAATTTCTCCATTAATAAACAGGTATTAGATTACAAGGACCATCAAGTCAACAAGGATCTGGTCGTGTTGAGCTGCTTTACAATGGAAAATGGGGCACAGTATGTGACGACAATTGGGGAATTGAGGATGCTCGTGTAGTTTGTCGGGAACTTGGTTTTCCAGGTATTGTATCTGCTTTACCAGGTAGCTCAGTTTCAGATGGCACTGGTGATATTTGGTTAGATGAAGTTGCTTGCACTGGAAATGAAACTACTTTATTTAACTGCCCTAAGTCAGCCTGGGGAACTCATGACTGCGCCCATCGTGAAGACGCAGGTGTTAAATGTGGTACGTATTGTTTAAAAATAAGGTTTATTTATTTATTTATTTATTTAATTATTCATTTAATTATTCATTTATTTAATTATTCATTTTATCCAGCTTATGCCACCTTTTGTACTGAAGATGGTTTGCGGATCTTAAGTGTGCGGAAACATGTTTACGTTAAAAAAATTATCGTTTACTTGAAGTTTATATATATATATATATATATATATAGTATACAACCGACGAAACAGACACAACAAAACAATATATAGGAATGACGTACAGCCAACAACTTCAAGCAACGCTTCAACAACCACCAGAAATCTTTCCATGACCAGAAATACAAGAACGAAACTGAACTATCGAAGTACGTTTGGCGGTTTGGGACTTAAAGTCAAAAGGGAAACCGTTCAATGTAAATTGGTCTATTTTAAAACGCGCCGCCCCTTACACAAGTGGAGCAAGCGCTGTAATCTGTGCCTGGAAGAAAAGCTCCTTATTCTGAAAGCTAACAAGGCGAACTTGCTCAACAAACGATCGGAGCTAATTTCAAAGTGCCGGCATGAAAATAATTTTTATGCTTGGAACGCAGGAACAGCGATGCACATCCGGGAACAATCTCTCCAACTCATCCCAGGCAATTTCGCGCGTGCGGTGATGTCACGTGTGCCGCGATCTCATTGCGTGCCACGCAATATAAACAGAAACTAAAGTGAAACTTTTTCAGTTGCCTGATGATCGCTTAACGCGTGAAACTCGGAGTAGCAACGTTCATTTTATTAAATAAAATCTATCTTGCTCTACCTTCAAAGGTATCGAGCACTCTGTGGTCTATTGTAAACGACTACTTTAACTATTATATATATATATATATATATATATATATATATATATTTATTTATTTATTTATCTGTCTGTCTGTCTGTCTGTCGATTTGTTACCTTGTCGATCTGTTTGTTTATTTGATAGTTAATAATATTAACTTTCAATTAACTTTCAATTATTAAACAATTGAACGATCGGTTGAGCATGATATAAAAAATTATCAAGACCGAGGTTTATATTATATGCCAAAGCCGAAGGCTGAAAAGGACAGAAAAGCCGAGACCAATGATAATTCTTGATATTATATGCGATACTCGAGTCCGTTAATTGTTTTTGGCTACAACAACTAGTTCGTTCGTAACTGACAACAAAACGACAGTTGGAAAAGCAGAAAATTAAAGTTTTACAATGCCAACAACGTTTCAATACTAAAAGAAAAGTGAAAGCGTGATAAATACGAACCAAAGTAGCGATAAAATTCACTTTTAAAGTTTCTTTTAAAGAGTTTGTCTTTTCAAATTCGTGTTTCGAAGTTCTGCCACGGCCATGTTTGTTTTTGGCGCGTGCAGAACGAACAGACTATTATCTGTAGAAATTACGTCATACCTATCATAAATACCACTGTCTGAAGATATGACGCAATAAATACAGTAACATTTGGAATTAGAGGTATGCTCTAGTAACTGTTATTGCGTGTTTAATACCTGTTTGGAAAATGATATGTTATATGTACTATAGGTAATAGCATGGTTTCGAGTGCGATTTGAAAAACATGCACGAGTGAGCTTTTCAAAGACAATCGCGAGTGCATGTTTTTCCAATTTGTACGAAAAACCATGCTATTATTTATTAATAATATATATACATGAAAAAATGTTCAACCCAACTGTACGTAAATCACAGTGTTCTTTTGACCCGTCCACTCCTCGTATGCGTGGTTGTTTAAAAACGCTTCGCTTCTTTCCCTACTATACTTGAAAAAGTTTACTCAAAGCACTGAAAATCTTCTGGTCTTCGTCCAGGTACTTTACTTGACAATATTAAAGAATATAATTAGCTTCAATTTTGAATTTCTCCACCAGGCCAAATCTTGGCCGCCATCTTTGTGTATTTTGTGCATGAAGAACCTGGGTACAAAGTTGGAAAATACCATCCCACAAAATCCGCAGTAGAAGATTGGCTCTTTTTAGTTTTTATTGTTTTTGATTGGTTCATTGGCTCCAAAAATTTGCACTGCATTTCCTATTTTCTGCTCTGCTCTCAGCAAATTAAAATATCTTTATTCAGTCAAAAAGAAAATTTGGAATTTTTGAGTTATTTTCGTTTTATTTAGATATCGACGAATGTGCATTAACTCTGGATAACTGTGGACGAAATGCAGAATGTTCAAATACTGTGGGAAATTTTACGTGCATGTGTAATTTTGGTTTTACAGGAAATGGCATCACATGTAACGGTATGCTTACAGAGCCAATTTTATTCATCTTAAAAAACTCATTAATAGTTTATAAAAAAAGACACAAAGGAAATCAGTACCATGTCTGTGGTTTTATATCTGATAAACAATCCTCCTGATTTACATAAACTTTAGCTTTGATTTTCTCGGCTATTCAAAACATTGTCAGTACGTGTTTTATCAGGTTTAAAACACTCGATTATCGTCTTGTGTAGTAAAACACTGCTACTCATGTTTTGTATAAACTGAACTGAATTTTTGGGTTACATCATTAGAGTTTGCAGCCCAAGGCATATTAGATTCGATTTAACTTGCAATCAAACCCGATACATTTGTTACAAAAATAGCTTTCCGCCCACAGATGTCAACAATTTGACAACCTGTCAAGACACATCAATTTTAACAAAACTAAAATCACCGTCAAAAGCATAGCCTGCATGTGGGTATGCATCGTCAAAAGCCGCAATCTTTACCGTTCTTTGTTCAAAACAAAAATCGTAGTTGGAACGTTTCTTAAGGCCTGGCCAAACGCTTTCAACATTTCATTCAACATCACCGTTCAACATTGTTGAATTCAACCGTGATTCAACATGTTGAAAGCGTTTGGCCACCCTGTCGAATTATGTTGAACGTTGTTGAATGGTGTTGAATGATGTTGAACGAAATTTGAACATGTTCAAATTTTCGTTCAACATGCGTTCAACAATGTTGAACGATGTTGCATGAAATGTTGAAAGCGTTTGGTCAGGCCTTTATATAGGCGGCCTATATATAGGAATGCAAGCCTATAGGCAATCAAACCAAGAGGTTTTTTTCTCTGTTGTTTTTTTAACATATTTTATTACACATGCACTCGTCTAGGGGGTTTACGCAGACATAGTAAAATTTGGCCATTTTTTTAAACAAACAAACAAACAAACAAACAAACAAACAAACAAACACGCAAACAAACAAACAAGCACTAACATGCAACATAATTTAGGCTGAAGGTATGAATCTCCATATATCACTAATAAAACTTTAGGCAACATAAATATTTTTTTAATTCTACAAGTATCAATAATAAAACTTTGTACAGCAGAGAAAAACTGAGCTTTGATTTGAAGATTGACTAAATTATCACTGGGATCGTTGAGATTCACTAGCCTCAGCCCAAATTACCTAGAAGGCGAGCAGCTGAGGTGAAGAGCTCGATACGCAGAGCAGCATAATTGGGACAAAAAAGAAAAAAGTGTTTAACAGTTTCTAAACCTTTAAAGATGTTGGATGCGAAACCAGTACCACAACTACATATGGGAGAATCTGTACAATTAATAGAATTCAAATAATGATTTAGTCCATGAACACGTAACCTTAAACGTGTATGTAACACAGAAGAATACCTTGTAAAAGAAACATCGTACAATTAATTATAGTTAAGGTCAAACAAGGACTTCCCTAGATGGTATTTGAATACTAAAGGACTATTAGTATTTCTCAAATCATCGTCTAAAGTATTCCAACATCTAACAGTACTTGGAAAGAATGAATTAGCAAATCTGATAAAATGAATTAGCAAATATGTTGCATGTTCTAGCAGGAATAAGAGAAAATTTATCACCAGATCTCAAAGGATATCTAGAGCGCGTAGACATACACTGAAGGGGGTAATAAATCAATCAGAAAGGAATAAGGGCGTTAAACCATTAATTATTTTATGAAACAAATTTAACTTGTGTCTACGCCTTCTAGAAAACAAATTCTCCCATGCAAGCTCATAAAGAAGATTACGACGACTAGTTCCCTTCATTGCACTAGTGACCACTTTTGCTGCTTCGTACTGAATATCCTCCAATAACTGAGAATCAAAATCAGAGCAATTATCCCTGATCACATCGGCATATTCAAAATTAGATCTAGCAAGACATTTATAAAAAATGGCCAAAGTTGCCCTATTTAACTTAAATTTTACGGATTTAAGAATATTTAGTTTCTTAAGAGCTTTTGAATACATCTCTGAAATATGCTTGCTCCAGTGGCTGTACTCTTGTGCTCTTGTGGGTTCACGAATTATCTGAAACAAATTATTGAATTACAAAAACTGGACGATCACCACCTACATTAGTACTCTCCAGGGGGTAGGAGTAACAAAAATTGCATTTAAATCGCCTAAAATAATAACTATGAAGTTAGGATTTAGTGAGTCCCAAAGTTAATCTTGAGACTGCTGAAAAGCACCAAGACGTTCTATAGGCAATTAGAACGTTTTCTATAGGATGCGTATAGGCGCCTATAGACTTTTTTGTGAGGGATAAAAGCCTTAGTCTTTAGCAAACGTTGTTTCTTTCTTTCTCTTATGACTAAAGACAAAGAGTTTCAGTTTCAACACTGGCATCCAATCGTAAAATTACTCGAGTAAGCAGCCAAGTAAAAAAATAGACGCGCTTAATTTGCAGCACGGTGACCTTGAAGACCTTCATTAATATCTTCGTAAATAATAATATATAATTATTAGACTGAATATGCATTATAGTCTCCACTTGATATGGCCGTATCCTATTAATCTGTATAATTTGTCCCGCACTAACGGGTTTAATGCCAAGACCAGTTAATTGGCCCACTTACTTTTTTGGCTTTGTGCATATATTCCAGAAAATTTTAGAAACGTTTTCAGCATAGAGTAAGTTATATAGTACATCAATTCAAAAATGGTTGACCGTTGATTTTTAATAATACTTAAATGAAGTGAGTAAGTGACGGTAACAGGAACGGTAACAAGTTAATAAATAAATCTTGAAACACTCACAAATACTCCATTATTTTTTAAGATATTGACGAATGCGCGTTGACAACTGATAACTGCCACTCAAATGCTTACTGTTCTAATAGTAATGGATCTTTTTTATGTAAATGTCATAGTGGATATACTGGAAATGGAACGTTATGCCAAGATAACCGTAGAAAAGTCAAACCATTGCATGAAAGATATTTAAAAAAAAGTTACATTTTACCGTAATATCTATTCAGTTATAAATGCACACAGATGACGCCACAACGTGGCAAAAAGTAAACAAAAAGTGTTACTGAATTCAGTTACTGAATTTTCATGGGGAGTTTTCGGGGCATTAAAAGGATGAATCGCGTCGGCGGATGTGTTCCATGATCCATGATCTATACAGATTAAGCAACGTCATTGGTTCATAACATTGCAGTAGTGAGATCCGTGATTGGTTTACGGACCAACGTTAGTAATGTAATCTGTGCATCTGCATGTCATCTTATAGATTACGGGAAACAACCAATGAAAATGCCAGCCATGAGAAGTTGCGTTATTGTATAAAAGACTTTCATAATGAATCAAAATTGTTTGAATTTTTCATTCACTAAAACAGCATTCCCTTATTGTTTTAAAAACTTAAAACTTACAGCTTGTTAATATGACAGCATTTTCTACTTAAATCGAATTTTATTTGATTATCATCTTATTTGGTTTGATTTCTAAGATATTGATGAATGCAACATGTCAGTTGATAACTGTCATCTAAATGCTTACTGTAACAACACTAATGGATCCTTTGTTTGTACATGTAACACTGGTTACACTGGAAATGGAACGTTATGTAAAGGTAAACATTAGCACTTTTATTATGTTAGAAAACATATCAAATGGAAAACAAATATTGCAATCATTATTGCTCTATTTTATTTCAGATATTGATGAATGCAACATGTCAGTTGATAACTGTCATCTAAATGCCTACTGTAACAACACTAATGGATCCTTTGTTTGTACATGTAACACTGGTCACACTGGAAATGGAACGTTATGTAAAGGTAAACATTAGCACTTTTATTATGTTACAAAACATATCAAATGGAAAACAAATATTGCAATCATTATTGCTCTACATAGCTATTTTATTTCAGATATTGATGAATGCACCATGTCAGTTGATAACTGTCATCCAAACGCTCACTGTAGCAACACTAATGGATCTTTCCTATGTGCATGTAACAATGGTTATACTGGAAATGGTACGCTATGTAAAGGTAAATTGGTCAAAGTGCATGTCCTTCAGTAGCATGTTGTATATATAAAGATCAAGTGAGGCCAGCTTTCGTAGTTCAACGACATCATCAGAGAGTCCTCTCTGATGATGATGTTGTTGAATGATGATAGTTAAGACAAATGAAAAGTTTTCCATTTTACAGTAGCTGTCCTCACTTGATTTCACCTTTATATAAGTACATATACATACATACAAAATTTTATTGCCAACATTAACAAATTTATTATGGTAAATGTTACATGTAAAAAGTTACATGTAAAGGTAAACGTTGGTGTATTTAATATATTGCAAAGGGAGTTCCACTTAACAAATAGATTCCATTTTGCCGTTGTCTGTTCAGTTATAGATGCACAGATGACGTCACAACGTGGTAAGAACAAAAAAGTGGCCCACAAGACGTAGTCGAGTGGGTCACTGATGTTCTTACCACGTTGTGAACAGACAACGGGAAAATGGAATCTATTTGTTTTATACAATAAAAAAGTTTAAAAAAACAACTTTTGATAAGATTTATTGAATTTCCCGCCGAACTTCCGGGGCATTGAAAAAGATGAAGCACGCCATCTGACGTGATCCATGATCTATACAAAACAAGATTGGTTCGTGACATTGGAGTGGCGATTTTCATTGGTTCACAGCAATCAGAACAAGTGGTGACGAAATCCGTGCATCTGTCCAGTAATAGATCATGGCTCTCGACCAATGAAAACAGTGCAAAACATTTAGCTTATTGTATAATTTATGATATCTCCATTCTATTTCAGATGTGGATGAGTGCACCATGGCAATTGATAACTGCCATTTAAACGCTTACTGTAACAACACTAATGGATCCTTTGTTTGTACATGTAACACTGGTTACACTGGAAATGGAACGTTATGTAAAGGTAAACATTAGCACATTTGATATATTGTTTAAAAGACTTTCATAATGAATCAAAATGTTTTGAATTTTTCATTCACTAAAACATCATTCCGTTATTGTTTTAAAAACTTAAAATTTACAATTTGTTAGTATGATATATAGCATTTTCTACTTAAATCGAATTTTATTTGATTATCATCTTATTTTATTTGATTTCTAAGATGTTGATGAATGCAACATGTCAGTTGACAACTGTCATCAAAATGCCTACTGTAACAACACTAATGGATCCTTTGTTTGTACATGTAACACTGGTCACACTGGAAATGGAACGTTATGTAAAGGTAAACATTAGCACTTTTATTATGTTACAAAACATATCAAATGGAAAACAAATATTGCAATCATTATTGCTCTATTTTATTTCAGATATTGATGAATGCACCATGTCAGTTGATAACTGTCATCCAAACGCTCACTGTAGCAACACTAATGGATCTTTCCTATGTGCATGTAACAATGGTTATACTGGAAATGGTACGCTATGTAAAGGTAAACTGGTCAAAGTGCATGTCCTTCAGTAGCATGTTGTATATATAAAGATCAAGTGAGGCCAGCTTTCGTAGCTCAACGACATCATCAGAGAGTCCTCTCTGATGATGAAGTTGTTGAATGATGATAGTTAAGACAAATGAAAAGTTTTCCGTTTTACAGTAGCTGTCCTCACTTGATTTCACCTTTATATATGTACATATACATACATACAAAATTTTATTGCCAACATTAACAAATTTATTATGGTAAATGTTACATGTAAAAAGTTCACATAAAGGTAAACGTTGGTGTATTTAATATATTGCAAAGGGAGTTGCACTTAACAAATAGATTCCATTTTGCCGTTGTCTGTTCAGTTGTAGATGCACAGATGACGTCACAACGTGGCAAGAACAAAAAAGTGGCTCACAAGACGTAGTCGAGTGGGTCACTGATGTTCTTACCACGTTGTGAACAGACAACGGGAAAATGGAATCTATTTGTTTTATACAATAAAAAAGTTTAAAAAAACAACTTTTGATAAGATTTATTGAATTTCCCGCCGAACTTCCGGGGCATTGAAAAAGATGAAGCACGCCATCTGACGTGATCCATGATCTATACAAAACAAGATTGGTTCGTGACATTGGAGTGGCGATTTTCATTGGTTCACAGCAATCAGAACAAGTGGTGACGAAATCCGTGCATCTGTCCAGTAATAGATCATGGCTCTCGACCAATGAAAACAGTGCAAAACATTTAGCTTATTGTATAATTTATGATATCTCCATTCTATTTCAGATGTGGATGAGTGCACCATGGCAATTGATAACTGCCATTTAAACGCTTACTGTAACAACACTAATGGATCCTTTGTTTGTACATGTAACACTGGTTACACTGGAAATGGAACGTTATGTAAAGGTAAACATTAGCACTTTTATTATGTTAGAAAACATATCAAATGGAAAACAAATATTGCAATCATTATTGCTCTATTTTATTTCAGATATTGATGAATGCAACATGTCAGTTGATAACTGTCATCTAAATGCCCACTGTAACAACACTAATGGATCCTTTGTTTGTACATGTAACACTGGTCACACTGGAAATGGAACGTTATGTAAAGGTAAACATTAGCACTTTTATTATGTTACAAAACATATCAAATGGAAAACAAATATTGCAATCATTATTGCTCTATTTTATTTCAGATATTGATGAATGCACCATGTCAGTTGATAACTGTCATCCAAACGCTCACTGTAGCAACACTAATGGATCTTTCCTATGTGCATGTAACAATGGTTATACTGGAAATGGTACGCTATGTAAAGGTAAACTGGTCAAAGTGCATGTCCTTCAGTAGCATGTTGTATATATAAAGATCAAGTGAGGCCAGCTTTCGTAGTTGAAGGACATCATCAGAGAGTCCTCTCTGATGATGATGTTGTTGAATGATGATAGTTAAGACAAATAAAAAGTTTTCCATTTTACAGTAGCTGTCCTCATTTGATTTCACTTTATATATGTACATATACATACATACAAAATTTTATTGCCACGTCCCCAATGGGGCTTTTTAGAGACAAAGCACGTAAACATTAACAAATTTATTATGGTAAATATTACATGTAAAAAGTTATATGTAAAGGTAAACGTTGGTGTATTTAATATATTGCAAAGGGAGTTGCACTTAACAAATAGATTCCATTTTGCCGTTGTCTGTTCAGTTATAGATGCACAGATGACGTCACAACGTGGTAAGAACAAAAAAGTGGCCCACAAGACGTAGTCGAGTGGGTCACTGATGTTCTTACCACGTTGTGAACAGACAACGGGAAAATGGAATCTATTTGTTTTATACAATAAAAAAGTTTAAAAAAACAACTTTTGATAAGATTTATTGAATTTCTCGCCGAACTTCCGGGGCATTGAAAAAGATGAAGCACGCCATCTGACGTGATCCATGATCTATACAAAACAAGATTGGTTCGTGACATTGGAGTGACGATTTTCATTGGTTCACAGCAATCAGAACAAGTGGTGACGAAATCCGTGCATCTGTCCAGTAATAGATCATGGCTCTCGACCAATGAAAACAGTGCAAAACATTTAGCTTATTGTATAATTTATGATATCTCCATTCTATTTCAGATGTGGATGAGTGCACCATGGCAATTGATAACTGCCATTTAAACGCTTACTGTAACAACACTAATGGATCCTTTGTTTGTACATGTAACACTGGTTACACTGGAAATGGAACGTTATGTAAAGGTAAACATTAGCACATTTGATATATTGTTTAAAAGACTTTCATAATGAATCAAAATGTTTTGAATTTTTCATTCACTAAAACATCATTCCGTTATTGTTTTAAAAACTTAAAACTTACAATTTGTTAGTATGATATATAGCATTTTCTACTTAAATCGAATTTTATTTGATTATCATCTTATTTTATTTGATTTCTAAGATATTGATGAATGCAACATGTCAGTTGATAACTGTCATCAAAATGCTTACTGTAACAACACTAATGGATCCTTTGTTTGTACATGTAACACTGGTTACACTGGAAATGGAACGTTATGTAAAGGTAAACATTAGCACTTTTATTATGTTACAAAACATATCAAATGGAAAACGAATATTGCAATCATTATTGCTCTATTTTGTTTTAGATGTGGATGAATGTACCATGTCCGTCGATAACTGTCATTCAGACGCTTATTGTACTAACACTAATGGATCCTTTATTTGTACATGTAACACTGGCTACACTGGAAATGGAACGCTATGTAAAGGTAAACATTAGGATAATTAATATATTGCAAAAAAATCCAATTATTATAGCTCTATATTTTGTTTCAGATGTAGATGAATGTGTCATGACAATTGACAACTGCCATCCAAATGCTTTGTGTGCAAATACGAATGGGTTTTTTAGATGTACATGTAACACTGGATATACTGGAGATGGAACGTTCTGTGAAGGTAAACATTGCCATTCTTAATAACAAATTAACAATTTTTGAAAATTCTAATTATGAAAATTTTATAACGAATGTGCTTCGAAAACTGATTCAAGCGCTTAATTATTGTAAGAACACCAACAGATCTTTCATATGACATGTAACACTGGTTGTACTGGAAATGGAACGTTATGTGAACGTAAAATTACCGCCAACTTTGACACGATAAATGTTCATTATTCTTTAAACTTATATTTACTACATTTTTACTGTTATGTAATATATAAACATAAGCGGCCAGAGTGTGTGGGCATTTACAACGGCAAGCCAAAAACGATTTATCCGGCAATTCACACGTTCAGTTTTAGCATTGAACAATCATAAAGATATAAGTTGTTTAAGCTGAGAAAATTAATCAAACTTAAATTTGTGGACAAATTGGACAAATTTGTATCCGATTTACAACATTGATCTGATTAAACATTTATTTCTTTTATCACTTTCTCGCCCTCTTTAAAATCGTAGCGATAGAACAACCATGCACGCAAGAATCTATTCTTACAGTTCGTAAAATAAACAGTAAAGCCCAGCAAACAACATGGAATAGATGTGTTGTGTGCTGTTAGACATTGTACTGATTTTCGTTAATTTGTTTTCCTCATAAATTATTAATGATTTTTAAATACGACTTATCTGTTTATAATAGGGACCTTAAGATGCTAGGTCGATGGAAAAAAGTCACGTTTAACTGACTATTATTTTGATATTTGAAGTTAGTGTAAGGACTTTTAAAACGTCCTATTGCTAAAATGATTATAATTATTTTATTTGGAGGACGCCGTCGTTGAAGTTGCCGTCGTAGCATCTTAAGGTTACAGGATACCCTAGGATGTGATTCAAGGAGATTTTCTATTACGTGCTGAATATTTTCTCAATTTGTCTCAAATGTGCACCAAATGTAGCCAGATATAAATGTAGAACAGCATCGTATTATCAAATAGAAAAAACAATATCACTTTTCCAGGCATATTTACAAATATAAAATCAAGATACCTTCCCTACGCGGTCGTTGTTGATCGCTAGTTTTACTAAAAATCTGTCAAACTGTCATATTTACACTTCTCAAAGATAGTTCTAAAAAAGTGTGTTCGCGTTTATTTATTGCTTTAGTGGTTTATTAGCTAGGGCATATTCTTTCCCGACCCGTGTCATATCAACGACAATGGACAAACAAAGGTCCGTAATTCAATTAATTTTGAGCTACGTTTGTAGCCTAGACATACACCAATGCCGTGTGCATGCACGTTTGGAAGGGATCGGTTAAAACGCGCGATCAACTTAGTTCATTGAATGTGTCCATGCGACGGCCCAAAATTCATCTGCCTGAAAATAGGCTTTGAATATTTCGCGGGGTTTTTCGCAGCTCTTGATGATTCTCCGCCCTCTCCGGTTGTAAAAATAAACCTGTTACTCTTGCCCAATACTCTTACTCTCGCATTGTCGTTATGCGAGCGGATCACCCTGTTGTTCAAAGGTGCTGAAGAAAAGATAAAATCTCAGTTGCTATTGCACAAGATCTGCGAAGAGGCAGAAGAGAACAAGGACTCTCAAGAAGTCTGTTCCTGAGAGTTCAAAATGTAAAATGGATTACAGAGAGAATCTACTCTCTAATATAAGATGAAGGAGAAAGTCTCAGAAAGAGTTGTCTCACTCTGGGTCTCTGGGAAAAGCTTTGACCATAGCGTTTCCTGCTTGAAGTACGAGCCTTTGTCACTCAAAGATAAAGATTTCTTTTTCTACTCTGAAAATGCAGCTTTCTTGTCGGCGACTGATTTCTTCCGAGACTTACAAAACGGGCTTTTATTCCTTTTACAAAGCTTTGACTTATCATTAGGCCTTTCCAACGGAGAGAAAGCAGAGAAGGCTTGTATAGGCGAGTTCTGTCGACAGACTAATACAGAATTCTATGCTAATGAGCTGTCATTAATCCGCTGTTAATTATAACAGACTTCCCGCAACGGATAGAGACTTGGGTAACGTTTTATTCAATAACGCATTCAATTTTCAATATTTTTAAATCAAACTTTTGCCATATGATAGATCTGGTAGTTAAAGCTTTACGAATATGTAAAAATATCATTTTCTGAAATTTTTTACTTTCTAGGGTATTCTGTAACCTTAAAGTCCTTAATAGATTTCCTACACAGACTTTACTCTCTTTCCATGCAGATATTGATGAATGTACTTTGAAAACGGTTGATAACTGTCGTCCAAACGCTCACTGTAGCAACACTAATGGATCTTTTATATGCACATGTAACAGTGGGTATACTGGAAATGGAACTCTGTGTCAAGGTATGAGTTGTAGTTCTAATCGCGCAAATTAAACACTTGGTTGTACTAAATTACAACTACAAAAATATCAATTTCTAATTTTTTTCAGATATTGATGAATGTGCCCTGAAAACCGATAACTGCCATCCACACGCTTACTGTGGCAACACTAATGGATCTTTCATATGTACATGTAGCAGTGGGTATACTGGAAATGGAACGTTGTGTGAAGGTAACTATAGTAACGCAATTCATCTGCAGAAAGATAACAAATAAATTGTATTTGGTTCTTGTAGTGTCTTGAGAATAGCATTCAATATATATTGTAATTTATGTAAGCCTATAAAGGCCTACTAGACGGCCGGCCAACCTCGATAAAAGTGTCTCGAAAACACCGAGGAAATATAGTTACCACATGCACGATTAATACCGCCAGTAAGTAAATGGACGCCCAACACGAGGGATGGCATTTTTTTGTTACAAGCAGGCAACCATGCTAAATCGTATCGGATAGTGTATACTTTGAAGTTGAGGGGTGTTGGCAGCCGTAATTATTGATTTATATACTAAAATTTAGAGCTTTTTGAAAGCACAATGTGTGGATGGGATATCTGTAAACTGCTGTCTATTTACGTTTGTGTTTTATTTGAATTGGCTAATTCAGAATGCTATCTAATCAGCCTGAAGTTCTGATTATTCTAATTCTAATTCGCATAACTCACAATCATAAACAAACAAGAAATGTGGCGTGAATAGTACACCTAAATGTAATACTTCGAAGCAAAGCCACAAAAAGGTAAGCTTGCCGAGAATCAGAAATTTATTAGACCTGGTAACTACAGGAAAGTCTCATATTCGTAAATTACTTCGCTTTATTTTGGTAGTTTGCCGATACCGCCATGTATCTACTGTTATAAAGCTGAGCTTTTGTACTACAGTATATATAGTGTTGCTCATAATATCTTTAGACATTTAACTCACCGGTTCAACAGTTCTATCCGGTGATACACGAAAGGCAACCTGCCTATAGTCATCTTGATGAATGTCTAAGCTACATTTATATGTGGTGGTTGCCTGCTTGTAACAAAACGTTTTCAGATTGTTGTGGCTGTTCTTCTAAGGACCCGTTTACACTAGAGCAAAAGTATCCGGATTCACATTGTTTTTTATTCCCATGAGGATGAAAAACAATGTAAATCTGGATACTTTTGCTCTGGTGTAAACGTATTAGTGTTACTTATATTTAGGCGAATTTGCGCTATGTTTCTTGTTTGTTTATAATTGTGAGTTATGCGAATTAGAATAATCAGAACTTCAGGCACGCTGATTGGATAGAATTCTTTATTAGCCAATTCAAATAAAACACAAACGTAAATAGGCAGATATCCCATCCATCACATTGTGCTTTCAAAAAGCTCGAAATTTTAGTATATAAATCAATAATCACGACTGCCAACACCCCTCACCTTCAAAGTATACACTATCCGATATGATTGAGCATGGTTGCCTGCTTGTAACAAAATATGCCATCAAAAGTAATATTTTGAAGCCTTGGCCGGCCGCCTATACCATTATGGACCGTTGAGGGGTTATGTATATCGTATGAAATAAACCGGAGATTTCTACAGTTCTTTATTTGCAAAACTGTACTTTTTCAGATATTGATGAATGCACCATGTCAGTTGATATCTGTCATCAACACGCTTACTGTAAGAACACGAATGGATCTTTCACATGTACATGTAACAGTGGGTATACTGGAAATGGAACGTTATGTGAAGGTAACTAGTAACACATTTATCTGCAAAAAAATAACAAGTAAATTGATTCTTCGTTTACAAAACTATACTGTTTCAGATATTGATGAGTGCACCATGTCGATTGATAACTGTCATCCACATGCTCACTATAGTAACACTAATTGATCTTTTATATGTACATGTTATATATATATGTATACATGTAACACTGGTGATAATGGCGATGCTTCATGCAACCACTTTTTATTTAAACTTGTTTTACAGATATTAATGAATGTTTATTATCAACAAATACCTGCCACTCGAACGCTTCATGTACAAACCTAAATGGATCGTTCAAATGTACCTGTAACACTGGTTACTATGGAAATGAAACGCATTGTAAAGGTATAGCTCTTAGACCTGATAATTTGAATTTGAATTTTCTTTAAACTCGGAAACTTCTTTGCTAATTATTTTTGTATTCCTAGATATAAATGAATGTGCGTCCTCAACAAACAACTGTCACATAAACGCTTCTTGTACAAACCTAAATGGATCATTTACATGTACATGTAACAATGGTTACTTTGGAAATGGGACGCACTGTGAAGGTACAGTGTATATGACTCATTAGCTCTGACAGTTCATTGTTACAACTTACAACTTAACTAGTTAAGTTCTTTCAATGGAAATTATTTGCTATAAATTAAATTTTTAATAGATATATAAATGAATGCAGTTGGGCTTCTTTATCTTCGTAAATATAAGTTTAAGCGTGATTTATATACTAAACATTTTAAAATCTCATCAACTTAGTTTCAATGAGTATTTACTTATTTTATGTTGCATTATCTGATATATCTTCAACCCATTTAATTTGTGAAAATATTAATACTGGTGAAGCATGCGATATTAGATAAATAGACATTTCTGACTATCCTGATCGGGACTCCCAATAGCTCAGTGGTTAGAGCTTTTGTACGTTAATCCAGAGAACTTGAGTTTGATTTCCGGTTGGGGCACTCGGGTAACTTTTCTCAACAGCAGTGATTCGACCTCGATTAACCCATCGTTCGATTCCATCGTTTTTGGAACGATGCAGTCTTACTCCTCAAGGGGAGAGGTCTTGGGCGGCAAAGGGTTAAACTTAATTAATCTTCGTATCTTAACATAACGTTGATAAAAGCAAAGCTCGCTCAGTATATAATTCAACATTAGATATAAATTAACAAATTAAAAAGTTAAACCCTTTTATTTTAACAAACATATGTTCCGTGACGCAACCCCTTTTTTGCTTCCTTAAATATTAGTGTTCACATGTTTAATTAATAATATACGTCCATTGTGTTCAATCGCAAAGGCGAACAAAGCAGTTTCAATTTCTTGCATATTGTTTATGCTAATTGTAAATTTAATTAATTTAATGCTTTATTTTTTGTAAAAGATATTGATGAATGTTCATTAAAAATCGACACCTGTGATGTTAACGCCCATTGTACTAATATCGATGGAATATTTATATGTTTGTGTATTGTGGGTTACACTGGAAATGGAAACGAATGTGAAGGTAAAAGCTCTTTAGCAGCCGCACGAAATGAAAAATGGCAAAATCTTACAGAATTCTAAACAATTTGGAATACTACACACGTAAAAACACGCCTGCAAGCAAGTTGTTACAAGGCTGTTCGACAGGCTGTCACCGTCATGTGTTCGCGCGCTGTCCCAGTCTGTTAACATGTCTGTAACAGGTTGTTGACAACTTGTAGTAACGCTGATGACTCCAACAGACTGATGACAAGTTTTTCCAACAACCTGTTACCGCTCTGCACTTAACAAGTTGTTAACAGGTTGATGCTAACAAGGTTGTAGGTAGGCCGAGTCTAGGTTTCGGCTTTCTTTTTGCATTATTTCATTATTGCATTTCATATTGACAGGGCTTGCGAAACTGTAAGGCGCCAAGAAGGTTTCTGATAGATAGATAACCTAACCCAAACAAAAACCCTAAACCTGATCAATAACGAGCAACGGGAACGAATTGGCCTAATAAGTGTGAGAAATAATGATTTTAGTTATTATTTTATTTTAGATATTAATGAATGCATAAAAGAAACAACTTGCCATTTGAATGCCTTTTGTGTAAATACGGAAGGATCATTTGAATGCACATGCAAGGCAGGATACGAAGGGAATGGAACAATTTGCAAAGGTTATATTTTAAATTTAAAAACAAAATATAACAAACTGAATATTTCACGGTAGCGATTACAGCGGGCTCTACATGCAGTTACTGCTTTCATTATAGACCACTTTCATAATAGCGACTGATTTGAATATACTTTTGTGTGCATTTTAATAAGCCTTTCTAGCCTCGTTTGTGTGTCTGTAATTCAAAAGAATCTCTGCTTCATAACGAGGCCAGAAAGCTCATTTAGATACACATAAAAGAATATTTAAAGCGTTGGCTATTATGAAAGTGGTCTATAAAGTAAAGAATGGAAACATAATTGCTCGATTACACATTTCGCGACATATATCGATTAATAATTTCCCGCAATATCAGTTTCAGTTGTCTTTTCATGTACTTCTCTTTAACGTCATTGATAGTGGATAAAAGAATAATAAATGTAGAATTGTTGCCAAACGAAGATGCGACAACAAAAGAGTCGAATTTCAGCCGCCACTTCTCGCTTGGCCCCTCGCAGTAGTGACGTCTGAGCAACGAGCCAAGAAATTCCATACTGATGACGTATTCTACCAAGATTCGGGTAGTAGCGCTGATTGGTTACTTTGTAATCATACGATAATTAATTCAAAACTCGGCTCGACCAAGATCAACTCCAACATCATTCCTGTCTGAAATAACAAAGTTAAAGCTTAGTTTTTGCCAAAAAAGAAAGATGGATAGATACTTTTGCTAAAGCGAGTTTGAGTTGCAATAAACAGCAACATTTCCTGTCGAAATTGAACGATTTTGCAAGACATCGAGCGCCACTTCCTGTCGAGACTTCGAAGTGAATTGTCGTGTAGCAACGCAGGTTTCATATTTCATTAAAGCAAAATACGACAGTTTGAAGTCTCGACAGGAAGTGGCGCTCGATGTCTGGCAAAATCGATCGTTCAATTGCGATGGGAAATGTTGCTGTTTATTACAACTCAAATTCGCTTTAGGAAAACTAACTATCTATGTTTCTTTGTTGGCGAAAACTAAGCTTTAACTTTGTTATTTCAGACAGGAATGATGTTGAAGTTGATCTTGGTAGAGCCGAGTTTTGAATTAATTATCGTATGATCACAAAGTGACCAATCAGCGCTACTACCCGAATCTCCGTAGAATACGTCATCAGTATGGAATTTCTTGGCCGAGCGAGAAGTGGCGGCTGTTTACTCAGGCTACACAAAACACGGCTATCCGCTATCTGCATCGATCCAACTGAAGGACAATGTGATTTAAGGTCTTTACTGGTTTCGGCAACACCGCTACCAAACGTTTGCGCATGCGTGAGTTTGCTAGAGTGAACATTGCAAGAAAAGTGGGAACTAGCCGTGGCAACAACCAGACAGTGAAGACTAAGAAAGACTTGACTATTCAAGGGGGCATTTCAGAATGATGCAATTATCACAAAGAACCTGGTTCTAAGTTAAACTAACCAACGTCACACTATTATCATAAATTGAGGTTACTTATAACTTATCACAACTTTTGTGGATATATCTCTAGAAATAAAATAAAAAATAAGATGAAAAGGAAACTATATGGGGTCACCACATTGAGTGGGTATCTCCCCGAAACTATATATTTTTGCAAAATTAGGGCGAGTATCTCCCCAATACTAAAAAAGTGTAAATATAAAATCTAAAAATATGGGGTCACCATGACTTAAATAATTATAAGTATAAAAATATGGGGTAACTACTTAATGTGCGATCTTTCCAAAAATATATCATATTTTCAGCGAGTTTCATGTTGAACTATGATTTCTTCTAAAGTTTTCCTACTGTTGCTTGTTGTTTATAACGCCGACGGTTTCGTCAGAAAAATCACGAGAGGAATTGCTTGTGATGATAATTGCATTTATATGCTAACTTTGACAGGCCTTCATTTAAGCGGCAAATTGCATTTGCAGTTCGTCGTCCATTTTCGAAAGCCAGAATTGTATACTACCCAAATTCTACATCCACGTTTTCCTCTCGGCGAATTATTTTGTCCGGAGATGTTGAATTAAACCCAGGAATGGATAGCTGCAGTGGAATCGATGGTACAGGATCTGAGAAACGGCAAAGTAGACCGAATATTAAAATCGCTCATCTGAATATACGTTCGCTTAAAAATAAAGATCACTACATTCTTGCGAAAGATTTGGCAATGAAGCATAAACTTGACATTTTCACAATGTCGGAGTCGTGGTTAGATAATTCTGTTGCTGATATCGAAGTGAATTTCCCTGGTTATACTATTTACAGACTTGATCGTCAAGGCAAAAGAGGAGGAGGCGTTTGTGCCTTTGTAAACGAAAGTTTTAAATCTGAACGGTTGACTGAATTCTCCTACACTGCTGAAAACGGTCTACATCAGTTGTGGCTGAAAATTCAAGTAAGAAACTTTAGATCCTTTATCATATGTACAGCATATCGACCTCCGGAAACCTCTCTGTCATGCTTCGAAACAGACTTTAGCGATACGCTAATTTCAGTTATGACTTTGAATAAACCAGTTTATATCCCAGGTGACTTAAACTGTAATGTCCTCAACACAAGTGACGGCGAACCGAATGTACTTTTGGACTTCTGTGCGAGTTTCAATTTATCTCAAATGATTGATAAACCTACACGAATAACTCAGTCTTCTAGATCTTTGATCGATGTTATACTCGCTTCTAATAAGAATTTTATTAAGAAAACAAAAGTTATTGCAAATTCGATAAGTGATCATGATATGGTCGTCGCAGTCCTGAATTTAAAGTGTATATTTCTACCAGGTGTTTTAAAAATTATGATGAGGAACGGTTCCTAGAGGACGTTTCAAATGCCCCCTGGTCAATCTTAGAGAATTTTGATGATGTAGAGGACAGTTTGAATGCGTTCAATCTACTATTTAATCAAATTTTGGATCAACATGCACCCATAAAAAAAGTTAAACTAAGAGTTCGTCCTAACCCGTTCATTACTGATGAGATTCGTGAACAAATGAAACTAAGAGTCGTTGGCGAAAACAAGCTAGAGCCACTAATGACCCAATTGCTTAGTCGACATATAGAAATTTCAAACGTGAGATTAAATGGGAGCTACGAATAGCACGAAACGTTTTTGTTGACCAGCGGATAAAAGATAACCCTAATGACGCTAGAAGTCTCTGGAAGACGATACGATCTTGTATACCAAAGAAAACTGTTGGCAATAGAAGTTTCAATAAAGATGATAAAGACGTGGCGAATGAATTTAATGAATTTTTCACATCTGTTGGTAGGAAAACAATGGATAAAATTAAGGTAATGGCTGGCGAATGTAATTATACACGCCACAACAATCTTTTGTCCCAAGAAGTTGTCCAGTCTCAGAGCAATTTGCTTTCGAGGCTGTGGAAAGTTGTTTTGTTGAAGATATTATTAATTCAATGGGGAACAATAAAGCCCCTGGCATAGATAAGATAACTATTGGTGTCATTAAGGATTGTTTATCCGCTATTCTCCCATGGATTACTAAAATAATTAATGATTCTTTGGTTGGTGGAGTTTTCCCAAGTGCTTGGAAGTTGGCAGAAGTGTGTGCTATTACCAAGGAGGGCGATCATGAACAAGCCAACAATAACAGACCTATATCACTTCTCCCTGTACTATCCAAAATATGCGAAAAAATTGCGTTTGTTCAATTGTCGTCGTATTTGGATATGCATGAAAGACTCTCCACCAAACAAAGCGGAAACAAAAGATGGCAGAGACGTCATTGATTCATTCTACTGATACTATTTTCAAAGCCATGGACCAGAAGAAAACAACTGCGGTGGTATTGTTGGATATGAGCAAGGCGTTAATTGATAGTGTAGATCATTCTATACTATTAAGTAAATTGCTAGATATTGGAGTTTCATCATCATGTCTCGTGTGGTTCAGAAGTTATTTATCCCAGAGATATCAGGCAGTCAGAATAAACTCGGTGTTGTCGGAGAAATTACCAGTGGTAAGTGGTGTTCCACGGGGTAGCATCCTTGGGCCGCTATTGTTCAGTATATACGTGAATGACTTACCTTCCGTTAGTCAAGATTGTTTATCTGAATGTTACGTGGATGACACAAAACTCCTGATGTCATTTCGCGTAGAAGAATCCGGAATCGCCATGACGAAGATCAATAGCGACCTTCTACGAATACGCAATTGGTGCTTTGATAATTGTCTTCTGCTAAATCCTAACAAGACGAAACTGATGGTCTTCGGCAGTCGGCAAATGATTAAGAAATTACCGGATTTCAAGCTGTCGTTGTTGGGAAAAGAACTTGTACCTGTTGAATTCGCGAAAGACCTAGGAGTTACGTTTGACTCTAATTTGTCTTTTGACAAACATATTTTAGCAACTGTCTCATCATGTATGTCAAACCTAGGCCAAATTAGTCGCGCAAAGCATGCTTTTAGTAAAGATTTATTAGTGAAAATTATTAATGCCTTAGTTTTTAGTAAGCTATTTTATTGTTCGTCTGTGTGGTCAAATACTTCAAATAGTAACATACGCAAGCTTCAATGCGTACAGAACTTTGCAGCTCGAATTGTAAGCGGTAGACGGAAATTTGATCACATTACCCCTGTATTGAAGGAGTTGCGCTGGCTTCCTGTTAAAACTCAGCTATATTATCGCGATGCTACGTTAGCGTTTAAATGCACGACGGGTTGTGCACCTTCTTATCTAGCTTCACAGTTTATAACTATAGAGGTGAAGTGACAGGACGTAAAACACAAAGTTCACAGAAATTAAATATTCCGCTGTTTAAGAGTGCTGCGGGTCAAAAAACATTTTTTTATAGAGTAGTAACTTTATGGAACGGTATTGAAGAGCGTTTGAAATTATGTGGTACAATTTCTAGTTTTAGATATAATTTACGAAACCAGCTTCTTCAATAACAATTCTAGAATATTTGAACAATTTAGTATAATGCATGTTAATAAGTCAGTAGTATAATAGTATAGGTAGTATCTTAATTAATTTTTTTGTAAATTGTCACTGAAAAGCCCCAATGGGGAGTTGTCAATAAACTTCTATTCTATTCTATCCCACATTAAGTAGTACCCCCATATTTTTATAGTTATAATTATCTAATTTAAGTCATGGTCACCCCATATTTTTATATTTACACTTTTTTAGTATCGGGGAGATAACCCACCCTAATTTAAAATATATATATATAGTTTGGGAGAGATACTCACTCAATGTGGTGACCCCTGCCAGCATGTAGTTTCCTTTTCATCTAATTATCAATGAAAATTAAGATGATATCCACAAAAGTTGTGATAAAGTCAACTCTTAAATTGTTTACACCTTAAACCAGAGTCAGTAGAAATATACACCATTTGACTGGCATTAGTGAATAGTGTTAAACATTGTTTTGAGCCTTAATGTACACAAGTCCTTAACATACATGCAATAAAATAAAAAAGAATTACAAAGACTAATTATTTACAAACAATTTTCATGCAACACAAAATTAATATGTACTCACTTGTAATTCAGTAATTGTGCATGAATAAAAAACACAATGTGAGGGAGATGTACTCAGACCACTTCAGTCATCAAATAAACAAGATCTATCCACTCCTGATTTGAACTAAAGAACAATTAATTATAAAATTAAAATTTGAAATATTAATAAACTAGGATACTATAAAAAATTACAATTGTTTGGTTACAAATATTGATTGGCTATATTTAGTACTTGGTATTAAATCTTCATGTTTTGGAGATGAAATCCAGTCATTACAATATTTAAATAATAAAATGTTTTTTTCCGAAAAATAATACATAGTAGTTTATTGGTTTAGCAGCATATGAGCCATCTAACTATCAAAACGAACGACAAAAAAGTTTGCTGTCAAGTTTCAACCACACAACAGCAGTAAATACGAGTAAATATTAACTTAAGAGTAAAATGGCTATAAAATGGTTCAAATTTTAGCAATTTTTGCACTAAATAGAAGTATTCTGAGAAGCAAGGAAATTACTTAGGATTAACTCTAGTACAGTACCTTAAACTATAGTTTTAGGCCAGAGTCGACGACGTCTGGTATTACTTGTGATGTCTTGCTTTTTCGTCCTCACTTTCAAAACATGGCGGCTTTCGGTCAGGACTCTACTTCGAGACATTTCTCAGTACAGAAAACCAGTTTTATCTTGACAGATGAACATCTCGTATACGTAAAATTGCTTGCACTGCATGTTCCAGCACTGTTCAGTTCAGTCTTCCACGGCGTATAGCTTTCCTGACATTAAAATTGAAAGGAATACTAGTAGCTCTCGTTGTAAGTTGTTTCCTCGGCCTTCTTCTTCGAATGCTTAAATTAAACTTCCTTTGGCGCCAATCTGTTCTCGCATTTGATTGGTCGAGCTAAGTGTTAAAAAAGTGTGTGACAAAATGTCTGACATTTTACACGTCAGTGTGTTTTTGACTGGTTTGCAACACGTTTTATGTGTAGCAAGCCGTGTTGTAGGCGTGTTGTAACGCATATTCGTTTATAACAACACGTCAGTGCGTTCTGGCGACGTGTTGTTACAACACGGCACAACACGTCTAACATATCACAACACGCCAATAACACGCTTACGGTATTTAGAACACACATCAATGTTCTTCATAGACGTCACGTTTTCATCTTTTACGTAATTTAAAGAAGGAGGGGGGGGGGGGGGGGGGGTACAAGGGAGTCTGGGCCTTATTTGCAGCGATAAAATGTTCGATTTGGTAAGACAATTAGCCATTTCAGAATTGCTCATGACATTGGATAATGACGATGTTGCAATTGCATTATATGACTGTTTGAGTGGAGACTGGGAAACGTGAAGCAAAAAAACCCGTCCCCCCCAAATACTCCTACAATGTTATATAATGTCAACCTCACTATTCTTACGTCTCTGCCTCTCTGGTGCAATTCTGAAATGGCTAATAATATCCCACTGTTCTCAGAGTGAGATAATGTTGTGACGTCACGTGGCGTCATGTGGATGGCATGGCGTAGAGTGTCAGGTCTTTTGCGGTCTTACATCATGCAGTGATTTTTTGGAACAACTGAAATATAGTGTTACCACATATTTACCTGATAACAAATTGGCTTTCTATCTATATTTTTAGAGGTTACGAGTCCTATTTCTGATGGACAAGACACAGGTATTTTTCTTCCTAAAATGACCTAATTACATATCTTAATTAGAGCGGGTGAATTCAGAATTGATGTTTTGGAGAGGCCAAAAGTAGGTGAGAGCTACTTACCCCTTACTCTATGGCCTCCGACCCTCCCTAGATCCGCCCCTATTATCGTTTGCAAGATTAGTAAATTTTTGCTTGACAGAAAATAATAGTTGACAAATAGATTCCACATAGATATGATACCACTTTCATATTGCTTGCTATTTTAAATATTCTTTTATGCGCATTTAAATCAGCTTTTCTGGTCGATAGGTTGCTTGAAATATCGGTTTCAAACAGAACAACATTCGATTCATCTAATAAATGTGATGTTGTACTTGACGTTAATGGCTCTAATGACTTTATGTAGAATTTCGCATTATCCCAAGTTTGGCATTTAAAATGTGATAAAGCGTTCGGAAGTTGCTGAATGAATCCGTCAATCAAAATTGCAATGTTGCGTATCAATATTGCAAAGTCGTACACAAGAGAACATCCGGTTTGACTATAATAAGATGTACATAAAATTGACTATTAGTCGCCAATATAAAAGTGGTCTATTTAACATTTACATTTGTTGTTTGATCGGATCGGAGTGGTCGTATTAATTAACGAATTAAGTACAATTGGGAAAAAATGTTTCGATTTATGTTTGGAAAATTATCCGACATTAATTATTCCTTTGTCTGTCCGACAATTAAAAAACATAAGAATTGAACAATATCTCGATCCTAGAGCTTGTGTTCTCCCTGCATCCCACCACAGCTCAGGGATAACGCAGGCTCTGAAAACGGCGAAATTGGTAATATTTTAAAACTAACAAATAATAATAATATATATTTTTAGATTCAGATGAATCCTGGATAAATTCTGCTTCAAATGTTTATTTTGTCATTGGTGCAGTTGTAATTTTGTCAGTGTTTTTGGTAATAGTAATAATCATAATTCGACAAAGAAAGTTTTCTAGCAACCTTACACAAGTTACCCACGAGTTTCAAAATAAGGCATTTAGACCAGAATTGAATTTTGACAACGATGAAGAAAATATTCCACAACTCACATCTGTCATCAACATGGCTAGTGTAGAACAAACAGATTCTAGTTAAACCAAAGACAATCCGATTTCATGTACTGAGACAACTGTGTGTTAAAATTATTTGGTAGAATCATGCATGCATATTAAGAAGACTGGATAACTGACGTCATCAAAACAATTTCTGGTTGGTCATTCTTAATTAAAATAAAAGTTCACCCAAATGTATGGTAGTATGCTTCAGGAAGTCAGAGCAGTGGTGTCATCCTCAGAAGAAAATGCAGATAGACAAGCAGCATCGACAGGGGGGGCCCACCATCTTGTTTTCGTTGTGGCCAAGTGGATCACATACAGATAGGCTGTCATAACCACTGATCTCTATAAAAGGACTGGATAGCGCATCTATTGTTTCTCGCGCCCTAATTTTGATGCCGGAAGTGAGCAGCGGCGGCCATCTTACTAGGACCCACTTGGGTCCTAAACAATATGGCGTACATAGGAGTGGAAAGCAGTTTAACGACGTTTTTCGCCAAATTCGAGAAGTTTGCTAAGATTTACCACCGAATTACGGTTCGTAATCTTATTTTATATAATAGTTAAGTGTTTTCAACTCTTTATTCCTTTTACAAAGGCTTTTTTTTGCGAAAGATACTGCCTATGTATTTGCTTCACGAATCACGGTATTAACAAAATAGTCGGTAAACAAATGTCTTCCAAGTCCGCATGTGTACTTGTTTCTCTCTTTATTTTGTAGTACAAACGCCGTATTATTAAATGGTTTACTGTGATGGGTTTCCTTTATGTTTTGATTGATTTATTGCCGAGTAATTCAAATGAGAATTCAAATTTGGAAAAGTTCTAGCATAAAACCTTATAGTCCATTTGCCACCTTATGTTTCTTTAATAGGCAACCTTGTTGCCATCAGAAGTGTATCGTTTTTTATGGTTTTGTACTCACATGGATCTATAGAGATAAATTAGCTTGCAATGCAATTTATACAATAAAGGCCTTCATGGAGGCATAAATAATAGTGAGATATTATAAAGTATGACTTGTCTTTTTGAGTTATACCAGTTATACCACTAAAGTTGAATCATAATTTTTGCTTTAAATGGTCGGCTTTTCAAATGAAAACCCAGCTAAACTTTACATTTTTTACAAGTAAATGCACCTGTTGAAATTACCATTTCTGCAGAGTGTCTGGGATGCCAACTAAAACTCTAACAGTATCCCAGACACTCTACAAGTTTATTATTACATAAATGAAATATAATTTCCTGTATTGACTGATAGGATTAATAGCCACCTGCAAATAAATATTCACAACAAAACAGCAAGAGCATTTGCATAATCTATTTTTAATATTTCTATATTTGAAAATACATTATCATTAATTCTCTTGTTTTGGTTGAAGCTACTTTCAATGACACATCTTGATGTTCAGGGCTTCTCATAATCCCATCATAGAATTATCTTGTCAATATAAACTCTATGTTTTGGGGACTTTGCCCTTATCAAATGTATTGCAATGGACTCAGTACAGCAAAATTTGGGTTTGCCATCTTGAGAAGGCAACCACAGCCAACCTTTGTGGTAAAAACCCAGTTAAAAAGTCAGTTACTATAGTGTTCTTTGGAAGACAAGTAATGCTAATTGTGGTAAAAAACTAAATATTTACTTAAAATTATAGAAATGCCACACCACATATATATAGAAGCTTTTAATATATATACTGTATGCATACAGTATTAACAAAAATCAACTGAACCCCCTTGTGATCACTTTTGAAATCTCTCTAATCATTGAACAGCAATAACTATTATAATAACAGAGCAAATGTTACATAGGGTTACAATCTGTATCCAGATTAACACCTGAGCCACTGGACTACAAAATAAAATACATGTATTAAAAGCTGATACTAAAGCCAAGTCAATAACATGTATGTGCACAACCTGTAAAGGTAATAAACTAAAGATTACAGTCTTACTAAGATGATAGAGCAAAGATCACTTGCAGCAAGTTTTGATGACTAGTGAGATATGCTGAACTATTGAACTAGATAAGCAAGGGTAGCAAACTGACAAATAGAAAAATACACATGCTGCCTGTGGTGACTGAAAGAGTCAAACTGAAAATACTACATTAGAAAACCATGTGAACCACTGAACCGTTTGAAGTAGCACAAACTTACTTTGGTTATTTAAAAATTAGAAACAATACTAATGCCAAGTCTTGCCCATTAGCCTAGCAGATTATAGAGAGTGTATTATAAACTCAGGCATCTAATTTATGGGTCCATGGGAGTGTGGCACCATTTATAGTCAATGAGTCATTGACCATTAGTAAAATCAAGGGTCCAAATTAAAATACTAATTCAAAAAAACAAGTTATAATTAATATCTCACTGAATTTTAATATGCGTTCACGTTAAAGATTTTTAAGTTATATAAATTGCATGTATAAGGTTTTATGCTAAAACGTTTCCAAATTTGAATTCCCATTTGGATTTAATAATCGGCAATAAATCAATCAAAACTTAAAGGAAACCCATCACAGTAAACCATTTAATAATACGGCGTTTATACTACAAAATAAAGAGAGAAACAAGTACACATGCGGACTTGGAAGACATTTGTTTACCGACTATTTTGTTAATACCGTGATTCGTGAAGCAAATACATAGGCAGGTATCTTTCGCACAAAAAAGCCTTTGTAAAAGGAATAAAGAGTTTAAAACACTTAACTATTATATAAAATAAGATTACGAACCTTAATTCGGTGGTAAATCTTAGCAAACTTCTCGAATTTGGCGAAAAACGTCGTTAAACTGCTTTCCACTCCTATGTACGCCATATTGTTTAGGACCCAAGTGGGTCCTAGTAAGATGGCCGCCGCTGCTCACTTCCGGCATCACTTTCTGAACAATAGATGCTCTATCCAGTCCTTTTATAGAGATCAGTGGTCATAACACACCAAAGAATACAAAACCCCCAGGTGCTTACAACAGGAAAGAAGATTCGGGAAACTACAAGCGATCTCTGATGTGGGGCAATCAGAGGTCCTAGGATTCCAGTCCCAGAGTAAAGAACAAGTTAGCAATAGTCTTGATGACCAGCTTGTGGGAAATACTAATGAAGGAACAGTCATTATTAATGGCCAAGTGACTAGAGCACTAATAGACACTGGTAGCCAAGTCACTACAATTTCAAAGTCTTTCTATGATCAAAACTTGTCGGACCGTAAAATAGGGCCAGTTGAAATGTTACATGTGATTGGAGCTGGTGGACGAACTGTCCCTTTCATAGGATATGTCTCAGTTGACATTTCATTTCCTGAAAATAAAGCTGGTATATTAAGAAGATTCCAACCTTGGCACTTGTAGTCCCCAATACTACATAATAAAAATGTTCCAGCCTGCAAGACGCATCTGGTTGGACAAAACAACTAGTTAAGATTGCCAAAACGTTTCCAGGCCTGCCCTGTTTAACGTGTTGTGTTAAGCCAAAATTGAAGTACTGTTCAGTCTTCCCCATGTAGTTGTCAGAAATGTCCAGGTATAGGTTAGCGTCTGACAGCGTTGTGCTTTAGGCGTAATCTGAAGTAGAGGCCACAAAAGGACTTTGGTAATCGTGTCAACAGACCAAATGTTATTGTATTGCGGAACAGGCTTGAGCCTATAAATGCCCTTAAGGTATCTGCACACTAAAGGAGGTTTGCCCACAGGCACATACATGAACACGCACAGCTGTATTATAACCATATCAATATTAGAGATCGATGGCTGACCAGAATAGCGTAAACCTTTCTTGTAGAGGCTATGTAAAATGTCTAACCGACAGCATTCACAGAAGGATGCAATGTATCAAATGACGCTTGGCTACAAATCTATATCCATTGCTTGATGTACACTTTGTACTGCTTGTGTGTGGTATCTCGCCAGGAGAGCATAATGATATCGGCAACCTCAGGCGAAACCTTGCACTCATACAAGGATCATGCACCGGATAATTTTCATACCGCAGCCGCAATCTCGTTCCCAGAGCCTTCTCACGCGGCCCGCGTGAGAAGGCTCTGGGAACGAGATTGACCGCAGCCGTGGGTTAGCGGTGGGCGGAGCAGCGGAGATAAGAACCTGGGTACGAGGTTTATTCATGCAGTTCAGTGAAACTCCAAGGAGGCTGGCGTCTCCAAAAAAAGCAGTTGGTTTTGTTTGATTGGCATAAGGACATGGTATATTTAACGCTTCAAACTCCTGCGAAAGAAGAGCGTGACTGGAAGTATTTAGGCGACCTCGCGGCTCTGCTTACCTTTCTTTCCATCTTACAGGTGAGAGAGCGATAGTGTTTGCCGCCGGCTGAAATTCTCAAACTTGGTCAATAGATAGCCACAGGTTACAGAAATACACCACGTAAGTTTCGTTGGTTTTACTGAGATTTAAGGCATAAAATATGATATTTATTAAAAACGTTTATTAACATTTAAAACTGAAATTTGTTATGGCTTTTCGGACGCCGCGTAAAGGTCCTGACTCCTGAGAACGAGTTTATTCCCTTTTTACAATGAAACCTTAATAACGATATGCCATGAAGTATTTGGCTGAATCTGCCGAAACTCAAATTTTCCAATTTTCGGCGATCTTTCACACGGTCAAGGGAGAAGAACATGGATTTGTGATTTGTCTACCGAACAGTATAAGCCAAACCAATGAAAATTGTAGACTCTCCTAAAGTAAGTATAAGCATTTGTCTGTTGTAATTATATTTCGTAGATTAGCAATAATTTGGTAAAATTTGACGAAAACCATCTCGCTCAATCTGCCATTTTAATATCGGAACAAAAATTACAAAATTTTGCCTAAATTTGGCAGTGTTGTAATTGGCAAACAGGAGTAAGTGTCATGTAAAATAACCTAAAATCTGAATAGCTGACTTAAAACGGATCTTAATGATGTATTATGCTCTTATGTTGTGGTATAATTCTGTTTTAATTTGTAAATTTCCAAAATAAGTGAAAACCACGCGCGCACGCGCTGTGGTGCACCATGGGGGGTCATCACAGTGGGTGGTCTTCAAATAACATGCAATATAATATTTGTGTTTTATTTTATTGCCTTGATATTTTCAATTTGAATTTATGAAATGCTGGTAAAATAATTTATTGTCAAATAGTTACCTTTTTATAACAATTAGCATAAATTAGCATAATTTGCAAAATGGGTTGTCCGACAAATAGCTATCCGACAAGACTCGACAACGTAAAATTTGAATAGTAGAGGTAAAAACGATTCAAATTTATATATATATACTGTAGAAGATGTTGTAAAAACGTTTGGCAGAGTGCTCGATGGGAATCCAGAGCATATTTCTCGTTTCTCCTTTACCTTATTACCCAGAAACACGGCAACAATTTTGGGCTATACAGAGACGATGGCCTCGGGATAACTCAAGCATCCCCCCGCCAGGTTGATCTAATCAAGAAAGACCTGTGTGCCACCTTCAACAAATACGGCCTGAAAATTACCATCGAAGTCAACAAAAAAATCGTCAACTTTCTAGATGTAACCCTCAATTTAACTACTGGAACACATATGCCCTACATCAAACCCAACAATGTACCACTCTACATACACAACAAATCTAACCACCCACCAATAATCATCAAGAACTTACCCGAATCCATTAACAAACGACATTTCATCTGACGAAAACTCATTTAACCGCACAGCACCCCACAAACACAAACTGAAATTCCAACCCCCAACACCACCTAACGACCACACCAACAAAACGAGAAAGCGACACAGGAACATCACATGGTACAATCCACCATACAGCAGCAACGTTGCCACCAACATCGGCCGGGATCTGTTCCATGTTCATTTTTGACAACCACTTACCAACCACAAGTGGATATATTCATGTACATACTATATCACTAAAAAAACGGTTAAAACCTTTGAATATTCAAACTAACGAATGAACGTTAAGAATTTCCAAATAATCCCCAATCTAGACACTTATATAATCATCTCTGTAACTACATCTTAGTCATTAGACCATTTTATCTGAAGAGTAACTAAAGAGAAACTAAAGAGAAACTAAACTATATATATATATATTTGTGAAATTCATTAATAATTCATGAGCGTTGCAGCCAATCCAATTTCAGAAATTACGTCACATGAATACCCCTGTAAACCCCATTCAAACTAAAACCAATCAAAATGCTAATTAGTTACAACCACTAGTGCTTGTAACTAATTAGCATTTTCACGGCACGAATGACATCCATCTATATCGGTATAGTTGGAAAAACAGCAATAATACACAACAACAAACTCACATTTAATTTCACAAATGGCAAAATCATTTAACAACGATCCACTTATTTACCCATCCAAAAGTTATCGCAAGAATTAAATACACAATTATTAAATACCGGTGCAATAGTACAACTCGTAGCTGAACCACTTCTTACTGCACTTTTATCAGAACCCAAACTACATTCTGGGATGTCTATCGTTGCTAACAATTCATCAGATACACCCAAATCCCAAAACTCATCAAATGAAGCCCCTTCCTTTACAACACTTTCCGTTTCCTTTATCGGTGGTGCTAGCGCATTGCTAACAAATGTCGTCTGCGCGTCACTTGCTTTCTCGTAACGAAATAAACAATTTGATGTATGACCTGTTCGATCCCTGATTTGTTTTTCCTCTACACAACTTTGAAACAGGCGACTAGCACATGTTATCCGCAAACAGTGCGAGGTCTTCCTTTTTAATCCTGCCTGTTCACACAACTTATCAGGTAATATTTTACTAAGAGTGTTTATTCCGATTGCACTCTTTTCATAAGCAAAACAGCCACTCCGGTTAGGCCTGAAATAAAAGGCATCAGGATTTGCTTCAACGCATACAGAAATTTTCTTCAAATATAAGCTATAAAAGCTTTCCAAAACGAGAATGCGTTACGCCTATTTCATGACACTTGTGCTCAATAACCCTTGAACTCTTTTTCAAATCCTTCAACCCTCCGTGAAAAGTTTTTGACACGCTTTCATAAAAAATTATCAAGTTGTCTTTCACTATAATATTTGAAACCCTGAGAAGCCTATGCTCGTTCGATCTTAAACCGAAAAGCTTTCCATTATAAAAATATATCGTATGCAAAAGACACTCAGCTGAATCGCCTCCCAATATATAGTCCCTTCGTCCAAAAGACTTCCTCTTCCTCCACAGTAATTTCATCTCGAACGTCCTTTTTGCATTTAACTTCAACTCCCTTCTTTGCCGCATCCCTCATTTCGCCATCAAGAACTTTACGAAATAGCGTAAACCTTACAAACAAAATAAGAAACAAAGACATTTAAAAAGCATAGTTGAAAAATAATAGTTCCGTAATATTGCACTCTATACCTATCCTACATTTTACAATACATATAATGAAATACTATATACTCAATTACCTTTTATCATCTTTACAAAATGGATCCAATCCACTTTTCTCACTTAAATAGCGCTTCACACCACAAATTATAACATAAATATAGTTCGCGGTGGATATCTCTCTCCTTTCCCGCTGCAAACTTCTTCCACAAATCGACTTAGCCACAGGTTTAATGTCTCCGCGTCCATACAATGCAATGGTATAGACAAGTCTTGAACTTTAGACATATCCAAGACAATTGAACTTGAAACCAGATTCCTAGCCGTCTTATCTTCTCGCCAACTTTGCCAATCTTCGAAAACCTTTACAGCCCATTTCGTATTAGATCGTGTATTCTTCGGAATAGTGCTATCAAGCAAAAGGCGCTCTTCGTCCTCATTCAAAGGTTTCCTAAACCGGCTAACACCTTCCATTTCCCCAGTTAAAGACAATCTACGCCCTTCATGCAACCGTCAAACATCCAACACAATTTCCATATTAATAAATACTTTTAAGGGCGAACACCTTTTTATATTCGCCTATTCTACAACCAAAACCCAACAATGCACTCATTGTCTAAGGCCCGCATCCGTTTTTTTTAAATTACACTCACAGTATCCCAAAGGGATTTTTACTATTCATTCATTTCACAAGTCATTTACAATATTCAATACAACACGGCACTATTTAAAACACGAGTAGCAGTGCGCCTCGGGATTTTATACCTGATAAAACACGTGCTACGAGTGTTTTGAATAGCTTAAAATACTCATTAATATTCAATAGACGTTTTGACCAATCGAGATGGAAAAAAACATGAAAGTTTAGTTCATCTGGGGGTGGAGAGAATAATAGTGAATTACAATGGGTAAGTAATTACAATGCGTATAACATCAAGAATTTTTGTTGACGTGAAATCAGTTTAGTCGTTCAAGTGCTCCAAAGTGAATAACGATTTAACATGCCTCCAAAGCGGCGGTTCAGGCCACCGAAGTCTGAACAGGAAGAAAAACCGATATTGGAAGAGTGTATCCCTAAGTCGACACGATGCTCTACAAAGTGGGCTTTCAAACTCTTTTCCGAATGGCAAATTGAACGAGTCAACAAAGATCCCTGTATAGAGCAGCGTTCGTTTAAAATTGACATCGACAAAGCTAGTGCAGACATTGGATACGAATATCGCCAATATGAGTGCCGAGACGTTAAACTTTTGGCTGACAAAATTTGTTCAGGAAATGGTCAAGGTTAACGGAGAGAGGTATCCGGGGAGAAGTTTGTACATGATTGCATGCTGCGTGTCTTCAACGGCATTTAGGCGAAAGTGAAACGCTATTCGGCTGCTAAATCAAGGCGATGCAAGGTTAGTTAAAAGCGACTATTTTAAAATGACTTGCATTTCGTGGCTTAATAGGATTTATGACTGTGATCTGGAGTGATTCGAATGGACGGTTGGCTTTGTAAACACTATTGTTGTGTTCCTGAGTTAAAATAAAATATTGGTGTGTTTTCGTTTGATTTCATATGAAATGTAAATGAACATCTCAAACTCATAAATAATTCATGAAGAAAACACAAAGGAAATCAGTACCGTGTCTGTGGTTTGGATATCGCCATATCGGAGGAAGAAATTACATAAATTAAGCAAACTTTCATCTTGATTTTCTCTTAAAATACTGATTTGTTTGAGATGCTATATCATACACTCAGAGGAGTGTTTCATCAGGAAATCCAAACACCTCGAAGTTTGTTAAAAAACCTCGGCTTCGCCTCGGTTTTCAACAAACGTCTCGGTGTTTGGATATATATAGCATTATATAATGGCACATGTGCGATTATATGCTTCATGTTGATTTGCATTCCATTGTTCTTCTATTGTAACCCACTATTTCCCTGGGGCCGATTTCAAATCCCTCCCCGGGCTTTAGAAATGTCGAGTGTTTTATTGAGTATAGAAGCCTACTCACGTGTCCAAAGAAGGTCATCCGATTGGTCAAAACGTCTATTGAATATGAAATATATATATATATATATATATATATATATATATATATATATATATACCGTTATATATATACCGTTTTGGTCGGTCCGTATAGAAAAATATTTGCCCTCGGTCTCAAAAATGTCCCTCGGCCTACGGCCTCTGGCCTTTTTTAAGACCTCGGTTAAATATTTTTCTATACAGACCTCCCAGCCGGTAAATAACATATATATATATATAAATATATAAAAATACTTAAAAAAGGCCAGAGGCCGCAGGCCGAGGGACATTTTTGAGACCGAGGGCAAATATTTTTCTATACGGACCGACCAAAACGGTAAATAACGTATTTATATTTTTGTTAAATAATCGAGAATTTGTTGCGTAATCGAGATGACATTCACGTGATACTCAAAAGTCCAAAGTTTATCGTTCGACAGTCCAAAACAACTGCCGACATGCAGTCTGACAAGGAAGCTTGGAACCTTTTTTTGTGATAAAAAAACATTCAAAACTTGATGATCTAATTACGAAGGGAAGTCAAAATGCAGTCAGTGTTTTTAAAGATTCTAAAAAGATTCGTCGTCGTTCTTCTTCGTCGCTTGCTCGTTTTTGGCTGTTCGCTTGGAAAGTCGCTTTCAATATTTGGCTGACTGTATGAAAATTGAAAGTGTGTTCTTCGAGTTTGAAGACGAAAATGCTTGTTATTATTATTACTATTATTATTATTATTATTATTCTTTATTTAAGGAGGATAAGTTTTTCAGCAGAGCTGGTGGGGTCCTCCATTTACAGCTAAGACCTATAGATGTTGATTTTACGGAGGGAGGAAAACTGGAGAACCCGGCGAAAAACCCTCGAAGCACAGGAGACCCCGAGAACGGGGCCATGCCGAGACGCAACCAGCCCTCCCAATTTAAAAAAGACCCTGGGAACGAGGTTGGGTAGACCGTTGGTAAATGGCAAAAATTATAACAGGGAGTCTGGGCCGGGAAACCTGTGAACACATTATTTATATTTTTTACATCCAAATTAGCAATGTTTTTACTCAAGGAAACGGCCTTAAATTTGTAGTTTCTTTATTCACTGTATTTTGTAAACAGAACATGTCATTGTCAGCCAGTAAAGATATATTATTGTATGCATGGGTAGTATGTACTACACATGTTGAAATAATTAGCAATATGAGGTCAATTAAATATATTTATCAATTTTTTTGCTTCTTCTTTTCCTCTATATCTTTTTCTGTGTTTCATAACCAAATTTATACTCACAAGCTAGTCACATGTATGCATTGCGTACCTATTTTTTATACGCTGCGATTGATCAGTTGTATTTGCCTGTAAATCGCCTGGAATAGGTAGCGCTGAAGTAATGCGGAGATTCCACCACAAGTGACTAAAGGTCATGTTACATGAGGCAAAATATTACAACGCAATTTCTGCTGAAACAAATATTGCAAGTTGCAGTGGGGGTGGTACACGCTGCAACTTGTTGTGTAGTACTGCATTCTACTTTTTCTGCAACACGCAACACAATTTTTTGTTGCGAGACTAATTGCAAACATCGGGTGTTAAAACACGAGGCAATCTTCCTAAGTTGCAAAGAAAATTGCCTCGTGTAACATGGCATTAATGAACCCACAGATTAGTATTACTCCGCTAACAGTCTCGTTCATTTTATATGCAACCAAATCATAAGTCTCTAGTATTCTCTATTTTGGCATTGTGATACTGGCATAGCTGTAGTCACACAACGCCATTGAAAGTCATCGTACAATGCCTATTGTAGACACACAAACAAAGGCAGAAAGACTTATTAAGATGCACATAAAAGAATATTTAAATTAATAACTAAAAATAGTTTGTGGGTTACACTAAGATTGTCTTAAGTTTCTGAGCTTCCAGCCCATAATAAATACATGGTGTAACTCACAGACTGTTTTATCAATTAAAACAGCACCATACAAAGCTTCAAACAACAATTAATACTTAATTTTATTACAAGGTGTAAATGTATATATTTAGTTGATTAATATATTGCATATGTACATGTCCAACGTTCTGCAAATTATACAATGTGTGTTCACATACTACAAGAAATAATTAGCGCATTAAATAATTCTCTTTTTATAAATATGTTGGAAAGTGTTTCCTCGGGGCTTCTTCAGACGAAGAACTTGTCCTGAGCAATTTATTTGGTGAATAACCGTGTCGTTTTTCGTGTTCTACATATAAACTTTTAACAACTGGTTCATAGTAAGAATCATTGTACAGCCTTATTCTGCCTTCTGTAGTGTGATTCGCATCAAGATATAACTCAGAGGGACAGCTCTCAATGAAGTCACAGCACTTTGGACAGACATGCGCTGATGATCTACCATTGTCAATACGGACTGGTGCGGAAACTCGTGGACGATAATTACTATTCACTCGAGAAAAACTTTGATTATTATTCACATTTTCATCTCCCGAAGCCTGAGGTTCATAAGATGATCTTACAGTTGATTCAGACATACATGCTGTGCTGGTGTGAAAAGATGATGCAGGTTGACTCAACGAAGTCTTTGTCCTTTGTTCGCGTCGTTGACGTCGCATTTTGAAAAATACTGCAAAGAGAATTCCTGCCATAATAAGCACCATAAGAACAAGAATACCAATAAAGATCATTTTAGCAAGTCTTTTCGTGTTTGATTGAGAGTGTTTTGACTCCAGGGGACTTGTTGATTTATCTACAGAATAGAAAGTATGGAGGTTAGTTTATATTTTATTTTTCCGGAGTTTTGTGTCAGAGACTGCATGTCTCTGTGATATAACATGCTTCTAACTTCGAAAACTTTGGTCTTTCACACAAATTGAAGGTTTCCGAACTCTGATGATAGACTTAGCGGTTTAGATAAGTTGAACCTTGTCTCTGGCACAAGAGTCTCGAAGACCTGAATTACCATGGATTGTAAAATAGACTGGATAGAAAACTAATAGTCACGTGGGGCTTTTTGAGCCATTTCATTGGCTAAATTGCATTAAGTATGATTGTTTTACTGAGATTTTTAAGTGAACTTTTCTTCAAATTCTTCATATTCTCGCATTCAGATGACACCAGCCTAAGTTACAATCGAGTGTTCAAAGTAAACGTTGATCTTTGTTTTGACGTTTTCTGCATGTGTTATCGTTTCGAAGAAACTGGCGTCGCAAAAAAGTACAGTTTTGCTTGGAATTTGCGATGCATTTTTTCTTTAGTAAATCTTGATATTTTCTTTTAAAATGAGTGATAATGGACGAGCATTTTATTTTTATGTCTTGCTTTGTGCCTTTGTTGTATTTACAAGCAGTTCGATTATCATTTTAAGCTGTATTATTGGTAAACTTTGATCAGTATAGTATAAGGTATTTTTATAAACTTGACAATTATTTCAACCAGGTTCTCATGCTCACGCCATCAAGCTTGGTTATATAGTAATATCTTACTTCAGTTACTTGCATAACATATACTTACCAATACTGGAATATGATAGCTGAAATCCAGAATTATTTCCGTTCAAATTTTCGTTGAAGTAATACCTAATTGATATTACGTTGGATGAACCAATTATATCACCAATTATTTTCTGATTCCCTTTTGTTATTCTTTTTAATATTTTCGAATCTGAATCGTTTCCATCTATAATATCGACTGCGGAGTTTGTTGCTAGATTCATCGTATCAAACCATAGTTTAACTTTTTTGTTTGGATCAATCTTGATCCACCAGTGACAGCTAGATTTATTTTTAACAGCAGCTAATGAGAGAGACTCTGGAAAAATAATGGTATCACTAGGCTTGGTGAAACCACAATTGCAAGATTCACAATTTGTATCTAAAAAATAGAATAAAATTCTAAACTCCAGTTCAAATGCAGGTTAATGTGTATCTGTCCGAAAGGTATATATTAAAAAAATATTGTATATTTAGGCGTTATGTAATGGTCTACGTTGTGTGTTTGTGTATATACGCGGTATCGTGTTATATTGTGTTGTATAGTTTTCTCTTGTGTGTTGTGTTGTACATATATATTGATGCTGTTTGCCGCTGCTTGGTACAATTAATTGGTACTGTTTTGTGCTCTTTGCTTTTAGTACTGTTAATTGATACTGTTTTGTGCCGTATGGTGGTGTTCGGTACTGTTGCATGGTGCTGCATGTTTGGCATTGTCTGCATGCAGGTACTCTTAGCTTCTGTTTCATGTTGTTTGGTACTGTTTGGTTACTTGGTATAATGTTTGGTACTGTTTGGTATAATGTTTGGTAATGTTTTATACTATTAATTGTGTTGTTAGAGGCTCAGAAATATTCTTGGTGCTTTTATTCATAAATTCTAATCAAGCTGAAATTTTGATAACTTACTTTTACAAGGAGAAATAGTGCATGCAGTAGATTCCACGTACGGTCCATTGCAACGCGTCTTTATTTCCACATTTTGAAGAAGACGGGTGGCTGTGCAAAATCTCAATCGCAACTTTCGACCTTGACCACAGTCATTATGTGAAGAACATTTTCCCCATTTACCCCACTGACTCCACTCGGCTATGACCACTTCTGTCAATATAAGAAAATAAATTATAGCACACGAAAATCACTAAAGGTAGTATTCCTGCATAGTTAATAGAAAATATACATGGTTTGGAAATCCGGCAAACTTCAGAGCGGTTAACAATCAAACTACGATTCATGTTGAAAGGTACATGCATGAAGGTGCCAAATCCTTTGTTTTAGGTTTATTAATATTTAAACAGTACCGTTGAGTGATTGAAACCAAACGTTGCTATTGAATGATTGCTTCATTCTACAGAAAACACAATATGTTCAGTAACTGTGAAAGCGCAAAAATTTCCATAAACCTGAACAAAAACATAAAACAATGACTTTTGTTGAGCTTCCAAACCATGGTTTGTGGAAGCGAGAAAGCCCCGCATAAATTCTATACATGAGGACAATTTTAAGATAATCTCTGATATTTTGTTTTTTTTAAATATTTGAGTACATGTAATTTCCTGATCAATAAAGGTTTTAAATGTAGATCCAGATTATATGATTACGTCATGGTGGTCAATGATGCCAAGGGTAAGGAAATATTGACCAACAAAGTACAACCTATATCAAGTCAAGTAAACATTCAAGTCTTTACATTAATATATCATATTTATGAATGTATATATGCCGTGGAACCGTACCAAACAATCAGTTGATCAGATTGTGCGTGGTGGCAAACACGCATAGCATTTTTAACTTTTCCGTCAAAAATCTATCTTCAAGTCGAGGTTCAAGTTGTCAGCAAACAATAGTCAGTTCAACCTCGTACCCAGGGCCATTTGTAGGGAACTGGGCCAAGATGGCGAATAAAACAAAATGGCGAGAACAAATGGCCCTAGTGGAGGCTAGCTCAAAATGCGCAGTATATTGCGCATTTTATTAACTAGAACTCAGTTCTTTACACAGTAATTACACCTAATTATTGCATGGTTTAAAATATAATTTCCCGTGCCATGTGCAGGAACAACCGACAAGGTCAAAATATACAATTTAAAAAAAATTAAAAAAATCAAACCGTCTGATTTACGGCATAAGCTCTTGACCAATCAGAGGCTGAGATAGCTTGGCCTCCACCAGGAGGTATCATCGGTTACGAAATATGAAGCTTAACCATCTAATATAACCATCCCACATGCGGGATGTTAATCTTGAACACATAAAGCTAAAAATCCTAGAGGGGTGTTGTGGTCGGGGTCTGAGAGGAGGCACATTTTTCCGGAGGGTTGTGGTTAGGTTTAGGGTTTCCGGGGGCGTGATTACCGGGGGTGGTATGGGGGTGAGGATTCGTTTTAAAAGGTTGTCCAATCAGATGGTGGTTTTAATGTTGGTTAAGCTTCATAATTTGAAGGTAATGATACCTCCCACCAGGGCCATTTGTTCCCGCCATCTTGGCCCAGTTCCCTACAAATGGCCCTGGGTATGAGGTTGTAGTCAGTTAACCCTTCCATGCATGGCTTTCCGAAATGTCTTCCCTTGACGAGAATAAAATCGTTTAGCGTTAAAAGAGTAAAAAGGTAAAGTTGTTCTACAACAACAATGCGAATGAAAGTGTTAAAGACAGATTCATCCATACGCCGTAAATATCGGCGGTAGCTATGTATTGGCAAGTTTGAAATAATAAATTAAAACGGACTGCTCACTAGTTAGTTGCTCGCTATGCATTGTGGTACATATTTGAAGACTCGCAGGAAGCTTTGTTGATGATGATCAAAATTAGTATTAATTATGCGCCATTTTACTAATGGATAATAATATAATTGATGTCGGACCTATATCTGCTTCCTTAATTAACACCGTGAAAATAAAAGATGTATAGGCGTATTTTGTAATTTTATATACAGTGTCAAAGATCTCAGTTGGGTAGAAAACAAACTAAATTGCTTTCAAACACAGACCTAAAATGAACAACCTATATAGTAGCATAATATAATATTTAAGAAATGAAAATGGCCGCTCCTGTTTATATAGCCTGATGCAAACACGAGAGTGAGTTGGGAGAATTCGAAAGTTTATGTACTTTAAGTACTTTCGAATTCTCCCAAACTCAATCGCGAGTGTTTGCATCAGGTTATATAAACACAGGGCATCCATTTTCTATTTCTTTTATGAAATAAGGCTAAGAAATGTGTCCGCAAATGTTCAATTCGTCGATAGGCGAATTAGATCCCGCGCAAAAGACAATATATATCCTTCAAAAACAACGACAATATATAATTTACAAGAGCGGCCGGATTTCCTGCATGCTTGTCGTTAACAAACAATTCAACACCCTTGATGATATTTTTCCAAATCATATCGTTAAAATAATTGAGGGTCTTTTGTCCTATACAAATTAATACCAATGTAGAAAAAAGAAAAGCGAACATATAATAATAATAATAATAATATTTATTTACATAGCGCCTATCCAGGTCTGCTCTAGGCGCTTTACAAAAGCTCAAAACTAATTAAAGACAGACATATGAATGAAATCAAACAAAGTATGCAAAAAAATTGATGTTGACGAACTAGTAGTCTGTTGTTTGATTCGATATCATAAAAGTATTTAATTGAATAATGCTATTATTGGGCGAGCGTGTCACAGGCGCTTCAGAGTTTGTAGTTATGGAAACAATATTCTCATTCAATCCAGTGTTGCTTGTTAAGACTTCAGACAATCAACTATTAGTTGGTCTGTTATTTCTACATTTGAAGGGTGTTTTTTTCGTCTTGTTTATGATAAGAACTGCACAATAGTGCATATATACAGATTACAAGAAAGCTATTTAATCTAAATAACGTTGTATGTAGAACGGGGGCGGCGTTAGGATTTATTCTTAGGACTAAAAATTGATTCGTTTTCTTTGTGGTGTAAGAAAAATGATATTGTATTAAGGACATTGTCTTTGACGTTCGCATTATGATATATTGTGAAACATCCGGCATTTTGACAACATTCATTTTTGAAAGTGCTACAGATTTTCAGTAGAAGAGGAAAAGCTTAGTGATATAATATATTATTAATTATAAGCATGCTATATTATATTATATTATATTATATTATATTATATTATATTATATTATATTATATTATATTATATTATATTATATTATATTATATTATATTATATTATATTATATTATATTATATTCCTTAAACAGCATAACTTATAACAAAGTTTTTTTATTAATTAAGGACCAACGTAGAGATTTTCTCTACTTTATATTAGCCTGGTATGTTGCCATAATACTGATGCATGCGTACGTCAGTCAGTAATATTTACGTGTATTTAGAATAAGATTTAAGGTATTCACATACAAGACCTACCTTTTTCAACAGAAGGAAGGCAGAGTTTGGCTTGGATTTTTTCTGTCTTGGTCAAAGACGACTTTGTAATGTAATTGAAGCAATAATCACGAATATGTTTTTTAAAAGTTGTGCAAGTGAAGAAAACCGAGTTGAACCCAGGATAAGCAGACTGAGAGTCAATGACATTATTAAAATCTTTTGTTCTAATTTCTACTTTGTCCTCCGCTCCGTCGCAATATGGCGAAGTAAATTTGATGGGAAGAGTTGTTGAATTACACGGAAAGATGGTTTTTGAAAGAGCCTCCAATTTGTATTTCCCCCATGTGACTAACATGTTATCACTTTTGGCTAACGTTATGTTCCTGTAATGCGATATGTATTTGAAATAAAAAATTCCTTCTGTATCGAAAATATTGCAACGGAATTTTATATGCGTCCTTTTTTCAATATCAACTTGGACAATCTTTCCTGCAGAAACAAGAACATGATCATTGGCTCCATTTATCCAAAATACTTGAACTGTTCCGTCGTACGGTTTACAACGCTTGTGCTTGCTTGTTATCCATACCGTAACTGAACCACTAACTGCTGTATGGTTCTTTGGTGCTTCGATACGAATCTTTTCTTCTCGAACAACAATTTTCCGTCTCAGTTGCTTAAAGGTCTTTGTGATACCTTGAACAAAATATTGTAAATGGTATTTGCCAGGACTGGAAAAGACTTCACAAGGAACTTCCATTGTGGTTTGGTTAAAGGAACGAAAGCTTTTATGAAAAATCCCGACTTCTTTGTTCTGGTTTAAAATCTTGATCTTGACAAGTCTAGTTATATTTCCTCGTGTTTGTCTTTGGTCAGTTGAAAGATGAAATATATTCAATCTCACTGGTGTCTCAAAAACGCGAAGTCTTCTTGGCGTGACGGTGATTCGGATTGTCTCCATGGCTGGTTTTCTCTTAGCACAACTCACTAAAATAAAAGCAAGTGATCAGTGCACGAGTCTCAAATAAGGAAAACGCTTCATTAATTTTCTGATCATATTCGACAATAATTTGGTTAATGTTTCGATATACAGTAAACAATTGCCTGCAGCAATCAGCCAGTAATAGCGGCTACGACTGGTACGCGATACTGAAAAATTGTCGATCTCATTCTCAGTGACGGTTAATTGTATATATCATCAGTGATAAATGCATGCTATAGGCGCTTTAGCTCTAGACATTGATATGCGAAATTTTGTGATTGGTAAGTTATGTTACAATCACTAAGCTCCGTTAATTTACGTTGTATGTCCACATCAATAGTCTAGTCACGACAGCCAATGTGTGTGGTTAACACTGCAAGGCAGCTGTTTAAAGAATGTTTTAACTTGAGATTTCATTATCAGTTCTGACAAAGATAATTCTACAAAAGAAATTATTAATTGTGAACGTACCTGAGACATATGACAGAATAAGAAGAAAACAAACATGGAAGTTTAAACGAAACATTATGCTGTCATGGTATTTGGTCATCTTGTTTGTTAACTCACATTCGTTTGCCACGTAGTCTGAAAGAAATGACGGATACGCTTAAAACGCTGATCAGAATATATAGTGAAACTGACAAGGCGTATGTATACATAGTTGCTTCTTCAGTACAAAGACTTTGTATGATATTGATTAAAAGAAAGATCAGTAGTCATAGCTGAATGACCAAACGCTAATATAAGTAAAGAGGTCTTCAAACGAGTTTCTAGAGCTGAATTAATTGGGCATAATTACCCCGATGACAATGTGTAATTATCACTCCACGCCTCCCACGCCTCTTGTCTATCAATAGTGACAAAGAACGTGATATGACAGAATATGAACAATTGTCTTCGCTGTTTCCCGTTTAACTAAAGATCATGAATGTATTAATTTGTCATTAACGTAGTTCTATGTCATTATTCTCCATATATTGAACAAAAACCTTTGGAAGAAAACCAAGTGTCTTTTGTCACTCCGATATAATCTTCACAGCACGTTAAAAGAGCTTCATTGAAAACTGATTTCGAACTTTCATGCCTACATGCAAATATCAATTATATTTTTCTGCATGTGACAAACATTTGAAAAACAGGTCAAAAACGTTAAATATTTTATGTATTACTTTAGTTTATAATATTGTTATATATAAATTTGATATTAATTATTAAAGTTGACAAATCATACTAGACTACAACAACGAAGCAAAAGGACTAAATAAAGTGATTTTGTATAAAGTGCGAAATCATAATGTACACTTTGTTGTGAAAATGCTCTGATATTAGATAATGGTGGATTATTTCCATACACACATTCTTTATGCATACATACGAACAAATATTTAGATATCACATAAATAAGGGGATTAAGACCTTAAACTTTCCAGGCGAGATATTTGATATACACGTGTGAATATCACATGTCATATGTTTTTATTAATTATTTAGTGTTGGTACCAACCAATGGTACAAACTTAATCTTTAAATTAAATTTATTTTGCCAACGAAATAAATTTGATTTAAAGAAGTTTGTAGTAATTGTTTTATAAATGTTTTCGAACTTCAGAGAGGAAGGTTGTTGATGATCAAAATTAGTATCAATTACGGCGCCATTTTACTAATGGATAATAATATAATTGATGTCGGACCTATATATATCTGCTTCCTTAACACCGTGACAATGAAAGATATATAGGCGTATTTTGTAATTCTATATACACTGCAGTGTCAAAGATATAATAATATGTGCCATGTTTAACAGCGTTTGTTTTACCTCTTAAATTATATTATATATATATATATATATATATATATATATATATATATAAACAACAACAGCGTGTGATTTGACTTATATTTGTGTTCATTTTAGAATATTAGTATCAAAGTACTCGTGATCGACATAATATTTAGTAGACTGATATACAGAATGCATATAGTAGCTTTCAATTTTTTGCGGACGTAAGTTCATGAGGAGCTCAAATTCTAGAAATTCTATAAGCTTGGATAGCAAACTCAAAGAAGCTAGTTCTAGAATACACAACCGAGTCAAGTCTAGACTAACATTTCGTGAACCATAACTCACTTATATATATATATATATATATATATATATATGTATATATAATCATTTAATAGCGCAATATAAGTGTATGCATGCAGCAGTATTTAGCCATAATATCATTTATTATATGTCTTGCGAGTCCGAACTGGCGTATTGAACGCTGATTGGCTAACGTGCGAGTCCGTACTTTACCGTACGGACTCGGTGTACGGACCCGCACAAAAACAACATACAAAAAAAATTAAAAATCATAAAAATTAAAAATTAAAAAAAAATAAAATAAAAAAAATAAACAAAAAAAAATTATATTCTTAAAAATTATAAAAAAAAATAAAAAAATAATATTTTTAAAAATTATATTCTTTTCAAAATGTTTTCCCTTTTGGTTGTTTTGTTGTCAATTATATCGAATCGCGACTATGAGACCGCTCAGCCTCCGCTTGCGCTGACGTGCAGGAAGACGTACTGTAGACGATAATGTTTTCTCTAAATTATTTCCCGTTATTGTGGAGACATATAATAAATTCCTTATTAACCTCACAAGCTCGGTCCGTACGGGAAAATATTTTGCTTTCGATCTTTTGAGTACAGACCGAGCCCTCTTTTGAGTACAGACCGAGCCCTTCGGGCTCGGTCTGTACTCAAAAGATCTCAAGCAAAATCGGGCGAGTTCTGTACTCAAAAGATCGAAAGCAAAATATTTTCCCGTACGGACCTCGCGCTCGGTTAATAAGTACTTAATATTAGTGGAAAAATATCTATCGTTTAGCTATAGGTTCTATATATACCCTGAAATATGTCACCATAATGGAACTGAGATCAGTCTTTGATCTGTGCAGCTCCTGAGTCGTCAGTCGACAGAGTGCAAGAGTAGTCCACTGTTCACCTCTCACTCTCTGACTCTGACCAGTGTCGGAATCGCGAGTTCGAACCCAAATTAGGCAGTCATTTCGCATCACGTGAAAAAAGTTCTAAGCGACTATATACAGTTTCCCCGCACAGCGAAAACTGACAGGGTGGGTTAGGATAAATAATTGGATTGTAATGATAAAACAAAATTAAATATAGTTAGGTTAGATAATTAAGATAATATATGATTGAATGTAATCAGCCGTTGAAAAGCTCTGATATATATAATGGAGTTGTTGTAAACCCCCACGGGTCTAGAAAATGGTATACTAGAACCAGCTGAAATTTTCAGATACATTTTTTCAATGGCGACATAGTGCAATTGAAAACGTCATAAATAAAAAAAGCAATTAGGCGGTGAACTTCTGAAAATGTATATAATTACTGATTGTCTCATGCATAAGATGTTCATTTTGGTAGAAAAAGATATACTCCATACATCTCCTAGATTCTTCGTTACATGCAGCACTGTCATCTGAAACATAATAGTGTACATTGGATACAACTAAACATTGAGTACCAACCTTAGATTGTGGCTGCCAAAGAACAAGTCTCGTTTCACTTATTAACACTAACTTGGTTCCCTTGGCCTTGCTCACTGTTAATATATTCACTGTTTGAATATTGGATGATACTGAAAATGATCCTCGATATATGGTATGTTACCTGAGACAAATTACCTTCACAGACAAATCTAAATTAAACAATGCAGCCTAGATCAGTAAACTTTTCTTGTTTACTTAAGTCGTAGACATGACTTTAAGTAATAGACGTCATATTTTAAGCGCCTTAACTGTGAAATGGATTTTAAAGCCGATTAAAATATAATACTTGCTTTCTTTTTTTGACACGCAATTTTATTTTAATAAAACAGTCCACAGCCATTCCAACACAAAGTCATTTGATCTTCGACATGCAGAATACACGAAGTGTTGCTGAATTGATCACGACGGCATAGAGATTTCATAAATAAATGCAATTAATTAATTATAAACTATTAGTATAATATTGTTGAATATCGATTAGATATACGAAACCACTAGTACAGTCAAAATTTTTGAAAATATGCACCCGGGCTTTAGCATACCATCCATGTGTAAACATTCCGCACTGGGTGTGAGGTGACTGTAAGAGCTAACACGACCCGCCATTCATGTATATGCATGAACTATTTGTTTATCTTCATTAGTCACATAATTTTGAATTAATAAAAAGAATAACAGACATAATTCTCAACTACCATGCAACACGGCACGGAATTTCACGAAAAATAAATACTACGGTCATGTCGTCTACAGCGAACTCCGCTGAGCTAGTGTGTAGTTTAATATCAGTCAATAAACCACACAGATGACTGTACTGTGAACGAATAACTGTTGCGGTGAATATTGTACGTAGTATACCAAACCCTTCAAGAGGAGAAATTACCCAGGTTCTCAATCATGCGCTAACCACAGTAAAGACCAATAAATTACCACTTGTTATATAGATACTTACATCACTGCTAAGACCACCAAATTTAAGACACCAACTAACGACAGTGTGCCTGATTTAGGACTGATGAAATTCCGTTTTATACAAAGACACTTATCAGCCTCTTAACGACAATATATGTGATATAAAGAGGTTAAAGACATTGGTGATTTAAAAGAAGCTTTGGTTATCGTATTCGTATATTCATTTTATTTCTGTATATTTATACCTTATATATACCAGTAACACTGATTGCGGATTACAACGTAACAACCAAATGAACCAATGCAGGTAACATGAATACACGCGAGACTGTCGTTAATTTATAATTACGATACTTATATGCTTATAAATCTAAACGCCATCAAGTGTAGGGGAAAAATTAACATGCGCAAACGAAAAATACTTTATTGAACCTATAATAGAACCTTTTAAAGACCAAACAGCAAAAAATAATAATCAGTTTACCATTTACAGAGTAAATAAAATCAGGTGGTTATGTTTTGTAACATTGCGTGATGTGTAGATTCAGAAGTGGAATTACACCACTTCAATTGACCTTGAAAATTAAAAGAATCTTAAGAACTATACTAACCATAAAGAATTTACATCCTGCATGGAAGGTCGGTTATATCCTCGCATATTCATTGACAAATGTCTTAATTTTGTTGAATATACTTTAAATAGAACTCCTTCCTATATGATCAAGAGATGGTTTTAGTCTTATTATTGTGAAGCTTAAATAATTGAAGAAACATTATCCGATCAAGACAGGACAGGTTGCGTGTCAGACAATCAGAGAAAAGGAAATATGGCAGACATAACCACTTGAATAAAATATGCGGAGTAAAAGTAGACTTTATTTTTCAAGGAACACACATAGTTGATCTCAACCTTTTATCGCTTATATTCATTTCATAGAATTTCGATAAAATCAGTTGATAAGGTACTTTGTGTGACATTGCATGCTCTATCTTTTAAAGATCACTAGAAATAAGTCTAATCTGATCTTTTATATAGCACCATGCATCGGGCACGCAACACTGCATGCGCTGAGCGATCTAGGTGGAATTGTTTTGTTATTTTATATCAAAATAAAATATATTTAGTTATCCGTTCCAGCTGGGATTTTAAATGATAAAGAATTTTATGTTTTTCATCGTTGATTCATATTAATAATATTATTATAATCCATCGATTTTGTTGTCAGTGGTTTGGCAAACGTATTATATTGTCACCATGCTGAAAAGTTGTTGAAACAATATTTGAACGGCTTACATAGCCGCTGGATCATGCAGAACTTGGCTGAGTTAAAGTTATAAACACCATGGCATGGCATATATATGTTTCTTTTTCAGTACACTTTTATTATCCTATATATTCATAGCCATATGTTCAAATTATATAGTAAATTCTTACAAATTTTATAAATTCATTTGTTGTACTGGCATATATGAACTGAAGATTAACTCACGGTGCGTCATAAAAATGGATAACTTGAAAAGAAAAATCGAAACACAAAATTAGTGCCATCAAGTTTAAGAACTTATTGTAATAATTATATTGTCAGTATTTTATGGTATCGGACTGAAAAAAGTTGAAAGTTCTGAAAGAAAGTAATTGATTATTTTTACTGTCAGACTCTTATAATCTGTTGAGGCTTTTACTAAATATTGGCACCTTGCCCTCAAACTATTACCTATAATTGCAAGATAAGGTTACACCGTCGGATTTGAGCTCATTCGTGGATAACAAGCTAAAGAGCTGGGTCATTTACCCCCCTGTATTCTAGCATAATACATGTCTATCTATTTCAACTTATAAATTTACATTTCTACTGCAATATGCAACTACTTGGTCAAATCTATTATTCATGTATTTTAGTTTTAAATAAAAAATAAAAGATTATACTTTCATTTTGATAAAGCTTTAATAGTTTAATCCAATACACCAGCTGTCACCGACTCGCCCCAACAGGGTTATTTAAACAAGAACTTCATTGTTTCACTGTTTTTGACTGGTTTGACGACTAAAACCGTCTGGCGTTAGCAATGCAGATATTCGTTCAGTTACGTTTTGACTTTTGACAGTGTACGTTATGTACTTAAAATTGCGCAACTACGTCCAGTGTCCAGTATGTCATCTAATGATTGCAATTTGAGTGTTGAGAAAGCGTGAATGCCAAAAGTCGTGCCGTTTTAATGAGCTGTACGATCTTTTCCGTGCTAAAATTTACTGACTTTCATTGATGTCACAGACAACTGTGAACTGTCTAACCCTGACAACCAGTCATTTTGGAAAGATTAATTGGCCTGCAATTTTAAAGTCAGAGAAATTACAAACTGGAAAAGTTTTTGAAAGTCGCGAAGCCGTGACCTTGATCAGGCTTTCAGACCTTTCATTTACGCATAAAAGACAGAGTTTGACAGCGCTAGCTGCAACGCGTTCACCCAATACGTCCATTGTTCTAATTTGTCATAGTTTTAATGTTTTAATAATTTATAATTTGTCTAGTTGTCTTCCGACGGCGTAAAGTAGCCCGAAGTGTTGGCGACACACGCCGATATCGATAACTTTTTTGAAGAAAAAAATGTTTTGAGAAAAACGTTCACACAAAAATTTAATTATTTTGTAAAGTAAAAAGTTAAAAAACGTTGAAATACATGTAAACTTTGACGTGAAACAAAGGTTCCGTGGAAAAATCCAATTAAAACATCTTCCTTAACACGAAGAAACTCAAGAAACATACAAATACAACATAAAACCAAAATTATCCTTTAAGAAACCTGAAATATGACATATATATGCCTTTGGTTAAATAGCACTTTTTCCTCACGTAGCGACAAGCGTTTTTGGCTTTCAAAATGTTTGTCGACTCTCAGCTCGTTTCTTTTTTGTAATTTTGCTCATTTTAACAACTTTATTGGGTATTAGTAAAAGTAAATATTACTATAATAAGACTAAGTTATAACATAAAAAACAAACAAAAAAAAAAAAAGAAAGAATGTTCTGTTCAAAATCATCTTGGAACAGCAGCACAATGGTAGTTAGAAAGAATGTTCAGTTCAAAATCATCTTGGAACAGCAGCACAGTAGCAGTTAGAAAGAATGTTCAGTTCAAAATCATCTTGGAACAGCAGCACAGTAGCAGTTAGAAAGAATGTTCAGTTCAAAATCATCTTGGAACAGCAGCACAGTAGCAGTTAGAAAGAATGTTCAGTTCAAAATCATCTTGGAACAGCAGCACAATGGTAGTTACAAAGAATGTGCAGTTCAAAATCACCTTGAAACAGCAGCACAGTAGCAGTTAGAAAGAATGTTCAGTTCAAAATCATCTTGGAACAGCAGCACAATGGTAGTTAGAAAGAATGTTCAGTTCAAAATCAAGTAGTTCAAAAATGATCAAAGTTCAAAATTTTGGGTATATTTGTTATTAAGAATAATAGCTTAAGGTAGTCCGCACACTGGTACGTGTATATTAGGGGCAAATTTTGAGTATTGATCTTTTGCAAATGCCACTGGTCTGTTTATTGGGTGCCATCTTGGTTGATTTCTCTCTGACAAAGCACCTATAAAAACTGCTGACCTCCATGTTTGTTTTGGCTGTGGTAACTATGTAGTGTTGGAAATCAACCACGATGGCATCGATTGCAAACAACCAATACAATGTGTATGGCAATATCTTTTTATTATCCTTCTTGGCCAAACCCGATAATATCAGGTTTAATAGTATCAGGTTATGTCTGTACAGTATGTAAAATGCAAAATAATGGCAACTCTCACAGTATATTATAACACTCAGACTCTGAGTGTTATAATATACTGGCTGGATAAAATAAATAGACTCATGACTGAAATAATATATCTAAGACGTTAAAATGTATTGCATGTGAATGATGTGATGGCGACATAGCCATAAATCTATCATCAAAAAACATGGGCAATTACCAACTGGCAGTTAGCACCAAGCACCAAGATTAAAAAATTTATATCAAATATATTATGCATAATATTATGCAAATTTTATAAATATTATTTTATAAATATTTCACACTGACCCCACTGACTCCATTCAAATATCACAATACTCATGAATGTCATTTGTCTAAGTCAAGAAAGTCACAAGATTTTGATATTCACATTACCTTACAGGCTGCCGATTAGGATATTCACTTCTTTGCCGTTCTGACTCAGGAAATTTTAGCCTAGATACTTCACAAAATTTAAAGTGAACATTTCCTTTCCTTGTTTGATCTCCGTTGTTAAATATTCCAATAATTTTGGATAAACACTGAGCTTCTGTAGAATAGATTTTAGTCTCTAAGCAATGCAGTAGTACACTTCTCAACAGGTCATTCGCCATGTTACACTGTGATCAACTGAGAAAATACTGACATAATTTGCGTCTAATAAATTCGCGGCAAATTGCACTAAGTCCAGTACTCACAGCCAATCACGGTTTACCGCAGATCCAGCACAGTGACACGCTTCAAGAAGCAACGTTATTGGCTTGCAACCGTCAGAATTAGTCAAGAAGAAATGCCATTGGCTTGCAACCGTCAGAGATCTCTTCTCATTGGCTTGCAACCGTCAGTTTGAATTTACGGTTGCCGCTGACAGGTCAGTGGGTGCGCCAAATATGGAGGGGGATTGTGGACAAAATTGCGATGTTATGTGGTACCCGGTATGTTGCAATACCGTGTCCGACACATAACTATATCGCACCGTATGCTACTGTATGTCGTACCCGGCGATGCAATGTCGTACCCAGAGATGCAATGTCGTACCCAGCGATGCAATGTCGTACCCGGAGATGCAATGTCGTACCCAGAGATGCAATGTCGTACCCGGAGATGCAATGTCGTACCCAGAGATGCAATGTCGTACCCGGAGATGCAATGTCGTACCCGGAGATGCAATGTCGTACCCAGAGACACAATGTCGTACCACAGAATAAAGTGGTCGCCGTTTTTCAGTGCGCATGCACGAGGTCTGTGAAGCTCGCCACCAGTAAACCTCAGCCAGGTCAACAAGGAGTGTAATGGCGAAATACGGAGTTGGATCACTAAAACCGCTATATCTCACGAACTAGTCGCTCGATCTTCACGCTACAACCAGTAGTGATTCAGAGAAGGTAAGTGACAATATTTTTGCTGTTTAGAAGGTATGAAAAACATGTGAAAGTGAAAATTTACGGAATTAAAACCGCCACAGTATTGAGCCACTAAAGCATTCTTGTCGACTTTCAACATGCCTTTACGGCTAGAAAAAGAGTAGAAACTCTTTGAAAACATTTCAAACATTGAGTACAAAGATGAAATCACACTTTTTGTTATTGTTATTTATTGAATTGGACGAGTTGCTCTGAACAACGAAGCAATTCTGTTAGGTGAATTTGGGGGAATTGGATAGTGAAATTTGCTGACCGGTATTCCATATTAAAAGACAACCCGCTTTTCAAAACTAAAGTTATATAGTTCTGCAATGATAACTTTAATATGTTTATATTGAGAAGCGTGGCTGTGATTTTTATGTTTGTTTTATTTTTTATTACAGTTGAATCGTGCATACAGTACTTCTTCTTGAACTTGTTTATATTCATGTCATTGTCAGACCCTTGATCTTCTTGAACTTGAAAGTAGTGTGCTGAAATATATGCAATTCAGTCCAAGATTGGGGTTGCTAACCTAAGCTGTAATGTTTCATGGTAGAGGAATGATCATATATTTTAGATCAAAACAAGGACTGGTGTATAATAATTATTTTAGTGGTCGAGTATTTTGTTTATTGGATGGTCACTTGTAAATTATTTCTAAAAAAATCTATAGTTTGATACTGAACTTTGATTTTCACTACAGTGTAAATTATTTTAATATTTTTTGCTATTTGAAAATAAATATTTGGGATAGACTGTTTGTGATTGCACAAAAACGTTTATCATTTGAGGTTGGATTTCTTGTTGAACTGCACCAGTGCAACAGCAAGTTTGCACTAACTTTGAATTTTGCATATTATGACCAAGCAAAGTCATTCAGAGAAATTCTGTTTTTCCTGTAAAAAGTCAGGTTTAATTTTAAGAGTCTCCAGGGCTGGTTGTTTGGATGGATCTAGTAAATACATAAATGGCTCGTACAAAAACCCCCAACAAATTAAATCATACTTGTTTATTGCTAATTCATCAACTGAGAGTTTTGCTAAAACAATTCCCTTGTCCAAATTGTATTATATATATATATATATATATTCTATTCTATTCTATTCTAATAGAAATTTTGTATATTCATTCATTGTAAATCCATTGTAATTCAGTTTTTTAATTGCAGAATTGGTTATTAAAATATACATTACACTGATGTCAAACAACATGACAGCAAACTCAAAGGTGGTGACACCAAGCAGTAATTTAAACATGAGTTATGAAAAAAATATGTTCTTGCATCCCTATGAAATAAAACAACAGCTGCATGGCCTTATTTTCAAGTATTACTTGTAAAACATCAACTAATAGAATTGCTTCGTTCTTCAAAATTACTCATCCCATTCAAGAAATAACAGGAAATATGTGCAGTTTAATCTTTATCTTTAACGTTTAAACTGTTTTCAAAGATAGTCTGCTCTTATTTTTGCTTGCAAATGCAAGTTTAAAGTAGACGGTAATGCTTTAAATAGCTTCACACAATGGCGGTTCGAGTTCGTTTTAATCCGTAAATTTTCACTTTCAAATGTTTCCCATACCTTCTAAATGGCAAAAATATTGTCATCTGCCTTTCCTCTATTATTACTGGTTGTAGCGTAAAAATCGAGCGACTAGTTTTTGAAATATATCGATTTTAGTGATCCAACTCCATATTTCGCCATTGCACTCCTTGTTGACCTGGCTGAGGTTTACTGGCCGCGAGATTTTCCGGAAGTGGTTTTCGGTAACCAGCGCGGGGACAAAAACTTCAAAGGTTCCGACCCGAGTGGCCCTTCTGCTCAGTTCTTTATTCTGTGGTACGACATTGCATCTCTGGATACGATGGCATCTCTGGGTACGACATTGCATCTCTGGGTACGACATTGCATCTCCGGGTACGACATTGCATCTCCAGGTACGACATTGCATCTCCAGGTACGACATTGCATCTCCGGATACGACATTGCAACTCCGGGTACGACATACAGTAGCATACGGTGCGATATAGTTATGTGTCGGACACGGTATTGCAACATACCGGGTACGACATAACATTATCGGGTGTGATACATTACAGTACGGTATAATGCACAACTGATCTCGCAATTTTGTCCACAATCCCCCTCCATAGCCAAACGACCCCTGCTACTACTTCAAGTAATTCACATGTAAGGGATCAGATTTGATAAGACCTAAAACGACACTTACTTGAAGTATCACCCTACGACTCCAAGATGACTAATCTAAGATGACTAGGCGACCGCGACAACAGGTATATAATAAATTATTTTGATGAATCAAGACTGATATGAATTGAATTAATATTTCTTAAGATGATGTTTGATCAAAATCTGTTTCAGGCAAAATCTGACTGTTGCTCAAGCAACCTTTGCAACCGTTTGAATCCGCCCCTGAATTTTGACGAAAACCATCTCGGTCAATCTGACATGTATCGAACAAATATTCCAAAATTTTACCTAAATTTGGCGGTGTTTTAATTGCAAACAGGAGTAAATATGCACACTAACCTGATTTCTGAATAGCTGACTTAAAAACGATTTTAATGATGTATTATGGTCTTATGTTGTGGTATAATTCTGTTTTAATTTGTAAATTTCCAAAATAAGTGAAAACCACGCGCTCACCCACTGTGGCGCATCACAGTGGGCGGTCTTAAAAAAGCAATATAATATTTGCGTTTTATTGTATTGTCTTGATTTTTTTCAAATTGAATTTGTGAAATGTTTCTTTTCATTTTATTAATATATATATAAAGTTTGTTGGTAAAATAATTTTTTGTCTAAATAGTTGTCAATTTGTTATAGATTATAATAATATTTTTATAATAATTAGCATAATTTGCAAAATGGGTTGTCCGACAAGACCTGGCAACCTAATATTTGAATAGTAGAGGTAAAAACGATTCAAATGATATATTGTGGTTGATTTTTGTGTTATTATGTCATCCAGCAAAATACACAAACAAGTCTTCAGTCTTGATGATTCACTCAGTTCGTCTGATGATGCTAATGTCGAAGATATCAACTCATTGATTGTACCAACGGCAACGCCAAAATTGTCCTGCGATGTTGGGGGTGAGACCCAAAAAGCAAAGCAAAAGCGACTAGCATAAACAACCATTCGTCTCTGTTAACAAACTGTAGTTGTTCACTTGTTCTTGCGGTATTCTGGCTGCTGATCTCGAAGGCGCTAAGTTAGACATTGTCATCTTGCAAAACAGAATCGACTCAATGGCGAACTTGAAAGTTGGGGACCCCTCAAGATATGATGGAGAAGTAAAAAACAAACAACTAAAAAACTTGAATCCGCGATCTTCCGAAGTTGAAGAACTAAAACAAACAATCAATTCCCTGGAGAATACAATCTCTATGAGTGAAGAAACAAACGCTCCTCTAAGACTTAATTACGCAAGACAACAATGTAAACGCAAATAAGGAAATCAGCCTAACTTTGACGAGAATCCTTGGAGATTTATAAATGGAAAAGCTCCTTCGCCTAATAAAGTCCAAAAAACACTCGAAAGCAAAAGAACGAACAACAGCTCTACTCAAAACCAAAGATCCAATAACAGATTCTCTGTTCTGGAAGATCTCGGCCAGCACAATATTAACAGTCTAACTGGTAAATTAAGCGAAGATGTTGTGGTTAATCAAGCGACCCTTGGTCATAACAATGGTGATCTCAACATCGGAGAAGTAAACCCAAAAAATCCATGTGTGGTACCATTGCACCGCCCAAGCGAAGTCCGCAAATAGCGTGGTATTATATTAAAGCTAATAAAGCAAACGAAGCAAATTCTGTTTTTTCGACAAATCGACCATTTAACAGCCAGAGTCAAAAAAATAATGGCAACAATGGACACAGCAAGCAAGCTCCCGAGTCGCACAAAACGAATAGAACAAATACAAAACCCAAATATAAACATAGAAGACAGAATAAAAATTTTTTCGCACCAACTATCTCGACAAGCTCGCAAACCTCTAAGCCGGTGCCTGTCATTAGCGATGATGGTCTTACTCCAAAGCATCCAAGGGAATGGATAGAAACGCCTGGCCTAAACGAAAATGGCGGATCATGCTACAAAATTCCAAAAGAATCGATCGCTCTTAAGTCACTTAAAGTCTTTACCCTTATGACTATTAAACTCCTAACATTTCCGAATGCGTCAATTCACAAATACCCATTCGAATCCCTGCCATAAGAAGAATAAGAAGCCAACCATGTTGGTAGTTTAACTCGACACAGATCAGCACGTTATACGCGCAATTCAAATAATTTGGTTGCAGTGAAACTTTCTAAGCCTGGGCCTACTCCTCCAAAAATCGTACCTAGTTGCATCGTTATAAATGCTCGATCACTGGCTAAACCGGATGCAGCCTCTGCTTTATATACAGATTTATGTACAAATAACATAGACATCTGTTTAGTGTCTGAGACCTGCATGGCTTAACGCCAAAATCCCATCAAGCCTTATATGCCCTAACGGCTATGTTCTCGTGAGAAAAGACCGCTGTGATCTGCGACTCGGGGGAGGAGTTGCCATACTGTGTCGAAGCAATTGGAAGGTAAAACGTCTCAATTTCCAAAATAATCTGGAATGCGTATGGTGTGACATTAGAACAAGTAACTCCAAATATTATGTCGCTGCGGTGTATCATCCACCAGACCCTATATGTATACTGAAACTGAGTTACTAGGTCACTTGTCAGAGAGTTGTGAACAGATTCTCCTTTCAGAACCCAACGCAAGAATAATCATTGCCGGAGATATATACTTAATTAAGTATAAAAGACCTTATAATATTAGTCAGCATAATTTAGTGCAGCTAGTTAAAAAGCCTACAAGAGGACAGAAAATACTAGATGTATTCCTGACTAACTGCCCGCACTTGTGGAAGCAACCCATTATTTTTAAAGGTTTAGTAAGGTCTGACCATTCGGCTGTCCTGATTACTCCTCAACACGCTGTGAGACCAGAGAGAAAATATGTGTATTTTAGAGATGTTAGAGATCATCGAAAGTCTGATATGGAGAAGAAATTGGAAGTGTGCGACTGGAGTGGTGTCTATACTTGTGATGATGCCAGCGTAGCAGTTAGTTTGTTGAATGATATCATGGTTGGGAAATTCAATGAGTGTTTTCCCCTAATTAAGGTTAAGGTGTCAACACGCGATCCTCTACATGTCACCACTGGTCAAACACTTATGCACGATAATATTAGGGGGGTGCAAAAACATTGGGGCGAGCGCGCGGCCATGCCTATTTATCCTTGTTAAAATCATGGCGAAACTTGCGAAGCAAGAAGGATATCGCTTCGTTTTTTATCGAATTCGTCTTTAATCGTTGTTTGGATCACTTTCCTGTGAGCTGGTATGTTCGTTCTTTGATTTTAGACCATTATCGCTGATAACCAACGCGTAGAAACGCTATAATACGAAAGTTTCCTCAACTGAGGGGTCGCTGCGCCATTGTGGCAGACACGGGACGCGGCTGTTTGTCGATTTTAGCAGAGACAAAACGCCTTGCTGTATAGTGGGATACTGCGATAACAACAAACGCAGTCCAGAATGTTGGGTGAAGAGGTATTATCTTAAAATTTTGGTTCTTAATAAGCGGCCAAATCACCAGATTTCGGCAAAACTTGGCGTAAGAAACATTTGTCTAGAATATCCGTATTTTCCGCTTGTTTATCAGCCTTCAATGCCAATAGTGTCAAATTTCCCAAATAAAATTGCTTCGTTCTTCAAAATAATTACACGTTTAATTCGACATAAATACAATCAATATGTACGATTCTATCTTTATACTTAATAGTTAGATCTAGACTAAACTGCATTTAACTGTATTTTGCCCTGTATATGCCAGTTAATAACGTGTACATATTAGAAGTAAACACGCGTAACCCGAAACGTATCCCTTTCCTGCGAGGAGATATACATAATACAGTAAATAGTCAATACACTTCGTTTGATAACGAGAAAGAGGATATTTCAGACTTCAGATGACGAAGATGAACCTCTGGTTACTTACGTTACTATACGCTTCAAGTTCGAGTGATTTACAAGAGAGTTGGAGCTAAAGTTTTACATTGCGTTGCTGAAATCGTCACTCAGTCGTGCGCGTCATAACAGCGCAGCCACCCCTCACTTGAGGAAACTTTCGTATTATAGCATTTCTACGCGTTGGTTATCAGCGATAATGGTCTAAAATCAAAGAACGAACATACTAGCCCACAGAAAAGCGATCCAAACGACGATTAAAGACGAATTCGACAAAAACCGAAGCGATATCCTTCTTGCTTCGCAAGTTTCGCCATGATTTTAACAAGGATAAATAGGCATGGCCGCGCGCTCGCCCCAATGGTTTTTCACCCTTGCAATCAATCTCGTACCCAGACCCATACCCGCGCGGCCGGGCATACTTGGCTCTGGGTACGAGATTGCCTTGCAATATGGCGAAATAAACCTTGAACTCCCCTATTAATGGACTCATTCGTGAAAACCAAGTTCGTGCTGTTTGCGATGAGAACAGAAAATTCAGTGCTGGGTCAAAGGGGTGGTGGAATACTGTGAATAAAATTACTGGTAGAGGAACCAAAAGCCAAAATGTGAGTTCTGTTATTGACCCACATGTTATAAATTTGTATTTTCAAAAGATTAACACTGACACAGCTGACACTCAGTACACGGCTCCAAAACTTCTACCAATTCCTGAAGGAACTCGAATTCCTAGCTACTGTTGATGTACACACTGTTAGAACATTTTTGACCAAACAAAAACGAACCTCACCAGGTCCGGACGGGCTTCCTTATTGGATGTGGAAAGACTTCGCACAGCAACTTGCGCCAGTAGTTACCTACAGTGGCGGCGTGGCTCTGAAATAGGGGCCGGGAAATCACATTCCAGGGCCCACTTTCAGGGGTCATCATAGGAAGAATTTAGAACTGCCAGCATCCTCCCCCAGAAAATTTTTGAAATTTGGGTGACTGAATTGAAATTTCCTGCGTTCCGACAACACCTTTTAGCAAAATTTTAAAAGTTTAAAAACAGAAAAACAACGATACAATATTTATAGTCTAACGTGTACAGTAGTTACATGCAGTCTTGTTATTTTCAATGCACGGATTAATATCATAAAGTACTATAAAATAAATGTGCTGCATAGGCAACGTTGAATTGGAAAATAATTTCGAAATACTTAAGGTTTTATGAAATGAATTGAACTGTACGTTTCTCTCATAAAAGGCCTTAGCTTGAAACGCTATAGAACTGCAGTATTCCATAATCTAAACTGTACTTCAAGTTTTATGCTGCAGTGGTTAAAAATTAGCATCTACAAAATATTTGGGCCCACCAGTCACAAATTGTTGGGGCCCACAATGTATACAGATCATCGGGGCCCACCGGGAAATCTCCCGGTGTCCCGGTGGGCCACGCCGCCCCTGGTTACCTATGTATTTAACTCTTCATTGAGACAACAGTGTGTTCCCCTCTTGTGGAAATTCGCGAATGTAAGTCCGTTACCCAAAGAATCTCCTCTGACAGAATGCACCGCTGAGGCCTATATCGCTGACGAATGTTACTTATAATGAGACTCTTTGAGAAAATGGACTTTAAACAAGAGATTTCGTCCGAGGCCAAGTCAGTGATTGGAATGGACCAGTTTGCCTATAAGGAAGGTACAAATACACCATCTGCCCTTATCAAATGCCAACATCATTGGCTTAAATGGTTGGATGAAGACGCTGACTTTGTTTGAGTGATGTCTTTCGACTTTAGTAAAGCATTCGATTCAGTTGCCCACGACATTGTCTGTGAAAAACGCAAGTCAACTAATATTAATCCTTACATTATTAATTGGATTATTAGTTTTTTGATGAACCGAAGACAAAGGGTTGTGGTAGACGAGATAGAAACGGAATACGTTGACATCAACAGAGGTGCATGTACCGCAGGGTACGGTCCTTGGTCCTTTTCTGTTTTCTTTAATGGTGAACGATATAACATTAGAAGATCCATATAGCAACTTACTTGTTAAGTTTGCTGATGACATGATTGTTAGTGCTAAGCTGCGATTCGGCGTCAGAGGAAGTTAGAAACATCGAGAATTGGGCAACGAATAACAGGATGTCACTGAATTTGTCCAAGACATGGGACTCCAAAAAGACAGAGAGTACTTTGAGAACGAGAACAAGCGTTCATCCTCCCGAAAGTTAGAACTGAAAGATATAAACGAACATTTTTAAATAGATGTCTCTTTAACTTTTTTCATTTGAGTAATTTTGATAGGTTTTAAATATTGTAAATAGATTTTAACTAACATTATTTTAATAATTAGCATACATGTAAATTAGTCTTCAAAATCTAGCACTTACTATCGCTTGTAAAGTCACACGTCTGTTGTGTCTATTGATAATAAAGACTTTAATAATAATAATAATAATAATAATAATAATAATAATAATAATAATAATAATAATAATAATAATAATAATAATAATAATAATTATGCCATGTTAATTCACAAATTGCCAAGACCACCTGTTGTGAGTGGTTTGTGAAACAGACAAGAATGAGTTAATACCAACCACCCTAACCTGAGTATCAGGCATTATTCTCGTCTTCCGCTAAAAAGCAAGTGGGGGCGAGGCAGGTGGGCGGGTGAGAAGACGAGAAATAAAGCCTGATACAATTCTTTACCTGGCCGCTTTCCACCCCCAAATTAATTTTCTGAATTTCCTATCGACGAAGCTTTAGGCGCACAATCCAGCCATTCCAAGTTTGAAATTTGCTGTTTCCTTAGATATTCAAGCAGACTCGCGACTACAATCCAGAATTGTTTTTAATCCAGAGAGTAATTCCTTCACGAGCACGTCTCTTATAACCTCTCTTCGCTCTCTCTTCATAGGCGCTTGGGAGAAGTTGGAATATTAAACTCTTGCCATAACCAGTACAGAGTACAGAGTACAGCTAGCACATCCGCATTAAACAGGACTTTTTCTATACATTTGCGCCGTTCTTTCTTTAAATATTTTACTTTAAACTTCCGTCTAAACATCATCTGTGACATCCTTGAATCGCTAGATTCGTTAGACGCTCTGTTAATTATGTAAATCATATTAATTTATAATTAAATGTACACAAACCACTCAGAATAGAGCTTTTCAGGGTTTTTTGTCTTATGGACCAATCAGACGAAAAAGCCAAAATCCGGCTTTATACATGCGGCCAGGTAAAGAAACAGGCCCTCTTTCCCTTCCTCCGCCTGCAAATTCCTGCCTCCCGCAGGAAGGGAAAAGCGGGCCTGACTCTGTCGTCAGGTTACAATAGGGATGTGATTAGGGTTGCAGTATGCACGCACTGGTCGCGTCCATATAAATTTTACCACGCAAGTTAAAGTACGAATTCTCCGTTTTCATCACGTTAGCGTCAAGCAATATTACGTTTTTTGTTGTAACCATAGAGGTTGTGAAACATTGTATGTCCTTAGTATTTTTGCAACACATGTACCGTGTATTGCAGGTTGTAGGTGCATGCCAATCCATTTTCACTGTCTTAACCTTAACTCGTCTCTGTCCAAGGGTTTCCCCAGAAGTGAATAAAATGAATAGTCTAGCGTTAGCCAGAGTAAAAATACTAAAGACCAATTGATAAGTTTCCAACTTTCCATGCCTGTGTTGGGCACGCGGCGCATTATTTTGGCGGGCTCTACTCAAAGCGAGAAATTTCACTGTTACCATGGATCCAAGCTTTATCTAAGATCAATTTATTGCATGTACTGTTGTTCCTGTATGTATAGTTTCCGAAGGTTTAGTTTGTAAGAGTGTTATAAGTGTTAATTGCTGACCAAGTTGCTGACAGTTTTTTTTTGCGCTTGTCCGCCATTGCTTTGCCGTGAAGACCGCCAATATGATGCGCGCGCAACACTTAGTAACTCGCCAATTGGTCTCTAATTTTTTATTTTACTTTAGAGTAGAAACTTACTAGAAATAGATAAACGCAAAACCCTTCGCCCGCTTTAATAACGTGACGTGTATTTTTCTACACCCCCCACCCCCCGATTAAACGAAAGTAAAAGGAAAATTTCCAGTCGAAAATAATTATATAACAGTGGTTGAAGAAAAGAGTCGAAAAAGGTTTCGAAAGGGATTTTTTTAGTAAGCATTTAAATGGCTTTATTACAACGACAGAACTGAAGCAACGTAATCTGAAAATTAATAGCCCAAAAACAAACCACACAGTATAATTGGACTGTTGAGATGAAGCAAAATGCAGATTTTCATCACAAAAATGAAAAGTAATAAAGAAAATATGAAAAAGAAGCCACGGCCTTGGCTATGGCAAAACTCTAGACTGGCGTCTTCAGCGAGACACGCGGTCGGCAAAATAAACTGGATTAACTTTAAGCAATTGAAACGAAGCAAAAATAAAACAGCATTAATCAAACCGCCCGAAGGTGAAACAAATATTTTTTGGAAAATATTGATGAGAAAACATGGAAAACGTGTCACGTTTACGGTAAGAAAACAGCTGGAATTCTCAGTGAGATGGTTTTTTTTACTTGTCTTCTAAAACCTTGCCGTTATAATTATGCACTACACTTTTCCGTTGCCTGCTCCCACCAGTGTACTTGTTTACCTTTTTTCTGACTGCCTCAGTTTGTTTCTTGCTAAGCAAATAACTTTCCTCCCTTCCGCTGTTTCGTTGTCGTTGGGACAGTTCCGTACGTTTTCTCAATCTTTTGATTATTTTCGACTTTCCTCAACGCTTTTCGTTCGAGTTAATAGTTCTTGTCGCCTTCCCTAAAGTTTTCTTGTTTTATTATTGAGCTGTATTTTCTTTTTCCATAGTGATAATAGTATTTTTGTATGTATATTTATGTAGTTTCTTCACTAAAAACACATTATTTTGCTCAATAGATTACCAGTACCCTTCTCCTATACAAATAAACTCGATGCGAGATTTGGCCCGCCTTGTAAACTCGCGTTAAAGGACCTTAAACCAGTTGGGATTAGCACCCTCTCCCCGGACGTCGTCCGGGCTCGGGGACTAGTATACTATTGCAATTACTGCAATCTGATTGGATACTCGATTTTTATTCGTCGAATAGGAAATTAAGAAGGAAATTAAAACTAACAAGTACTAATAAACCACTGACCAGAATATAACTGAACTGCGGGCTCCTATTACTTTTGAGTTGGGAAAAGTGATACCACAGAATACAAATACAACCAGAAGTCCAACTCGAGTGACAACTTGTCCGCATTTCTTCAATGCGCAGGCGCGATATTTTACGCCATCCGACGCGATCCTACGCGATGTCCTACGCCATCCTACGCGATCCTGGCAAGTTCCCCCGGCAGTTTGGACCTTCAAAAGAAGGTTAAAACTGCCGGGGGAACTTGCCAGGATTGCGTAGGATGGCGAGGAATCAAGATGCGCGAGGCGACATGCGCGAGGACATAAAGTTCAAAGGTTCCGACGCGAGTTGGACTTCTGGTTGTATTTCTATTCTGTGATGTGACCATTTTCAGTTTCAAAATGGCAGCATTTATAGGTCCTTCTGGTAATGGTCGCTGACTGATACCTAAGGACCGGACTGTTAATTGCATATAGTTTTAGACTTCGTTCACACGAGTCATCCCAAAAAATTTCACTGTTGAGCCGGACATTTGCCTTGCAAAAGCGCACGCATGCGCAGTTTATTATTCAGCTCTACGCGTATTTCAAGATGGCGTCTGGGGAAAAGCGTGCGCGTCCTTGCGAAGGGTTTTATAGAACAGTGGAAGCAGGAATAAAGTTGGAATGTAAAAGAAATTCGCAAAAATCAACTGCTAAAGTGGACAAGAAGATGTACGCAATTGAGGTAGGTTATTTATAACAAACAATATCACCTTCGGCCTTCGTGCGTGTTTATACATTGTGCCATTTTAAACCAATATTTATATATTTTTTTATAAAATTGTAGGTTATTGATCGTGACAAGGACAATAACAGGATAAAAGTACACTATGTTGGATTCGCAAGTAAATATGACGAGTGGCGAGATTGCGAAGAGTTAATATCATACAATAACATAGGCAGCGTTCGGCGACGATTTTGTGCTGGCGATGTATCACTAGAGGACCGAAGCTCGTTGTTCTTCGATCGTTTGTCAAGGAAAATCAAACATCAACTATTTGCAACGAAAAGAGAGTCACCAGAAGTTAGAGTTGAGGAAGTGTTGGAACGAGATGTATATAACGTCTATTTGAGTCACATCGGGGAGATTAAAAATTGCAAGGGAAGGCAAGTACACTGTGTCAATAGTGTTGAAGATGAAAGCTTGGGCATACTATTGGGGGCGAAATGGTACGAACGAATTTTAAATAAAAACGGTGATTTCTCGTATGCTATTAAAGGGACAATTCAATTTTGGCTGCATCAGAAGCCTCCAATAAAAGAATATTTGTCAGTTGGTAAACAGCTTGTAGAGAATGAGATTGAGAATGATTTACTGCTAATATTTACATTTGTAAGAGGAGATGGTGTGAGCAGTGAGTATGCTACAGATATGTGGAAATGAATACCTTGTAACAAGGAGCTGTTTATATGGGAGCTGAGAATCGTTACAACAATATTTGAATGAATTCTGACACTGAGAAAAACAACATTGAAAAACGTGGCTCTGGCAGGATTCAAACTCGCAACCTTTGGGATACCAGTCAGCTGCTCTACCTGTTGAGCTACTGGGCTGACATCCTGCCTGAGCCACATTTTCCAATGTGGTTTCTCTCCATGTCAGAATTCATTCAAATATTGTTGTAATGATACTCCTTACTTGTATAGCATTTGTGTATTATTTTATGATTGACTTAACTTCTGTTGATTTACCTTGGGATTTATATAATATACATCCTTATGAATACTAATCAAATGAAGAATGAAGAAAACAACTTGCAAAATCTTCATCCAAGGTAGACAAAATAAACAAAACTTTGTTGGACAACCTCCTCAATCATGAAATAAGTCGATGGGTAAATCCCACAAAGATCAAGGTGTATGCGATATGAAGCCCACAGATACTATATGTCCATTGGCTTTATTTTACATACATCCCTCAGCTTGGGATTTATCTCTTACTTCATTTAGAATAATATGTTATCTTAATAATGTTCATTTTTCAATGTATGACAAATTTCAGAGTTGAAATAAATATTAGTTATAAAAAATTGTGCTGTGCTGTGTTTTTGCCCATCATCATCATATAATATGTAAATATAACTATTTCCAATAAAAATTTATACCTATATTCCATAAGCTAATAAAAGTACTTAAAATGCATTTGGAATAAATTTCTAATAATTCATCTTCAAGTTGGCTGATCAAGCCCTTGATCACATCCATAAATTTGACCAAAAGTCAGTTATATTTTCTTATTTTCAACCCATCTATGTAAGTTCATACTTGATATACTATAATATTACTACAGTATTTTGGGTCATACTGATACAATGCAGTACATCATTCACCATTGCAAATCTTGCTCCACTTGCTTCCTAGTTTTTCAATGTGCTCTGGCGAACAGCATGGCTTATACTTACAATTGCTACATTCTGCAATGCAAGTCTTTATGTTATGTCCGATCTCAGAACAGTTGCTGCAACTCAGCTTTCTTGATTGCCGTCTACAACCAAGATCCTCCAGATGCTCCATTCGGTTTCGTTTTTTCAACCAGTTGAAATAGAGCATCTATTCCCTGTTGATTGGTGGATCTAAAAAAATCCTTAGTTGTTCTGTCGTTTAGTTTCTCCAGACCCTGCTGTGTGAAAAGGTATAGTGTTCCATATAGGTTCAGGAACTCTGGGACATGCCATAGAAGGGCATGCATGTATGGTGTGATGTGTTTACTAGGATATAGAGACAAAAACAGATTAAACCATGATCTGGCTTGCTGGTTGAATTGACCAATATCTACTACTTTGTCATTGGATGAACTTAACATGCCCATCAAAACCATAAAATCATCCCACAGCTGTTGGATTTTTTCCTTATTTGGATCATCAGTTAAAATGTCCCCAATTTTGACATTCCTGAAAAGTTTTAACTTTTCAGGCCCAGTTAAATCTCGCCATTTAAGTTTTTTGCTATCTTTACAGACAAACCAATTGAATGGTATTTTGAGTGTTTGATCTAGGTAGTTTTGCCAAGCAGCCATGTGTTTATACTTTGACAGTTCAAAACCTTCATTGAAAGCTCTCTTCTTTTCGATTGCATCCACCCTTCGCAACTGCAGAATTAGTAAATTAATCAAATTATCAGAAATCCGTAGGAACAGATGTAACAAATCAATTACAACATGATCCAGAGGAATCGTAGGAAACAGTGGGGGATTTTTAACATTGTATGAGGTAGCACTGGATTTTTTTTTTGCCATTTCTTGAATCTCAGCTATTGTTCTTGCACCGCTTTCCACGTCCAAAAGTGACCATGATTTATTTTTGTCAAATTTGTCATACAAAGTACATTTACACCAAATGCAAGGGCAATTTGCATGTGCAGCCCCAAGTCCACAAATGCATGCCAGAAACTTCCAATCACCTCCTAAAAACCACTCAATTTCAAAAACTTCATTTCCAACTGAAATGTTTGGAAGGGATTCAACTTCTTTGCGGATATCTTCAAGGGAAGCACAAAGTGTATCATACTTTTCTGGTGCTTTAATAACAGCAACTAAATGATTCCCATCTGCTGTCATGGCCTTTCTTCCTTCTTCCAAAATTGTAAAAGTTATATTGACAACATGCAATCTTTTGCCTAAATTTGTGCCATCACCAGATAGTTTGACTCTTAATTTATTATCAACCAAACATGCAGATCTTAGTTCAGGATTTTTGATCAGTGCCTCTAATCTTATCACCAACCTTTCCTTGATGCTTTGTTGGACACCAGGATAGCTGCCAGGGGTTTCGGTCAAGTTCCATTTTTTGTTCATTTGTTTTATTCTGTCCTGCACTCTCCATGATCGGGGTAGTTCTTTACTTATCATGGAAAGCTCATGGTACGCCTGATTCGATATGCCAAATCTTTCTTTCGCATACAATAAAAGGTTAATGTAATCAATATCATGCTCTTCTAGGGTTTTCTCCCCAGAATTGTCACTACCAGGGGCCTCATCAACCAGTATTAAAGTTTCATGCTGTTCAGTTGACAAATTAAACACTTTTACTTCAGTGGGGACAAAATCATATAGACCAAGAAAAGAAAGAGCTGTTCCACAGTCCGTCGTTAATTGTTCTTTTATCCTTCTTTGGTGCCTCTTTGAGTAGTCGCAAAATGATTTTTTTTTCTCTTGGCCTCTAGTGTTATTTTTGTCCCTGATCATGTTCATTAGCTTCTTCGTAAGTTTTTTAAATTTGTTTTGGGAATTATCTAGTTTATTAGTCAACTGCCCAACTTTTGTCTCTAGTTTAGCTGATTTGCCCTTTCCGCTATCTAATTGTTCTTCTAGTTTTCGTTTTTCACTTCTCAATTGACTGTTTTCACCTGCCAACAAAACTGAATTGAGTTCACTATAGTATATCTTAAAGGTCCAGGTGGCATACCTTCCACTGGTCCACTTTGCAACCAGGGCTTTAATACTCTTACCTCCAGCCATCTGCGCTTTCTTAAGAGCCTTCTGCATTCTCCATACTTTACATTTAAACTCACTTAGAATCCTTGGTGAAATAATTACATCTTTAACTCTACAGTGATCAAAAACTTGTTTTGCCAAAGTTTCTAGTAAGTCAATGTATGTGCAATCCTCAGGCATTTCTTTATCTTGTTCAAAAATAGATTTGAAAAGGTCACAAAATAGCTGGCTAGAAAATAAGATTAAAATGTTTGTAAGAAAACAATAAATGCATGCAGGAAGTATAGCACCAGACTGGTTTTGTGAATATCAAAATGCAGTATCATTGACTAATTTGATATCAGTTGCTGCTTAATTGCACTACTACAGAAACGAATAAAGTTGAGATTGTATTTTCTATATAATATTTATAAATGCCAAGGCTTTAATACTTGGATTTGTTTAAGCCATATATAGTGGCCTAGTTAACAGTAAATACATCAATCGAGATATGTCAGTGTACAAACGTTGCTAAACAAGAGATATAACTTACTTATTTATGCTGACATTGAAATGAGGATACGTCCTCCAGTCATATCCATTACCACTGGAATCATTCTTATTTTGATTGCTTTCACCGCCGAACTCATCGTCATTAGCAGCAGCAGCAAAGGACTGTATATAAACCAGAAGTAACACGACCCAAGCCCATGCAGAGATAGAGACCAAAGACGACATAGCGCATGTAATAAAATGGCCGAGTCCGACGCGAGTATTGCGCCAAAATTTACAAGTTTGGCGCTAGAATATTCACTAGGACCCAAGCTTTCAGAATCTGTGCGAACTTTTGCACATTACGCATGACAAAATCGTGAAAATCCACTGTGAAGCTCACTCTCGGGCTCAGCGCTTAATAATTTATAGTTACAGTGATCACTGATCGCGCAACTTCAACCCCCCAAGTCCGGTCCCAGTTTACGGACTTATTATTTATGAACCAAAAAATATGAAAGTGTTATACCCAAGGTACCCAAAGCCGTGCGAACTTTTTAGAAAAGTCGAATCTTACACACTGCAATTCAGCTTTTATTGAAAAAAAACCTGTTACTTTGGGTACTTTGCGTGTCTGGCACAACAGGGGGCCGATACCTGATATTTCACTGACCAAATGTCACAGCATTTTTTGCCATGGGTATAGAAAATAAACGGTAAAATGTGCTTATGTTCACACGAGTCCGTCATATTTTAACGACGCTTTGAAGGTACATCCAGTATTTCAATGCTGTGCAGTTTAATTATAAATAGCCATATCTCGTCAAAAGTAAATGGAAACGAGCCGAACAATTCAAAGAATATTATCCCACCAAAGTGTATAGTGCATTCTAAGTTTACAATTTTAGTCTTTCTGTTAGGAACTTTCCAAATGCAGCAGCCATTATTCAGCCAAAAATACAATATTTTCCAATGTCAGGTGTGGTGTCATATTCTAGTTATCCTCGTCGCCACTGTAATGTCCGCAACTTTTAACCAGTGGTTTAAGGCGGCTCCCTACTAGTTTAAAAAATAGGTACGCAATGCGTACATGTGACTACCGCTGTTAAGCACAGAACATGCGTATAGAAAAAAGAAACATTTCGTCTTGGCAAATATAAATATCAGTTTGGACCGCGGAGCGCCGTAGGCGCGACAAGCTTCTAGGGGGTCTGAAATCTAAAGTCTCTGAAGTGGCATTTCCTGCATTGTTGGGGAACATTTTATAGAATTCTGAAGATTATAAAACGTCATATAAAACACACAATTTACACAGAAGACAACAGATTTCAGTCGAACTGTCGAGCTGAATTTTGGTCAAGAAAAATGTCGTCTTTGCTCAGCACACCTAAGAGACTTTTCTGCAAGTATGGCACAGAGATATAGACTTATGAAGCAATGCATGAAAATGTGTGAAAAGCACAGACACAAAAAAAAAATTACAGTTATTTTAAATCAATTTTATACATGTATTGCTAATTTGAACATGGCACATACTATACATACATCTTTACTGGCTGTTTCCAAAACATAGCATATATTATTAGCATTATAAACATGCCCCCAAGTTTTACGTGAAGTGAACTTGAAAAATTCAGATTTTTGTACGAAGCGCAGATAGCTTATCTGCTGGATAAATCCTAGCTAGAGAACCACGCTAGTGGTGTTTTGAACAACCCAATTTAACTTTTATCCACCGAACAGCACTATCAGATAACTACTATTCAGTGGATAAAGTTTTATATTAGCTTGTTCAAAGCATGATTAGTGCTGTTCTTTGGCTAGGACTTATCAACTAGATAAGCTATCTCAGCTTTGTACAACTCACCCCAGATCATCAACATTGTGTTCCAAAACAACATTTTACCTGTCATAAATATGCTGTAAGTGGCGTTCAAGTGTAATGCACATGACATCACTAATATTTTGTGATTCTGCTAGTATTTTAAATAAGACAGTACAACAATACTCAGTATTGTAGTTTCAACAGATATATTTCTCCATTTCAAGGCTTTCAACATATTCAAGGCTTTAAGTTTCCCAACAGTTCACAACAGCTTTTCAACAATTTATCAAAATGTACAATTATGAGTGACACTTCACAAGAGTCAGACTTCATGTGTATCTACTATTCTGTGGTCAGACCGTTGTAGCAGCTCTGGTGTGCACAAACTTTGGTTTCTTAATTTCATTATACAAGATATTGAACACCTAAAACAAGTAAACAAAGCACCAAGTCAAGGTTTGTAAAACAGCCAATATATTTTGTCCGCATAAATTTCGTATATACATGTATATAGTGTAAATACAGGGCACTGTGATATATACTTCTCAAACTCATTAATAATTCATAAACCAAACACATAGGGAAATCATTAGCGAGACAAAGGTTTGATATGTGATCAAACACTTAGATAGATCATAGTTAATAGAAAATATACATGGTTTGGAAACCTGGCAAACTTCAAAGCGGTTAACAATCAAGCTACGATTCATGTTGAAAGGTACATGAAGGTGCCAAATCCTTTGTTTAAGGTTTATTAATATTTAAACAGTACGGTTGAGTGATTGAACCCAAACGTTGCTATTGGATGATTGTTTCATTGTACAGAAAACACAAATATGTTCAGTAACCGTGAAAGTGCAAAAATTTCCAAACCTGAACAAAAACAAAAAACAATGACTTTTGTTGAGCTTCCAAACCATGTATATTAATTCTATTAACTATGGATAGATTAAGCCAACTTTGACCTCAAACTTATCTTAAAATACTAATTCATTTGACAACTGATTCATTTCCTGATTTGTTTGATCTTGAAACACTCAAAAGTTGTGTTTGATCTAATGCACCTATCAATGTTAAGCACCCAGGGGGGGAGGCTGGGCAATAGGTGGGGATTGGACTTTCAATATTTGTTTTTTGAGTAAATGCCCCAATACAGGGCTACCACACACAGTTAAATAGTGAAAAATTCCCCTCTCTGGGGACATCCAGATTTGTCAATTCCCCCACTAAATACTATCAATGAAAAATTTACTATACTATTTAATATACATATAAACACATTCTTAATCTGACAAAAATGTTCCTATTTATATATTCTCAATATATTGACTTATTGACTATTCAGAACATATAAACGTTTATAATATAATTTAATATACTTGTTTAAATGTTCATTTGTTAAATATAGATCAATAAAAATTCATCTGGCCATGGCGTCTACGAATCTACAATACAACCAGTGGTGCAACTAGGCATCTGGGGGTCCGTGGGATTGATTACTTCGATCAGGGGCCCTTTCCGATTTAGTGACCGCATTTCTAGGGGGGTTCTAATAGGGGGGTAATAATATTATGTCCTGTCCGAACTGCGTACTCCGATGTTGCAACAAATTGCGTGTTACTTTTAAGAAAAGGGAAAAAATGGTATGTTACGTATTTTTATTTAGATTTACTGAGAAACAAACTCAGGAACAGTAGCTATTATGAGAATAGGTAGTCTGACACTTGGAAATTACGAAGAAGCAATATCTTTTCCAAATTACTCGACATGCGCACTGAAAAGAAAGAAGTGCATGATGGCGTTTTAAAAATGGAAAAAATTGTATGAGCATTATTATGTCCGTCCGAACAACTCCGATGTTGCAACAAATTGCGTGTTGCTTTTTAAGAAGAGGAAAATATGGTTACTTAGATTTACTTAGGCCATGTCCACACGTATGCGTTTTCATAGCGTTTTTATATTGTTCTCGATCCTCAGGGGAGCAGAAAGCAATGGTCTCATTACCTGAAACAATACGAAAACGCTAGGGAAACGTATACGTGTGGATGGGGTCTTAGAAACAAACTCGGGAACAATAGCTATTATGAGGATACTGATTGGCTCTGACAATACAATACAATACAATACAATACAATACAATACAATACAATACAATACAATACAATACAATACAATACAATACAATACAATACAATACAATACAATACAATACAATACAATACAATACAATACATTATAAAATAACATGTATACTACGCGAGCCCTGATTGGCCAATTGCCGTGTTTGGATCAGAGTATCCAAACACGGAAAATTCCCGCCAAAACGACTTTTTGAAAATGTCGGACAGTATATCATATTCACGTGATTATTTTATAAAAGAAATACCAAATGGTTTTTTCCGTGTTTGGAGACTCTTATCCCATCACTTGGAAAATTGCTCGACTTTCGAAAAGCTAAAAACACTCGCCTACGGCTCGTGTTTTGTTACGCTTTTCTCCAGTCTCGCAATTTCCCGCGTGTTTGGATCAGAGTATCCAAACACGGAAAACCATTTGGTATTTCTTTAATGCAATGCAATGCAATGCAATGCAATGTCATTTATTTGTACCAGAAAAAAATCCAGCAACACACAATAAACCCATACAAACATAAATAAAAAATTATGGTAAAGGCCAGCTGAAATAGCTTGCGCTAATCGAGTCCGCTAGCCATTATAGTACTTTTGCAGAGAATAATAAGGTCATACGTACAGTAGTTCTGATACATGCACACACAAATTACTAAAGGCTTATTAACCGAGTTCGAGGTCTGTACGGGAAAGTATTTGCCTGAGGTTTTGTTTTCTTATCTGTTTTTAGTTCTACGTTTGTCTTGATCAGGTGTCGCTGTTCACCTTAGTTCTTACTTTTGAGCTTGTTCGTTTCGCTTCATGTTTACACCTGTTAGGCTTTTATTTTTCGTGCTTTTAAATAAGAAGTTTTTATAAAAAGAAACACTGATGTTTCAGGACGTATGATTGTTCAAAATTTTCCAACGAATATATCTAATTCGCTTTTATTTTCATTCAAATCAACTCAATAATTTTCCCGCCAAAACTTGCAGGTCATTAAAAAGGACGTAATGCCCTCTCACAGTGCCGAGAGGGCATTACGGCTTTTTCCGGACCTCTCAGCAACTAATCAGCGTGCGCCGTTTGGCGTAATGACCCGAAAACAAGCCCAGCCATATAATAAACAGACATAAAATATACTAAGGAGTAAGGAACAATACAAGTCATCAGTGAAATCAATCAGAACTTGGCTTGTTCTCAATATTATTATTAAAAAAAAGAAGTGCGTGATGGCTTTTTAAAAAAGGAAAAAATTGTATGTCAATGCACCATTATTTAGATATTTTTATAAACAATACCAGCAGCAAATAATCAATGTACCTCTATTTCCATTTACTTCGAAACAAACCTTAGCTGGAACAATAACTAACTGATAAGAATAATTGCTCAGAAACTACGAAGAAGCCATATCTTCTCCAAATTACTCATGCATGCGCACAGGAAACAAACAAGTGCGTGATGGCACTTTAAAAAGGAAAAAATTGTATGTTAGGGGCTGTTTACATGAGCCGGGCTGACTCGTGTCACGAAATTCTCTCCTCGGCCACAAAAAGAGATCAAGGTTAGGGTTCGTTTACATCTAAACTAAACCAATTCTTCTTTTTACATTTAGTTTAAGTGAGTTTCAAATGCACAGTGAGATCCTAATCAATCGCGTGAGCCCAGCTAACCGGGCTAGCCCGGCTCATGTAAACAGCCCCTTAATGCACCTTTATTTAGATCTTTTTATAAACAATACCAGCAGCAAATAAACCACCTAGCTACAATAATGCAATCATGCACTACCGCTGACATTGAGTCCAGATACAAGGGTATATAAAAGATGGACCAAAACAATTTTTATCTTCATCATTAACTACAGCGTCTTCAAGAAAAGCCGAAATTGAAAGATTTGGAATCCCTTTTGTTCAGGTATGTTTTAGTTTGCTTTATGTTTGATGCTGTAGTCTAAAACACTGAACAGCCGGATTATTTTATAACACAGAATACACGAAAGTCTACCAAAACTACATTGTTCTTAATATAGTAAGGTTAGATATACTGCCGAAACAGAGAACGTAGGAGTCTAACGTTTCGAGCGAAGGCCCTTCTTCATAGAGAAAACGTTTCTCTCTGACGAAGCTATATAGGGCCTTCGCTCGAAACGTTAGACTCCTACGTTCTCTGTTTCGGCAGTATATCTAACCTTACTATATTTCGATTGTTGTTTCTATACACTGCCTACGCAGCACGCTACTTTTATTTCACTATATTGTTGTTAGCTTGAGTAGATTAAAAACTCGCCCATGCACCATTTGCCGACTAGGCTACATCACTTCCCAGATTTATATAGCCCGACATGTGTTATCAGTGTTAATATTTTAGCCACAATTTATATTTCAAACAACGCATTACTGTATAATTAATATTTGTTTACCCCAAACAGTTCATTTTACTAAAAATGGTTCCTTATTTTGATTTTATAAAACAGATCAAGAAATCAACTGAGAAAAATGAAGATCACTGCAGTTTGTTTAGTCACTGTGGTGCTTTTTGTTGGCATTGGTAACTCTCAGTGGTATACCGGCCTGAACTTTAATCTTGGCAAACTCAGCAGACAATTCCAGAGAGAATTACGAGAACGAGGTATAATATCTTTACTTGTTTTAGGGGCTGTTTACATGAGCCGGGCTAGCCCGGTTAACTGGGCTGACGCGATTGATTAGGATCTCACTGTGGATTTGAAACTCGCGTAAACTAAATGCACAAAGACGAATCGATATGGTTTAGATGTAAACGAATCCTAACGTTGATTAAAATCTCTTTCTGTGGCCGAGGAAAGAATTTCGTGACACCGGAGTCAGCCCGGCTAGCCGGCTAAGCTCATGTAAACAGCCCTTAAATGATTAACATGTTTAAGTATACTTCTGAATAACGCCAGACAATTGTATTTAAGGCATTAATTAATTAAGCTTATAAAAGCTAAAATAACTTGAAAGCTAGAGGAATTTTTTATCTGAATTAACCGAGACAATTAATATTCGATCTTCAATTACGAATTTACTGAGCCATAAAGCTATGGAGTATGGGATCACACAAACCAAATTGTTCGCCGATTTTTTGCACGGTACAAGGGAGAAGAACATAGATCATTATCATTTATCTACCGAAATATAAGCCAAACCAATGAAAATTTAGACTCTAGCAACTTCTAAAGTAAGTATAACCATTTTTCTGTTGTTATTATTTCCGAGATTATTTCGTAGATTAGCAATAATTTGGTAAAATTTGACGAAATTCATTTCAGCCAATTTGCCATTTTAATATCGAACAAAATTACAAAATATTTCCTAAACTTGGAAGCGTTGTAATGGCAAACAGGAGTAAATGTCATTCAAAATAACCTGAAATCTGAATATAACTGACTTAAAAGCGATTTTCCAAAATAAGTGAAAACCACTCGCTCACGCGGTGTGGCGCACCATGGGGGGTGCATTTTGTTTTATTGCCTTGATTTTTTCAATTTGAATTTATGAAATGCTGCTTTTCATTTTATTCATACAAAGTTTGTTGGTAAAATAATATTGTCTAAATAGTTACCTTTTCGATATACATTATATTAATATTCTTATAATAATTAGCATAAATTAGCATAATTTGCAAAATGGGTTGTCCGACAAGACCCGACAACCTAAAATTTGAGTAGTAAAGCCGGGCTTAACTTCATTGGTGATAGCCACCCCATGCCTCTATGATGGCGTCAAGGGGAGCACGGGTGGCGTGTGCTATTAGGGCGCTGCCTCTCACCAATAGTTAAGCCTGGTTAGACGGGGTTAGTACTTGGATGGGTGACCGTCTGCGAATAACCCCGTTCTCGAGCTTGGGACTCATGTGAGTAGAGTTTAGTTGGTCTCTCCTGTGCTTCGAGGGCTTTTCGCCGGGTTCTCCGGTTTTCCTCCCTACATAAAATCAATACCTATAGGTCTGTGATTCGTGGTCTGACATCATGTGTGTCATAAATGTGTCGTAGGGGCGGCTGCTTCGAGCGCCTTTAATATGCATTCGACTCTGCCACTTGAAATTTAGTAATGTAAATTGCTCTTGAAAAGCCTTGTGGGGAAGAAGTAACTAAAATTTGTATTTGTATTTGTATAAGTCGAAGGCATGCATATATATATAATGGTGTCTCTGTACAGTGCGTATCGGATGGCGTAATCTTTCCATGCATGTACGTAATTCCATGTTTTCCATGTATACAGTTATAGAACACGGCTTTTAACCAATCGCCGCTTGCGTTTTCAAGTGTTATTTTATAAAACTTTATATAAACCTCGCACTAACAATAGAATATATAACAATAGGTTTTCTTTTATAGGTTATCCCAGCAAGGAGATCCCACTTGTTACTTCATGCTATTCGGATCCAAATTGCAACTGTGCCCCCGTTGTTGCGGATGGATGCCCTACCGAGTTTCCAAAATATTGTGGTGAAACAAGAAGCTGCTGTTTTGGCCTGAATAGCGGCAATCCCAAGTGCCCCATGGGCGTTATGCCTTGTTGCGGAGACTAACTATACCATGCTTGACTAACGTATATTGCATGTACACTGTTTTGCTTTAAAATTAAAAGTTTCAACAAATAATATATGTTTTTATAATTTTGTAATTTTCCACGGTGGTCATTCTGTCAAGTTGTTCAGTTGTTTCTACAGTGGGTGAGTATGTGTGTTGGGGGGGGGGGGGGGGGGGGGGGGGGTCTCTTTCATGCAGACTTTCCGCAGCCTGCCATCAAACTAAGAAAAATACCATTGAAACTTGTCTGAGTCTAAAAAAGTTTGAATGCTTGGAATTGCTAATTTAATAGTAATATATATATATGCGCACTTCACGCTATCTGAATGTACGTCACCGATGCTGTCCCACATGCGGTTGTCACCGACGATCGCATGTGTATAAGTAATTGATGAAATTCATTCAGATTGTTCCAAGCTACACTGATGAGCTGTAGTACAGCGAAACACCGTGTCTGTAGATTGAACTATATATATATATATATATATATATATATATATATATATATATATATAAAGCATGAAGTATAGTTTACCTTAAAGTCTTCGCTACCAGAGGTTTCACCCTAAACGGGATCATCAGGCGATCCCGTTTAGGGTGAAACCTCTGGTAGCGAAGACTTTAAGGTACATAGCATGTTCTAAGGATTTTGGGTGAAGGAAAATTCGAGTGTAGAATATATTCATTTTAAGACCAAACCGGGACCAGTTGCGAAAAATGCAAAATTCACAGGCCTTCCGGCAGGAATTGAACCCACGACCTTGCGATTCTAGTGCAATGCTCTGACCACTGAGCCACGGAGGGCGTTGCCGAGGGCTTTGGTCTTAAAATGTATATTTGGTCTTAAAATGTATATAATTTATTCTACACTCGAATTTTCCTTCCCCCCAAATCCTTAGAACATGCTATGTAATCGAGTGAAATGCCCAATATCACTTATAATATACCCAATTCTCTCCTGGCATTACCACCTTATTCTATATACAGAACTCGCGATCAAGCTCTCGGCAACGCCCTCCGTGGCTCAGTGGTCAGAGCATTGCACTAGAATCGCAAGGTCGTGGGTTTCAATTCCTGCCGGAAGGCCTGTGTAGTTGCATTTCTCGCAACTGGTCCTGGTTTGGTCTTAAAATGTATATATTCTACACTCGAATTTTCCTTCACCCAAAATCCTTAGAACATGGTATGTAATCGAGTGAAATACCCAATATCACTTTATAACATACTATAATATGTATATATATAAACACTCTATTTAATATAACAAATATATATATATATATATATATATATATATATATATATATATATACATATATAAGTGAGTTTTGGTTCACGAAATGTTAGAGAGTGCTCACTGATACCATATATAGATAGAGCAAAATACAAAGCATGAAGTATAGTTAATCGAGTGAAATGCCCAATATCACTTATAATATACCCAATTCTCTCCTGGCATTACCACCTTTTTATATATACAGAACTCGCGATCAAGCTCTCGGCAACGCCCTCTGTGGCTCAGTGGTCAGGGCATTGCACTAGAATCGCAAGGTCGTGGGTTCAATTCCTGCCGGAAGGCCTGTGTAGTTGCATTTTTCGCAACTGGTCCCGCTTTGGTCTTAAAATGTATATATTCTACACTCGAATTTTCCTTCACCCCAAATCCTTAGAACATATATATATATATATATACACAAAGTATAAAGTATAGTTTTACCTTAAAGTCTTCGCTACCAGAGGTTTCACCCTAAACGGGATCATCAGGCGACTCTCTAACATTTCGTGAACCATAACTCACTTATATATATATATATATATATATATATATTATATAAAATAGAGTGTTTTATTCCGCCACTGATAATCTCACATGTACGATTATTTATGATAATCGGCAAATCATGCAGTGGTGAATGAGTTCGTTCGTTATCTATACTATACTATGCTATACTATACTAAGTATAGTACAGTGTTTTAGACTATATAGAGCATCAAAATAAATAGAACAAAGTAAAACATACTTGAACAAAAGTGAATCCTGATCTTCTAATTTCGGCTTTTCTTGAAGAAGTTTTATACTCTTGTATCTGGACTCAATGTCAGCGGTAGTGCATGTATTATTATAGCTAGGTTGGTTTATTTGCTGCTGGTATTGTTTTATAAAAAGATCTAAATAAAGGTACATTAACATACATTTTTAAACTTTTTTTAACTATGATGCCATCATATGCACGTCTCTCTTTTAAGTGCGCATTGAGTAATTTGGAAAAGATATTGCTTCTTCGTAATTTCCGATTGTCAGGAGCAATTTATCTTGTATATAGCTATATCTCCAGGGTTTGTTTCTAAGTAAATGGAAATAAAGCTGCATTAACATACAATTTTTTCCTTTTTTAAAACACTATGATCGACGCACTTGTTTGTTTTCAGTGCGCATGAGTAATTCGGAGAAGATATTCCGAGTGTCAATTATTCTTATATTGCTATAGCTCCTGGATTTGTTTCTAAGTAAATATAAATAGAGGTACATTAATATACAATTTGTTTCCTTTTAAAAAGCAACATCGGCGTAGTTCGGATTGGATAAATTTTTGCCCCTTTGTAAGTTTTGAGAGGAACATGACGAAGATCATTTACGAACTAAACTGAACTAAACTTGAACTAAACTTGGGGAATTCATGTTTTTACTTTTCGTAATATATCTGAGCATAATTTTATGTTCATATATTTGTGGAAGCTATAGTGATAATTATGCAGACCGAGAACGAGATGCACGAGTGTTATCTATTAAAGACTAAGACAGATATAGCTCACCAATGTCTGTATAATTCTTCGTATTATACGAAGGCCAAATTTAAATTCAATAATTGCCAGTTTAATATTTATTCAAAATACAAGAGCGACTAAATTCATCTTAAATCTGGGTTTTTTAACCGATGTTCCATATTCATCTATAGACTCAATAAGCTATTGGCACGGTATACTTGGACTTAATTAGTTTTGCTTTATAAAATTATAAATAACCAAACATTAAGTATAGGCGGTTAGTTACCTCAACCGAGGTAACTACGTCAGTTATTTACAGAGGGCCGAAGGCCCGAAGTTAATAACTTACGTAGTTACCGAGTCCAACATCACTGAGGTTGCCTAAGAAAACTGAGATACTGAGTTCGTTATCACAGAGATTGTCTAAAAACTAAAGTGATCTTAGAAAGTTGTTTTATGCTAAACGTTATAGAATCCTGATGAAATATATATAACTTCTTCACAAAATATTGCTGAATGCTTTTCGAAATTTCAGTTCGGGCTTGCTGTTGGCCTGCAGCTAGTGTTATTAGAGTATTGTTTTCCGGTAGGGTCCTTGATGAAACACCTTCTCGAGAAAATCAAATGACAATATTTCATATACTTTTCATGCAGCGGTAACGGACTTTCACTATTTGTTAGTATGTGGAAAGTGTTTGTCTAGGACGTTGAGGAATTTCTGCCCTATGTTGGATTTTACGCTTTTATTGAAAGGCTTCTAGATCTTTTTTTTCCTTTTGCGTTCCTGATGGTGTGGGTGTTTCGTCGGGAATAAATTCGATGTGTGCGGCATTTTTGAATGTGGCAGAGTCTGAGACTTGATATTCTTTGGCAGGCTGATAGATTTCAGTAGCTGCTTTATAATGGATGGCGGGTGGTTGGAGTGACTGTTGATGTATATAAAGGGTGTTCGGTTTCAAACGATGTATAAATATAATGTTTTATGATGATACGATTTATCCAATCACACATCTGACTGTTCAGATTTATCAACAACAACCTTTGAGATATATAACTGTTTAAGCTGAAAAAATCGGTCAGAAAGTTTATGTAAATCAGGACGAATTTGTATCAGGTTTACAACATCTTATTTTACGAAGTAACAAATGACTATAAACTATATTCTAAATAATATTTGACCATGCACAGTGCTTGGATGCGTCTCAAAAACAACTCAATATCATTGTACTCAATTAAGATGAAAGACAGATTATTTCTTTTTCCTTTTGGACATATAGGGTAAATATTAATAAAGCTTAATTAACATACAATTTTCCCCCTTCTTTAATAAGAAGCCAACACACACTAATTTCTTTTCAGTGCGCATGAGTAATTTGGAGAGGATAATTATTTGCCTTGCGCGAGTTCTATGAGCAATGTGAGAAGGACCATTGTCAGCTAAGAATAAACATAACGCAACTTGTTAGTGTATAAACAGGACCATGCAGTACACAAGCTACAATATTAAAGATCTGTTTTTGTAATATACCTTATGGCATCCCGTTGAAATACTTTTGTACGAAATATTTCTGCATCGTGGTGAATGAAGCTTTGCGATATTTGTATGGCTTGCCATCCGGTTTAAGCGCAAAGCATTTTCTCAAGCAATCTCATGCAATGGCTTTGAAAGTATTTCAGAAGGATCATTAGACTTATTTATTTGTTATTCGTGGTCCTGACCTTTGGGTTTTACAAGTTTGGATCAACTCGTAAAACAAAAGAAAACAAGACAAATTAATAGTTAATTAATAATAAATAAAATAGTTAATTTACAAATAAAAATAGTTAATTTTTAAAAGTAATGCACGACTATTAACGCCGTCAGCATCGCTGAATGCTGGAATTAATGGTTCTTGTGAACAGAGCAAAGTTTGCCAATTTCATCCAGTGTTTTGAATAAATAATAAACTGACAATTATTAAATTTAAATTTGGCATTCGTATATAATATGAAAAATTATGCAGACCTTGGTGAGTGTTATCCGCCTCATTCAGTCTTTAACAGATAACACTCATCTCGTCCTTTCATATGTACAATCATCTGTACTTACTAACTATATGTACATAAAATTATGCTCACGAAAACAACTCCCCAAGATCAGTTTAGTTCGTGTACTGAATAATATTCGTATATACTCTCGAAACTTACAAAGGGCAATAATATTATGCCTTGTCCGAACTGCGTACTCCGATGTTGCAACAAATTGCGTGTTACTTTTAAGAAAAGGGAAAAAATGGTATGTTACGTATTTTTAATTAGATTTACTTAGAAACAAACTCAGGAACAGTAGGCTATTATGAGAATAAGTACTCTGACACTCGGAAATTACGAAGAAGCAATATCTTTTCCAAATTACTCGACATGCGCACTGAAAAGAAAGAAGTGCGTGATGGCTTTTTAAAAAAGGAAAAAATTCTATGTCACTGTACCTCTATTTCCATTTACTTCGAAACAAAGCTTAGCTGGAACAATAGCTAAATAAGAATAATTGCTCTGACACTCGGAAATTATGAAGAAGCCATATCTTTTCCAAATTACTCATGCATGCGCACTTAAAAGAAAGAAAGAAGTGCGTGATGACATTTTAAAAAAGGAAAAAATTATATGTTAATGCACCTTTATTTATATCTTTTTAAAACAATGCCAGCAGCAAATATAACCACCTAGCTATAATAATACATGCACTACCGCTGACATTGAGTCCAGATACAAGAGTATAAAAGATGGACCATAACTGCAGCTTCCTCAAGAAAATCCGAAATTGAAAAACCAGGAATCATTTTTGTTCAGGTATGTTTCCACTTTGCTTTATGTATTTTGATGATGTAGTCTAAAACACTGTGGACAGCCAAGTCCAGGATTATTTTCTAACACAGACTACACGAAAGTCTACCAAAACTACATTGTTCTTAGCTTGAGTAGATTAAAAACTCGCCCATATATAGCCCGGCATGTGTTAACATTTTAGCCACAATTTATATTTCAAACAACGCATGATTACTCTATAATTAATATTTGTTTACTCCAAACAGTGTATTTTACTAATCCATTTCCTTATTTTGATTTTATATAAACAGATCAAGAATCAAAAAAAAATGAAGATCACTGCAGTTTGTTTCGTCATGAGCCATATTGACTCTACTCGAACTGAGTCACATTGACCTCTACTTCAACTGAGCCACATTGACTAGACTCGACACGAACTGAGCTATATTGACTAGACTCGACACGAACTGAGCTATATTGACTCCACTCGAACTGAGCCACATTGACTCGACTCGAACTGAAACCATTTTAACTCCACTCAAACTGAACCATATTGACTCGACTCGAACTAAGCCACATTGACTCTTACTCTACTCAAACTGAGCCATATTGACTCGACTCGAACTGAGCCATATTGACTCCATTCGAACTGAGCCGCATTGACTCCATTCGAACTGAGCCGCATTGACTCCACTCCAACTGAGCAACATTGACCTCCACTCAAACTGAGCCACATTGAATCGACTCTAACTGAGCCATTTTGACTCTACTCGAACTGGACCACATTGACTCGACACGAGCTGAAACCATTTTAACTCTACTCAAACTGAGCCATATTGACTCGACTCGAGCTGAAACCATTTTAACTCTACTCGAACTGGGCCACATTGACTCTACTCGAACTGAGCTACATTGACTTGACACGAAGCTGAGCCACATTGACTCCACTCGAACTAAGCCACATTGACTCGAGTCGAACTGAAACCATTTTAACTCGACTCAAACTGAGCCATATTGACTCTACTTGAACTGAGTCACATGGACTCTACTCGAACTGAGTCACATTGACTAGACTCGAACTGGGCCACGTTGACTCTACTCAAACTGGGACACATTGACTAGACTCGAACTGAGCCACATTGACTAGACTCGAACTGAGCCACATTGACTAGACTCGAACTGGGCCACATTGACTCTACTCGAACTGGGCCACACTGACTCTACTTGAACTGAGCCACATTGACTCTACTTGAACTGAGTCACATTGACTCTACTCGAACTGAGTCACATTGACTAGACTCGAACTGGGCCACATTGACTCTACTCGAACTGAGCCACATTGATTCGACTCGAACTGAAACCATTTTAACTCTACTCAAACTGAGCCATATTGAATCTACTTGAACTGAGTCACATTGACTTCTACTCGAACTGAGCTCCACATTGACTAGACTCGAACTGGGCCACATTGACTCTACTCGAACTGGGCCACATTGACTCGACTCGAACTGAGTCACATTGACTCGACACGAAGCTGAGCTGTATTGACTCCACTTGAACTAAGCCACATTGACTCGACTCGAACTGAAACCATTTTAACTCTACTCAAACTGAGTCACATGGACTCTACTCCAACCGAACGGAGGTGTTTGTGTAGTTTTTAACACTTAATTTCACTATATAACTATAATTAATCTACTACAATCTATTTATCTAATTATATCGTTCTAATTGTTCAACTTTAGTTCTAAGTGTTCAATTTTGTCAATTATATAGGCAAGGATACCGGCAACCACGACTCCTTTTTACCAACAGTTCAGTACAGGACGAATCAAGATGACGGTTTGGAAGGTAACCAACGCTAGCCCAATGGCGAAATGTTCATTACTTAAGAGGATTCCGGAGGAGAAAACCACTTCTGGTTGTAGGCATTGAATTCATAACATGAAGACTATGGTCTTTATGGATTGGCGTATGTCTTTGTAATACTGGACTACTTGTCACCGAAGACCTCAGCCCGATAACTACTCTTGACTTCTGCTTCAGCGTAGAAACTGCTTCAATCTGGACCTTGTCAATTCAGTTCTCTTCAGCCTGTACCTCTCTCCGAACAACGTTTTCCTCTCTCGATACTGAATATACCCTGCCTTTTATGCCTTGTCCACGTACTTATTTACATAATTATGCGGTCTACACAAGCATTTCTATATAGTCCCAAAGCGTTACATCTTCCCGCCTAAGATCAATTTAGAATACGAAATTGATAAAAAAAAATATGAAAAATTATCTTACAGTGTTTTTTTAAGATTTCTACAAATTAATAATCTTATAATAAATCTCATCCTTTAAACCAAAAAAAAACAAGACCGATTTTAGTGAATCACGTGGGAAGGAGTGCCAATTCTAAATTTCCCCTGTAGATTTCTTTGGAACTTTTTACTTCGTTTTTCTACACTCTACTCAACACATCCACATTCACATGCTTCTTTCCTTGTTTATGTTCCACCTCCATATCATATTCAGTCCTGTAGTGTTAAACTCCATCTTAATAATTTACGATTCTTATCTTTAGTTTGGTCTAGCCAAACAAGAGGATTATATGATCGGTTTGTAAAATAAATTTCCGCCCAAAGAGATAATAACGAAAGGTCTCATACAACTCCTAAACACTCTTTCTCCGTCACTGACAACCTGACCTCTCTAGGCTGTAGTTTCCGGCTAGCATGCATATACTACTGGATGTTCTGCCCCAGCTTTGTCAATTTGAGTTAATATTGCTCCCAACCCAGATGCAGACGCATCTACTTGGACTATGAACATTTCGTCCCAATGGGGGGACCTTAACACTGGCGGGGACTTCAACACTTCCTTCAATTTATGAAACGCCTTATTACATTCCTCAGTCCACTTTTAACGCGACTGGGTTCTTTCCCCTTTGTCAAATCAGTTAATGGACTAGCCACTTCAGAAAAGTTGGGAATAAATGTTCGGTAATATCCGGCCAACCCTAAAAAGGAACGGACCTGTTGTTTCGTTTCTGGCTTAGGAAATTTAAGAAATGGCTCATGGTTTAGCGTGCTCCATCGAGTTATGGATGCACGCGGGAAATTGGGAGAGAGAGCACGAAAAAATCGTAAGAGTTGGTCGAGGCGTAGCCGAGACCATGTTTCAGACCATGTTTCTTTATTAAGTGACGAGAAGGGTCCTCGAACTACTCGTCCATATAGCCGTAATTCAAACGGGGAATAACCGGTCAATTCACATGGCACTTCTCTATACGCAAATAAAAGATACGGCTACATAATATTTATCCCAGTACTCTATTTCCTTTCCTACAAATTTTTTTAACATGTGTTTTAGCGTTCCATTAAACCTTTCTACCAGCCCATTAGCTTCGGGATGCATGGTAAACCGACGTTTTTATGTGTGAAACACCTAAAAGTTCGTACAATTGAATCATTAATTTACCGATCAAATTTGCTCCTTGATCAGAGACAATTTTCTCTGGCAACCCCACCCATATTAATGCTTCAGCGATAACTCGAGAATGGATAGTCTTCAAAGGGATAGCCTCCGGGTATCTATAGTCGCCTAATCTACCAAAGTTAAAATATAATATACATCCCGATTTACTTCTGGGTAACTTAATTGACCACCAAATCAATGGCAATTTTCCTAAAAGGTTCTGAAACTACTGGACTCGGCATGAGAGGCGCTCTATTAGCAACTAATTTTCTAGCTACTAACTGGCACTCTGGGCAAGTGGAGCAATACTGCTCCACCTCCTTATGTAAATATGGCCAAAGAAAATGACTCGAAATTCGTTGGTATGTCTTCTCCTGGCCCATGTGACCTGCGAGTGGTACCGCATGACCTATAATCTCAGTATTTCTGGTCGATACGCCTCGGGAACCACAATTCTGTCCACATATGGCAAACCGTCATGAGGATATTTTGTAAGTTTCCTATGCCAGATGATACCCTTCCCATAAAAATACCCCTCCCTATTTGTTGGACTGATCTCCAACCTTTATACCACGTAAAGTTACATCTTGTTTCTGGGGGTAAGATTCTTAGTCGCCAGACTATTCTGTTGATCAATCAAATTATCAAGCCTCTCCTGTGCCTGTTTTAGCGCCTTTAGACAATTAAAACACATGCACTTTAGACTTATCTCTTCCTATTGGCTTTGCCAGGGAATCCCTATTCAAATTATTATCCCCTTTCTCTATACTTTCCTTATTCTCTTTTATCTGGCTCTCTCCTCTCTTCCGTGACTCGACATATTTTCCGTCAATAAGTGGACTTTACGGGCGAGTCGCTAATTCCTGTGCTGTTTTAGGCTTTTTCTCCTTCAACGGCCAGGGGCGGATTTAGCGTTAGTCAAATAAGTCAGATGACTAAGGTGAAAATTCGGTTAAGAAATAATTATAAATATCATCATATATTAACTTACTAATTGGTCTAAACAAGAAAAATTGCGAGGGCTGACTGGCTTAGACTTTTGCAGGATTTGGGCCTATTTAGGTATTCTGATTGGTCCAAACCAGATAAATTGCGAGCGCTGACTGGTTTAGGTGTTTTGCAGGATTTAGGCCGATTTAGCCAATCCCGGTTAGAATCTTGCAGGATTTAGGCCGATTTAGCCATTCTCATTGGTCCAAAACAGCCAAATCGCGAGCGCTGACTGGTTTAGATTTTTGCAGGATTTAGGCCGATTTACCCATTGTGATTGGCCAAAACGAGGCAAATCGTTGAATCTGATTGGTTGATTGCTTTGCCGAAAATATGCCTTACCGGAAGCCTGCAAAATGCGGTCGGCAAGGTCTTCTTCGTTCAGTCAAATTCTGTTCGATCGATTCATGGCTTCTACAAGCTTGTTAGATCATGCGTTGTGTGCTTTAATTAAAAAGCAGCGATGATGTTCTTTTGCGGCAAATGTATGTTGATTTGTCTGCGAGAATCAGTGCTTGTCGAGTACTGGCGGCCGGAGAGCATTTCCCCAAGATTGGGAAGACATCGGTGCTGAGACGGTCTATTTGCCACAACACATGAAGGCGGTGGACAAGCTAGAGTAAGCCATATGTCGCTCTAAGGTAAGCTTATAGGTACAGTAGTTCATCAATATGGATTCAATATCGATGTTAGTCTGTTGTCATGTTACTTCCCTAACCTTTGTTGATATCCGTTCCATATTAGCATAATCTGCGTTGAGCACACTGGTATAAACCAATGCTATTAAATGCTTCATGTAGTACTATAAACACTACTTAGGTAGTGTTTCAATTCTAGATACTCACTAGTATGTCATAATCATGATGCAAAGTCAGATTGCCTTTCCACAGTAGTTTACATAATACATTCGTCCTCAGTTCATATTACAAGTCAGTTAATTGTCTATATACATGTATATAACATACAGTATTATACATTAAGTAATAACATATAACTTTTTAAAAACATATAGGTAATAAGGTCTGGGCCTGGGGAAACAGATCAAAACTAAGCAATAAATATCTACATGACATTTTTACAAATTGTATTATCGTTATACATCAAGTAAGCATTCTTCTCACATGTGACTATTATGAAATTTTAATCTGATAATTGCACTGGACAGGAATTGAACTTGGGTTGCTGGTGCCTGAAAATCAGACAGCTCATAGTAACATGGGTTAGTAGGGGGATGGGTAGTGGCATATTAGATGGGGGTTAGAATGATCGGGGTGATGTAGAGAGTTGAGCTCCTCTACTGACAATAATTGTCTATGTCCATGTAATGTCCATTTTGGTCATTAACAAAAGCTTCTCCTGACTCCTAACCAGACATTGTCTGCTTGGGTTGAGGTTTAAAAGGCAGTACCAGGCATTTGAAAGCCAGACAGCTCTGGGTAGGTGGGGCTCAACAGCCATGGAAGGTAGCCCACCTTGCTCTGGGTTATGCAGAATGTTAAATTCAGCTACTGACCTTCACTTGTGTGTTGGTCAGGCTGTCCATGTTGGATTCACTGACTGAAACAATGTAACTGGTGTTCCCTAGGCATGCTGATGAACTTTTACATAGAGCGAAACAGCCAACTTTTTTATATTAGAATGTGACCACATATCTCTCTACTGTTTATTGTATTTCCCCACCCTCATTCCTGGAAAAACTTAGCCTTACACACTTGCAAACTATCACAAGGTTTCTAAGACAACAAGAAAATATCAAAGTCCAATTTAGATAAAATCATTCTTGAAAATGATAAAATGTCCATTAAAAACATGTGAAAAAAATGTGCTGTCAGAGTGCAGGAAATGCCATTTCAGAGATCCAAATTTCAAAAATTTTCCAGGGAGGCATGCCCCCGGACCCCTCTAGAAATATGGGTCCACAGCAACTTTGACTAAGGTATCAAAATTCCTAGATCCGCCCCTGCAACCATATCCTTAAGTCTACACTAACTCCATACCAGCCGTTCAATAACAAACTGCTCTAATATTCCTTCAACATTATCTGTTACTTTTGCTACCGCCATCCATCTATCTAAATACCGACGAGTTCTATGGGCCCATTATCCAAACTCTTCATCGCTTCTCTTTTCTGAATGGCGAAACCTATAACGATAATAATCCGCATTGAGCTGATAAGCCTTAATTATTATCTCTTTGCTTCTATGATAATCCTTCACCTCCTAACCTGCTATTTCCAAGTAAACGGATTTTGCCTTTTCCGTTTTCGGGACCAAACTCCCTAACCACCCCTCTTCCGGAACCAACTGTGCTTTCCCTGTCATTTCAAACACTCTAAAATAATCATCAACATCTTCATCTTCCCGCATCTCGCTCACTTTTACAAATCTCGCTAAACCATTCTGAGAACGAATCTGCTGTTTCTCTCGTTCTAGCTCAACTTCTAACGCTCGGTCTTCCAACCTAACCTCTCTCTGTCGTTCTTCCCTTCGCATTAACATTTCCTCTCTTTCACGTGCCATTTGGCGTTCAACCTGTGAAAGTTCCATTCTCTCCTTTGGTCATCCATAAAACTTTCGAGAGCGGAGGGAATTTTTTCCGAACTGTGGAAACTCACATAAACTAAATTTAAAAAGAAGAATTGGTTTAGTTTAGATGTAAACGAACCCTGACGTTCATTAAAATCTCCTTTTGTGGCCGAGGAAAGAATTTCGTGATACGAGTCAGCCCAGTTAGCCGGGCTAACCCGGCTCATATAAGCAGCCCCTTAGGCCTGCGCTAAACGTCGTACAATAGACGAATTTAATTCAGACGATTTTAATTGTTTGGATTTTATTCAACGAAACTGCGACGTATAACTCAATTAAATTCGACACACGAATTAAATTCATGCCGGCAAGTAAATTTGTCTGAGTCAGACGGATAATGCGACGATCATGCGTGTTCGAGTTACAGGACGGATTATCGTTACGTCGAATTAAATGTTTCTCTTCTGTCTGTGACAATTCAGCACCATATTTTAAAGAAGTCCTTTCCAGGCTCCACGAATCCAAGTAAAAACACTGAAATTCCACTGAAATTCGACGTTTAACTCGACGTCGCATTTACGTCGCATTACCGACGAATTAAATTCGTTTATTGTGCAACGTCTAGCGCAGGCCTTAGCGGAAAATCCCGGGAATCTATCAACACCGCGGAAAAACGTCTGCGCATGCGCGTGTACTAGAAAAAATGGCGGGGAATTTAAATCCCATCTTCGTAAACAAAAACGTGGCTTTTAATTATTCAAGGTAAGTGAAACAAACAAAAAAATACACTAGACGGGTAGTTTGGACATTAATAAAAAGTTTTCTAACATTTAAAATCTAAAAAGAAACAGAATTTAAATTAAAAATTGTCGTTTTAGACCGGGAGGCGTGCGAACATTTCTTGAAAAATTGTCGAATACCGAACTTAAGACACAAGAGTTAAGCAAACTATCAAAGAGCTAAGCATTTGCACACGCTTAAATTGTAGAGTAAATCATTACCCTTTAATATAGTCAACGCAAAAATTATGCATGCTACGCAAAAAAAGTTATCCAACAAAACACAAGGCAAACGCTTGCATAGTCAAAAAGTTTGTATCAAAACATTTCGTAAAACATAAAAGAACACACACTGAAGCAACTGTGAACTGTTTCGATGGCACCCAAGCAGAATCTGGAAAATCTTCTTGCTTGGATTAAGGCTCGAATAAGCCAGACAATAAATTTGTGTACAGTCACCTTTGTCAAGTATCTTCCTTGAATTGAAAGTGATGAATGATTCTATTAAATTCAAAATGTAAATATATGTAAATATGTAAAGTATAATATTGAAGAAAATCGTTATTAAATATCAATCCTAAAAGGTTTGGAATACAAACCTACCTCTTTAGAATCAATGCAAACCTTTTTTGTCCTCCGATCGCAAAAAATTGTGCTTTAAACTTTCCCAAATTCACACACAAACCGAGTAAACTTCCTCAACCGCCATCTTTGAGAACAAATTTGACGCGTGCAATGTGCTCGAATCACGCGCATGCGCAGACGTTTTTCCGCGGTGTTGGAATCTATCAATTTTGCTTTCCTTTTTGTTTCATCCTCATACTCCCCTAGTTCCGGAGGCGATTCCTTAATAGCGCTTACTTTTCCCGATTCCCCAAAGTCTTCACCTAATTATATCGTTCTAATTGTTCAACTTTAGTTCAAAGTGTTCAATTTAGTCAAGGATACCGGCAACCACGACTCCTTTCTACCAACAGTTCAGTACAGGACCAATCAAGATAACGGTTTGGAAGGTAACAAACGCTAGCCCAATGGCGAAATGTTCATTACATAACAGGATTCCGGAGCCACATTGACTAGACTCGAACTGGGCCACATTGACTCGACTCGAACTCACATTGACTCGACTCGAACTGGGCCGCATTGACTCGACTCGAACTGAAACCATTTTAGCTCTACTCAAACGGAGCCATATTGACTCCTACTGAGCCATATTGACTTCTACTCCTACTGAGCCACATTGAATCGACTATAACGGAGCCATTTTGCCTCCGTTCGAACTGAGCCACATTGACTCCACACAAACTGAGCCACATTGACTCGACTCGAACTGGGCCACATTGACTCGACTCGAACTGGGCCACATTGACCTCTACTCCAACTGAGCCGTATTGACTCGATTCGAACTGAAACCATTTTAACTCTACTCAAACTGAGCCACATTGACTCTACTGGAACTGAGCCATATTGACCTCCACTCAAATTGAGCAACCTTGACCTCCACTCAAACTGAGCCACATTGAATCGACTACCACTGAGCCATTTTGACTCTACCCGAACTGGGACACATTGACTCGACACGAGCTGAGTCACATTGACTGGACACGAGCTGAGCCGTATTGACTCCACTCGAACTAAGCCACATTGACTCCACACAAACTGAGCCACATTGACTAGACTCCAATTGAACAACCTTGACCTCCACTCAAACTGAGCCACATTGACTAGACTCCAACTGAGCCATATTGACTCCACTCGAACTGAGCAACATTGACTCGACTCGAATTGAAACCATTTTAACTCTACTCAAACTGAGCCATATTGACTCGATTCGAACTGGCTAATTCTTCAGCTTCCGGTTACGTCACGTATAATTTATGCAAATCATGACAAATTATGAAATCAAGTCGATTTACAAAATTGAATCGAAAGTTTATTCAAACTTCGTGTCTTCGTTAGCCTGCGTAGCAGGCGTTCTGTTCTGGGGGAGAGGGTTGAGAGTGCCAGCGCGCGCGAGGCGAGATAACCAAAACATTTATCGTTGAACAAACAGATATTAGTTCTTCTGGACGAGTTCTTGCTGTCCCATCTATATATGGACGCTTCTTATGCTGCAAATCCAGCTGGGAAAGTATTTATCGTTGGAGAAGGCCGAGAAGCACTCGTAACCAGCGAATATGTTCTGTATTTGGAAATCTTGTTGGCTGAATGGCTGAGATCTCCTGGATTTATATGGCTGAACAGTATTTCCATGAACTGGAATGGAAATTGTATCAGAAAATTTCTGAAGCTGTGGAGTAGATAGCGTTGTGCTGTAGTATGCCATGGTTTGTTCGTTGCTGTGACCGGAGACGAAGGTATTAAACGACCGTATTGTGTCGATAATTTTAATATGTTTGTGTCGTCGGACAACGACTTGATGGCTGTGTCTCTCTTCACTGAGTGATATGTGTAATCCTCAGACAGTTGAAATGCACATTATTTTGTACCAGGTTGCATCTTCAAACGTGTAATTTGATCAAATTTTTATAAAACAAAATTTTTTTGCGACTTCCTACTTCAACTATGCGTAATTATTAAAGTACACATGTACAGCTCTTTATAGCCAATCAGATTGCTTGTTTTCCTTAGGTTGTTGTATAAACTCTTATAAAGCACGGAGCCTGTTATGATATTATGTTAATATTATGTTAAACTACGTAGTAACTAGCCAATAGGGCTGGTGATAGAACTCACGTGATGTGACTCTGGACGATGTGTTTTCGTCAACGCCTCGAGGACGTGTTTTGTCTTATTCAGTGCCTTTGACTTTTATGAAAGGTCTTGAAACTGTATTCGTCTTTAATTGATATTTACATAAACATAACAGAGCCCAGCCAATCAGAGCTTGCGTAGAGGACACCTTATTATATATATATATATATATATATATATATATATATATATATATATATATATATATTACTATTAAATTAGCATCTTCCAAGCATTCAAACATTTTTAGACTCAGACAAGTTTCAATGGCAATTTTTCTAGTTTGATGGCAAGTCTTCATGAAAGAGACCCCCCCCAACACACACAACCCCCCAGGGATGTAGACAGGGGGAGCCATTCGAGCCGCGGCTCCCCACCCTTTTGAAGACATATAACTAAGATTTTTTTCAATGATTAAATCTAATTTTTTATAATTCACTGACTAATAGTTCATAAATGTGAAGAAATATTGTGCTTGTAACACCGTAACTAGCTGTTACCTTTCGAAGTACTCATTGCTCTCTATTACACAAAATATTCTGTTGACCGCCTCGAGCCTGCGATCAGTGGGATGTTCGAACTTCGAACAACGGAACAAGATTTCAAACGAATACGGTATTGGACCTTCACCTTCATTACCTTCATTATCTTCATATCCTTTCAGTATATATGCTTTCAAGAAAACTGCGTCCACAACGACTACGATCGTTTTAGCTAATTTTATACACCTGAATGAACGTTTAATCTCATTTGGACAGAAATATTTATTAAAAATGGTGGGATAAACTGTTAAAAAATCTCATTTAAGACCTTTGTATTTTGCTCAAAAATGGCCTCAAAATGGACCCAGAATTCAACAATTTTCCGGGGGAGTGTGCCCCCGAACCACATAGAAATGTGTCGTCACTTGACGGCTCCCCCCTTTCAAATTCCTGGCTACGTGCCTGTACACACCCACACTGTAGAAACAACTGAACAACTTGACAAAATGACCACCGTGGAAAATTACGACTTAAATCATATATTATTTGTTGAAACTTTTAATTTTAAAGCAAAACCGAGTGCACATGCAATATACGTTAGTCAAGCATGGTATGGTTAGTCTCCGCAACAAGGCATAACGCCCATGGGGCACGTGGGATAGTCGCTATTCAGGTCAAAACAGCAGCTTCTTGTTTCACCACAAGATTTTGGAAACTCGGTAGGGCATCCATCCGCAACAACGGGGGCACAGTTGCAATTTGGATCCGAATAGCATGAAGTAACAGAGCTGGGATCATCTATAAAAGAAAACCTATTGTTTATCCTATATTGTTATTGTGTGGTTTATATAAAGTTTTATAAAATAACACTTGAAAACGCAAGCGGTGATTGGTTAAAAGCCGTGTTCTACAACTCTATGCGTGGGAAACATGGAATTACATGGAAAGATTACGCCATCCAATACACCATCCAATATACGTTATCATTCTAATTAAAACTGTACCGAAACACCATTTACACATTATATACAAGCAAGCATGCCTTCCACTTGACGCCATCATAGAGGCACAAATAGCGTGGAAACACTCGCTTTACGAATTCGTGCATGTCCTCACTGTAATTTCTTGACTTCCTAAACTTCCACTCGTCTCGTGTTTAACAATTAGACAACGAGCCCGAGTTTTCTATGAGTGAATAGTCAACGAGGCGAAGCCGAGAAGAAAACGAGGGCGAGTTGTCTAATTGTTTTAGTATAAATTTACCAACAAAAGTTAAATAAATTCTCGACCATTACGTATTCTTTGAGGCTGGTTTGATACATTTTTTAACTGCGAACAAGAAACGTTCTGATGGAAAAGTAAAGTTTTCTTGCATAATTTAGCACGGGTTGAATTTTGATGTACAATATTGAAACAATTTATATCCACCCATTTGTTTTATAAATATGGCAAAAAGTTGAAAGAAACATTCAATTTAGCATGCAGTTTATATCACGAAATATTGTCAATAGCAAGCGTAATTTTGAAATGTGTTTTGTTTGCAGTTATTTCGTTTTAATAGGAACACAGATAAACTATTTAACGATCTTACCATTAATAATTTCCATTCTAACCATTTTGTAACCGTTTTTGTTTTCTGTAGAACTTATTGCTTCGCCTTATAAATGTTCAATTTCTTCTTTCATTTCCCCACTCATTATAATTTCGGCGCCATTGTTGCTTAAACAGAACAACCGCTGGCTCTAATGATCATTGCTCGTGACATACTACGCATTTTGTGATTGGTCAATTTCGATGAAAGAAGGCATTTCATCGGCTTATCGCCAGAGGTGTCTAATTAACAATTAGTCACCGAAGTCACAGAATAGAAATACGACCAGAAGTCCAACTCGCGTCGGAACCTTTGAAGTTTCTATCCTCGCACATGTCGCCTCGCGCATCTTGATTTCTCGCCATCCTACGCCATCCTATACGCAATCCTGGCAAGTTCCCCCGGCAGTTTGGACCTTGAAAAGAAGGTTAAAACTGCCGGGGGAACTTGCCAGGATTGCGTAGGACATTGCGTAGGATCGCGTAGGATTGCGTCAGATGGCGTAAAATATCGGGCATGCGCATTAAAGAAATGCGGACAAGTTGTCACGCGAGTTGGACTTCAGTGGTCGTATTTCTATTCTGTGCCGAAGTCGAGGTGACTATCGGTAAATACACCGATAGTCACCGAGACTGAGGTGACTAATTGTTTTAGTATAATTTCAGAGGTTGATAAAAAACCAATAACGTTGAAACAAAAACTTTTAAACAACTGCTTTCATTTTAACAGTGGTGATTCTGTTTATTCACAGGCGATGTTAGCAAAAAAAGAGTAAACGACATCCTACTTTGGAATTGAACTTGTACATACATTCAAATATATGCTAAAAAGACTTTTATTCTGGTGTTTTGGATCCTGTGTTACGGCTTTTTTGCACTTAATTCATGTTCAATATCTTCACTCATGACGACGTTTTCGAAAACATCGCTACGACCAAAACCTAGCCAAAACAAACAAAAAATACGAAGAATTATTGAAATATACTTCCTTACCTTTATAAAGTTTTGTTTTTACGATATTTGATATGTACAACATCTCAGTGATAAATATTTTCAGTATTATGCTCTTTTATTTGTCTCAAAAACTTAAAACTACAGACCCCATTTTGGAAGAAAAATTCAATGAATCAACAAATTCCAAAATCTCATACTTCAAAATAACAACTCCGAGGGGAGACTGAAACGAGTAAAGTCAGTGCAGTGTTGAATAAGTACCAGTCTCTTTTCTAAAACTACTTTTGAAGAACAATTTCTTGTGATGCAATAGTCACCGCGCTAGGCGGTGACTATTACCTCAAATTAAATTCACCGCTGAGCAGACCAATCAGAAAGCTGGAAAGCCTCTTTTCAACTATGAAATTATACTAACAGCGGATAGTAACTCCTGCGATAGCCAATGAAATTCAAGGATTTGTGATAGAAACTTGTAAATTTATACTATAACTCTAAATATAAACATGGAAAGTGTTTCCTATTTCTTAAGTAAGGTTTATAACATGTATATAAACTGGGTACATTAAAGAAAACCGACTTAATCATGTTATAATCAGAACTAGAGTGAAGGTTTCTATGACGATGTTCAATGTAATATAAATTCTTGCCATTGTGAATAATCTTAAAAAAAAGAAACCTTATAAAAAATAAAGTGAGCCATGTCTCACCATGCTTGTGGAAAACTCCTGTCCAGTGGCGTAGGAAGCAAGTATTAGTTGATCTTGGAGGGGCACAGCTTCAAAAGGGCACTTTGTTCTGGGGTGTAGGACTTCAAAAGGACACTTGAAATAAATGTTTTATCATAAAAATGGCACTTTTCTGTTGCAACTTTCATGTTCACTTCATGACAAAGTTGGGGGACACGTGTCCCTACCCCCCCCCCCCCCCCCCAGGTTGCTACGCCCCTGGTCATGTCATTTCTGAAACAAACTTTCCTGTCCGGTTCAAAAACCACTCACAGCAGGTGGTCTCAGCAATTTGTAAATTAACATGGTACAATAACACAACAATTATACCACAATATATCATTTGAATCGTTTTTACCTTTACTATTCAAATTTTAGGTTGTCGGGTCTTGTCGGACAACTCATTTTGCAAATTATGCTAATTTATGCTAATTATTATAAAAATATATTATAACTATTTAGACAATAAATTATTTCACCAACAAACTTTGTATGAATAAGATGAAAAGCAGCATTTCACAAATTCAAATTGAAAAAATCAAGGCAATAAAAAAACCCGCAACTGTGACGACCCCCCATGGTGCGCCACAGGCGCATGAGCGCGTGCAGTGGTTTGCACTTATTTTGGAAATTTACAATTTAAAACAGAATCATGCCGCAACATAAGACCATTTCATTAATTTACTCCTGTTTGTCATTACAACGCTGTCAAGTGTAGATGTTTGATTGGCTGAGATGATTTTCGTCAAATGTTACCTAGTTATTTTTGCTAATCTACGAAATAATAACAGAAAAATGCTTATGCTTACCTTAGGAGTTGGTGGTGTCTAAATTTTCATTGGTTGGCGCGTATATTTCGCTAGACAAGTAGACAACTCCATGTTCTTCTCCCTTGACCGTGCGAAAAATTGCCGAAAATCTGAATATATTTGGTTTTCGTCAGATCCATGAATACTTCATGGCATATCGTTATTAAGGTTTCGTTGTAAAAATGGACCATTCAGGATCATTTTAAGCCCAAGGGGGATACATTTGGTCAAAAGATCGATAAATTATATACTGAACAAATCGAAGTCATACGTCTCATTAGGATCGAACCACAAAGTTAACCGACATAGTTATAGATGTATGTATAATGATCCCATAGTCTTATGGCTCAGTAAATTCGTAATCGAAGATCGAGTATTAAAGAGATAGTTTATAACTCATTCCTGTCCGAGGGCTTCCCCAGAGATGAATAAAATCGTCTGGCGTTAGCCAGAATAAAATACTAAAGACCAATTCGGACAAGAAAGAGTTAATTGTCTCGGTTAATTCAGATAAAAAATTTCCTCTAGCTTTCAAATCATTTTAGCTTTTATATACAAGCTTAATTAATTAATGCCTTAAATACAATTGTCTGGCGTTATTCCCAAGAAATACACCACATGTCCTTAAAAACATGTTAATCAGTAAAATATGTAAAGATATTATACCTCGTTCTCGTAATTCTCTCTGGAATTGTCTGCTGAGTTTGCCATGATTAAAGTTCAGGCCGGGCAAAGGCTGAGAGTTACCAATGGCAACGAAAAGTACCACCGTGACTAAACAAACTGCAGTGATCTTCATTTTTTTTTCTTGATCTGGTTTAAAATGTCAAAATAAGGAAATGGATTAGTAAAATGGTTATGCATTGTTTGGAGCCTAGTCGGCAAATGGTGAATGGGCGAGTTTTTAATCTAATATATATTTGATAAAGGATTTAATCTAATATATATTTGATAAAGGATTTGATCATCGCCCGTGATCATGAAGTGTTTTTATAGTGCCAGAACCTCTGTGATAACGAAGTCAGTATCTCAGTTTTCTTAGGTAACCTCTGTGATCTTGAACTGAGTAGGTTAGTTACCTCAACCTCGGTAACTAACTTATACTTAATTGCAGCCAGTGGCTGAATTGACGAAGGACGCAGATCAGCGTGACAGCCGCCATACCAGTGGCGCAACGGAGCTGCTGTGGGCCCTTAGGAAATTTTACGTCTGGGGGCCCCCATTTATATTTATCAACTGAATCCGTTCACAATAGCGCTCCGTCGTGATGACGTCACTATTCAAGTTTGTCCGCTTTTACCCATAACTTTTGCAGTCCGAACAATAGCTAATGGCTCATTTGCAATCATTGGAAAGTCAATTTCGCGGTTTGTTTGTCCGCATTTTGTGCTATGAATAGCAGCTCGACGGTACGCCGCTATTCGCATGAAATCAAATCTCCTAGAACGTATATATTGAAAGTGCTTTCCACGTGGAAAATTGATAGTGAACATGCATCTAGACCTACTATATATGTACAGTAATTATTCTTATAGTTATAATCGAATGTATTAGAGCTTTAGAAGTATTTTGATCATCAATGCTTGTATCCACCGTGGTCACTGTCTGCCTCACTGCCTGTCCAATTACTCCAATATACAGAACATTTCACAATTGCAAGCCAATGTATGCATGACTGTGCTTGCACCTATAGCGACGTGCACTGAGAGTCTTGCAAAACTGTCATCATCATCATAAATTCATCGGGGGCCCTTCGAGGTTGTGGGCCCTTATTAGGAGTTGCTCTAACCCTAACTATAGTCCGTTACGCCACTGCATGCGCCATACGACACAGTTCAGACCACGGATCACAGCTAAGATGTAGGTGTTGATTTTACGGAGGGAGGAAAACCGGAGAACTCGGCGAAAAACCCTCGAAGCACAGGAGAGATCAACTACAACTTTACTCACATCCAAGTTCCAAGCTCGACAACGGGGGTTATTCCCAAGTGTATGTAGTCACCCATCCAAGTACTAACCCCGTCTAATTGGGCTAAAAACAATGTAGTTTTGGTAGACTTTCGTGTAGTCTGTGTCCTGGACTTGGCTGTTCACAGTGTTTTAGACCACATCTTCTAAAGAAATAAAACAAAGTAAAACATACCTGAACAAAAAATTATTCCTGATCTTCTAATTTCGGCTTTTCTTGAAGAAGCTTCAGTTAATAATGAAGATCAAAAGTTGTTTTGGTCCTTTTATACCCTTGTATCTGAACTGAATGTCAGCGGTAGTTCAAGTATTATTATAGTTAGCTGGTATATTTGCTGCTGGTCAATTGTTTATCAGAAGATATATATCTAAATAAAGCAAAATCAACATACAATTTTTTCCTTTTTTGAAACACTATGACGCACGTCTTTAAGTGAATATGCATGAGTAATTTGGAGAAGATATGGCTTCTTCGTAGTTTCCGAGTGTCAGAGCAATTATTCTTATTTAGCTATTGTTCCAGTTAAGGTTTTGTTTCGAAGTAAATGGAAATAGAAGTACGTACATTAACATACAATTCTTTCCTTTTTTAAAACGCCACCACGCACTTCTTTCTTTTCAGTGCGCATATCGAGTAATTTGGAAAAGATATTGCTTCTTCGTAATTTCCAAGTGTCATGGAGTACTTATTCTCATAATAGTTATTGTTCCTGAGTTTGTTTCTAAGTAAATCTAAATAAAATTACATAACATACCATTTGTTGCAACATCGGAGTACGTAGTTCGGACAGGACATAATATTATTGCCCTTTGTAAGTTTCGAGAGTACTGATATACAGTACGAAGATCATTTAGGACACGAACTAAACTGATTTTGGGGAGTTGTTTTCGTGAGCATAATTTTATGTACATATAGTTAGTAAGTACAGATGATTGGACAAGGCTGAGTATGATATGAAAGGACGAGTGTTATCTGTTAAAGATTCTGAATGAGGCAGATAACACTCACCAAGGTTATTATTTATTCAAAACACTGGATGAAATTGGCAAACTTTGCTCTGTTCACAAGAACCCATTAATTCCAGCATTCATTGATGTTGACGGCGTTAGTCGTGCATTACTTTTAAAAATTAACTATTTTTATTTTTAAATTAATTTATTTATTATTAATTAACTATTAATTTGTCTTGTTTTTTGTTTTATGAGTTTATCCAGACTTGTAAAACCCAAACGTCATGACCAAGAATAACAAATAAACCAGTCTAATAATTTTTCAGAAATACTTTCAAAGCCATTGCATGAGCTGATGTAAACACAACTCGTAAAAATATACAGCGATACTACACACCAAAACATATAATAAGATGTTGTAAACCTGACACAAATTCGTCCTGATTTACATAAACTTTCTGATCGATTTTTTCAACTTAAACAGTTATATCTCAAAGATGCTTGCAACCTCGTACCCAGTTTCATTCTTGTTGATAAAACCTGAACAGTCAGATGTGTGAATTGGATAAATCGTATCATCATATAACATTATATTTATATACATCGTTGGAAACAGAACGATGACACCCTTTACATCAACAGTCACTCCAACCACCTGTCATCCATTATAAAGCTGTCTACTGAAATCTCAGTATCAGCCAAAGAATATCAAGTCTTTCGTCAGTCTTTGCCACATTCGAAAATGCCGCATCTACCTACAACAATGGCATCAAACACATCGAATTTATTCCAACATCGAATTAATTCCCGACGAAACACCAACACCATCAACAAGTCAAAAGAAAAAAAGATCCGATCCAGTTAACTCGCCAGTGGCGCAAGGTGCTCCTGGTCCAAACTCAGGAGTCGGTGCCCACAAGGCGGGGGGTGCCTAGGGATTCCAGGGGCGAAGCCCCCATGGCCCCCGTGAAGCCGCTAATAATAATTGCCGTTGTTTACCACCCGCCTGGATCTGACGAGTGCTCAATTTCCAACCATTTATTCCAAAGTTTAACAAAAGCCGAATCCTTGTATCCAGCTAATTGTGGGTTTATCATCGCAGGTGACTTTAATCGTCTCAATGTTAACAATCTACAGCGACATTTTAAGCTCAAACAACTTGTGAAGTCACCAACAAGGCGGCAAGCAACTCTTGATTTAGTATTAACCAACATGAGTAGTTTATATTCAACAGCCGAAATTTTTCCACCTTTTGGTTTATCCGATCATGCACTCCTCAATTTTTCTGAAACCGAAAATAAGAATAGTTGGTCAATCTACAAGGAAATCTGTCACTAGCTGTGCGAGACACAAGAACCAGCAACAAAATGTCTTTTGGCCGCTACTTAAGTAGTGTTGATTGGTCTGTAATCAATCATTACAGCGACTGCGCGAAGAAAAACTCGAAATTTTTCAAAGCCTAGTTAAAATTGGTTTTGATAAAATAATGCCTGAGAAAATCATTAAAATACATCCATCAGATGCACCTTGGATGTCAACTAAGCTCAAGTAACTTATACGTCAGCGGCAATCAGTAGCTTTCCATTCTGATAAGAATAGCCTGCTTTTCAAGTTCTACCGAAACTCAGTTAATAAAGAAAGAAAGCTGTGTAAAAGTAAATGACTACTCATGTAAAGTTCATGATTTAAAAGGTGTCAACCCACGTTTGTGGTGGAAAGAGGTTAACAAACTCAGTGGCTCTGCTAGAAATGAGAAGAGTGACTTGATAAACAAACTCAATGTCGCCCAATACGAGAACATGTGCGGTAAGGAAATAGCTAACGCCATTAATAAAGCCGTTCGTTCTTGACCCCTCACAAGAATATAGTCTACTTAACTCAAGTGCCGTTCTTTTGCCGGTGGATGAAACGCCGAGTTCTTTGAAGTTCCAGTTTACCACGCGGTATATTCCAACTTGTCCAATCTAAATAAGAATAAAGCCTCTCTCTAGACCAGATGCATGGTTTGCCTGGCTGGTTATTGAAAGAATATGCAGAAGTTTTAGCAGAACCGGTCGCAAACATTTTAAATTCTTCTTTCAGAGAGCAGAAATTACCATCAACTTGGAAATTAGCCAACATAATTCCGCTCCCTAAAGTTAAACAAGTTACCAACCCAAAAAAGGAGCTTAGACCGATCTCCCTAACATCTTCCCTCTCCAAAGGGGCAGAGGAATTAGTAGTTACCAACTATACGTCAAACGGCCCGCTGTGGTGAAAATTGCGGATCCAAACCAGTTTGCATGGACAATTCCAGGCTCCTCTTCCGTCATGGCCCTAATCAGTATGACCCATAAATGGCTAGAAGCAACAGATGGATCAGGTTCAACAATCAGAGTTTTCCTCTTCGATTACCGCAAAGCTTTCGATATGATATAGACCATACGATTCTTGTCTTCGTGGTTCAATCCCTGGGTTGGCCGAATAATTTTTCCTTTGAGTGATTTTGGTCATTAACTCATGCACTGCTTCTCTCTATATTTTTCTTTCGTTTTTCTTTGTCTTTAGGGTTAGCATTAGGGTTAGGATCAGGTTTAGATTTTTATGGTAATTAGTTTTTTTATTTTAGGTGTAAGGCCAGACTGCTAGTCGGTATTTAATAACTGTTCGCACGGTTGGTAGTTTACGTTTACAGCGATGGGTTTCGTAATATCTTTTTTCTTCCCCAAATATTTCCACTTCGATACAAAAAGACTGTCACGATGATTGTCACGATGTGATTAGGTTTAATACTATTTACAGCCTTTTGGCGAATGTTGTTGCTGATGAGTAGTGTGATGTTCAGTTGTCGTTTTAAATCGGAGAAGAAGGTCGAAGGGAATTGAAATACGAATTGGCGCGGGAGTTTGCGGCACGGGGGCTGTTATTAATGCAAATATATAATAGTACTATTTCATGATTGTTCGTATACATAAATACATGCCCTTGTACCACCCGGAAAACTAACTGACCTATATCAATATGCCTACTTGCCACCGAAAAAATATATCTTATTTCAGGAAGCACATCCACCGCCAAAAGTGGCATGAGCCGTGTAGCCTCATTTTATCATTAGGGCACTTAAATTACTCATTCTAAGTTTAAGAAAAATATTTTCTTCCACCCTTTTTACTCTAGGGTCGTGTTTACCGTTTTGCAACAACGGCGGACGCTACCAGTTTCTTGCCGCCCACAGCCTCCCTCGGCCCCTCGTTAGCAACAAAGCCAGAGGGTCCCGTAGATTCTTTTACAGGACCAGGGATTGGGTCATTAGTCTTAATGATGTCCTCGTCAACTGCGAAATACGGCAATGTGGAAACTTAGCAACGCTAAATCAAAAGCGCTTTGATTCAAATCAAAAGCGTCCACCCGTTGAAAAACAGCAGGGAATTTTGTCTGCGCATGCGCTCGTGGAGATTGCGAGATAGTCGCGCGAGTTGTCCCCTTCAAAAACAGGCCCTGGGAACGAGGTTGATTGTTAGTAAATCTTGAAGATATTTTGGTCGTCATACCTTCTCCACATTTTCAAAATTTCGCCACAGGCGATTACAAAACACGATAAGCCCGCGATATTTTTTAACAGCGCAGACAAATTTCCCTGTTCTCTCGCTTCTCTCGCTAGTTTCTCGCTACTAAAATCGAAATACACAAACTAGTAAGTTTCCAGTACTATACTTATCCAATCTCGTATTATCCCACGCGGTTAAGGATTACTCGCAGAAAATTGCGCGAAATTCAATCTTTTTGGACCGTTTAAACGGAAAAAACCTATAGACATTATTAAGAGAGGGTCAAATACTGCAAAGTTTGGGTTGACCCTAAGAATAGAATTCTGTTCCAAACGCAATCTCGTTCCCAGAGCCCACGTTCCCCACCCGGGAAACGAGAGACTCTGGGATAATCCGTTTCACATCGATATTTCATTGGCTGATGAACACAGTGAACTCTATATAACTCTTCTTCCGGATAACAAGAATCCTGTGATGGCGAACGGGGAACGTGAGTAGTACAGGAAACCGATGCCTGACGCAGTTTGAGAAAAGTATTTTATTTTCTGGCTTCTGGCGCACTTTGACCCACCCCCCTTTTGGTTTTTATTTTGACACACCCCCCTGGTTTTGAATTTTTAGTTTCTGACGCACTTCCGGGGATATTAGTTTTCCAGCACCCCCCTGGTTTTGACGGTTTTAAAAGTGTAGCTCGGATTTTTAAAATATTTTGTATTTTTTAAAAATACAAATTATTTGTTTGTTTTGTTTGTGGTTTTAGTTTTTTAATTTTGTTTATTTTTTGGTTCGCCAATGACCTACTGCCAGGGTACTAACCCTGTCCCTACCAATAACTCTTTTGTCGTCATTTGCAGACAGTGCCACCTTGTTGATATGTTCGGTGTAAATTTCATGTTTCCGACTTCTGAAAGTGTTCATTCCTCTGTACATTTTGTTACCGGTGAAAAGACAGTCTTTGTAGTCTTGAAAAGTTATTTCGTTTTTAACTACTACCTTTTTGATGCCTTTACACTTCTTCTCTTCTGTACCGTTATCCATTTGAATGCCATACAACTTTGACCGTAATCCAGCAAACTCTGAGATTTGTTCTGACCCAGTTTCAAATTTAAACATTCCAGGCACCTTTTTGTTAACTCCTGTTGGTATTCCACTGGGATGGTTTTCTGGAAAGTTCGAAGTATCAAACCTTGCCCTAACGTCTTGAGCAATGTCTTTGAAAAAGTCTTCGGTTTGAATTTCATACATTAAACTGTCTGTGTCTGTAAACAACAACTTTGCTTTTTCCCCGAACTGTTTTTTAATTTTGTTGTAATGAAAATCATACATGAGTGTTTTTGAAATTTCTAGGATACTCATTCCAACGTATTTTGGTTTTGTATTTTTTGTTAATGTTTTTTTCATGTGGACAGCTACCAAATCTTCTGTGAAGATGTTGACTCTTTTGAAGTTTGTTTGTTTTGCCATTTTTTCTAGCCCATGTTCCGTTGTAACAAGTTTTACATTTAGTCTGTTTTTTTCATTCTCCATGGTTTTGCCAAAACAGCTGTTGTTCATTGTCTTGCACAGATGTTTTTCTGACTCTGTTTTTGCCAATGTTCTTAGTTGGGTATTTTTCCCAATGTAGTCTTTCATCCATGGCTTTTCAAGAAACTTAATTCCACTATGAATTTTTTTAAGAACCAAACCATGTTTCAAACACTGCGACAAAGCCTTGTGGTGAATAACGTAGTTTTTTTTGTTGTTCAAATTGGGTATTAATTTTTTAACTTTGTTAACTATGGTTTGTTCTGCCGCAAATGGGTAGTCATTGTGCAAGTCATGTAACTCAGTCGGGTAATCCAAATCCACTTCCAAAATACAACCCATACCACCACCGTTAAACATGTTCCACTTGCCCATTTCGTATTCCGTCATCCACTCAAATCCATCGTATGGTAATGGTTGACTCATTGCCCAACCGTACAGGTTGTTAGCATCCAGGTAAACAATGAAAGTGCTTGGCTTGCTTGGATCATAATTTTTCATGTACTTGTTATTACCCTTTGCATACCTGTGAGTTACGGTACTGATACCTCCCCGAATACCGGCATCCACTGTTAACGCCATGGTTGGGTCTGTAATTAGTTTTAGTCTTACATCCGTCATTTTCATCATTGCGTCCCAAGTTAACCCCGAGCTTGTGTAACACCACAAAGGGTCAATGCCATAGTTAGTTTTGCTAGTTTTTCTGTAGTTCTCCATTACGTCAGCAAGCAGCAACACATCTGTTTTTAGGTACAGATTGTGGTAATCTTTCATTGTTCTACACTTAAATGTTTTCCAGACCTTATTTGCATGTACATAATCTTTGTCTGAAATTCCACTTCCATTGAGCTTACTGTAAAACTCTTTTTGACTTGGTAGTTCTGTCTGGTCAAGTTTTTTAACACAGGTTAACCACTCGTATGGAAAGACACCTTTGCGTTTAAGAAGACCTTTTTGTTTGTCGGTGAATCTGTTGCTTGGATGATCCAAACACCTGAACTGTTCTGGTTCCAATGTTTTTACTGACGCATCTAACGAACAAAGTGTGAATTTTAACGAGTCCAAAAACCTTAGTTCATATTTTATTTCGCCTTCCATTACACTTTTTTTACTGAAACTAATGTACTTTTCATCTGTGCTAGGAATGACGGTGAGTTCGCCAGGAATTTCATTTAAATGTTTTATTAGCAAATGACAGTCGTAGTTTTGCAAGTTGTGAAACACAACAGGTATGAAGTTTGGTTTTTGAATTTTTAGGTTACAACCGTTGTGCGCTGCTCCTCGGTAGTTACCAGTGAAATGGTCATGGTCCCTAACTCGGTCTTTTCCCAGATTTTTGTTACAGACAAAACACATTTTTTCCAGATGAAACTGGGTTTCATCTTCTTGCGTTATTTTCATTGGTTTGTCATGTTTTGTTATTTTCCACACTTCTTTCTGGACTTTGTACAGAAGCCGCATCCCTCTTTTCATGACATCATCATTATCATCTTTCGCCACCACTCTGTAAGTTTTTAACGGAATGATGCTTGTGTCTGTGCTAACAACCGTGAAACTGAATGACAATGGTTTGTGATGTTGGTATTGTGTCGTATGACTTCCATCATCATTTTTTCTTTCGGTTGGTCCAATGTCTTTAAGAACACACTCTGAATCACAGTAAAAAACAACTGGAACATCTGCAACTTTTTTCTGGTTTTTGAAGTACATCACATCGTTAACTCCCTCTTTTGGATAATCTTGTTGTTGTACCTCATGACCAACACAAAATGGTGTGTGACGGGCAAGCTTTTTTTCACTTGTCTCAGGATTAAAACACATTAAACAAATATGGACTGAGTCTCTGAACTTGTTAAACTGTTTACTGAGAAGCCTACTTAAACTTGGTCGGTTGGGAATAACAGACCAGTGACCGTCATGAAGAAGCAACATTGCATTTTCGTTATTAGGGACTTTGTTGTGTGGAAAGAACTTTTTAACACTTTCATCGAAACCAACAACAAATATTCTTAGTCCGTTAAGTTTTTCAACTTTGTCAATGTCCTTGAGTTTTAACGGGAATTTTATACCAGTCCAGTTCAACAGGTTAGCTTGCTTTTTTAAAACCTTTGTGACTCTGCCAGCGTCTTTTTCAACTGGGTTAAGAGCTCTGGCAATGGCATACATTCCACACTTGTTGTCATCATTTTCTATGTTAATGACAGCTTTTTTGTTTTTGATAAAGTTTGGTAAGGGTTTGTAACTTTTACCGTTAAGTGGTCTGAATTTAGTAATTTCTAAGTTCAGTTTTTCAATGGCAAGCAACACAAGACCTGAACCTTCTTGGTTGAATTTTGCGAACCGTTCTAGAACTTTTTCTACCATTTCGGGGTACTCTGTTTTCATGTCACTTTTTGAGATGATTGTGTGTGTTAAACTTTCAAATTCTCTAAATATCAGTTCACCTGTTTTTTTCTTTTGTAGTTTTAAAAGTAGTCTTATTTGTATTTTTTTGCCCACACTGTTAGTGTTTGTGACGGTGTTAAATACACCCTGTTTCACCTGTGCTAAAAACTTTCTTGGGTCCTTAACACCTTGCCCGTCAACTCTCCACACGGTTGTTTTCCCATCAATGGCATCAGAAACAAGTTCTGGTGTGTTTCTTTTAATTTTGGCGTCTCTCTTAGTTTTTCTTATTTCTTTTTGCACATGTTTTGGTAACGTTAAAAACTCTTGCCGTTGTTGTTTTCGTATGTCTTTTTCTTGTTGTTTTAAATTTTTGGCTTGCTGTTTTTGGTTTTTACGTTCCATGTTAGCTGTTAGTTTTGCAAGCCTTTCTGGTTTGAATGGTTGCAAGTTTTTGTCGCGAAGTCTTTGGTTTTGTTTTCTTAGTCGGGCATTTTCCCGTTTTAGAACATTAACGTCACTCATTTATAGTAACGTCAAAATTTGCCCACACATGATAGCAATGGTTTTCATTGTATTTTTTGATATCGTATTTGCTGTACAACAACCAAAGTTTGTAACCTTTAAAACTCCCCTTTGAAATTAAATAAATTAGTTTTCCAATATTACACCAGTTTTTACTGTTAAAAACACATTCTGTTGCATGTGTTGGGACAATCATATTTATTGCTGTAAAATTAAGTTAGGTACAAACCTAACTTAACTTCCCTTACGAAAATTTCATATGTCATTTCACATATGAAATTGGAATTTCATATGTGAAATGAAGGATTTCATAATTATGTTTTTTAACGACTAATTAACCACAGTTCGTCTTTGTACAGAACTGGTATTTTGTTGGTAGCAAGGTAGACAATGCATGAGGAATATTTCTTGCCAATCGCTTTTGTTGCCTTGCCCTGACTTGGAAACTCTGTTTTTTCACCCGTTTTTACGTTTGTGAACATAACTTTGACGGGTTTTAATGATGAGAATTCTGGTTTGTAGGGAATAAGTGGTACACCAAGTTTTTCACATAATGTTTTTTTTGTTAAAGATACTGAACCGTTTGTTGCACCAGATTTTTTTGCCAGTTCCAATAGTTCGGAGTTGAGTGTGTTGTGTTTTGACATACTGATTTTTTCTAAACGGTCTATGGTTTCAAGATGGTTTGATATTTGTTGTTGTTGATGTTTTAGTTGTTGTTGTTGATGTTTTAGTTGTTGTTGCATCTCCAGAAGTTTGTGTTCTGTTTTCTGGTCACAGTTATGGAACTTAATATTCATTTCGCTGATACTGTTCATGTTTTCCTTTATTGTTTTTTGTTTTTTTTATAAGGTGATTTATAGTAACGAGAAATTAAGTTAGGTACAAACCTAACTTAACTTATGTTTTTTAACTAACGACTAATTAACCACAGTTCGTCTTTGTACAGAACTGGTTTTTTGTGGTTTATACTGTAGACAATGGCAGAGGCATATTTCTTGTTAAGCGCTCTTGCTGCCTTGTTTAGACTTGGAAACTCTGTTTTTTCACCCGTTTTAACGTTTGTGAACATAACTTTGGTGGGTCTGTAAAATGGTTTATCTGGTTTTTCACACAAAACTTCTGAACCGGATTGTCTTGCTTGTTCCCTTAGTTTGGAAATATTTTTTTTAAGTTGATCTATGGTTTCAAGATGGTTGGCTACTTGCTGTTTTTGATGTTTTAGTTGTTCTTGCATTTCCAGAAGTTGTTCTTGAAGTTTGGGGTTTTCGTCACAGTTATGAAACTTAATATTTATTTCGCAGATACTGTTCATGTTTCCTTTATTGTTTTTTTTGTTTTTCTATAAGGTGATTTTTTAAGTCGGCTTGCCCGTACCACCTTTTTAACCCTTGTTCTTTTTTAACCCATTTTTTCCGGAGAAGGTAGTTCTTCCTGTCTTTTCTTTTCTGTTTGATTTGTAATATCCAGTTTGGCATTTTCATTTATTGTATGTTCACAACCAGATACATTTGTGTAGTTTTTAACTGTTTTGTTTGACCACCCAATCTGAACATTTCCCTCAAGAGAAAGGTCATTTCTACCAAAACTTAAACCAACTTGAAAACCCTTTTTTGTGATATGGTTTTTGTTAAATTTTTTATGTGGTTTACTTTTTGTGTTTCCCATTTTATTTTCGGGTTACGGTCCAGTACTTACCCCTGTACAGAACCGGGATTTTGTTTTTGATGATAGTTCTGATACGTTTTTCGGTCACTCCAATACAAGCACAGCATTCTGTTATGCTTGGGAACTCTGTTTTGTTACCGTTTGTGTCTGTTAGTTCCAGTTTCACCTTGCCTGTTCCACATCCCGGTGTTGCTTTTTTAGTTTTTGGTGGTGTTGGTGCTTTTTTAGTTTTTGGTGGTGTTGGTGCTTTTTTAGTTTTTGGTGGTGTTGGTGCTTTTTTAGTTTTTGGTTTCTCGGTTTTTGGTACTTTGTGTTCTGGTACTTGGTGTTCTGGTACTTGGTGTTCTGGTACTTGGTGTTCTGGTACTTGGTGTTCTGGTACTTGGTGTTCTGGTGCTTGCTCTTGTGTTTCGTCACCATACCAATTTTTGTCAATATCTTCCAGAAGGTCACTCACTTCGTCTAGTGTTAGTGTGCATATGTTGGCAGGTATACTGTCAAGTGGTATTCCATACATCTGTGAAATAACTGCTTGCTGTATTGTGACTGATAGTTCATTGGCTATTAAGATGGTACTATTGCCTTCATCGTCAATGTCTTCAATGGTTCCAACGTTTTTAAGCAAGAATTTGTAATATTTTTTGAATTCTGTAAAAGTTGTCATTCTTATTTTTTTTTGTTTTTGAAATTAAAAACGTCAATTTTGGGCAAGCAACGTTAAAACACTAGCTAACCAGTATTTTCAGCAGTATTAGTTCCACAGTTATTGGTATCAGCAGCATTGACACTATCGTTAACCACGACAGGCTCCTGATCATTTTGTACAACATCTTTATCACACATTTTGTTGTTTAACATTTGTTTTGCAATGATAAGACAACCAGAAATTAATCCAATCATAGGGATCCAGGGTGATATTTTTGTGACCATCATTTTAACGTCGTTACAGAAAAGTTGGTTTGATGAAAGTTCTTTGTCCAGATTACCATCTGTTTTTACCATGTTCATTTGTTCCATCAGTTCAGAGAATTTTGAAATAATGGTTTCTGTTAACAAAACATTAACTTTTTCCATTTTTTTGCGGTCATAGTCATCTTTAATTTTTTCAAGGGCTTCTTGCGACGCTTTTTTTAAATAATTCTCAGTATATTTAATTTCTTTTGCGACTGACAAGCGGATTAACTCATCTCTTGTTTCGTTCATTTATTAGTATGGGCAAGCAACGTAAGTGACGGCGGGGGTTGCATGGGTTTTAGAGTCTTTTCATATTGTTAGTATGGACAAGCAACGTTAAACCACTAGATAACAAAGTCAAAAAGCTAATGTTGGAATTACAAAAACGGATGGTGACAGGCAAGCAACGTTAGAGTCTTTCCATATTTTAAAAATATGGGTAGACTAGTTTTTAGTTTAATTTTTTTTGTTTTTTCTTAATTTGTTGTACAAAACATAACCAAGCGCAACAGCCAACAACCACAAATTTTCGGCTAACCATGCAATCCCTTTTGCACCTAACGACAGTGCTGTAACAAGGATACTGACTAATGGCGCTAAAACTGGTAACAATGCTTTCCCAATCCTTGCCGTTGCTTTTGCTAACGCACCAGCCGTTTTTGCAACTGCTGTTACCCCCGTTCTTGTTGCCATAATTACCGTCACAACTATACCTGCGACGCCAATTGAAACACCAGATATCGCACCAAGGTTTTCTTTTGCAAATTTTTTAAACCTTTCAAACCTTGTCAGGTCCAGGTTTTCTAGTTTTTTTTGTGTTTCTTTTTCTATAAGTTTTTCGTTAAAAAGGTTTCTTATTCTTTCGGCTTGTATTCTGGAAACATCTACGACGTTTTGGGCAGATTGTTTCAGTGTTTGGTCTTCTGTTTCATCAGCTATTTTTTGCCACTCTTTGGCTTGTTCTTCAAGACCTTTTAGTTTACCCTTTCTAAATTCTGGATCTTTAAGATTGTCACCACTGTTTTTTACCACACCGGCAAGGTTTCTTACAGCTCCATCCGCTTCTTCGTATTTGTTAAGTTTTTCTTGTAACGTCACACCTGCTTTTGTTCTTTCATCAAGTTCTTCATTTTGTTCGTCAAGTTCTTCCTGGAGTTCCTGAATTTTTGTGTCAGCATTTTTAATTAAATCATGTTTGAATTTTACGTCAGCTTCGAGCTTGCTGTTTTTAACGTTTAATTCTGAAAGATTTTCACTCAGTTTTTTAATGGCTTGTTCTTGCGCAAGCAATCCCTTTTTCTGAAGTTGTTCTTCCAGGTTTTTAACATGGTTTTCACGTTTGACAAGTTCTTCCTGGAGTTTTTTGTTTTGCTCTTTTGTGTTTTCAACGTCAGCAAGCTTTTTTTCCAGGTTTTTAATCTGTTCGGTTTGTTCGCCGATTTTGTCTTGCTGATCTTTTGTGAACTTTGGGTTCTCATCCTGTTTTTGTTTTTTAAGTTCACTTAGTTCTTCGGTTTGCTTAGCAATAAGAACTTCATTTGCTCTAAGCTCAAGTTCAAATTCTTTTACATCCTTTGAATGGTATTTGCTTTTTTGTTGCATTTCTTTAAGTTGTTCTTGTAATGATGTTTTTTCTTCTCTGTGTAGTAGTGTGTTTGTTTCTACTTCTGTTTTTAAAGCCTGTATTTCATCTCGTAATTTTTTGTCAAGTTCTTCGCGTATGTCTTCTGTAGCTTTTGGACCAGGTAATCCACCAACAGCAGTTTCAACAGAAGCATTTGCAGTTTTTTGGTGTTCGGCCCAGGCTTCATTTTTTAGTTTTTTAAACTCTTCCACCTCTTTTTGTGAAGTTTTGGCATTTGACAATATGAACCTTTTACCAGCTTTAACAACAACTCTTTTCCCGTCAAAAAATAAGCCTAGTACCTCTCCTTTTTTGTTTCTGTTTATTTCGCTTCTGTTTAGTAGTTTTTGACTGCTGGAATTTTTTCCACCGTCACTTTTGCTTACTTCTTGCCCCATTACTTCTCTGAAAATTTTTTTTTTTAAATATATTTCTTTTGTTTCTTTGGTAACTACTTGTTCTTTGGTAACTTCCTGTTGACCTTCGAATTTTTCTGGACCAAGTCTGTCTCTTAGTTCCTGGGCTCTCATCCTACTTCCAAAGTTTAAGTCTAAGTCATCTGCTTCGTCATCAATGTAAGGTCCTTCTACATAGCTTTCGTTAGGGTCATCTTCTCCGCCAAACGATGTTTCTTTTTCTTGTGCTTGCCGTTCTTGTTCTTGTGTTTCGTCAGGATTTAAATCCTTTAATCCAATATCAGCCATTTATTACACTGTTTTTGGTTTCTTTTTACGGAACTTTTCCCAGTCTGGTTTTTTGCTAGCAAGTGCTTCTGGTCCAGTATTCAATGATAGTTCTTCTTCGTAGAACTTACCGTAAATGTCTTCTTCTTTGTCAGATATTTTGTACATATTTGGGTCACCGCGAAATACAGCTGACACTATGTAAACTTCGTTTGAAAAATTTGGTTCGTATCCCTTTGCGTATCCGGGTTTTTTGTAAATGAACAGTCTTACATGGTCACCAACAGAAAACTTTGGTTTTGGTAATTCTGTGACGGGCAAGCCATACAAAGTTAAAAATATCTTGTCCTGGTTTTTGGTGTTCACATCTTTGGGTTTCATTTTAATACTTGAATGCACTGTGTTGTTATAACTTTTTGTAAATTTGTCAAAAACGTCTAACCAGACTTTTGTTTGTTCTTTTGTGAAATATTTCCACATTCTGGTTTTCAGGGTCCTGTTAAACCTTTCAACGATGGCAGCTTTTTTACTGGTTGGTTTTATTTGTTTTATTTTTTTTGGGAAGTAGTCTATGTCCTTACTGCTCAAAAGTGTTTTAACACCAACGTTGTGAAACTCCATACCACTGTCAAACTGAACAGCTTCTGGGTATTTCCCAAAATGTGTTTTAAATTCGTCTAAAAGCGTCGTGACAGCGGGAACCATATAGACAGTTGCTTTTCTTTTCACAGGCACAGTAAATGCATACCTACTTAAAATTTCGATGCCAGTTAAAATCCAGTTTGTGTCACTGTTTTCAGTTTTAAATTTTGCCATGTCAACAAGGTCCATTTGTAACTGGTCAGCTAAGTTTTTAACGAATGTTTGTTGTGTTTTTGGTTTTCTGATGGGTCTGTGTAAAGTGTAAGTACTTTGATCCGTTAACCATTTTTTAACTTTTTTTCTAGAAACAGGTACATTGTTTTCTTTGGCGGCTTGGTACAATTTTTCAGCGGACTGGTATCCGGTCACAGGGTTAAAGTACAAATCCCTAAGAGCAAGGTCAGTAGTTATTGTTTGTTCCATTTTATTTGTTTGTGTGTTTTCATGTGTTTGTAATTTCTAACGTTATGTTTGTGTGTTTCCAACGTCAGCAAGCTTTTTTCCGGTTTTTATCACCTTTGTTTGGGTGGTTTTTAAATTTGTGTATTTGGTTGTTTTGTCAGTCCATAGTTTGTAGTTCATTATTTGGTTTTGGTTTGTAAGATAATAAATGACAACAACAACACAAGTGGAAAAATATTTTGGTAAAAACTATGCAAAAGTTCAACGGGAGTTACCCATTGAAAAAAACAAACTTAAAAAAGAGTTTGTTAAAAAATATCCAAGTGCAGATTTAAGTAAGTTTGAGTTCACAGTTACGTTTGGACAGGATGGTCTTGTCACAGACAAAGATGTTTGGTTTAAAAAAGACTCTGTTGTAAGTTACAACATTACCAGCAGGTCATTTCTAGAAAATCCGGATTGCACACAGTATTTGTACTGGCCAAAAGATTGGAGTCAGAATGGTACAGTTGAAAAGTTAAAAGTTGTTAAAGACCTAACACCTGATGTTTCAAACCTTTTAATTTTTATTTCTGAAACTGACAGCTTTTCAGTGGTTCTTGATCCAGTTGACACAAAATACACAGGAACACCAAGTAATAATATTCGCACTGAAAAATTTAACTACCTTGGCAACCCTTATTTCACAGCCATTGCAAGCAGTTATGTGTGCAGTTACCTATGTGGATTGTCATCAGAACATTTTTTAAATAAGACACCAAGGTCAAAGTCACACTTTTTAACGAGTATAGCAAGGTACCACTATGTGTTTCACTTCAGACGGTTTATGAAAAATCCCAGCAGGTTGAGCAGGTACATGACAAGTAACGTTATTGAACTACTACAAAAAAATATTCCCATTACAGAAAAGTGGGAAACCAGACACAGCACATCCATGGAGAAACTAAACCTTTTTAGAAATGAATTACACCGTCAGGGCAAGCGAGTAAAAAATCTGAGGTTTGTTGTCCATGGGAATATGGGAGTTTCAACCATATACGAAGAGTTTGTATGGTCACACGCAAAGAGTAACATGGATTACAAGTACTTTGTTCCGGAAAAGTCAACAGGGTTAACAAAGCTCGGACAAAAATTATTTCAACACAGTTTGGAAAGTTATGTTTACAGCATTTTGGGTGCACAGGCAAAAACAAGATGGGGTATAGTTGGGCAAGGTGGAAAGAGTTTGCAAACACAAGAAGTTTTTAAAAGGTTAATGGAAGACACCCTAACGATAGATGACATTACGGTAAGCATTACAAACATGCGGCAAGCTATAAAAAGCACCAATGTTGTTTTAAACTTTGCAATATCACCTGGTTTAATTTTAATACCAAGCAATCTTATGATTCTGGAAAAACCGGTCACAGGGTACAACAATGTTTTTACGTTAGCAAGTAATACAATGTCTTTTGGAAATAACAAAAAACTAAATGTTCTTCAGGTTTTAGATGTTCAAGAACCTAAAAAACCATTACAAATACGGGTTGGAAAACATGTAAACATAGATGAAGATCTGCCAGACCAAAATTCATTATTACCAGCTGTTGCGTTTAGCGTCTCACTTGCAGGAGTGTTTATAGCAAGTATGTTTGTGTAAATAAATGTCTGTTCAAGATGAAATTACACTAAGCAATGACTACTTTGGTGTTAACTATGTTCCTGAAAAAGACAACAAATGGTTAGACTATATGTACTGTCACCTGGATATGAAAAACAAAGATCACAAAGGTCCAGGTAGGTACCTCTTAAAAGCTGATGGTATACTATTTTTCACTGGAAAACCAGAACCAAACCGTGGAAGGGGTGGGACATGCAGGTTCTGTCCCGGTGTAAAGTTGGCCGAGTTTCATATTCATTGGATTTGTCCGGAGTGTGGTGTCGAACATGACGAAATAATTGGCTGGGAATATTCAAAAAAACCCAAACAAGTCGTTCCAGCACTAGTTAAAAAGTACAAAAAAATGTTTGAAGAAATGTTTCCAGACGAAACGGTTATTTCAGGAAACTTGCTTATTAAACATTATGACAAAAACTTAAAAAAACTAAGAAAAACTATTTGGAAACAACCAATACCCCCTTTAAAAATTCTAATGTACTGTATTTTGACTAAACTTGGAAGAACCGATCTTACAAAAAATATTGTGCACAAAGAAAAAGATTTTGTGAAATACAACGAAACTGTTCAGTATGTTTTAAATTTTGAAAAAATGAATGAAGTACAAATCATAAAAACACAACCATGGATGTTAAAAAAAACATTTCCAGAAAACAGACATTGGTAAGTTCATAAAAGATTCCTATCCTAAAAAAGATAGGAATTTTCTTTCACACAAACTGAAATGCTAGCCAGCCAAGACCGGAACCAGCCAAGGTCATTGCAACAATTTGATAGTCTTTCATTTCGTCACTTGGTTTGTAAAAGTCACCCAAAACAGGTTCAGCCACCCTTTGTTGTTTAATTTTTTGAAGTTCGTAAAATGCCCGTGATGTGTCTTCCATGTTTGATTTTGACACACGAATTTCGTCTTGTAACTTTCGTCGTTTGTCGTTCATTTTAATTTCATCCTGGTAAAATTTTTCTTTGGCTTTTGCAAGTTTTTCCGTTGCGTGATTGTGACGGGCAACTTCTTTTTCGTAGTCATTGTTTTTTCTTAAAAGTGAAAATATGAAACCGGCACCTGCAAATGCAAATGCGTTAAATGTTCCAGCAACTGCTACTGACACCATTGTTTATTTGTTTGTTGGTTTGAACTTAGTTACCCGGTTTCAGATCCTTTGGAATGTATTTCATTTCTTGGGCCTTTTTCACAGCGTATGAACCAAGTGCAACCGCTAACGCTAATTTTGCCGTTTCTTTAATACTTGCCGGTGCAGCTAATGACTGTCCTAGAACTTTTTTGGTTGCCATACTTACACCAACGGCAGCAACTGTAATTAGTCCTGCTTGGTATAAATCATTTAAATATTCGTTAGTGCTCATTTATTATTACGTAAAAAAAATCTTATCCAAAATAGGATAAGAGTTTTCATTTTAATTCACTGACCGCTTGCCAGTCACCGTTTCTTTTTTTCATTACACTTTTTCTTACCTAATAACTATTTCAAGTAAGATTTTGCCAACTTTTTCATTTGTTAAAAAATTAAGTTCGTTGTAAATACCGTTGTCCAACATTGCAACAGAGTTAATACTACCAAAATGCGTAACCGAACCTTTCAGTATTTGTTCTGTGGTAATTGGAAGTACAGCCAAAGTTTTTGACCGCTTGCCGTCAAATGATGTTCTGTTTCCGTTAATTGCGTCGCACTGAATACTTACAAATCTTAGCCCAAGATTAACATTAACCGGCTTTGGACTAACTGTACCTACTCCTTTTTGTATGGCAAAGTTATCAGGAAACCCTAACAACGGACCAAGGTTGTGAAGTGAAAGGTTTTCAGTTGGGGTTATTTTAATTTTGCAGCTGAACGGAAGTAGTTCACTTGTTATTTTGTATTTTTTAAGTCTGTCCATAATCATGCTAACAGTCCAGTAACCACCGTAAAAGTTTATTTGTTTTGTACCGTGTGTAACATGCGTTGGTGTTGTCAGGTTGTTATAATCCCAAATTATGGTGGCGGATTTTATTTCCATCTTGTTGTCAACTATGACTAACGGGTCTTCAAATTTAACATTTGTTTCACCTTTGTTTAAAAATAGTCTGATGTTTCTCATTTATTTAGTGTATGGGTGTAAGGGTGTTTTAGGTTAATTTCTAACCTGGAATACTCAAAAAACTTTAACGAACTTTTTATACTTGTTTCTTCTTCTTTTGGTATGTCTAGGTAGTCATCCAAAATAACTTGCATGTCCTTTCTGTTCGGGTTGTAAAATGTGACTAACTTTGAAATATTTTCACGGTAAGGTTTTGCAATGCTTGTTAGTTGTTGTGTAATAACCACCGTGCTAATGTCCATATGCCTGGCTGAAAATCCAAGTTTAACTAGTTCGCTGGTTCTGTTTTTAACGGATTGACCAGATGCACAGTCATCAAGAATAATTAGACTTGTGGTTCCTTTGCAGTACTCAACTATGTATTTTAAAAAGTCTTCGGTTTGATCATGGTCACAGGGAATAACAAAGAATTTTGGGTCACTAAGATATTTCCAGTCAAGATATGTTTTGTTCCATTCAAATGTGGGACAGATAAGAAATATGTTTTCAAAATGGTTTTTGTAGTCTTGTGACAACATTTTTAACAGGTAAAATGTTTTTCCAGACCCTGTCATCCCCACAATTATCATATTAAATGGTTTCATTTATTCTGGTTTCATTTATTCCGGTTTCATTAATTCTGGTTTAATAATCCACTCCTTGGAATGCGCCTGCTTGCACCTTTAACACAGCATCTGACAAAATGAAAATATGGCATTTCAGGTTCGTCGCTGTTGCTTTCTTTGTAATTTCCATCATTATGCCTGACTGTGTTGTCATTAGCTTGGTACCATTTCCATACAGGTTGTTGTCACTAATGGACCGAAGATCAACCACAAGGGCAAACTTGTTAGATGTGAAGAAGTTGTTGGCATTGACTACAGAGTGATCTGTCTGTCTAAAAATTCTTTCGGCTTCTTCAAATAGTCTCTTTTTTGGCAAGCCGTGTGAAAAGATGCTGTTAGGTACTCCTTCAATGGTTAGTTTTACTTGTTCAATGTTTGGAAATACATACTCTTCTGAACCGGCGCGACTTGCCTTTGTGAACAACATCACAACAGCTTTCATGCTTTTTCTTGGCAAGTTGATGGTTTCATTGACAAGTGTTGTTGCCGCTAACCAGTTACTAGTTTTCATCAAAGTCACATGTTGGAAAGGAAGGGCTCGGCCAGCATTGTACTCTGACTCAATTTCAGAAACTAAGAAGTTGTTTGTGATAGTTTCATACTCAAGTTCAATGTTTTCCAATGCATATGTGCCAACAGACTGACTTGACTGCGGAGTCATAATGTCAGTGGCTTTTGGTAGAGTGATTACATATTGTAAGTCGTTAGCCATACTGTGGGGTGCATAAAGTCCATGGTCTTGTAAGATTTTGCCAAGACGGATTCGTTGTTTGGTACCATACACAGCTGCGTATGCATCGGAACTTGAGTCGTCAGACTTTGAAATTAGTTTCCGTTGGTTTTCGGTTGCTATTCCGTCTTCAACCATGTTTTCTCGTTCTTTTGGGTCCATCCACAGGTCTTCGTATGTGCTAAGAAGGCTTTCACCGGTGTTGTCATAAACTTGCTCTCCGGCAAAACGCACCTGAAGTCGTTCTTGCAGTTGTTTTGCCAGGTTGTTGTTAAACCATGACTTTGTATTTGAGTTTTTAAAGTCAAAGAGAAGATACATTTCGTCGGGAACCAGTGCAGTTCCAGCTTTCAGTTTTGGGATGTTAATGTAAATTACTTCGCCAGGGTTTGCACTGTTAGGGTTAAAAGTAATAACGTTTCTGGAACGGTCTCCAGTTATTTTACTTTTGTGTAACCGGTTGTAACCGGGTGTAAGTTTAACTTGTCTTTCAGTGTTCATTTATTAGTGTGTAAAAAACAAAAAAACAGTCAAACATAGTGTAACGCAAAAAAATTTAGTTATGAATGGTCATAACTAAGATTTAAAAAAGGAAGTAATGAAAAGATGTTATTCAGAACGTATTGAAATGAACAGCTTGCTTGTTTATTAAGGTGTTTTTTTACAAACTGTATACATCAAGGTTGTTTAAAACCGTTCCAGATTTTGCTATTGGTTTTATTGGTTTTTCTTCAGTTTTTTTCATTTGGTTGTAAGTGATGTAGGTTGTAATTAGTGCAGCAGCGGTACCAAGAACGGCACAGGTAGTTGAAATGCTTGTTTCACTTGTTTCACATGTTGGTTGTTTGTCTTCTTTTGTTTTGTTTTCATTTTCAAGTGCTTTTAGTTTGTCTTTTTTCCGTTGTTTTGCTTGCCTGCTTATTTCAGCTAGCCTTTTACCTTGTGCAACCCTTTTTGGGTTTTTTTCTTTAATGGGAGTGGGTTTTGTAATAACTTCTTGTGGAGGTGTTGATCCTGCTTCTTGGTTTTCATGTATTGTTTCCATTTATAGTAAGCAAATTTGTATTCTTTTTTGAATACAAATTTTTAGCTGGTGTTTGTTTAAATTTTGCTTGGTAAGCTAGCTGGTTTTGTTCAAATAGCTAGCTGGGTTTGCTTGCCCGTCACCACCCTTTTTGTAATTCCAACATTAGCTTTTTGGCTTTGTTAGGTTTTTGTTTGGGTTTGCTTGCCCGTCACCGTTTTAACCAATTTTAAGAAGATTAACTTCAACATCCCACACATTGAAAAACAAGTAGGTATAGTCATCACCAACCGAGCCAGAATAAGTGTGCAAAGATATTTGGGTTCCCTTGTTTATGGTTGCAATACCTTGACAAAATATGTGGTGGGGAAGATTCTCATTATATGTTCGCCCCATGGTTATGGATTCCAAACCTGAAAGTTCGTTTGACCTGTCTGTAATATTTCCATGGTATAGTTCTGTTTTTAAGTCAAAATAGGCGTTGTAAGTGGTACCATCCCACCATGAAGATTTTTTACTTTGTTTATCTATTTTATGACCATCTGGTTGTAACAAAAACCAATATGAAACTAGGTATTTTCCAGTATCATGGGTTGCTGTAAATGATAACAAAGTGCTGATGTTATTGCTGTTATCCCAAGCACCTGCTTTGTGGTTTGTTTTCCCACTATCTTTTTTGTATTTTATTAACTGTGCAAAATTTGCAGATGTTCCAGCAGGGCCAGTGACACCCCTGTTACCTTTTAGACCCCTTAGTCCAGTTGACCCTTTTGGACCTGGTAAACCCTGGACTCCAGTTCGACCATCCAAACCGGTGTTGCCCCTTGGACCCACCGCTCCCTGAGGACCTTGGTTGCCCCTGTTTCTGGTGTCACCTTTGTCACCTTTTGGACCTTTTGATCCGGGTGATCCAGTGGGACCCCTTGGACCAGCTGCACCTGTGAAGCCCCTGTTACCTTTTGCACCGTCGTCACCATGGTCGCCCTTGCCACCTTTTATTCCGTCAGCACCGTCGGCACCATCGAAACCCTGGGGACCTCTTTGACCTTTATCACCCTTGTCGCCTTTGTCACCCTTGTCACCTTTCTGACTTGCAGCTCCCTGAGATCCCTTTAAACCTTGGATACCCTGGTCACCTTTGTCACCCTTGCTGCCTTTTGCACCTGTTGCACCAGTGTCACCTTTGTCACCTTTGTTGCCTTTTGCTCCACCTTGTGCTTGGTCACCTTTTGGACCTTTTGGGCCTTGCAAACCCTGGTCACCTTTGTCGCCCTTGCTGCCTTTTGGACCTTTTGGGCCTGTGTCACCTTGTGGACCCGTTTCACCTGTGCTACCATAACCAAAATCTTGGTCTTCATATCCATAGTAATAACTCATTGTTTATCTTAGACAAAAAACACCAAATTTAACCTTGCCCGTCATCATTATTTAAATGAAGTTTCCGTATTCTTTCATCATGTCCTTATGAATTTTAACAATCTCGGCTGGCAATAATGGCCCATGAACAATTTTAATCCCATATATTTTTCCTTTCAGTTCAGAGTCAACACTAGGAACACTACTACTCAATCTTTTGTTTAAAAATACAGATCCATATGGATCACCAATGTCTGCCAAATCTGAGCTAAAATCTGAAGCTGTCAATTTTTTACTATTCAGGTATATGCTACCCCCAGCTCCCAACCAATGACATGATACAAGGTGTTTGTGTAAAATGCTGTGTGTGCCATCAATGTCTATAATTTTTCTAGTATCATTTCTTAAACCACTAATTATTAATTTTGAGTAAGAGTAAGATTTAAAACTGAGAAATTTATCATAACTACCATTATCATTCCCAATAAGATAACACCATGTGTCAGAAACCGATGTATCTACTACTTCGCAAACAACAAACACAGAAACATCGTTAAACTGTATTTCTGTGTTACAAAACAACATATATTTACCACCCTTGTTTTCAATGTAATCTTTGCCTGGACCAACAGCATCAGAACCAAATGTTGGGGCCCTGGTTTTGTCATCTTGCCATAAAACAGAATTCCCTTGTCGGGCTTGAACTATTCTTTTTACGCCACTAACGGTTTCAAAGGTTTTAACTGCTTTTGTTATGTTAAGATCAAAAACAGTTTTGTAATTTTCGTTATGTTGGGAAATGTTTTTTAACTTTTTTTCAATGTTATCTAACCTTTCTTCAATATTGTGATGTGTTTCGGAATGTCGTAGTTTTCCATAGCCATAATGATAAGTCATTGTTTATCTTAAAGGTTTAAAAAATATATAACATTATTTTGTTATAAATTTTCAGGTTTAGAAACGGCTTGCCCTAACGTAAGTTTTAACAAACTTTTTTTGACCTTATTTTTTTTGTGTGGGATCTGCAATGGGCTTCAAGTTCTTTTGGTGTGTTAAAAGTTTTGTTACATGATGCACACTCTTCAATTATCTGTGGCTTTGTTGTTTTGTGTACAAATTTAAAATGTAACCTCATTGCTGTTTTGGAATATGTTTTAAACTGACAGTCATTGCAAATATTGTAACCAGGTTCTTTGGTGCACATTAAAACAAAACTACTTTCTTTTCTTGGCATTTTTATTTTTTTTTTCTTGGGTTTTAAAACAAACCAATTTAAAAAATGTTTCTTGCCCATCGCTTAATGAACAGTATCAATAACACCTGTTCTCTCAAGCATGCGAGTTATATTTTCTTTGGGGTGAAAAAAATTACAAACATTTCTGTGGTTTTTATTAAAATATGTTATTTCAAAAAGGTCAAAAGGATTTACTAACACAACCTTTTCACAGAGTTTTCCCTGCGGGCAAGCTTTAACGGTGCTCATTTATTGTTCTTTAAAAACCAACTGTTTGTCATTAAAATACAGTCAGCCATGTCATCGGCTTTTTTGCATGACAGTTTTTTGAATGTTTCTAGGTCTCCCCGTTTTTTCATCAGTTCTTTAGCAAAGGTAACAGCCCACTTTTTACGCTGGTAATAACTTTTAAAGTGTTTGCCGTAAACTTGGGTTTTTAAATACGATGGGTAAAGTACTAGTTCTGTTTCTGGCCATAAGGTATGTACTAGGGTCCAGATGTGTTGCATTATTCGTATGTTGTTGTAACTTTTTGGGGGTTGTTTTTCAACAAGAACAATGCTAATTGTAAATTTTTCAAACTGGGTTTTCAAAATGTTAGTTATTTTGTCAAGGATGGGTTCTGTAAGTTTTTTACCTTGGTTGGCAAGACTAGAGTTTTCAAGGGCAAGCATAAATTTAATCCCAAAGGGGGAGTAGTTTTCAACACTAAAACAAAAATTTCTAATACCCGGGTCAATGGACATTATTATCATTTATTCCATACTTAAAAAAGTATGGAAAAAAGAGTTTGTTAGACCCAAATTTCTGGAGTTTGTTCTTTTTGGATGTTGTTTACTTTAAAACAAAGGTAATTTCCAAAGGTACCAGTTACTGAAAAGTCAACCAAAATGTTTGTTGGTGAAAACAGGTCTTCATCTGGTGTTTGTTTGTATTTTAGGTATAGCATTCTTTTTTTACCGTAAACCGGGTTTTTTGTTTGGTAGTACACTGCCAGGTCCACTATTTGGTCAGCTGTGTAAGAATTCAGTTCAATGGGAATAATGTACTCTTTTTCGTTAAACTTGTTAGTTGTGGCTCCCGTTGTCTTGGAAGGGATACTAAAATTAAGCGGTGTTTCAAAACTGTAATAACTCATACTTTATTATTGTGTTTTTAAATTTTTTAAATCGTTTTTCTTTAGTCGTTTTTGTTCAGCAAGGTCTTTCTTCTCTTGTCTCAGTTTTTGTTTTTGTTGCATTTCAGCCAGGTATACTTCAAACTTTTTGTCGCGTATGACTTTCGCTTCTTGCCGTTGTTTGTCGCGTATGACTTTCTCTAGTTTGTTTTTTTCAGCTGTTTGTTTTCTTAGTTGTTTTCGTTGTTCCCTTTCAGCTATTTTGTCTTCTTGAATTTTTAGCTTGCGAGCTTTTGTCTCTGCAAATTTTGTTTCGTTTACTGTCCAGACCATGTCGTAAAAGTGAACTCTGTCTTCTGGTTTGTGTTTTTTCTGACCTTCTTCCCAGTCGCGTTTGGCTTCAATAAATTTTTTGTTGTATTCATCTTGGTAAGCTCTTAGTTTTTCTTTGTTTTTAAGCCTGTATTCAGCTGCGTATTTGTTGTTTTTTTCTTTGGTTCTCTCCTTTTTAAGTGCTATCAGGTATACAGCCTTTTCTTTGTTTTTTTGTCTTCTATGTTCAACAAACTCTCTGTCTTCTTCAGAAAGGTGAGTAAGGGGAAGTCCTTTACCTGATCCACAACAAATACTTGTTATTTGTCTTGCAGTGTATTTTTCTACCATCATGTCGTCCCTGGTTTTTTCTTCTAAGTCTAAATCTTCTTCACTGTCGGGTTCGCAGTAATCAGTATCAAAATCAGGGTTGTATCCATATTCCATTTTTTATTTATTACTGTGTTGGTAATTTTTTTATTCTTAAAAATTCAAAACCAGGGGGGTGCTGGAAAACTAATATCCCCGGAAGTGCGTCAGAAACTAAAAATTCAAAACCAGGGGGGTGTGTCAAAATAAAAACCAAAAGGGGGGTGGGTCAAAGTGCGCCAGAAGCCAGAAAATAAAATACTTTTCTCAAACTGCGTCAGGCATCGGTTTCCTGTACTACTAACGTGGGCTCTGGGAACGAGATTGTTCCAAGCGTGCAACGTTACTGTTGCTAAGCAACACGGAGCCATTAACCAACCAATCAGATGTCATTATTTGTTTGTGTCCATGATTAGAAAACATGTCCGCCAGCCTGCCTCTTTCTTCTAGTGAAACATTGAAACACATTCGTTTCTTTAAGATCTTTAATTGCTATGCCGTCGGTTAGAAACAGTAAAAAGGTCCGTCCTGCTACAGCTTCTGGTCTACTACAATCAGAAGAAGTAAGTCATGTTCTCGAAGAGCTTCGACCTACCACAGCACCAGGGAAAACTTTGACTGGATTTGATCCGACCTTTCTCACATCACGCCACCATATCCCTGGAACATTGACATCTCTTTCAATAAAAGGACGTCAAGTTCATGGAGGAATTCCAGAGCATGACCTGAAAGGAGTTTTAGGAAGAAGGGCCACTCTTTCTGATTTAGATCACGAGAAGATTAAGCGTCCTTTGACCGCTGCTGGTCAAAAACTAAATGTCAAGGTATTGTTTAATTAAAATTAATAATAGAATGCTTTATTATTAAAACGATATCCAGACAACAATTTAAAACTGACTGAGACATATCTTAGTCATTTTTAGGAACCAAAACTGCAGTGAAGAGCTCCGGTCAGTATATACTTCGTTCCAAAAAATCTCTGTAGTTCATCACCATCGCTTTGCTTTCTTCGTTTCAGTCACTTTTAGATTATTTATTAGGAAATATTGGCTCAGATTACAAATATCTACATGTACATGTATTTAGCATATTCTATACAGTGCTGATAAGTTGCTTGTTTGATATAAAAGTTCACAGAGTACAGCACTTTTTGATATTTCGACTGCCACTTGTAAATATACAAAAGAAAATGAATGTAGATATGGCCTAAAGTTCTAGTACAAAAATTGAAGTGCAAGAGGGAAATGAACATGAGCTATTTGTGATTTTTTCCTGCTTTATTACAGACAATATATATATATATATATACTGTGAAATTGCTGTGGGTACCTATTAGCGATAATACAATGCTCACTACCCTTGTGGAAGTTTGAGCACTCTGGGCCCATGCGCACTTCACACTATCTGAATGTACTTCACTGATGCTGTCCCACATGCGGTTGTCACCAACGATCGCATGTGTATAAGTAATTGATGAATTCATTCAGATTGTTCCAAGCTACACTGATGAGCTGCAGTACAGCGAAACACATGTCTGTAGATTGAACTTATATATATATATATATTTACTAATTTTAGAATATTGTTTGTAATAACTTGCTTACAGAAGGTGTATTCTGAGTACAAAATAATATAATACAGTACTACTGTACGAGTATTTAATTATTACAGTATATAAAATGTAATTTACATTGGAATCTCTGTCAATGGTGTGAAGGGACTGACTATAATTAATGTTGTATAAAATGGATGATAATTAACACATACTTTAAGTACTGGTTATATCAGTTTTATATTACACATTTATACAGTATTATTATACATTAATTACCATTTACATACATTTATTATTGCACATTTTTATGCTTTATTATTAATATACAGTATACATTTAAGAATGAAATAATTTAATTTATCATATAGCTAGAAGATCAAATAACATTGGAACAACTTAATAAAATGCGAAGAGCCTTTGAAGTAAGTACTGCAGTAATTAACAGTAATTGGGGAGGTGGTCACCCATGGGCACTGTATGTCCCAAATATTAAATTCTAGGGTCTCAGTAATGGGGATTTCCTGCATTTTGAGAGTAAAACTGACCTTTTTCCACTTTCTGTCCTAGTTAAATTATTTATTTCAATCCTCCCTCTATCCAGCTGGTGTCTGGAGATGAAAATGCTTTGAATTCACTGATTTTAAATGTAACTCCATCAGAGAACCATATTATACAAGCTACTGTGTATAATTGGTTGGAACTTGGTGCCTTTTATTGTCTGGCTGCATGGGTAATAATTATAATGTACCTGTACATGTATTTGCACTTTTGTGACATAATTGGTTGCTTCTATCTGAGATTCATCAGCATGTGAAACCTTCAGTGAATTTTATCAACTAAGGAGGTAAGGAACTAAATATAATATTATATATAATATATACAGCTAGTTATATTGTGTCACATCAACGTTATAATGATTATTTAGAACATGTCGAAACAACATGTGAATTGCCTGTTGTACTTGTACTGGTGTGGCCTGTCTTTTAGGTAATAGTTGCATGATCAGTTAGAATTGTTTTCAATTGTAGCTTTTAATTTCATGGTGGAATTCATAGTATTGATTTATGGATACACCATGTGAATTAAATTAAATTTTATTTTATATGTACAGTAAGCTCAGCAATAAAATTTAATTTAATTCCACATGGTGTATCCGCAAATCAATAATTAGATAATATTATGATCTGAGAGTTGTTTGGAAGGAAATAGTGTGTAAGGATAAACTAGCTGTTTTGTCTGTTGGGGATAAATGCCTCTGAGTTGATGACAAAATGATTTTGAGTTGGGATAAAGCACTCTAACCAAGAGATAGGATCAAAAACTAAATTCTCAGTAAATGCTCCTGTCATGATTATAACACATTTTTTGCCTCATAGATATCCGTTTCCCTGATTTTTTTTTGTTTTCTGTTTTTTTTTTAGGAATTCATAATTAGCATGTGACAGTAATGTCTCACAGGGACCAATGTGTTTGACTGTGGTGATTGACATTCTGACCAGATGTTATGACTTACAGTACATCTATCTCAGTGTGGTGAATTCACACAACTGTGAAACTAAACAAAGGAATTGTGCTCATTCGGCCATAATGAGCCAAGCATAATAACTAGCCTGTTGAGGCAAACAACTTGTGCATTGAGGCAAACAACTACTAACTGTACCAATTCAGGAAAATTACAACAAAACTGTAAATCACATTCAACACTTTGGGTTAAAGTCAACATACTGTAAACTTAAAACATGTCATAATTGAATTATTAAAATAAGTATACTAGATATAAAACTGTTCTATTAGAATTGGGGTAAGAATTTATTCAAATTGGTATGCAAAATAGTTTTGTAAAAATTATTAAGAAGATGAAAAATTAAGCTAGCAAATGTTATTGAGGAAAATCCTGGACCCATTGTTTATGATATGTTTTGACCTAATCAAGGCAAACAATGTGTGTCAATTTTAGTTAATATGTTATTGACTGCGATAATACACTATTCAGATAAAACAAATATCAATAAGCATTCTGAAAAGTTATATTTTATCAAATTAAACTGGCCTTTTTGGCCTATTGCCATGTGCTCTGTTATATGACTGCCAGTGTCTTTGATGAGTATCTCAACTAAAGGCTCATTCACATGATCTGATTAATCGGATTCAGTTTTCCTCCTGGTGCATATGATGTGGATTTACTTACTATAGTAGTGGATTATGTGTTTTTACATGTAGTATAAATACACAGGTGATTATAGAAAATCGCGCGCGCTGATTGGTCGGGTTACTTCGGATTAATTTTCGATAATCACCTACAGCGTTTATCCAAAATGGCCGTCAGCCAAGTTGTCAATGCGACAGACGAGGAAATTAACAGTTTTAAAGAAAATGTTGTTCCTAAAAGTACAAAAATGTGTATTTAACTAAAAATATTATTCGCCTCAGGCTCAGTGAATATCGGTGAATAATAACCTCGACTTCGTCTCGATTATTATTCACGGATATTCACTGAGCCTGAGGCGAATAATTGTTAAGTAATCACTATAGTTATCACATCACATGCATCACGAGGAAAATCAGATGGTGTGAATAGATCGTTTTGACATGACGTCACTTCTTGGTGTATTTTTTGGTTGGAAAACCAGTGTTGGCGAACACTGTTGCAATTGACACACCGCTTGACCATCATGTTTGTTTTAGCAAGGGTATTGGAAATTTACTGGAAGTCAACCAAGATGGCGTCTAATATCACGTGATTGTGAACGACGTATACCGCAAGGTCCTGGGTACGAGGTTGCGTATACCACCGTGGTTGCGTAGGCACCGTAGCTCGAAACGTAGACGCATGTACGCATTGCGTACCTATTTTTTAAGATTTAAATTGGGTCTGGCTTTATTGGTATTGTAAATCTACAATGTACATGCATGCAGAAAGAAAGATATAAGTGAAACTTTTTTAAAACACCCAGTAACACAAAAACTGAGTAAAAAAAATTAAATTCAGTGTATTTGATTCCATATGTTCAATAAAAATTATTAAGGATTTTTATATAGACTTTTTCATACTACCCAAACAGCTACATGTATATGCAATGTAGTATTGTATGACATAATTATGCGAATTTATGTTGGGCACCATGTCAACAAGATTAGGATTTGCACTAGAAAGTGCGATGAACATTAATGTATGAAAATATGGTTAAATTCATTGAATAGTTGATCAGAGATATTATAGTGGTGACCACCTTTGTCCTCCTTGGTTCCATCTGCAGGGATCGGGTTAAGCATCACAGTCACTGAGGAACAAAATGAGACACTCTTTTCACCGGACTGACTAATCCTATGGAAATCACCGAGCTGTGGAGTGGCTTCAGAATTTTAAAAAATAAATCTGAGAAACAAATATGATGAATAGCCACGACATATCAGTATATATGTCGTGGCTATTAATTTATTATATAATTTATTATATAATGTCGTAGCATTAATTTTGTAGTGATATAAATAACATATTTGTAGCAGAGTATGTTCTCAATAGTATGTCCTTTAAAACCAGCAATGAACATTTTGTCAGGTAGTTATCATCTTTGTTCACCTTACTTGTTTCAAAGTTTGTTCAAATAAACTATCCAATAATATATTCAATATGTAGTTGTCCAACATTGCAAAATATTGCAGTAGCACGTAATGCTAATGTAAACGTTTGGTTGAACGATTAGTTGTGAGGGTATATAATACATGTAGGTCTAACTTGAATGATGTTTTTTTGTTGTTTCCTGGGAGCTTAAGAAGTTGGAAGGGCTGTGGATATTAATTAGAACTGCTACGCGTGTTACAAAAAGAAAAGCTGCATATAAACTTATAATAATCTAGTGCGTGATGCCATGAATGAATAAATCCTCTGTTCCTATGAATGCTAATATCATTTTATTCTTTTCATTTTTTTTCAACAGGAAGGTGATGTTGATAATAGTGGAACACTTGACCTTGATGAATTTAAAACTGTCTTCCAACAGTTTTTTGGTTTGAAAGGAAAGGTATTGTTAGAAACTATAGAAATTTGTTGCAAGATTTTAGTAGTATTACACTTTTTAAACTTTTACTGACATGCACTTTTTAAAGTACCGTAAATGTATTAAATAAAAAGCAATCCAAAACTTGATGTAGTATCAATAAAATTAATTATAATTATCCCTTCCAACGTAGTAACATTATTTACTTTAAGCTTGATTTGTACAAAAGATAACCTGCAGATCAGGTAAAAAGTATCAAGCAAAAGAAAAACTTACGAAATGAAGAGGAAAATAAAACAGCTATGCAAGCATGCAATGAAGACAACAGCTGAGCGAGCTACTGTATAATAACTCATCTATAAAAACAACGATAGTTATGCAAGCAATGAAGACAAGAGCTGAGCTTTAAAAAGACAACGATTGTAATGCAAGCAAAAAAGACAAGAGCTAAGCTCTATAATGACAACGATTGTTATGCAAGCAATAAAGACAAGAGCGGAGCTTAAACACATCGATTGTCTTGCAAGCAATAAAGACAAGATCTGAGCGAGCTACTGTATAATAACGATAAAGGTTTGCCATGCAAGCAATGAAGACAAGAACTGAGCTTTATAAAGACAACGATTGCCATGCAAGCAATAAAGACAAGAGCTGAGTTCTTAAAGACAACGATTGTTATGCAAGCAATAAAGACAAGAGCTGAGTTCTTAAAGACAACGATTGTTATGCAAGCAATAAAGACAAGATCTGAGCGAGCTACTGTATAATAACGATAAAGGTTTGCCATGCAAGCAATGAAGACAAGAACTGAGCTTTATAAAGACAACGATTGTCATGCAAGTAATAAAGACCAGAGCTGAGTTCTTAAAGACAATGATTGTTATGCAAGCATTAAAGACAAGAGCTGAGTTCTTAAAGACAACGATTGTAATGCAAGCAAGGAAGACAAGAGCTGAGTTCTTAAAGACAATGATTGTTATGCAAGCATTAAAGACAAGACCTGAGTTCTTAAAGACAACGATTGTTATGCAAGCAATGAAGACAAGAGCTGAGCTTTATAAAGACAAGGATATTGTTATGCAAACAATGAAGACAAGAGCTGAGCTTAAAGACATCGATTGTCTTGCAAGCAATAAAGACAAGATCTGAGCGAGCTACTGTATAATAACGATAAAGGTTTGCCATGAAAGCAATGAAGACAAGAACTGAACTTTATAAAGACAACGATTGTCATGCAAGTAATAAAGACAAGAGCTGAGTTCTTAAAGACAACGAGTGTTATGCAAGCAATAAAGACAAGAGCTGAGCTTTATAAAGACAACGATTGTCATGCAAGTAATAAAGACTAGAGCTGAGTTCTTAAAGACAACGATTGTAATGCAAGGAAGGAAGACAAGAGCTGAGTTCTATAAATACAACGATTGTTATGCAAGCAATGAAGACAAGAGCTGAGCTTAAAGACAGCGATTGTCTTGCAGGTATTGAAGACAAGAGCTTTATAAAGACAACGAAATCTTGTTATGCAAGCAATAAAGACAAGAGCTGGGCGAGCTCAATAAAGAATAAAGACAAGAGTGAGTTCTTAAAGACAACGATTGTTATGCAAGCAATGAAGACAAGAGCTGAGCTTTATAAAGGCAACGATTGTTATGCAAGCAATGAAGACAAGAGCTGAGTTCTTAAAGACAACGATTTTTATGCAAGCAATGAAGACAAGAGCTGAGTTCTTAAAGACAACGATTTTTATGCAAGCAATGAAGACAAGAGCTGAGTTCTTAAAGACAACGATTGTCTTGCAAGCAATGAAGACAAGAGCTGAGTTCTTAAAGACAACGATTGCCTTGCAAGCAATGAAGACAAGAGCTGAGTTCTTAAAGACAACGATTGTCTTGCAAGCAATGAAGACAAGAGCTGAGTTCTTAAACACAACGATTGTTATGCAAGTAATGAAGACAAGAGCTGAGATGTATAAAGACAACGATTGTTATGCAAGCAATAAAGACAAGAGCTGAGCTTTATAAAGACAACGATTGTTATACAAGTAATGGAGACAAGAGTTGAGCTTTATAAAGACAACGATTGTTATGCAAGCAATAAAGACAAGAGCTGAGTTCTTAAAGACAACGATTGTTATGCAAGCAATAAAGACAAGAGCTGAGTTCTTAAAGACAACGATTGTTATGCAAGCAATAAAGACAAGAGCTGAGTTCTTAAAGACAACGATTGTTATGCAAGCAATAAAGATAAGAGCTGAGCTTTATAAAGACAACGATTGTTATGCAAGCAATGAAGACAAGAGCTGAGCTTTATAAAGACAACGATTGTTCTATGCAAGCAATAAAGACAAGAGCTGAGCGAACTACTTACTACTGTATAATAACGATAAAGATTTGTCATGCAAGCAATGAAGACAAGAGCTGAGTTCTTAAAGACAACGATTGTTATGCAAGCAATGAAGATAAGAGCTTTATAAAGACAACGATTGTTATGCAAGCAATAAAGACAAGAGCTGAGTTCTTAAAGACAACGATTGTTATGCAAGCAATGAAGACAAGAGCTGAGCTTTATAAAGACAATGATTATTATGCAAGCAATAAAGGCAAGAGCTGAGTTCTTAAAGACAACAATTGTTATGCAAACAGTAAAGACAAAGAGCTGACCTCTATAAAGACAACGATGGTCTTGCAAGTAACGAAAACAAAAGCTGAGCTTAAAGACAGCGATTGCCATGAAAGCTTATTTATTTCCAATTTGTAAACTTTGCCTAATGCTAATACCCGAACTTTTTCGTCGGCTTATTCTGTCACATGACTTCCATCACTTTCTAATTTTATAACAGTCAAGCTATAGTGCTGTATATATCACACTGATCTATCCTGGCTTGTAATTATTCGCTCTGATGATGTTACGCACTATGTGACGAAACATTATAGTCATTAAGAATATTATTATATTTATTATTTTACCTAAAGCTGGATTTGCTGGGCAATTATTTTTGTTACTTCTTTGTTCATTCATTCATTCGTTCGTTCGTTCGTTCGTTCGTTCGTTCGTTCGTTCGTTCGTTCGTTCGTTCGTTCGTTCGTTCGTTCGTTCGTTCGTTCGTTCGTTCGTTCGTTCGTTCGTTCGTTCGTTCGTTCGTTCGTTCGTTCGTTCGTTCGTTCGTTCGTTCGTTCGTGCGTGCGTGCGTGCGTGCGTGCGTGCGTGCGTGCGTGCGTGCGTTCGTTCGTTCGTTCGTTCGTTCGTTCGTTCGTTCGTTCGTTCGTTCGTTCGTTCGTTCGTTCGTTCGTTCGTTCGTTCGTTCATTTCAATATTGTAACGATATTGACGTGACCAACACAATTTTATATATTGTACATGTTTAATAAAATTTATGTTTATGTTGAATTTATTTGAATTTTCTGTGTATACAGTTACTACAATTATATCGTAATTTTTTTCTACCCTGAAATCTCTCCCTCTACAAGTGGTTATTTTTCTTAAAATTCAATTTTTTAGAGTGAAGAACAAATAACAGCATTATTCATGAAAATTGACTCCTCTTCTGATGGTGAAATTAACTGGGTAGATATTATTTAAAATTACAATTTACCTTTAGGGGTGTAAAGTGTAGAATGATAACATTCTGAGCTCCAATAAATAATAGTAATAAAGTGAATGGAGTATATATCATGAACCTTATTTGATTTTTACATATTTTATTGTAAGCCGTAAGAAAAGCTTGTGAACAGAATGTAAAAATTAAATATTGTAGGATGAATTTTGCACATATATGCAGCTAGAGTACGCTGAAAAGGAAGAATCTTATCTTCGATCCAAAGAGGTACGTGCAGTTTATTTGTATATCATGTACATGTATCTGCATAAAGTTGAAGGAATATTTTTAGTGTAAGGGGCTGTTTATATGAAAGGCGAGCCAGCCCAGTAAGCGGGATAGCCCGGTAAGCGAGATCTCACTGTGTAGTTATTTTCCTGTTAAAAATTCCTCTGCGTTTATATGGCCAAGCGGGCTAGCCTGGTTAGCGAGATCTCACTTGAAAGAGGCGAGATCTCGGTAAGCGGGATGAAAATTTTCTCATGTAAACAATCGCTAACCGGGCTGGCCCGCTTACCGGGATGATTTTTCAAAGGGATGCCGACGCCATCTATTGTTTTGACTAAAATCATCCTGGTAGGCAGGATGAAATTCGTTCATATAAACACGAGCCAGAAATTATCTCGCTTACCGGGCTGGCTCGCCTCTCATATAAACAGCCCCTAAATCTGATGATGAGTAGAAATTTGAGAACATTTTTGTCTGGAAGAATTCTCTTATAACTGCAAATAACGCCGCTTCCTTTAGTGTGGTGCCCGCGTAGTAGTGGTGGTGGTGGTAGTAGTGGTAGTAAGATCTGTTTTAAGAAGAAATTATTTTGCGAGCATGACGCAAGTTGCTAATACCTGTTAGTGTCCTAAGTTATAGAGAAAGTCTTGCGGTGAGCGGAGGGATAATTAATCCAACCTAAAGTGTGTTGGGAAGTTTTCATAAAACAGTGTATAATAACAGTGTATAACACAGGGAGCCCATCTTGGCAGCGCGTGGGCAACCTGTGGCGGTCTCGAAAGACGCGCGGGGGACTGTGGCAGGGGATTTAAAAAAACGAAAAACGGTTACCGGAAGCGGGAAAAAGGCGGAAAAAAGGGAAAAACGGGGGGAAAGGGGGGGAGGGAGAAGAAAAAATATAAGGGATGAAACACCAAACGTTCAACGTGGAATGTGTTCCGCAAGTAGCCAGGACATCTCGTATCGTCGGGAGCCACCGTTAGAATACTGAAACTTGGAGTCAGATGAATGTGCAATAAATCAATAATCCTGAGACTTCCCGCTTTATCCGAAAAGCTTATCGTAGGATTTAGTAGCTATCCGAAGTGTCAACGATGATGTAGTGTCCTAGCTACTTGCGGAACACATCTCCCGAAAATACGGTATGTAATTTAGCTGCAAAATCACGGCTAAAAGTTGAGATTTTGCATCATTTTGATTTATATTTTGATAAATGAATCATTATCACAACTACTTCGCTCAATTGTCTTACAATTTTAATACCTATAGGCGCTTAAAACGATGTTCAAAACAAGGAAGAATTCGTGTTTCATCCCTTTATTATTTTCCTTAACACACCACGATCGAGTGTGCCACAGCCCCCCGCGCGTCTTTCGAGTCCGCCACAGGGTGCCCACGCGCTGCCAAGATGGGCTCCCTGTGTGTATAATACAAAATTAGACATGCCATACCTAAAAAAGAAGAACTGAGTTTTATTTCTAAGGAAAAGCAAGGTGTAAATGTTGCTCCAAAATAGTCGCCTTAGTCAAGGTCATTTACTCGCAAAATGTTTTTTTAGCCGATGCAATTATTGTAGACCGAACCTGCAACCTTCTGATGACAAGTTAGACTATTCAACTATTGAGCTACCGAGAGAGAGATTCGTATAAGTCTATACACTTTCTTAGCGGTGGCGTTATAACTACTGTTTACAATGTGTAATCTCAATGTTATGTTTTATTAACCATTTCCCGTCCGTGAATTTTTCCTGTGACGAGTAAAATCGTCTGGCGCTAGCCATGCGGAGGCAGAGTAAAATAAAACTCGAGAGTCTGATGCCGCCTGGAAAGAGTTAAGGTTGCTGCATGGAGGCAAAAATTGCGGAGTTTTTGGGCAATCTTGACGTCAGCACGGTCAGATTATCCAGGGGAGGAATATTAAGTACTCTGTGCTGGGGGAGTCAGAAAAGCCGTACAGCAAACAACAGATGCCGGTTCGTCTAGTTTTCACTGTTTAACAACAAATACAGTCAAAAGACGGCAAGTACACAACAGATATTGTTAAGGCATTAAGATTACTATAAAAGGTACAATTTAAGACTTGGAATTGAATTCTTCGTTTATTTTATAGTCTGTTTTTCAGTTTATATAATCGTGAAGTTTCTTCGTTGTTGGCACTGAAGAAAAACAACGAAATTTAAATGTTTTATAGCTCAGTAATAGAAACAAATGCAAGAAATTAGCGTCTTAAACCTTATTGAGTACTTCTTGTGACATTACATTCATTTAAATTTTCTTAAAATAACTCTTTTTTTCTGTTTTCAATCTACGAAAGCTTATGAACTTTAGTGGCGCCTATCTTAGGTAGTGGTCACGCGTCATACAGATGGCACGCTAATTCGGCCCCATGATGGCCTATCCAGTTTTATTGAGATCAGTGTAGGTCTGACGTCACCGCTCAAGCGCTCCAGAACGCCTAGCAGATTTCAGTATTTTCAAGATGGCAGTATTTTATACACTTGACGAGGTTAAAACACAAATTAATTGTTTACGCTTGACATACCTTCAATAGGAACGAAATGGTAAACCATATGTAACTTTTAAACAAGCACGTTTTAACAACTAAGAAATTATAAAATAAAGGCTTTAATTAACCGGGCGATAAGTCAGTAAATTTCGTCTTCGAAGTCCAGTAGTTCACTAAAACGTTAATGAGTTCATCACCTTCAATATCTTCTGTACTTCGTAAAAATATTCGTTGTAATAACTTACCCATGTTAACGATTCAATTTTAAATACATACGACATTACAAAATGCGAAATACAACAAAATCACATTCTACAAACACGAATTGTCGATTAAGTACACATGCAGCTAGCAGGGTCTTTAATAATACTCAAATACAGGTCAAATGGTGTAAATATCAAATAATAAGCTTGATTTAATCACAGAACGAGGCCAAGCAAGTTCTTATTAGGTTGGAACAAGTAATAAAACGAATCAAAATTACTCACCTGGTTTTGCAGCCGTTGTGAAAATATATTCTTTTCTTCTACGAGCAGGATGGGGCTCAAGAATCCAGGATTATCCTGAATTGTGAAATGGTCTAGAATTCTGGATAATCCTGAATGTTAATTATTACCGTATCTAAATAAAGTTGTCTTACCTTATCTTATCTTAAATGAAATCCCAACCACCACCACCCTAACCCCCACCTCTAAACCTGACCCTAAATGTAACCAGAACCCCCGGTTGCCCTAAACCTAACCACAACCCTCCGGGAAGTAAGTCTGTAATTGCACTAGTTGGATTTATAGACAAATATAAACAACTATTTTCTATATGGAAAGGAGGTGAATAGCTTTAAAACTGTTGCTAATGAAATTAGTATAGTTTTTAGAAACGTGCATGGTGTAGGGGGTTACTATTAGTATAGTTTTTAGAAACGTGCATGGTGTAGGGGGTTACTATTAAATTTTTGATAGAATTCATACCCCACCCCCTCTCTCTGTGCCATAAATAATTGAGATATTTTTGTATTGAGATAATTTTGTGCTATATATTTGGCAGAATTGTGGCTTACTCTAGCTGTTTCTTTGGGTAACTGATTTATTTTTCTTTTAGACAGCATTTCATATCCCGGCATCTTCTGAAAATTCTCCACATCGTGAACAAGTTTTGACGCTTTGCCATACTTCAGATAATACATTTTTGTGCGTCAGTCAAGTAAGAATCAAACTTTGTTAGATTTTGTTTGGGGTGTTATAAAAACCACTACATGCGTCAATTCTACGTGTTCAAGCCGTAATGCTATAACAGTGTTGGATTTACATGTACGTAGGGGTTCTTAGCCTATTGGGGGATGGTCGTTTGATGGGGCAGTTTCGTTGTCCTTACGCTATACCAAGCATGAAATATGTCCCTCCAAACGATCGCAAGTACCCTAGCGTTCCTAACCCGTCACCAGCCTTTGGGAAATGGCCAATTGTTAAAACCAAATTGTTGAGAGTTGCTATTGTTATGATGCCATAAATTATTTTAGGACTTATCTCTATTACTGTGAAATGCATTTTTGAATGTACAGTATGAATTTGCCTTTCCATGTATTACACAGCTATTAAACGAGATTACTGAGATATCCATTTTTCGGTGATTTTGGGGACTGGTTTTGAACTCGGTGGTCGAAATTCGGAACATTTTGAACGAAACGAATGTAGTTTAAAGTTTAACTACTCATTTCCCTATAAAATATAAAAATAGGTACGCAAAGCGTACACGTGACTACCGCTTTTTACACAGAAGCAGATATAGAGAGGACTAAGGACAAGAAAAGCATGAAAATGAGTGTAAAGGAAACAGACACACAAATCAATTAATAATTACAAGAAGTCTTTTTTAACAGAACATGCAATCATACAGACAGTTGCCATGCCAATCAAAATATTATTTAAATCAGGAGAATCCCAGGTGTCAATATGTTTAATGTATCTAAAGATTATAGCAGTTAATGACATTCCAAGGCATTGTTTACCTGCATTATCACCGAACTTCGACTGATCTCCTTGACTAAAATTAGCACGAACAGTTTCAAATACATTAATTATTTCATACACTGGATTTTCCTGGACCTGGGTTTTCTTCTACGTCATTTGACAGCCTTAGAAGCAAACACATCATTTGATGGAACGAAAACATAACTGCACTCCATCTTTGATATTGTTCAACGACACGTTTTAACGTTGGAAAGTAAAACACATGTAAATAAAACATCATTAACATTGTATTCCAAAACGACCCTTTACCTGCCATAAATATGCTGCGGCACGCGATTCTTGATCGATATTGTTCTAAGCTTTTAGCTATTTTAAGAGTTAGAAAGAAAGAACCTGGGTACGAGGTGACGTCACACTTCAAAATTTACAATAACAAAAAAACGCGCGTTTCTCGCGTGTATAATTTGATATTTCAAGTGCTTTTCAATGTGCTTTTCAATGTGCTTTTCAGTTTCTCAACAGTTTCACAATAGAGAGCGTAACACTTGACGCTCAGTCAGACCGCTGGCTTGGGTCTGCGCAAACTTTCGTTTCTTTTAACGTATTTCAAAATACAAGATGTTGAAAAATACCTAAAAGCAAACAAAGCACCAAGTCAAACCAACAATTCACAAAATAAACGATGAATACTTTGTAATGCATGCTCTGTGATAGTCACACGAGTCGCTGACCACTGAGCACACAACAATAACACACAAAATTCAACAGAATTAAAACGATTTTATTTTAGACAATACCTCAAGGCATATGCTCAAGGCATATGCTCAAGGCTTTGGTATACACTGATATACGTTGTTCATTAAGACTTACAAAACGACAAACAAGAGCTTTGTGGTACGAGGTTGGAGCTTTGTCTTTGAGGAAGGCACAAGGCCCAATTTCTTGTAAATTTCTAGCAGCGAACTAGCGAAGTAGCTATTGTTTCAGAAAAAATTGAGATTGTTTTGAGATTGATTTATGTATAAAGATAAACAACGTCAGAACTTTGGAACTACTTCTTACCTTGTAATTAAAAGACAGAAACCTTTCCGAAAAGGAAACTAGGTTTAAAGGCAGCTTTGAGAACACGGCGAAAGCACTTTACGAAACACGAGGTTCAATTGTCCCGAACCGGTTTCACTTTTACCGCTTATGCTTATATCCCTCACCCCCCCGCCCCACCCCATTTGTATTTTTTTATTTGTTGATTTAATTTAATGTATACAGTAAGTAACTACGTTGTTCTGATACAAATTTGAAATTTGAACTTGAACATAGTTTACTACATTGGATAAATTATAAGAAGGTCGCGTACATTACTAGACCCCTCGCTCACACCTCTACTCTGATTCACGCTTGATTTTGTTATTTTTGAAATTAAATATTTTTTAAGGATGGAATGGTATCTTTTTGGTCTCCTAGTTTGGATTTTAAAAGATCAAAACACGTAAGTTTTTCTTATTGTGTTGGACAAACGAACTTTTGTTTTTATAAATATAGTTTTGTACATATTGTGTTGAAATTAATGATATAGTTGAAACTATAGTAGAATATATAGTTATTTTTAATTTATTACTAATTATTCTTAATTTATACATAGTCAATCGGGATATGGTCTGGAAACTCAGCTAAAGTCTTTGGTCTATCTTTTTGTCCTTTATGCATTTTTGTGCACGGTGCACGGTCACTGAACACATTGTATTTTAGTATAATAAACGAATTGTCCAATAGCAACGTTTCAGTTCAATCACTCAACCGTGTTATTTAAATATTAATAACCTAAAACAAACGCCTATAATGAGCGAACGCCTATAATGAGCTGGGATAAAATCCCGCCTATAATGAGCTGGGATAAAATCCCAGCTCATTATAGGCGCTTTGAAGTTTGCCGAGTTTCTAGACCATATCTCGATTGACTATGGTTTATGTCACTCTAAGCACTTAGGGAAGCATGGATTGCGTGTGCTGTTAGGGCCCTGCCTCTTACCAAAAAGTTAAGCCGGGTTAGACGGGGTTAGTACTACTAGGATGGGTGACCGCTTGGGAATCACCCCGTTGTCGTGCTTGGAACTTATGTGAGTAGAGTTGTGGTTGATCTCTCCTGTGCTTCAAGGGTTTTTCGCCGGGTTCTCCGGTTTTCCTCCATCCGTAAAATCAACACCTACATCTTAGCTGTGATCCGTGGTCTGAACTGTGTCGTCTGGCAGCTGTCTGGAGCGCCTTTGATATGCCTCGACACGGCGCCCACGTTGATCTGCGTCCTTCGTGATTCAGCCGCTGGCTGCGAGGATGGCTAGCTCCCAGTCCTTTATCCTTTATCTAATTCGATTAGTGCGCATGTACATCTTACATTTTAATTACTTTAATACGCAGTTATATTTTTAAAACATTTGTTTTTTCTTGTGTAGTACATTATAGTACATTTGGAATATCAATGATGCTATTTTCATATACATTTCAAACATACAAAAACAATACAATAATATACAATTATACAGTTTTTCTAGCTTTTCTGTATTGGTTTTACAATATTAGATTTAGCTTGATCTTTTGCTGTTTCTTGCTCGTTTATATTAGTTTAATTGTGTATTTTTTACAGATTGAAACTGCTTCGAAGAAAGCAAAGTGGATTACAGATTTTGTTTTAATGCCACAATATAATAAACTGATTATTTCTACTGGGTATGTACATATTATTCTAAAAAGATTATTCATGATTTTAGAATTAATTTTAGCTGGGTGGAAGCAGTATTACTGTATTGTGCCATGTGTGTATGTTGCTTGTTTTAATTACAGTACAGTATATTTAAGGCCCATTTGAAAGAACTTGTGCAAAGTAGGCTTTAGATTTACTTGTTTTATTTGTATTTTTAGATTTTTAGATTATTGGATACTATTTTCGATCATTGTATAATATTTAGATATATGCATATATAATTAATTTAAATTTTATATTACTTGGATGAAGAGCCAAATGTGATTTTTGGATATGCCTATTAAAACCATTATTATTATTATTATTATTATTATTATTATTATTATTATTATTATTATTACTGCATCTGAAAACACGAGTCAGCGTTTCTTCTCCGATTTCTATATACAGCCAAGCAGGTTGTGGCGAAGGCCCGTTTTTTAACCAGCTTGGCTGTATTTTGACATCGGAGGACAAACACTGACGAGTAAATATTGGATATAGCTTTTCAAACGAAAATCGACCAAAAAGTTTGCCAAATTTGACTGTAATCTTTCTCCGATTTCTAAATACTTATTAGATATTATTTTTGGAATTATTTTTATTATGTACTGTAATTTATCGTACCTAAAAAGATGGCGACTTGTACAATGTTTAGTTATTATTTGAGCTGATTTGAAGTTGCAAAGCATTGTGGCTAAATATACCGCCGCCATCGTTTCCGGTACCGTCAATTATGTGTACGTTTCTTTTAGTGACCGAGAAATTCAATTTCATGAATTATCAACATTTGAACCTTACTGTCAAATAAGCGGCTTAGAGACAACACCATTAAAAGTGGAATATTGGTAAGGATTATTGGGTTTGGTCTGAATTATAACTAATTGTGGCTTGAGTAGTTGAGTTTTATACTATTTTTTAGTTCAACTGGCCAGGATGAGTGTGTTCTTATGTACGGGGATTGTCAGGTAAGTCTTAGTTTATAACAATAAAATTTGACTAAAATCCATCATTTTTTTTAACTAAACTAAAGAATTACAACTTTAAATGCTTTTTTGACACCATCTCTCCTGACCAGCATTTTATTATTTTACCAGCTATAAATATACTTCAAAAACTCATTAATAATTCATGAGGAAAACACAAAGGAAATCAGTACCATGTCCGTGGTTTTATACCTGATAAAACTTCTTGACGTCAGAAAGAATACTAATGAACATACAATTTTATATAAAGAATACTAATGAACGTACAATTTTATATAAAGAATACTAATGAACATATCATCCAATAACGAATCGTTTTTGAAGCCATTCAAAACACTCGCATCACGTGTTTTATCAGATCTAAAACACTCGGGCTGCGCCCTCGTGGTTTTAAATCTGGTAAAACACTCCTGCTCGTGTTTTAAATATTACTTCATACTGATTAAACTGGTCACTGGCAGTCTATCATGTGTAATGGCACTGAAAGAGACAGAAATATTTTTGGTTTTCAGTTCGCGGTCTCCTTTTTCCACCCCTGATGAATAATTTGTTTGCATTAAAATTGGGTGTATGCATGCATTCACTCGTCGACACACAAGTTATTTTATGTGATTAAAACCATACTCTATTTTTTAACTTGAAATTCCTTAACAATTTTTTACTTTTAATAAATACACTTACTCGAGGATATCGTCCGTATGTTACTGAATACTGCATGGTAGTGCTGGCATGAACCTCATATCTACAATAAATATTTCTTAATCTTTAAAAAATAAGTATTGATTAATACTATGTGATATACAGTAGATTGTATACATGCGGTGCTCTCCTTATAGGTTTAGGCAAGGAAGTCTGGGTGCACGGGTGGCGTGTGCTGTTAGCGCGCTGCCTCTCACCAAAAAGTTAAGCCCGGTTAGACGGGGTTAGTACTTGGATGGGCGAGCGCTTGGGAATGACCCCCTTGTCGGGCTTGGACTCATGCGAGTAGAGTTGTAGTTGATCTTTGATCTCTCCTGTGCTTCGAGGGTTTTTCTCCGGTTTTCCTCCCTCCATAAAATCAACATCTTAACATCTTAGCTGTGATCCGTGGTCTGAACTGTGTCGTTGGCGGCTGCTTGGAGCGCCTTTGATATGCCTCGACACGTCCACGTTGATCTGCGTCCTTCGCAATTCAGCCGCTGGCTGCAAGTAAGGATGATTAGCCACCCAGTCCTTTATCCTTTAAGGAATTTAAAAACTACCAATAATTTAACCTACAGTTTTTAGGATACCTCAGGATACAATAGTGCAGCAATTTACCTTTCTACTTTTTAAGTATTAGCATTAACAATAAGATAAATAATATTCTTTTCTTGTCAGGGATGTATTAGCATATTTATTTTTTCGTCAACTGGAGAATCTTTAAGGTAAAGGAGAATTAAAAGTCGTTTTAATTTTTGGCACACGAAACATCTTTTCCTCTCCTTCTATTTTCCTCTTTCTTTTCCTCTCTTCTCCATCCCCATCTCGTTATCACTTCTCTTTCCCTGCTCACTCATTCGCTTTCTCTCTTCCGTTCCCTTTTTTTTTCGTTTGTTCCTTCTTCCTCTCTTGCTTTCTTTACCTCTATTTTCTCTTTCGATTTTTTCACCTTTCCCGCTCTGTATTTTGCTTTCTTTCCCACTCATTCTTTCTCTCCCACTCATTCTTTCTCCATTATTTTCTTTTACTCTTATTTTTCTCTTTCTCACTTTCCAGCTTTATTATTTTTTAATAAAAAAAATCAAATTATGTAAAAAGACTTATACGGGGTGTATTTTATATATTTTATTCATACGGCTTTTATGTAAAGACGTTTTTAGCTTGTGAAATAACTATATATCCATACAAAGGTGAATCCTGCCGCCCCTCTTTCTTTCTCTTTTTCACAGTTTTATTATCTTTCATTTATTCATTCGTTCTCAGTCTATTGCTCCGTTATTCCTCACTAACCTACTTGATTTCCCCCTTTTCCTTCGTTTCTGTCATTCTTGTGTATTTTTCGTTTTAGTATATCTTGAGAGTTGTATTTTACCGCTTTATTTTGTACGGTGGCCCAGAAGGGCAAAACACAACAATAAATTCACAAAACAAAACAAATTCACAAAACAACACAATAAATTCTGATTCAAAACAATAAATTCTAATACAAAACAATAAGTTCTGATACAAAACAGAATTTCAGAGTACACACAACAAGAAATTCGTCAAAACACAAGAAATTCGTCAAAACACAACAAGAAATTCGCCAAAACACAACAAGAAATTCGTCTAAACGCAACAAGAAATTCTTCTGCTTCCTGTTTGTGGGAATTGAACACATGACACGGTCTTCAGTCTTCACATAGGAATGGGAGAATGTTGTGTTCTGCTGCTTGTGGTTGTAACTTACAAAAAGAGTTAAAGTTTTATTCCAGCTGTGGTAAAAGCGTTGAAAATCAGTCTCAGAGTAATACATCTGATACGAGAAAGAGAAAGAGGTCTTTTCTTCGCCGTCAGAGAGCCGCCACGGCCACGCGAACCAGAAGCGTTACTAGTATTCACAACACTCGAATCAGATCCATTGCTCTGAGACTGATTTTGAACGCTTTTACCACAGCTGGAACAAAACTTACACTCTTTTTGTAAGTTACAACCACAAGCAGCAGAACACAACATTCTCCCCTTCCTACATTGAATCTATTGCCAGGTCCTATTGTGTATGTGAAGACTGAAGACATGTTCAATTACCACAAACCGGAAGCAGATGAATTTCTTGTTGTGTGTACTTGGAAATTATGTTTTGAATCAGAATTTGTTTTGTTTTGTGAATTTATTGTTGTGCTTCTGGGCCACCGTAATTTTGCGACTCTTTTAATTTGCATATCAGCGTCACCTCCCACGCGACTTGCCAATTTACTTTAAATTTTAGATGAATGCTATTTTTAATATTTTCGTTTTACTAATTATGTACTTTTTTTGCAAATAGAACTTGGAAAAAGATGCCAAAAGTTGATGGAATGGCGAGTGTAAACGTGGATAGGTTAGTATCATAATTTTATCCAAAATGAACTCACTCTTATTCGGTATTTACGTTTATTACGTCTTTTCTTCTTTATTGTAGTGTTATTAATTCAGAACATACCAAATTTGTGAGGTAAGTCTATTGTAACTTACCATTATTCTTTATTTTGGAACCTTGTCTCTAATTGACGATACCGAAAAAGATAGCGACTTGTACATTTAACCACAGTAAATATGCAGTAAATATTGTTTCTTGCAGAACTATTGGAAGATATGATTTTAAAACGATCAACTTTGGTAGGAATGATATTCTTGCTTACTTAATCCATCTTAGCATGATAAACAATGTTTAGTTGTTATTTGAGCTGATTTGAGGTCGCAAAGCATTGTGGTAAATGTACCGTCGCCATCTTTTTCGGTACCGTCAATTCATGCTCAAATAGTACACAATATTTAGTGTTAGGCTGGGCGCTTCCTTCCTCTCTCACAATGTTTTAACATTAAAATATACAGGACTCGAAAATAAAGAGAAAACGATTGGTCGTAGCATGATTTGTTTATTGTAAATCAAAATTTGTCATAAACCCCATTACACTTTTGGTCGTAATTATCATACACATATATAATATGTTTATTAAACCCTCTGGCAAACAATTGAATAACAGGGTGATACATCTTAGAATTAATATGATAGTTCGTCATGATAGTTCATATCGTAATCCTACTTCAGGTCGTAATCCTACTTCAGGTCGTAATCCCATGGATCTCCGCATGTTTGAACAAATATGCCTCGTAGGCGTCGTCATTTTGGATTCGAGGACGTGAAATGGTTGCACGTATTATTCCAAGACAATGGTTTCATTGTTTCCAGACAATAAGTGCAACCATTTTACGTTATGAAATCCAAGATGGCGGCACCCATGATGCTTATCTGTTCAAACATGTGGGGATCCCTTTAAACAGCAGTTTTAAACTTTGTTTTTTAGGTGGAAAGTTCACGATGATTGGGTATCTCAGGTAATTATTTTTTTAGTAATTTACTGAATCCTTATATCTGTGTAAGAAATAGAGTGAGAATGCAATAGTGATCTGATAATTAGTGTCGCTTGTGAATGAAAACAACAACGTATTTACTGATTTTCTTTGTAGGGGAGTGTATATTTCTATTTCATTGCTAAGAACATAGAGATGGAAATCCATCCGTCTCCTCTCAAAATATGGCCTATCCATCTTTTCTTTCTTTCCATAATCGCACTCAACAGCGTCCTCTTCTCTTCTACCATTCCTAGTACTTGCTCGTTCGCCATCTTATCTCTCCAACTTATTTTCTCCATCCTTCTCCATATCCACATCTCAAATATCTGTATTTAACTTCTTTCTTTCTTAAGGCCCATTTACACGTGCGATTTCTGATGCGATAAATATCGCCAACTTCTGGTTTAGATGCATGTTAAGCAACTACGAACGAGCAAAAAACGAGGAAGATGAAACCACGGCACAATCCACGGACTGTTTTTCTACTTAACATGTATCTAAATTAGCAGTTGGCGATATTTATCGCATCAAATATTGCACGTGTAAACGGGCCTTAAGTGGCCATGTTTCACATCCATATAAGGCCACACTCAATACGATTGTTTTTATAATTTGCTTTTTGTCCATTCTCCGAATTAACAACTCATCCAAATTAACAATCTTCAGTTATTATTATACTCTTGGTATTTTCTCATTTTACTACGAATGTAATATGTTTTTCCCTGCACCAGTAAGGCATTATTATAGGAAAAAGTCATGCAGCCACACTTATGTTTCTACATGAGACATCTTATCTATATAGTAAACTTGTACATCCTTTCAATTTAGCCGGACAATGGATTTTGTTTCCAGGATCTGCAACCATCTCTAGACTCGTTAAAATAAAACGTTACACTGACATTTCTTAACGTGCTAATAAGTTTTTACAATTCTTTAATTTTAGTTGAAATACTACGATTCACTACGTGCTGTGATTTCGTGCTCTAACCATGCAAATACCGCGTTGGTTATTGGTGAGTATAATAATCTAATGTAAACTTTGTATGTATAGGTAGGTAATCGCATGGGGCCGAGGAAAATTAGGGTTTAATTTCACGAGTGTTTTCAAAATTTAAAAAATTGCCCGAGTCGCGAAGCGACGAGGGTAATTTGTAAGATTTTGAAAACACAAGTGAAATTAAACCTTAATTTTACGAGAACTCATGCGATTATGTGTTAATAATATAGTTTTGAAAATTATTCAAGAGCTATGTTATGTCCAGAAAATGTCAAAGTACATGTACCATTGTACCTTATCACGGTCGATGCTCGGCAACATTCCAATTTTCCTCGCTCTATATCGCTGTGCCTGTAGCTTTCTTTTTGTAAACACATGCAAAAGTTCGTAAATTTTCTAGTCTATTAATTTTCACTAATAGTTCACACGCATTCAATAGTTTAAATTAGTTCAAATTAAACAAAAAAGCATTTTCAGACCGAAACACCTTGCAGATTTGTTGAAAAAAAGTCAGTCCTCTGAGGTTCACTGTTGCTACTTAAGTAACAAAGCGACCAATCACATGCAAGTACTCCTGATCAAGGAACCAATCAAGTGCAAGTAATTTTGCCATGAATTACAAAAAAATGCCCTCTTCATTAGCCAATCATATTCGAGTAATTTTGCCCTCTTTATTATTAGAAATGTTATTAAGAGACAAGTATGATTAATCTACAGTGAAGACATGCCATTTGCATGATGACGTACGATGGTGATGACTGCATCTGATCTACCAGAATGTTTTTCCAGTGTTCTGGTGCTAATAAATAGAGGATACTAGCAAAGCATTGTGGTAGTTGGAGTCATGCAACACCATTGAACGTCATCGTGCAAATAGCTTATTAATAAATGCCAGCTGAGCACTGAAGTGAAAATCTTGATTGTATTTATGCAGCGCATTTATTATTTATGAGAAATAAGTCGAAAAGAGAAATTGAAACCAAGAAAGAGTTTCCCCGAACCCTTTCGACACGGAATTTTTTACAACCACCTGCAAATGCTATGTTTTGATGCCGCACAACATGACATTATAGTACTTTTGCCCGTTTACTAAAATTAACACATCTTATACGCAAATAATGAATATTTGTTAGTGCAATGTTATGTAAGACGATTTTTATGAGGTGAAAAATTGAATGTTATTAACATCAAAATACGAAACGTCAACTTAGTTTATTTCTATTAAAATGTTTTGATATATATTGTCGCTATGATTTTACATCTTACAATTCTAAGCTGGGCTCTTATCTTCATTCTAAGACTACGATTTCCGCCCGGTAAATCAATAGCTACGATTTTAACTCACTTTTCCCAGGTCAAACAATCGGCAGTACTCGCGTCGAGTCATCATTGCGGGACCAACATGGAAATATCGGAACTCAAAGAAGAACATTTCTTGGAACAACGGGAAGAGATAACCAACCAAGAAGGCGACAAGATGCTGATCAAACTGTTTTTAAAATTTACAAAGGAGTGAAAACGTTTGATTTTTCAAAGGAGAAGAATGTTATAGTGACAGGAGGTATAGTAATAACAACTCAGCTTATAGAACTAGAGAACGGATTATTTATACTTGTCATGTTTTTTGACTTTCTTTGTGTTACATGTAGGCATGGATCGTCTTATTCGGTTGTGGAATCCTTATGTTCCAAGGTGAGAGGTCCAATTAACAAGTCCCTAACTATTACCGTAAAGCATTTTAAGATTCAAAGAAAGACAAATCTTTATTGATATGAATAAGATTGAGTAAATTTTAACACAAGAGATTACTAAATAGTCGTTTATTTTGTTGCGTTATTTGAATTTTGTTCATTAAATTTTGTTCAGTTTATTTTGTTTGAAACAAGATGCTGACTAAATGCGATGCTTGTTTCAAAATTGTGAAAACGACCGTGTTCTATGTTTTAAAAGAAAGTGAAGTCACGAGTTTTTTATTTGGTCTTACCAAACACGTACGCTAACTGCATTTGCAAGTATAGTATAGTGTTGGCATTACGCTGGCGCTTTGAGTCTAAAGTTATTTGTTTCAGAGCATGAAAACCAATGGTTGCAGTGTCAATTTTCTCCTCCCAAAAAGTCGTAGTGATGATTCGAGGGGTTGGAGCGGACGAGGAGGCGAGGAGCGGTTTGCTTTTGCAGACTAATTTTACATCTCTGCTCCTAGGCTTATCTACTGGGCTCAGAGCATGTTGTTGTCATCGTCATTGTTACTGTTGATACTGTTGTCGTTGTTCATCATTTAAATTTCCTATAGCCAATGGAAACCATAGTCCATGCAGAGTGAACTGAGCGTTTTGCTGAACTTTATATATATTTTTCTTTATTTTAGTAAACCAACTGGTATTCTTCGCGGTCACACGGCCCCAATTTGCTATCTCTTTGTCAGTGCGGACGAAAATCGAATCTTTAGTGTGTCTATGGACAAGACTGTTAAGGTATAGTTAGTATAAGGCGTTATATTGAATCTAAATACCTTCTTGAATTAACACGGTTTATTATAATTTCTTAACAATGAAATGACATAAGTGCACTATACTGTACCTCGCATTTCTTTCTTTTTGAGGTGGCAATTATAGTGGCAGTATATAGAGTTATCGCGTAACGTGTCATATACCAATTTAAGTCTAATTAATCGTGCAAGACGGGATTATAAAATGTAATTTTTGCTGAGAGAAATTCGTAAACTGTTGTATAGTTACCTAAAGGAAAAATAAGTCTCTTGGCTTTTTGGAATATAATTGGCGGTTTTTAATAATTTGTTAATATCATTCTTCGAAAAATTTTCTACAAAAGCATCTCTGCGATTTTTGAAATTCAGTTTTGTTCAATTTTTCTTAAGTAAAGCCCTAATGGCAAGTTTTAGCTCGTGCTTGCTTGTGCCTCGTTTGACCGCCAGCTTGCGATGACTGCATGCGGTGACTTGCGTTAGCTTGCGACTATATAATTTGATCTTGTTCAAATTTCATCGCAAGTTTTCTTCAACTTGCGGGAGCTTGCGAAACGTTTGAACACAAAACACAAGTCGATGCAAGTCTTTCGTGCTCCGTCGCCATAGAAACTACCATGAGAACTAGCGAAAAGGTGTGGGAACTAGCGGAAGTGCAGAACTTGCCGACGTTTGACTGGTGGCGTCGCAAGTCATCGTAAGCTAACTTGCGATGACTTGCGTTCTCGTTTGATTAGGGCTTAATGTACATTGCCGACACAACATAATTCACATTTTCTAAATTCAATTAATCTAAATTAAAAAGTGGCGATACTTCTTTTCTTTGTATATACATGATTAGCATTAACTCACGAAGATTTCAGCGGGAAATATTAAAACGTTATGAAGTTATAACTTTTCAAACACTATTTTTCGTGTGATGCCACGTTTTAAAGGAGATTGCATGGCATTAAAAATTAAGGTTGTCTAATTTGAGAGAACCCATAAAATTGTAATAGAAGATCCTTTACAACTTTTTCGTATCTTTCTGCGTTTTCAAGAAATTTCAATTTGTTTGATATGTAAATGAGATGGTCTCTGACGTCAGGAGAGGGGTACATATCTAACATGAAATGTTCAGCGTCGCAAGGAGTTTTTATGTGCACAGTTTCAAATGATTTCGCTGAACAAACTTATAGATATAACTGGTTTTGCTACATGTGAAAATATTTTACCCCACACCTGACGTCAGAGACCATCTCATTTACATATCAAAAAAATTGAAATATCTTGAAAACGAAGAGAGATACGAAAAAGTTGTAAAGGATGTTCTATTACAATTTTATGAGTTCTTTCAAATTAGACAAACTTAATTTTTAGTGCTATTGCGCTTTAAATAATTAGTTTTGCAAAAAAATTTTTTTACATGTTTAATGAGATAATAATGTGACACAAAATTATTTATTCAAATTGGTGTTTCATGTATTGGTCATAGACTTTATTCAAAAGTGACCGCCGAATTAAAATTCTTAAATTATGTGCATATAAATTGTCTCTTTTGACCTCGTTTTAAAGTAAAAATTATTTTGAATTTCGTACATGAAAACGAGTTCATAAGGGCTAATTTATTTGTATATATAAAATAATTTTAATTCGGGGGCCATTTTTGAATAAGGTCTATGAACTAAAAAAATATATTGTTCTAGGTATGGGATCTAAATGATCAGAGCGTTCTTTACAGTGTGGGTGGAAAAGCTCACAAAATCAGGGGAGATTTGTCTGGTTAGTGAAGTGGATTTTTTTAAACTTTTATTTAAAGTAGATATTTTGTTCATGTTCAAGAGGACTACAGTCAAACCTCTATTAAGCGGACACCTTTGAGAGCTCGCCTAGGTGTCCGCTTAAGAGAGGTTGCACAGTAGGTGGTACGCATTATATACAAAGTGAGTAAAATATCTCGCAGAATATTTACAATCAGTAAGAAAACTTTCTCTACAGCAGTGATTCGACTTTATTTGAAAGTATTCGTCCTCACATATATACGCTGCTGAAGGACAACTGAATATTTATAATTTACACTCAATTCTCATATCCCAGCTAGCATATCCATCTCTTCTCTTCTCTTAACAACATTTCACGTGATCACATTCCTTTGCCTTAGGCTGGCCATTGGCGCGTCGCTATTTTGGGCGTGACGAGCGCTCTTTTGGTAATAATTAAGAAAACGTTAATTAATTATATCAAAATGAATAAACGTTTTCTTAAATATTACCAAAAGAGCGCTCGTCACGCTTAAGAGAGGTTAATTTGCTCACTAGAACTCAAGATATTTGTCCGTTTTTGCTTAAGTTAAGGGGCTGTTTACATGAGCCAGGCTAGCCCAGTTAACTGGGCTCACGCGATTGATTAGGATCTCACTCTGGTTTTGAAACTCTCATAAACTAAATTAACAAAGAAGAATTGGTTTAGTTTAGATGTAAACTAATCCTAACGTTGATTAAAATCTCTTTTTGTGGCCGAGGAAAGAATTTCGTGACACGAGTCAGCCCAGTTAGCCCGGCTCATGTACACAGCCCCTAAGAGGGGTGTCCGCTAAAAAGGGATTGTAACTATAGTGTTTTATTAAAGAAATGGCCTGGGCCTCGCCTATATTAGTGTCCGCTTGAGAGAGGTGTGTTAATAGGGGTTTGACTGTATTCAGGTTGCTTTTTTTGTCCAAACTTCTGCATATATTTGTTTTGTTTAGTTTTTTCATATGTTTTTGCTGTACAAGCTGTCGTAAGTTAAACTCAGAGAAAACTCTGAGCTCCAGACGGGACTCGAACAAAAACAGCAAAAACATGATACGAAAAAACTTTACCAACTCAAGCTGAAAACACTAATAACGTACAAAAAACATTTGTTTTGTTTGTTTATTCTTTTAGCTGTTCATTATAATTGTTTTAATAAAACAGTTGCTGTGGCAACTTCTGATCAAGTTGCTTTGCTGACTCTAAAAAGTAGGTAGGTAGCTGTTATTATATATATATTCAAATGTTATATGACTTCAGCCATCAGCTAACATAAGATAAAAAAACAGAAGCTTTTAGCGGTTGCGTACTTTATATCTCGTACGTGATTGCCCCTGTCATAGGTCGTAAACTCAGGGTTGTTTTTTTTTATTTTTACGGGGAGTGCCCTGCATGGGACTTAGTGTCCCGTTCGCACTCTTCCCGTTTGGGTTATTTTTTAAATTTTACTATTATTATTTTTATTTGTTTTTGATAAATATTTTGTTTTTTGTTTTTTTTTGTTTTTGTTATATAACATTTGATCATTGTAATTTTATTAGTAGATAACCCAATAAAGTTAAATTAAGTAAGCAAGAACTTCATTCCTTCCAAAGTTGATCGTTTTAAAACCCATCTTCCAGTAATCCTGCACGAAACAATATTTACTGCAAGCAAAGGATTATGGTTAAATGTAGAAATCGCCACCGAAAAACGGTATGGTCAATTGGCCGCTAAGCTATTGGGGTTGCCTTAGTCGTAAATGTGGCGAAGCTTAATAAATAAATATAAAACAAGCAAAATAATTCTTTGCTCTATTTTCAAAGACGACAGCTGAAGCATCTTCTCGAACACTATACGAAAGTAAAAAAAGGAACCCCATATACAAATACAAATTAATCAACTATTTAAATATATCCGCGTGGATTGTGTATATAAATTATCAGCTACATATGGATTGACCAGGCGGGAAGCGTAGTCTAATTATGAATTTTAAGTAATATATCCAACACGAGTGTTCTTTCTCCGATTTCTAAATACAGCCAAGCGGGTTGAAAATACGAGGCGAAGCCGAGTTTTTTTAACCCGTTTGGCTGTATTTAGTCATCGGAGGATGAACACTGACGAGTGTTGGATATACTGTAGCTTCTCAAACGGATCAATATTTTAAGAGAAAATCGACCTCAAAGTTTGCTAAATTTGACCGTAATCTTCCTCCGATTTCTAAATACTGATTAAATATTGATTTCTTTTGAATTTTCCTCATGAATTATTAATGAGTTTGAGAAGTAATATTTAAAACATGAGCAGCAGTGTTTTATCAGATTTAAAACACGAGACGATAGCCGAGTGTCTTAGATCTGATAAATCACGTACTACGAATGTTTTAAATAGCTTCAAAAACGACCCATTTGGTAAGTTCATTGGTGTAGTAAGTTTGAAAAATAACGTTGTATATAAGCCGAGAAAATCAAAGCTAAAGAAGTTTATGTAAATCAGGTTCCTTTATCAGATATAAAACCACGGACGTGCTACTGATTTCCTTTGTGTTTTCCTCATGAATTATTAATGCGTTTTTGAAAGTCTATTTAAAACATGAGCAGCAGTGTTTTATCAGATTTAAAACACGAGGCGATAGCCGAGTGTTTTAGATCTGATAAATCAGGTACTGCGAATGTTTTAAATGGCTTCAAAAACTATCCATATAATAAGCTCATATAGAAATCAATTTTGAAAATTGAAGTTGTCTGAGCCGCAAAATCGAAGAAAAAGTTCATCGAAAATAGCGAGCGTGTTTCTATCACATATAGAGACACGTCACGGTCATGATTTTCCTTTGTGTTTTCCTCATGAATTATTAATGCGTTTTTGAAGCCCAGTAAAATATCTTGAGAAATGCCATTCAATCAAACACAAGAGTAAAATCATAATTATATTTAATAAAACAACGGAACGTTAGATTTTTATTAAATATAATGATTTTACTCTTGTGTTTGATTGAATGGCTTTTCTCAAGATATGATATATAAATTATGTTTTGCAACGACGTGTGCTGTTTGGGACAGCAGTTGTTGAGTTTCTGTATTTTTGTTCCACATAACAGTATCTGGTAAATAAAGTAGCTTATAACGAAAAGTAATGAAAACTAATGTATATTTCTAATTTCATTCTTATCAGGTTAACATCAAGTGACTTAACAATGACTCATAAGGAACCGGTTCATTGTGTAAAGTTTAACGGAAGTTTTAAACACGTTATAACTGCATCAGAGGGCTCGGTAAGTTGAAGTGTAGATTTACAGAAGAGGAAAATAATAATAATAACTTTTAAACAGACATTATAGAGGTACGTTTTTATATGTTAAATAGCCTTCATGGAATAGCGTTTGATCATACAATTTGCCGTGCAAGCTTGGTGGTAACCAACGATGTTGCTGTATGCTTAATTAGACCTATCTAACCAATTGCAATCTCTACTTTAAAAAATAAGTACACGTTGCAAACTGAAATAGCTAAGGTATTGACCTGCATCGAGGTCTTACACTGAAATTAAGTCCGGTCATTTGATTGGGTGATCATGCGAGCAGAGTCATTGGTTCTCTCTTGTGCCTCAAGGTTTTTTTGTTTCTCTCCGCTCCGTAAAATACAGTCAACGCTACAGTGTCCCCAAATAGTTTCCAAGCTACAATCATTGACAAAATTAGCTGTAACAGCGTCAACAAAACATGCAATTTCCCAATATCGTTATGTCCCCCCCCCCCCCCCCCCCCCCTCCTTAAACAACGTTGGTTTTTCATAAACGAAAATGTTATGAGATGCCGTCGAGAACAAATTGCTAACGTTTTGTAGTGGTACAGCATTGTTAACGGGGGACGGGGGTAAACGTATGCTGGCTGAGAGGTCAAAAGATGTTAATTTTGCGTTTGTTACGCGATTGAACTACTTCTCGTGCTCAAAATCACTCACAGTTGAATAAAACCGTCTAGCTTTACCTCGAATAAAGTATAAAATTCTCCTTTGGACAGGAAGCGCATATACGACAAGCAGTAAAACAGAATGTGAGATTCGAACGTAACATATTCTGGTCAGTTGCATATAGCTTTCAATGTGGATAACAACAGCATGAGCTTTTTACGTATAACTGTACTTGTACTAATTACTACTTGCAGTAACTTGTGGATTGGTAGCCAGGAATCAGCAGAGAGGGATCTGGGAGAGAGCGTTCACGGGTGCACAAACACAAACATATATACATGTTAAACCAACTGAAATCTATAAAAAATCCAATGTAGCTTTGGCAACAATAAGCTTAACGTTCCCCGCAGTTGTTTAAGGGAGGCAGTAAACCCGTTTCTACAAATGCATATTTGTTGGAGAAGAACATTCTGCTCTATGTGGTGAACAGAATGTTGTGCTTCGACAAGAAGTCGTTTGTGGAGACATGAAGGTCTTCCTTAAGGTGGCTCCATATAATATCTTGAAAAATGGAAAACACACGTTTCAGACCACAAATCTTGTAATTGATATTTTGTTAGAAAAATGAAACTGAATGTCTTTTATAGAACAACATTTTGAGAATCTGAAACGAAAAAATGCGTAATCGTGGTTGCTATGGCAACAATTACGTTTGAAAATGACTGCTAATTTGCGTTTAAACTAGTTTAATTCGCAACGAACCTCGGTGTCTCCCATTTTTTATTTTATTAAAGGTTCTCTTCTAGTACGAGTAGTCAAAGGCCAAATTTAAAAAAATTTTGTAACGTCATTGTTACCGTAACAACCACAGTTACGCACTTTTTTGTTACAATTTCTGGTTCTCAAAATGCTGTTCTATACAAATCAGTTAGTTCCATTTTTTTAAAGTGCTTATGAAACGAAAATTAAGTTTGTCTTATTTGAAAGTACTTTTGAAATGACAGAGTAACATCTTTTGCAGTTTTTTGTTTCCTTGCTTCGCTGTTGAGATATTTCAGTTTGTTTGATATGTGAAACTAACCAGTGACATCACAACGTGCACAATGACTTACTGGGAAAGGTTATATATCTTTGCTATTATTAAACGGAATCAGTTTAGGAATTCAGTCAGAAAATCTATATTTTTGTTGTTGTAAGAGAAAAACACACACATATACTTGCTTCGAAGTGATTCCGTCTGATAATAGAAAAGATATAACGACTTACCTTTCCCGGTAAGTCATTATGCACGTTGTGACGTCACTGGTTAGTGTCGCTTATAAAGCAAACTGTGATATCTTAAAAACAAAGCAAGGAAACAAAAAACTGGAAAAGATGTTACTTTGTCATTTTAAAAGTCTTTTCAAATAAGACAAACTTAATTTTCGTTTCATAAGCACTTTAACAAATAATCAATGTACAAGATTTTGGATCTAGAACGTGTGTTTTACACTTTTCAAGAAACTGTATGGAGCCACCTTAAGAACGTGTTGGAGGGACCTATGGAGCTTGCAACAGTATAAGCTGAAACTCGTGGAAGAATACACCAAAAACTTCAGTTATTATAAAGACTTACAAATATAGCTCCACAAATACAATCATGAATTGTAATATAAAATATGTTTTAGGTCATTAAAGTTTGGGATATTGAAACCGGAAATCACGTGTTTGAATTTAGTGAAGCCCATGGCAACACCGGTATCACGTGTTTAGCCTTTGATTCAACTGAAAGAAGGTTGGGTATTAATTGTTTATTTAATTTATTATATTTAATTATTTATTTATTTTATTGTAGAATACATCAATTTTTGTTGTTGTTTTTTTATTTTTCTTACTCAAAAACATCGTAATGTATAATCCACAAACACTAAATATTCCTGTTTTAGTTTATTTTAATTCGCTATACTATTGTCGCGTACTCTCCAGACCATTACCATAGAAATCATAAGAAAGGAAGGAGCCAATTTCGTCCCCAGGGCGTTCGCGCGAAAATGCGGAACACCTTGGCAAAGACTGGAGATCACGTGACAAAATTGTTCCAATATATTTGTAAAATTTTCCCGCCAGTTGAAAATATTGAATCTGTAGAAGCGAACTGTAAAATACAGACAAAGTATTTTAGTCTTAAAACGAGTCTTTGGTCTGAAGTCACATGAAAATAATCTGAATCAAACGTGCTTTGGCCTAAATCCAGCCTTTCCCAGGGCGTTCTCTCGCCTCGCCGCATTCTCTCACGGACAAGAGAGAGCAAGCCTGAGTGCCAAAAAACTGGTAACCAGTTGAAGGCCGTTATGTTGGGAAGAGACCCGGATGTGGATTGTTTTTTCAAAAATTTTTGAGCATGAAACGGAGAATGACATGCGCAGTGTGATTATAACAAACTTTTTGATTTTACTTCTTCACTTACAAACCAACTCAAAATACTTGTTTTTCAAGAACTTTTTTCGTGAAAATTTTATCGTGATGTTGCCACGTGGCAATGTGCAAATTGCGCCAATATCCAGTTATTAGCGCATGCGCCTTTATCCAAGGGTGCGCTTATATGCGGGGGAATAGGGTAGCAGCCATTGTATTTGGAGTACATTCAACATGGTCTTGGTAGCTCCTCTTGTGCTGACTAGAACCTCTGTTTTTTGTTGATTTCTGAATTTGTTTTCAAGGCCAGTTTATGATAATGATCCCTTTCTTTCATTAATTTTCTCAATTCACTGGTCAACCAAATCAACAAAAGCGTGGTATAACTTCTTTTGCCCTTCAAGTTTCTTCTCTTAAACCTGTCTCGGACAAAGATCTGCTGAATACTTAATAAGATAGATGATTACTTTAAAATATAATTGTATTAATAACTTAATTAACAAAAAATGACGGAGTAAATAGTTATGAACACATTGATTAAAGTGCTGTTCATTTGTCATTCAAAAGTATGTTATAACTATAATTTATTCAGTCATGTGTGTTGGCCATGAATTACTTTAGGTTGATCACTGGAGGTCGAGATGGACGACTTAAAGTATGGAATTATAACAATGGTCATTGTCTGCGAACTTTACAAAAAAGTAAGTTATTTACGAAGTATACGTTATGCTTATAAATCCCGCATGAAGTAAATGGACCACGTGATCTTTCCTTTTGACAAATCTGGTTGGCTATGTGGCTCATAAACCTATGTCATAAACCCCAGTGCACCTTGTCTATGGCTATAGGCTTGGCCACTCTCCATGACTGCCACCCCAGTGTCTTTTTCTCCACCGTCCGCCTCCATGTTGTTTCTGAGTGCCCTACTTTGCGTTCTGGAACCCATGTGAGTGCTGTCACACAGTAGAAGTTGTCATCTTTTCTTCTTAACACATGGCCAATCCATTTCCATCGCCTCTGTTTTACCCAGGGCCGGAGCTATGGGGGGGGGGGGGGGGGGGGGGGGGGGGTGAAGACAAGAGATTTCAGTCGGCAGTCGGCACCCGCCAGCGGTCAGTCTCGGCGAATACTAGTACTGACGAGTGACGATTATGAGGCAGTCGGCAAAATTGAGCGTACCACCACCCCCCACCGCCCCTGCAGAATTTTCTGAGGACGGCCCTGGTTTTACCTCGTCCCTGATCTTGCTCATTTTGGCTCTCTTACTGTCGTGGCAATAGAAGCGTTCCTAAAATATTTTTTTGCAATTCATTTGCTATGTTTGACCAATTCGTTTGATGAAAATTATTGCTAACTTCCCGTTTTGAATTTGATTGGTTTCTGGTTTTTAAACAACCAATACGAAAAAGGATTATTTGCCAAACACCAATCAAATTCAAAACAGGAAGTTGTCAACGAATCTTATCAAATGAATTGTTCAACTTGAGAAATATATTGCAACAACATTCTAGGAACGCTTCTATTGCCACGACAGTAAGTATGTCATCATTTAACACGACATATGGTCACCTGGCTTTCAATATTCTTCCAAATTCCTGAGTTCCTGTTGTCGCTTTTGTTGATTTGTCATCCATAAAGCAGTAGTGACTTTACAAGAGGTTAGGAACAGTCTTAATTTAGTTTTCATGAAATTGGTCTATTATAATCATTACACCAAGCTCGCAAACCTACCACTCATACCATGTATGCGTACAACTTATCATATAATCATGATGATGCAATATTTGAATTTTGACCATGGATAAGTACGATTCTTTGTTTTAGATAAAGATGTCGATGAAGTGACGTCATTGACGTACGTCGTAATGAACAGAAACAGGTCAGTTAAAAACTGTTAAAAATGAAGCTGAGTTTGTTCTATGGCGTAAAACAACTTTATGAAACATTGCTATTTATAATTGTTTTGTAGCTTTTCATGGTGGAATTCATATTATTATTTATTGCTTTGCGGATACACCATGTGGATTGAAATTAAAATAAAAACTGAATTTAATCCACATGCATGATGTATCCGCAAATCAATCAATAAATAATACAATACTATTTGTTACAACTTGTTTACATTCCTGTTGACGACACATCTTGTTGTAACATTTTTCTGTCAGCTGTCAGATTTTTCTTTATATATACTATAGCATTTACTCAGAATTGACGAACACGTTTGATATTAAAATATAGATGGTCTCAAAGAGAACGTACCGACCTAGCATGAAAATCTTGTTTTTGGGCTCTCTTTTTGTATGGTCTGAACTTGTCCTCGAGACCATTTGTTATTAGCTTGTTAAACAATTTTGTTTTATTAAAATTTTGTCTAGATATATTATATCTGTTGGCTGGGACAGAACCATCAATGTTTTTCTCGTAAGTATGACGAATATTTCACTGATAAAACAAAATAATAAGTTTTTGCAGATGCTGTTATAAAATAAGATGATTCTCACTAATAAGGGATTACTCAAAAAGACCCTCCCAGTTTTCCACTGCTTTTCCAAAATATGTCGTCAAATTTGTTTTTCCAAATTTATCGACAAGCTTCAGTGAACTCTCAAGATTTTACCAATCGTCTGGATACCACAACAAAAACTCTGACCCCAGAGTCAAATCTGGTTTTTGAAAAAGCCTATATAGCTTTTTGGAAAAAGATATTTGACGACTTATTTTGGAAAAGCCGCGAAAAGACTGCATGGGTCCCTTTGAGTCATGCCTCTTTTAGTGACAATCATTCCGGTTTTGGAGGGCCATTAGGGAGAATACATTTTTGTAATTAGTGTCACCCTCTTTAAATAAAGTTTATTGCATTGTATTGCATTGCATTACATTGCATTGCATTGCATTGCATTGCATTGCATTGCATTGCATAGCATAGCATAGCATATACTGTAGCATTGTGTATTGTGTGTTGTGTGTACCGCTCCTATATGCATACGCATAAGCATATTTTAACTCGATTTTAACTCTAGCATGTAAAGACATTTAGACTATCGCCGAATTCTTCTACTCAAGTTCTTTCATGAAAATATTAAGATACTGAGCTAGTATGACCTTGTGCTTCTACTCAACTTTTTTTGTTCGTTTGTTCATCCTACTATAGACAAAACCATTATTTTGAATTCACCACTTTCAGACTATCGTAGCCAAACGTTCTTGGGACATAAAGTACAAATTGTCAAAATCAGTGATGTGTCTCGGTCCTCACACTTGTGGACTTTCCTTTGACGACTAACATTATCTGACGTTATAGACAGAGTAAAACAATAAAAGCACCATGCATTTTTGGCTGGCTCCGACAGAAATTAACTAATTGATGCTTTTGTCGATCTCAATGTATGTTTATTTTACAATAGAAAGTCTAGTGTCTTGTTCATGACCAGTGTTTGCTAATGTGCCATAATCTAGGACATTTGTTTTGTCTTTTTAGTCTAGTTTAAACGGTGTACTTTTCATGAGCCTATCGTGTACTTAATGTGGATTATAGTCCATATATATAGAATAGGCGCATATTTATTTATGTTTGGTTCTAGAGCGTGCTCACGAGCCTTTCTTAAGGATGTTAATATATTCTCACAAAGTACTGCACAGATTTTTATGAAAGTTCGGCGAAAGATTGATCATAGACCAAGGACCAAGCCATTAAATTTTGGCTTAATTTTGTTGAACATTGGATGAAATTTCATAAATTAAGATATATATATATTTAGAACAATTATTATGGGACAGTGAACTCGGGTGAAGAATAATGATATTAGGTGTTACTCCGAGTGACGAACCATACCGGTCAAAAAGCGGGTTCGAATCCCAGCCGGGCCAAGTAGAGTTTTCTCTACTTGACCGGTATGGTTCGTCACTCGGAGTAACACCTAATATCATTATATATATATATATATATATATATATATATATATATATATATATATATATATATATATATATATATATATATATAGTTCAATCTACAGACACGGTGTTTCGCTGTACAACAGCTCATCAGTGTAGCTTGGAACAATCTGAATGAATTTCACCAATTACTTATACACATGCGATCGTCGGTGACAACCACATGTGGGACAGCATCGGTGATTCAGATAGCGTGAAGTGCGCATGCGCCCAGTATAGTTTAACTAAGGTCTGTTTCAAACGTCGTTCGTCTCATGCGCCGAGGCTAATGATAATGAGCTAAATCCTTTGTTTGTGCTGATTTGCACTAGGTTCGGCGCATGAAAAGAGCGACGTTTGAAACAGGCTTTAAACTGTGGTCTCAATAATCCACACGGCCTTTTGAACCAACAAGTGTTTCAGGCGTAAAGCATGCTTGAACTAGACGTATACTTGTAGTTTAGAATTGTTTAATATAAAACGCAGTGCGCAGTGTTTTTTATTCAGACGTCATACTTTATATGTACTCAATACGCTGGATTAAGCTCATATGACTCATGAAAAGCAGATTTATAAACTTGGGGGCCTATATGCAATGTCACATTTATTGCGGAGCCCCTGCGTGGTGACGAAGGTATTGTATGTACAAGGACTAAACTATAAGCTGTTATTTTGCTGCCATTTCACGTACTTTATTTTGTAACGTACTTATAGGATAATACTGCAGATTTTCATCATGTACAAGGACCGTACATACGCTGGGAAGATGACTTGGTGAGTTTTGATTATCGTTCTTTTACCAGTCTTGAAACAAAAACAAAAACAAACTTCATTGAAATCAATCATGAAACAACATTTTAAACACACTGGTAGATAATGCACAAAACAATTTAGAATTGGCTTTAAACAAGAAATTTTATCGTGACGATACATTATCGACCAATGATATGAGCAGGCTGGCCTCTGGTTGTCAAGGGAGACCAACCGTCAAGTTGGCGCTTTATTTTCAAAACAATTATGTCATATCACGTGACTTTATAATAGCCAAAGCCAGGTTAATATTTTTGGGAATAGCAATAATTCAAATTTTTCTGTAGTTTGATGACATGCGTAATAAAGTGAGGTAGAGTTTCTTAGAGCTTTTCGACGAGGTCAGTGGCAAGGCCAGCGGAAGGAAAATGAGCTTGACATTATATACAAGCAGTGAATGTACGAGAAATCTCTTGGAGAAATCTGTGGGCTTTCTCACCCCCAAAAACATTTTAAAATTTAGAGCCTGTGAAATGCCATTTCTCGAGCAAAGATTTTTTCAGAGTTCAGAAGGTTTTGAAACGTCGTATAAAATGTTCAAAACTGTCACGACGTTGAATGCATTGATGGCTTATTTTGTCTTATACATGTTAAATATTAAATTTTATGATGAGGATAATATTGATGCTACCGAATATCAAAGATGCTACTGACCGTCTGCGAATTCTAAATGTGTGACGACGCTACTGCGCGATGAGTTTTATTGCCACATGCCCGAGCCCGGAAAAAAAATTGCCACGCCCCAGAATATAACCATGCACGGGGTTCTTTGTGAGAATGCAAGTGTTGAAGAGGTCCTGGACTGTCTTTAAATATGTGTGCAGAAGATCTACAACCTCGGACATTAATCGTTGGGACACACACTTGAGATTTTTCGTCCTCAACCCCCATGCCCCTATTTAATGTTGTCCTCAGACACTAGTGAACAACATTGAGTAGGGGGAGAGGGGAAAGCCTTAAGTGTCCCAATATTTTTGTCCGAGATTGTAGCTAAGCACAAGCTCGGTCCTTAGTTGACTATAGCCTAAGATCTACACACCTGAAAAAAGAGTTTATTATTTCCGATCTGAACAATCCCCAAATCGTGGCATTTAAAAATTATCACTGGGGCCATGGCCTGTCCGTTCCCTGCCAGCACGCCTTTCTCGCCAGCATGTCTACACTGCACTCGACTTTATAAACCAAATACTGTTCTTTAGTTTATGCGTTGTGGTATTTTATCTAATTTTAGAGCAATGGCCATAAAGAAGATATTCTAGCCGTCGATTCGTGTCCACCTAACTTACTGGCGACATCAAGCTTTGACGGGGAAGTAAGTATTTGAGTTTTTGGATTCATAATAGAGAGATTAAGATTCACGTAAACGGTAAACGGCAGAGAAGATCACTTGACGAATTTTTTCCCCGTCAGCCGTTTGGCGTTCGCCGTTTCAACGCCACGACGACTGTTTTCACAGAGATGGCAAACGGAAGATTTTACAGTCAAGATTTCTAATATTTCCTTTCTTTCACGTCTTTTACGAAGGAAAAGAGAAACAATAGAAATGTTAATAATGATCACAAAATGTGATTATATTGCGATTGTCTAGTTTCTAATTAATAGTAATATTTTGTTGTTTTTTAGGTGATTGTGTGGAATATGGTATCTGGGCACATATTTTGTCATATTCGATCACCATTTCAGATTGATGAAGCCGACGATGAGCAATCTGGTATACAAACAGTGAACTTTGTGTGTGTGTATTTTATTAATAATGCTCTCTTTTTATCAAGACTAAATATTCTTTATTGTGTTTAGGTGATGGTGTGAATTCTGTTAGTGATTTGGTTTTTCTTTCTGCAAGAGCTGGAAATAAATCATCAGCTTTGCTGGTTACCAATGGACCCCAAGGTTCGAACCTTACTTGAATTAACAGAATGAAGTAATTGAGTTGACGAACGAACGAGCGAGCGAGCGAGCGAGCGAGCGAGCGAGCGAACGAACGAACGAACGAACGAACGAACGAACGAACGAACGAACGAACGAACGAACGAACGAACGAACGAACGAAATAAATTATAACAGAGAAAGGTAATAAATAAAGTATATAATAATAAAAGTAATCATGCGCATTAGTGGCCAAAGTAGTATAATGCATTTTCAGTTGAACGCTGCCAACAGTACAAATAATATTACCAAGCACGTAAGCAGAATCATGTAATCATTTTTGCGAAAGGAGAAGTATTTACTTATACTGATTACTATAAAATGCACGTGACGAGTCGCGTAAGATAGATGTTTTTCTATTATATTTGTAATCAATAGATTCCACGATTTTAGACAATATAAATTTGTTTTCCTTAATCTCCCCATATATATCTTTGCATATTTTATTAAACCGACCGACCATGGAATGTTTTGATTTGTACACTCGGTATCTTTATTTTTTGTAGGTATTACTCATTTCTGGAATGTTTACAACGGTGGTTCACTTTATGCTACAATATTACCGGTATCCTACTTCTTTTGTTTGGGTTTTCTTTCTTTTGGGCCGGGGCTATAATAGAGTGTTTATGTTTTAGAGTTATTAAAACTAAAACAGAATAATAATAATAATAATAATAACAACAACAAATAATAATAATAATAATAATAATATGACCGCCAGAGAAGCATTATTTTATATAGATTTGACACCAATCTCATTTAAAACAACGTATTGAGTTTGAGAGGTGAAAGTATGCTTATTACGTCAGTTAAAAAGCATTTTTCGTGGCCCGAATCGGTCCGAAATAACTAGACTTAGATTGTGTTTATATGGAAAGCTAGCCTGGAGTTTGGCCGGCCTTAAAATTTCAGTTTGGTCTAGCAGGCGACCTGAAATTACGCCAGCGTGAACTGAATCTCCCCCTTTCTCTGGCGTCCAGGTTTAGGATGTTTTAACTGTTTTTTGTTTTGTTTGGTGGTTTTTTGGATCATTTATACTTAACAACAATAGAACATTAATAGTATTACATAACAAGATGACGAAAGATAGTATAAAAATATAATAATAAGATCCAAAGGGGAAAGGTGCGAACGGGACTCTAAGGCCCATGCAAGGCACCCACCCAAATAAATTTAAAAAGTCTAGAAAAAATAAAATATGGAAGGAAGAAGTGAATGACAAAATAAACCAACGAATGAACAATGAGTGAGCGAGCGAGCGAGTGAATGAGTGAGCGCGAGTGGGTGAGTGAGTAATTGAGTGAGTGATGTAGTAACGGAAAACTGACTCTCCGTTTTAGTGTCGTATGTGTATTATAATATAAGTTCTTAGTCTTTAGTCTTTTATGCGCTGTATTTTAATTTAATATTTGTTTACAGTCCAACTTTGATGTGAGTACGATGACTACAGATAGAGCCAGCACTATTTTAGTTACTGCTGATCACGGGGGTGAGTACGCAAGAATTTTGAGAGTGCTTAGGATGAAGTGAACAGACGACAATGACTAGAGCATTCACTAAACATTTCAACAGAATCTGGTGCGTAACTAGTCTTCAAGCTACTAATTCTCAAACTTTGCTGTGTCTTGGCAATTTTTGGAGAAATTTGAGCCCTCGTTTAGAGTACCTTATGACGTATATACATAAAAACAAACAATGATTTATCTGCATACGCTATATTCTCTATATTCGATCCCAGTTTTTAAACTATGCCAATGGACGCATTTTGTTTTGGATAATCTCATTGTTTTGGAAAATGGTTAGCTAAATTGAGCTTCAGTTTTGTTGAAAAAAAATAGATCGGAATTTTTCAGTTCATGGATACTTTAACAGCTTGCAACCATGTTTATTTAATTTAATACATGTCTGCACATTTACAGCTAGATTAAGAAGATTAATCACTGATTTATGAGTAAATCTTAATATGTATTAATTTATTTTAGGATTCATAACAATATGGGACATTGAGTTTTATTGTTTGAACGGAAAGGAAGATGAACCTCCAGCTCGTAAGTTTTGTTTTGTGCATGGTTTCTCATTTTTTATTGATCCATTCATGTCTGCTGTAAGTTTAGTATAGATTTCGAAATGCTCGGATGAAACGCACTTGACGAATAAATGAGTCCCAAGCATTTTTCATCATATGTGAAAGAAGTATTAGAAATGAAATATTTAGAAGGTTTCTACCTTGCTTTCTATAGTATTTCCCACCCCTAACTGTAGCGCAGGCCTTTAGGAAAAATTTCAAACATATTTAGTTTAGTAAGACTATAGGAGACGAATCCAACTTTGCTCTTTATATAGGTCTCAAATTTTAATCTATAGGTTTCAGTTAAGATTTGGTATGTAATTTATTTTAAAGCTTAAAGTGGTTCTCTGATGAAAATATTGTTGGCAATGTTTTTGCGTAATCCCAAAGATGTATTGGTAGTTGGTAATCGTGCAAAGTTTAATTTCAAGCTTGAGAAGAATGAGTCGAGGAAGCTTATGACGTCATAGACTCAATAACAAGAATGACCCTTTTGTTGACAACAACAATAATCTTTTGTTTTTGTTGAGTCTATGACGTCATAAGTTCTCCTCAATTCATTCTTCTCCAACACAACCAATTTAATAGCGGGGCTCCAAAATACAAACTTCGCACGTAAAATACAACTTTGTTTTTGAGAATTTCGAAATGAGACGTTGCGCAATTACCAACTACTATAATATCTTTAGAATTATGCAGAAACATTACCAACAATATTTTCATCAGAAAACCACTTAAGGTTTGTGCCTGTGTTGTCAAATTCTACTCGACGTTGATCGCGTTTGATGTAGTTTCTCTAACAATCAGTAATTTACTCAGCGACTGTGGCCTTTCGGACAAAATATTATTTTATTTAATTTTATTGTTGAAATCTTCATGTTTTGAATTTGATTAGTTTCTGGTTTTAATTTTTGAATGACCAATAGTAATGCCAATCAGATGGCATGAAAAGCACTGTTAATCCCTGAGGTATATACTATTACTTTATATTACTCAGATATTTCTATTTTAGTTATCAAATCCTGGAGAGCTCATGTCCAAGGAATCACAAGGTAACGTACTATTTTAATACTGTTTGTTTGTTGTTTGTTTTGTTTGTTTTATCTTTATAATTTATATTTATTTCAAAAACTCATTACTGATTCAAGGAAATCAGCACCATGTCTGTGGTAAAAAATCTGAGAAAAAATCCTCCTGATTTACATAAACTTTAGCTTTGATTTTCTATTTGTTTTTCAAAATTACTACGCCAATGAACTTACCAATTATTAAGCGGCCTGTTAGTCTATACGAGTAGGTTTTGTTTTTTTTGCTTTGTTGTCGTTTATGATTGTATAATTTGTACATCTTATTTTTAAGCTTGGATATTGCGCAAGATTATAATGTTTTATTGACGTCGTCTGTTGACTGCACCGTTAGGATGTGGACTATTGAAGGACATTTTATTGGTAATGTTTTAGTTTTAAATGGAAATGTACGTTAAGTGTATCTATAATTGTTCAACTAAACTGTCTTCTTTGATAATTTTAATCACAAATCATGTTCGTATTGAGACAAACTTCAAAAAACTAATTGGCTCTACAATTACTGTCATTTTGGTTATATTTTAAAATGAAATTGAGGAGTCTTAATTAATTGAAATATGTTTACATTTTCTTACAAGCTTGAATTATAGATATTATATTCATTAGTTTTAATGATTTTATGCTATATGATAAACTTTAAATATGTAGGTTGCCTGGGTGATACGTCTTGATGTCCTTCCTCCTTCCCTATGGAATACATTTTGGGGTGGACGTTTTTGCATCACCGATTTACGACGGAACGTGTTTTAATGCATCAACTGATTTTAGCATGTCGATTTGATTTTTTAGCATGTCAAAAAAATTTGTTGCTGCACGAATTCCAACCGCATCATTTATCGTATATTCTATAATGTGCTTGGAGGGAAGAAATGCAATATTATGTGTAATATGACAATCGTTAATGAAATTTATATGTAATATTAATAAACAAAGTTAAGTGTACTACGATAATTGATAAACTGACATTATGTTTAATGAGGATGTGCAGAATCGACACAATTTCGATTTCGATCCATAGTTTATATGTAAATTTTTATTTTAATTGAAAGGTTTTAGTTGTTGAGTATGTCATTTTTTAAATAAAAAGAAGCGTCTGCAAAGCGTATTTCATGACAACTTTGGTGCAATGTTACCTGTGACGTCACGAAGGCATTTCCGACAATGCGTCATTTTCCAAGTACAAAAAAAATCTGCTGTTGAAATTTTGTCAATGCATTTACACTATCGTCTATGTGTTAATACAATAAAGAATAAAATTACATGGCTTTTCATCTTAAATTTGTTTTTATTTTGTTTTAAGGTACATTTGGTCAACCTAAGTTATGGGATATCCATCAAGAAGTATCCTACCAACATCCTATGGTTCCTTACGATGTCCTTGTTGATCCTCAGAGTATCCCAGTTTATCCCATGCATTCTGAAGAAAACTCCAGTGATGAGAAAGATGACGAGAAAAGTGAAGATTCGGATGAGTTTGATTTTGATGAAACAGAAGATACGACAGAAAAAGAGGTAAAAAGAAACTCATCTGATTTAGACCTATTTAGACACCTGATTTATACACCAGTAATGGAGTAATGACAAACTGAGAAAAAATGTACCAAATTCTTCAGTCTATTTGGTAGATGTTAAACTCGTAATTAATAGTTTGACTAATGGCAACTTCTACCTTCATCTCCTATCAAATAAAAAGATAAAATAACAAAATACAATTAAACTGTGACTTCATGTCTTCAATTGATGATTACGAGTATATAACGTCTGTCATGTATTTTTGTTAAGCCGACCAACATTGGCCAACATTCTACCACTGATTGTCAAAGGTATTATTTCGTTTTCACAACGATTTTATTTTAATCGTTTTGCATTTGTAATGAGGAGTGCTGATATAAGGAAGGAGTTGCAGGTGGAGAAGATTACTGATAAGATGGAAGGAAGGAAGGAAGGAAGGAAGGAAGGAAGGAAGGAAGGAAGGAAGGAAGGAAGGAAGGAAGGAAGGAAGGAAGGAAGGAAGGAAGGAAGGAAGGCGCTATGAGCATTAAACGAGTTAGGAAGAAGACAAGCCAGTTAAAATGGGGATGATGATGGAGGTGTAAGGTAGAAGGAGTAGAGAACGGCCAAAGATGAGATGAATGTAAGCAGAAGGGATGTAGGAGAGATGAGTGTTTGCAATGAATAACAAAATGCTGGAAAAAAGTTATTCGAGCGTTTTGCAATTAACTATAGTATTTCGAATGCTTGTGTTGTAGGTTTGGTGATCAGGAGATTGCTGAAGAATTAAATCAAAGAATTTGGAAGAACGGAATGGGGAAAAGGTAAGACTATTATTGAGGCAGTAGTTAGAGGAGGCGGCGAATATAGATTGAGTGTCTATGTGAATAAGACGAAAGATAATTTCCGCTTTATGGTAGCAGAGGTTTTGATCTACCAAAAATGACTGCGCTGAGTGAAGTCAATTGTGGGTATTTGAAAAAAGACGGCGAGCTGGTTCCAAGGTGTGACTGATGGTATGCTTAGCCGTTCGTACTATATTATATATTCTATAGTATAGAGTAATTTTTGCTGAAAATTGCACACGTTCTGTTCTGTCTCTCTTTTTAATAGGCATGTACATGTAATTTATAAGATTAGACATTGCTATATTTTGTTTGCTCTAACGCTTTGAGCGAATGCTCTTGGTTGAATAATAATAACAAAGTGTAGTCAGTCACTACACGTGTCGATCTGACCAAAGGCATTTGCTCCAAACGTTATACCTCGTTATGATCAAAACGTCAGTATTTCGTTATCAAAACTAATCTCGGCGGTTTACCACTTTTCACTTTGATGTATTCTAAATACTACCTACACAGCACACAATATACCTTCTTAGGCATGTATAATCTAACAGTATACTAACTTTTAAACATTTTTTCTATACATAGTCTGTAATGTGTACTACGTATTTTTTAATTTTTAATTTCTAATGTGTCATTTGTGATGTGTGAGAGATTTGTGATGCGTTGTTTGGTTTGTGCGTGTTTTAAACTATTATGTAAGTTGTTGTGAATTCTTTGCAGGTTACGACATGAAAGACTACGTCGAAAACCTGGACACATTGATGGTCCAAATGCTTATCAATCACTCACGTGTTACGATCTCGATGTCACACCACCTATCCCGCCTCCCCCGGATACTTCTTTTATTAACGATCCTTTTGACATAAAATTTTGAATCCCATAACAGATTAAAGGTAGTATATATACATATAGTTAAGACTCTAGGAATAGAATTACATTTGCAATCTATTACCAGTACTCTCTCATCTTCCCTTCCCGATCTCTTGTGAAAGCTTATAAACATTGCTTTCCTCGAGTATCAGCGCAACTAACAAGATGGGGATCAACGTCTATTTAAGTGAATTGAAAAAGTTTTAACGTACCAATTTTTTATAACGTATAGAGGGTTTTTGGGAGGTTGAAACTTTGATAGCTCGACGGCCTATGCATAGAGAGAACAATTTCTCCCATCAGTTCTGTTCAACTACTATGTGAAATGTGAATTTCGCTCCAAAGACCGCCCCGTGTTGGATCGTACTTGTGTTTAATTTCTTTAAAAGAGAACTTCAGTCAACAAATGAATGTCGGTATAAAATACAAGACTGATAATGTCATTTCTTGAGTACGAGAGCAGCTATCGTGAACTATCAACATTTTAAAACCTGACATTTAAACGACTTTTATTTCAAAGTAATTTATTTTTGACTGAAGTTCCCCTCTAATATATTAATTGTCGTCTTGCTACGAGCCTGCGGGGCTACAATCAACCCGCACGTTGTTCACCGCCTGGGAGAACTTTCTTTAGCCTCCATACTATTGTTTGCTAGTCAGGCAGTAAGTGGCTGTTTACATGAGCCGGACTAGCTAGGTTTACTCGTTAGTCAACGAATTCTTTTTTTGGCCCCAGAGGTGTTTGAATAAACGTTGGGATATGTTTTCATCTAAACTAAATCAAACTTTGTAAATTTAGTTTTAGTTTTTTTAGTTTTTTCGTTGGTGGAATATCAAATTAATATTAAGTATTATTTTATTATATTATGAATTACTATTATTGAGTAGAGACCTTTGTACATGACGTCAAAATGGTTGAGGTGACAACTTCAATGTATACTAACTGTTTAATAAACAAAAGTTTCATTGTTTAGAAGCATTTTTCGGTGACTCCTTGGGTAGAAGAGCCAGAAACAAGAAACAATAAACCAGGGGCGGCGCGGAGCGTAAATGTTTTGGTATTAGTTGTGGTATATAAAATTTTCCCCCAGAAAATTTTGAAATCTAGAGGCTCTGAAATGCAATTTCCAGCATTCTACAGAAGATATTTTTTGAAAAAATCAAGCGAGATGAAGATCTAAATGCTAAGCATTTTACGCGGTTCGATGACTTCACGACCAAATTAACGGAAACATCCATTGAATTATATCTGTCTGAGACTGTGATGTGACTAATAGTATTGTAGCGGTACTGATGCGCTGCACGTGTGAATACAGTCACAGTAGCTTGCGTGATGCGCCGACAATACATATGATCAGCGCAACGTCTGCCTGGTTTTGCGAACGCAGGCGGCCAAGGTATTAGAATCGCAAAACTAATACCTTGTAGGATTGCGTTGTTAGATATACAAATATTCGCATCGTTCTTACCTTTGAAGGGGACTTATGCCTTTTTTTTGTTAAATATGGATACAAGAAGGTTTTCCTTTCGTCAGATAAGTTCTAGTCACCATATCAAAGCTTCAAAATTGTTATAAATAATTGCTCTTTGTTTCCATATTATTGAAGTGTTGAACTCCAGTGTTGGGAGCTTTTCCTTGTGAAATAGGCGATACAGCCGATACTACATGGATGATTTATATATTGAGATGTTATATATTGTTAATGTAATGAAGTGAAAACAATTGCAGACTTCTCGCTGCGAAATAAAAGCAGTTTTAAATCGAAATAGTAAAGCGTCTGACTTTAAAATATAAATATTGTACCACCTGTGGTGAAATTTAACACCGAAAATCCGCATTTCTTGTCAAGCCAAGGTATTAGTTTTGAGATTCTAATACCTTGAGGTCTAAGCCTTTCAAACACTTGTCGCTAAAGTCGCTAAGGTTGTTGCGCGCATCAGCGAGGACGGTACAGTACTGCGGAATTGAAATCAAACGATCAAAAACAAAGATGTTGTTTTCTTCCATCCGTCTCTGTTCTTGGAATAATTATATTATTTTACAATTCATTTCAATCTGGAGAAAAAAAGGTATTAGACTAATACCTTTAATACCTTAGCGCGCGGCCCCTGCAATAAACATAGACTACGTCACAGCTATGGCATTCAAGTTGTTTTCTTAAAACCACCCGTAACCCTAACCTAAAAATGTCCAATCAAAATGAGCGTAAAAAAGATTGAGGAATTCTTTTTCCTCTACTCGAAGAAGCAACTCATTTTTCCTCTGTGCAAAGGTATCTAGTCATAGAATTTCGTTGAACATTTGCATGTTTTATATTGTATTAATTTGTAGCAAAGTCTAATATATCAAATTTGATATTGCAATATGCACTGGTAATATAAATATTTATTTCAAAATAATATTTATTGTAACATGAAGAGAAAGTTTCATGAATTATCCAAATGATTTTTTCACTTCGATTATTAATTTCCAAATTATCGTATTGAGTGTTGTCTTCATTTATAAATAATATTTCTAAATAGAAGTGTTCTTGTTAAAATGTGGTGGAAGGGTACTTTATATGCACTAAATATATGGTATTTATATTCAATTTTCGCAAACTGATGTCATTTTGTGAATTCTGATTGGGTAATTTGCAACATGTGACACGCTGAAAATCATTGCAACGCTCAGCCATGCTATTATAGCTGTGCTTTAATCTTATTAAAGGTCCACTCAAGGCAAATTATTTTTCCGGCTTGTTTTATGCGCCAAAGTATGGAGTATACGAATATGATGATAAAAATTTGAAGCAAACCGTACTTTTTGTTGATTTCTGAAATTTTTAACGAAGTATTCTAAAAAAAGCCGTGTTGTATAAAGAGTCTGGCACTAGCAAGTTTGTGACGTAAACAGTTGAACCTGGACGATTGAAATCATAAGAAAAGCTGATTTATGATGAATATAACTTGTGCAAGTCTCTAACCGCACATGTATTAAAGTATTTGACACTTTTTTAGTGTGTTTACTTTAATGGATCGTAAAATCGTTCCTCCGTTTACGTCCAGCATATCCTCTCATTATTATTATTACTCTCGGTAAGTGTGCAATGGCCTACAATTAACAATAATCGTGAATTTTAAAGAAATAATTCCCAACCTCGACCTCGACCCGAACCTCTAAACCTTACCCTAAACCCAACCACAACCCCCCAGCAACCCTAAACCTAACCCACAACCCCCGGAAAATACGTTTCATCACCTAAACCAGTAACATCGGATCTGAAGTGATTTCAATGTATTACGATGTGTATATATACTTGAGATTAGATAATTATAAGTTTAGTATAAGAAAAAGATTAAAAAAAATTAAATTTACACTGTTATATTACAAAAAGGGTTGGGAATAAAAATATAACGGTGAAATAGATGAAATGACAAGGGATTTGCATGGTGATATTGTCATCAGATTAGACAATGGTGTATATTAGTATCTCGTGTTGAACTTATAATTAAGAAATTAATATGGTAATAAACGGTTATTTATTTGTGCCGTTTATTATCTTATTTCTTAATTATGAATTCAGTTTGCGATTTCAAAACACATGACCAAATATTTTTCTCTTGGCTCATGAATTATTAATGAGTTTGAGAAGTTTTAATAACTGCATGAATTATAACGATTTCAGCCTGTTTCGGGATTTCAGCAAGCACACTGCAATATTTTTAATATTGCAGCCAGCACGTTTACAAGCCTTTCGTTTCTCGTTAAGAAGGGTTTAAAATCAGCATTTCTTTAATATTAACTTTATTGATGATATTTGAGATTTAATTGATTTTACCAAACAGAAACTATGATAGGGTCAGTAATTATAATTATCAAATTCATTAATAATTCATGAAGAAAATTCAAAAGAAATGAATCAGCATCTTTAACTACGGATAAAACATTGATTAATAAAACATCAAGGTTTTATCAAAGTTAATAGGCACTAGTGCCTCAAATTGAGCTTTTTCTGACTGTAAATGATCTTACTGTATCTAACCTTTCTTACGACTCTTAAAGTGTTCATCATTTACACTTAGAATTTGATAAGTAAGTTAAAATATGAGCGTCCGATCTTTATGGGCATCTACAATGGCTCGCTTCGGCTCACCATTGTAAATGCCCATAAAAGATCGGCCGCTCATATTTTAACTATCATTTAGTAATTTTTTATTATAGCATTATTATTCAATATATTCGGGTTGCGCCCTCAGCTAGCTGAAATATATTAAATAATGCCGTTGGCCTCAGTAATTAACTTATTAAATACCTCGGAATGGAACTGAAAGGTAGTATGCATGTAGAGCAAATTTTAAAGTGCCTCTATGGCCTGTGGGATCTTTACATATTTAAATAACTTAGGTTAAAAGAAAATGTTTCCCGAAATTTTTTCTCAAAAATATTAAATCCCCACCCATTAACAGCGCTTCAAAGTTGGTACCTCTATAACTGTGACCGTGCATTAGGGACATGGTGCGAGTTTACTCTGTGACGTCACGGTCGGAACCGAACTTCTGACTATTTAGTGTGTTTTTGGTATTGCGTCTCTTAAACTTTTATTTAAGCAATGGAAACTTTAGATATATTCATCAATATGTTCCAAGATGGTTCGTCTGACTCAGACTCGGTGGAAGAAATTTTAGTGTTCCGACTGTGACGCAAATGTGACGTAAATCTATCAATTAGAGCCCAGGCCCAAGAAAACGGTCTAACTTTCAAAATGGCGTGATTTGGGCTGATTTGGCCAACTTCGGAGCACTGTTAATGGGCGAGCATTTAATATTTTTGAGAAAAAATTTCGGGAAACATTTTCTTTTAACCTAAGTTATTTAAATATGTAAAGATCCCACAGACCATAGAGGCACTTTAAAGTAACAAGCAAGCAAAATGTATATAGACAAGACCGCGTTTATATAAGATAATGGAGTAAAGTAAACTATCGAAATTTTGGTAAACAATCCCGGGAAAGTGGGTTTGCGGTACACAGATGTAGGAATTTAGTAAATTAAAACCATCACAGAGGTAGAGTAGAATTAGTTTCAAGTTCACTTGTGAAAGTAACGAACATGGTCTATAGATCGAAAAATCACAAAACAATCATCTACATATCGACGAAAGAAAAGGGGTTTGAAATTAGTTGGGCATGCAATTAGCTAACGCATTTTGTTCATATAGGATGAAATTAAAATGTGTTCAAGGGGATGTGTCACACTATTTTTAACAATTCTGGCACAAACAAAATTGCCCTACAATCACATAAAACTTCACAATAACGATTTTAAAAGATATAAAAACACAAAAGAGATGCTAGAAACCTGCACAGAAGTATATGGATGGTCAGAGTTGAGCGAGATTGAGAAGGATTGCAAATCGACATATCTTGATTTCTGTTTGGCAAAACAGGAATCAAGTTTAGCTCAATTTGTGCGAGAACTTGGTCTTACATGTTCAGTGAGAACTCTTATATAGTTGTTAATAGGTAAGTCGTATTTCACAACTGAATCTATGTACAGTTTTAATTTTGAAGTTTGCAGCTCAGGGAAAACTCTGACATCGTAGGCAGCAATGAGTTAAATATCATAATTAATAATATCGAATATTTATCTAAATTCAAACATTTTTAATTCTCAATACTTATAAAAAATATTAACTGAATTCATTTGGTATTAACTAATTGTGATTAGTTACACTATTTACTTACAACCCCTAACAATTTTAATATAATTATCATATAAAATAAATACCAGATAAAGCTGTTTTTCTATATATATATAAATCAAAAAAAAATATGCTACTAATAAGTTTCCCTTATTGTTCACAAAATACAATTCCAAAACTCGTGCACTAATTCACAAAAAAACCAAAAACGAAATCCATGTTTAAAGTCCCTATGAAACGAAAATTAAGTATGTCTTATTTGAAAGAACACTTAAAATGATAGAGTGACATCTTTTGAAGTTTTTCGTTTCCTTGCTTCGTTCTTGAGATATTTCAGTTTGTTTGATATGCAAATTAAACATTTAACGTCACATATATGTACATAAAAAAAAGTTATCTTTGCTATTATCAAACCAAAATAATTCGAGGGAAGCATGTGCGTGTGTTTCGCCCAGAACAGTAAACAGGTAGATTTTCAAGTGATTATATTTGACAATAGCAAATATATAACGTTTTTCGATAACTCATTATATGCACGTGTGACGTCGCAACATGCGACATTACATCAAACAAACTGAAATATCTCAAGAACGAAGCAAGGAAACGAAAAACTGCAAAATATGTTACTCTATCATTTTAAGTGTTCTTTCAAATAAGACAGACTTAATTTTCGTTTCATGGGCACTTTAACAAGCGTTTTTTTAGTTGTTATCCTTGTTTCCAGGCCTCCTTGGGAAATTTAAAATCGGAATTAGCCCTGGTAATTAAGAAACGGACACTGAGATTCTGGGGTAATTAACATTGCGCAAGGCACTGTGATTATCGTACAGTGGATCTCTTCAAAACGAAAATTCAAAGCATCTTTGTACAAGAATATTAAAGCTCGCAACAATACACACAAATGTCCCATAATCCGGTTTATCTTATTTATCAGGGCCGCCAATTTCAAATTTGCCGAGGAGGGCATGGGGAACGTACAAGAATACTTTAGTCGTAATAAAGACACGCTTGCTGTTAATGATCAACGTTCGTTTTACGCAACCTCGTATCCAGGACCTTGACCAGTTGCTCTGGGCCTTAGACAATGCCAAGTTCCAAATTTACTACCTCAATGTACATAAGAAATATAGTTCGTCTTTGAAGCTGCTGACTATCATCTCGCATGAAGGCATGTTAGGTCTAAAATACTTGTACTGCGGCCACAAGGTGCGCTTGAATTTCTTATGTTCCTATTCTAGGCAATATACTACAATAGAATCAACACAATCTGGTTTGACGTCAATGAAGTGTTACACCTGTAGTGGGACTATTTTTTACAACGTCTTGTTATTTAAAGCATCTTAAAGGACAAATGCAACATCGAGAACCACTTTTTGTGAACAGAGAACTTTAAAGTGCACATGAAACGAAAATTAAGTTTGTCCTATTTGAAAGAACACTTAAAATGATAGAGTAACATCTTTTGCAGTTTTTCGTTTCCTTGCTTCGTTGTTGAGATATTTCAGTTTGTTTGAAATGTAAATTAAACAACTTGACGTCACATGTGCATAATGAGTTATCAGAGAAAGTTATATATCTTTGCTATTATCAAACCAAACTTAATTCGAAGGAAGTATGTGCGTGTGTTTCTCTCACAACGTCAAACATGTAGAATTTTCAAGTGATTATGTTTGATAATAGCAAAGATATATAACCTTCTCTGATAACTCATTATGCACATGTGACGCGTCAAGTTGTTTAATTTGCATATCAAACAAACTGAAATATCTCAAGAACGAAGCAAGGAAACGAAAAACTGCAAAAGATGTTACTCTATCATTTTAAGTGTTATTTCAAATAAGACAAACTTATCCCGATTTTCTTACGTCATTTTGCCATCTTTAGAAAATGGAGAAAAGCCTTATAGTTGAATTTCGATATAGCTTTTTATTTAAACCGTTATTAAAATTAAAAATCGTGCATTATACCATTTTTTGAGCGATAAAAGAGGTGTCTATACGAAGCATATGTGGTGACAAATGGAATGACAACAGTGACGTCACTACTGACATTTTGAACTGGACAAAATTTCAAGTTACAACAACATCAATATCTCAGAAACTTTAAATTTTTCGCCAAAATTTTGTCAGTGCATGTTGTTTCGCTATCGTCTAATTAAATATGAGGAAGAAACATTGAACGATATTTTTCACGCAGCATTAGTGTCCTTTAAAGATTTACGAGCAATCCTCAGCGACATACAGTGAAGGTATTATAAAGGAACACCATAAAATGACAGGTGTATTAGCTATGAAATATCTCTCTAAATTCAGGTGCTTTCGCCTTATCCAGCCGGAAGCTCATGAATGCAATAACTAAAATACACCTCTTTTATGGTATTACTTATTGTATGATTATTATGATTATTATCATATGTTCTATTAACACTGCTGCTTGTTTATCTTGGTAACCACTACATGCAGCATGATTATTACTGTTTTAGTAAAATACAAAAAAGTAAACTATTTCTATATTTTACGATCATGTTTCTTATAATGACTGCATGCAAGATAGTCGAACCGTAGAAACTATAATTAAATGGTTTCATTTTTTCGGAGTTTCCATAATTGTTTTGTGTTTTTCTATAATTACACTGTATATCTTATATTGTGTTATTTTACATTACAACAGGTCTTCTTTTCTTTTTCTAATTTAACCTTTCCATGTTTCAATTTCACAGTTTCTTCCTGTATTGGTTTGGGCCGCAGAGTACTTCCCCTCAACACTGTGGACTTTATTAAACTCGTTGCAGGTTTATCTTTAAGTAATTTCTCTGCTAACGTTGAAAATATTGTCTCAATAATTTCTTTATCATTGTCATTTTTTGTTGACACTTCCCACAATGGCATCGAAAAGCGATTAGCAAATCTCTGAGCATCACTTGTGTCCACTTTCTTCAGTTTTTTCAAATCACTTTTGTTCCCAATCAAAATTTTTACAACTCTTTCAGGAACTGTATAATGTTTATATTCCTCAGCCCACATCCATAAACTCTCAAAAGATGATAAACTACACAGAAAAAGTAAAACATAATGAGTGATTTAAGTTAATTTGTGTTCCATCTTGTTCCAGAATTTACAAAAAAAATACTGCCAGCACGTTCTGAAGAGAAAGCCTAGTTCTAAATTTTTTTTGTGGAAAAATTTTAGAATCTTGGCAAACGACAATTCCAAATTAAACTAAGTCAAAAATAACTTAAAATCATCCCGGCACAATACTGAACGCCATTCTTTTTGGGGGAAAATAAGATGCCGACTTACCCATACCTATACTGTAATGGTTTTCCGTGTTTGGATACTGTGACTCCATGCAAATACTTGAGTACGAGTTTCTACCTTTCCGAAGGTCGAGCAACATCCCAAGTGTTTGGATCACAGTATCCAAACACGAAAAACCATTTAGGTATTTCTTTTATAAAATAACTGACTTTAAAAAACGATAAATTTAGTCGAAAAAACATGACGAGAGTACAAATTCTCCCAAAATTCGTCAACTACCAATCACATTTCTTCTCTTAACACTTTGGTGACTAAACTACCAATCACATTTCAATTTCGGTCTTGATGACGTTTGCACTGAGCAGGGGGAAAGGGAAAGCTGAAGCTTGTTTCGCCAAATAGGCCATTTGCACGATGGCGTGAGATGGCGTTGGGTGACTACAACTACTAGAATGCTTTGCCAGCATTCTGGGGTTTTGAGTAAAAGGGATGACTCAAAAGGAGCCGTCCAGTCCTTTCGCGGCTTTTCGAAAATATGTCATCAAATTTGTTGTTTCCAAATTTGTCGTCAAGTTTCAGTGAGTCTCAAGATTTTAGCAATCTTTCCGATCCCCTAACCACAATATAAACCCTAACAGACTAATTAGAAATATGGTTGTACCGCCTAGCATATTTGACTACATATTTTGGAAAGGCCACGAAAGGACTGGATAGCTCCCTTGGAGTGATTCCTTTTAGCCGAACCCTAAAATACTGGCAAAGCATTCTGGTAGTTGTAGTCACCCAACGCCCACCTCACGTCGTCGTGCAAATGGCCTATTCCGGTCGATTGCATGAATGATGGCCACCGCTGATAAATTATCTCCGTCAACGTCAACTTTAACGTTTCCCAGGAGCACAGATTGAATAATGCATTATTCAGTTAATCTTTATTCTGTGCCAGGAGCATTTGACAGGTTTCTACTAGCTCAACCAATCACGTTTAACCAAGTCTCGTGGTGATTGGTTGAGCTATAAATAGAAACCTGTCAAGTGCTCCTTGGGAAACCATAGCCAGCCCAAGAGGCAGCCCAGAAAAACGTGTAGAAACTGCCGAACATCGAGCGATACGAAACTCGCCCCATTCTCCCTTTGCCTGTGTCGCGCCTGGGTGTCGCCAAGAGAATGGGGCGAGTTTTGTTATCGCTCGATGTTCGGCAGTTTCTACACGTTTTTCTGATGGGAAAACCTGGGAAAATTGAATAAAAAAGTCAACTCTGAATATTGAAAACAGTGAAAAGTATTTGAAATTACCGTAATCAGTCATTTCATCGTTTGGATCATGTTTTCAAACACCGTTGGCCGTAGAAAACTGCTCAGCGTGTGTACAGTATGTTTGAAACTTCCTATGTTAAAATAGTTCATGGACATTTTGCTCCATATCGGTAGTCTTTTCTTTTAGCAAGTGAGTTTATGAAGCAAGAACATAAGAGGTATTTATAAACAATTTTATTTCTTTTAAGACGTGAGCTAATCAAACCTTTTTGTCGTGTTTTCATTCTTGAGCACAAATCACCTTGTTTTTTCTACGAGTTAAGCATTTTTTTAACTTGTTTTGTTGTTGAAGCTTCTCACAGTAAACTACTTTAATAATAATATGTTAATTTTACTATCCATGCTACTTACTCATGTGTATACATGTATTCTGTATACTTACCCAAAAATTGTCAGATTTTTTATCAAATTTACTTTTTTGGCAACTCCATCTGCTTTTATAGCGAGGTTAATGTGTTAACAATTTTAACATTATTTATATTAGACGTGTACACTGTACTGTACAGTAGTCACAGTATTTGTGCAGTGATGGGCTCCCTTTTCCCAGTTACGTATTCTCCTGGTAAATGCATAAGTTGTGAATAAATGTGATAAATGTAATTTATTAAATAGGGTAACCCAGATTGCTTAATTAGTATATCATGCATCTGACAACAAACTTTAACAGTCCTAATTCATAAAAATATTTCACACTGTAAAATAGACTAATAGAGTAATGTGAGAGTTTCTTCACATCACAAAATAACATGCCATTGGGTAGTTGTTAATTCCTGCTAATTTAAAATTAAGACAATAAGATGAAGGGGTTACTACACTAACAAGCTTTTATTCTATAGTGTGTAAATATGTGTAGGTCAAAATAATGTTCTCTGAAATCAATGTTCTCCAAGGGAGAACCAGTGCGTGCAAGTCACGATGTGCAAGTCAAGATGTGCAAGCAAAAAAGCAACAAACTAATCAAAAAAATTCCATGGAACATTTTGTTTATTCATGCAGTACACTTTGTCTAGAGAAATTATGTTTTTACTGTGTGGTCTAGCTTGGCTTCATTGCCAAAATTTAGATCATAGTAACTGAAGACTGAGATTAAAGTGATTGTTACTGCATGCAGTACAAAACTAGGGAATCACTGTTAAATATTAATATAATTTTAATATTAGAATTGGTCAGAATTGACCTACTGCACTCTAAAATATCACTATAATTGAAATACATGTACCGGCCTTTGCTTTTACTCACCTGGTCACATCATAAACAAACACAATAGCATCAACATTCCTATAGTAATGAATTGTCATACTTTTACGAAATCTCTCTTGGCCAGCAGAATCCCATAATTGAAGCTAAAAATAAATGAAAACACTTTTAAATACTGTATTAGTTTCAGTTGATATTAGAGTGTACAGTAATTGTGCTCTTCCTTCCTAATTAAACCCAGTCCTGTCTCAGTGTCTGAGCTGGCCAAAAAAAGGGCCCCTTTATTGTTTTACTTTGTCTAAAGCCAGACAATTTTGCTCATCAATGGGAGAACCCTCAGACATGCCAGGGCTGAAGGCAGCAATACTGTGGGTTAATTTGAACAGACATTATACACCTTCACTGAGCTATGAGTGTTAGAGGTACATGCTGGCATCAGCATTTTGTAAATCTCATAACAGGCAATTCCAACTCCAACCTCATTCCCAGGTTCTTTTCTCTGGGCTCCTGGGTATGAGGTTTTAAAAGTCAATCCTCCCCAGAGAAATCTTAAATGGCTTTGATGTAGCTACCGTAGTACTACTATGTATTTAATTCACCATGACCATTTTCTGAGCAAAGTAAAAATTTACATTTAATTATAAATAAATAAATAAATAAAAATAAATATGATTGTTAACAACATTCTATACTGTTTAAAAAAATACTGTTAGAGCTCCCTGTGCTTCCAATTGTAATTTAGTAATAGGCTAGATATTTGAAGCATGTATGAAAGGCCAGTGTTAATGGGAAGAAGGTAAATTGAGAAGTTAATAACTAGAGTACTGTATATCACTATGTCATCAGTCAGACAACAATTACCATGTTAATCTATTGGGTTCTTCTACATGTAAATTAAATATATGTTCATCTCATTTACAAATGGCCATGAGTCGTGATTTTCATAGCTGTATAACCACTACTTTAACATTTTTATCTGGCTATATAATATTCCAGACAATTTTATTGAGAGTCTTGCCTTTATATTAATTAAGCAAAATCTTCTTAGTCTCAGGGGTGGTGCCAAGAGTTCCTCGATGCAAGGGCTAAGGTCCCCAACAGGGGGGGTTAGTAGGGGAGTCCAGGGGCATTCTCCCCTGGAAAAGTTTCAAAATTTGAACATCTAGAATTATAGCTTTTCCCATTTTTTCAGCATGAAATTATCGCAATAACCAACAAACTACAGCACTTATTTTCAAGGTATCAATAAAGAAAAATCTGTTGAACACCTGGTGTGGTCATTAACCAGTTTGCCATTGTATATATTGCAGGCAGGAAATGGAATTATGTGTGTTGTACTACTGTTGGCTTCTGCACAATATATACATGTACCATATCCTCTAAAGGAGTTTCATTTCACTATTAAAGCATTTTAAAATTACTAACTTGTCTGGCTTAATCAGTTAAAAAGTTCTTCACCAATTGTTAAAAATACAATTTTTCTTCCAGATCATTCCCCGACAAATCTGTAAATTTTCCCCAATGAGGGGGCTAGGGTTCCCCAACAGAGGTGCTGTAGCCCCCCCCCCCCCCCTGGCACTACCCCTGCTTAGTCTTAGTTCACTTCAAGCCATTTCCCAGCTTTTAATTAAGTGTTGATCTGTTATTAAATCCCAGTGGCAGCTTGTGGCTTCCAGAACTAGCAGGTGCAGTGCTGTGTGCATAAAAGGTCAATAACATGAACCATCCACATCAATTGTCCAATTCTTCTTTTTTGTTACGGTATTATCATGAGACCTGGCACTCATGCAACCACAGGAGAATAGACATTAAAACCAATACTGTACTGTAAATGGACAATTAAAATCATTTGTGCACTATTTCTTCTTAAAGTTTTGAGCATAAAAAAAAACTTAGTTTGTTAATTGTTACATATATACTAACTGTTCAAAAAAGTTTGACCAATCATGGATAGGAATAATTTTTGTATAATTGATGGTTATTAAGTACTATGTGATTAATCAGCAGATCAAAATGTTATATTCAACTGCAGATTAATCAAATCAGCTGAAGCAGATTTATTTTAGTGATCAACTCATCCATATAAAATGAACAATCATTTAATATACTGTATAATAATGCCATTTTACATGTGAGTTTCATAACAATTTTGTAGTGTACAACAACTACTCACACGCAGGACTCAAACAGTATACATTTTATTTCTTCCAAAACCCTTCTATAGTTTACAAGACATCTTATTTTATACTATCGTTACAGGAAGACTATGTTTACGATTGACGTAAAGGGAACTTCTACTTACAAACATTCTATTGGTTAACTATAAGACAGGAAGATTACTTACAAGAGAATCCTACACTAAAAGGAACAACATATTTTACTATTTTAATACATATAGATAGAACAACATCCTAAACTAAATTGATACTGAACATGCTGAGAGGAACTACATATCAAATTGTTTATGTACATCGAAGTGTCATATATCAGATAATCTCAATACGTAATCTAAATTAAAGTATTGGCTATATATATATACAGAATTACAGGTCACTACAATTTGTTGTCCCAAAATGGTGGACATCAATATGAACTGAGTCAGATTAATACAATGAAATGAGGACGTTAATGCTGACCAAATGGCAAATTATTTAACCATATACATGTAACAATGCAATGCATGGGAATGTTGAATATGATGACAAAGTAAGTTATAATTATAGTAATGAAGTATTTTGAATTGCCATAAAACTCACATGTCAACTGCAATATTTCTGGCCTGGTCGAGTAATTTTGAAAATGGGTGTAAAGGCATTAAAAAAAATGTTTAAATGTTGATCATAAAATATTGTCTTTTATTATATGGAGAAGAGTATTTTCTTGAGCAACTAAAACATTCATACAATCCATAATTATTTCACTACATCCGGGAACCAAGTGGCGTATTTCTCATATGTAATGCTCGTGAGTGACATATCGACAAGTCAAAATTTTCACCTTTTGCCAAACATAAAATTGAACATAAAATCCATATCTTCTCACCACCGTGTAATATCCCCTTTATATCATATAACATTATAATTATAAACTATTAATATTATATACTAAGAGCATGAACATAATATTATAATATAATATAATACAAGATTTTGTTACAGACATTACTCATACACAACAAAAAGAGTGCACTAATATGCAGTAAAATTAAGCTGACATAGAGATTAAATTGAGCATTAAAATATTAATTTGCTACTAGCAGTAGGTGGCAATTAAGAATAGTTTAACTTTAATAATAGGAATAATATTTCCCTTGGGAATATTTATTAAACTAAAAGTCATCTATTGAGCTTCGGATGATTCTATTTTTTTTTACTTACTTATAGTTTCATAACAGATCAATATTTTCTTACCTTAACACGTTCGTCGTTGATTTTGACAATTTTCTCAAAGAAATCCACTCCTATTGTTGTTTCAAGTTTTTCGTAAAACTTTCCTGAACACAGTCTGTAAGTAAGACTTGTTTTGCCAGTAAAACTATCACCTATTATCACAACTTTAAATGTTTGAATTTCTATTGAGTTATCCATCATTGCGCAGCATATCAGGAAACGCTAGTGGTTATACCAAGAAATAATCAGGGAAATACTGTAATACGGACATACTGTGGAATATTCCATACCAAACAACAAATTCGTCGAAATGTCGAATAATGAACAATGATATCATGAATTGTTTGGCTGACAACTTATTATTGCAGGCTCATATGGGGAGGGGCTAAGACGGGTTATAAATCCATGTCCTATATTCACGAATTTATTGGTGGGTCAGGCTTTCATGAAGTACCTGGGTTATTTAGGACATGGAATTATTACCCTAAGACGCTGCTTATGCGCTCGTTCCGTCTTTAATAATGTCTGAATAATGTTACAAACACGGTTGAATACTACGCGTATGCCTGGCTAATGTTACAAACGGGCTGAATAATGACTGAAAGCGCTGGCTATTGTTGCAGAAAAATACGAATAATTTACAAGCTTGCTGAATAAATAGGCAAATAGTTGTGAATATAAAATCCCATACAAATTTGTCCCCACGACGGCACGCTATTATCCACTTCTTTCGTCTCTCCGCCGCTCTCTTAGGGCCAGAGAAATGATAAAATGTCACAGGATCATTGTTTTCATTTGTCTCTATTAGATGAGGATACCGCGTATAATTTCTGCACGTTCCCCAAGAATATCTTTTCGTGACAACCATATTGGATTTGCTTTGGCCTGTTCGTACGATTTACGATAGTACGAACTTTCGGCTTTGTTTACATATTTGACCACGTGACACTACACGTGGTTTCTAGAGTAAAACTGGTGAATTAATGTCTGTGTAGACTGAACCCAGTCCCTCCAAAGGAAACTTAAAATAAAATCCATTGTTCTAGGTTTTTGTGTACGGTCACGGTTGAAAATTCTATTGTTTTACTATTGTTTTACCTTTGCGAACTAAGATAGCAGTGTAAAAGAGATTGGGCACTACGTGTTTGTTTTGGCTTCTGGTTCGAGGTATTCCAGTACTTATTACAAATAATGACATATTTCGAGCCGTGCTTCCAATAGAAAACGTTTGTGTTCAGTCGTTTGTCCATATCAAATGAGCTTTAAAAAATGGTCAAACCCTGTTTAACCTCCAAGTGGGTACTTTGTTCAATATATTTGAAGTTTTGTCATCAGTTTGCTGTGTGTAGATGGACATCGATTGAATCGTCATACGCATCAAACGACGAGAGTGATTCAAACAAGCCGCCGAGATGGAGTCAGAGAAATGGCGGTGAATGGTCGGTAAATTAAAATGTAAGAGGTTGAAGGAAGATGTAAAGCAGTAGGGAATGACCCTGCGGTATCAACAACGACTAATAAAAGTAATATGACTACAGAAACGAGTCTTAGATCAAATAAGATCAAATAAACGGAGAGCTGGTTTACTAATCGACGGCAAGAAGGGAAGCAAATTACTTACCATTTCATAGACGGAGATTTCTTGAGGTTAGCCATGGTCCGTCGCAGCAGTGAAATAATCCAAATAGTGAAAATATAAAAATAGCGTGCTGCGCAGGCAGTGTAGAAACAACAATCGAAATATAGTAAGGTAAGATATACTGCCGAAACAGAGAACGTAGGAGTCTAACGTTTCGAGCGAAGGCCCACGTTTCTCTCTGACGAAGGGCCTTCGCTTGACACGTTAGATTCCTATCTAACCTTACTATATTTCGATTGTTGTTTCTACACTGCCTACGCAGCACGCTACTTTTATTTCACTATTTGAAGTTTGCTGGGTTCTATCAACAACTATGACTATATCACATGATCTTTCTTTTTGACAAATCTGATTGGCTAATGTCCAATGTTTGTCCGACGTTTTGGATGTCTGAAGTTTTGCGAGAGCCAATCAAATCTCACAACGCGTTATCCACGCAATTCATGCGGAAAGGTCATTGACCATACAGAAAAAGATGGCGTCTTGTACATTTAACCACAATCCTTTGCGCATATTAAATATTGTTTCCTGTAGAATAATCGGAAGATAGGGTTTTAAAACGATCAACTTTGGTAGGAATGAGGTTCTTGCTTGTTTAATCCATTTTAGCATGACAAACAATGTTTAGTTGTTATTTGAGCTGATTTGAGGTCACAAAGCATTATGGTTAAATCCACCGCCGTCACTCCTATTGGCTCACAACTCACAAGTTAGACAATCGGAGTGAGACTAAATATAATCTATATTTGGGATAAAATATACACTAATATATACCCTAATTGGTGCAACAATGGAAATAATTAGACATTTTCTTAAAGAAACAATCACAATCACAATAACAACTGACAGTATTTGGTAACTCTTGGCTTGATCTTGTGTTATTCATTTATCTTCCTTTTCTTTTGGTTCGAGTATGTGTAGAGGGGAGGGGGTATTTTAAGACCTCGTCGCTGACTCGTTCAGATGTTTTTTGTTTTTCTAGCATACACTACTACTGGAAAACTGAGAATCGGCGTATTCATGTTTGTATCAATCGCGTATTCAGGGGAGCACGGATGGCGTGTGCTGTTAGGGCGCTGCCTCTCACCAATAGTTAAGCCCGGTTAGACGGGGTTAGTACTTGGATGGGTGACCGTCTGGGAACAACCCCGTTCTCGAGCTTGGGACTCATGTGAGTAGAGTTTAGTTGATCTCTCCTGTGCTCCGAGGGGTTTTCGCCGGGTTCTCCAGTTTTCCTCCCCCAACTTCAAGTTGAAAACACTAATCAATATAGAAAAACATCTACTGACACAATGCGACTTGTAGCTGAACAAGTACTTGTCACACACGTACGGTTTGACTAGTTTCCGAGGTATAAATATCGAAAACAACCTCGGTCTACCATCTGCATGATCATTCCGGTGGCTCAATGTGGGTTCGCGGGTCCCGTCTGAAGCTCAAAGTTTTTCTCTGAGTTTTATTTACGACACCTTGTACATGCAGCAAAAACAAACAAAAATACTTTACCAACTTCAAACTGAAAACACTAATAACGACATAGAAGCTAAAAATTAAAAATGGGTCAAGTATTTCCACTCAAGCTCATGCACTGCATGGGTCATGAAGTATTTCTTTTCAACTTAATCTTAGATACCCATGATGCCTGCAACCTGACTCACGAGTGAGAAATGGAAATGCCGCTGACAGCTGCTGCTCCAGACACATTTGACTTCAGTCAAATTAATTCTATAAGAAATAGAAAATGGCCGCCCGCCATAGACTAGCGTACGTGATGAAAACACGACTCGAGAGTGATTTTACTTTTGAGATATTTCAGTGTGAACCTGGTTCTTACTCAAACTCATTTCTTTTATGAAGTACTGTAAGACTAAAAAAGTATCGTGACATCAACACAGTAACTGACCAATCAGAGCGCGCGTAAGATCGAAGCAACATATTTTATTATTATAAACGTTTTTAATTAATCACTGACATCTTTCTTTAGCTGTTTAATCATTTACTGGCCTATCAGTCATTGGATATAGTAAATAGTGAAGTCCTTCAGTATGATCATTGTTTGTTGATCACCGCGCTTCGCTATTGAAGTTTCTGGCTGGCCTACGAGGATTAGTTTGATATTAGGAGCTATTTACATGAGCCCAGGCTGTCTCGGCTGCCTAGTTACTTAGTTAGTGTTACGAAATTGTTTCCTCGACAGGAAAAGGAGATTTTAATCATCGTTAGAATTCGTTTACATCTAAACTAAGGCAATTCTTCTTTGCAAATTTAGTTTATCTGAGTTGTAAAACCATGCACAGTACCGATCGTAATATGACGTAATTAGTCGAGTCAGCCGGGTAGCCCCTCTTGTCTGACCTTCTTTCTATTTAGATGAACTAGAAAGGCGAGGAAGGAAGCTGCTTAATTGAAAAAGTTCAAGTAAACTGAACACCAAGAGCTAGGCTGCGTGCTGTGTACTTGAAACGGAAGGAAATCTTACTCCCCCACCCCCTTCCCCCCCAAGACTACACAACAGTTTTTCTGTCAGGATTTTGAAAATGACATTTCGATAATTATTAAAGCTGTAGTGTTGAAATTTTTGAAATGTTTAATTAAACTCGGTCACTATAGGAATACAGTATGAAGGATTAATGCAAACCATCCTATGTTAATGAGCCACTTACTCGGCTATTATCTTACTAATCCCTCCTCTGACCGTATCTTTTATCATCTAAATCTCTTCTTGCATTAATTACGTATTTAAATGAAGAACTTCTCTGTTCGGTTACTAATGAGTAATATTTATCAGTAAACATTGTGCAGTTGACTGTGCGGACGTTATTTCTTCATCGAATACACATTGACGAGCTATAGTGCTATACGGTTCCTTTTTATAAGGGCAAAGACAAAGTGGAATTTGATTAATCCAAATGTTACGTACGCCAAGAACATCCGCCAAAGAAGCAAATAGTACGCCAGCAGGAAACCAAGGTTCACCTGTGAAATCTCGGTCAATGTTATCTCGTACACTTGTGTTGGTGTTAAATCCGTTATCAGATGCTTCCTCAACGCCAGTTTATCGACTAAATTGTAAAAAGATTGGAAGAATATTCGAAGATTTCAAGAAATGCAACCAACACGGCATTAATGTCCTACTAAGGGATGCAGTTGATGACATTGACCTAGTTGGCTGGATATCTCCATTTACACTTTTAATTCATGGCTCTTCAGAAGATATGGACACAGTTGAACAAGCTTGGGTTGGCAGAATGTTGAAACCTCCAAAGAATTTTCTTATAAAAGATTTTGGTAACTATAAAAAATTATTTTCGTTTTATTATTTCATAAAAAAAGATAGTGTTGTTTATGTATATATTATATTTAATTTAACTAGACGACGTAAACATTCAAGATGCATGTATAAATTATACATGGCCTTGAAATGTATTGTTGCATGAGTGTTGGATAAAGTGCAGTATACACCCGTTCATCACCCAATCTTTTCTATAGATACTTACTAGATCGTTCTTCTATACTGACCGTTTATCCGCAGTACTGCGCCTTTTTTCAAAACTGCATATATATGTAATATGAGAGAGAAAAACAGAAAGAGACTAATGATAATAATTTCGCTTTACTTTTTAAGTATTGAGCACTCTTTATTCTTCAGTAATGTGTTATACAGTATATAAAACCTGCTTGAACATAAAATCTTCCTTAGCCAAAGTTTAAGTACATCTAAAGCAGTCAGGACAAGAACCCCATTTTAAACGACAATTTCCAGTCACATCTTTATTGTATCAGTATATGTATTGGGGATTTTTGGTGAAAACGTTCCTTCTGTAGCAAACTAAATCCCTATACAAGCACGATATTATACATATATAAAGACTGCTCCATATATTAGTATTTCACTACTGACATGTTTTTTTAATAACGTTGACAGCGCAAACTTTCAGCTCTCTTTTTGATTTCTTGTACGTCATCAGTGCCTAATTTTCATTCAGTAGTGTATATTGAATTGATGCAAACGGCGATTCACAACTCATTAAGAGTTGAAAGAACAAAGATCTTGACGGCTATTTAAAATATAAATGGAAAATGTTAGTTAGATTAATCGATCTGCCGAAATCATAATTAAGGTATAATGGCCTTCGCTTCCTGCAAAGGCCTCATCTATATTAATTCTTTCAGCAGTACACAACCTCAGTTACATTTTCGATTTGTAGCCTGCATGTGCACAGCCGCTGATTCCGCTCAACTGCGCAAAACGCTATGTACTTAAAATATAGGCCTTGTCATGATGAGTAATTACTCGGGCTACCTATGGTAGAACGAGTCTAGGTTTCGGCTCCGTTATTATTTTTTTGTCTATGTTTCGAAATGGCAATCATTACGTCATCCCGTCAGGCTTTGCGAAACTGATGCGTGCTAAAATTTCATACGTTCTTTCTATAAATCTTCGCTTTCCTGATGTCTGATCAAGTTGTTTGAAGTGAAGTGTTCTTTCTTGGACATGTTCAGTGTGTTCACAGACATAGTTATTGTTCAGTAATTTCGCTGGCAGGTATCTTGATACAATCGCTGATTAAACATGATCGTGCTGTGTTGATATTTAACACCCGAAGGGACTCGACATATGAACGCTGTGTGGAAATATTACCTTAAATACAGGCAATAGTGTTTTGTGTATTGCGAATTGTGTTTTCTATCGGAGAATTAGATAGTGCTTTGACTATTTTCGGTGACGAATGACGTTTAGACTTTTATCAGTAATCTTGCTGACAAAGTTTGTCCATGAAGACAGAATAGACGAAGTTATTACAGACGCGAAAAAATGCCGTGTTGACATCAAGCGAATTAATTTTAATGAATTTGCTTTTATACTCTACAAACGAATTTGTCGATACTCTTCTCTAGCAAAGATTTCGAGATCATTTTAAAGCCAGGCATATAGGCCAATTATTATGTCGATATTTACGTATCGTTATATTTTCTGGACTAATCTGGAGACTGATCTCTTTGATTTATATAGAAATCGGCGAACCATAGCAATTGGCGGCTGTCTGCACATGACACACGCGCCAAAAATATTAACCCTTTCAACCCTATAGCGGTCTCTCGTGTGAGTGACAAGTAAAATAGTCTGGCGTTAGCCATAGTAAGATACTATATAAATGGGAATTCAGAGTTCACAGCCGGTTCACAATAAACAACATAAACTCATGGAACATAATGATAAACCGATAACTATACAACTGTGAACTCTTGAGCATGCTATGAGCATGCGTGTTCTATAAACCAATCAAATAAACCAGCATGTCGAAAACGTAAACAGTGATTGGCTGAAGCCGTATTTCTGTAATTCGACGGTGATGAGTGCACATTCATTTCGAGTTTAATAAAAAGTTTAAGTTCTGACAAAATACTGAACTCAAATATTTGGTTTTTGATTGGTTTTACGCAGTAATAGATAGTTGTGCATGAGATAATTATCTGCCAGTAGGCTTCATTAAACTCAAATTAATTACCCCGTCATTAACTCTTTCCTTCAAACGCAAGTAAGCACCGGCTAATATACACGTAAAGGGTACGTTTATTATTTACTCTCGCTAACATGAGACTATTGACATATTGTATAACTACATGAGTGATAAATAACATGTGCTTTCAATATAGAACTCACTTTATAAACTTTCGATATGCCTGGCCATATAAACCTAATATTGACAAAATAAGTACAGAATACGTAATTAACCGCAGCACTACAAGATGTAAATTCTATCCAATATAATTGACTTTTTGAATTCTGCTCAATTTCCTTTGTCTTACTGGCTTTTGTTCATTTTCAAAAGCTTGAGTAACTGACGTCAATGGCGAAAACTGAAACGACTTTTTGCTAGATTATTATTACTGCATTATTGTCGGGAAGGTCTTGTCGGTATTCTGGGGTGAAACTTTAATTATTAGTGGGAATTTTGTGTTTTCAAAAAAACATTTATATAATGTATTTTATACACATACTTATTTGGGTTAGTTTATTTTCGTAGGTTCTTTGTGTTGAAGTCTCTCGAAGATTAAACGAGCTGTAATAACCGTAATTATAGGACATTAGAGTTTTTAGCGCTGCCTTGTAAAGCCTCTTATCCATGCAGTCAACGCAGAAACTGGTTCTCAGCAAGCTGCGAGTACTTACATCTAAAAAAGATTTGCACTTGCTTGAGTTATATGTGAGTTATTACTTTTAAATAATACAATTAAGTATACTTGCAGCGAACTGCGTTAAAAGTTAAAAAGAACTTCTATTTAATTAGGTATAATTACGCACAAAATAGGACGAAATGCGGCTGAAGAAATTTGAATACTATATATAGTTAATAACAATAACAATAACTAGTAATACGTGTATAGAAGAATGTCTTTGAATGCTATAATATAGAAACGCATGCATATATATATATATATATATATATATATATATATATATATATATATATATATATATATATATATATATATATATATATATATAATCTAATATTCTTTCCCAAATGATTTTTTACAGGTGAGATATCTGCCGTGAACATGAAACAAATCTCCCAGTCACAATTCATCTCAATTTGTGAAACATTGCATCAAATAATCACATCTCTAAATGAAAACCAAATCAGTGCAACTCTAGAGTGTGTTATAAGTAGACTGTGTAGTAGCTTTGACAGTGTTGTTATTCCACCTCTTTCTGCTGTCAAGAGAAGTTTGGATCTGCTTGTGGAAGAGAAGAAAATTGATATTATTGACGGATCCTATTACGTAAGAAACACAAAAAACTCGTACATGCTTTCAAAATCACTTCCAGTAACCGAGCCTCCTCCGATATCTTGCTGTTGCATTCAAGAAAGCAAAAATCAATCGCCAGTGAATGAAAATATCATGTCACTCGGCGACAAAACAACGAGGGAAAAGGTCAACACGAAAGAGTCGAAAACAAAGGATCAGAAAATCCTGCAGGTAAAAGAAAGAATGGAAATAACAAGAAAAGGCAACAAAGGTCTTAATGAAAAGAGAAATACAGAAGCTAAGTTTATTAAGAAAAATGTCAAACAAAACCAAAAAAAAGATAAATCAGAAAAGCATCATAAACAACGAAGTAAATCACATTTGAAAAGCAGAAAAGTTATCAAGGACACTTCTCAAAGAAATTACTCCGAATTTATCAACCAAGACACAAGTGGATATTTGGAATCTGAAAATTTACCAGAAAGCAAAAACGTCAAGCAATCCGAGAAACGTCTGTCATTTTTTAGAAAACTATCTCGTTTGTTTAAGAAAACATCATCTGATGAAGACGACTTAGTCAACCAAGAATGTGAATCAGAACATCAGTTAAACGAGGACAATGACCAGATGCATGATGTGATAAACCACGAAACAGACTAAATTAGTTTCAGGTTACTGTAAAGTAAAACAAGAGTCGGCAAAGTCTAAGAAAAAGAAATTTCTTGAAAAGGAAGGAAACAAGGAAAACAATAAAACAAATTTCATAGCTAAACGAAGTGATAAAAAGGGCAGAGAAGATTTTCCAAAACGACCAACAAGCCAGCAAGTAAATTGCAAAAACAAGTTTAACGCTTCTCAGAAACAAGATTTTGCAATTGTGAATTCAGAGAGCACGAAAATTGAAAGATATTGCCGTTTACCTGCACCGCCATTGTCTTACTTATGCTCGTCAAGTGAATGTAGTAGAACAAATCTAAACCAATCAAAGAAGAACGTCTTGAAGATTAATTCACATAAGTCTTATGACACTAAGAAAGAAGAATCGACAAATCATGATCACTACAATGATTCCAGTTGGTCAGAAATAAGTGATTCTAGCAATAGTCATAATTCTAATTACTCCTTCAGCTCAAATACTAGCTCTGAATTAACAAGAAGACCTCTTCATTATTCTTCAACTGCCATAAATGATGATTCTCGACAAAAAGGTGCAGGCGATACTTTAAACTTTTGTTCTACTCAAGCAATATGCGGGGATCTAGAAATGAGTACTCTGTCGCTTCACCCAGCAACTGGTGATGAAAGACAACGAACTCCGCTTCCACCTTCTATCGATGAAGGTTTATATACTGCTCCATCACAACCCACGCCTTTTAATCATGAAAACCGACAGACAGGCGACGAACGCAGCAACGAATTACCGACTCGAAATCTTCAACTGATTGGTGTTTTATAACGTGAATTGAGTTTTGCGTCCAAAGACTTTCGGAAAGATACCGCGCGCGTTAACTTCTTATTATAACCTTCCCCTGAAAATCAGACCTCATACGGCAAGACGTTTATTCCACATCACACCCTTGAGATTTTGAAGACAAATATACGGCGGCCATGTTGGAGGAAAACATATTCCAAATACAAATAGCTTTCTTTTGTTAAAGTTCCTCCAACATGGCCGCCGTGACGTCAAGTGCAAACCATGCATTAATAGTACTAGTGTTATAGGAACGTGTTAGTTGCTTAGAAATGTACAGAAACGTGCATAGAAGTCCATAAAATCTTAAACTCAAAGTTCGTGGGGAGACGTTGATTCGAACGGAAGTATTTAATCGAGTATTTATTGAAGTATATTTCGTAAACATAAAGGTTATCTATAATATATATTTATTATCGAATATATTTATTATCGAATATACAAAACGCAAAATTTTCTTCTAGAACCGTAAGATATAAACCCTTACTTTCAGTATAGTTGAAAAACATTTTAAAATAAATTCTCATTTTTTGAGCTATACTTTAGCCATGTTAAACCTCGAATGCTTAGTAGGAATGAAGCTACACTCCTGGCCAAAATTGTTGGAACACTTTTCTGCTTTTTGCGATTTACATTTGATTCAGTCCCAAGGAGTTTTGCATGGGATTAATTGTAGATATTAACAGTCGCTGAACCAAAAATAAGGCGACCGACCTCATGCATACTTTTAGGGTGGTTGCGCGCCGTAGCTCTTTTTAAAAATTTTTTGGGTTTTAGACATGCGGCACTTTATTTGAGGGCGGTGCTATAAAATAATTTCTCGAATTCATTAATAATTCATGAACCGCGGAAACAAAGGAAATCAGTACCGAGACGGAGGTTTTGATATCGGAGGAAGAAATTACATAAATTAAGCCAACTTTCGCCTCCATTTTCTCTTAAAATACTGATTTGTTTGAAAAGCTATATCATACACTCGGAAGAGTGTCTCATCAGGATTTCCAAACACCCCGAAATTTGTTCAAAAACCTCGGCTTCGCCTCGGTTTTCAACAAAAGTCTCCAGTCGGTGTTTGGAAATCCTGATGAAACACTCCTCCTCGTGTATGATATATAACATAACACAGCGTTTATAATCAGGAAAGGCACTCAGTCGAATGCAAAAATAGCAATTGCTGGGTCAGGCTTTTAATTAGCGTGAGTTCAAACAATTGAGTTAAGTACGGTATTTTACGTTGACAATCAAATAGTGACAAAAACAACTTCAACTAGATTTTATTTATTTACAGAAACCAAAAAAAATATTAATACATTGAATTTTTTTAAAAACTTTTTCCTATTTATTTTTTATTCTTTTTGTTTATTTTACATTTATTCCAGCCGTTGTGAGCCCACGTTCCTCATAAAACAAGTCGTCAAGTACAATCTATTCCCTATTAATATGTAAACGTTCTTTTTTTCTTTTCTTATTTTTCATTCTTTTTTTGTTTGTTTTACGTTTTTCAATACGATCAGCATATACAGTACGCGCGAGATATATAGAGGATATTACACGGTGGCGCGAAGATATGAATTTTATCTTCGAGTGGGGGAAAACAATATTTTACGAATGAGCGTAGCGAATGAGTAAAATATTGTTTTTGCCACGAGAAGATAAAATTCATATCTTCAAGCCACTGTGTAACGTTCTTTTTATTATATAGATTCAATGCAAAAAGCGGTAAAATTCTAAATGACGTCATCGATATCTTCACTAGTGAGGATATGGAAAATACGACACTGTATATTTCCTAATAAAACACTCGAATATATATAATAAAAGCAACTACGTGTAGTACAGTATTGTCTAAAATTGTTCTATTTGGCCAAAATCCTCTTTTTTTTCCAATCACTGCTTCTTTTGAGGGTGTTGAATGGCATCAAGAACTTTATTGATATCATAATTCTTTGACTTGAGTAACTGAGAAAGCCATCCTCCATCGTCAGTGAACCCCATTGCTTTCATCTTTGCAAGGGCATCCGTTAAAGCTGAATCATAATCTGTTTTTTTGCCACCATCATTTTGAGTATCCTCAACTACGACATATGTGTGATCACCAGTTGGTGAAGATGATGCTTCGTCCTGGGAAAACACAATTATAATAATTAATAAATCAAATCCAACATAGAAAAAACCCCACAAACAGGTATGTATTTTCGTACATGCGTCTACAATTAATTAATAATTCATGAAGAAAATTCAAAAGAAATGAATGTTTAATCAGGTGTTGTAAATCGGATACAAGTTCGTCTTATTGATTTACATAAATAACTTTCCGATCGATTTTCTCAGCTTAAACAGCTTTATATATCTTAAAGATTGTTGATAAACCTGAACAATTAGATGTGTCACTTGAATAACTCATAAGTATATTCGACTTGCGTTGTAAATGCCCATAGAGCTACTGGCTGCTCTTGCAACGCATGCATATAGATTCCATTTTGCCGTTGTCTGTTCAGTTATAGATGCACAGATGACGTCACAACGTGGTAAGAACAAAAAAGTGGCCCACAAGACGCAGTCGAGTGGGTCACTGATGTTCTTGCCACGTTGTGACGTCTTCTGTGCATCTATAACTGAACAGACAACAAAAAAATGGAATCTATTTGTTTTATACAATACAAAAATTTAAAAGGTTTTTATTGAAACTCTTGCCGGATTTTGGGGCATGAAGAAGGAAAAACGTAAGTCAGCTGAGGTAATCTGACGTGTCCATGTGTCTGTCCTCTAATAGATCATGGGCAACAACCAATGAAAACACGCATAGCAACCAGGGTATTGTATAAATATATATAATGTATAGTCAGAATGTTATTAATTAGAATTGATACAGAAAAAAAGCTACAACTGTAGAGTATAAACAGGAATTTGCTATATTTGAAATGAAAAATACTGACAGAGCTTGTTGTGTTTATAAATTTTATGATGTAAGAATTGCAAGAGACAAATTGAATAGTTTACCATGGCTACTTCATTAGAGCTGTCCTTTTCAGTCTTCTCTGATGTTTCACCATCATCTCCAGCAGGATTGGAAGATGTAGGACAAGAACAATCATCATCTTTATGTTGTCCACACTTACCTGGAAAAACAAAACAATAAAATTTAGTGATCATGCTGTTAAAATTTCACCAGAATGCATTATACCAGCTCAGTAATTGATCTCACTGGCAGCAACAGTGCAAGTACAAAATAATATTACAATTATGAAATTGAATATGTTACTGTAATACAGTAAAGCATACAATATAAATACTGTACCTGCTTCACCTTGGTTATCATCAACAAAAGTATGCACATCCACACCAAATGGTCCCAGGAAAGTATTTAGTACATCTCCAAATTGATGAAAGAAAGCTGCTTGTTCATCTCCAGTTGTATTTTGACCTGTTTGACGTGGGTCTCCTCGTGGGTCTCCAGCTGGTGGCTGAGATGCACTATTCCCAGAGGAACTTGCAGGTCCATTTCGTGGATCTTGGAAGCCATAGCATCCACCCCGACCTCTTCTGAAGCCAGGAAATGGTCCACCATGGCCAGACCATGGACCCCCTCTTCTAGGACCACATCCTCTTGCAAAGTTTGGTCTTCCATGCATCCATGGCATGTTCATAAACCATGGAAAGGATGGAGTTGCTCCAGGACTGCGAATTCGGATCAAGTTGTGTTGTGCATGAAGACCTTTTGACTCACAGGAAGTGCACAGATCATAATCAAGACAAACAGTGCATTTGAATCGAGAACCAACAACTCTACCTTGACAACCATCACAAGTAACAAGAGGATGAACTTGTTCTTCTGCATCACCATTGCTTGTTGCATTTGTTTTTTTCACTAAAAGTAAAAATTAAACAAAGAAAAAAAGCACTACTGTGAGACAGAAATAGCAAACAGTTGGACCAGAAAAATTACTAAATGTAGCAGATTTATTATTTAGTGGTCAATCACAACACAATCACCCTACAGTAAGTTCACAGTCATAAAAATTGGCATTAATACAGTAGGGTAAAATGTAGTAATGTTTTTAGCCTAAGCTGCAGGACTTAGTGAATAATATTTCTGCCCTAATTGTTGAACTCAGGCCACAATTTTTGTCCCCTCCCCTTCCCCAAGTCATTGTACATTATTTTTTATACGGTACTAATTACAAATTCTGACATCATTGACACAAAACAATAAAACATTCAAGCAATATTACAAAGTACCTAGAAGGCTAGAACTGAAAGATGTTTTACCTTTGACATAAACTCTGAAGAACTCTCCATGAACATGAGTTAGAGCTTCGATTAATTCATCGTCACTTGAAAATGTAATCAATTCTTCATCTTCATCTAGACACAAAAATACGTAAACTTAACTTACATGAAACAATATATAGTATAAAGCTTATATTATTTTATGATCCGACATTAAAATTTGCTTAAAACCTGTCTAAAATTTGAAGGTAACAAAGAAAGGCAACGAGTCGAAAAGATTCGTGGATAAATAACACGACGCAGCTGTTTGTCATTTTGAAAGAAAGCCGACAAATCCAACTTACATTTGTGCTGAGAACATTGCCTACCTTTCCAAAATAGCTGCACATCTTGTCTCTTCAAGCTTGGGTAGACACTTCGAATCTTTTCAATCAAGTAATCATAGCTGGTCGAAGCATCTGCATCAATGGCGAAACGACGAATCTCTGGTTCTTTGTTAATTGCAAAATTAAAATACGATTTCACAGAGATGGACATCTTTGCGACTTGAACGACTGCTGTAGCTTGATCTTGCTTCTTCTAGCTGAGAAATGAGAATAATCTCGTCAACGTTCCACTAGTTGCTTAAATAGCTTAGTGAATGTGAGAGAAATGAATATTTTACCTTGAAGAACCTGAATATTGCTGTATCACTGTGACTTCGATTGTCACTTGTCAGCAAAAAAAATTAATACTGCGTGTGACTCATCAGTGGTGTGACTGCGTCATCCATGACAATTCAACCTGAGGGGGGAGAGGAGCGGGCACATTTGGCATGTCCAATAAAAAATTCTTGCCCTATTTTCGAGTGGAAGGAGACACTGGCTTGAGTTGTGTGAACAATAACGCAAAAAATTGAATAATAAAAATAGCTCAGCATAACTTTTCTAGTGCCAAACGTTACATTAATGTTAAGGAGACAAAGGCAATTTCAAAAAATCCTGCGTCATTTTCACAAACATGAAGTTGTTAAAAATATGGATGTTGCTAGGAATGCTGGGGGATGACAGTGTGGTTTTTGATGTGACAAAGCATGATGCAGAATGATGCAGCAATTTTTGAATGTGCATGATGTTTAGTCATGTTTGAACGGGGGGTGACTGCGAAGATGAATTAATAAACAAAGACTTGCAGTAAATAAATAAATGGATTGGTATTATCCATTGCAGACTTTGAATGCTGTCACTAATTTACGCCGCCAGTTTTTGGAGCTGAGTTTTTGGTGCTATTGGTTGAAAAAACACCGTTTCACCGAGACAATTCCGTAACAGTCAGTCTGCTAAAATGACTACAAAGCCATGTCAATTATTCATTGCAATGGTTTTGCTGCATCATGATGAACTGTGCAGAGAATATCGATGAAAGTCTATTTAGTGCATCGCGACGTCAACCAGTTACTTCATCAGTCAGTGTGCAGCAATGATGACACTGCATGTGCTGTAACTGTAGACTATAGTAAGACTAAGCCAACTCGTACGCACAAGAGTTGAAGAAATGTACTGTAGAAAGACTAATCTACACTCACAATGAACTAATTAGATTTATTTCAGATGAGCATGCATGGAGCGAGCTAGCTGTGACCTGGGGAACCGGCGTCAACTTGGTGTGTGTCGGATTTTATGGTGTCAGAAATACAATTATAGTAGATTTAGCTTTTTGGGCAGTACACCATGCATTCACAAACGCCTTAATAATATTTTCGAATGCATGAGAGCTAGATTATTGCAGAATCAGTACTCGCGGTGAGGAAATTTCATGACATCCGCTTGAGGCCGTATTCAAAGTGCGGTTTCGTGCGGCCTTAGTTGTGCATGTAATAGTAGAGTGCTGCGTATATAGTCAGTATTTTAGATAGAGCAAAATGAAAAGGTGTTAAACTGCCTATACTTCAAAGCACTGACGAAATACTGAGAGCCCTAAAAATCGCGATAATTTCGCGAATAAGAAAACGAGGCAAACTATATACAAACGCATTCCAATAATCAATATCATATAAATTAAGAAACCTTTGGCACCCATAGTAAGAAAATATGAATATTACATCGTATACGTGGATGATTCAGAAAGCAGAAAATATTTTTATGATGCGTCATTTGAAATAACAATTTTCTAAAAATGGATGTGGTAAACAGGTTGATAATGACGGAAATGACAATAGTGGAATCTTTATTTTATAATCACTGGATTATTACTATGTCAGCATGATGTAGCAGATTTTGGGACGTTACCTCGTAACCCAGAACATTTTTGTCTACTGTAAAAGATGTGTATACATCGAAAATGGTTAATGGTCGATCTTTGCATGTTTACTCTGCATGTTGAGGTAAATTACCCTAGCTGAGAAATACTTATTATATATCTATCTTTAGACTATTCATGTTAATAGTTACAACTTATTGTAGTAAGGTTCTATGAGTTTAACCAAGAGTTTTATTATTGTGCTCAATAATTAGTCATTTATCGCATTTAATGCAACCAGTTTTATTTGACGGAATGCGACACGTTAGAACGGCTATTATAATAATTTTATCATGCATTGTGGTGTATTTTGCGGGCTAAAATGGAGAATTAAGCGGGCTAAAATATATTTAAGCCCGCTGATCTGAGCCTATCAGTTTTAACAGTGCTAAATCACTATTGTTGTTGTTTATGCATGAATTGTATACTTTTCTTGACAATACTTTGGAGCAAAGATTGTTTTGATGACAAATGTTGCGTTTTTCTGCTAAGTTACATGTAAGTTATGATCGAGTTATATAAATATTTAATGCAATGAAATACACGCCGACGCAAAGGTGGCACAGTTTACTGTTCAACATACTGTTTACCGTATATTGTCTTTGATTTTCTTCAAAATGGCCACTCAATTAAATTATTATTAATAATAGTAATACAGTTGATGTTCCATGCCTTCGGCTCGGGCTAAAATGAGCCTGAGTCGGGCCCAAAACATATTCATGCCCGCAAACATCAACTCTATTGTTATATTGCCTCGTATTTTATATCTGGTAAAACACTGCTGCTCATGCATGTTTTAAATATTACAAAACAGTATTTTGTGAAACGCCAATTATATTGTGGCGGAAGTTAAAACGTTTATTACAATATTTACATTTTTCTCTCGAACAGGAGAAGTAGAATCTCTACAGCTTAAATAATATGGGGAAAAAAAACCAAATGATACACGCCATAGTCCAAGGTCTCATTACTTGATATCTGCAGTTAAGTTTCGTCCTCTACATTGCTTTGGGATAAATTATCAGACGATATTTCTTCATCAGTCTTTTTATCTTCTACCATATCTGTCGCAAGTTTTCTCAGTGGAATTGGTGATCCTTGTGAAAATCCGTCCTTGCGTACTTGCTTCCAGTACAATAACTTGCCAATATTTCGCATACTTGTGTTGTTCATAGCTTGACTCAAACCTTGCATTACTAAGTTAGCCATAACAATACCATACTCTGTGCGCACCATTTCCTTGTTTTCTTCATCATTTATTTTTCTTGTCAATTTATAAGCTTTCTCAAAATGCGATGCAGACTCTTCATATTTACCCTAAAAAGTCAATTGGAAAATTATTTAAAACTTTTAAAATCTATAGTATATGTTAATCAATTAAAAAAGAACAGTGTGGCGCGAAATCACGCATAGAGCCATAGACATTTTCCGATCGATTAATTAGGCGCATGTCAGTAAGCTTGGCAAACTAAAAACTGACTGATTTTAAAACGGTGGAAAGATCTGGAATGTTATAGAAAACATGAGCAACCACGATGTAGGAATTCGAGTGCCGCTTAGGAAGTTTTTTTTTAGTAAAATAGCTTGAAGCCGGAAAATTTACACACAATAAAGGATGTATCTTGGTCAGACGTCAGATTTACATTACGGCGCTTTCTAAAACATAGTTCTTAAAGTGGTTCTCATTTATTTACTTACTTTAATTATATATTTTGCAAACATACGATTATAAAATTATGTATAAAATAGTATAATTAGGACGGTTTATACAGAACAAAAAGTTCCTTATACTGATAAGCCGCCTAAAAATATAGTAAATAAATCTAATATTATTAAAACAGTAATAAGATAAAAACTAACTATAAATATATAATAAATAATCTAGTTAAGTGTAAGTGTAAGTGTAAGTTAGTTACTAGTTTAATGTAATTATAAGAATATATTTACATTTGAATAAAATTTCTTAGTATAAAATTTGGTGAGGTCTTTCTTAAAAATGTCATAACTCTTACTCTTACGAATAGCCAAGGGCACATTATTCCATAAGTCAACTATTCGATTAAAATAAGAGAACTTAAACACATCCGTCTTAACTCTTCTCTTTGATAAAACTACAATCAGTGACAAAATACCTTGGGACACTTCGTGTTTGTAGGTTAACTTAATATATTTTACATTTTTTCTCGTGATAGAGTTTATCCCTCCCTCCCCCTCCCTTTACAATATTGACTAGGAAATAAGGGACGCTGTGAACGTGAAAATGAGCGCTTAAATAGTCACCAACATTGAACAGGGGGCCCGGGGGAACATAAAACGGAAAATGTTGCTTTTTAAGTTGAGGTGTCCCAACACTTTTGTCACTGATTGTAGCTCTGAATCGCGTAAAGAATAATGGAGCTGCTTAAAATTAACATACTGAAAAATATCATTATATATAATATATATAATAAATATAATACCATAATACCATTAGTTCTATTGATCATACATCTTCGCTCGAAACGTTAGACTCCTACGTTCTATGTTTCGGCAGTATATCTAACCTTACTATATTTCGATTGTTGTTTCTACACTGTCTACGCAGCACGCTACTTTTATTTAAATATAAAACATAAATCCAAAATCTCTCGTCTGTAGCTTAAAGGTAAAAGTTTCAGTTAGAACGGAGTTCGGGATAATCCTCACCAGACTTCCTCATATACCTTGTGGCGCGCTTCTGTACTCTTTCAAGCTCCTTAATATTACCAATAGAGGGCCGGCCAAGGCTTCAAAATATTACTTTTGATGGCATTTTTTGTTACAAGCAGGCAACCATGCTAAATCACATCGGATAGTGTATACTTTGAAGGTGAGGGGTGTTAGCAGTCGTGATTATTGATTTATATACTAAAATTTCGAGCTTTTTGAAAGCACAATGTGATGGATAGGATATCTGTAAAGCGATGCCTATTTACGTTTGTGTATTATTTGAATTACAAATTATTTGAATTACTAATTCAGAATGCTATCCAATCAGCGTGCCTGAAGTTCTGATTATTCTAATTCGCATAGAATTTAGCATGGTTGCCTGCTTCGGTAACAAAAAATGCCATCAACGGTGTTTTTGAGACACTTTTATCGAGGTTGGCCGTCCGTCTAATTATGATAGTTGGTAATTGTACGAGCGCTTATGACGTCATAGACTCAACAAAAACAAAAGATCATTGTTGTTGTCAACAAAAGGGTCATTGTTTTTATTGAGTCTAAGACGTCATAAGCTTCCTCGACTCATTGTTCTCAAGTTGGGCCAGTTTAATGGCGGCGCTCTAAAATACAAACTTCACACGTAAAATCAGATCACCTTTTCTTCAACGAATTTTGAAATGAAACTTTGCGCGATTACGAACTACCAAAACATCTTTGGGATTATGCAAAAACATTGCCAACAATATTTTCATCAGAGAACCACTTTAATTATTTTTGCCATTCAGCAGTTCAACTAGTTGGTTCGTAATTAAAAGTACATTTAGATTGGAATAAAACTCAATATTACCAAAGAGTTTAGCATTTCTCCGAGGGAGGAACAAGCTCTTTGTTGCTCTATGCAGTCACCTGACTTTTCAGATAACTCCACGAAAGATTCTAAATGTTTCACAGCTGCTTCGACATCCATTTGCCTAAACATATTAAAAATATAGTCAAACCAACTAATACGTCATATTTTGCTGTTCTATGCATGTTGGCAACGCACACTCATAACTGAGCAGCATATAACGTTTTAATTACTGTAGTTTGTAATATACAATTTATTATATAAAATGGAGTGCTTTATGTATTATTTCAAAAACTCATTAATATTCATGAACCAAATTGTCCACTAATATGCACGTATTTGATCATGTGCAAGTCTTTTATACCTGATAAGTGAAATTTTATATAAAGAATACTAATGAACGTGAAATTTTATATAAAATGTCATCCCAATTAGCAAATCTATTGTCGGCGTTTTTGAAGCTATTCAAAACGCTCCTACTCGTGTTTTAAATATTACTTAAAACATGAGCAGCCGTGTTTTATCATATTTAAAACACGACGTGATAGCCGAGTGTTTTAGAACTGATAAAACACGAACTGCGAATGTTTTAAAAGGTTTCAAAAACTATCCATATAATAAGCTCATATAGAAATCAATTTTGAAAATTGAAGTTGTCTGAGCCGCAAAATCGAAGAAAAAGTTCATCGAAAATAACGAGCGTGTCTCTATCACATATAGAGACACGTCACGGTCATGAATTTCCTTTGTGTTTTCCTCATGAATTATTAATGAGTTTTTGAATGATGTTTCCGCCACTAATAAAAACGATAATCTCACATGTATGGTTATTTGTGATAATCTCACATGTGTCGATTATCGTGAAACGTTTTAGAGTTTACTGCTCTATTTTTGTGGGAAAATAGGACTATTTTTTATATAATAAACAGAACAATACATGAATGCTTGGAAATATGAAATTTATTTCTCGTGTTGACCAAGATATCGCACACGTTCGCTTCGCTCACGCGTGAGATATCCTAGTCAACACTCAAAATGAATGAATCGATCAATCGATCAACCAACAAACCAATCAACCGATCGATCAATTAATCAATCAATCAATCGATCAATCAATCAATCAAAGTAAGCAAGCAAGCAAATAATGCAAGCAAACAAACAAACAAACAAACAAACAAACAAACAAACAAACAAACAAACAAACAAACAAACAAACAAACAAACAAACATACATACATACATACATACATACACACATACACACACACACTACACACACACATACAAGCGAGCGAGCAAGCGAGCGAGCAAGCAAGCAAGCAAGCAAGCAAGCAAGCTAGCTAGCTAGCAAGCAAACAACAAACAAACAAACAAACAAACAAACAAACAAACAGACAACGATTCTTACTTCTCGTAAGATTTTGCTAAAGCTCGACAGGCTCTGCCCATTCCAGTTAGATCATCAACTTGCTGGCATATACTGAAATATTCGTTATGATACTAAAACGAAAAATTAATAAACCTCAAATTACGTTAATTTAACCTATAAAATATACACCAAAAACCATTTATAAAACCACCCTAATAAAATCTTCAACATTTTATAGTATCGCATTTGCTTTTTGCAACATTGCACGTGCCCGGTCGAAAGGTGAAGGCAAAAGTGACACGAGCGACACTTTTAGTGCAGTATAAAGTGTACTCTCGTAGGATTTGAGTGCTAAAGAGGATTTTCGTTCTTTTTTGAGTTGACTAGATGTCAAACTATCGGAGAATGATGGGTTCAAATTTTCGACGCTTCGATTTACAGGCGGGAGGTCGCAGGGTCGGAGACATGGATAATAAGAGTGACTCAAAGACCTTCCCTTGACATTGATTCTGAGTGTCATGAAAACATGCAAAATTGATTTTTGTTTCATTTTTGAGTTGACTAAGTGTCAAATTATCAGAAAATGCAATCCAAATTTTCCGACCCCTCGACTCCCCTGTATATTGAGAGGTCGAGAATTTGAACCCCGTCATTTTCCGATAGTTTGACATCTAGTCAACTCAAAAAAGAAAAGAGATCAACTTTAGCACTCCTACTAACAATCCTACGGGAGCTGTTTTCAAGACACTTCATACCACACAATTTACACACTGGTTTCATTCTATAGTAGTCATAACGGTCATGTAGCACATTTGCTTAGAAAATCACATGCGCAACATTTGGTGGACATTGAACAATAATTACAATAATTATTTCACTTCGGTGATCGAAGACGCAGGATTAGTGAGCATTTTTTTAATCGTATAAAAAAGCATATGTCAGATATGTGTATTTTGCATAAGGTTGGATAAGGAACAAGATTGATCACACTAAGCTTTTGAGGATGCACGGATGTCGTTCAGCAGAACCTCAACTAATAAAATAAATTGGAATAAAATGAAATGAAAGAAGAATGCGATAGGGATAAAGACTTACAAGCAAAGCCGTTTCGGCATCTTCGTTGTCTTGATATGCACAGCCAAGAATATAACTTGCTTCACCTCTTCCTGGGATATCGTCTCCTATACAGAAAAATACATATCTATGTTAGTAGTGTTTTCAGCTTGAAGTTGGTAAAGTTTTTTCGTTTGTTTTTGCTGTACAAGCTGTCGTAAGTTATTTATACATAAACATATTTATATATTACGAAAGAAAAAGACACAACCTCCGTCTGCCATCTGAGTTCCAGTGGCTCAATGGTGAGAGCGCCCGGCTGGCATTCGGAAGGTTGTGGGTTCGAGTCCCGTCTGGAGCTCAGAGTACAAACGAAAAAATACGTATTATCAATTAGGTTGTCTTTGCTTTTCTAAATACCGCAATACCTCTCCGAGTCCCTGTTTTGATATACTGTCAGTAGTAGTGTAGTCAGTTTGTTTAATAATATATTTTGAAATATTTCGAGGCTATAAGTTGGACAAATAGCTATCCAATAAAGCACATCAATTAAGCAATGCCAAAAATAAAGATATACATAATGGTAGTATATACAAATGAAACCGCATAATTAGTCCATCTGCACATGATATATTGTACATATATTTTTTGAAGTGTCATTTTTATCTTTTTAAATAAACAGCTTTTCAGTAATCGCTTGGCACCTGATATCTGACTTCTCTACAAAACAATTGTCAAAAAAACATAAATATTTAACATTTAAATTTAACCCTTTCCAGTCAGTGGATTTTACACAATACATAAGACTTGAAGAGCCGAATGCCGCCATGAATAGAAAAGGTTTTTACCTTACCTTCTTTTGCAACTTTGTAAGCTTTTAAAAGATAACTAAGACTTTCTGAAGGGTTCGACTCCTTTAGCTACAGTTTGAAAGAAAAGTAAAACACGTGTATAAGCAGAATTTGGTTTTAATTAGTTTTCAAAAGTTAATTAATAATTCATGAAGGAAAACAAAAGAAATTAGTGTCTTTATATGTAAACAGACACGCTCGCCATCTTCGATAAATTTCTGGCTGGATTTTGTGTGAGCCACACAAGGCCAATCTTCAAAATGCTCACGTCAATGAACTTACAAAAAGGTTCGTTTTTAAAGCCGGTCTGATAAACTCACAAACAAAATATCAGTCAGCTATCACCTCGTATCTTATATGCGTGATAAAATTAAACACTCGTTTATTAAACAGTACAGAAAATACAAATTATAATGATATAAAACGAAGCGTGCATGCTTCCCTGCTGGCAGAGCTCTCTTTACAGGAAAGAGACCTCTGCAAAAATCCAACACTTTGTTTGATGTAACCGTCGTCCATGATCTTGGACGTGTCAAACCAGTTTTGAAAACAGGTTTGGTAGAACACACATTCTGATTGGCTTCTGAGCGTGCATACGCAATGACCAACGAGTTGTCTCTGTGGTAGCGCTAGAGTGTAACAATTAGCGTTCCTGAGCCAGTTGAGTTTCAGTCTGTAACCTTGTTTTTATCTCTTTACTTACTATTTAAAACATTTTCCCGTAAAGAAATAAGACTTTGTCACACAGCGAGTATAAAGTTGTTTACAGTGCTTGGGAAGTTACAAGACGACTCACAGAGCTGGTGAAACACCCGGCTATCGCCTCGTGTTGTTGACGCATATCTCGTGTTTCTGAACTTCGTTGTCAAGGTTACTTCGCGCATGCGCGACAGGAAAAGTGTCGGATGTTTGCAGAGGTCTCTTTCCTGTTGAGAAACCTCTGCCAGCAAGGAACGGCCGCTTAAATTTAAATGTTCTTCATGGCAATACTACAAATGTCTGGACACATGCTTTATAATAAAACGATGTTCGTTTATTTCACACAACAAAACTAAGGATACACCATTATATTAACTAAAGTTTTACCTGCAGTGCTACAGTAGTGTAAACTCTTTGGAGACATTCACAAGCCATTGAAAATAAATTCTTTTCGGAACCATCCATTTGCCATAACCGCCCATTTGTCAACGCATAAAAGTTTTCAAAGCATTGCAAAGCGTCAATAAAATTGCCTAAATTGTTAAACAATATAAAAATAATCAACAAACAAATGAAGTAGGGTTCCACGAACAATTTTATGCTTGCACAAACAATGCAATTATTTTTAAAAAACCGTTACTCCTTAAGATTTCCCTTCATTAACTTTCCATTCTCAGATTTGTTCTCTCTCTAGAAATGCTCAACTGCCCCGTGATGGCTTCCATAAGGCATTTTAAACATTCCATGCTTCAACTATTATTGACACTTGTAATGCAACAAGATTTCACTGAAAAGTTACAATTAGTCCGTGCAAGCAAAAATTGTCCTACAAAGCCGCGGTTGTTATTTTACAGATAGCTGTTCTGCGAATGTACTCCTCTAAATGCCACATATGAAAGTTCCAAAGAATTCGAAATACATGTACAGATGTACTAGCTGTTTAATTTTTTTCTTGCGATTATCAATACCATGTCAAAGAAAAAGCGTATTAGTATTTGCCAATTCTGAGAATGTACAGCTTTCAGGCATTTGGATAATTTCCCCAAAACTAAACGTAATCTCATTATATCTATAATTCACATACCAACTTCTTTCATGCAGTCTTCAGCAATTAGAAATCTTGGCCAATTGTTCAAATTAAGGTAGCAATAGGGGAAAAATGTAAAAATCTCCTTTCAATTTTTAAACTAGCGCAACATTATCTGTCAGTGACAAAAATTTCGAATTCAGAAATGTTTTTCTTCCAGGCGAAAAACGAGTTTTTTACTTCAAGAGGCGGAACTAATTACTCAACACGGAAACCTTCCAGACGCTTTTTCTCCGCTCAATTTTTCGCCAAAATTTGTGTTTTTCAACAGTTAGAACTTCGCAGCGTTTCAATATTTTTCGCTGAAACTTTTGGCAGTTACTAAGTACACACTCTTCTACAAAAACGTGTCGGCGATTTTTTATTAGTTCCATAATTTTGATTTTATCGCGTTTTGAATTGACAAGTTGTGAAATATATTGTGACTACAACGTAAATCTTTAATAAAAACCGAACGAAACAGAATTTCAAAAATCGCCGACACGTTTTTGTAGATAATTTATCAGTGATTACAATAATATAAATTTCAAAACTATAAATTAATTAAATTCCAAAGAACTTTAAACTCTTGAAGCCAACAAGCTTATTTTTTCTTTCGGTAAATACAACGGATAACCATTATATTTTCCATAATTTTAGATTTTATAATCGTCTTCCCTGGTTAATTGGTTTTAAATTGGTATATGATACGTTGGGATCACGTTAGTAGCGGTGCGATGCCAGCTCTGTTTTACGAAACGATACTGGATAACCCTATTGCTACCTTAAAACTAAATAACTGGTTAATGCTATATATCCTGCATGAGTTAAAATCTAATCTGTTATTTTATTTCAGTATATTCTGTTCAAATATACTTTCGTTCAAACTGAACAAAATGTTTCTAAATTTGGAAGTGTTTAAAAAAAACTCTGAATTTCTTTGCCAAAATGTTCAACATTAGGTCCATAAATTCTTCATTAATCCAGAATTAAGGATAATCGCCTTCAAATTACAGCTGACCACTGTATCTGACCTGGGCCACCCAAAGTATCAGTCCCTAGGCGGTAGAAATCAACCCATAAAAATCCCCGCTGAGGAAGCTACATTAAGATATTCTTATAATAAAGACATTGAATTCAAGCGACCTTGTTTTTCATAAGTTGCACCCATGTTAAAGTTTGCCTCGGCTTCTTTTCTTCGACCATCTCCTCGAACTTTGACACTTGTATCCAAGCAGAATTTGTAAAAGTGGTTCGATAAAAATGTATCTTTAGATTGCTCAAAATAATTGGCCAAAGCTAAATAACAGCTGTACACAACATCCATTTTACCTAAAACAAAAAAACAACAATTACAATTGAAGGCTCCTTGGTAATCATGCATCACCATGCATGTATGTTTCACTTTGAAATCCTGTAGACAAATCCAATTTACAATTGGCCATTTCCCAAACGAGTTGAAGACTGGTGACGGGTTAGGAACGCTAGGGTACTTGGGATCGTTTGGAGGGACAGATTTCATGCTTGGTATAGCATAAGCACAATGAAACTGCCCCTCCAAACGATCCCAAGAACACCAGCACTCAATACTCTTCAACTCTTTTGGGAAATGGCCAATAGATACATATGTTCTCAAAAGGAAAGAAAAACTATACAACATATAATTTACACAGCAAAAAAACTGACAATCAATCTATTTTTTAAATCTATTTTATTAAAATCTATTTTATTAAATTCTACATAGGACATAACTTGTCTGTGTTTTTGATAGAGCAAACTGAAAAGGTTAAACTGTTAAACTATATACCGACGTAAACACAATACCGTCTAGATGTCTGCATAGACAGACAGACAAACAAACAAACAAACAAACAAACAAACAAACAAACAAACAAACAAACAAACAAACAGACGTTGTATTCGAGTTTTATTAGACAATGTGGTATGACTTTTACCTATACGCAATAAAATATATAATAGAATTTAAATATATTTATGTAATAAATACAGTTAACAGCGAACGTCTTTCTGTGGTGTTCATGATTTCCAGTGAGCATGTGGTCACGTGAAAGGCGCGGTTATTTAAACAAACCTCGAGGAAGTTAGGTTAGTTAATCACCAGATTATTGCTCATCGCACTCAATCCCGCCCGCCCCAACTCAACCACTTGGTGCTATCCTTTCTTGGGAGGTTGGCTTTGATTGTCCTAACAGGCATTTAGTAGTTCTTTTAGCTATAGACTTACACGTGAGGGTCACTGCATTGTGTACGGAGCATATACAGTTGGATTTTTCGTTGTTCTAGGGTATTCAGGCAACTCTCCCTGTACCTGGTACGGGTGACATGCAGTGCTGCAGGATGGGATGAGGGTTAGCGTAAGGGTTTTGCCAGGAACAAGGCAGAGTCAGGTAACCTTCCTCAGGTATAGCATCCATCCCGTCAGCCTGCAAACCGCCAAATGTGTTTATATCAAATGTGTTAATATTAAATGGATTAATGTATCTAACATTCTTATCTATATGACTGTGAGGGTTTTGTTAGGCGTTGGGCCTATTGGGAGAGTGAGTAGTTAATTAGACGCTAAAGGTCTCCGATCAAGAAAAAAGCCAATGTGTGATGAAAAACGAATGAGTAAGAAGAATAAAATGGAACGCAATCAAACCACAGAAGCCAAAGTTTAGTAAACATTCCATTATGCTCGTACAATTCTAAACTTAACACAAAACATGTTTAATCAATCAATTCAATTTATTGATTGTGTACAATTTAAAGGATAACACTATCCTGCAGGTAGCAAAAGCTAATCTAGGCGGGTAGAGGGGAAATAAATAAATTTTAGAGTGCTTATTTGATTGAGAACACAAGAACTACATAGACAACGTTTAGAGAAGGCGGTGAACCCGAGACCACGAGCAGCGAAATACAGAGGTATTCCGACGCACAGGATCTCGGGAGCCCACCACCTCCCACCTCCCACAGCGCTTAAATTAGATTACAGATTCCTAATAAAAGAACTTTGTATTTAAATAAATGAGAGATTGTATCAGATGGAATATGAAAGAAAAAAAAAAAAGTTTCCAGAGCAATCGAACTATTTGGTTAAATCTTATTCATTAATTTCGGCATATCAACATATTAAGTATCCTCCTCATGCAAAATTCGAAGTAGAGTATCTTGCATTTTTTTTCTTGAAACAATTCTTAGATAGTTTTCGTATTTCAAGTGGAATACCATTCCATATTTTGGCTCCCTGTCTTGAAAAAGACTTTTTTAGCTGATTTGATCATAGTAATTAGCAGGAATTAAGAGAACCTTGTATGGACCTCGTTTGAGCATATAAATAAACTTGAAATTTTGCGTGGAGTGAATTTATTAAATACATCATACATTAAAATTGAAATTGATTAAAAATAAAGCATATTCAATGGTAGAATATTTGAAGAAATAAAAAGGGGAACAGCGTGAGATCTGTGGTGTGCAAATAAATAAGGCGAATAACACGTTTTTGTAATTTCAAAATTTTGTTTAGGTGTGTTTGAGAAGCTTGCCCCCATACAGTCATACCATAAGACAAGTAAGGGAAGATCAATGATCTATAAATATTTAATAATATGTTCGTTGGAACAAAATGTCTTAACCTAACAATAATACCTATTAGTATAAATACACAGGTGATTATACAAAATCACGCGCGCTGATTGGTCGAGCTACCTCGGATTAATTCTCGATAATCACCTACACAGCGTTTATTCAAAATGGCCGCCAGCCGGTTTGTCAATGACAGAAGAGGAAATTAACAATTTTAAAGAAAACGCTGTTCCTAAAAGTATGAAAATGTGTATTTATACTAAAACAATTATTCGCCTCAGGCTCAGTGAATATCGGTGAATAATAACCTCGACTTCGTCTCGGTTATTATACACCGATATTCAGCTCGCCTTCTGCGAATAATTGTTAATTGTTTTGCTAATTTTTGAAGCAATATACGCAATGTGATATTTCCAAGTGAGATTTGAATCAATAATGACTCCGAGATATTTTACATAATCTTTACATTCTAGAGATATAAATGAATTTGTGTTGTGGTCATGGAACAGTATGTTTGTTTAATCAGCAATTAAAGTGACGTTTATAGTCACCCTTGCTGGAAAAAAACAAAACAATTCATCGTCAATAAATTTGTTAAAAGTTGAAAAAGTTGATAATGACAAGGTGAAAAATAGGTCCGCAAGACCCGCACATACTTTAAGCTAAAAATGTGCAGCTTCGTACGACATGGTCAAACTTTGGTAGGAAAGACGCTGTTGCCTACTTAACCACGTTAGTTATAATATGCATGATAAAATTACTGGATTCTGATTGGTTGAGAAGAGTGCAAATGAAATCGTTAATTGCACTCTGAAGAGTGCAAATTAATGTTACTTTCATAACAGTGGTAAAATTCAAAATGGCGGTCTATTTTGGAGTGGACAGATGGCAGGTACCATTTTCAGTTTTCCAACGACTTGTGCATGGTACACTATGAATTGAGAATACCATAATTTAATATTTTCAAATGAATACACAGTTTACCTAAACCGGAAAGTTTTGTTGTCAAGTAATGAAAGAAGACTTTTTTCCAAAGCTAGGATGAGTACGAAGCATACGTGTCGCATTCTCACAAGGTGAAGTACTTGTATTTTGTTCAGCAAATTTGATGTTTGTGGTTTCTTCCAGTTGCTTGCAAAAGATTTCTAGTTGGAAAATTAACTGACTAGTTGAAAGACCATTGTTACAATTTTTTGCGATCATAATAGCAGTTTAACATTCAAACAAACAAAGACATTACGACAATGTAGTAATAATTAACATTGTAAGTTTGTCATGAATATTATAAATAAGTAATCATACGATTCTGCTCGTGCAATTAATGATTTTACTCGTGATATTTGAAAATTTATCCAAATTGCACTCGCCGTACTCGTCTACGGCTCGTGCAATTTTGATTCAATTTTCAAATATCACTCATAGTGTAAAATCCTTAAATGCACTCGCTATCATATGATCACATATATACTAATTAGAATCCTATATGTTTAACAAGACACCTGGTGAGGCGTTTACTCTGGCTTCTAATAACTCTGTTACCAGTTTGTGGTGAATACGCAGAGATGTTTGCCGGAAATAGTGAACTTTTTATCAGTTATAGACCTGGAGCGAGCGGTATTCCACAAAAATGTACCACTAGGGATGAAATATCTCGAGAGCGAAGCCCGAGGGATTCTTCATCCCGAGAGGTAATTTTTTGAGGAGTGCCCCAAGCGAAGGGTGTATAAATGATATATTATTAATACCAAACATATGTTTTTCATAACTGATGATTCGTTTCAAACCATGAAGCTACAGCACTTCAATCTCAACAAAAATGCCGGTGACATACGCTAGCGGTACAATCGAGGTCGGGTGGGGCTACTCATCAAAAAATACCATTGTCACGTGGTACAAATCTAACTCTCTGATTGTGAGGTATAATATTCGATGCAATTGATTAGCATTAATACAGTTGTTAATTACCACTAAAATCGAAAGACATTTGTCATAGACAACAAAAGTCAAAACGCACTTCCCAACAGACAAAACAATTATCAAAACAAAAAAATTATTGCTTGGGTGCGAGACAACAGATACAAAAATAATTTATTTAATCAAGATGAAAACAATGAAAACAACTTGATATATGTTCAGGGGCTGCTTTAAGACTACTCTTCGTGTTCACTTTATATAGAACAGATTTATCTGTGGTGGATAGAATTCATAATTCATTCATAGGATATTTTGCGGTTAAACCTCGGCGCAGAGTTGAAGAACACCTTGACGGGGCTTGACCAAAGGTAAAGAGGTCTAAAGCGCAAAGCCCGACCGAAAGCATGAATAGTACCACAAGTAAATCGTGCAAAATATGCAAGTTGGCGACGCAGAAACGGAGCCGAAACCTTGACTCTGCCTACAATAGTAGCCCAAGTAATAATTTAATTTGCTGTTATTTGAGCTAATTGTTGAAATCGCAAAGTATTATTGCACTCCCGCCATGATTTTCGGTACCGTCAATAGTCATTTACTGTTTAACATTGATATTTTACAAATACATTACCTCTTCTCTTTGCTGCTTCAGCAGAAGTAAGGTTTAACTTTAAATGTTCCAGTTTTTCTGGTTGATCTTCAACTAATGGTTCATCTTGAAGTCCTGACTCAGGACCCAGTTTTTGTCTTTCCTCTCTTTCACTTTTCATCAAATTAAACAACTCACAATACGAATAATGAAAGCCATCTTTTAACATATCCAGACATAGATTATGCATGTAGGTATTTCTGTATCTATACAACAAACATGATATATTTCAAATATCCAGAACAATAGCAGTTTTCGAATGATTGTTGTGGGACAGTGAACTCGGGGAGAATAATAATAATGTGTTACTCAAGTGACGAACCATACTGGACAAGCAGAGAAAACTCTACTTGGCCTGGCTGGGATTCGAACCCGCGACCTTCGGTTTACTTGTCCAATGCTCTACCAACTGAGCTACAGGTCAAGTTGGGAGCTGAAGGTCGAATGATATAGTACTTAGGCTACTAGTTTCTCTACGTTTATAAAGTGTTTTCAGCTTGAAATTATTAATTGTTTCAGCTGTTTTTGCTGTACAAGCTGTTGTTGGTACTTGGTAGTCAAACTCTGAGCTCCAGACGAGACTTGAACCCACAACTTTCCGAGTGCTAGCCGGACGCTCCAACCATTGAGTCACTGGAACTCATATGACCCGTACGGATTGACTCGTTCTTAGCTATTAATATCGTAAACATGCAATCTCGGTCTACCGAGTTGCAGTGGCTCAGTCATGACATTGGTTTAATAGAGCGTGTGGCTAGCACTCGGAAGGTTGAGGGTTTTTGGAACTCAGAGTTTTCTGAGTTTGGCTACTTACGACAGTTTGCACAGCAAAAACAACTGAAACTTTAATAAGAGTTTCGCGGTCTCACTTTAATCACCCACAGCATCAACTTCTGTTAAATGAGCTATCATTTCCTTCAAATTATGAAGCTTAACCAACTATTAAAACCACCATCTGATTGGACAACCTTTCTAAACGAAACCTCACCCCCATACCACCCCCTTTTAGCTTTATGTGTTCAAGTTTAACATCCCGCTTGTGGGATGGTTTTATTAGATGGTTAAGCTTCATAATTTGTAACCGATGATACCTCGTTAAATACAGTTTGTAGTAATGCAGCTATAGGAAGTATAATAGTACATTGTTCTAACATATTTCAATCTGCATGCTTTTAGGAGGAATGTTTTTGACAAGGCCAGAAAGAGAGATCATTGGAAGACCCGCTGCAACTTCACCTGCAACTATTGTACAGTACGAAAAAATCAATCATACGGTATTGATACGTCTTTAGTCCGACTCCTATATGTCATACATTGCATGTGCCGGTACTAATATATATCGTAAAAACTATAAGTGGCCGAGTTTCTTCATTGCAACTATAGAGTAGCAAATACTTCAAGATTCAAAAAGCATGCGACTATGTAAAATATACTTTAAAGTATTTCTTTATTTACTGTCTTACGGAAGGCTGAAACAATACAGTTATTACTTTCTGACGCGATGACGAGGCCGCGTACTGTCAAAGATCGGTTGAAACTTAATAAATTAATAAACCTTTTGATCTTCTAACCCACTGGACCCTGACTTATCGAAAACGGTCAAACAGCTCACAAGTGAACGTACACATAGTAACGGTCAAACAACTCACACATGAACGTACATATAGTAACGGTCAAACAACTCACAAGCGAACGTACATATAGTAACGGTCAAACAACTCACAAGTGAACGTACATATAGTAACGGTCAAACAGCTCACAAGTGAACGTACATATAGTAACGGTCAAACAACTCACAAGTGAACGTACATATAGTAACGGTCAAACAACTCACAAGTGAACGTACATATAGTAACGGTCAAACAACTCACAAATGAACGTACATATAGTAACGGTCAAACAGCTCACAAATGAACGTACATATAGTAACGGTCAAACAATTCACAAGTGAACGTACATATAGTAACGGTCAAACAACTCACAAGTGAACGTACATATAGTAACGGTCAAACAACTCACAAGTGAACGTACATATAGTAACGGTCAAACAGCTCACAAGTGAACGTACATATAGTAACGGTCAAACAACTCACAAGTGAACGTACATATAGTAACGGTCAAACAACTCACAAGTGAACGTACATATAGTAACGGTCAAACAGCTCACAAGTGAACGTACATATAGTAACGGTCAAACAGTGAACTCGATGTAAGTTAAAATGTGATACCTGGAACGCTAACGTCCAGTCATTCGGGGGGCAAAAAGTGAGGCAAAAAGTTCCAGGCCCTTGCGCGGTTTGCAGGTACGATTCAGTCTCCCACAAAATGTTTTTTACACGGTCACCGGTCTTGAGCGAACTGCGAAGGCTCGAAAAGGTTTGAAAAATTATTTATTGAATCATTTTATCACGCTTTGCTAAACGTGCATTTTAAATTTTGATTGGTTGTGCTATGCTGCCGAACTAATTATGCAGTGATTGTCTATTTGTTGCTGCACGAAGTTTGTCAGTGAAGAAATTAAATCAAATTTTCGTTATATTATAAACCATATATATTAGAGTTTCATCACTCCGAAGAGGATACAAAAAATCAACACAAACTTAGTATAGAATATGCCGTTTAGGTTAGTACCAGTTTCATCAGTTCGTTTTGTTTAAAAAGCATTCCGCATTCGTACCGAAAACAACAACTAGCCATGAGTAAACGTGAAAAATAAACAATCAAGTTGTCAGTTTATATTTCTTAAAATATCATTAGTTACAAAAGGCCGTTTAACAAAACTGAACAAGAAATTAAAGGAGCAGAAATAAGAAAATGACATTAGATGTATATTATGAAATATAAAGTATCAATACGTCTTCAAACTCGTACAAGAATAGCTTTCTCACTCTTGTTCTCACCTTTTCGGCTGGCTGTTTTCATCCTAGCCAGCAAAAGGCCGGACGTCTGTTTTCTCAGCCTATTTTCATCCCCAGCTTAATTTACTGTATAGTTTTGGACTGCTATACAGTAAATAAAACAACAACAGCGCTGCACAACAATGGGAAACCATTAAATGCACGTTTAGTCTGATAAATAATTTTTTCAAACCTTTTTTCGAGCCTTCGCAGTTCGCTCAAGACGGGCGGCAGTGTAAAAAACATTTTGTGGGAGACTGAATCGTACCTGCAAACCGCGCAGTGGCCTGGAACTTTTTGCCTCACTTTTTGGTCCTTCGTTAGCGTTCCAGGTATCACATTTTAACTTACATCGAGTTCACTGCGGTCAAACAGCTCACAAGTGAACGTACATATAGTAACGGTCAAACAACTCACAAGTGAACGTACATATAGTAACGGTCAAACAGCTCACAAATGAACGTACATATAGTAACGGTCAAACAGCTCACAAGTGAACGTACATATAGTAACGGTCAAACAGCTCACAAGTGAACGTACATATAGTAACGGTCAAACAACTCACAAGTGAACGTACATATAGTAACGGTCAAACAACTCACAAGTGAACGTACATATAGTAACGGTCAAACAACCCACAAGTGAACGTACATATAGCAACGGTCAAACAACTCACAAATGAACGTACATATAGTAACGGTCAAACAACTCACAAGTGAAAGTACATATAGTAACGGTCAAACAACTCACAAGTGAAAGTACATATAGTAACGGTCAAACAACTCACAAGTGAACTATAGCAACGGTCAAACAGCTCACAAGTGAAAGTACATATAGTAACGGTCAAACAACTCACAAATGAACGTACATATAGTAACGGTCAAACAACTCACAAGTGAAAGTACATATAGTAACGGTCAAACAACTCACAAGTGAACTATAGCAACGGTCAAACAACTCACAAGTGAAAGTACATATAGTAACGGTCAAACAACTCACAAATGAACGTACATATAGTAACGGTCAAACAACTCACAAGTGAACTATAGCAACGGTCAAACAGCTCACAAGTGAACGTACATAGTAACTGCCAGTAAAACTAATAAAGTCTTGAATTAGGTCATGAAAGAGTTTATACATGATCATTATCTGCAATATAGTAAGAGAAGTCCCGAATAATGCATCTTACCTTTCTGTATCTATTTTACTTTTTCCATCTTTTTCTTCTTTCCCTGTGGCATGTTTGGTTTTTCCGTGCACATTTACTCTCTTCTTATTGGTCGTTCCTCCTCCAAATTTAGGATGAGAAGGAATTTGGTTTAGAACTTGTTGAGTAACATGACCTCCAACACTTTGTAGTGAAGGAAGACGAGCAACTGAAGCCATTCTTCACGTTTCTTTAACTTGGAACCTAAAAAGAAATTGCAAAAAAAAATGACTTTATAATCCCTTGACTGTGTTAGGGCCTCCTCTTAATGAGTAAAATCGGCCGTGCAGTGATGAGCTTATAAACACTTAGTAGTTAAAACATTGAACGTAAAATTACTCAAATTTGATTGGTTAACGCGGAAAATTGACGAAAACTCCGCCGCCACAGACCTTATTCCAAAATGGCCGCCGAATTAAAATTCTTTTATATACATATAAATTAGGCCTTATGAACTCGTTTACATGTGGGAAATTCAAAAGAATTTTAACTTTAAAACGAGGTCATAAGGGCTAATTTATATGCACATAAACGAATTCTAATTCGGCGGCCATTTTGGAATAAGATCTATTTTATAATATGAAAAAAATTAAATAGGACAAAACGACGCTTGGGATTAATTCAGACCCCGTTTACACGGTACCGGACGAATTCGGAACCGGTCTCAAATTAGTACGGTTCCACCGGTTTTAACACGGAAGACAAATTCGGAACTGTTCTCGAATTAGTACGGTTCCACCTGTTTTAACACGGAAGACAAATTCGGAACCGGTCTCGAATTAGTATACGGTTCCACCTGTTTACACGACGAAATAGGACGAATCTGAGACCAGTCTCGAATTCGTCCGGTACCGTGTAAACGTAGCCTTAGGTGCAAATGGAGAGATATTTCGTGGGCGGCCACGTTAATAAATATTTGTAATTTCCTTGTAATTAAAATGTACATGACAAGTAATTTATATTATACACTGTATATACTGTCCGATTATCTCGATATTATCGACTGAAACTTTGCCTCTTACTTCTTCCTAGCAATCCGATTTTACTGGCTTGTTTTTATTTCTCTTATATTTTATAGTTTTCGGGCTATTAATTTTATTATATAATATTGGTTTTCGGAAATTGTAAAACATGCATGAAAGCCATTCTTATATAACTAAATAAATGTCTTTAGAAAAACTTGAAATATCTAAAAGAAAAACACTTCGGAAACCTTCATATCTAATTAAAAACTTAAAGACCGAGCAGGAAGTTTTTACGGCAAAATTATCCTGCCCAAGGTCTTTAGGTCTTTTGCAAGGTTTGTGCAAAAAACAAAAACAAAGGCAGGATAATTTCAATGCCATAAAGCTCACCAAGCGAGATTAATAAAGTTTTTATTATATATAGTCCAGGTTGGGTTCTTTTTATTTTATTTGAATGTTGTGAGTACAAGCAACAAAAACCAAAGTAAAAAGGGGCTGCGTTGCCGTAGACAGTGTTTTGGATAAAGCAAAATGAAAAGGTGGTAAACTGTCGGAATAGTTTGGATAACATAAATTAAGGCTGTTTTCCATTACGTCCGCTATGCGAGCGGTGCGTGCATAGTTCAGTTCGCTATGGAAGTTAAAAGTTTCCAACTTTCAAAGCCCTCCCCGGCCCACGCAGGCAAAGCGCACGTAATAGAAAACAGCCTTAAAATAAATGATGTTTCTAGCGGAGCCCTTCATCAGAGTGAATGTGAGTATTAAATAAAATAAAACAGGACAACAAAGTAACCAACTTTCAACAAAAACTGAAAACAACCAAAACACAGCTTTCAGTCACCGCAACACCGTAACTTCAAAATTTCAATAAAAGGATTAGGGTATACTAGGCATTTTGCTAGCGAAAAACTAGGTAGGGTCGGGAAACTGGAAACCCAGATATTATTTTGGCCTAAGGTTAGTACACGTGAACATCTAGGACAGCGGTCCACATATACGGAAAATGACGAACCCCAGTCCAGTTTACGAAGCAATACAATAAGTGATACATGCATTACAATAACAGAGAACAAGGAATGCATGAAAAAATATCAGATCAAGGTCTTGACAGTACATACGGACCATGCAATGATTAGAACTCAGGATATTGCAAAACCATATAATAAAATGTCTAATAAAACTAGCGTGCTGCGTAGGCAGTGTTGAAACAACAATCGAAATATAGTAAGGTTAGATATACTGCCGACACAGAGAACGTAGGGTCCTACAAAACACCGTCCGCGAACATCCGTGACCTTAATTTAACCATCCGTGGTCACTATTTATAATAAAATAGTTCTTCGCATTAGTTATAACTGTATACTCTTAGCGGTTTTAACATTTCGCAGTTTTCACACCAAAAATAACAAAGAATAACAATAACACCATATATATAGACTAACGCCATATACAAGAAAAACACGCACGCAAGAAAAATACCTTTCACATTTTTATTGTTAAGATATTCTAACACACCAGATGGCCCTTGACAAAAAGACCCACGCGTAACATGTAAAAAAAAACCGAACCCGGACAAAAATTTCCTTTTAAAATGAATGACTTTCATGACAATTATTTCCGTCTTCAAATCATTTCTCTGTCGTCGTCACATTAAAGAGAATGTGAAACGTCATCTCCGTTCAAGAGTGAGAGCAAAAGATAGACAAACCAAAGTATAGTTATGAGCGATATTTTTGGAGAAAGCGGCCTTTTGGCTACTGAATATGATTACGCTTATGAATTAATGGCAAGTTTTGAGCTACGAAAGAAGTACTATGGTAGTATGCCGAACTTCCTTCCGTACTTTGACAAACTACTAAAAACTCAATTAGACTATGTTTTCCTTCCAAGTAAAAGAAATCAGTCCGTGCCGATCAATTGGAAAAATAATTCGTGTGAAAGCATGAACCACATTTTGAAACTTTCATGCGATTGGAAAGTTAAAAAAAATTCTGATTTGGTGGAAAAGATTCTTAAAATAGTTAAACTTCAATACGCCGACGTGAGGTGTGCTCTTTACGGGATGGGGAATTTTGAACTTGCTCCATGGGTGGCAAAGTTCAAAATTAGCCAAGCCAACTGGCAGCAAAATCAACCGAAGAAAAAGAAAATTGGTTTCAAACGTTTTTGAAAGGTGTTCCAAGAAAGATAAAAACTGTTAAGTTAACAGACGGAAAACTGATAATACCTAAAACTCAACAATCAGCGAAAAAACTTGGTCAGCGAAAGAGAGTAAAATGTGCAAGAACTCAAAATCGTTAGAGAATACCTGCAAAGGAACGGTACCGAGAAAGATGGCGGCAGTACATTTAACCACAATGCTTTGCGGACTCAAATCACTAGCTAAAATAACAATTGTTTATCGTGTTAAGATGGATTATGTTAGCAAGAACTTCATTCCCACCAAAGTTGATTGTTTTAAAACCATATCTTCCAATAATTCTGCCAGAAACAATATTTAAGGCATAAGGATTGTGGTTATAAAGTCACCATCTTTTTCGGTACGGTCAATTGCCACAATTTATAAACTTGTAATGATTCTATTTATTAGTATAAGACTGAACCATTAGAAAACTATTAAATATATAAGCCAAAGATATATGTGATAAAGATAAATATAAAAACATTTTAAGTGAGCAAGAATTTTTGTACATACTGAAAGGTATTGCATAAGGTGTATAATTTCGTGAATAATAAATATATAAAATTGTTATAGACTGTATCGATTTACAAAAATAATTTTTTCTTGTGAAATGCCGTAACAATATTAAAAAGTGTAGGTTCAATCCAAGCCAATGGTTTTTTTATTCTTGTTTTTTCTTTTTTAACTGCTTTTATCACCTTTTTGGTTTCTTTATATTAAAATTCTACTGATTAAAACCATTAATCAGTTAAATTAGGATGCTATTGACCACGGATGGCTAAATTAAGGTCGCGGACATTCGTGGATGTTCGCGGACGGTGTTTAGTAGGACCGAACGTGCATGGGTGTCTAACGTTTTGAGCGAGAAACCACATTTCTCTCCTAACGTTCTCTGTTTCAGCATGCAGTATATCAAACCTTACTATATTTCAATTGTAATAAAACATCTGCAGGTTATCTCCTTGTTTTTGCCATATCGCTTCTCACTAAGAATTCTTATATAATGAAGATAAGAGCCTGCACTCAGAATTGCATGTACGTAACAAGTCAGGTACACAAAAATAAATCAGGAGTGCTTAATTTCTAATCAAAGAGACTATTTACAAATATGCATGAAAATAATAGACCCTTCAAGCATGTATGTATATATAGTTAACACTGTTTATGTGGGCCAGATCTGCATCTCTCCTCCACAGAGACTTCTGTTAATCTTTGAAAGGAAAACCACTGGGCAAATAAACGTGGGTGCAGAAGCCACATCCAACATGGTGTGTAACCAGGAAAACCGGCAAAATTGATGACCAAGGAAGATACTGTAGAGTCCTAATGTCATTATACCAAGTCATAGACAGCCCTGCAGTCATGTGCTGTATTTGTACAGCAAGTACATGGTGGTGGTCAGACTAAGGAAGGCATGAAAACCTTATTACAAGCACCTAACCTTTTTCTGTACTTCAACTGAAAAATTATAAGCTGTACTAACATTACTGTACCAGTGTAGATGTCAAGTGCAACACAATTTATAGTACTCCAAATAGTACAATAATGTCAACTGAGGCTTAAATACACTTGCTTCATTTATTGTTTGTCGTGACTTTGTATTTTGGTCCAAAGAGTAATATATAATTGCTTGCTTACTACTCCATTGTACAGTACTTACAGTTGTACAATATTACTGAGACTAAACACAATTATTACCAACAATTAAGCTGATCACGTTCACTTGGATCACAACCACAGCTGTAACTATTCAAACAATTCTCCTCCACACAGGCTTCTGTTAGTCATCAAAAGAAAACCACTCAGCAAATAAATGGGAGTGTAGATCAGATCTCCCCAATTTAAAATTGTCTCAGATAACCGTATGAATCTGGAAGACTGGCATTGCTTCCTCCTCACCCCAGCTGATTTGTGCCCTTGTTTATTTGATCCACCCACCCCCCTTTAGGATTAACAGAAGCTAATACGAAGATAATGCATTATGCTAAATCCCTATTACCACTAATAACCAAAATTCTTGCCTTTTCTCTTACCAGAGTTGGCTCAGTGCTGGTATGGACTCTGAGTGTCAAAAACCAATGACAATCAAAATCAACCAATACTTATTGATTGGCAAACAGATAGACATTTGTGATTTGGCAAATACCAATCAATATCAATGAGCTAAATGCTACCAACTGATTTTGATTTTAATACTGTTAGTATCAATTGGCTTTCCGATTATCGATTTTTTAAGTCAAGAGTATTAAAATATACAGAAGTTGTTGTATAGATATAAGTTTTATAATAAAGTGCTCCAAATTAGTGGAGTATTCTATAGTTGTTCCGTAGAATGGAGCTCTGGAAGAAACATTCAATTTAGTTGTCTTGAATATTTCTAATTTATAACTTTATATTGTGTGAAAATTTTTCATGACTTTCTTACACTGCTATTTAAAGTCAACCAAAAAATTTGGCTGACTCGAGCGGGATTTAAACTCGCACCTTCGGGATACCGGTCCATCGCTCTACCTGTTGAGCTATCGAGCCGCACAGGGATTGGAGGCGAGTTTTATCCAACTTAAGTGCACGAGATGTTCTCGTGACAACTTAACGCTAATCCTTGAGGACGTGCAGTGTTTCAATTCTATTACAGAATCATCCTCAGAGAAACATGAGAACATGGTCAATGACCGGCCAATTTTTTAATGTGACCGGTCAAATTTGTATAACGCCGGTCATTTTGACCGGTCATATTACTTGCAATTAATTGTATATTTATATTACTTTCCATTTGAAGGAATTACTTAAAATGATTGTTGTTGTGCTGTTGTAGACCCGTTTCATAATGTCTGATATAATTTTTATATTGAAGTGAACTATGCATGCATTTCCTTTTTATGACAAACGTTCATATCAGTACTATAGCTTATATATATAGCGTAGAATATACTTTACATGTTTTTTTGTTGTATTGTGGGTTTGTTGTTTGTTTTGTTTTTGGGTGTTTTGGGTTTGTTTTTTTGTTTTTTGGGGGGTGGCCGGTCAAAAATCGCCTTTGACCGGTCACAATTGGAACTGACCAGTCACCATGACCGGCGTAACATGAAACGTTATTTTGAGCCCTGATTTCTTACACTGCTAAAGTCAACCGAAAAATTCGGCTGTGAAAATTCTATCTTGTGCACTTAAGTTGGATAAAACTCACCTCCAATCCCTGTGTGGCTCGATAGCTCAACAGGTAGAGCGGCGGAATCCCGAAGGTGCGAGTTCAAATCCCGCTTGAGTCAGCCGAATTTTTCGGTTGACTTTAGCAGTGTAAGAAAATCATGAAAAATGTTCTCATGTTTCTCTGAGGATGATTCTGTAATAGAACTTATAGTGTGTTTCATTGAAACAGTACACAGTATTGAAAACGCGTTTTCCTAATATCTTAGCTAAAAGTTAATCATCAATAGCTTCACGCTTGTACCAGAAAATACTGAGATTTTCACTCTTAGTTGTCTTGTCATGAAAGTATATAATTTCTACTGTATAGTGTATATATACCGAGTAAATGATTTAATTATACAGCATGATTTTTTAATACTTTAATAACTTACACAAAAATATTCACTTAATATTCTGCAATAAATACTTCAGTAAGGGAACTTCTATGTGCCATCCATTTTACTTCAGTAAGTTCAGTTCTTGCAATATATTTTCCAAAGATACCAATCAGTCAGTCTGTTTCGCCATTTTGCTTTTATGGTTGGTTGCCATGGCAAATTTCGCTAAACGCGCTGTCGCGAAAACGGCAAGTTCCGGAGTTGTAACGGTATTTTCCGAACCATCATTTCGTTGCGTCAGATCATGCGAGTCAAATAGCGTGTTCTGATTGGTTGAGCTGTTTTGCAATGGCTGACAAAAAACATTAATAGTTCACAAAATGAAGAAGTGCTTTTATATTTCGCTATAATACGTGGAAATAATAAAAAAATGGAGTGTATTAAGGGAGAAGATGAAGGATCTTTCATGTTTTCAGATGATCATGATATTGGTTCTATCATCGATAATTTTGATGGTAAGTGCTGGACAAATAAATACAGTACCTATGAAACAGAGCTTCCTGTTCGTTCTTTAGAGGTTTTTAGAGCTATGCTTTGTTTAAAACGTGTCTATGCAATAACTGATGGCTGTTATATGAATAACTGACATCATTCCTTTAATACTACATTAATTTACTACTATATAATATTATACATCTGATATTTGGAGGGTGTACTGCCGTGTAGTACACACGTAAAAATCTCACAGCTTGTCAACAGGATGTGTTCGCAACAGGCTTGTAGCAAGGCTGTTAACAGGTTGTAACAATGCTGTTCATTCAAGAAGCTGCTACAACCTTGTTAGCATCAACCTGTTAACAACTTGTTAAGTGCAGAACAGTAACAGGTTGTTGGAACAACTTGTCATCAGTCTGTTGGAGTCATCAGCCTTGTTAACAGACTGGGACAGCCAGTGCGAACACATGATGGTGACAGCCTGTTGAACAGCCTTGTAACAACTTGCATGCATGTATGTAACAGCTCGCACGTTTTTACCTGTGTACCATCAGAGATGTTTTGCACAGTATACAGGAAGTGTTGACCCAGTGATGTTTTTCAGGGGGAACGGTGTTCACCTACTATTTTTGTTGGGGGAACGCTGTTCGCGGGGGCCTCGCCACACGCCTTGAATCATCGAGATGCGCGTTTTGCCACGCGCCTCGTTTGTTCTAAGAACATGAAATTGCGTGCCTCGCACCATTTTGACACCAGACAAAAATTTTATAATACGTGAATTGAAACGATTTGAGTAATATTCTTTAGACTATTTACAGAGGATTTCACATAACTTTTGCCGATTGTGTTCGAAGTTCGTTCATTATTTCCGAAGTTGGCGACGAACTTCGCAAATTCATTACGTAGTAGCCAATCAAGTTGTGAACTTCGAAACGAACTTGCGAGATTGCGAAGTTCGTTGTTCACGACATCATTTCAAAGTTCCCTGTTGGACGTATAGAGTAAATATTCGAATAACAACGGACCTAAATACTTTCGGTGGACAAAACCTATAGTGCTGGATTCGGCAAATTCAAGCGATCATTTCGATATAAGAATTATTTGTTGAGTGGAAACGATGCAAAAGCTACGCAAGACGTCAACTGGCAGAATTTTTGAAGGATGCAAAGGTTCTTTGGCAAAAGATCTTGACATTCAAAAGACTTGAATTCCCAAACCTCTGTCTCATGATCGAATTGATCACGTGCATTGCTGGTTCCAATTCGGCAGTCGAAAGGGCCTTCAGCTTGTTGACTCTCTTATTGAGTGATCGACGATTGAGCATGAAGCATGAGACCATGGAAGATTTAATGATCATCAAAGGAAATGATAAAGCGTGGTCGACGAACGAGCGCAAAGAAATTATAAATCGTGCTGTTGAAATCTACATGAAGAAAAGGGGGTATGTCCCTGGGAAAATTTTTGAATTTTGGGTCTCTGAAACAGCGTTTCCCGCGTTTTGAGGGCACTTTTTGAGAAAAATATAAAGAAAAAAATTAATATTTTCATATATTTTATATAAAAATATAAACACAAATTAAATTAAAACATCTTTATATTGTATCGCGTGTTTGGACCGAGGAGGCAAGGAGTCTGGAACAAGTGAGCGTGTCAAACTTATTGAAGAGCAGTTTTATTAAACAATGTGGTTGCTACTTAATGTTAGAACCACATAATGGTTTACATATACATATACGTGGTTAAATCGATCTCGCAAGGTGCAATAATCAACCATCAGCAAAAATAAGTAACAAAACCTACACAATAGCAGAAGTAAACAGCAGCTAACAGAAATCTAGAAACATCAGAAAGGGGGAAACCTGTAAGTTGTTGTTTGAGGAGAATATTTGGCTTAGGCCGCCCATACAAAAAGTAGCTGTCCAAAAACCTGATTTTTCAAAAGTGGCTGTGCGTCTGTCCATTTGACGGCTGGACGGCCACCTGGCTAAAAGCATGTAGCCAACCAACTAGCCTGAGCCAGGCTTTTAGTACTTAAGTCTTTTCACATACCATTAACTTTCATGCCAGGAGCCACACCCATTTAATTTTATGACCAGTGGCCACACCCATTTGACTCAGTGAGCGTTCCCCCACTTCTAAAATTTGGAAAACATCACTGTGTTGACCATATTTATTTTGCTGGCTTTCCTCGTTATTGTGCTGACATAACAGTGTGCTGTACAAGGAGAAGTTAGGGTGAACGTTACATGTCAGTAGTACTTATAATCTTTTGGAAGAAAGTAGTCCCACAACATATTAAATGAATATTTTAGCTGAGTATCACTGTCTCACATGAGGAAGTAATAACAGTACTAGAAATTATGTTAACACAACAACCCCTCACCCTCTTTTACATGAATTTTTGTACCCTTCTGATTAGAAAAAAGGTTTAACACAACCTTTGTGCTCTTTTTCATTGGGAGCCTGGGAATAGCCACTCGTATTGCAAAAATTCAAAATATAGTTTTAATGTGTTTTTTATGAAATATTTCAAGACAATAATTCAGGAAAAAAATAGAGATGAAGAAAGTGTAGGTTGCATCCAGGGTTTGAACTCGACCATTCTGCATGCAAACTGACAATGTTACCACCAGGCCACCGAATTGGAAGCAGGCGTCAAAATATCAGCACAATATTAGGGTTATATTTTCCAGTTCTTTACTTCTTTCTTTCTACAGTATATTTTCAAAAAACATTGCTAGCTAGCTAGAGCATCTAAAAATATTTGCATTTTTCAAAGGCATTGAATATTTGAATTGATTGAAAACTACTGAAACATCTGACCGATTGGCAAGGCTATATTCATTTTATGGCATTTCAAATTTATGTAGAATAGCAAAAACAAATTTCATCCCAAAATCTGAGTGTTGAAACTGCTTTCACCTTAGACTTTACATCTGTAATATTTCAACATGCAGCATTTATATGTTTTACAGACAAAAAATTGCTCCTTTTCCAATTTTTATGCCAAAATAATTATAAACAAGCTACACTAATTTACAAGTGGTTTTACCACAAGAAAAATATTTAAAAGGAGATAAGACTGCAGCCAACCACAGGGGCAGACTGGCTACATCAGAGGGGCCTGGGCGATTTGCTGTAAAAAGAGGCCTGGTTTCCAAATCAAGTTGTTGTGGGCCCGCATGTGTATGGGGGGTCCGGGTTATGCCCCGGAAAATTTTTGAAATTTGGGTCTCTGAAATGGCATTACCCGCAATTCTGAGCAAACTTTTAATAGTTTTAAAACATGTTTGTAATGGCACATTTCATCATTTTTAACAAAGATTTTGACCAAATTAGGCTTTAAATAGTATATTAAATGTAAAAATATGCATGGACTGTAAGGTCAAAGCCTGTTAAGGCCTGAGGGTTACCAATAAAAACAAAGGACGACTCATTTACTTTTTTTACGTGATATAACACATTCACACAATAAATCAAGTGACCAATGTTTCCCCATTTTAAAAATATTTCCCGTTTAGTTAAAACTAGAAATATCTACCCCAAATAACATTTTTCAATAGCTTCTGTTTGATATATATTTTGTAAAATCATCAAAAAAATTCTAAATTTCTGTATTAACACTTGTGAGAAGTCAATTTCCTGTTTATTTGTCATAATTATTTTATATTTCGAACAGCAGTTCGCAAATGAAAGCTCATTCGACATGTGATAACATACGTACACAATATTATTTTAGTGATGAGTAGTTCTGAAATTACTAGCCATCTTGTTCCACAACTGACAAGATGCCGCACATTCTGTACGCATAAATCCAAAAAGTTACTGCTTCAGTAGCAGGCTCTCTTTCAACTCCGCCCACTCCGCGCCTCCCAGAGAGCCTGCTCTGCAGGCTACTGTGAATGACTACAAGTACATGTACATGAAATAAAGTTAAAAGCACCACTGCATGGAATATGAAGCTGAATAACATTGAGGTTGCTAGCCAGACATGGCCAGGCATCCCCGTAAAATTTATTTCCACTAGATACATTTCGCCGACACTTCTAGCTTTTTAAAAACTTTTCGCATAGCTTTATTTACACGACCAGCAAGAACATATTCATATTACCATTCTTCGTAAATTTTGTAAAGCTCTGAGCTATAATAAATGAAATATTAGCTTTCAAGTAAACTAATTCGGCCAGTCGCTTCAGACACTAAACACCTTTGAGCTTTTGTTTACACTTTACAACCTTAAATTTCTCTTACGTTTTTACGCTTTACACATTGACTTTCACGCTTATTTGTTTGCACAGGTAGCAAGAACATAGTCAAAAGAATGTTCTTCGTAAATCTTGTGAGTTCTCGGCTAAATTTTTCCAAATATTAGCTTTCGACTAAACAAATTACACATAACAACACTATCCCAGGACAGCTTTTATATTTAGCACGACAATGGTGTAAATTCATTGGTCCATGTACATAAAGGGAATGGAATGTGGCGCTTGTTTGAGCAGATGTGGTAGGTGGAGGGGGACCGAACACTGGACACGGCTGCGAGGGAGGCTACAGTCAAGGGGGCATTTGGAAGAAATTCTACTTCAGCGAGAGCTAGCTGTCTAGCTTGGCCAAAGGAGGCTCTGGAGGTAAATTCGCTCACTCGAAGAAAACCATAAAATGCGATACAACAGGAGGCCCAAAATTATGAAAGCATCATAGTCATCAACGGCGGCGGCCAGGATTGCGTGAATTGTCGTCAGAGCCGGGCGATATCGTGAATGAGAGTGGTGGATATATTTTAAAACTCTGCAAAGCCGGGGGTGTCTTTGGTGAGATCTGGGAAGCCAAGGTCGATGTGAAGGGACCAAACAAATACATGCTGAAATACACGCCAAAATACACGCCAAAATACACGGCCAAATAGTAGATTACCAGGGATTACTAGATTACCAGGGATTACCAGGGATTACTAGATTACCGGGATTACTAGATTACCAGGGATTACTATAGATTACCAGGGATTACTAGATTACCAGGGATTACTATAGATTACCAGGGATTACTAGATTACCGGGATTACTAGATTACCAGAGATTACTATATATTACCAGGGATTACTAGATTACCAGGGATTACTAGATTACCAGGGATTACTATAGATTACCAGGATTACTAGATTACCAGGGATTACTATAGATTACCAGGGATTACTAGATTACCGGGATTACTAGATTACCGGGATTACTAGATTACCAGAGATTACTATAGATTACCAGGGATTACCAGGATTACTAGATTACCAGGGATTACTAGATTACCAGGGATACTAGATTACCAGGGCTTACTAGGGGGATAAATGAATTTCCCAGTAATGTTCATACACCTGTAAACACCAAGGAAAAATCTGATGACTCAGATACTTGGGCTGAGTATATGACAAGAGTCTAGCTCAAGCAAATATAGATACAGGGAGCTGGTATGAGCTACAGTATAACTATGATCTTACCGTAATGCTTCTAATTTATTTTTACGTTGTAAAAAAATTAATTTTATTTTTGTAAGCGTTAATTCAGAATAATATTTTTTTCAAATTTTGAATTTTAAATGCTAAATTGGAGGAAACGTTACGGTTAGTTTCAAGTTTGTTTCAAACAACGCATTTGATTGGCTACTTTGTTGCTATTAGCCAATCAAATGCGTAGATCGAAATGAACTTGAGAACTTTGGATCGAACTTCCAAACATTTCCATCAAAAGAAACTTGAAACCAACAGTAAACTAGATGTAAAATCTGGCATTTCAGTAAAGGTGTTGTTATCTGATCACATTGAATGGGTTTTCAATGAAGATATCTAGACGTGCATTCTCATGCCTGTGTGGGACATCGCTCACCATGATATAAAAGTCAGGCACACTATGAAAAAACTACAGTAAGGTATTAAGACCAGATTAAGCCCAGACATTTCACTTCAATATAGGACGTTACTAAGGCTGCGAGCTCCGGCGTTTTTACTCGAGTAAGCCGGAGGCCGGAGTTGCTTTTTTTCAGCTCCGACTATGGCTCCGGCTATTCCGTTTATTTAGCTAATAAAGGGGTTTAGCTAAACGTCAAATAGTTTCCAAAATATTTTCCTTCAAATTTCTTAAAATATCGTTACGACCATATGATATTAATATCTGCTGTGTTTCCGGCAGCTTAGAAAGATGAAAGCCGCCAACCAGATAAATCAAATAAAGCTATTTTAATATACTGTCCCTCACCCCGCAAGTCGATAAATTCGGAGCCGGAGCCGCGGTGGAGCCGGAGTTCGTAACTCTAAGTTCACTGTAGCCGGAGTTGAAATACCGGAGTTTGGACACCCTTAGACATTACGATATTATGATAACTAAATGTTTTGTTATGTTGTAAGATATTATGCTTCACTATAAATCGCTCTGCTACATTGCAAGTCGTGATGCTACATTATAACACATTCTGTTACGCTATTAAACGTTCTGCATATTAAGTAATATTTCATAAACGAGTGGGAGTGTTTTACCAGAGGTTACAAACACGAGAGGACAATGAAAATCACGAGGCCGTTAACTGAGTAATTTTCATTGTTCTGGAGTGTTGGTGAAACATGAGAGAATAATGAAAATCATGAAGCTGCAAGCCGAGTGATTTTTATTGTTTTCGAATGTTTTACAAACACGAGAGAACATTGGAAATTACGAGGTAATAGGCCGAGTGATTTTTGTTGTTCTCGAGTGTTTGCAACCCCTGGTAAAACACGATACACGAGTTTATGAAATAGCTTCTCAATCGTCAATTATAGTAGAGGGACTTGGTGATATTAGACAATGGTTTCACGTTGAATTAATAATTAAGAAATGTGGTAATAAACGGTCTTTTGTTTGTGCCGTTTATTATCTGATTTCTTAATTATAAATTCAGTCTGCGCGACCTTTACCGGGTTTCAAAACTCGTACACATGACCATTTTTTTCTAATTAGCTCATGAATTATTAATGAATTTGAGAAGTATAAAAAACATTGTGCTATGTTATAAGACATTGTCATAGGTGTATTAGGGGGGGGGGGGGGGGGGAGTACTACTGCAAGTATCGATACTGCGATTGCTTTAATACAGCAAGTATTGCCATAAACACTGTATCATAGAATAATTTTGAGCACGTTTATTGATTAAGTTTCTAATTTGTAGATGTGCTAAAAGATCCCCTTCTGTTATGGCCAGTAGCAGATACAGTAGAAGACCAGGATATGCTGTTGGATTTATCAAAGCATGACATCAGTTCAGGCTATTCAAGTTCATTATCTGATATAGATACACTATTGCATAGGTCCACATCCACTCAAGACTTCTATCTGAATTCCCAAGGTCCTGTTCAAATGGTTGATACAGCAAACGATACGTTTGTTACTCAGTGTCAGGGGATGAAGCTTGTAGGTGGACATCAGGAAATTGAAAGAAGTCCTGAGCAGAGTCGTGTAGTGAGTGCTGGTTCATTTGTTAAAATGGAACCCCAAGAAGAAATGAGTCCATCCACACCTGAGTTATTAAAGTTACTGCAGAGGAATCATCAGAAGACCCAAATCCCATGTGAACAATCTTTTGTAAATCAAGTTGTTAACACAGAGTTATTGCAAAATGTCCAATCAACAGGTTCATATCAGCTGTTGCCAGTTCAGTCAATACCTGTGCAATCATTACCTAGCATGCAACAATCATTAACTACCCAGACAAGAACAGTTCCACTCCAATCATTGTCTTTACAAACTCCAAAAATATTTATTGCACCGCAACCAAGCACTCAGGCTGTGCAATTTTGCTCTTTATTGCCGCATCAAATGGAAGAGCCAAGAAATACTGTCATAGCTTTATCAAGGTAATAAATTAATCTTGTCAATACACCAAGAAATATATTTATTTCTAATAAAACAATATGTAGTTATTAGAGTATATTGTGCAGGTATGTCATAGAAATACTTTCTTGCTTTGTTAGTAATCCAACAACACGAAGTACAGTGGAGGTAAACAGCACTCAAGTAGTTCCTTCAATATCACAACAAATCCCTCTCCAAAAGGTAATTAAAACTTTTGACATCTAATATACATTTATTATAACGTAGTTTTTGTACATACTAAATATTAAATAAATTGTCAAGGGAAGCTGAAGTAAAATCTAATGCGTCGACTCCCTTAGATGTGCCGATAGAATATCAACCAACTAGAAGGGTTTTTTTTCTCTTCCGACAGTTCCGTATAATACTAGACGCAGTATACTGTAATAAACTTTGGTATTTTAAAATTTATTTTAGCTAATTCTACATACCCAGTTACTGGATTCTACAGCAGCTATACAAAGGCCTGTGCAATTAGTAATAGATTCCACTAACCTACCCATAAGCTCTCCTGCTCCTTGCCCAACTGTGTCTGCACAACCAAAGGAAAGACACCGTGCTCACAATGCCATTGAAAAGAAATACAGAACAAGCATCAATGACAAAATTATGGAAATGAAGGATCTTCTGTTTGGAACTGATGCAAAGGTATTTGCTATAGTGTGTGTGTGTGTCTTGGGAAATTTGATGTATTACGCGGATTCAGGTTGAGCGTTTAATAACGACAACAATTGTCGCGTTAGTTGCAACAAGTAATTATGACGTTTCCAGGCAACATTCTGTTCCCTGGTTCTGTCTAAAAATATCTGCGTTGCGTGTGAATTTTTGGCATTTGGATTGAAAAATGTCTCTGATACAAATCAAGGTAGAATATGACTATTATTCAAAAAAGAGAATTGCTCCTGTTTACATGAGCGAAGAAGAAATTTTATATACGAAGTTTGATCAATTCAAGGGACACTCATGCATTGAGAGAAGTCCTGCATTTAAGTAAAATAGCCGGATCTTTACGCTGTAAGAGGATAATTATTTTCATATTGCACGCGCTCAAAACATTTAGCACACTAAACATATAATACTCAATACCAGTGGCGTGGTGGCAAGTTTCAGGCTGGGGTGGCCAGATTAGCTTTGGCACCCCCCCTCCTCCCCCCCCCCCCCCCCAAAAAAAAAAGAGAAAAAAGACATTACTCTATTTGATAAATGATCACCTTTTTTGTTTTAAAATAACTGAAGTAGCAATATATAATATTACAACAAACAACGGGTTCTCTCAAAGACCACGCCAATACAAGCGGCGAAGTAGCGCCAAACCTCCAGGGGGTTCCGGGGGCATGCTCCCCTGGAAAATTTTGAAATCTAGAGTCTCTGATATCCCATTTCCTGCATTTTGGAGTGAGATTTTACAGAATTCTGAAGATTATAAAACTTCATAGAAAACACAAAAGATTACAGATGTCAGATCTATATATCCCCCAATTGAAGATCTAGCTATACAAAGAAATAGGTTTATTTTGTTAAGTTTTGGCGCCCTTGCTAGTTTTAGCGCCCCTTCTGCAACCCCAGCTGGGTGGGCCTTGCCGGCCACCACACCACTACTCTATACATTTTCTGAACTATCAGTGAGCCGTGTACGGTATTTCGACTCGACTATTTAAATGCTAAAACAAACTTTATGCAATTTAGAGTAAATCACTGTGCAACGACTAAAGTTAGTCATTTAATTGCTCAAAAATCGCGTTAAATGCATTTTCTCGGCTATCAATTAACCTTTTATGGTATACGTAGTCAATTACATGTATAGCACAGTAGTTCTACAATGTACTAATTTGGAGTGCCATGGGTAACCAAGATGAAATCTTTCTGTGAAATTTGACTATTTTGTTGGGCGATTCTTGCTGTCCCCCCTTTTTTAGCTGATGTCAGCATAAATCCTGCGTCATATGGATAGTCAAAGTTGCTGAGAGCACTTAACAGGTTGGCGAACAATGGCGTTGAATGAGATGCACAAGACAACACAACGAATTTTTTTGTGTTTTATATGTTTTGTAAAGATTCAAAAATCTGGTGTGTTAAAGAAGGCAATTGATCATATTAAACATCTCAGAGGCACAAACACTCGTCTGCGACAAGAAAATATGTCTTATAAAATCAAACTCCAACAACTAGGTAAGAATACAATTTATAACTACATTTATATTAAAGTACGTAAATGGTGACGTTCAGGGTGTGTTTTTTGAAACACCGGCCATATTGCGGATTTGAAAGGTATATATAAGATTATTTAACATTACTATTAAGGAAGAGAAAATTTGTGTTTAAATTTGTGTTTTTGAAAACTTGGATGGGAAAAGAAAATCTTTTTAATGTACGATGTTCCGATATTTCTTTATATATTATCTTATATTTGTTTGTACCGAGTATGCTGTATTTTATATTGAAAAATGGTAAAACTAAGACAAAGTCTGATAATTTTTTGAACTCTTTTTCCACTCAAAAATAAACTATTTTGGTCGTATATTTATTCAATTATGAAATACCAGTTATCTAACAACTGTGTTGGATTTCTGAATATGCAAGAAAACCTTTTAACGAAAATTCACTTTTCAATCTCGCTCAATCATGACCATCCGTATACTTCTCTACAAGTTTCTCTTTTACATTTTTATATATTTTGAAACCGTTAATCGTTATGATATTTTGTTTGTGTTAACATTGCCAAGAATAGTTTGACATACTCACGAAGACATATGCACAATGAACATTTTATTCCCCTTTCAACTCGCACCAATCTATATAAGTATATTTTTTTTGCCACAAACTGCAGACAACTGGAACAATCTGCCTAAATCTATCTGTAACTAGTTTATCTACAAACCCATTTCAAAACTCCCTGGGGTCACATTACGGTATGTAATTAACCAGGATGACCGCTCCTCCCTACATAAGGCGGTTTCAGAGAACAACATTACGTTACTCATTCCTAATAATATTTCAGCTTAGGATCATCGCTCAGCATCCCCAAAATCTATAACTCAATTAATGTGTTGGAGCACATGACTGTGAATATAGCCCCAACAAAATAATCTTGAAATTCTTATTAACAGGATATGAGGATTGAGGAACATTTCACAATCTAAAATGACATATAACTGAACATGAATCCTTAGAATTCACTCTTAAAGTACGTGAGAAGTATCCAACAGGTAGAGCGGTGGACCGGTATCCCAAAGGTGCGAGTTCAAATCCCGCTAGAGACTTTAGCAGTGTAAGAAAATCATGAAAAACTTTCTTAAGCTATATATTCCTCAGAATCCGGATTATTTTCTGGTGTACTCTCCAGCTCCGAAATCAATATTGTCTTGAGTTCTTATCTTGAGCTCTTGAGCACAGCATCATCAATCGGATTTCCTTACAATTTGTATCTTGCCGCTCTATAGAGAGCCATAACTCGTTTATGTAGGATCTAGGTCACAAAAACATAGAACTTAATTAGTTAATGCATTTTGAAGACGTGCAAAATTCTCGAAAACGTGATTTTGGGATCTTGATCCTTTTTGTTCTTCATTTTTCCCTTTGTTCCTTCATTATTAGGTGCATTGAACTGTAGGACAGAAGAGGATTTTATAAGATCAATTGAAGTTCTTCCAGCGCCACTTACTCCTGAAAGTATGGGTGATATTCACTCGAGTGAGGATTCTACTTCCAGTTCTCCTCCTGCCTCACCGTGTAAATCAGACGACTCCTTTGTTGAAAATGTTGCCATGTTAGACCGAACTAGGGTTGGTCTATGCATTATAATGTTTGCATTTTTTATTTTTGATCCATTTAATCTCGTATTTTCACCACAGAAAGGTAAGCTCTAATTGTAAATACTGTATAAGCCTATAAAAACACACTTCACATGCAAGTATTATAGAAGTTATATCTAAAGTCTAAAATATTCAGATATATTATGCAGTAAACAGTATGCAATACATTATGCAATATATACATGCAGAGGTACCGAAACTATCGTGTTTACATCAGGTTAGCAAAACACGCACAGTCATGTGTTTCTTGATTGGTCTGCAGCACCAAGTATATGTCTGTATACTAGATATTTATTTATTTACCAATTAAGTCTACATTCAATACTGAATATTTTAGACTATAGATATATTGAGTATTATATATACCGTATTAGATTGGTGTACCGAACGCTAGGGTGGGATAAGGTATGATCAAACCCCATACTATAGCCTCGAGCAACGCTTAGTACGTCGAGCAACGCTTAGTACGTTGTTTTTAGTGCTCTCCCAACTTCCTGTGTGCATCCATAACTCCATAAAAAACGCGAAACGATGAACCATTTCTTAACTGGCAAGAGTGTACATGTACATCTATTTCAATATTTAGTTGTGTATTATCTAATGCAACAAGAGGTTCTTCTGTCAAATCTCATCACATGAGATCTCCATACCCTTGCTTGACGGGTTTTTGTGTTTTTTGTTTGTTTCTTTCTCTGTTTGTTTGTTTTGTTTGTTTTTTAATTATTTAATTACCATGACTAAATGTGCAGAACGTAGGGTGATAATCGATTCCCAGTAACAGCTGCCGTTGCTCAGTCAGAGCGTTGGTCTTGAGTCCCCAAATTGTTGATTTGATTCATGACATTAAATTTTTCGCACCTTGCTCGGTGAAGTATTAAACTATTACATTTATATTTTTAATCTAATGACGTTAATTTTTTAAAGTGTTGATGTGGGAGCAGACAGGTGGATTTCATGGTGGTGGTCGTCTTCTTATGTCAGAAGGATCATTGGAAAACCAACAACAGTTGTTCTCAAAAGGGTGGTTTGCGTTAAATTTACTGAGCTGGTTTTTGCGATCATTCATCATTGGATTTTTATTTCTGAAGTTATTCGTTTTTGGTGAACCATCTCTTCAACCAGATTCTAAATTGGCTGCAAAGTTTTGGGCTTTCAAAAGACAAGCAGATATTACTCTAGAAAGGGTACGTCATGCATTCACCATCTTTGCATCTTGTTTATCTTTGCTTCTTCCGAGATTCTATTCTATTCTTAAAGTTTTATATCAATTTAGTATAGTCTCCACTCCAATCCACTTCACTCTACTTCACTTTATTTCATTTCATTTTACTTCACTTCACTTTACTTCAGTTCACTTCACTTCGCTTTGCTTTACTTCGCTTTACTTCACTTTACATTACTCTACTTTACTTTACGTTACGTTACTTTACTTTACTTTACTTTACTTTACTTTACTTTACTTTACTTTGCTTTACTTCGCTTTACTTCACTTTACTTTACTTTACTTTACTTTACTTTACTTTACTTTACTTTACTTTACTTTACTTTACTTTACTTCGCTTTACTTTACTTTACTTCGCTTTACTTTACTTTACTTCGCTTTACTTTACTTCGCTTTACTTTACTTCGCTTTACTTTACTTTACTTTACTTTACTTTACTTTACTTTACTTTACTTTACTTTACTTTACTTCGCTTTACTTTACTTTACTTCACTTTACTTTACTTTACTTCGCTTTACTTTACTTCGCTTTACTTTACTTCGCTTTACTTTACTTTACTTTACTTTACTTTACTTTACTTTACTTTACTTTACTTTACTTTACTTTACTTTACTTTACTTTACTTTACTTTACTTTACTTTACTTTACTTTACTTCGCTTTACTTTACTTTACTTCGCTTTACTTTACTTCGCTTTACTTTACTTCGCTTTACTTTACTTCGCTTTACTTTACTTTACTTTACTTTACTTTACTTCACTTCACTTTACTTTACTTTACTTTACTTTACTTTACTTTACTTTACTTTACTTCGCTTTACTTCACTTTACATTACTCTACTTTACTTTACGTTACGTTACGTTACGTTACGTTACGTTACTTTACTTTACTTTACTTTACTTTACTTTACTTTACTTTACTTTACTTTACTTTACGTTGCTTTGCTTTACTTTACTTTACTTTACTTTACTTTACTTTACTTTACTTTACTTTACTTTACTTTACTTTACTTTACTTTACTTTACTTTACTTTACTTTACTTTACTTTACTTTACTTTACTTTACTTTACTTTACTTTACTTTACGTTACTTTACTTTACGTTGCTTTACTTTGGTTTACGTTGCTTTACTTTGGTTTACTTCACTTCACTTTACTTTACTTTACTTTACTTTACTTTACTTTACTTTACTTTACTTTACTTTACTTTACTTTACTTTACTTTACTTTACTTTACTTTACTTTACTTCGTTTTACTTTACTTCGTTTTACTTTACTTTACTTTACTTTACTTTACTTTACTTTACTTTACTTTACTTTACTTTACTTTACTTTACTTTACTGTACTTTACTTTACTTTACTTTACTTTACTTTACTTTACTTTACTTTACTTTACTTTACTTTACTTTACTTTACTTTACTTTACTTTACTTTACGTTGCTTTACTTCACTTTACTTCACTTCACTTTACTTTACTTTACTTTACTTTACTTTACTTTACTTTACTTTACTTTACTTTACTTTACTTTACTTTACTTTACTTTACTTTACTTTACTTTACTTTACTTTACTTTACTTTACTTTACTTTACTTTACTTTACTTTACTTTACTTTACTTTACTTCGTTTTACTTTACTTCGTTTTACTTTACTTTACTTTACTTTACTTTACTTTACTTTACTTTACTTTACTTTACTTTACTTTACTTTACTTTACTTTACTTTACTTTACTTTACTTTACTTTACTTTCCTTTCCTTTCCTTTACTTTACTTTACTTTACTTTACTTTACTTTACTTTACTTTACTTTACTTCGCTTTACTTTACTTCGCTTTACTTTACTTTACTTTACTTTACTTTACTGTACTTTACTTTACTTTACTTTACTTTACTTTACTTTACTTTACTTTACTTTACTTTACTTTACTTTACTTTACTTTACTTTACTTTACTTTACTTTACTTTACTTTACTTTACGTTGCTTTACTTCACTTTACTTCACTTCACTTTACTTTACTTTACTTTACTTTACTTTACTTTACTTTACTTTACTTTACTTTACTTTACTTTACTTTACTTTACTTTACTTTACTTTACTTTACTTTACTTTACTTTACTTTACTTTACTTTACTTTACTTTACTTCGTTTTACTTTACTTCGTTTTACTTTACTTTACTTTACTTTACTTTACTTTACTTTACTTTACTTTCCTTTACTTTACTTTACTTTACTTTACTTTACTTTACTTTACTTTACTTTACTTTACTTTACTTTACTTTACTTTTACTTTTACTTTTACTTTTACTTTTACTTTTACTTTATTTCACATTGCTTTGCTTCATTTCACTTTACTTTACTTCGCTTCACTTTGCTTTGCTTCCTTTCACTTTACTTCACTTCCTTTCACTTTACTTCATTCAACTTCCCTTCAGCGTCACTTCACTTTTAGTCTTTACCATCTCTGACGTTTTCATAATCTCCAAGATTTTCTATTTTTTAACTTATGTTCTCATCTTCTTTCAGGGTGAATATATTATAGCCAGCAAGGTTCTTGGCAGATGTCTTGAAACATTGGGACGACCATTGCCAACATCACGATTTGATGTAGCATGTAGTTTGTTATGGCATGTGTTGAGACAGGTCTTTCATCGTTTGTGGATTACAAGGTGGCTTACTGGAAAGGCTGTTCAATATTTTTCATTTCGGTCTGCTGATAAAAAAGAATTGAAATGGCGTCAGGAATCTGCCAAACAAGCTTCTTTAGTTTATCATAAACTACACCAGCTTTACCTTACAGGTATCTGCTATTTAAGTGCATTGTTATAAAGTACAGCGTGTCATAAAGCTGACGTTATTAGTTTAATAAATTTATACATTGTAATTATCTGAGTAGGTCTACAAGATGGAGAATGAACATTATAAGGAAAGAAATAGTTTGCTTTGCATATTTTTGTAAAATCATTCAGCCATAAAAGACTAAAGTAGCTGGGTTATAACCAGGAAAACAGACCGTGGTTCAGCTATTGTAGCTACATCTCTCTATGCATGCTTTGTATATCATGTGGTCATCATCCTAACCCGGAAACCAAGTAAAATATGTCTAAATGATTGGTACAATTACATTTTATTTGCCCAATAGGCCACGTGGCTGGAAATTCGTGGTTGGCAACAGTGGTTGCTCTAAATGCCGTCAACTTGGCTGAAATGGCTGACACCAGTCTGGATGAAGAAAAGATTGTTGAGATCTACGTTGATGCTGCCATACAGTTAAGATCAACACTTCCAAAAAATTTACAGTTTCTTTCTGTAAGTGATTATTTATTATTTTTTGTACAGTGTTCTATACACTACTAACTTTTGTCGAACCAAGACTCTTTCTCTTTGCGTTGATAACCTCCTACTCATGGATCAACTAAAATTTGCAAATTTAAAGGGCAATAGCACTAAAAATTAAGTTTGTCTAATTTGAAAGAACTCATAAAATTGTAATAGAAAATCCTTTACAACGTTTTCGTATCTCTCTTCGTTTTCAAGATATTTCAATTTGTTTGATATTTAAATGAGATGGTCTCTGACGTCAGGTGTGGGGTAAAATATTTTCACATGTAGCAAAACCAGTTATATCTCTAAGTTTGTCCAGAGAAATCATTTGAAACTGTGCACATAAAAACTCCTTGCGACGCTGAACATTTCATCTTAGATATGTAAGTGATTTTGCTCTGTATGAAAATATTTTCCCCACTCCTGACTTCAGAGACCATCTCATTTACATATCAAACAAATTGAAATATCTTGAAAACGCAGAAAGATACGAAAAAGTTGTGAAGGATCTTCTATTACAATTTTATGAGTTCTTTCAAATTAGACAAACTTAATTTTTAATGCCAATCACCTTTAAGTTTAGGTAGAAATCTTCTGTTGCTTTTCTGTATTTCTCTGTGCATGAAAGTTATAATATATTAAAATTAAAACAGGTGCAGTATTGACTAATAAAATAATAGATCATGTAGATAAATCAAACGTATAGAAAAGAGTTGTTACTAGTCGGACGCCATATTAGAAGAACAAGTACAGTGAAAATGGAAATACCTTCCCACTTCTTCTTCTGTAGTTCGTTGCGTATTCTTTATTTCTGTAGCCGCTACCGAAACCTGAGAACAAAATTTGTTGAAAACTGTACATAAATAGTATAATTTAGCTTTAAATGGCATTTAATCATAATACAATGGATATTTATCCCTAATCGATACCAACAGACGAATATACATCAAGAATTGGCGACTTTTATCGCTAGACTTTCCTCGCGCTTCAGTAGCGGCTACAGAAATACAGTAATACACAACCAACTACAGAAGCTGAAGTGGGAAGTTATTTCCATTTTGACTGTAATGCTAATTTACACTTTACAGTCAATTACGTAACAAGGGTAACATTTTTTCCCGTCAGGACTGTTTATGTTCGGTGCACAAAATACACAAGTTTTATTTTTTGCAAACAGTAAAATAGATAACCCTGTGTGGGATGATACACTATGTCTACTACAATAACTATCCTTGGTATTATTAATAGCAGGTTGATATTTTTTTTGTTTTTGGCTATGTTTATTTAGTTATTTTGGTTTATGTTTTTATTTCTTCTTCCAGCGATATTTCCTGAGTCGAGCTCGTCGTCTATGCCGAGGTCAAAGTTTAACATTACCTTATTCATGCTGGTGGCTGTTTACGCCCGTTGGACATCGCTTCTTTGTCAGCAGTGAATGGAGTTGTAAGAGAGAGGAACACATTTGGAATAGTTCTAAAAACAATGGTGCGTTATTTTTCTCAAACTAGTTCCACATTTATTTTCCAAAATCATGTAAACCAGTTGCCTAGATTAAAAACGTGACGAGCAGTTAAACAAAAAAAATACATGATACAACGTGCAAAAGTAAGATGGAGTTTATCAGTTAAGAAATATTTGAATAAAAAGTACATGCATTAAGTACAAAAATATGCTGAAACCAAGAGAGCATAACGGTAAGAGAGGGGATGTACAGTAATGGGTCCAGTTCTATCGTAATTCCTAACTCGCAACTTCGAGCAGTCGAGAATTACATTAGATCTTTTATATTACATTTATATACTAATTAGCCTTTTACAAAAGATAAAACTGTTTTTTGTTCAAGAGAAGTCTTGACTGTCTTCAATTCTCGAGTAAAACTTTTAATAAAACGTCCTTGTCATACAATTCTTCAGTTCTTCTACAAGATGTACTTCACTCCTATAAGACTTTTGCCGCCATTTTGTTTTCACGAGAGGAATGTCTAGACTTCCACGCAAAACCCACGATAGGTGTGTCTAAAAATAACTTTTAGAACTGGACCATTACTATACACTTTTTCTCTTACGTTTCTCTCTTATGCTCTCTTGCTGAAACTTAGTAAGAAGTTGATCAGAAGATATAATTATACATCCATGTGAAACTTTTACATACACAGTAATGAAATATCTTAGAGAAATAGTTAATCAAAAAGTAAACATTAGGTACAGAGATTGGCGAAAAATGTCTTAGAGATAAGGTTCGTCACAAAGTATACAGTAATTGCGGAAACCTGATTAAACGTCTTGGGGAGATGTTGATCAAAAAGTGTGATGGCACTTCTTCGAGATTGCTTTATCACAGCGAAATATACACCTACATGAGGTACTTTTGCAATCGTTTAACATATATGCATTCTGTACAACCTGGCTGTTTTAGCCATGTGCTGATTATTTTATGCTATAAACGGCCAAGTCAAGGGGAGTGGTCCCAGTTCTGCAAGTCTCTAGATAATCTTGCATTAATTGTAGTTATATAGGTCAACTTTCACCTTTTATTTATTTTGTTATTTTACTTTTGATTAGAAAACATACCTTTGGTCAATGTCACCCAAGCGTTTTGTCGCTTTTTATTGGAACAAGCGTTGTCGTCTGTATTGTTGTCTCGAAAACATGATCCAATTTCTTCAGAATCAACAAAGTGTAACACTGAAAGTAATACTGCTAACATTGAAGCGTTGGATTTATTACATACACTTGCTGAATGCGTAAATAACTCAAGAAAATCTGGCGTTAATCGGTGAGTTTACCTAGCGGAATACTAGTCTTGTTTTTGGCGAAATACTCCTAGATTAATAAAGAATAAAAAGGTGACGTTATTATCGAAAATGTTTATTAACCATGTATTTTTCTTGACATATTCTTGCATTAGCCAATCACTTACTAAATATGAAGAACGAATCATTTACAAGTAGCAATCCAAAAAGAACTGTTCTCCTTAAAATCTGGGAAAGATGCCAAAGTTTCTGTGATTGATGAAACATAAAAAATATAGGTTTTTTAATAATAGTTTGTAACTGAATTTCACTATGTATGTTGGCGTTATTATAGGCAAATAATTAGAGTTCTTTGGTGGCTTTCGGTCCATTATTATATATAAGAGATGGAGCGCGCCTTCTGACACGAGGGCTTCGTATAGGAAAACATGCATTTCAATTTATATTTCAGTAATTACCCCTTTCTGTCTGTTTGTTTGTCTGTTGGTTGGTTTCTCTGTCTGTCGCCAGGATCTCTCAAAAATTTTGGCACCGATTTTCATGAAAGTTTGCAGAAAAGTTGGACCATAGACCAACGACCACTCCATTAAATTTTGGTTAAATTTAGTCAAAATTTGGATGAGAAATTAATAAAAATCTGACCGCAAGATTTTCCATGTATAAGAAATGCTTAATTGCTCATTATCTTTATTTTATGCAAATATTTATGCATAAAGCATTTTACTCATACATGTGTTGGTCGCGTAAGCTAGCTGGTTAGCGGGATGCTCGTTCTCTTTTTAAACATCTCTAATAACACGCTGGCGGAGGTATACACAGTCTCTGACTGCCCTCTAGTTGATCATGTCATTACCTAAAAATACTAGTAGTTGAATAAGTTGAATTTAGTTATACAAACTATTATTAGAAAACGACATTTGTATGACCTATAATTTCGTTTGAAGATGATTAAGTGATTAAGTTACAGTCGAAAATTTCTTTAATTAAAATTGTGTTTCATTAATCGACATATGATTATGTACATTGTATTCGGAATTACAATCGCCTTGTTTGTATATTTAAGAAATAAATTAGAAAAGGATTGTGTGATAGATTGTGTTATTAATGGCCTTGTTTGTAAAATATTTAGAAGTATTAAAGTGTTTGGGGAAATAACTTCATGGCCTTCGCAAGAAACCGACATCGTGGGTTGTTGGTGGACAGCTATTGGGAAAGTGGCGGTTTGTTGGTTGCTAGGAGATATTAGTGGGGCTCAACAACAGTATAAGATTATTGAAAATATTCCAGAAGAAATTGAAAACAATGAGTAAGTTCGGATTAGTGCATTTGTTAATTATCTGTCGTATTATATGGCACAGATTACTTCCGGTAAAATCGCGCGCTATGGTTGGTTGCTGACGTGGCAAGATTCCGTAATGCCCGGATTTTAAAAATAAAATTAAAACAAAGGGAAAATTCTAAAACACAGCTTTAAAAAACTGTTATTGCTACAAAACGACGAATATAACTAAAATAAATGACGACGAACATTCTGAAAGTAAATTTTGGTATCCATACGAGAAACAAACGGTAGAAGGAAGCGGAGATGAGGAAAAATATGTGACTGATTTTGTAATATAAAGTGCCATATATAAACTACTTAATAACCTCGACCGTTTGGTGTTTGCGATAAAGTATCAAAGGACGCAGCAGGACTCCAGTTTGATATTTTACCGTAAAGACCTCATTCTCGGTTATTGCTGGCAGTAATACTATCTTCTTGATTGTAGTGATCCAATTGGAAAAGCTTTGCTTATGGCGTTCAGAGCTCGGGCACGTCTCTTGGAAAACAAAGAGCAGAACTCAGATCATTTACAGGAACTTCTTGAGTATTGCGACAATGGTGGAGCGCTTCTGAGAGAAAGTATTGCTTTTGCAGCTTTGTATCCTCAAAATAGTTTGTTAAAGGTATGATCGTAGTTTTGACATTGTTTTATACAAAGAAAATAAGTATGATGGTGGTGAGCTCTTTACAGCTTACAGCCCCTGGTCATTCAACTTTGTTGACTTCATTGTGGCCATTTCCAGGGCCACAGCGTGGGGTTTCAGGAGTCTCGTACAATATGGGACTTAAAGGCTGGTTTCATTACGTCCGCTTTACCCGCGCGGCGGAACGTGCATTCTTTAGTTCGCCTTGGGAGTTGAAATATTTCCAACTTTCAAAGCCCGCGCGGGCAAAGCTGACGTAATGGTAGCCTGGTACCCTGGCCCAATTTCAAAAGAAATATGGGCCAGGTAACCACTAATCTCATTCTCGCGTCATCAGGGCTAAATCCACTTATGACGATTGCAGTTTCACTCATAGCCAATAAAAACGCGCGAAATTTTAACCAATAGGAAAGCAGAAATCTTTAGTGGTTACCTGGCCCATATTCTTTGATTGGGCCAGGGCACCAGGCTAACGTAATGGTACCTTGACGAGTCAGCGGTATTGATCCTAAATTATATTTTCCCGTACGAAGCCAAGCGAAAATTGTGAAACTCGTGTGTAATTCGAATTGTCATCTGTAGCAACAGTGATTCGATACCAATTATTCCAAAATACCACTGGAATAAAAAATAGAAGCGTTTATTTCTCTTTAATTACACTTATTTTGAAGTCATTACTGTTTTGATTTTGTTGGTCAGATAATGAACAGAAACCAGATTTTTATTTCAAATAGCAACTTCAAAATGTTTTTTATTTAGTAGAGCACAAAATTCCAAACCTCAGCCTGAGATGTTTACTGTAGTGGTAACATTTTAGACAACGAAAGATAAGGATTGTTCATGCACCTTTCTCCTTTTATCTAGTTTCCTTCTATTATAATCACTTTCTTTCTTATTTTTTTCACTTTTGTTCCCATTTTTCCCTTTTCCTGATCCAGCTTCTCTTCATCCCCATGCTTTCCTTTTACTTCTCTTTTATCCACTTTTCCTTCTTTTTTTTGCTATTCCAGAAAGTCGTGGTTATTTATCTAGAGCGTCGTGTTTATTTTCAGTCCTTGATTTAACATTTGGCATTAGAAATTTGAATGATTTATCAGACAATAATCATGTAATAACAAAATAAAATATGGACGCAGCTCTATTTTTGTAAGACTGCCTAAACAAACTGTTTATATTTTCAGCTCATGCACTTGTTGTGTTGTGATTGGCTACTGTCAACTCGTTCCGACATTTGGGAAAAAGAAACGCTTGATGGAGAAAACAAGTTGTCAGATTCAAGCAAGTTGGATGGTTTTGATAAAGATTTAAAATGTCTACAGAAAGTTGTGTTCTATCTACCAGAAGCACTTCCAAAGGTCTGTTAAGTATACTTTGTTATATAAGAGAATTAATTTCTTATTAACCGAGAGTGCGGTCATTACGAGAAAATATCAGAACGATTAAGTCTTGACAGTGTACGTAATAAAAGACCGAGGTCTGACCGTGATGATCAAGCAGTCTAACCCTTTAGCGCCTAAATAAATTTAACAAACAATCCAAAATCATTTGCTGAAGTTTACGTCGTGAGTAAGTTCCCTAAAAATGAATGGTTACATAAAACAAACCTTTTCTAGCGCAAAATTTAACGTAGATTCCAATCATGTCAACAATCTGACGTTCGGGGTCCTTTACGACCCCTTTCGTAACCAAAGAGTTAACTAGAAATACATGAACGCAACAACCCCTCGCCTGCTTCTACATGCTTTTTTAAAACACCCACCCACCCCCTGATTAAAATAAGCCCTCCTAATATACAGCCAATACAAAAACAAACAGATATAAAAACAATTGATATTAAATCCTTGGGATATTAAATTATACAATTTATGGATAGGTCGATAGGATGACAAAACTGATTTAAATCATTTAATAAAAGTTGAACATCTCAAAGCAAAACTTAGATTTCATTATTAAATTCTGGTTGTAAAAAATATATTGTTTTTAGGAGGTTTCAAAAGGGATTAATTTTAGCAAGCCTTTAAATGGCTTCTCTATGCATGTACATTTTGCAAAGGCAGTATTAAAAGTAATTAACAGCTCAGAAATTACATTTATAATAGAGTCCGAGATAAAAACAATTCAGTAGATTCGGATTCCAGAAAGAAGAATTCAAAGGAAAACGTTTCAGTCGAAACACAGCCAAGAAAACCGACAAAGCCCATGAGTATTTTTAATAATAAAAAGTGCATGCACGTCCACCACGGTTAATATAAGCCTTAAAGGTAGTGTTTTAAGTTAGCTTTAGTTAAGCTGACTGATGGTTTGGATGAGCAAAGGGAAAGCACGAAAACGTGAAGCTGAATATTGTTTAGGTTAAGCGAAAACTTGAAAACAACAAGAATCCTACCGTTAAATACTTTAAGATGATTTGACGTCCATGGACTCACGGAGTGTCTTCAGACCAGGGCTACATACACTGCAGATCGAGTTTTTGTTTACCATACGGCGTTTGGTTTCTTCAAGTTCTCTGGTTTCTCTTCAAGATATATTAAACGGGTTGTTTGTATCCTTTTCTTCGTGCTCCATTTCATTTCGTTTCGTTTAAATAAACGAAAGCAAAACACTATTTGTTTGAGAGTTTATAGTTTTCTTCGTCGCTAGTCACCAGTGTCCAACTATTCTTACCGCGTGACACCGTGCCATACATATATATATATATATATATATAAACTATTTCCCAGATTTCGTCTCCCTCGCTTTTTCTCCACGCGTGTAAAGTGGACTACACGCATGTCGAGATTAGCACCCTCACCGGGCTCCGGGCCTTCGGCCCTACGCCCGGGCTCGGGGATAAGAGGTTTTTTATATGGGCTATTTTAAGGTGGCTCGATATAGTAATTTTCATCAACTTCCCGTGCAGGCGCGAGTCGAGAATTTCTCGATTAATTACTGATTACTGGATTCATTAATTTTCACAGTTTTCTTTGTATTTCTTTTTTTTGTAAACGAAATGGCTGACAAACCCATAATCTGGACCAGCCCTGAAAATAATAGACCGGCACGTGACGCTTCTCGGCTTCTAACTTTGTTTGTCGTTGGTCAAATTAAAGTGCCTACGAAACGAAAATTAAGTTTGCCTTATTTGAAAGAACTCTTAAAATGACAATATAATATCTTTTACAGATTTTCGTTTCCTTGCTTCGTTTTTGAGATATTTCAGTTTGTTTGATATGCAAATTTGACTTATAAAATAACTTTACGTCACACTTTGCGTATTAATGACTTATCGCAAATTGTTCTATATCTTTGTTATTATCGAACAAAAGCACAGCTTGGCGAATTAGGAACCATGTGCGAGTGTTTCGCCTACAACTGAATCTGTAAATTTTAAGTGCTTTTGTTTGACAATAACAAAGATATATAATCTTTCACGATAAGTCATTATGCAAAGTGCGATGTAAAGTTATCTTATAAGTTAAATTTACATATCAAACAAAGTAAAATATCTCAAGAACGAAGCAAGGAAACAAAAAATTGGAGAATATGTTACTTTCTCATTTTAAGTGTTCTTTTAAATAAGACAAACTTAATTTTCGTTTCATAGGCACTTTAAATATTATATTATTAAGTATATATTGTTTACGAATATGTTCATTCCACTAAATTAACCCATTGTCAGCTAAACTGGCGAAAAACGACGCTTTTGTCATTTTACTCTGTTTAATACCACATGATTTTACTCGTCGAAGAATGACCCCTCGGATGTCGATGACTTAATCAGGGTCTGACGTAAAAACAATGATGATAAACTATTGTTTGTGGTATTATATTTGCAGTTTAGTCCAACCCTAAAATATCCTTTAGTGTTTTTCTGTGAATGTCTGGCCGGGTGCTACATGCAAATAGGACAGCCTCCAAACATGACTAAACTGAATTTGATTGTAATTAATTGACAGGTGTACATGTACCAGGCTACCTGCAGGATGGTTGCTGGAGCTAGTCCTATTCAAACTCAACGACTTTTACAAAGGACTTGTATGCGTCAAAAATCTTTTACTGGTGAAAAACTGCTTGCAGGTGAGAATCGTACTTGATTTACGGGCCGTTAAGTTTCATAATGTTTTTTAACCTAAGTTCTATATTATACACAACGTAGGATGACGAGTTTTATTCGAGGAAACGAGTGCTTGCACAATCCTCTTGACTAAATGAAATTAGAATGCTGTATGACGAAGATTTCTGTCTTTTTTTTGCGCTCTGGCAAAAAGCGAACCGGTTCGTAACCTCGACTGCACATCAAAATGGAGCGTTCTGCGTCGGGATAAAACTTATTTCAATTTATAACATTAGGTTGAGAAATTCAGATTGAGGAATTGTTTTAATTTAATTTACGCAGAACGCTTCGTTTTGATACTCAGTCGAGATTACGAACTGGCTTATTACTCGGGCTACCTGTGGTAGCCAAGTCTAGGTTTTGGTGGCTTTCCTGCATTATTTTTCTGGTCGACAAATTGCAATTATTGCATCATCCCGATAGGCTTTGCGAAACCACGCGGTGTGCTCATCTCCATGCGCCATCTTCTCTGGTTCGCTATTGCTCGAGTGTTCGTTGTCGTTGACCTGGTTTGAAGCTTTTAGAAGATCACAAGTGACTTACTGAACACTGTTATTGATCAGTCATGTGGCTGACAACTGTGTTAATGTTAAATATGCTCACTACGCTTACGACTGCAGACATTGATGGCCGTAAATCTTCACTAAAAGATGCTGGCAGAGCTATTTATATTTCGGTCTGAGGACGGGTAAATATGCTGTGTTGACATTTCGTGCTGAAGAGACTTAATAAATTTACGCTAAATGGGAAAACTTTAAATGTATTGAGCGGTAATTTTAATATTTGTAATTTGCTTTATTGCCTGGATTATGTATTTGTGTGTTAGTGAAGTTATGCCAAATTTACTCGATGTGATTCAACTAAGTTAGCTCCCAGTTCGTCGCTGCACCAATGTTTTGCCGGTCTTGTAGCTCGTTCAATCCAGCTTTTTCTCTATAACGGCTGGCGAACTGGCAGCTAACTTAACGTGGCGCTTTACCGAATCTAGCACTGTAGGTTATTTTGTACTTTTTAACAAACGCTTAATATGTGCACGCTGTTGCACTGTTTCGTGCAAAGGCTATGCCAAGCTGCATTGCTATGAGTAGCCCGAGTGAACGCCAAAGCAGGCGTCTTGTTCTGTTTTGTTGCAAACCCAATGAACAAAACAACTTTCGGATTGCCTCGCGCGTTTGTTTGTTTGTTTGTTTGTTTCTTTGTTTGTTTGTTTTGTTTTGTTTGTTTAAAAAAGGCGAAAAACGTTTCATTTGTGCACAATCCATTTTAAGTTTATACTTTATTTCCTTTTAGGTACAAACGTATCTTGCAGTATCTCGACGGAAAAAGACCGTGCAAGTGCGTTACTGTTGGCCAGCAGTCACCTGCCAACGTCATTATTCTCCAACAATTCAGAACGCAAAGGAATGGTGCTAGAAGCGGTGGAGTCTTTACAGAGAATTGGAGAAAAAAATCGGATAGCTCGATGTCGAAAGCTTTTATTGAGTATTTGATATCTGCAGTTCAAGATCAACTTGCATATTCAAAATAACTGTAAAGAATACGTGTAGCTGCATGTCAAGGCATTTGTAATTTAGAACGAGTAAGTTAGAATTATTTGTCTTAGAGAAAGTTTTTATTACAAGATGAACTTGTAGAACAGAGTTCAAATTAGGATGAAAGAAACCAAGTCTGCATAGCATATAGTGTATGTATAGGACAGTACTGATAGTCTAATGCGAGTGTTGCCAATGCTGAGCCTTTTATAGAACGGTTATACTTAAGTTCGTGTCATAGACGTACCAATAATTCATTGGTTAGGAATAGCGTTTGTGTTGGGGTCAGGCTTACACGAAGTACCTGCAGGGTTATATATAGGATATGATACTTTGTTCGACGGAGGTACACACGTAAAAACGCGCAAGCTGTTACATACCTGTAAGCAAGTTGTTACAAAGGCTGTTCAACAGGCTGTCACCGTGATGTGTTCGCACTGGCTGTCCCAGTCTGTTAACATGTCTGTAGCAGGTTGTTGACAACTTGTAACAAGGCTGATGACTCCAACAGACTGATGACAAGTTGTTCCAACAATCTGTTACCGCTCTCCACTTAACAAGTTGTTAACAAGCTGATGCTAACAATGTTGTAGCAGCGTTTTGAACGAACAGCATTGTTACAACCTGTTAACAGCCTTGCTACCAGCCTGTTGCGAACACATCCTGTTGGCAAGCTGCGAGATTTTTACGTGTGTAGGGTAACGCGGTGGATGAAAGGTTGATCACTTGCTGATCAATTATATAGATTTTAATCTACGTGAACGATATATCTGTAAGAAACTTGTGTACAAGTATACTGAAAACTGTAGATATGTCTCAAAACAAAGTTGAGGTATACATTCAATGTAATTAAATACGAAGAAATAAAGTAAACAACTTGGTTTTCATACGCGTACAACAATGTGGACAATTAAGAGAGAGAAAACGTTTGAACGAATGTGAAGCATTCAATTTGATTTATGTTTCTCTTACTTAACTGAGTTACAAAATGTTCTTTCTAGTGTAGTTTTCGTAGAAACCTTACAATATTCTGATCGAGTAGGTACACGAGAAATAGATCAACGTCATTTGAATACTTTGACAATATTTCCGGACCATAGACTTCTATGGTAGTTGTCTCGTAGCCTAATTTTTTTCATACCGACGGACCGACGGTCTTCTGATTTTTTTCTGTTTAGAAACATTGCAATGAGAACTCTAATTACTCAGTCTATAGCCCCAAAACCCAATCTGACCCCAACCCTTAGTCTAACCCTAGTTCTAAGCATAACAAAAAACCAGCCGATTTTAAACATTGTTTTGATTAGGCTTGTTTAACGAACGTACATATCATTCGAAAGCCTTATAGTTGTCTCGTAGCCAACTAACTCAATCTATAGCCCAAAAACCCAATCTAACCCTAGTCAACATAAACCAAAAATAGCCAATTTTAAAAATTATTTCATTCAATTACTAACACAATCCATAGCCCCAAAATAGGTACACAATGCGTACATGCGTCTACGTTTAGGACTACGGCTACGGTAACATCGTTTGCAGTCACATAATATTGGACGCAATCTTGGTTGATTTTCCAATAACCTTGCTAAAACAAACATGACGGTCAGCGGTTTGTCAACACTTTCATAGAGATCATAAACAAGACCAGATATTGGGGGCAAATCGCAGGGTTGGTACAAAACTTGAAAGACCCTGAATTTGAAAACAGAAATTCAAGGCATTGAACGTCCTTGAATTTCACTCTTCCCGACACGTACGAACCCTGAAATCGGGTAACCATTTGCATGAAGGCTGCCATCTTCGATCAATTACCTGTAACATAGGGGGCTTTCCATTTACACGGTTAGACCGATCAGTCCGGTTAAATGGAACACGATTCGTTTGAGACTTATAGGATGGTCAGACTGGAAAATTTGGTCCTAATCAAAAGCAAGTCCATTCTGGCTGGACTGACCGGTCTAACCTTGTCAATTGGAAAGCGCCCCTAGTCATTCAAAATATCGTCTGGAAACTCAGATAAAGTCTTTATATCTTTTTGTTCGCCTTTTGCATTTTTGTGCACGATGCACTGTCACTGAACCCATATAATGAACGAATTGTCCAATAGTTCAGTTCAATCACTCAACCATGCTATTTAAATATTAATAAACCTAAAACAAAGGATGTGCACGGTATAAGGTACGGTTCAACATAAAATCATAGCTCGTTATAGGCGCTTTGAAGTTTGCCGAGTTTCCAGAGCATATCTCTATAGGCGAATTTCAGGGTATTGCGCGCGCATCATTTTGCAAAGGAATTGGTGGGCTCCCCACAAAGTAAGTAATGGCAAACAGACTTGCTAGCGAGCCAACAACAGTAGTAAACTGACCAGAAACTGTATCTGTACTTTGTTTATTAATTATTTTAAACGTTATGTTTACTTTGAGTGGATTTTTGCCAGTTTTTTTGAAAAATGATGCGCGCGCAACACCCTGAAACTCGCCTATTAAGTTTTATTTTTTTAAAAATTGTGATTTGTATGTGATGAAAATTTAGGAAAAGGCTTGTTTTAGACGAATTTTAGCTCGTTTGCGTTTTTGCCCCTCTAGTGGCGTTAAATTTTCTCCGCATTTTTGGCCCTAATGCCCTCCTACGACGAAGATGATGAAGATGATGATGATATGTAATATTTCATAAACGAGTGTGAGTGTTTTACCCGGTCTTAAGAACACGAGAGGACAATGAAAATCACGAGGCCGTTAACCGAGTAATTTTCATTGTTCTCGTGTTTTTGTAAAACATGAGAGAACATTGAAAATTACGAGGTAATAGCCCGAGTGATTTTTGATGTTCTCAAGTGTTTGTAACCCCTGGTAAAACACGATACATAAGTTTATGACGAGGGTCTCAATCGCCTATTATAGTAAAATATCGGTGATATTGGTCATCAGATTAGAGAATGGTGTATGTTAGTATCTAATGTTCCATGTTGAATTTATAATTAAGAAATGTGGTAATAAACGGTTCTTTGTATGTGCCGTTTATTATCTGAGTTCTTAATTATAAATTCAGTTTGCGCGACTTTTGCCGGGTTTCAAAACTCATACACATGACCAAATATTTTTCTAACTTGTCATGAACAAGCCGATATCAGGATGCGTTCGCATGCCTTGTTCCGGTTTGTCGTGACAAATCTGCAACGGGTTGTTTGCAGGCTTGTTGCAAGCCGTAAATTAATTTGTCGGCGACAGAAAAGCTAAAAAGCACACAGCAAAACGTCCATAAATTGTAAGGATTTTATTTGAGGTTCAATGCAGACTTGTTCCAATTTGTTGTGACAAACGAAACACGGGTTGTTATTAACAAGTCCGTCGCAAGTTGTTGTCAGCTTGGTGCAAGCTTGGCAATAACATCTTGCGACAAGCCTGTTTCGAACAAGTTGGAACGACCTTGTTGGCTTAATCAGACTTGCTACAAGTTGTTCTATCAGATCTGACATTCCATGTTCTCAACAGGCCTGTTACAACGTGTCTCAATTAACAACTTGTTACGGCTCTGCGGGCAACATGTTGTAACAGATCTGTTGTAACAAGTCTGTTAGAGCATGATGAAATCAACAGGCTTGTCGCAACTTGTTAACAGCTTGTAAGAAGCTAGCCTGGTACCCTGGCCCAATCAAAGAATATGGGCCAGGTAACCACTAAAGACTTCTGCTTTCCTATTGGTTAAAATTTCGCCCGTTTTTAGTGGCTATGAGTAAAACCGCAATCGTCATAAGTGGATTTAGCCCTGATGACGTGAGCATGAGATTAGTGGTTACCTGGCCCTTATTTCTTTTGAAATTGGGCCAGGGTACCAGGCTAGTAAGAAGCCTGCAAATCCTGCAGGTTGTAACAAGCCTGTGAGATTTCTGGCTGTGTAGTTGCAACCTCGTCCCCAGGGCTATATTTGGGGGCTGGGCCAAGATGGCGGCCAAAAACACAAAATGGCGGGAACAAATGGCCCTGTTTTTGGCCGGTTATTGATTCATGTCTCGCTAAATAATATCAGATACTTTGTTGGCCTAAATTATCCACTAAAGCTTAGCATTTTGCAAATTATGCTGATTTATGCTAATTATTATAAAAATATTATTATAATCTATAACAAAAAATTATTTATTTTTTAATACTTCTTTCTCATGGAATCTGATTGACGCATTTATTAAATTATTTTTATCTCCGCAAGACTACTTTTAATTCTGCCTTTGCAAAACATGCATGCATAAGGGCGCCATTTAAAGGCTTGCTAAAAATAATTCCTTTGGAAACCTCCTAAATGGATAAAAACAATATATTTTTACAACCAGTCCAGAGTAATATGAAAATCTAAGTTTTGCTTTGATAGGTTCAACTTTCAATAAATCAGTTTAGTCATCCTAATCCATAAATTCTGTAATTAACCTGAGGATTATCATTTGTTTTTGCTGTATATCAGGAGGTTTATTTTAGTTTGGGGGTGGGTGGGGGGTATTTCAAAAAAGCATGTAAAAGCGGATGAGGGGTTGTTGCATCAATGTATTTCTAGTACATCATTAAGATGGTTTTTAAGTCAGCTATTCAGATTATTTTGCATGATATTTACTCCTGTTTGTACGATGGCTTATTAGGGCCATCACCCGTTTTTTTAATTTCGCGACTTTTTTAAAAAAAGCGCTGCAGTTTTATTAGAATTACACACACTTTTTTTTTTTTCGCGACTTTTTAAAATTACACACTTTTTTTTTTCGCGACTTTTTAAAATTGCACACTTTTTTTTCCGCATTGTTGTATTTCAAAATGGTGAACTCGCTGTCGTTTACGTTTTTCCTTGGCTTGTTTTTATTGTATTTGCGGCTTGTACAAACTGTTATTCCATCTTATCTACCAGTACTTTCACCTTTATATTACAACGTGTCCATGGTCCAGAAAATCGGACATTTTAAGCGAAAGCTATTTTAATATAACAATGGAGTTGATGTTTGCGGGCATAAATATGTTTTTGGCCCGACTCAGGCTCATTTTAGCCCGAGCCGAAGGCGAAAAACATATTTATGCCCAAGAACATCAACTCTATTACTATAGATTATAATAATTTTAGTGGGCATTTAGAAGAAAATTAAAGACAGTATACGGTATTCAAAATGCAGTATCTTGAACCAACCCAGACATGGCCAGACATCTCCGTAAAATTTATTATCCGCTTTGACGCTAGATACATTTCGCCGACACTTGTAGATTTTTTAAAGCTTTTCGCACAGATTTATTTACACGACCAGCAAGAACATATTCATAATACCATTCTTCGTAAATGTTGTAAAGCTCTGAGCTATAGTAAGCGAAATCAGATTAGCTTTCAAGTAAACTAATTCGGGCAGTCGGCCAGTCGCTTCAGACAATAAACGCCTTTGAGCTTTTGTTTACAATCTTAAATTTCTCTAACACTTTACATGCACCAACCGTGCATGCACTGAGTTTCACGCTTATTTGTTTGCATAGGCAGCAAGAGCATAGTCAAAACAATATTCGTCGTAAGTTTCGTGAAGTTCTAGGCTATACTTTTCATAATATTAGCTTTCGACTAAACAAATTACACATAACGCATGATGGTAAAATAACCACTGTGAAGTATGCACCACATTCAGCCTTCGATTCAGCCTTCGATTCGGCCTTCGATTCAGCCGTGGATTCAATTATCGCATCTTATTGCGAAGTTATCTCCATATTCATCAGGTGGTCTCTATTGCAGAATATCATACAAAAACACAATTTTCTCAGGCGCTATTCCATAGGATTTCTTCAAATTAACATATCTTGTACAGAATTTCATGCTCTTTAATCTAGTATAAGTTTCAAGAGTGGCATGAACCCATGAACGACGCAGGTAAGCTTTAAACAAATTGCGGCGCGGCGTTATTAATACGACTGACGGATGTTATGTTGTATATTTCAGATTTCATCAGATATAAACACAAATTTCTCAGCCGCTATTCTATACGATTTTTTTTAATTTACATATGTGATACAGAATTTCATGCTCTTTAATCTAGTATAAGTCCCCAGAGTGGCATATACCCATGAACGACGCAGGCAAGCTTTAAACAAATTGCGGCGCGGCGTCAATAAAACGACTGACCGGGGATTATGTTGTATAATTATTTCTTATTACATCCGAGATAAACACAAATTTCTCAGCCGCTATTCTATACGATTTTTTTAAATTTACATATGTGATACAGAATTTCATGCTCTTTAATATAGTATTATTCCCCAGAGTGGCATAGACCCATGAACGACGCAGGCAGGCAAGCTTTAAACAAATTGCGCCGCGGCGTCATTAAAACGACTGACGGCGGTTATGCTGTAAATTTCAGATTTCCTCAGAAAATGTACAATTTTCTCAGCCGCTATTCTATACGATTTTTTTAAATTTAGATATGTTATACAGAATTTCATGCTCTTTAATCTAGTATAAGTCCCCAGAGTGGCATAGACCCATGAACGACGCAGGCAAGCTTTAAACAAATTGCGGCGCGGCGTTATTAATACGACTGACCGATGTTATGTTGTATATTTCAGATTTCATCAGATATAAACACAAATTTCTCAGCCGCTATTCTATACGATTTTTTTAAATTTACATATGTTATACAGAATTTCATGCTCTTTAATCTAGTATAAGTCCCCAGAGTGGCATAGACCCATGAACGACGCAGGCAGGCTTTAAACAAATTGCGGCGCGGCGTTATTAATACGACTGACGGATGTTTTGTTGTATATTTCAGATTTCATCAGATATAAACACAAATTTCTCAGCCGCTATTCTATACGATTTTTTTTAATTTAGATATGTTAAACAGAATTTCATGCTCTTTAATCTAGTATAAGTCCCCCACACGGATTTTTATGAAAATATTTCACAATTCGTCGATTCAACAACCCAAAATCAAAGAAAAAAAAATTAGTTACAATTTTGTTTTCATCATATTTAGATTCTACTTGCTCTGCGAGGTTTTGACCAAAATTACCCCCCTAGGGCTTAAAATGATCCTGAATGATCCCTTTTTAAAATAAGACCTTTATAACGATATGCCATGAAGTATTACCCGAGTTCTGACCTGACTTCCCTTCTGTTGAAATCCCGCGAGGATCATGGAGTATGGATAAGAACAAAATGGCTTTTATTTGTCAATATATAAGCGAAACCAACGAAAATTTAGGCTCTAACAACTCCGAAAGTAAGTATAAACATTTGTTTGTTGTAATTATTTCGTAGATTAGCAATAATTTGGTAAAATTTGACGAAAACCATCTCGGCCGAGTCTGGCGAATTTGAACAAAATTCGCCGAGAGTTGTCGGCGAGTTGTTGGCGTTGTAATGGCAAACAGAAGTAAATATCACTCAAAAATAACTTAAAATCTGGATAGCTGACTTAAAAACGATCTTACTGATGTATTTTGGTCGTATGTTCTTGTATAATTCTGTTTAAATTTGTAAATTTCAAAATAAGTTATATGATCGCTCGCGGCCGCACCATGGGGGGTCACAATGGGGGGTCTCAATGGAAAATCATAAAAAATCAATATAATATTTGCTTTTTATTGTATTGCTTCAATTTTTTCAATTTGAATTTGTGAAATGCTGCTTTTCATTTTACATGATCCAAAATTTGGTGTAAAGTCATTTCTCGTTAAATATTTAACATTTTTTGGATTATAATAATATTATTAATAGTAGTAATTAGCATAAATTAGCATAATTTGCAAAATGGGTTGTCTGACAAGATCCGAAAACCCAAAATTTGAATAGTAGAGGTAAAAACGATTCAAATGATGTATTGTGGTATTATTTTTGTGTTATTATGCCATGTTAATTCACAAATTGCCAAGACCACCTGCTGTGACTGGTTTTCGGACTGGACGAGAAAGAGTTAATACATTATATAAAGCGAAAAATGTAATTTGCCTTGAGTCGACCTTTAATACATCATATAAATAAAGACGTTGGTTTAATTGTTATTTGATTACATATATTAATATTTTCGCTTACTCAGTTTGAGTGTGAAATTGTTTCTGACGTTTCTGTTTACCATGGTTATTAACCATGCGAAACAATCTGCATCGGAGTTTCGTGTGGTATGGGCGTCGCCGGTGCACGTGATAATTCGAGTATATCTCGTGGATAAGTCTGAAAATCGTTTACATAACTCTCCACAAAATTTCACATTTGCAAAGAAATTTCAATCTTTTTATGTAGGGAACATTTTTGTCTTGATTAAATGTAATTACTACAAGTGGTCATTGGCCGTGTTATAATGAGAATGGATGACGTGTCTTTTTCCACTATCTCTTCGTTCCTTTGTTGGTGAGAGACACTGTGAGCAAAGAGTCCACTTTTTTCGCAATATGTCTTTTTCCACTATCTCTTCGTTCCTTTGTTGGTGAGAGACACTGTGAGCAAAGAGTCCACTTTTTTCGCAATATGTCGGTCACTGACGTCACAGTGGAAAGTTGTGTCTCCTGCCTTGTACCAGTTCTTCCATCAATGATGTCTGATGACTTTACTGACTGTAGGTGTAGTTTTGGTATATGTCATACTAACTTCTTTTTTTTCAAACTTTTCCACAAAGGTGTGGACTATTTATGTTCATTTTTAACGATATATATATGCATGGATACGTTCTTCTCGTTGTGACTTGGCAACGGCCTATAATACACACTTCTTTGTTGATATCAGCGAACATGTCTTGTAACGTTTTGTTGGTTTATCCAACTTCCTGGGTCCATTTTCATCTCATCATACTAGTATATAAAATTTACTTGGTAAGCGCGCGTACGTCATACCATGGATATACAATCCATGGTCATACATTCTGACTAAATGATTCGCCACTCCAGATTGCGTTTGCGGACGTTGATTTCTATACTGTAACACTTTGTATTAGACGAAATTTCAATTGTTATAAAACGTTTTCTTCTCAATTTGTCCGCACAATATGTCTCTTGAGCATACTTGCTGAAAAGCTTTTTAGCTTTTGAATGTTTCTACTGTACATATAGTCTCCACTTCATGATAATAGTCCGCTAGCTTGATGCTATGGTTTTTCCAATCCCGCTGTACTGAAAGTCTCTCAGTGACCCTGCCCAAGGACGAGCTTGCTTTGGAAATTTTGGTAGCAATTTCGTGAAGAAGCTGCCTATCAACATACAAAATACTTCCAAGATAAAGAAAGGCTTTGGTGTTTATTTATTATTTTTCATTAACATGCAAGATCTTAGATCATTACCTGCATGGGATGGTTATATTCTTTTATGGCGTGTTAACGTCACGACCATGCAGTTTTGCATATAGGTTTGGTTATACCAGATGATCTTAATTGGTGTCGTCAACGAGTGCATGAAGAACGGTTACTTTACATGTATCAGTCTTGGTTCACAAAGTTCTTGTTTTTAAATAGTGCTCTTCCCTTGCATATTTCTAATAATCCATGTATAGTAGTCCTTTCCATAAGAGTATAGCTGTTAATTCGTGACTATATGCTGACAATGATGGTTGGTTATACAATTTCCTTAACTTAGTGCACAAGGACGCTGTTTCACTTTAAATATTTTTTGAAATTTGTCACTGAGTTGTTTCTTGTGGATATAGGGCCAGTTATAGAATAAAACGTTCGTTTAAAGCTTGCCTGCGTCGTTCATGGGTCTATGCCACTCTGGGGACTTATACTAGATTAAAGAGCATGAAATTCTGTATAACATAAGTAAATTTTAAAAAAATCGTATAGAATAGCGGCTGAGAAATTTGTGTTTATATTTGATGTAATAGGAAATATACAACATAATCCCCGTCAGTCGTTTTGTGAAAAATACCTTTCTGAAATTCACAATTTCAAACACCGTCAAGCTGTCACAAAATTAAGGATTTCAGCTCATAGATTACCTGTTGAAACTGGTCGATACAGCAATGTTTCATACAGTAATAGACTATGTAAACATTGCGATCTTAACGAGATCGGGAATGAAGAACACTTTTTAACGTCATGTACAAACACAAAGTTCGCCGATCTCAGAGTAAATTTTATTGATAACCTATATAAAGTAAATAGTTCATTCAAATTGTTTAATTCCCAAGATATTTTTATGTACCTCATGTCTATGCAAGACAGAACAGTTATGGCTTTGGCAGGGAAATACTGTTTCGATGTTTTAACAATTTTTGATAACTTAACGTAGATAATAGAAATTAACTTTATATATATGTAATATGTATGTCATGTAGTTGTAGTTAGTGTCACGTTTGTATCCTATATACCAAAGCTGGTATTGATGTTGTTGATCAAATAAATAAAATGTCGTTTTAATGACGCCGCGCCGCAATTTGTTTAAAGCTTGCCTGCGTCGTTCATGGGTCTATGCCACTCTGGTGACTTATACTAGATTAAAGAGCATGAAATTCTGTATAACATATGTAAATTAAAAAAAATCGTATAGAATAGCGGCTGAGAAATTTGTGTTTATATCGGATGAAATCTGAAATATACAACATAACATCCGTCAGTCGTATTAATAACGCCGCGCCGCAATTTGTTTAAAGCTTGCCTGCGTCGTTCATGGGTCTATGCCACTCTGGGGACTTATACTAGATTAAAGAGCATGGAATTCTGTATAACATATGTACATTAAAAAAAATCGTATAGAATAGCGGCTGAGAAATTTGTACCTTTTCTGAGTAAATCTGAAATATACAACATAACATCCGTCAGTCGTATTAATAACGCCGCGCCGCAATTTGTTTAAAGCATACCTGCGTCGTTCATGGGTCTATGCCACTCTGGGGACTTATACTAGATTTAAAGAGCATGAAATTCTGTATAAAATATGTAAATTAAAAAAAAATCGTATAGAATAGCGGCTGAGAAATTTGTGTTTATATCTGATGAAAATCTGAAATATACAACATAACATCCGTCAGTCGTATTAATAACGCCGCGCCGCAATTTGTTTAAAGCTTGCCTGCGTCGTTCATGGGTCTATGCCACTCTGGGGACTTATACTAGATTAAAGAGCATGGAATTCTGTATAACATATGTACATTAAAAAAAATCGTATAGAATAGCGGCTGAGAAATTTGTACCTTTTCTGAGTAAATCTGAAATATACAACATAACATCCGTCAGTCGTATTAATAACGCCGCGCCGCAATTTGTTTAAAGCATACCTGCGTCGTTCATGGGTCTATGCCACTCTGGGGACTTATACTAGATTAAAGAGCATGAAATTCTGTATAAAATATGTAAATTAAAAAAAATCGTATAGAATAGCGGCTGAGAAATTTGTGTTTATATCTGATGAAATCTGAAATATACAACATAACATCCGTCAGTCGTATTAATAACGCCGCGCCGCAATTTGTTTAAAGCTTGCCTGCGTCGTTCATGGGTCTATGCCACTCTGGGGAATTATACTAGATTAAAGAGCATGGAATTCTGTATAACATATGCACATTAAAAAAAATCGTATAGAATAGCGGCTGAGAAAATTGTACCTTTTCTGAGGAAATCTGAAATATACAAAATAACATCCGTCAGTCGTATTAATAACGCCGCGCCGCAATTTGTTTAAAGCTTGCCTGCGTCGTTCATGGGTCTATGCCACTCTGGTGACTTATACTACAATCAGTGCAAAAAATGTTGAAACGAAAGGAAATTCAACTGGTGCATCCCCCCCACCCCCCCAATTCAATGTTGATTTGAGCTTAATTTTCCATTTTCATATCTTTAAGAAATGTTAAAGGCATATTCTTTCATTGCCATCATCAACATTGCAACATTGAACGGGGGGGGGGGGGAGGGGGGGGGAATAGAAAATTTTAAATTAGTAAGGAATTGAAGGATCATTTGTATGAAGCGTTTCAACGAATAAATGCACTGATTGTCTGAAAATCAGTTCATACATTCTCGAATGATCAATGCCCTGTATTTGTCGCATTATGTACGCTTCGCTTACCAAACTAATCGGTGCATGTAATTAAAGTGTAACATTAACGAAATTCAAAAAAAAATTAATTTTAATTGATTAGATGACGTCATGATACCATTATTGTGAAATTACATAAACGTCCAATATGGTTTTTAAACAATATTTGAGCGGAAAACAGCTTGCATTGGCAAAATTTCTTTGGCTAGAAAAAAAATATTCGTTTGCGGAGATAGGGAGAAAGACAAATATGTCAAAGGCAAGTGCTTGGAGAGCAGTACAAGAAAAGCAAGTTACAGATCCAAAAACAAAAGGGAAAAGGAAACGTGGCAGGCCTGAATGTTTAAGTTTGCGTGACAAGAGAAAACTTAAGCGAAGTATAATAAAGTTAAGGAAAGAACATGCCAATTTTACTGTTATGGAGGTAGTGCAAGAGAGTGGCATTTCTCCTAACGCGGCCAAGTACAGAACGTTTGTGAACAACATGCAGAAATTTGGATACAAATTTTTACAGACAAGAAGAAAAGGTATTTTGACAGAAAAAGACTACAAACGACGTCAAAAATTTGCTCGAAATATGTTAAAAAAAGATGAGTCTTATTGGAAAAGTGACGTGGCCTTTTACTTGGACGGAGTATCTTTCGTTTACAAAGCTAATCCGATGAGTGATGCATTGAAACCAAAAGGGAAAATATGGCGCAAAAGGAATGAGGGGTTAACAATCACAACAAAAGGAAGTAAGGATCTGGCAGGGGGAAAGAGACTGCATTTAATAGTTGCAATAGCCTACGGAAAAGGTGTAATATGTGCGGAGCCTTACGAGAAAATGAACGGGTCCTTCTTTGCGCAATTTGTGAGAAGAAACTTCCCAACGCTATTTGAGATAGCAGGAAAGACGTCAAATGAGCCAAAGTTGTTTGTAATGGACAACGACCCATCACAAACGTCAAAGAAAGCAAAGGATGCCATGACAGAAATTGGTGCTACAATGGTAGATATTCCAGCAAGATCCCCTGATATCAACCCTATTGAAAATATGTTTCATATCGTGAGGAAACGTTTACAAGCACAAATTCGAGAGAATAACATCACGCATCAGACTTGGGAACAATTTACAGACGCTGTAAAATATAATGTCTGGTCCGTATCAAAAGAGTACATAGATAAAACTATTTCTTCAATGTCTAAGAGAATAAGAGATATCGTTAACTCCAAGGGAAGACGCATAAAATATTGATATTGTCATTACACACTTGAAGGAAATATTCAATAAAATATCTTGAGTTAATGAGTGGTGTCAAGTTGCACAACGTCTTTCCCTATATATATATATATTTATAACAAAATGACGTAAAAAACGGAACTTACAACATTTGAAAGTGATTTGTGTATGTAAATCATTTTACAGGGAAAGAGCTTTCACTTGCGCACACTTTACCGTGGATAGACTTAAAAAAACTACACTTTACCACACTTTACCACACTTTACCACACTTTACCGCTCAGTAATAAAGACACAAAGCAAATAATCTTATTAAATGCTGGAAAATGGTAAAGTGTGGTAAACTGTGGTAAAGTGAGATAAAACCGTCAGGAAGGGTGGTAAAGTGCGTCAATATATTACATATATTGCTCTAAGTTTAAATAAACCAGTTCTTGTCCCCAATTTCTCTGCCTAACAGCCTAAGTTTACCTAATAATGTCATTGAAGTATAAGACGCGCAAAACAGGAAGGACAAGCAGTAATCTCCTTTTGCTCGCTACAGGGGATCTGTCGGTAGAAGTTAAAAACCTTCCATCGCACAGCCATCATTTCTGTTTCTCGTTCATCGACCCCGCCGTTTCGAACATAAACCAAAGGCCGCTTGCCGGTACAAAATATTGGCGTATCTCTATCGAACACGCCGTCTTTAGCGAAGTGGGATTTGGGCGCCGGCAAATGCACTAACTGACCTTCTAACATGAGAAGGAGATCATGCCACGCTATGATCTGTGGAGACCACCTGAAGTCATTGAGAAAAATTATTTCAGCTTTCTCCGCGCCGACCCAGGCAAAACTAGTGGATGCGGGATTGGTAAAAGTCTCGTAAATTTTGTTCAACGGATTTAAGAGAAATGTTTTACCGCAGTTTGCCGGCCCCGTCAACATTATATTGCGATATTTTCCTCTTCCCTTTTCCAGCAGCTCTCTCGTACTGTTAACAAATGCCTCTTCAGAAATTCCATTGTTGGCCAAAAGTTCTACAGCACAAGCCATCCACTCCCTTTCTTCCTGACAAATACACTTCTCCGCATATGCAATGCGCAACAAGTCCATGCGTGATTTCTCCTTCCGCTTTTGCATGACTTCTGCGTTGGCCATCTCCCAGGCATTACTCAATAGTTCGTTAACAACTTTACTGCCCCGATTGATAATGAACTCTGCCAAATCAGTTTTCCCCTCACGTTTCTGCATATTTGCAAAAGCTAACAAAGCTGTTCTGTCACGAAGATTTTGAGATATTATAATTTCGGAAACCTGGAAAGCACTGAGACGTTTCCGCTTTTTCGAAACCCCTTTCTTTTGCCCCTTTGCATGTATGCATTCTCCCATTTCTCCCTCCGACTGCTCTTCTCCACTATTTCGAAGTTCGTTGTCGCGCACTCTCTTATTCCTTCGTCTCTGAATGGCTTCATGAGCTTTTGTTGTTGATGGGCCTTTACTATCTCTCAAATCTGGGTGATTATCACTTTCTTGAAAGGTGCTATCTTCTTTCGTTACATACTTCCACGCCGTGTAATAATTTGCATGGACGGTGGAAAAATGCACTGAAATGCCATGATGCTGCCCTAGATATCTCTTCGAAGGTAGCCATCGTTGAACTCGGTCTAGCTTCAAGCACAGGTGGTAATGAACCCAGATCTTTTGTGTGATTCTTTTGAACAACACCAGTGTTTTACTTTGGCGGTACCGCATGAGAAAGAAGCAACAACGGCGTTGGCAAAAGATTCCCTGGTTGGAAACTTTTCGGTGTTTGCCTGGCTATAAGTTACTAGATACACTTGTCGATTGTCACGAGAACGCAATTCTTCTGCTTCAGAATTTGTTGAAGAACTATCGCTATGATACTCAGAGAGATACTCCATAAGTGTATAGTTGCGATTAAATTGCGGTTTACGAATTAATTGCGTGTATAACATCCATTGTTGGTTTCCACGTGACACACAGCTCACAGTTCTGCATACGCCCATGCACATTTTAGTGAATAAGTAATAAAACATTTGTGAAAAATGAAAGTAAACGTATACCTTGTTAACGACTAAATAGTTTTTAAAAATATATGAGTATTAATTAATAAAAATTTTAAAAAGATTATTCTCCATGAAAACGTTAAATATGATTTTGCTTTCACATTATTGCGCCATTTGGGTAATTTTCAATTCAGACAATCAGTGCAAAAAATGTTGAAACGAAAGGAAATTCAACTGGTGCATCCCCCCCACCCCCCCAATTCAATGTTGATTTGAGCTTAATTTTCCATTTTCATATCTTTAAGAAATGTTAAAGGCATATTCTTTCATTGCCATCATCAACATTGCAACATTGAACGGGGGGGGGGGGGGGGGGGGGGAGGGGGGGGAATAGAAAATTTTAAATTAGTAAGGAATTGAAGGATCATTTGTATGAAGCGTTTCAACGAATAAATGCACTGATTGTCTGAAAATCAGTTCATACATTCTCGAATGATCAATGCCCTGTATTTGTCGCATTATGTACGCTTCGCTTACCAAACTAATCGGTGCATGTAATTAAAGTGTAACATTAACGAAATTCAAAAAAAAATTAATTTTAATTGATTAGATGACGTCATGATACCATTATTGTGAAATTACATAAACGTCCAATATGGTTTTTAAACAATATTTGAGCGGAAAACAGCTTGCATTGGCAAAATTTCTTTGGCTAGAAAAAAAATATTCGTTTGCGGAGATAGGGAGAAAGACAAATATGTCAAAGGCAAGTGCTTGGAGAGCAGTACAAGAAAAGCAAGTTACAGATCCAAAAACAAAAGGGAAAAGGAAACGTGGCAGGCCTGAATGTTTAAGTTTGCGTGACAAGAGAAAACTTAAGCGAAGTATAATAAAGTTAAGGAAAGAACATGCCAATTTTACTGTTATGGAGGTAGTGCAAGAGAGTGGCATTTCTCCTAACGCGGCCAAGTACAGAACGTTTGTGAACAACATGCAGAAATTTGGATACAAATTTTTACAGACAAGAAGAAAAGGTATTTTGACAGAAAAAGACTACAAACGACGTCAAAAATTTGCTCGAAATATGTTAAAAAAAGATGAGTCTTATTGGAAAAGTGACGTGGCCTTTTACTTGGACGGAGTATCTTTCGTTTACAAAGCTAATCCGATGAGTGATGCATTGAAACCAAAAGGGAAAATATGGCGCAAAAGGAATGAGGGGTTAACAATCACAACAAAAGGAAGTAAGGATCTGGCAGGGGGAAAGAGACTGCATTTAATAGTTGCAATAGCCTACGGAAAAGGTGTAATATGTGCGGAGCCTTACGAGAAAATGAACGGGTCCTTCTTTGCGCAATTTGTGAGAAGAAACTTCCCAACGCTATTTGAGATAGCAGGAAAGACGTCAAATGAGCCAAAGTTGTTTGTAATGGACAACGACCCATCACAAACGTCAAAGAAAGCAAAGGATGCCATGACAGAAATTGGTGCTACAATGGTAGATATTCCAGCAAGATCCCCTGATATCAACCCTATTGAAAATATGTTTCATATCGTGAGGAAACGTTTACAAGCACAAATTCGAGAGAATAACATCACGCATCAGACTTGGGAACAATTTACAGACGCTGTAAAATATAATGTCTGGTCCGTATCAAAAGAGTACATAGATAAAACTATTTCTTCAATGTCTAAGAGAATAAGAGATATCGTTAACTCCAAGGGAAGACGCATAAAATATTGATATTGTCATTACACACTTGAAGGAAATATTCAATAAAATATCTTGAGTTAATGAGTGGTGTCAAGTTGCACAACGTCTTTCCCTATATATATATATATATTTATAACAAAATGACGTAAAAAACGGAACTTACAACATTTGAAAGTGATTTGTGTATGTAAATCATTTTACAGGGAAAGAGCTTTCACTTGCGCACACTTTACCGTGGATAGACTTAAAAAAACTACACTTTACCACACTTTACCACACTTTACCACACTTTACCGCTCAGTAATAAAGACACAAAGCAAATAATCTTATTAAATGCTGGAAAATGGTAAAGTGTGGTAAACTGTGGTAAAGTGAGATAAAACCGTCAGGAAGGGTGGTAAAGTGCGTCAATATATTACATATATTGCTCTAAGTTTAAATAAACCAGTTCTTGTCCCCAATTTCTCTGCCTAACAGCCTAAGTTTACCTAATAATGTCATTGAAGTATAAGACGCGCAAAACAGGAAGGACAAGCAGTAATCTCCTTTTGCTCGCTACAGGGGATCTGTCGGTAGAAGTTAAAAACCTTCCATCGCACAGCCATCATTTCTGTTTCTCGTTCATCGACCCCGCCGTTTCGAACATAAACCAAAGGCCGCTTGCCGGTACAAAATATTGGCGTATCTCTATCGAACACGCCGTCTTTAGCGAAGTGGGATTTGGGCGCCGGCAAATGCACTAACTGACCTTCTAACATGAGAAGGAGATCATGCCACGCTATGATCTGTGGAGACCACCTGAAGTCATTGAGAAAAATTATTTCAGCTTTCTCCGCGCCGACCCAGGCAAAACTAGTGGATGCGGGATTGGTAAAAGTCTCGTAAATTTTGTTCAACGGATTTAAGAGAAATGTTTTACCGCAGTTTGCCGGCCCCGTCAACATTATATTGCGATATTTTCCTCTTCCCTTTTCCAGCAGCTCTCTCGTACTGTTAACAAATGCCTCTTCAGAAATTCCATTGTTGGCCAAAAGTTCTACAGCACAAGCCATCCACTCCCTTTCTTCCTGACAAATACACTTCTCCGCATATGCAATGCGCAACAAGTCCATGCGTGATTTCTCCTTCCGCTTTTGCATGACTTCTGCGTTGGCCATCTCCCAGGCATTACTCAATAGTTCGTTAACAACTTTACTGCCCCGATTGATAATGAACTCTGCCAAATCAGTTTTCCCCTCACGTTTCTGCATATTTGCAAAAGCTAACAAAGCTGTTCTGTCACGAAGATTTTGAGATATTATAATTTCGGAAACCTGGAAAGCACTGAGACGTTTCCGCTTTTTCGAAACCCCTTTCTTTTGCCCCTTTGCATGTATGCATTCTCCCATTTCTCCCTCCGACTGCTCTTCTCCACTATTTCGAAGTTCGTTGTCGCGCACTCTCTTATTCCTTCGTCTCTGAATGGCTTCATGAGCTTTTGTTGTTGATGGGCCTTTACTATCTCTCAAATCTGGGTGATTATCACTTTCTTGAAAGGTGCTATCTTCTTTCGTTACATACTTCCACGCCGTGTAATAATTTTGCATGGACGGTGGAAAAAATGCACTGAAATGCCATGATGCTGCCCTAGATATCTCTTCGAAGGTAGCCATCGTTGAACTCGGTCTAGCTTCAAGCACAGGTGGTAATGAACCCCAGATCTTTTGTGTGATTCTTTTGAACAACACCAGTGTTTTACTTTGGCGGTACCGCATGAGAAAGAAGCAACAACGGCGTTGGCAAAAGATTCCCTGGTTGGAAACTTTTCGGTGTTTGCCTGGCTATAAGTTACTAGATACACTTGTCGATTGTCACGAGAACGCAATTCTTCTGCTTCAGAATTTGTTGAAGAACTATCGCTATGATACTCAGAGAGATACTCCATAAGTGTATAGTTGCGATTAAATTGCGGTTTACGAATTAATTGCGTGTATAACATCCATTGTTGGTTTCCACGTGACACACAGCTCACAGTTCTGCATACGCCCATGCACATTTTAGTGAATAAGTAATAAAACATTTGTGAAAAATGAAAGTAAACGTATACCTTGTTAACGACTAAATAGTTTTTAAAAATATATGAGTATTAATTAATAAAAATTTTAAAAGATTATTCTCCATGAAAACGTTAAATATGATTTTGCTTTCACATTATTGCGCCATTTGGGTAATTTTCAATTCAGACAATCAGTGCAAAAAATGTTGAAACGAAAGGAAATTCAACTGGTGCATCCCCCCCACCCCCCCAATTCAATGTTGATTTGAGCTTAATTTTCCATTTTCATATCTTTAAGAAATGTTAAAGGCATATTCTTTCATTGCCATCATCAACATTGCAACATTGAACGGGGGGGGGGGAGGGGGGGGGAATAGAAAATTTTAAATTAGTAAGGAATTGAAGGATCATTTGTATGAAGCGTTTCAACGAATAAATGCACTGATTGTCTGAAAATCAGTTCATACATTCTCGAATGATCAATGCCCTGTATTTGTCGCATTATGTACGCTTCGCTTACCAAACTAATCGGTGCATGTAATTAAAGTGTAACATTAACGAAATTCAAAAAAAAATTAATTTTAATTGATTAGATGACGTCATGATACCATTATTGTGAAATTACATAAACGTCCAATATGGTTTTTAAACAATATTTGAGCGGAAAACAGCTTGCATTGGCAAAATTTCTTTGGCTAGAAAAAAAATATTCGTTTGCGGAGATAGGGAGAAAGACAAATATGTCAAAGGCAAGTGCTTGGAGAGCAGTACAAGAAAAGCAAGTTACAGATCCAAAAACAAAAGGGAAAAGGAAACGTGGCAGGCCTGAATGTTTAAGTTTGCGTGACAAGAGAAAACTTAAGCGAAGTATAATAAAGTTAAGGAAAGAACATGCCAATTTTACTGTTATGGAGGTAGTGCAAGAGAGTGGCATTTCTCCTAACGCGGCCAAGTACAGAACGTTTGTGAACAACATGCAGAAATTTGGATACAAATTTTTACAGACAAGAAGAAAAGGTATTTTGACAGAAAAAGACTACAAACGACGTCAAAAATTTGCTCGAAATATGTTAAAAAAAGATGAGTCTTATTGGAAAAGTGACGTGGCCTTTTACTTGGACGGAGTATCTTTCGTTTACAAAGCTAATCCGATGAGTGATGCATTGAAACCAAAAGGGAAAATATGGCGCAAAAGGAATGAGGGGTTAACAATCACAACAAAAGGAAGTAAGGATCTGGCAGGGGGAAAGAGACTGCATTTAATAGTTGCAATAGCCTACGGAAAAGGTGTAATATGTGCGGAGCCTTACGAGAAAATGAACGGGTCCTTCTTTGCGCAATTTGTGAGAAGAAACTTCCCAACGCTATTTGAGATAGCAGGAAAGACGTCAAATGAGCCAAAGTTGTTTGTAATGGACAACGACCCATCACAAACGTCAAAGAAAGCAAAGGATGCCATGACAGAAATTGGTGCTACAATGGTAGATATTCCAGCAAGATCCCCTGATATCAACCCTATTGAAAATATGTTTCATATCGTGAGGAAACGTTTACAAGCACAAATTCGAGAGAATAACATCACGCATCAGACTTGGGAACAATTTACAGACGCTGTAAAATATAATGTCTGGTCCGTATCAAAAGAGTACATAGATAAAACTATTTCTTCAATGTCTAAGAGAATAAGAGATATCGTTAACTCCAAGGGAAGACGCATAAAATATTGATATTGTCATTACACACTTGAAGGAAATATTCAATAAAATATCTTGAGTTAATGAGTGGTGTCAAGTTGCACAACGTCTTTCCCTATATATATATATATTTATAACAAAATGACGTAAAAAACGGAACTTACAACATTTGAAAGTGATTTGTGTATGTAAATCATTTTACAGGGAAAGAGCTTTCACTTGCGCACACTTTACCGTGGATAGACTTAAAAAAACTACACTTTACCACACTTTACCACACTTTACCACACTTTACCGCTCAGTAATAAAGACACAAAGCAAATAATCTTATTAAATGCTGGAAAATGGTAAAGTGTGGTAAACTGTGGTAAAGTGAGATAAAACCGTCAGGAAGGGTGGTAAAGTGCGTCAATATATTACATATATTTGCTCTAAGTTTAAATAAACCAGTTCTTGTCCCCAATTTCTCTGCCTAACAGCCTAAGTTTACCTAATAATGTCATTGAAGTATAAGACGCGCAAAACAGGAAGGACAAGCAGTAATCTCCTTTTGCTCGCTACAGGGGATCTGTCGGTAGAAGTTAAAAACCTTCCATCGCACAGCCATCATTTCTGTTTCTCGTTCATCGACCCCGCCGTTTCGAACATAAACCAAAGGCCGCTTGCCGGTACAAAATATTGGCGTATCTCTATCGAACACGCCGTCTTTAGCGAAGTGGGATTTGGGCGCCGGCAAATGCACTAACTGACCTTCTAACATGAGAAGGAGATCATGCCACGCTATGATCTGTGGAGACCACCTGAAGTCATTGAGAAAAATTATTTCAGCTTTCTCCGCGCCGACCCAGGCAAAACTAGTGGATGCGGGATTGGTAAAAGTCTCGTAAATTTTGTTCAACGGATTTAAGAGAAATGTTTTACCGCAGTTTGCCGGCCCCGTCAACATTATATTGCGATATTTTCCTCTTCCCTTTTCCAGCAGCTCTCTCGTACTGTTAACAAATGCCTCTTCAGAAATTCCATTGTTGGCCAAAAGTTCTACAGCACAAGCCATCCACTCCCTTTCTTCCTGACAAATACACTTCTCCGCATATGCAATGCGCAACAAGTCCATGCGTGATTTCTCCTTCCGCTTTTGCATGACTTCTGCGTTGGCCATCTCCCAGGCATTACTCAATAGTTCGTTAACAACTTTACTGCCCCGATTGATAATGAACTCTGCCAAATCAGTTTTTCCCCTCACGTTTCTGCATATTTGCAAAAAGCTAACAAAGCTGTTCTGTCACGAAGATTTTGAGATATTATAATTTCGGAAACCTGGAAAGCACTGAGACGTTTCCGCTTTTTCGAAACCCCTTTCTTTTGCCCCTTTGCATGTATGCATTCTCCCATTTCTCCCTCCGACTGCTCTTCTCCACTATTTCGAAGTTCGTTGTCGCGCACTCTCTTATTCCTTCGTCTCTGAATGGCTTCATGAGCTTTTGTTGTTGATGGGCCTTTACTATCTCTCAAATCTGGGTGATTATCACTTTCTTGAAAGGTGCTATCTTCTTTCGTTACATACTTCCACGCCGTGTAATAATTTGCATGGGACGGTGGAAAAATGCACTGAAATGCCATGATGCTGCCCTAGATATCTCTTCGAAGGTAGCCATCGTTGAACTCGGTCTAGCTTCAAGCACAGGTGGTAATGAACCCCAGATCTTTTGTGTGATTCTTTTGAAACAACACCAGTGTTTTACTTTGGCGGTACCGCATGAGAAAGAAGCAACAACGGCGTTGGCAAAAGATTCCCTGGTTGGAAACTTTTCGGTGTTTGCCTGGCTATAAGTTACTAGATACACTTGTCGATTGTCACGAGAACGCAATTCTTCTGCTTCAGAATTTGTTGAAGAACTATCGCTATGATACTCAGAGAGATACTCCATAAGTGTATAGTTGCGATTAAATTGCGGTTTACGAATTAATTGCGTGTATAACATCCATTGTTGGTTTCCACGTGACACACAGCTCACAGTTCTGCATACGCCCATGCACATTTTAGTGAATAAGTAATAAAACATTTGTGAAAAATGAAAGTAAACGTATACCTTGTTAACGACTAAATAGTTTTTAAAAATATATGAGTATTAATTAATAAAAATTTTAAAAGATTATTCTCCATGAAAACGTTAAATATGATTTTGCTTTCACATTATTGTCTGAAAATCAGTTCATACATTCTCGAATGATCAATGCCCTGTATTTGTCGCATTATGTACGCTTCGCTTACCAAACTAATCGGTGCATGTAATTAAAGTGTAACATTAACGAAATTCAAAAAAAAATTAATTTTAATTGATTAGATGACGTCATGATACCATTATTGTGAAATTACATAAACGTCCAATATGGTTTTTAAACAATATTTGAGCGGAAAACAGCTTGCATTGGCAAAATTTCTTTGGCTAGAAAAAAAATATTCGTTTGCGGAGATAGGGAGAAAGACAAATATGTCAAAGGCAAGTGCTTGGAGAGCAGTACAAGAAAAGCAAGTTACAGATCCAAAAACAAAAGGGAAAAGGAAACGTGGCAGGCCTGAATGTTTAAGTTTGCGTGACAAGAGAAAACTTAAGCGAAGTATAATAAAGTTAAGGAAAGAACATGCCAATTTTACTGTTATGGAGGTAGTGCAAGAGAGTGGCATTTCTCCTAACGCGGCCAAGTACAGAACGTTTGTGAACAACATGCAGAAATTTGGATACAAATTTTTACAGACAAGAAGAAAAGGTATTTTGACAGAAAAAGACTACAAACGACGTCAAAAATTTGCTCGAAATATGTTAAAAAAAGATGAGTCTTATTGGAAAAGTGACGTGGCCTTTTACTTGGACGGAGTATCTTTCGTTTACAAAGCTAATCCGATGAGTGATGCATTGAAACCAAAAGGGAAAATATGGCGCAAAAGGAATGAGGGGTTAACAATCACAACAAAAGGAAGTAAGGATCTGGCAGGGGGAAAGAGACTGCATTTAATAGTTGCAATAGCCTACGGAAAAGGTGTAATATGTGCGGAGCCTTACGAGAAAATGAACGGGTCCTTCTTTGCGCAATTTGTGAGAAGAAACTTCCCAACGCTATTTGAGATAGCAGGAAAGACGTCAAATGAGCCAAAGTTGTTTGTAATGGACAACGACCCATCACAAACGTCAAAGAAAGCAAAGGATGCCATGACAGAAATTGGTGCTACAATGGTAGATATTCCAGCAAGATCCCCTGATATCAACCCTATTGAAAATATGTTTCATATCGTGAGGAAACGTTTACAAGCACAAATTCGAGAGAATAACATCACGCATCAGACTTGGGAACAATTTACAGACGCTGTAAAATATAATGTCTGGTCCGTATCAAAAGAGTACATAGATAAAACTATTTCTTCAATGTCTAAGAGAATAAGAGATATCGTTAACTCCAAGGGAAGACGCATAAAATATTGATATTGTCATTACACACTTGAAGGAAATATTCAATAAAATATCTTGAGTTAATGAGTGGTGTCAAGTTGCACAACGTCTTTCCCTATATATATATATATATTTATAACAAAATGACGTAAAAAACGGAACTTACAACATTTGAAAGTGATTTGTGTATGTAAATCATTTTACAGGGAAAGAGCTTTCACTTGCGCACACTTTACCGTGGATAGACTTAAAAAAACTACACTTTACCACACTTTACCACACTTTACCACACTTTACCGCTCAGTAATAAAGACACAAAGCAAATAATCTTATTAAATGCTGGAAAATGGTAAAGTGTGGTAAACTGTGGTAAAGTGAGATAAAACCGTCAGGAAGGGTGGTAAAGTGCGTCAATATATTACATATATTGCTCTAAGTTTAAATAAACCAGTTCTTGTCCCCAATTTCTCTGCCTAACAGCCTAAGTTTACCTAATAATGTCATTGAAGTATAAGACGCGCAAAACAGGAAGGACAAGCAGTAATCTCCTTTTGCTCGCTACAGGGGATCTGTCGGTAGAAGTTAAAAACCTTCCATCGCACAGCCATCATTTCTGTTTCTCGTTCATCGACCCCGCCGTTTCGAACATAAACCAAAGGCCGCTTGCCGGTACAAAATATTGGCGTATCTCTATCGAACACGCCGTCTTTAGCGAAGTGGGATTTGGGCGCCGGCAAATGCACTAACTGACCTTCTAACATGAGAAGGAGATCATGCCACGCTATGATCTGTGGAGACCACCTGAAGTCATTGAGAAAAATTATTTCAGCTTTCTCCGCGCCGACCCAGGCAAAACTAGTGGATGCGGGATTGGTAAAAGTCTCGTAAATTTTGTTCAACGGATTTAAGAGAAATGTTTTACCGCAGTTTGCCGGCCCCGTCAACATTATATTGCGATATTTTCCTCTTCCCTTTTCCAGCAGCTCTCTCGTACTGTTAACAAATGCCTCTTCAGAAATTCCATTGTTGGCCAAAAGTTCTACAGCACAAGCCATCCACTCCCTTTCTTCCTGACAAATACACTTCTCCGCATATGCAATGCGCAACAAGTCCATGCGTGATTTCTCCTTCCGCTTTTGCATGACTTCTGCGTTGGCCATCTCCCAGGCATTACTCAATAGTTCGTTAACAACTTTACTGCCCCGATTGATAATGAACTCTGCCAAATCAGTTTTCCCCTCACGTTTCTGCATATTTGCAAAAGCTAACAAAGCTGTTCTGTCACGAAGATTTTGAGATATTATAATTTCGGAAACCTGGAAAGCACTGAGACGTTTCCGCTTTTTCGAAACCCCTTTCTTTTGCCCCTTTGCATGTATGCATTCTCCCATTTTTCCCTCCGACTGCTCTTCTCCACTATTTCGAAGTTCGTTGTCGCGCACTCTCTTATTCCTTCGTCTCTGAATGGCTTCATGAGCTTTTGTTGTTGATGGGCCTTTACTATCTCTCAAATCTGGGTGATTATCACTTTCTTGAAAGGTGCTATCTTCTTTCGTTACATACTTCCACGCCGTGTAATAATTTGCATGGACGGTGGAAAAATGCACTGAAATGCCATGATGCTGCCCTAGATATCTCTTCGAAGGTAGCCATCGTTGAACTCGGTCTAGCTTCAAGCACAGGTGGTAATGAACCCCAGATCTTTTGTGTGATTCTTTTGAACAACACCAGTGTTTTACTTTGGCGGTACCGCATGAGAAAGAAGCAACAACGGCGTTGGCAAAAGATTCCCTGGTTGGAAACTTTTCGGTGTTTGCCTGGCTATAAGTTACTAGATACACTTGTCGATTGTCACGAGAACGCAATTCTTCTGCTTCAGAATTTGTTGAAGAACTATCGCTATGATACTCAGAGAGATACTCCATAAGTGTATAGTTGCGATTAAATTGCGGTTTACGAATTAATTGCGTGTATAACATCCATTGTTGGTTTCCACGTGACACACAGCTCACAGTTCTGCATACGCCCATGCACATTTTAGTGAATAAGTAATAAAACATTTGTGAAAAATGAAAGTAAACGTATACCTTGTTAACGACTAAATAGTTTTTAAAAATATATGAGTATTAATTAATAAAAATTTTAAAAGATTATTCTCCATGAAAACGTTAAATATGATTTTGCTTTCACATTATTGCGCCATTTGGGTAATTTTCAATTCAGACAATCAGTGCAAAAAATGTTGAAACGAAAGGAAATTCAACTGGTGCATCCCCCCCACCCCCCCAATTCAATGTTGATTTGAGCTTAATTTTCCATTTTCATATCTTTAAGAAATGTTAAAGGCATATTCTTTCATTGCCATCATCAACATTGCAACATTGAACGGGGGGGGGGGGAGGGGGGGGAATAGAAAATTTTAAATTAGTAAGGAATTGAAGGATCATTTGTATGAAGCGTTTCAACGAATAAATGCACTGATTGTCTGAAAATCAGTTCATACATTCTCGAATGATCAATGCCCTGTATTTGTCGCATTATGTACGCTTCGCTTACCAAACTAATCGGTGCATGTAATTAAAGTGTAACATTAACGAAATTCAAAAAAAAATTAATTTTAATTGATTAGATGACGTCATGATACCATTATTGTGAAATTACATAAACGTCCAATATGGTTTTTAAACAATATTTGAGCGGAAAACAGCTTGCATTGGCAAAATTTCTTTGGCTAGAAAAAAAATATTCGTTTGCGGAGATAGGGAGAAAGACAAATATGTCAAAGGCAAGTGCTTGGAGAGCAGTACAAGAAAAGCAAGTTACAGATCCAAAAACAAAAGGGAAAAGGAAACGTGGCAGGCCTGAATGTTTAAGTTTGCGTGACAAGAGAAAACTTAAGCGAAGTATAATAAAGTTAAGGAAAGAACATGCCAATTTTACTGTTATGGAGGTAGTGCAAGAGAGTGGCATTTCTCCTAACGCGGCCAAGTACAGAACGTTTGTGAACAACATGCAGAAATTTGGATACAAATTTTTACAGACAAGAAGAAAAGGTATTTTGACAGAAAAAGACTACAAACGACGTCAAAAATTTGCTCGAAATATGTTAAAAAAAGATGAGTCTTATTGGAAAAGTGACGTGGCCTTTTACTTGGACGGAGTATCTTTCGTTTACAAAGCTAATCCGATGAGTGATGCATTGAAACCAAAAGGGAAAATATGGCGCAAAAGGAATGAGGGGTTAACAATCACAACAAAAGGAAGTAAGGATCTGGCAGGGGGAAAGAGACTGCATTTAATAGTTGCAATAGCCTACGGAAAAGGTGTAATATGTGCGGAGCCTTACGAGAAAATGAACGGGTCCTTCTTTGCGCAATTTGTGAGAAGAAACTTCCCAACGCTATTTGAGATAGCAGGAAAGACGTCAAATGAGCCAAAGTTGTTTGTAATGGACAACGACCCATCACAAACGTCAAAGAAAGCAAAGGATGCCATGACAGAAATTGGTGCTACAATGGTAGATATTCCAGCAAGATCCCCTGATATCAACCCTATTGAAAATATGTTTCATATCGTGAGGAAACGTTTACAAGCACAAATTCGAGAGAATAACATCACGCATCAGACTTGGGAACAATTTACAGACGCTGTAAAATATAATGTCTGGTCCGTATCAAAAGAGTACATAGATAAAACTATTTCTTCAATGTCTAAGAGAATAAGAGATATCGTTAACTCCAAGGGAAGACGCATAAAATATTGATATTGTCATTACACACTTGAAGGAAATATTCAATAAAATATCTTGAGTTAATGAGTGGTGTCAAGTTGCACAACGTCTTTCCCTATATATATATATTTATAACAAAATGACGTAAAAAACGGAACTTACAACATTTGAAAGTGATTTGTGTATGTAAATCATTTTACAGGGAAAGAGCTTTCACTTGCGCACACTTTACCGTGGATAGACTTAAAAAAACTACACTTTACCACACTTTACCACACTTTACCACACTTTACCGCTCAGTAATAAAGACACAAAGCAAATAATCTTATTAAATGCTGGAAAATGGTAAAGTGTGGTAAACTGTGGTAAAGTGAGATAAAACCGTCAGGAAGGGTGGTAAAGTGCGTCAATATATTACATATATTGCTCTAAGTTTAAATAAACCAGTTCTTGTCCCCAATTTCTCTGCCTAACAGCCTAAGTTTACCTAATAATGTCATTGAAGTATAAGACGCGCAAAACAGGAAGGACAAGCAGTAATCTCCTTTTGCTCGCTACAGGGGATCTGTCGGTAGAAGTTAAAAACCTTCCATCGCACAGCCATCATTTCTGTTTCTCGTTCATCGACCCCGCCGTTTCGAACATAAACCAAAGGCCGCTTGCCGGTACAAAATATTGGCGTATCTCTATCGAACACGCCGTCTTTAGCGAAGTGGGATTTGGGCGCCGGCAAATGCACTAACTGACCTTCTAACATGAGAAGGAGATCATGCCACGCTATGATCTGTGGAGACCACCTGAAGTCATTGAGAAAAATTATTTCAGCTTTCTCCGCGCCGACCCAGGCAAAACTAGTGGATGCGGGATTGGTAAAAGTCTCGTAAATTTTGTTCAACGGATTTAAGAGAAATGTTTTACCGCAGTTTGCCGGCCCCGTCAACATTATATTGCGATATTTTCCTCTTCCCTTTTCCAGCAGCTCTCTCGTACTGTTAACAAATGCCTCTTCAGAAATTCCATTGTTGGCCAAAAGTTCTACAGCACAAGCCATCCACTCCCTTTCTTCCTGACAAATACACTTCTCCGCATATGCAATGCGCAACAAGTCCATGCGTGATTTCTCCTTCCGCTTTTGCATGACTTCTGCGTTGGCCATCTCCCAGGCATTACTCAATAGTTCGTTAACAACTTTACTGCCCCGATTGATAATGAACTCTGCCAAATCAGTTTTCCCCTCACGTTTCTGCATATTTGCAAAAGCTAACAAAGCTGTTCTGTCACGAAGATTTTGAGATATTATAATTTCGGAAACCTGGAAAGCACTGAGACGTTTCCGCTTTTTTCGAAACCCCTTTCTTTTGCCCCTTTGCATGTATGCATTCTCCCATTTTTCCCTCCGACTGCTCTTCTCCACTATTTCGAAGTTCGTTGTCGCGCACTCTCTTATTCCTTCGTCTCTGAATGGCTTCATGAGCTTTTGTTGTTGATGGGCCTTTACTATCTCTCAAATCTGGGTGATTATCACTTTCTTGAAAGGTGCTATCTTCTTTCGTTACATACTTCCACGCCGTGTAATAATTTGCATGGACGGTGGAAAAATGCACTGAAATGCCATGATGCTGCCCTAGATATCTCTTCGAAGGTAGCCATCGTTGAACTCGGTCTAGCTTCAAGCACAGGTGGTAATGAACCCCAGATCTTTTGTGTGATTCTTTTGAACAACACCAGTGTTTTACTTTGGCGGTACCGCATGAGAAAGAAGCAACAACGGCGTTGGCAAAAGATTCCCTGGTTGGAAACTTTTCGGTGTTTGCCTGGCTATAAGTTACTAGATACACTTGTCGATTGTCACGAGAACGCAATTCTTCTGCTTCAGAATTTGTTGAAGAACTATCGCTATGATACTCAGAGAGATACTCCATAAGTGTATAGTTGCGATTAAATTGCGGTTTACGAATTAATTGCGTGTATAACATCCATTGTTGGTTTCCACGTGACACACAGCTCACAGTTCTGCATACGCCCATGCACATTTTAGTGAATAAGTAATAAAACATTTGTGAAAAATGAAAGTAAACGTATACCTTGTTAACGACTAAATAGTTTTTAAAAATATATGAGTATTAATTAATAAAAATTTTAAAAGATTATTCTCCATGAAAACGTTAAATATGATTTTGCTTTCACATTATTGCGCCATTTGGGTAATTTTCAATTCAGACAATCAGTGCAAAAAATGTTGAAACGAAAGGAAATTCAACTGGTGCATCCCCCCCCCCCCCCCCAATTCAATGTTGATTTGAGCTTAATTTTCCATTTTCATATCTTTAAGAAATGTTAAAGGCATATTCTTTCATTGCCATCATCAACATTGCAACATTGAACGGGGGGGGGGGGAGGGGGGGGAATAGAAAATTTTAAATTAGTAAGGAATTGAAGGATCATTTGTATGAAGCGTTTCAACGAATAAATGCACTGATTGTCTGAAAATCAGTTCATACATTCTCGAATGATCAATGCCCTGTATTTGTCGCATTATGTACGCTTCGCTTACCAAACTAATCGGTGCATGTAATTAAAGTGTAACATTAACGAAATTCAAAAAAAAATTAATTTTAATTGATTAGATGACGTCATGATACCATTATTGTGAAATTACATAAACGTCCAATATGGTTTTTAAACAATATTTGAGCGGAAAACAGCTTGCATTGGCAAAATTTCTTTGGCTAGAAAAAAAATATTCGTTTGCGGAGATAGGGAGAAAGACAAATATGTCAAAGGCAAGTGCTTGGAGAGCAGTACAAGAAAAGCAAGTTACAGATCCAAAAACAAAAGGGAAAAGGAAACGTGGCAGGCCTGAATGTTTAAGTTTGCGTGACAAGAGAAAACTTAAGCGAAGTATAATAAAGTTAAGGAAAGAACATGCCAATTTTACTGTTATGGAGGTAGTGCAAGAGAGTGGCATTTCTCCTAACGCGGCCAAGTACAGAACGTTTGTGAACAACATGCAGAAATTTGGATACAAATTTTTACAGACAAGAAGAAAAGGTATTTTGACAGAAAAAGACTACAAACGACGTCAAAAATTTGCTCGAAATATGTTAAAAAAAGATGAGTCTTATTGGAAAAGTGACGTGGCCTTTTACTTGGACGGAGTATCTTTCGTTTACAAAGCTAATCCGATGAGTGATGCATTGAAACCAAAAGGGAAAATATGGCGCAAAAGGAATGAGGGGTTAACAATCACAACAAAAGGAAGTAAGGATCTGGCAGGGGGAAAGAGACTGCATTTAATAGTTGCAATAGCCTACGGAAAAGGTGTAATATGTGCGGAGCCTTACGAGAAAATGAACGGGTCCTTCTTTGCGCAATTTGTGAGAAGAAACTTCCCAACGCTATTTGAGATAGCAGGAAAGACGTCAAATGAGCCAAAGTTGTTTGTAATGGACAACGACCCATCACAAACGTCAAAGAAAGCAAAGGATGCCATGACAGAAATTGGTGCTACAATGGTAGATATTCCAGCAAGATCCCCTGATATCAACCCTATTGAAAATATGTTTCATATCGTGAGGAAACGTTTACAAGCACAAATTCGAGAGAATAACATCACGCATCAGACTTGGGAACAATTTACAGACGCTGTAAAATATAATGTCTGGTCCGTATCAAAAGAGTACATAGATAAAACTATTTCTTCAATGTCTAAGAGAATAAGAGATATCGTTAACTCCAAGGGAAGACGCATAAAATATTGATATTGTCATTACACACTTGAAGGAAATATTCAATAAAATATCTTGAGTTAATGAGTGGTGTCAAGTTGCACAACGTCTTTCCCTATATATATATATTTATAACAAAATGACGTAAAAAACGGAACTTACAACATTTGAAAGTGATTTGTGTATGTAAATCATTTTACAGGGAAAGAGCTTTCACTTGCGCACACTTTACCGTGGATAGACTTAAAAAAACTACACTTTACCACACTTTACCACACTTTACCACACTTTACCGCTCAGTAATAAAGACACAAAGCAAATAATCTTATTAAATGCTGGAAAATGGTAAAGTGTGGTAAACTGTGGTAAAGTGAGATAAAACCGTCAGGAAGGGTGGTAAAGTGCGTCAATATATTACATATATTGCTCTAAGTTTAAATAAACCAGTTCTTGTCCCCCAATTTCTCTGCCTAACAGCCTAAGTTTACCTAATAATGTCATTGAAGTATAAGACGCGCAAAACAGGAAGGACAAGCAGTAATCTCCTTTTGCTCGCTACAGGGGATCTGTCGGTAGAAGTTAAAAACCTTCCATCGCACAGCCATCATTTCTGTTTCTCGTTCATCGACCCCGCCGTTTCGAACATAAACCAAAGGCCGCTTGCCGGTACAAAATATTGGCGTATCTCTATCGAACACGCCGTCTTTAGCGAAGTGGGATTTGGGCGCCGGCAAATGCACTAACTGACCTTCTAACATGAGAAGGAGATCATGCCACGCTATGATCTGTGGAGACCACCTGAAGTCATTGAGAAAAAATTATTTCAGCTTTCTCCGCGCCGACCCAGGCAAAACTAGTGGATGCGGGATTGGTAAAAGTCTCGTAAATTTTGTTCAACGGATTTAAGAGAAATGTTTTACCGCAGTTTGCCGGCCCCGTCAACATTATATTGCGATATTTTCCTCTTCCCTTTTCCAGCAGCTCTCTCGTACTGTTAACAAATGCCTCTTCAGAAATTCCATTGTTGGCCAAAAGTTCTACAGCACAAGCCATCCACTCCCTTTCTTCCTGACAAATACACTTCTCCGCATATGCAATGCGCAACAAGTCCATGCGTGATTTCTCCTTCCGCTTTTGCATGACTTCTGCGTTGGCCATCTCCCAGGCATTACTCAATAGTTCGTTAACAACTTTACTGCCCCGATTGATAATGAACTCTGCCAAATCAGTTTTCCCCTCACGTTTCTGCATATTTGCAAAAGCTAACAAAGCTGTTCTGTCACGAAGATTTTGAGATATTATAATTTCGGAAACCTGGAAAGCACTGAGACGTTTCCGCTTTTTCGAAACCCCTTTCTTTTGCCCCTTTGCATGTATGCATTCTCCCATTTTTCCCTCCGACTGCTCTTCTCCACTATTTCGAAGTTCGTTGTCGCGCACTCTCTTATTCCTTCGTCTCTGAATGGCTTCATGAGCTTTTGTTGTTGATGGGCCTTTACTATCTCTCAAATCTGGGTGATTATCACTTTCTTGAAAGGTGCTATCTTCTTTCGTTACATACTTCCACGCCGTGTAATAATTTGCATGGACGGTGGAAAAATGCACTGAAATGCCATGATGCTGCCCTAGATATCTCTTCGAAGGTAGCCATCGTTGAACTCGGTCTAGCTTCAAGCACAGGTGGTAATGAACCCCAGATCTTTTGTGTGATTCTTTTGAACAACACCAGTGTTTTACTTTGGCGGTACCGCATGAGAAAGAAGCAACAACGGCGTTGGCAAAAGATTCCCTGGTTGGAAACTTTTCGGTGTTTGCCTGGCTATAAGTTACTAGATACACTTGTCGATTGTCACGAGAACGCAATTCTTCTGCTTCAGAATTTGTTGAAGAACTATCGCTATGATACTCAGAGAGATACTCCATAAGTGTATAGTTGCGATTAAATTGCGGTTTACGAATTAATTGCGTGTATAACATCCATTGTTGGTTTCCACGTGACACACAGCTCACAGTTCTGCATACGCCCATGCACATTTTAGTGAATAAGTAATAAAACATTTGTGAAAAATGAAAGTAAACGTATACCTTGTTAACGACTAAATAGTTTTTAAAAATATATGAGTATTAATTAATAAAAATTTTAAAAGATTATTCTCCATGAAAACGTTAAATATGATTTTGCTTTCACATTATTGCGCCATTTGGGTAATTTTCAATTCAGACAATCAGTGCAAAAAATGTTGAAACGAAAGGAAATTCAACTGGTGCATCCCCCCCCACCCCCCCAATTCAATGTTGATTTGAGCTTAATTTTCCATTTTCATATCTTTAAGAAATGTTAAAGGCATATTCTTTCATTGCCATCATCAACATTGCAACATTGAACGGGGGGGGGGGGAGGGGGGGGGGAATAGAAAATTTTAAATTAGTAAGGAATTGAAGGATCATTTGTATGAAGCGTTTCAACGAATAAATGCACTGATTGTAGTTACAAAAATTTTGAAGTAACTTTGTAACTGTAACTGTAACTAGTTACTTTCTTTTCATTGTAACTTTTATCGGTAACTAGTTACTTTTCTAACGATGTAACTGTAACTGTAACTGTAACTGTAACTAGTTACAAACATTTTGTAACTTTTACAGCACTGCGGGCGATTGGTAATGACCCCGTTGTCGAGTTTGGAACTCATGTGAGTAGAGTTGTAGTTGATCTCTCCTGTTCTGCGAGAGTTTTTTGCCGGGTTCTCAGGTTTTTCTCCCTCCATAAAATCAACACCTGAACATCTTAGCTGTGATCCGTGGTCTGAACTGCGTCGTAAGGGGGCTGCCTTTGATATGCCTCGACACGGCCACGTTGATCTGCGTCCGTCGCAATTCAGCCGCTGGTTGCAAGTAAGGATGATTAGCCCCCCAGTCCTTTATTCTTGCCCACACGAGTTTTTTATTTCTCGTAAAGTTTTTCCCGACCCATACTTGCACGGAATTTAATGAAAATACTATGTCAAGCCACCTTAAACGTCTCTCTGTACAGGAAATGCTGAGAGTTAAAGGAGTACCCTCTGTATAGTCATTCGTCGTTTTTCTTTCAGTGTTCAATGTCTTTCAATTTACTTCTTGTTTTTCCTTTATGTTAGATAATACAAGAACATTTTACGTCTGGAGAAAATATAATTGGTTTGACATGGAACTTTCACACACCTGGTATGGCTGTCAGATTTATTTTGTGAGTTGTGACTTCTTTAGGCTGTTTACATTGCAGCCGGGACGGGGGCAATTAATTGGGACGGGACCTTTTTTATCCCGGATTTATATGAGAATGTTTTCACTTTTCAGGCGAAATCATTGCGACCGTTATCACTCATTTGAATCAAATAAGCATATTTGAAGCGATTTTTGCAATTAAGAGCCTGATTTATTTTTCAGGCTGAACGGTTTCTTATGCAAATTTTGGGTTTTAAATGCGAAATTTCAGCCTGCAGGTTCTTAATTCGCCAGGATTTTACCCTCGGGTTTTAAAGGCTGTTTTCCATCACGCGCGCTTTGCCCGTGCGGGCATTGTTCAGTTCGTTTGGAAATTGAAAAGGTCCAACTTTCAAATCCCACTCCGCCCGCTCGGGTAAAGCGCGCGTAATGGAAAATGCCTTAATGTATTTGCGGGCTACGATCAAACGTACAATCGGACGATAACAGGTCATCGTAAAGTTGCCGACTCTTGATCTCTCTCTGGGGCTCACAAACGTTTTCTCAGTACTTGACTAGCTTGCTTGCAACTCGGAATTTGCTGAAGCGGAATTTCGGGATGCAAGCAGGCGAGAGATGGACGGATGTCTTCCAAACATTTATTGATAGGACGTAACGTAACGAAGTTTTTTACTCTTTGTATCTTTATTGTAGCGTGCATCAAGTCGCCAAAGATTTGTGGGTGTAATTGTAAGTGCTTTTTTTTTCGGGGGGGGGGGGACTTTTGCATCTTTTTAAAAATATCATTTCTATTTCTTTGAAAGTCAAAGAGTCATTCTGGCTTTGTTTGAATATATAAATACATTTACTGAATTTTAGCCAGATCCCAAATATTATCTAAACTAATTGTTTTTATTTTTAATTATATTCGGATTATCTGATCATATTGTTAGAGAACATTTTTACATTCCAATACGACTAGCTACTGTATATATTATATTGACTGATTTATTCACATATTGTTTATTTAAGCTTTATGAATTTGAGTCGAACGGGCGAAACGGATGGTAATTAAATTAAGTCAGATTGATTCGTCTGAAGTTTGCGTATCTTTTAAAGGTGACGTACAGTCCGTTCTGCGCATGACCGCAATGTGGTCCCCAAAACATGACATTCGTAGATAATTACATGAAGTACTCAGCTCAATGTAAACCGTTAGGAACAACATGGCAGAAAACCAAGCGATTCGGCGAGGATATCTCCTCGGATTTCTTCTATTTCTCCTGAAAATGTTTTGTTTTTGGTACAAGTAATGAATGGGATACAATCTTGAATCAAGGGAGGACGTTGGAATGTGATAGTTCTTATAAATAAACTAAACTTTACTTACCTAAGTTGTTGACGTGCGAGTCGCCGAGTTCGACAAAACCGCTGATAATATGAGCCCCCAACGAACGAGCCGAATACTCTCCGAAGATACGCGAGGGCGGAGCGGGAAGGGAAAAGAGAAGGGGGGGTGCAACTACCGAGCACGTGATGGCTTTCAGCCAATAAAATAGTCCGATTAGAAATAGCTTTTCGCCTATGCTCGTAGCAGACTAGCAGTGGCTCGTAGCAGTAGATTGTATATAGATCGTATAAAGATCGAGCCAAATACACTAAAATCATCATATTCTACGACTCGTTCAGTAACTACTAACTACCCTATTAAAGTTCTTGTAAGAATTTCATTAAAAATAATGAATAGTTTTAACACAAAAGGATCAATACTCGTACTGGTCGATCGTTCCACAAACTCGTCTCCTCTTCTTCTCGCACGAACTCACGAAGGAAATAAATGAAACTTCCCGAAAGTTGCCGAATCTAACTCCTTTTGTATATGTTGTGGGCTTCTTCGGTATTGAGATCATATCCTAGAGCGTCGTCAAACAAACCCGCGATGGCGCGATTCTGACAATAAAAATTCAAAATGACTTATAACTTTATATTCATGAAAGCCAACGGTTTTCTCATCAGAGTCCAAATTGATAAATCATTCAACGAAAACAACTTACGTCCTGCTGTGAATATCACGAAGTTCGGGTTGTTGTCTCGGTATTCGCCGTATATAATTATTGTGAATAGCAACACTCTATGTGCATAGCAACACTCTGCATAGCAACGTGCTACGAGCATTGTCGAAAGATATCTCGGTAGTTGCACTCCCCTTCTCTTTTCCCTTCCCGCTCCGCCCTCGCGTATCTTCGGAGAGTATTCGGCTCGCTCGTCGGGGGCTCATATTATCAGCGGTTTTGTCGAACTCGGCGACTCGCACAAAACGTCAACAACTTAAGGTGCTGTTACACGATGCGATTTTTCTTGCAACTTGCAACAAATTTACCCGTAAAAAAAAACACTCTTGCGATTTTTGTTGCAAGTTGCAGCAAAAAGTAGAACCCATCCAACTTTTCTTGCAACTTGCAACACGGCAAAAATAACAAAATCGCAAGTTGCTACGGGGTGTTACACGGTGCGATTTTTTTATGCAACTTGCAACATTCAGTGATTTGTTGCAAGTTGCAAGAAAAATCGCATCGTGTAACAGCACCTTTAGGTAAGTAAAGTTTAGTTTATTTATAAGAACTATCACATTCTAACGTGCTCCCTTGCTTGAATAAGGATATTAGTATTTTTTTTTGTAAATTTAGATGTAAACATTAGTTTCGTACATGCACAGAACGGACTGTACATCACCCTTAACCTATACCCGGCAGGTTACCAAGACGCCTCCAATTGACGAGTAAAATCGTCTGGCGTTAGACAGAGTAAGATGTCTGAGTTGCCAAATGGCAACACTGCCGGGTAAATAGTTAATTTACTCGTCAATTTTTTTTATATCGAGGGTTTTTTATCCTTTGGAACGTCCAGGTGTGCAAGTGACATTGTTGGTGAATCAATTTTTATTAAACCAAGATATATAGAACTTTTTAGTTCAGCTTCGAACCTTTTAAAGTGCCTATGAAACGAAAATTAAGTTTGTCTTATTTGAAAGAACACTTAAAATTATAGAGTAATATCTTTTCCAGTTTTTCGTTTCGTTGCTTCGTTCAGTTAAGATATTTCAGTTTGTTTGATATGCAAATTAAACATTTTGACGTCACACGTGTATAACGAGTTATCGAAAAAGTTATAAATCTTTGCCATTATCAAATACGATAAGCACTTGAAGATCTACATGTTTAGTGATGTGGGCGAAAACACATCCACACGCTTCATTCAAATTAATTTGGTTTGATAATAGAAAAGATATCTAACCTTCTCCGATAGCTAGCTCATTATGCCCCTACGACATTAAAATGTTTAATTTGCATATCAGACAAACTGAAATATCTCAAGAACAAAGCAAGGAAACGAAAAACTGGAAAAGATGTTACTCTATAATTTTAAGTCTTCTTTCAAATAAGACATTTCATAGGCACTTCAGCTCACACATTACCTTGTTTATATACTAATATTAGATTACTTAGTTGGTAAATAAGATGTTCACAGTAAACTTTAACTCATCCGAAGGTTTGTCTAGAGCTCAATAAGATCGTCTGGCGTTAAAATATAATATTACTAAAGACCAATTTTGTCTTTTTTGGAAAATTTTGGAGAGAGTTATTTAAGGTCTTCGTTCAGGTTTGCAGGGTCATGTCTGTAAAGTGCTCTCAATTTGTCCGCAGAGTTTACTGTATGCCACAAAATAAAATATATCTATTTTAGAAAGCTACTAATTTATAGAATACAATGTTGTCTTTCATTTTGCGATAAACACAAACCAATAATAGTTGTGAATTTTTTTAGGTAAAACCAGAGGGCTTTACTAAGAACAAAGCGTTTTATTTTGTTTAAAAAACATTTTCGCAGTTAGATTCCGAGATAAATTGCCAGTAAAACGGCGTCAGGGTTTTTGCATTTATTGCCTGTTTTCGATTTTATGACTTATTTTGTCCGAATGTTGGTCGAAAAACAGCATTTTCAACTTTGGTCCGTCAAATAAAATCAACAAAACTCGACGTATCAAAAAACGCTCACACCGTTTTGTGGAAATTTATTTTGGAATTGAACTACCAAAAAAAACATATTTGAACAAAATGAAACGTTTGTACTTATAAGTCGGCCCGAGTGGAGCCTTCTGGTTTAACTTTAAAAAATCACAACTATTATTGGTTTGTGTTTATCTTTATCACAAAATTATAGACAGCATTGTATTATATAAATTAATAGCTTTCTAACGATATTTATTTTATTTCTGTGGCATAAATTCTGACGAATTGAGAGCGCTTAACCAAAATAACTCTGTAAACCTTAACGAAGACCTTAAACACATCCATGTTCTCTTAAACAGACGTTGTTGAGGAATACGGAGAAGAATTCTTTCGTTTAAATTCTACTCAGACGTCAGAAAACACGTCGTCCGTAATTCTAAACTGGAGTGACGAAAGGTGGAGGAATGACACTAAAGTTAAATATTATGCTGTACATATTGACCTTATTATTAATGGATATCATACGTTTAGTGGAGAGTATTATGTCGATTCAAAGGAATACGTAAGTGTTTATAATGGCTTATTGTTATGAATCTGTCTGTCTCTCTGTCAGCTTATTTGGGTTCATCATTTCGTTTAATCGTTCGTTTGATTATCCGTCTGGTTATTTATACTTACTTATTTACTTACTTACTTACTTACTTACTTACTTACTTACTTACTTACTTACTTACTTACTTACTTACTTACTTACTTACTTACTTACTTACCTACCTACCTACCTACCTACCTACCTACCTACCTACCTACCTACCTACCTACCTACCTACCTACCTACCTACCTACCTACCTACCTACCTACCTACCTACCTACCTACCTACCTATCTACCTGCCTACCTACCTGCCTACCTACCTGCCTACCCACCTACCTACCTACCTTCCTACATACCTACCTACCTACCTACCCACCCACCAATGGAGGTACTGTCACAATAACCGCTAGTTTTTGGGAATGCCCAAATCTACTTTATATACAAATCAGTGTGTGCTTTGCGCAATGTAGAACCGAGTGTTACTTTGCATAATGATTGTAACAACTTGCCTAGCAAAGATTTTACCTTTCCAAATTTTTCTTTTTATGATATTTTTTCTTTACTTTAGATTCACAATTATAATAAAGCAGTGTCTAATTTAATAAACAACTTAACTTATCATGTTCAAGTGAGTTTGGTTATTTTGTAATTGTTTTTTTTTATCTTCTTTTCTCCTTCTTCTCATTCTCCTTTTCCTTCTTTTTGCCTATGTTTCTGTCTTTGTTTTTGTTTTTGTTTCGTTTTCCTCTTCGTCTTCGTCTTTCTCTTTCTCTTCTTCTTCTTCTTCTTCTTCTTCTTCTTCTTCTTCTTCTTCTTCTTCTTCTCCTTTTTCTTCCTCTTCCTCTTCTTTTTCCTCTTCCTCTTCTTTTTCCTCTTCCTCTACCCCTCCTCCTCTTCCCCCTCCTCCTCCTCCTCTTTCTCATCCTCTTCTTCCTCCTCTTTCTCTTTCTCCTCCTCCTTTCTTTCTTTTCCTCTTCCTCTTCTTCTCCTCCTCTTCCTCTTCCTTTTCCTCTTCCTCTTCCTCTTCCTCGTCCTCGTCCTCTTCCTCTTCCTTTTCCTCTTCCTTTTCCTCTTCTTCTTCCTCTTCTTCTTCCTCTTCCTCTTCCTCTTCCTCCTCTTCCTCTTCCTTCTCTTCTCTTCCTCTTCCTCTTCCTCTTCCTCTTCCTCTTCCTCTTCCTCTTCCTCTTCCTCTTCCTCTTCCTCTTCCTCTTCCTCTTCCTCTTCCTCTTCCTCTTCCTCTTCCTCTTCCTCTTCCTCTTCCTCTTCCTCTTCCTCTTCCTCTTCCTCTTCCTCTTCCTCTTCCTCTTCCTCTTCCTCTTCCTCTTTCTCTTCCTCTTTCTCTCTTCCTCTTCCTCTTTCTTTCCTCTTGCTCTTCCTCTTCTTCCTCTTCTTCCTCCTCCTCCTCCTCCTCCCCTTTCTCTTCCTCTTCTTCCTCCTCCTCTTTCTCCTTCTCCTCATCTTTCTTTTCCTCTTCCTCTTCTTCCTCCTCTTCCTCCTCCTCTTCATCTTCCTCCTCTTCATCTTCCTCGTCTAATTTAACTTCCTTTTCCTCTTCCTTTTCCTTTTCCTCTTCTTCTTCCTCTTCTTCTTCCTCCTCCTCTTTTTCTTCCTCTTCCTCTCCCTCTTCCTCTTCCTCTTCTTCTTCCTCCTCCTCTTTCTCTTCCTCTTCTTCCTCCTCCTCTTTTCTCCTTCTCCTCCTCTTTCTTTTCCTCTTCCTCTTCTTCCTCCTCTTCATCTTCCCCGTCTATTTCCTCTTCCTTTTCCTCCTCTTTCTCCTCCTCTTTCTTTTCCTTTTCCTCTTCTTCCTCTTCCTCTTCCTCTTTCTCTTCCTCTTCCTCTTTTTCTTCCTCTTCCTCCTCCTCTTTCTCCTCTTTCTTTCCTTTTCCTCTTCTTCCTCTTCCTCTCCCTCTCCCTCTTCCTCTTCTTCCTCCTCTTCCTTCTCCTCTTTCTCTTCCTCTTCTTCCTCCTGCTCTTTCTCCTTCTCCTCCTCTTTCTTTTCCTCTTCCTCTTCTTCCTCCTCTTTTTCCTCCTCTTCATCTTCCCCGTCTATTTCCTCTTCCTTTTCCTCTTCCTTTTCCTCTTCTTTTTCCTGTTCCTTTTCCTTTACCTCTTCTTCCTCTTCCTCTTCCTCTTCCTCTTCCTCTTCCTCTTCCTCTTTCTCTTCCTCTCCCTCTTTCTCTTCCTCCTCCTCCTCCTCTTTCTCATCCTCTTCTTCCCACTCCTCTTTCTCTTTCTCCTCCTCTTTCTTTTCCTCTTCCTCTTCTTCCTCCTCTTTTTCCTCCTCTTCATCTTCCCCATCTATTTCCTCTTCCTTTTCCTCTTCCTTTTCCTCTTCCTTTTCCTCTTCTTTTTCCTGTTCCTTTTCCTTTACCTCTTCTTCCTCTTCCTCTTCCTCTTCCTCTTTCTCTTCCTCTTTCTCTTTCTCTTCCTCTCCCTCTTTCTCTTCCTCCTCCTCCTCCTCCTCTTTCTCATCCTCTTCCTCCTACTCCTCTTTCTCTTTCTCCTCCTCTTTCTTTTCCTCTTCCTCTTCTTCCTCCTCCTCTTCATCTTCCTCGTCTATTTTCTCTTCCTTTCCTCTTCATTTTCCTCTTCTTCGTCCTCTTCCTCTTCCTCTTCCTCCTCCTCTTCCTCTTTGTCTTCCTCTTCTTCCTCTTCTACTTCTTCTTGTTCTTCTTGTTCTTGTTCTTCTTCTTCTTCTTCTTCTTCTTCCTTTTCTTCTTCCTCTTCCTCTTCTTCCTCTTCTTCCTCTTTTTCTTCCTTTTTTCTTCCTCTTCTTCTTCTTCTTCTTCCTCTTCCGCTTCCTTTTTCCTCTTCTTCTTCTTCCTCCCTAGCAACGCTACACCCTTTTACGTTGCCATTACGCAATACAATAAATAAATATAATTTTATTCTTAGATTTCGGCATATCATAGTGACCACTGCAAGCATGGTAAAGTAGAAAGAGTGAAAATTATAGGCAAGTTATTTCTGTTTTAGCTGTTATACATAAAGCAGCTTATTAATACCGGCTTTCTGGGGGTTTAAGTCTGTACTTTCTTCTTTACGTAATTCTATAAAACGTAAACAATTCTTATCGTATATCATCTTTCCTTACAAAGCTTGCCTTATCTTAGTAATCTTACCTTCGTTAAACGAATTATTAGTTATCGATTACCTAATGTAATAATTTTATCGGGTATTGGGATATATTTTGCGGGCTGTTCTGAGCCTATCAGTTTTAACAGTTCTAAATCACTATTGGTTTGTTGTTTATGGAATTCTATACTTTTCTTGTCAATACTTAGAAGCAAAGATTGTTTTGATAACAAATGTTGTATTTTCTTCCAAGATTACACGTAAATTATGAGTTATGTAAATATTTAATGCAATGAAATACACGCCGACGCAAAGGCGGCACTGTTCAAGATACTGTTTACGGTACTAGCTGTGTTCGATTTTCTTCTAAATGCCCACTAAAATTATTATTATAATAGTGTAATACAGTTGATGTTCTTGGCCATAAATATGCTTTTGGCCCTTCTCAGAGCTAATTTTAACCTCGCCTGCGGCTCGGGTTAAAAGTGAGCCTGAGTCGGACCAAAAACATATTTAATTTCCGCGAACATTAACTCTATTGTTATATTAATGTCTAATGTCTGTTTAATGTCTAGTGCTAATAAAGAATACTTGAAATCTTAAATCTGATGTCCTTGAAATATCTTTATAACGATATCTTTGAAAAATATCCTTATTGTTATACCCTTGAATTTTCCGTATATTTATATCCTTGAAATATCCTTACTGCTTATTCTCTCGTTCCGTCTCGTCTCGTGGTCTGCTACGTCCCGCCCTTTTCTGTCGTGATTGGTCAATCGTGTTCTGTTCTTTTCTGTTTGGCCAACTCCATCTTGTCTTCACCTGACCTGACCTGTACTCTTTCCTTGCATTGATTTGTTTTCTCTTGCTTTACCAACCTCACCTCATTCTTCCCTGATTTTTCCTCCCCTCCCCCTCACGTCTTTTCTCCCAACCTCACCTTACATTACCTCACCTCACCTCACGTCCCCTCGCCTCACGTCCCGTTGCCTCACCTTACGTCCTCCCCCCTAGCCTCACCTTACCTCACCTCACTTTACCTTACCTATAACCTCACCTCACCTCATGTCGCTTTGCCTCATCTTAACTCACCTCACCACACTTTACTTTACCTCGCCTCATTTTACCTCACGTCACTTTACTTTACTTTACTTCACTTCACTTCACTTCACTTCACTTCACTTCACTTCACTTCACCTCACCTTACCTCATCACTTTACTGTAATGCTTCACTTCGTTTTACTTCACCTGACATCACCTCACTTCACCTCACTTCACCTCACCTCACTACCTCACCTCATGAACATATAATTCCAAACGTAATACAATCTATATAAACAGTTTACTGACGGTCAACCACTAATATATTATATGTAACGCATTACTGATATCGATTTTTTTGTCGACATTTCTACGTGTCAACTTAAAATAGTACACAGAGGACTTTCTATTAACATTAATTATATGGCAGTTCTTATTTTGATATGAGTATAAGTTTTAATCTTTTTCGTGCTTGCAGTTCCTTCTCCTTGCCGTTACAAGACTTGTCCTGAGCATAGTTTTTGTAGAAGAGATGGATATCTTCATGAGATCGAATGTCCTTGTGTGGATGGGTATGTGCAAGTCGACGGCGTTTGTACAGGTAAGCAGAGCTGTGTGACCAAATGAATTAGTCATTGGGCTTTCTTTGACTACGTTTACACGGAAAGTACTATATTAGACCTAAACACATTGACCTACAGTACAGTATATATAACTGGACTGCGGGTCACCGATAGCTTTTGTATTGGAAATATTTCCCCCAATTGACCTAGGTTTTAAAATGCTTATTTCTATTCACGTTATATAGAATCCATATCAGTAATATTTTATTTGAGTTTTTAGGCACTTTAAAGGACGGTTACATAATAGTTACCTCCACCAGGAGGTTACGTTTTCACCTTTGTTTGTTTGTTTGTTTGTTTGTTTGTTTGTCTGTCTGTCTGTCTGTCTGTTTGTCTGTCTGTCTGTCACCAGGATATCTCACAAAATACTGGACAGTTTTTATTAAAAGTTTGGTGAAAGATTGATCATAGACCGAGGACCAACCCTTTCAATTTTGGTTGAATTTAATTGAAATCTGCATGATAAATTATTAAAAATCTGACCACAAGATTCCCCGTGTAGAAAAAAATAATGCTTGGTTGCGCTCACTATCTTTATTTTATCTCATTCGTACATGTGTAAGTGAGCTGGCCTGGTTAGCGGGATGGTTTAGGCTAAAAGGGATGACTCAAAAGGACCCGTCCAGTCCTTTCGCGGCTTTTTCCAAAATATGTTTTTTCAACGAGCTAGGTGATAAGCCAGATTGCTGTTTTGGGTTAGAGATGTGTTCTGGTTAGGGTACCGATCTTGAGGCTCACTGAAGCTTGACGAAAAATTTCGGAAAAAACAAATTTAACGGCATATTTCGGAAAAGCAGCGAAAAGACTGGACAGGTCCTTTTGAGTCATCCTTTTAATAATAACCTAGCGGGATGGCTCGTTGAAACATCGGCTCTAATAACCCGCTGGCGGAGGTTAGGTATGCGCAGTCTCCGAGTGCCCTCTTGTTCAAAATACTACGCCAATGAACTTACCAAATGGGTCGTTTTTTAAGCTACCTGCTACTCGACTATCGTCTGTCGCCTACAACTATATATATCACCTCGTGTTTTAAATCTGAAAAAACACTGCTGCTCATGTATTAATTGTTACTTGAAGTGCCTATAAAACGAAATTTCACTTCAATATTTTACGATATTTGGAAGAACATCTGCGATAATGAAAAATGGCTTTTACATGCCTTTCAAATCTTATCCCATTCTTGAGTTGTTGGCTATGCAATTTGAGCAATGACGTCACACGTTGTATGTGGGAGGAAAAGGAAAACGAGTCATAGCGTTGGACTGGTTTGATTCAGTTTAGTCAAACCAATCCAAAGATATGACTGATTTTCCGTTTTCTCCATACAACGTCATTTTTCAAATTACATAACCAATAACCATAGTTAATAGAACATATACATGGTTTGGAAGCTCTATTGTCTTTCAACATGAAGCATGGTTATGTTGAACTGACAATGGAGTTCGTTATATGGAAGTAAATTCTATGGACACGTGACGATGAAGCACCACAACACGTGACGATGAAGCAACTCACTCATTAAACCCGAGCGTTGCTATTGGATGACTGTTTCATTATACAGAAAATACAATACCGTGAAATTGCACAAATTTCCATAAACTTGAACAAAAACATAGAACAATCACTTTGGACGAGTTTCCAAACCATGTATATGTTCTATTAACTATGCAATAACTCAAGAAGAATGGGAGTAAGATTTTAAAGGCATGTAAAAGTCATTGTTCATTATCTTAGGTGTTCTTCCAAACTGAAACTGAAGTGAAATTTCGTTTCATAGGCACTTTAAAACATGATCTATCTTTTCAGACTCCACGCCTTGTGCTCCTGATCCTTGTTCCCAGAATGAAACGTGTTTATCTAGGGGGACCCACTGGAAGTTTTCACTGTAATTGCACAGTGGGTTTTGCGAAGATGAACGACACTTCATGTCGAGGTAAGCTGTCAATTCACAAGTTAATATTTGGTCTCGTTCTTTTACTCAAACAGTCTCGTATGCGAGCATAAGAGCTAGTGCGCTGCACCGAGCGCGAAATAGTGCATGGGGAGAATTTGTCACTCGCGACGAGTGATCTATTTAACAGTTAGTCACCAAAGTCGAGGTGACTATCGGTGAATATTTACTGAGCCACAGACCTTAGGTGTCTCACCGTGACTGACGACAGTGCTATACGCATGTGTTGGTTATAGACAATGTTTTACTGCAAAATAATAGCTTTCTCCTCAACACTCTGTCTGTCAATAACTTTATTATGTATAGGATAAATACCGAGAACGGAGGCTTTAAGCTAGTAGTACTTGAGAAGTACGTAAAGGTTCATTGAACACATACACAGATTTTTACAAGCTGGTCTGAATAATTAGTATGAATAATTAGTACCAGATCTATCATTACAGCATTGGGCATGCGTATTGATGCAGTATCAATCCCACATTTTATGCTCAACGTTCAGCGTAATAAATTTCTGACTCAACCAACAGATTTTGATGATTTTCATTGGTTTGCTTTCCTCTCGTAAACTACGTGGAGCGAAAAGCAAACCCTTGCCCTCCTTCCCGTATGTTGGCGCTACTGGCGTTACCATACGAGATAGTTGCAGCAGGCACCCTATGAATTTATAATGCGGGATTTATGGGATATAAATCCCGCAAAAAAACAAAGAAAACCGACTTGATCGTGTTTTAAGCCTATTTATATACCTTTGGTAGTAAAATATGTCTTTACAAAGCCTTGGAGTATGTAGTTGACAATTTTGGACTGTAATTTCTCACACTCTAAATTGTTTTATGAGAGTTACAGTAAAAGTGTTTTCACTTTGAACCTTCGTCGTTAGTAAACCTTCCTCACGGGTGATACTCGCGCACCCGAAGCTTTTTTCTTACTCTGTTCTCGCCTTATTTTGTTTACAATTGCCTTATATACATGGCTTTAAACTAAGCTATAGTTATTTCTTCTTTATCGTTATAGCAATCTGTGAGATCTATCCAGATGGGGAAGGGTGTTCGAAGAAGAGTACGTTGAATCAGTAAATAATTATTGAAATATCTAGACTACAGACATAATTTAACGCTACTCTGGCTTTAAAGCTTTTTGAACGTAGCTTAAAAACTTACCAGGGGCGTAGGAAGCAGGGGGGCCGGGGGGCCGGGGGGCCGCGGCCCCCCCAATATTTTATAAAGGGGGGCCAGAATATCTTTCACCCCCCCCCCTCCAAAACAATTGAATTTAAAAAAAATTGCAGCGAAATATTGCGCTGATCGGCCAATTAATAATAATAATCCATCCTGACTCACGGATAGCATAGACTCACATATCATAATGAAAGAATTAATGAAAGGGCCTAACGAAACTACGAAAGAGGTAGAGAAGACTCTGAAAATGCCATTTCCGACGATCTAGAGACTCCAAATTTTCAAAATTTTTCCGCTCGGCCCCAACCATGGTGGCGCCTCGTGGGAGTCGCCCCCCCTAAGTTTATCAAGCTTCCTACGCCCCTGAAACTTACTGTTCATGAACCAACGTTTTTATAAGCGTATTTTAATGTTTTACTTTGCTTTACTCTTCCTAAATGTACAGCTGCTATCTTTTTGAAACCGTCAATTGCAATTGACCGTACCGAAAAAGATGGCGACTTGTACATTTAACCACAATCGTTTGCGCATAGTAAATATTGTTTCTTGTAGAATTATCGGAAGATAGGTCTTTAAAAAGATCATCTTTGGTAGGAATGAAGTTCTTACTTACAATGTTTAGTTATTATTTGAGCTGATTTGAGGTTGCATGTTAAATGTACCGCCACCATCTTTTTCGGTACCGTCAATTGAGATGACATTTAAATTTAAACTTTGACATTTTTTTGTTTTGACTTTGTTGTTGTTCTATATTAGAACTGGACAACCCTAACAATACCGGAGCAATAGTTGCAGCTGTTGTCACTCCGTTGGTCATAATCATCATAATCGCCATTTGCGTTATTTTTTGGATGCGCTATTTCCAAAAGAAACGGCTACGCACACTGGAAAGTGTAATGGATTCCATTACGTACAACGCTGCTTCTGGGAATTTTACGCTGAGAAATCCTTACAATGATCTGCAACCGTAAGTATCATCATCATCATCATCCCGTTTGTCCCCTCAAGGGGGGCGGGTCGTCTCGACACCTCTCTCCACTCTATTCTTATTTGAAAGAACACTTAAAATGATAGAGTAACATCTTTTGAAGTTTTTCGTTTCCTTGCTTCGTTCTTGAGATATTTCAGTTTGTTTGATATGCAAATTAAACATTTTAACGTCACATGTGCATAATGAGTTGTTGAAGAAAGTTATATATCTTTGCTATTATCAAACCAAAATAATTCGAAGGAAGCATGTGCATGTGTTTCGCCCAGAACACTAAACAGGTAGATTTTCAAGTGATTATATTTGACAATAGCGAAGATATATAACGTTTTTCGTTATATTATGCACGTGTGACGTCGCAACATGCGACATTTACATCAAACAAACTGAAATATCTCAAGAACGAAGTAAGGAAACGAAAACCTGCAAAATATGTTACTTTATCATTTTAAGTGTTCTGAAAGAATTTTCGTTTCGGTTAATTTTCATTTCATAGGCAATTTAAAGTGTAAACCAGTCAAGTTTTCTATTACACACTAAGGTTGTTGCAATCTCTCTCTACTCTAGTCTCTAGTGCAACCTCGTTCCCAGGGCCTTTTTGAAATTGGTAGGGCGGGAAAAGGCCCTGGCATCGGCTGGTTTGCTCTGTATTTTTATTGGTTGATTGCTTTTCTTAAACATTCCTCGTGAAACATTTATGCAAAGTTTGTGCCAGTTATGATCAAATAGCTCCAACGGGACTGCCAACGTGACCAATGGGACGGCCATTTCAATGAACTTCTCCCGAGGGACTTCCATTACTCGGAATGATTTTGCATATTAAACTAATTTGCTAATTTATTACACCCCAGTATTTCTGGGTGCTGTCACCAGCCGATGCCAGGGCCTTTTCCCGCCCTCCATCTCAAAAATGCCCTGGGAACGAGGTTGGTCTTTAGTGCTCTTTGGCCACTCACCTCCATATATAACTCTACTGCGTGCTCCTATTACCTTTGAGTTAGGAAAAGTGTCCCCAAAACCATTTTCAAAATGGCGGCATTTATGGGTCCTTTTGCTAATGGTGAAGGTCGCTGACCGTACCTAAGAACCGCACTGATGACACAGGTTTTTAAAACTGCATTTTGCTCGGCAATAATTCAGTCGAATTATATTAGTAGACGAGAAACTCGTCAGTTGTCAGGTGTTTTAAAATCCAGTAAACGACGAGTTTTCCGTCTATTTTCCCGTCATTAAGACAAGAAACCCGGACGACAAACTATATCAGACTGGGACAGTGGAAGTTCCGGTGCAACAGGAACGGTTGTTCGAATTTTGCGCCTCCCTCCCTGATGTTCCACGTTACGTATCCCCCCCTTTTGGAACTCTGAAACTTGTGTTTCGCATGTATAAATAGATATTTACCTCCGCCGGCGGAGGTTATGTTTTTACCCCTCTTTGTCTGTCTGTTTGTCTGTCTATCACCAGGATATCTCACAAAATACTGCACAGGTTTTCATAAAAATTTGGGAACGATTCATAATAGACCAAGGACTAACCCATTGGTTGAATTGGGTTGGAATTTGGATGAGAAATTCATAAAAATCTGACCACAGTATTCTTCGTGTAGAAGAAATGCTTCATTATTTTCTGCAAACATTTTTGCATAATTTTGGTACGAGTGCAATTCAATTCATTCATACATGTGTAAGTCTCGTGAGCTAGCCTTGTTAGCCGGATGGCTCCAATGGTTATCTCCAATAACCCGCTGGCGGAGGTATATGTAGTCTCTGAGTCCTGCCCTCCTCTTTCTACGCAACTGACTAATTTGTTCTGGTTTTGACTTTAGGCTTAGGGTTGTCTTGCCATCTGATTGTGAGAAAGACGAAGACGACACGAGAGAATTCAATGTTATTTACGTGCCTCAAGAAATATCAGACGCAATTGCAAGAGGATTGACGGATGGCCTATTTGAATTACCTCATGATCGGCTTAACCTTGGCAAGGTGATCGGACGAGGAGCTTTCGGGGAAGTGTGTGTGGGTGAGGCCCATTGCATTATGGATATTCCAGGTTGGACGACGGTTGCCGTGAAGAAACTGGCAGGTTAAATTTTATTTGTATAATTTCTTTTTGTGACTTATTTATTTATTTATTTATTTATTAAGTTTTGCCACAAGGTTCAACAAGACTAGGAATTAATTAAAATTAAAAAAAAAGAAGAAAAAAAAAAAGTACTTAATTAATTTACTCATAGTGAAAGTTAGTTACATCGTAAAATATATAATAATGTGGCAGGGTTGCCGCAACAGCGAACGCCAATTACTGCGGTCCCAAACAAAAAGAAAATTAATACGAAAAAGAAAAGGCCATATTAATTATTTAGGTTGTGTTAATTATTATTTTGTAAGTATTAATTATTAACCATTAATTATTGTCAAGTATTAATTATTAGTTCTTATTTACTAATTATCAAGTATTAATCGTCAGTCGCTAGTCGCCAACTACAAACTATCAACCACCAATTGCCAATAATTTATCCGACAATTATCATTAATTAGCAATCGGTATCCAACAATCAGCAACCAACAATCAATAATTAACAATTAATTAGTTATTAGATACAACAGCAGATCGCACTAATAAGACTGTGCGCTGTGTTGCATCTCAAGCAGATGGTTTTCCATGACCTCGGGTCTTCAGGGTCGTACAGCTGCTCCACTGCTACCTGGTAGTAAAGCTGAAGCTGGCTCTTGAACTGTCTAAGAGTGGTTCCCTTTCTACGCATTTCGCACGGTAGAGTGTTCCATGTTCTACACATTCTTGTAAAGAAAGATCGTTGGAAGGTGACTGTTCTACATTTGCGAGGACGGAAGTGAAGAATATCGGGGTTTGAGTTGTTTCTTGTTGTTCTGAGTGGCATATATGGAGTAGGTAGGATGTCAGGGTTGATTTCGATTAGGTTGTTCACAGCTTTGAAGAAGAAGGTTAAGTCGAGATATTCATGCCAGTAGGATATTGGAAACAATTGTAGAGACAGTAGTCGTTGTTTGTAGGTTGTCGTGGTGCGAAATGGTAGATTTAGGATAACTTTAGTAGCACGGCGTTGCACTCTTTCGACACGTCTGATCAGGTCAATAGATTGCGGTGACCACACCTGGGTTGCGTATCCGAGGTGTGGTCGAACAATAGCAAGGTATATTGTTCGTCGAACTGAAATGTCAGTGATCTCCCCCAAAGAGCGACGGACGCAGCCAAGAAATCTGTTCGCGGTTGTAACTTGGGCAGCAACCTGTTTGCACCAGGTTAAGTCATGGGTCACCCATACACCAAGATCACGCTCTGCTTCCAGCTTTTCGATGGTCTGCCCTTTGAGAGTGTATTGATGATACACTGGAACCTTTCTACGAGTGATCGTTTGGCACTTTGTTTTCTGCTCGTTGAAGTTTAATCCAGAAGACAGTGACCAATCGTTCAGTTTGTTTAGGTCTTCTTGGAGGAGATCCGCATCCGAAGAGGAGTTTATGGTCTTAAACAGTTTCGTGTCGTCAGCAAAACAAGCAATGGATGAAGACGCCACCGAGTCGTGTAGGTCGTTAACGTAGAGTAGGAAGAGAATTGGACCAAGAATAGATCCTTGTGGGACGCCTGATGTTACTGGAAGCGTAGACGAAGTAGCTCCTGGAATAGTAACGCGCTGTTTGCGTCCCGATAAGTAAGAACAAAACCAAGAATGGAGGTTTCCATGGATATTTATATTTCCTAGTTTTTCAAGAATTACGCTGTGGCGAACTCTATCAAAACGCTTTACTCATATCCAGGTAGATTACGTCCGTCTGTTTTCCCAAGTCAAGTTGATGGCCAATGCATTCCAGAACCTGTACCAGCTGTGTGGAGCAAGATTTCCCAGGAATGAATCCGTGTTGGTTTGGATTGATGTATTGTAACAAATGGTCTCTTATCTTGGCCAATATACAACGTTCCAGCAGTTTTGAAATGTTTGAGAGTAGGGAAATTGGACGGTAGTTCTCAACGTAATCCTTATTACCTTTCTTAAATACAGGAACGATATTACTTGTTTTCCATTCATCAGGAAAGGTACCAGACTGCAAAGATAGGTTGAACAACAAACATAGCGAGGGGGCAATCTGTTCAGCAGTTTCTTTTAAGATTCGATTTGATATGCCGTCGGGTCCAGTGGCTTTGTGTACGTTTAACGCTCTCAAGAAATACAATATTTCTTCTTCTGTCAGGTTGATATCTGATAGGGTTTGTTGATTTGAAAGCGTTTTCTTGGTTTCGTGTGTTGCCGCGAGGGTTTCCGTGTGAAATATGGAAGAAAAATATTTGTTAAAAAGGTCAGCGATCGATTTTGGACTGGACGCAACAGTTCTGCTTACATCGTTGTTAGCGTTTGCCAATGAAATAGATTCCGGTAGACTTGATTTTTTGGACGAAAGCTTAAACACTGACCAGAAGCGTTTTGGATTGAATTTTAAATCCGTCGATAAAAGGCGGAAAAAATTTTCTCGCGCTGTGGAGATCAGATATTTAGCTTGACTTCTGAGCTCTTTATATTTTTTGTGCAAATATTCACTTGGGGAATGTTTCAACTTTTTTCGGAATGACTCTTTTAGATGGATGGTATGTAGAATTTCACCAGAGAACCATGGCGGGTTTCTGTTTCTTTTTAACTGTTTCGTTGGAACAAATTGGGAAATTATTGTTTTAAAGGTGTTTTTCCATTTTGACCAGTTTTCATTAATGCTCAAAGATGAATCTATAACAGCAGACAGGTTGTGTGTTTCAATTGCGTCGCGAAGTTCGTTAAAATTAGTCCGCCGGTAGTCATACACGAAACTGCGAGTTGATCTAGGAGCTTTGATTTTCATTTCAATATCGAATAGTGTGATGGCGTGATCTGTGAATATGCCAGCGTCATTTGGCGAAAGCGTCTCGCGAATTGATACGACATCAGGTGTGCTCGTAATGACGAGATCAAGCACGTTATCGCAACGGGTTGGCGTGGTCGATAATTGAGTTAAAAAGTAGTCATTCAAAATTTCCGTAAATTCAACTTCTTCAGTCCCAACGGTGTTTTCTATGGACTCCCAGTTGATATTAAGGTGGCTCCATACCGTTTCTTGAAAATACAAGTTTGAGAGTCCGAAACACGTGCATAAACAATTCAGAAAAATAATAAAACTAAATGTTATCCATAGTTAAACATTCTGACAATCAATAACTGTTACCAAATAAATAGCAACAGTTGTTGCTATGGCAACAATGACGTTTCAAAATGGCTGCCCATTACCTTTCAAACTAATTTAATTCGAAAAAGACTTTGGTGACCCCCAATTTTTTTTTCATTAAAACTTTTCTTGAAGTATGAGTAATCAATAGGCCGATCTTAAAAAAATTCTGTAGAAGGAATAATTTTTTCCCCGAAAAAAATCATGTTTGTTAATTTTTAAAAAATTTGGATAAACAGATTTTTTTTTAAATCGGTCTATTGATTAATCATACTTCAAGAAATGTTTTAATGGCAAAAAAATTTGGGGTCACCAAAGTTTTTTTCGAATTAAATTAGTTTGAAGGGTAATTGGCAGCCATTTTAAAACGTCATTGTTGCCATAGCAACAACAGTTGCTATTTATTTGGTAACAGTTTTTGATTGTCAGAATGTTTAACTATGCATAACATTTAGTTTTATTCTTTTCTCGAATTGTTTATGCACGTGTTTTGGACTCTCAAACTTGTATTTTCCATTTTTCTAGAAACTGTATGGAGCCACCTTAAATGGATCTCGCGCGTTTGAACAAGTTGTTTCGGAGCAATAAATACAACCATCATTTTTTTGTCATGAAATCCAAGATGGTGGCGCCCACAATGCCTATTTGTTAAAACATGCGGGATCCTTGCAAAGTGATTCCTCAGTTTTGCATTGCGTAGCTTTTTTGCGCATTGTTGTGCAATACTAATTCAAGATGTAGCCAAGTGTTACCGACGAAAACACATAAAAATGACACTAAGGAGGCTAGATCAGCTGCTAATAACTTTGCCAAGAAGACACCAACTTTTTGGTTTTTGAAAGAAACTTAAACATTTATAGCATTCGTATAGATAAAATTATAGGAAAATACTCTATGTTGCATGAATCTTAAGCTTTAGACACTCGGTGACTTCTAACTTTTTTTTTCAACGTTACATGTAAATTGGTTCAATACTTTTTGAGATGTCTTGGTGGCCGACAAAAAAGAACAGACAGATTTGATTTGATTTGATTTCGCCTTTATTTGAATACAGTAATTCTATAAGTATCAACTTCTTTACACGAAAGCCATATATATATACACATAAAATTCGTAAATAATATATTTTTATATTTTTTCGTTATTTAAAAGTTATTTAAAAGAATATATAAAGTCAGTTAGTTATAATACATTTCACAATTTTTGTTGATTGACAATTTCAAGAAATTCAGATAACTTTTTTTTAAATTGACCTATTGTTGGTTTGCAATCATGCAATCCCTTGGGATTTAGAAGACAAAGAAACGACGGCCATGTTGGAGGAAAACATACTCCCAATACAATAGCTGCAATTGACAACATGGCCGCGATGATGTCAAGTGCAAACTAAGAATAGTTTGAGTGGTCTTCAATGGGAAGTGAATTCCAAAATGTTACCCCTCGATACGAAAAACTTCAGTTTTGGGAATTCTGGACATCGCTAAATTATTTTCACCTGATTTTAATCTTTGTCTGTAGGAACTAATTTCTGTAGAGTTAACAAACATTTCGCAAAGATAGTCAGGCGCAGCTCCATTAATTATATTATACATAATAAAACCTAGGCATTTAATTATTCTAAAACAGATAGCTGATCCCATTTGAAGTCATTAGATATCGGCTGATCTCACATCATAACCTTCAAAGGTGATAATGCGTACTGCACGGTTTTGTAACTTTTGTAATTTTCTAGATTACAGACAGACAGACGGACGGACAGACAAACAAACAAACAAACAAACAAACAAACAAACAAACAAACAAACAAACAAACAAACAAACAAACAAACAAACAAAACCCTGCTGGCGGAGGTAAATATATCTACTTCAATATACTTTTGCAGATTCAGCAACTGAGGCGGAAATAGAAGATTTCTTGGGCGAAATAGAACTAATGAAAGCACTGGGTAGTAAGGGGAAACACGACAATGTGATTCAAATGTATGGTTGTTGTACGGTGAATCTTCCTATTTGCCTGATCCTGGAGTACGCATCAGGCGGGAACTTGTTGGTCTACCTGAGGTCTTTAAAACGTCAGGTATGATTTTTGGTGTCCGCTGTAGCCAGTTCGTAATCTCGACTGCGCATCGAAGTGACGCGTTCTGCGTCGGGATAAAACCTATTTCAATTCATAACATCAGGCTGGGGAATTTAGAACAACGAATTCGGAAGTGTAAATGGAAATGCAAACTAGTTTTAGCCTGATGTCATGGATTGAAATAAGTTTTATCCCGACGCAGAGCGCGTCATTTTGATGCGCAGTATCACGGGCCTTTGATATAGCATATAACGTCCCGTGCAGATCTAACAAACGAGACCCATTCTTTCTTCCTTCTATCTTATGGATTTTATTATTAGCGATTGAGCGTTGGGTTGCCCGCACCTTCACTGCATGGCACAAGCATCATAAACGATTTACGTAAATTATTATAATAATTTTATCGGGCATTGTAATGTTTTTTTGCGGGATAAAATGAAGAATTCATTGATAAAATGAAGAATTTATGATAAAATGAAGAATTTATTGATTTGAGCCTATCAGTTTTAACAGTTCTAAATCACTATTAAATCACTATTGGTTTGTTGTGTACGTAATGGTATACTTTTCTTGTCAATACGTTGAAGCAAATATTATTTTGATGACAAATGTTGCGTTTTTCTGCCAAGTTTACATGTAAGTTATGAGTTATGTAAATATTTATTGCAATGAAATACACGCCGGCGGGATGGCGGCACTGTTCAAGATACTGTTTACACTACTGTATTTGATTTTCTTCCAAATGCCCACTAAAATTATTATAATAGTAATATAGTTGATGTTCGTGGGCATAAATATGTTTTTGGCCCTTCTGAGAGGTAATTTTGACCCTCGCCTGCGGCTCGGGCTAAAATGAGCCCGAGTTGGGTAAATAATACACACTTGTTGACTGCATGGCGCCGAGGGAAACATCGAGTTTTACGGATCCGAAGGCTTCAATGTCACACGAGGGCTTTAATGTTTCTCGAGGCAAAAGTCTACAAGCGTTTTGTTATATACCAAAGACTTTTAAAATACAAAATACCAAGCTGACTCTTTGACTTTTTGACTTGCAAAAGGCAAAAAGCCTTACCAAAACACTTTGACTTTGTCTTCGTAATTTCAATTCAACTATTCAACTAAACAAATATACCAGACTCAACAGGTACAAAGAGCAGTACCTTCTTTGAAGATACACTGTATGTATAGATATTCTTTCTTTTGGAAAATGGACTATTTCGTACGGAACAAGCTCTTGTTTTTAAAATGCTCCGAAGAGTCCAAAGTTCTTGATCTGATGCAATAATAATTGTGTATTCATTATGGAATAAAAATGTCCACGATTAAACAATCGATGTTTTCCATTTGTGAGCCTCTTTCTTACATAACTAACCTATCAATTTCTACTGGTATTGTTCCTGACAATATGAAAATTGCAAGAGTAGTAACAGTTTTTAAAAAAGATGACCCTGCTTTATTTACCAATTATAGACCAATTTCAATTTTACCCTGTTTCTCCAAATTTCTTGAAAGAGTAATTTATAACCGAATTTTGGAGTTTATAAATCAAAAAAGTATTTTATATTTGCACCAATACGGTTTTAGAAAACATCATTCTACTTGTCTAGCGATATTACAATTAATTGAAAATATTACTTCTGCTCTTGACCGAAAGGAGCTCGCAATTGGAATTTTTCTTGATTTGTCTAAAGCCTTTGACACCGTAAACCATCAAATCTTATTTGACAAGTTGTATTACTATAGTATCCATGGTATTGCTTTAGACTGGGTAAAAAGTTATTTCCACAATAGAAAACAGTTCGTCCAATTTAATGGGTCTCACTCTTCCTATCAATTACCTGCGGTGTTCCTCAAGGCTCGATCTTAGGTCCGCTGTTCTTTCTAATTTATATAAATGACCTATGTAACGTCTCTAACTTATCAAAATTTTTGCTATTTGCAGATGACACAAATATTTTTATATCTCACAAAGATCCAAATTGTTTATTTTACTTGGCAAATACCGAGTTAATAAAAATTTCTACTTGGTTCAAAGCAAACAAGCTCTTATTGAACCCAAGAAAGACATATTTTATGTTGTTCAAAACACGTCAAAGAAAGAGCATATTAGAAGGACCTTTGATCATTGAGAATAAGCAAATCGAGCAGGTGTCCCAAATATCATTTTTGGGTGTAATTTTAAATCAAAATTTATCTTGGAAACCACACATAAATTATTTAGCTTCCAAAATAGCTAAGTCAGCTGGTATTATATATAAGTCCAAATTCTACTTGCCCAGTAAATCTTTACTCTTACTTTATTATTCATTAGTCTACCCATATTTACATTATTGTAACCTAGCCTGGGCATCTACATATGTATAAAATTTGAAAAGACTAATTCTTTTACAAAAACGAATTGTGCGTTGGATTGATAAAGCAGATTATCTTGCCTCTTCTCAACCAATTTTTAAGAAATTATAAATTTTGAAAGTAACAGAAATAAACTCTCTACAGAAAGGCATTTTTATGTTTTCGTATTGTAATCACTTGCTACCCACAAGTTTTAACGATTTATTTATTTCGGGTTCGTAAGTTCATTGTCATCACACAATATCTGCGCAAAATCTTCGTTCTCATTGTTGCCGAACGACGTTAAAACTACTATTGTCTATTACTTATCAAGGCCCTTTGTTGTGGAATTATACAGATGATAGTTTAACACATTTAAGCAGCCTATCAAAATTTAAAACGAGTTTTAAATTAGTATACTCTTAAAGGCTTATAATTCTAGCGATTAGTGTTATACGGTCTGTATATCACTATATCTATACATCTATTGTTATAATTAAGATTTTCTGTGCTTATTTATCTAAATAACCAAAATAACCAAACTTAAAATAGATGTCACCACATAATGCAAACTCTGTAAAGAAAGCCATATTTGTAAACTAGAGGAAGCCAAAACGTTATAAGCTCTTTGCTTCTAGTCTTGGCTTCCTCGTCACTATTATTCTGTATGTCTGAAACCGTAACCATCCATGTATGTATATTGTGACGAATTCAATAAATCCATTCAATTAAAGCTGACGCCAGAGGGAAACATTGCACTGTTTCCTTCGGCAGAAAGAAGCATTGAGTTTGTTGAACACCACGTGACCATGATTTGACCAATAGGATTTCATCTTTGGCAAACGAAAGTCTTTGGTATATAACAACTGTTTTTACTTGGACCCGTGGAGCCTGAAAACGACTTCTTGAAAACATTGTGCCAAATTGTCACAGACAGAAGAGAAACATTTAATTTGACGCGACGATAATTCGACGTGTAACTCGAACACGCATTACCGTCGCATTATCCGTCTGACTCAGACGCATTTAATTGATGAGACGAATTTAATTCATGTGTCGAATTTAATCGAGTTTACGTCGAGGTTTCGTCGAATAAAATTCAAACAATTAAATTCGTCTATTGTGCGACGTTTAGCGCAGGCCTAACTTTAACATAATTGGCATATGCTATAAAGTCTATAAATCATGGAGCATGTTCTCCTCTGTGTCCCATTATTTTGTTTTGCTTCAACTTATATATAAGTATACCGTATAAGAACTAGTCTTGATATTTCTTGGTATAATTGAAACTAAAAGAGTTATCTTTCTTGCAGTGCGAGAAAACAGCTATGGTAACAGAGAATGCAGAAAGCAAAGACACTCCTGGATCTGAACAGGTAATTATGCCAATCTCGTTTCCAGAGCCTGCGATCCCTTTGGCCATGGGAGCCAGTGTAGGCTCGATTTCCAGCCGTATCTCTGGCCCCGATAGTCACCTCCCCCGAAATCACAGCTGGACTCGTGAGCTTGTGCATTGTCGATTTGCACCAATCACATACGTGCCTGTACTTTTTATGCAGGCATATATTATTAGGATTATTGCGTGAATTAGCCCGTAAGTTCAAAACGGCGATCAATAGAGTGCGGATGAGTGAAATGTTTAAGAATGATTGTCTAAAGATTTACAACGGGAAGCTCTAGAGAAATTGGTTAATGGCCAATATGTTTTCGTCGTTTAGCCTACAGGATCGTTAAAGTCACTTATATTTCAGTCAGCTTCAATGATTTTTGATATCGTGAAATTAATTTATGTAATACGTCACAGACCCGTTCTGTGCAGGCTCACGCATCCAGCCGCCTCTTTCAGGGGAGGTAAGTACCGGGGCCCGAGATACGGCTGGAAATCGAGCCTACTTGTACTCATTAAGTGGTTGATGTGCGCCATATTTAAATATGTAACTCCCTTTATTTGTTTGCTTATACGTTTTTAGAACAAATTTAAGAAGTTCTTCGAACCTGGTGAAATGCCTCAGGACTCTGCGTCATATTCATTTCCTTATGAACCACCCACATACGAAGTATCCTTGTCTGGTGACAGTGCAGAAGGTAGCAATCTGATTAAGAATTACTTAAAACGAGAATCTTTTCTATGTCGTGTAACATGCGCTCAAAACTTATTTCTATTGATGATATCTACATTTAACGAAGGAAGGAAGGAAGGAAGGAGGGAGGGAGGGAGGGAGGGAGGGAGGGAGGGAGGGAGGGAGGGAGGGAGGGAGGGAGGGAGGGAGGGAGGGAGTGAGTGAGTTAGGGAGGGAGGGAGGGAGGGAGGGAGGGAGGGAGGAAGGAAGGAACGGACGGACGGACGGACGGACGGACGCTTCTACTGTTAGCATTTGCTGCTTCTATTTAAAAGGAAATACGCAAATTCGCGGCCGCCATTAAAATGGACGTGTTTATTTGAGACTGGGTCTAGGATGTCTGTGACGTCAGAGTCTCAACCCAACAAAACACCTTGTGTGATAGTAAACAAGCGTAGCTTGGAAGAATCGCTCATTAAAATTAAATTATTCCGTCATGCCATCATCACGCTTTGTTGTACAAGATTCCAGCAATCAATCTGATATTAAAGCAGGAATATCCTTGCATAAGAGTCCAATTGACCAAATTGCGAAGAGAGTTTGGATTAAATTTGTTCAAACGAAGCGCGACAATTTTAAAGTGTCACTGAGACGAAATTTTCACCCCTCATTTTTATTTCATCATTGTGAAGTATACCCACCTACAACCTACTGTACGAAGTTTTAACTCGAAATTCAAAAAAGAGGCGCTGTTATTGCGAGTATAGAAATCTTAAATTTGACGGCCGCCAGGGCGCTACATAGCCTTAATGCTGTATACAAGACGTTGTCAGTGAATGAATGAAAAATAAAATATTCTATCAACGCACACAGTTATACAGGATTCTAGTAATGAATGAGATTATTCTGCAGGATTGCGCAGCATAATCATACGAGCAAACTGGGTTAGGTCCGTTTGTTCGGAACATAACTATGGGGTGCCATATCCGCCAAAATTATATAAATCCGACACGTAATTTAAACGAGATGATTCATAGTTTGTTTCAATCAATTTTCCATGAAGATTTTTAGAGCGACCTTACTACAAACAAGAGTTTTTCAGCGCGGTAATGTGCCTATTATTTGAAAGACTAACAAAACTTTGGAGGCAGAGCAGTCTCGAGCTCCAAGGAAGTGAACCGTTGGAAAATAAGCGAATATTTCTTGTCCCCTGTTCTTATACCATACCATGGTAATCATAGTTCCACTATACTTTTATTTAAGATTATAAAATATATCATGTAAGTAAAGCAAACGACAACGAAGGTTGAATTTGATGTATTGTATTTGTATATATAAAATACATGTATATACTAGCAATTCATTTAGTATTCTAAAACTTAAAGAAAATGCTATTAGATGTTACAAAATAAATAGCATAACTAACTCAATAAATATACAGTCTGATTTGCAAAGCAACAAAGCGTAAATACTAATCTAAATATTTTAGGGGTAGAAAACTTAAGAAATTTAATCAAAACAATTCTACAAGCTGAAGCAGTTCAGCACATTATTTATACTTTAGTTATACTTATGCGCCAGCTTTGTGAGCCACGTCAACAGGCCATTGCAAATTGACAGAAGTATATACTGAGGTTTTTTTCTTTTTCTTTTCTGTCGCTGTATAATTTCCAACAGGAGAGAAAATGCTCTCGAACTTTTGAATTTCTATGTAGTAGTATCAAATGTATCAGGCATCAAATACAAGCTATATACATTCATACCAACATAAAGATGAGTGTCTCTAGCCGACTAATACTGTCTTTCTCAAGAAGAAACCACGACGTCAGAATTGAAATGTTGCTATATTGAAAATGTATTGTACTTTTCTTCGGCAATATCTTGTTCGTATTGCGCGATTATCGATCTCGTCAGCCGAAGCAATACAATCATCGTCCTGGCAAATTCCGAAACCAGATTCGTCAAAATAGGCTACCAAACATACACTCCAAACATATAACGGATGATTCCGTTTCGATCCATAGCCACCAGAAGAACAACTAAATGGTGATGAATTCGACATTTTTGTTGTCAAATTATATGCGCTCTCGTTGTTTCTTCCTTAGTCACGCAAGTTTGGGTTAAGACTATGACGTCACAACACTTCTCAGGTATCAATATTCACGGTGAAGAAAATTTTAATGGCGGACACAATTTTCAGCATTTCAAACGTTTATAACTTTAAACCTATTTGTTTATATTGGTTTACATTTTGTACACGGGGTATTTATATCTCAATAAAGTTCGTGGAAGTTCAATTTTCGCAAAACTTTGTGGTCGATTTTTCGTCTCAATGACACTTCAATTGTTTTCCTGAATTGATGGTAGATTAATTTATTTATTTTAGCTCGAAACTCGAAAATTGCTGCGAGAGTAAATAGAGAGATCCAAACAGCTCTGGATCCGAAAGAGCTGGAGTCATTTGCACGTCAAATAGCCAATGGAATGGTATGATTTGTTTTTGTTTTGTAGTATAGTTATACAAAAAATGAAGCACTTACTATTAGGTTCATCTAATTTTTTGAGTCAGTTTCAACTCCAAAACTGGAAAGGAGGAGGGTAGAAGCATAGAGCGTAACTTTTATAAAACGTTGGGTCATGAACAGTAACTTTTAAAAAGTTGCGTTCAAAAAACGTTTAAGCCAGAGTAGCGTTAAGCTATGTCGTATTATACATATTGTAGTGGATGCATGCGGTACATGTTCGTACTTAGTGGAATGCAACAGGGTACGTGTAATGTAACAGGGGGTGGGAGTTGAGGGAAAGATGGAAACCCCACTGGCCCCATCCCCAATTATTTTCTGCCCCCAACGTCCTTCCAAATAGAAATGTTTTATTTGTTACAAAATTGTTTTCACTTTTTTTAAAGTGCTTATAGCCCCAAATATGATATTACTGATATGGATTATTGATAACGTGAATAGTTGAATGCCAAAATATTTTTTAATTTGAACTTCTATTTGTTGTTATTTCTGTGTCTTTCCAAAATGGTAATGCGGATGACGTCTATGTTGGCATAATTTGCATTACTCAATTCACATGTTAATGTAGCCTGCGAATACAGTCGCTCTTACATCGCTCACGGTAAGAGAGCCTGTATTTGTATCAATAAAACTGGATAGGGCATTCCCTATGGCCAGCAGTCAAACATTTTGTGTCAGTCGCCGCCATCTTACGTAGTGGAACATATGACGCATTGCGGCCTGAGAACTTGTTCCCAATCCCAAAGTTGACTGATATAAGAAATCTTGACGTCAGCACGGTCAGATTAACCGGGGGACAGAATACTAAGTACTCTGTGCCGGGGGAGTCGGAAAAGCAAACAACAAATGCCGGTTTTGAGTTTTCACTGTTCAACAACAAGTACAGTCAAAAGATGGCAAGTACACAACACGAGATATTGATAAGGCATTAAGATTACTATGAAAGGTACAATTTAAGACTTGGAATTGAATTCTTCGTAGATTTTATAGTCTGTTTTTCAGTTATATTATCGTGAAGTTTCTTCGTTTTCAGCACTGAAGAAAAACCACGTAATTTAAATGTTTTACAGCTCAGCCTCAGTAATAGAAACAAATGCAAGAAATTAACGTCTTAAACCTTATTGAGTACTTCTTATGTCATTACATTCGTTTAAATTTTCTTAAAATAACTCTTTGTCTATTTTTAATCTACGAAAGCTTATGAACTTTAGTGGCGACCATCTTAGGTAGTGGTCACGTCGTCGTCATACAACTGGCACGCTAAATTCGGCCCCAGGTCCTATCTAGTTTTATTGAGATCAGTGATGTTAATGGCATAGTTGAATAGAATATTCAATATTTTGTTATTTTTTTACTCAAATCTTCAAGCAGTTTATTATACGAAAAGGAAGAACGAAACGTGAATATACCTACATTGACGTCATCTTTATTGACATTTTGGAAATAACAAACTTCAATATGACACCAAATAAAAGTTTAAAACGAAAAATATTTGGCATTAAACTATTCACGTGACATAAGATCCATATCAGGAATATCTTATTTGGGTTTATAGTCAGTCCCTTTAAGTACTTTTTCGTCAAAATTTTGTCAGTGGATTTACGTTGAATTTTACCTTTATGACGTTTCGACTGTATTTCTTAGTTCACCGCTTCACGGCTAATTATCTTTTTAGATCCACGTTGCCGAGCTTGGTATTATCCACCGTGATTTGGCCGCAAGAAACATACTACTCAACGCCAACAAAGTCTTAAAAATATCCGACTTCGGCCTTTCACGTGAAGGAATTTACATCAAGAAAACGCGTGGGAAGCTCCCTTTCCGATGGCTATCAATCGAGGCCATTCTAGAGCGCTGTTATTCCACGGCCAGTGATGTGTAGGTTTTCTTATTAAATACAAATCCACCACACTATAAACTATCCAGTGTACTACATTGTGAGTTATGCCATGACTTTGAGGTGAACAGCTATAGATCTCCAATAGGTAATTCGGATGTCCAATGCGTTTGATGTCCACCGAGCGTAATTGACCAATTCATGTTTACCTGTCGCCTTCTAGTCTTCTTGATTAACCCGCAAGTTTCCTTGTTTGTTTACCTTTTTGACGACAGTGTACGCTTCGTCCTCGACCGCTATTGCGTTTGTCGCCAGCATTTGATGTTTACCTTTCGCGTCATGTACACGATTAAGCAAATCAGAGGAATGGGACAAGTGAGAATCAATCGCAAATTGTCCGCGACCAATAAAAACGCTATTCATGGGTAGAGATCAAAACAGGTAAACATCAAAATGTCTTGGACATCAATTCATGACAGATGCCCGTCGTCCAATCAAAACATGCCTCAGAGCTTGTTTATGGTACAATGGTGGAGTCCACTTGTTTTTTATACTGCTCAGTTCTTCTCCTTAGCTTACTCGATCCGAAAATTATATCTTTTTTACACTGTAGTTTATTACAGTACAGTACAGTGCAGTGCAGTGCAGTGCAGTGCAGTGCAGTGCAGTGCAGTGCAGTGCAGTGCAGTGCAGTGCAGTGCAGTGAGGTACGGTACGGCACGGCACGGTACGGTACGGTACAGAAATTGTGTTCTATGCTTTAAATCTGGCTTTCCTGACCTTTATTTAGGTGGGCGTTTGGAATCGTTCTATGGGAAATCTGCACGTTGGGTAAGATCATAAATAAAAACTACGATTTTAACGTGGTCCAATTCAAAGAAAAGTGGAGTTAGCCTTACCCACGTGTTTGAGAACGCTAATGCAGTGACGCTCTGACCACTGAGCTAAGGATGGCATTGTTGAGAATTTAGTGTATATTGCCCAAAATTACCACCAGACTACTGACCATTGCACGTGCTTACTGGCAACATAACTACTGGTGACTTAACTGCTGGTTACATGTATATGGCTACGTGGCTACGTAACTATTTGATTACTGCATGGCTACTGGGCTACTTGCTGCATGGTGGCCAAATCACCACACGTTTACTATCGGCTTTCTACGGTGTTTACCGCTTAGCTTGTACGCTAATCTGACTTACTTGCGGGTTTACCGCAAAACAGGAACTTATATCCAAACAAAACCCTCAAATAATATATCCAACACGAGTTCGTGTTCTTCCTCCGATTTCTAAATGCAGCCGAGTTTCTAAAAAACTGGCAAACTCCACTCAAAGTAAACATACTGTTTAAAATCAATGAAGTATAGATATGTACAGTTTCTCTGGATGTTTAACACTGTAAGAGCCCGCCAATTCCTTTGCAAAATGATGCGCGCGCAATACCCTGAAATTCGCCTCTTATTAATGAGTTTAATAATTTTTTTTAAAAATAACTTCTTGTTTTACAGGTGATGTACCATATTCATCCGTGAATGATAAAGATCTCGCCGATTTCCTTGCGAGTGGTAATAGGATGAAGAAAGCAGCAAGTTGCACCGATGACATGTAAGATTAAAAAAATAAAAATTATCTATCTAGAATAGCATTTAATGAGACTGTTCTAAGCATAAAATCACAGCTTGTTGAAGTTTTCGGTTTTCCACATCACCTCTCGATCGTACAGTACAGTACAGTACAGTACAGTACAGTACAGTACAGTACAGTACAGTGCAGTGCAGTGCAGTGCAGTGCAGTGCAGTGCAGTGCAGTGTAGTATACAGTATACAGTATACAGTATACAGTATACAGTATACAGTATACTGTACAGTACAGTTTTTTTCTTTTCATTCTTTTAGTATAGCTAATAGCATGTTTTCGAGTGAAATTTTCTGAGAAACGCGCACTCCTTAATCGTGCTCAGCTACCAATATTGTAGCAACGTTGATGTACAAAGTTAAACATCAACTCGCACTTACAAATGTTTCAGAATTGTTTAAATGTAAAAATATACGGTACTTTGATATACCTCGTTTTGAAACTGTTTGTTATGGTAAGCACTCTATATCCTATTTAGGGCCTTATATATGGTCAAAACGTAGTACCACTTTAAGGGCTACAGAGAGTGTGAACAATTTTAAACAAAAGATAAAAAAATGATAGATTTATCCAGTCTCATAGACAATAATTCAAATTGTTGTACTCTCTGTAAGCCATGTATATGTATATATTTTGTACTCTTTTTCTTCTTGACTTGTTTACAAATTTGATAATTCTGTAGACTCTAATTCTTTTTTACCTATTTATTTAATATTTATGTAATATTTATAGTATTTTATACTTATAATCACACATAATGTCCTCAATTAGTAGTAATAGCTAAATACATCGACACTTGAATAAAGTTATTATTATTATTATTATTATTATTATTGTAGCACGTAGCCAGATCAAAAAGCAAAGTCTGGTCAATAAGACATTCCCACCAAATTATTATTATTATTATTATTAGTAGTAGTAGTAGTAGTAGTAGTAGTAGTAGTAGTAGTAGTAGTAGTAGTAGTAGTAGTAGTAGTAGTAGTAGTCGTCGTCGTCGTCGTCGTCGTCGTCGTCGTCGTCGTCGTCGTCGTCGTCGTCGTCGTCGTCGTCGTCGTCGTCGTCGTCGTCGTCGTCGTCGTCGTCGTCGTCGTCGTCGTCGTCGTCGTCGTCGTCGTCGTCAAGGACCAATATTTTAACGAAAAACCATGCTATTATTTACTGAAAATATACATTAAAAAATTTTCAAATCAACTGTACTTACGACAATTAATAAGGGGCCCTTTCGGCCCGCTTAATTATTTTTCGTATATTTGGTTGTTTGAAAACGCTACGCTTCTTTCACAACTACTTGAAAAGATTTACTCAAAGCGCTAAGAATTTTCTGGTCTTCTTGCTGGAACTTTACTTGATAACTGAATATTATCCTTCACTACTCCGAATCTTGGCTGCCATCTTTGTTTATTATGTGCAGGAACAGCCTGGGTACGAGGTAGAACGCGATTGGTACTTTTTAGTTTTTATTGTTTTTGATTGGTTTATTGACTTTAAAAGTTTGTATTACCTTTTTTCTGTACTGTATATCTTTAAAACTGCACTGTTTTCAGTCAGTCAAAATTCAAAAATTTCTTCATGTGTATTATTAGATATGAAATTATGTTGAAGTGTTGGAGTCATCGACCAGAGGACAGACCAAGTTTTAGCGAGCTTTCGAACTTATTGTGGAAACTGGAACATGAAGGAGACACTTATGTCAATTTCGAAACTCTGATGGAGTCGTCGTCACCATCGTCAGCTGTTGTCGATGAAGGTAGAAGCATTTTTTTTAATCGTTTTCAATTTGCTTGTTGCAAATATCTTCTTGTTGCAAAATTTGTGTTAACACTTCTAACGTTATAAAAACAAAGGAAACTAAACAACCAGAATTGTGCATGATCATAATGGCGTAGCTACGTACTTACGTTGATTCTAAAATTAATTAACTCTTTCACTGCTAGAGTAAAATAATGAAATTAGGTTGACTGTAGAAGTGAATGAGTTAAATTACATGAAGCACTGAAGAGAGCTAACCACGTCCAATGCAATATTTAACTACATATATTTTCATATAGATGATATCAGCGCAAAGGATACAAAACAGGTAACTAGAAGTCAGTCGGTCGATCGGTCGATCAGTCATTCAATTGGTCGGTTGGTCGATCGATCAATCGGTCGGTCGGTCGATCGGTCAGTCGGTCGTTTGGCCGGTCGGTTGATCGATCGATTGATCAGTCGGTCGGTGGGTTGGTTGGTCAGTTAGTCGGGCAATCAGTCGGTCGATCAATCGGGTAGTCGTTGGTCGATCGATCGGTCGGTCGGTCGGTCAGTTGATCGGTCGGTCGGTCGGTTAGTCGATCGGTCGGTTACGGTCGGTTGGTTTGGTCAGTCAATAACGAAATAACGGAAGAACCCAACGGTATATTGAGTTGCTATTCTCTATTAAAAATCAAAGTCACACTATCATTTCTTGCTTTTTTAGGACAACAACTCTACTGAATCAAGTTCCCCCAAATTACCTGATGCCTCCAAAGGATTTGACAACCAAGCATTCTGGCACAGCTCGGAGGATCTTAACGTAAATGAAGAGAAACCTATTCTTCCGGGAAAGGTATTTAAATAATGGCTACAGGGAAAGAACATATAATGTCTGTGCGAAGTGTTATTTTCTAAGACAAATGTTTTCGCCCGTAATGTTTTAACCCTTAAAGATTTTGGAAACCCCAAATTATACGAAAATCTGTTTTTTTAATTCGCTTATATGTAAAATCCGCTTATATGCAAAAATCCGTTTGGCAAAAACGATTTGGCAATCAAAAATCAGACTAGCAATTCCGATGTTTCTTGACCCCCAAGCCCCCAACCAAGTGCACTTAAAAAAGTAAGCAGATCTTATAACGTAGGCCGAAATGTACATATGAAGAGGTTTGAGTAGTAGTGTTACTTGAAGTTGAGTTGCGTTATAGCATATATGAGCGGCCGAATTGTGTTGACATTTACAACGCAGAGTTTATGCCCTGAATACTTCGTTTGGAAGTCGTAGTAAAGGCAAAAACCGACCAAACTCAATTTGAGCCACTATAGTGTGTGTGTAAATTTGATAAAATATTGATGTAATATATTATCCACGAGGAGTGTTTCATCATTGCGTCTCCACACTAAGAAATCACCTTCTTTTAATTGAGCTTGTTACTTAGGATAGGCTACAATGCATTGCAGATTTAAGATAGCGCTGCTATTTACGTCTATTCCACTGACCTATATATAACTGGACTGCGTGAGCCCTAAATCAATGGCTGACAAAGGCTGGCCGATCCAAGATGGCGGTTAATGAATTATTTCTTCCATACTAATGGAGCTTTCTGTAATAAATTAATTTAAAACTGAATTGACCGGAGTGTGGGCGCGGTTGAGCCAACAGTCAAATAAACAACTTGGGCGCACTGATCTCGAAAGAAGACTGGATCGAGTAGCTCATTGTTTGGCAGGATCAGAAAAATTATGAAGCTCGCGAAATGTCGATTTGGTCATAGAGATCATAATATAAAGACTAGAGGGGGCATTGGGGCCAAAAATGCGATCGGAAAGTTGGATGCCGCCATTAGTTGGACGCCGCCATTAGATGGGAAAAACGAGCTAAAATTCGTCTAAAACAAGGCTTTTACTAAATTCTGATCACGATTTTTAGGAAAATAAAACTTTTAGATTTTTCGGTCTTATTACTATTATAAATTCTTACCTTAGTTCTTTATTGAGGCGTCTATTATCTGTTGAATTTTTCCACTCCTTGGATATAAATTATGGCCGCCATTTTGAAGCACCCAGCCGGGCGTATTGGCAAGTTTCATAGGCAAGTCTTCAAAGGGCCTTGGACATTAGCTTTTCCCCTAGTATTATATTACGATCTCTATGGATTTGATCCTTTATTAATGGCGCCGATCAGGCATTGTGATCAATACGAAGATGGAAAATTCTGGACACAATTGTGGTTTTGTTTGTAAAAAGCAACGAAGAAACAGGATGAGAACAACTCCGTAGCGATATTTCAAACATGCAGTTGGTCATTCTCGTACCCAGACCCACGCGCTGATGCGTGAAGTGGCTCTGGGAATCTCTGGAAATATGAGCGTTCTGATTGGCTTTACGAAACAATGAAAAGAATTCAAACAAATTCAACAAAATAAGAATTTCACAATGTACACTCTGTTTGCCATAAACGCACGTTTGATATAATTTGACAAATCTAATAACAGCAATACACCACATTTAAATCCGAAAATATAATACTATAAACTAATATTTATCATGTTGCGATCGTCTCCCAAAATAACAGCCTTCAATCCCATATTCTTTCGTTTCGCCAGTTGGTCTTCGATGAGTACGTTTAAAACTGAATTGACCAAAACAACACTTTCTTCCCAGAGTGGGCTGATGTTCCTCGTTTTAGATTGTAGACTAGTCAAACACCAGGGGAAGAAGTTGATTATAAATATTGAATCTGCCAAATCCGCTTGGTATACAGCTGTGATGTCTTCGACTCTGCGAACGTCGAACGATGGCTGTTATGGCATCTTTTTGTTCTCTCTTTAACACTAAACTAGATTGTCCCGTTCTTTCTAACGCATAGCTTCGTTTACCTCGCGATTGATGATAGATACGATACGATTTACACAAGATTTTTTTTGCTACCGGGGAGGGGAAATGACAAACCGTTTATACCATGAGTCTGGGCACGAGAATGGCAGTTGGTCTCTTAGTAATGGCGGATTCTGGCTTCATTTTCCAAACAATAGTTGCTCGATCTAGTCTTCGTTCGAGATCAGTGGTTGGACAGAAAAAATCAGCGGTCACTACGATGAGAGAAAGGACCCGTATTTTTGCCATCTTCGTTGGTCACTTTTTGGACAAGACCAGCAGTCTAGTGTTATAAAAAAACTCAGTGGTTCATTCTCGCACTGATCTCGTGCATGTGATTCGGCGTAAGCGCACGATTTATAATCCGCGAATTTCTGAACTAGGCCACGGTTTCGCGATTATAGGGGCTGGGGGAATAGCGTTAGGTGCGGTAGAACGTTATGTCACGCTATTGTGGGGAAGCACGAGTGGCCTGTGCTGTTAGCGCGCTGCTTCTCACCAAAATGTTAAGCCCGGTTAGACCGCTTGGGAATCATCCTATGTGAGTAGAGTTGTGGTTGATCTTTCCTGTGCCTCGAAGGTTTTTCGCCGGGTTCTCCGGTTTTCCTCCCTCCGTAAAATCAACGCTACATCTTAGCTGTGATCCGTGGAGCGCTTTTGATATGCCTCGACATGGCCACGTTCTGCGTCCTTCGTAATTCAGCCGCTGGCTGCGAGTAAGGACGATTAGCCACCAGTCCTTTATCCTTTATTTTTACCCGCGAAATTGTCTTATATTCCAATTCTGAGCTGCAAACTTCAAAATTAAAACTGTACATGGATTCAGTCATGAAATATGAGTTACCTAACAACTATGGAAGCGTTCTGAACATTTAAGACAAAGTTCTCGCACAAACAGAGCTGAACTTGATTTCTGTTTGAAGATGTCGATTCAGACCCCCCCCCCCCCCCCCCCCCACACACACACACACACACACACTCTCCTATTTGCAATCCCTGTCAATCTCGCACAGTTTTATCCATCCGTACTTCTGTGCAGGTTTGTAGTATTTCTTTTGTGTTTTTATATCTTTTAAAATCGTTATTGTGAGGTTTTGTATGATTTTAGTTTAATTTTGTTTGTGCCATAATTGCTAAAAACAACATGATACTGCCCCTTACAATCACACTTTCATTTCGGAAAATCCAAATTCAAACATTTTGTGGTATTCAATTATTTGTTTCTTATAGATGATATTGTATGTGATCATTGTTACATTATACAAATTTTGAAGCCAAATGCATATGCTGTAATTTTGCTATTTTTCAGAAGCAACCTGTAAACGAAACAGACGAAGATGGGGCAACGTCTCCACAAAAAATCAGTAACGGAATATCGAGCAATGGCATCAACACGGCGAGTGTGGGTACACTGTGATGGCATGTTGCTTGTGTAAACATTGGCTAGCGATAAATTGTTCTATATTTAATTGTTGTCTGTCTGTCTGTCTGTCTGTCTGTCTGTCTGTCTGTCTGTCTGTCTGTCTGTCTGTCTTTCGGTTTGTTTGTTTGTTTGTTTGTTTGTTTGTTTGTTTGTTTGTTTGTTTGTTTGTTTGTTTGTTTGTTTGTTTGTTTGTTTGTTTGTTGTTTTTTTGTTTGTGATAGCAGTGTTGTAACGAGTGTGCACCTCGTCGAATAGTCGAGTCATTTAGAATTCGTGACTCGAGTAGAGTCGCCAAAAATCCGTCGCGACCTGATTTAACTGTATGGAATTCAAATTGTTACTTTGTTAGGTTCTTACAACACTAGGTGATAGACACAGTACCTGTATAAGAAGATAAAATTCCTTTAGAGCTCCTGAGATAATCGCAGTGAATTGTATAACATTTCGAGCGTGTCAGTTTAAACTAACGGCAGTTTGAAAATCTTTAGGGCAGTGAAATCGCTGGTAGTTTACACAAGCATGCAATATCATATCGTAGGCACGTCAGTAAACGAAATTCTCAGCCCAAATCAGAAAAACGTTGCTAGTGTAAATAGGTCTGTACAAACAAGATACTTGGAACAACTTGGGCAGACTGCCTGATGACGACAAACTTGTTACAAACAATGCCACATGCAGCAAGTTGTTGAAACAATCTTGCGACGGCTTGTTCATTAGAACGTGTTTATACAAACAATGCCGGACTGAATTTTGCATTTTGGGTTTTGTTTACATGAGGCCGGTCTTAAAATTACATGCATGGCCTTGGTTCCTATTACGTCGGTTAAAAAGCTTTTTTTTTTGTAGTCCGAATCGGTTCGAATTAGACTTATAGATTCTGTTTACATGTAAAGCCGACCTGGAGTTAGGCCGGCCTCAAAATTTCAGTTCGGTCTAGCAAGCGACCTGAGATTAGGCCGGCGTGAACTGAGGCTATATGTGCACACGGTAACGTTTTCAAGCGTTTTCGTATTGTTTCAAGTAATGAGCTGATTGTTCTCGATTCCCTTGAGAACAGTAAACAATACGAAAATGCTCGGAAACGTTACCGTGTGCACATAGCCTGAATCTCAGGCCGGACTCATGAAAACGATCTATAGTAAAAACACTACAACCGACCTAAAGTCAGTCCGGCCTGAGCTCGGGCTGGCCTCATGTAAACACCCCCTAAGTTGTTGGAACAATTACTTGCGACAGCTTTGTTCATCAGAACAATTCTATTTGTTTATATACAAACAATTCTACATGCAGCAAATTGTTGGAACAACCTGCGACAGGTTTGTTCATCAGAATAACTTCAAGCAAGCTATTGAAAGTTGGAACAACTTGCAACAGGTTTGTTGATCAGAACAACTTGTTACAAACTTGTTTATATCATATCAGGCTATGCAAATACGGTTGTGATTTTCTGATGTCACTGCATATTTCTTAGTTATATTTCGTAAAAGAAATTAAAACAACGTGTTTATATAGCCTAATGCAAACACTCGATTAAGTTTGAGAAAATTCAAAAATACTTATGTAAACACTCGTCTACGGCTCAGGTTCACATAAACTTTCTAATTCACCCAACACACCCTCGTGTTTGCATCCGGTTATATTAACACGGACGTACGGCCATTTTCATAACGAATATCTTTTCGGCACCATTAAATTTCCAATTGCTGAAAACTGTTTTAGTAAAATTTATACCATCTTTAGTATACATAAATGGTTAATTAATTTATAGTTACATACAAGTGTCAAAATACTTAAATGATTTAGTTACAAGAAGATAAACGTATACATGATATGCGCATGCTAATTAACGAATTTAATCTAATAGAATTTAGTACTTTCATAATTAATAATATACAGTTACTCTGCTACTATCGTTTCAGTCTTTTCATAGTCAATAGAGATATGGTCTGGAAACTCGGAAAACTTCCGAGAACCTATAATGAACTGTACATGTGATTTTATGTTGAACCGTACCTTATACACTGTGCACATCCTTTGTTTTAGGTTTATTAATATTTAAATAGCACCGTTGAGTGATTGAACTGAAACGTTGCTATTGGATATTTCGTTCATTATACTAAAATACAATGGGTTCAGTGACCGTGCACCGTGCACAAAAATGCATGAGCGTGAGTTTCCAGAGTCCAGACCATATTTGATCGATACTCTTTGATACTCTTTGCTCTTTGCTAATATTTTTTCTTTGCTAATGTTTGATAATTTTTTCCCTTAATCCTTTGCTAATCTTTGTTAATCTTTGTTTTTTGCTAATCTTTGCTTTTTCCTGCTTGCTCTTCGCGCATTTCTACGTTTGTCTAATTAAATCAAATTAGTGATCCCCGGCCCGGAAGGCCCGGGTGAGGGTCCGGAGCCCATGTGAGGGTGCTAATCTCGACAGACACTGGGAACAATTTGTTCTCGGCAAAAATATTTCAGAAAAGGCTTTTTTTGGATACGTATATTCCGTACAGAAACAAGGACAGAAACAAATCAACGTTTATGCATAAAGCAGAACAACATCCTCAGAAGAAGAAAACCCGTCACACCGAAACCCGAACGAAGGAAAAAGCAATAGCGAAAAAAACAACGAAGAAAAAGGCCGAAAAGGTTAAGCTTACGGTAAAAATATAGAGCGGCCGCTTTCAGTATTAAATCACGAACATTTAGTAGCAATATTGTAGATGCTATGGCAGTTATCCAGGCCATGAAAGGGAAATGGAAGGCGTTTGGTGGGCTATCGCGGGTTTTATCTTGAAAAGTCTCATCAAGCTAGCACGGTAATGGAATGCCACAAGATTAGATTTCGTAGCAGATGGGTATCCTGCTTTAAGTATAAAGAATACAGAGCGAAGAAGAAGAGCTGAGAAAGGAGTCCAGAAAGTTCGCATTTTTAGCAAAGATCAGAGTGTTCCGAGACAATGGAAAAAGTACCTGAGTTGCGGGGGAAACAAGGAATCCCTTATGGTATTTCTAAGCTTGCACTGGATGTCTTGCAAATCTCAATTGGCTGGCATTTCAACGATGTATGTGACCTCAAATGAAAGATGCTACGTGTTTCCCCCTGGTATGTCCGATGTTCGAGTTTCCCTGTTTTTGATATATCCTGTCACTGTTAATACAGTAATTTTGTTTTCTATTTTGTGTGTCGTCCTTGAAGTATTTTAAACGTATCCGTTATGTTTTCGCTTGCCCGTTGTATGTTTTGCCTGTGGCTACCGTCTTATCTCCTTTTAAATATTTTTCTTACGGTAAAACTACTTGTAACTTTAATAGCGTAGCTTGTTTATAATTTGGCATAAAAATCGGAAAAGGAGCAACTTTTCGTCTGTAAAACATATATAAATGCTGCATGTCAAAATATTACAGATGTATAAAACTAAGGTCTACGGTGAAAACAGTTTCAAAAAACAGTTTCAACGCTTCAGATTTTGGGATGAAATTTGTTTTTTGCTATATTCTAAATGAATTTGAAATGCCATAAATGAATATAGCCGTGGCAGCCAGTCAGATGTTTGAGTAGTTTTCAATCAATTCAAATATTCAATGCTCTAGCAATGTTCTTTGTGAACATGAAAAAAAAAGAACTAAAATATAACCCTAATATTTTGCTGATATTTCGACGCTTGCTTCAGGCCCGGTGGTGACATCGTCAGTTTGCACGCAAAATGGTCGAGTTCAAACCATGGATGCGACCTGCATTTTTCTTCATCTCAATTTTTTTTCTGAATATTGTCTTGAAAATTTTCTTTGTTATTTATTACCTTTTTCTTTAAAAATTAGAGTAAGTTAAACAACTTTTTTTATTTCAAATATTATACTTTAATTAAAATTTTAAAACTATATTTTGAATTGTTCCAACACGAGCGACTATTTCCAGGCTCCCAATGAAAAAGAGCGCGAAGATGTAATTGCGTTAATTTAAACCTTTTTTTAATCAGAGGAATTTTACAAAAATTCGTGTAAAAGAGGGCGAGGTTAAAGGCTTATTAACCGAGTTCGAGGTCTGTATGGGAAAGTATTTGCCGGAGATTTTCGTACAGACCGAGCGACGAAGGAGCGAGATTTGTGCGAGAGAAACCGAGGGCAAATACTTTCCCGTACAGACCGAGAAAACGAGGTTAATAAGCCTTTTATTATATGGCTTTTGGTTTGTTTTCTTATCTGTTTTTAGTTCTACGTTAGTCTTGATCATGTGTCGCTGTTCACTTTAGTTCTTACTTTTGAGCTTGTTCGTTTCGCTTCATGTTTACACCTGTTCGGCTTTATTTTTCGCGCTTTTAAATAAGAAGTTTTTATAAAAAGAAACACTGATGTTTCAGGACGTATTATTGTTCAAAATTTTCCAACGAATATATCTCATATCTAATTCGCTTTTATTTTCATTCAAATCAACTCAGTAATTTTCCCGCCAAAACTTACAGGTCATTAAAAAGGACGTAATGCCCTCTCACAGTGCCGAGAGGGCATTACGGCGTTTTCCGGACCTCTCAGCAACCAATCAGCGTGCGCCGTTTGGCGTAATGACCCGAAAACAAGCCCAGCCATATAATAAAACTGTATAATGATCTATTCTGAGGATAAATAGTATTTGGGTTACATGAAGTACACGCGTAAAAACGCACAACTTGTTCACGGTTGTCAACAGGCGTGAACAATGTTGTGCTGCTCGCCGTAAACAATGTTGTGCTGCTCGCCGTAAACAATGTTGTGCTGCTCGCCGTGAACAAGTTGTTCACTTATGGTTCGAACAACTTGTTCACGGATAAATCAACAGTCACGAACAAGTTGTTCCAACAGCACATTTTTATAGCCAACAACGTTGTTCGCACATGATACAACATGTTGTAACAGCATGACGAAATAACAACGATGAACAACAATGTTACAACAATGGTGAACATGGTTGATGTATCAACACGTTCTTCGGTTGTTACAACATGCGTGAACAACGGTTGTGTTTCATCAAGCTGTAACAACTTGTTGAAACAATGATGAACAATGTTGTTCATTTATCAATGTTGTTCACATATGTCAACAAGTTGTTACAGCATTGTTCAGGCAACAATGCCTGACCTAGATAAACGACTGTCGACTGCGGACAACATTCAGGAATATGTTCATTTGACTTGGAAGTTGGAACCATAGTTCTGCGACAAAATTATCTTGTGGTTGTGCAATTGTAAGTATTTCTATACGTTTAAATTTTGCTCTTTGCTAATCTTTACTCTTTGTTAATATTTGTTCTTTGACTCAATTTGCTCTTTGCTATTTATAAATCTTTGGTCGTTGCTAATCTTTGTTCTTTGCTAATGTTTGCCTATGTTCTTTGCTTTCGCTCTTTGCTAATCTTTGCTCTTTGTTAATCTGTGCTCTTTGCTAATCTTTGCTCTTTGCTAGTTTTTTCTCTTTGCTAATCTTTCTTAATCTATGCTCTTTGCTAATATTTTCTCTCCTATTATCTTTGCTCTTTGTTAATATCTATTTTTTGCTGATTTTTGCTCTTTGATAATCTTTGCTCTTTGCAAATTTTGGCTAATCTTTGCTCTCTGCTAATTTTTCCCAATCTTTGCTCTTTGTTAATCTTTTTCCTTTGCTCTTTGCTACTCTTTGTTCTTTGCTAATCTTTGTTACTCTTTGCTATTTGCTAATCTTTTCTCTTTGCTAATTAATGTTTTTTATTTTTTTCTCTTAGTAAGTTCTTTGCTAATCTTTGCTCTTTGCTAATATTTGCTCTTTGCTAATCTTTACTCATTGGTAATGTTTGGTAATTTTTGCTTTTTCTTAATCTTTGTTCTTTGACCTACAGCCAACCGAGTTTTACTTCTGAGTCTTACTTCCTCTTGGCAGTATCAAGTCAAAACATAATGATTCCACGAAACAGTTTTCAAAAAAAAACTAGGATTTTAAGTGAAAAAGTAGGAAAAAGTAGGAAAACCGAGCAATTTTGCATAAAAAGTAGGAAAAGTAGGAGAGTGCAGAGAAAGTAGGAAAAGTAGGATCACCAGAAAGCCTGCCCACTGCACAATTTAAAGTATTGTGCCAGAATACAAGTTTAGCTGACCTAGTGTATATTTTATAAAGAATATAAATCGTTTATTGAAATCAACCCGAATCACAACTCTATATAGGTACAATGATTGTCACTATTTGTTACCCTATATTTAATAATCCTATAATCAATCACGTGATCTAACATTGTTAACGACCACATATTTATAATTCCAAAATCTCAAATATCAATCGTAACTACTGAAACCCTAAACATAACTATTATAACACTCCCCAATGTTTATTCACTGAACAGTGAAGTGATAAACATTCTGTTACTGTTACTTTAAAATATCAATGTTCTGTTCTCTAATTTCGCCGATGACCGCTGCTCTACGTCGGATTCTCGATTCTGTGGCCTCTGGCTCTGTTGTCAAATTTCCGTCGTTTTCTTTATTGTTGATCGGTGGGACGTCCCTTGAATCGGACTTTACTTCGATTGGAACAAGGTGCAGGATGGCACGTCTCGTGATGACTGGTTTGCCATGACCGCTGCCAATTTTAATGACGGCTGCTCTTACTTTCCCGTCCTTTCCATGAAGTTATTGTTCTATTCGTGCCAGCCTCCAAAACGCTCTTGCTGTCGAATCATTCTTCACAATTACTATGTCGCCCTCTGACATGGCAGAATTGACTTCTTCCCGATTTGAATCTGTCATCGCCTGTTCGCGCAAACTGGTCAGATACTCTCGTCTCATTTGGGTTGTTAGTTGCTGCAGTAACCGCTTATGGTGCCGTGCTCTACGGGTTAATGAATGGTTGGTGCTGATTACTTCGTGATGCGAACTGTTAGGAGAGCCTGTGATTCGTCGACCATAGATCAAATGCGATGGTGTTAAAGGTTGACAGCTGGATTCTTCGTCATCGTAAACATAAGTGAGTGGTCTCGCGTTGATAATTCCTTCAATCTCTACGAGGATAGCATGCAATTCATTGTATGTCAGCGTTGACCGTCCAATCACTCGCTTCAGAGGTCTCTTTATACTGCGGACTAATCTCTCCCAGAAGCCTCCCCACCATGGTGCACGCTCAACGATAAACTTCCAAGTAATTCGGTTTTCCACTAGATTAATGCCATACCCTTTGCGACCTCCCTTGCATCTCAACTCCTTCTGCGTCTATAAACAGCCCGAATTGATGAACGTAATTTCTTTGTGTGTTCTTTGCTCCTCTGCTTTCTCCTTCGGAAAGGAATTCCATCTCATCTTGGAATGAGGATCTTTGAATTAATTGCCTTGATCCAAAGAACTCCGGAAGAACGCATATCTTCGACATCTCGATTCGTTGTCGTTGTCATGCAGATCCAGCTTTCCTGCCACTTTCATCTTTAGTCTCCTTATAAACCTTAAGACCGTGGCTGTAACTCGCAGTAGTCTTTGCAGGCTGCTGTATTGTTCCACTTGTATTATTTGATCCACTCCTTTCTCTGGATTGTTGGTCTCCTTATTTACCATGGAATGTGTTATGGTTGGAGAAAATTTTTCTGCTTCTTGTAAAGCTTGATCATTAACTCTAGTTGATGGATCGTCAGGCGGCCATTCAGATGGTGGCGTAAGCAGGAATTCTGGACCATTCCACCAACTCTTCTTCGATGAAAGTTCCTTGGCACTTACACCTCGTGAGGGCAAATCAGCGGGATTCTTCGGACCTGGGCAGTAACACCAAACGTGTTTTGGGCTTAACCTGAGAATTTCTTCGACTCTGTGCTGGACGTATTGTTTCCAATGTTTCTCATTCTTAATCCAACACAATGTAGTCATCGAGTCCACCCAGTATGTTGTGTCCAACTCTCCAATAGTTGCTTTGATCTTGCTGCAAAGTCGTGCTAGTATGACAGCTCCTAACAGTTCAAGACGAGGGATGCTCCTTTATGGGTGTGATTTCGAGGCCACTAACTGAACTTGGACAGAACCGCCATCGTAGACCGATCTGATATAGACTACGGCTGCGTATGCCTTCCGTGATGCTTCGCTGAATCCATGAAGCTCAATCTGGCGAGGTTTCGTGTAGACGTTGAAATAACATCTCGGCACTTGTACGGAGTGGAGGAAGTGAGGAACTTGATTTCACTTACAGTTGACTGAAACCTTGTGAGTAAGTCTCCCTTCAGCTCTTCGTCCCAGCCAATCTTGTCAACGCATAGGATTTGGAAAAGGATTTTCATCAAGATGACGAACGGTGTTAGGAATCCTAGAGGATCAAAGATCTTTGTGGTGAGCGTAAGCAATGACCGTTTAGTTGCTGGAAGAGAATTAACATCTTCACTCCACTGGTCGAAGTTGAAATACATCTTGTCGGATTTCGTGTCCCAGTTTATTCCTAACACCTTGACACCACCATGGGATAATTCTGCTGCGTTATGGCCGGTAGTTGATTTCGCGTAGGACTCGTCTTCTTCAGAAGCCTTTGATCGATCCACTTGGTCTGGGGTGGTGTCACTGTGGCTTGGATGTGTGTCATCTACTTCGCAGACAGCGATTTGCTCGAGAAGCTCTGGTAAATTTGAATTCCGCTTTCGTAGATTGAAACCTCCCTCCGCCATTATTTGCTTGGATTTCTTGTAGATTTGGAACAATGCTTCAACGCTTTCTTCACCAGTCACCAGGTCGTCGACGTAGAAAGATTCTTGTAGCAAGTTAACCATTTTTGGTTCTGATTGTTGATACGAATGTAGGTGATGAGAAATGGTAGAGCCTAGGATAGAAGGCGAGGGTCTTAGACCAAATACCAAACGAGTAAAGCGAAGAACTGTTAGCTTAGGATGACATTTATTAGGGCTTTCAAACCAGAGAAACCTCAGGACATCTCTATCTTCCTTCTTGATGCCAACCATGAGAAACGCCTTCTCAATATCTGCGGTGAGGCCAACCAAGTTCCAGCGAAATTTGACTAATGTATCGAATACGCGAGGAATGAAATTCGGGCCCGTTTCGAGACAGTCGTTTAAAGCGGAGGGTTCTTCTTGGCTGAGCCATCGTAGACAATATGGACCTTCGTAGTATCCTTGTCCTTTCGTATCCTTTCACAGGATGATGAGGCAAGTAGTGCACTCGTGTGTCGTCGCCGACCTTGACTTTAGCATCTGGAACTCGTTCGACAATTCCCCTTTCGAGCTGGTCGCGAATGATCTTGTCGTACTCACCCAAGAGGCCCGAGTCAGTTCGTAACCTCCGATGAAGACATTGAAGACGATTATAACAGCCATGGTAGTTATCAGAGGAGGGAAAACTTCTGTCCTTCCACGGTAGTCCGACTTCGTAGCGTTGTCCATCGAACGTGACTTCTTGGAGAAATCCTTCATTGGGGCTTTCGACGATTTGGTTAGATCCCTTGATTCCGATTGATCCATTGATCCCTCGATCCCTTGCTTCAGTTTCCCGAAACTGTTTAAGGGCTTGGACCAATTGATCTTCCTTCTGGGAGGGTATTCCGATTGCCATATTTCCACATTTCCACATTGCCAGATTTCCACTTTTCCACATTGCCAGATTTCCACATTTCCACATTGCCAGATTTCCACATTTCCAGATTTCCACATTTCCACATTGCCAGATTTCCACATTGCCAGATTTCCACATTTCCAGATTTCCACATTGCCACCTGTACACATTCTGCTCCTATGCTGATACACAATTTTTCACAATGGCTATGCTTGTATCAGAAGATAATTAAAGCAAGGTACGTAACTAAATCATTTTTAAAATGCTGTAACGGCATGTCTGCGTAGTGACATGCACATGATGACGTGTTATGTGCTCCATGACGTAATATTAATGATGACGCGTTCTGTGCTCCTGTACCCGAAGGAAAAGCCACAAATTGTCGATTTCCCAAACCTCCCCCTTCGCTTCTCTTGCCACTCTCAAACGTAAGTCACTGGGTAGTTTAGATATAATAATGGGAATCAGGAGACTACCATATTGCTCTGACGAAATGCCTAACGAAGCTAAACCACGAACATGAACGCTTATTTTATCGTACACATATACTGTACCTGATAAAGACGGCCTTTCACCACCACAGCTCGAAACGCGCAATAGTTCAACCATGTTGGCGGTTATAATTTGCGCCTGGCGCCGCCACTGAATATTCTTTTATGTGCATCTCAGAAATAAGCCTTTTTGGCCTCCGTTATGAAGCAAAAATTATTTTGAATTGCAGACACACAAGCGAGGTTTAGAAAGGCAAGATGGACACAAAAGTATATTCAAATTAGTCGCTATTATGAAGTACTATTGGCCTTATGTATAATACTGCTGGTTGCAGGTGACCGCGCCGCGCGCCGTTACTTGACACGACGCAGGGCCATAGCAAGAGAAAGTCAATTGGGGGGGGGGCGGTATATGGGATTGCACTGCTAGGGGTCCGGGGCATGCCCCCCCCGGAACAGTTTTGAAATTAGGATCTCTGAAATAGCATTTCCTGACTTCTGAGAGTAATTTTCAGTAAGTTTAAACGGATCTAAACTGGCAAAAAATCGGTCTTTAATTGCTAAGATTTTAGGATTTTCTGTTCTTTATCACTAAAACAACAGTCAACAACAATAACTGAACATAAATCGTTTTGAGACTTTCGCTATAGTTTTTCTTAATTCTTACAATTTTTACAATTCTTACAATCATTTGAGCCAGAGCAAATTATTGGGGGGGCCGGGGGCAAACAACCCAAAATAGAATATCGAGGGATTCTTAAAGAGTCATTTTCTCTTGTCAAGAAGGCAAAAAAAAATTATAAACTCCGACAAACATGAATACTGACGCTTTTGTGCCCTTCGCTATTGTTTTCCGGTCTGTAATAATAACATCAAGAGATCTTTTTGAACTCCTCGAAATATTTGAATAATAAGCTTGGTGCATCACAAGAGTTCCGATACTAATACGTATCGTGTGACGTCCAGTCGATCCAGATCAAAATTGACTAAAATCAGACAAGTGGATGTAAAGATACATGAGTTTGTGTTGCCTTTACAAATTATGATCATCTGATGATTATGTTGCTAGCGTCACGTTAAATCCTGCGTTAAATCGTCTGCACAATCACGCGTTACGTTCACGCAGGTACCGATACATGTACGATGGAAGTGAGGTATCAGCTTACCGTAACCCGCCCGCATGTGTTTTTTCCACCGCATGAAATTTTTCATTATTTTCACTTTTTTCATTATTTAAGTTTTTTGCAATATCCATGGTGTTTTCTCATCGGAGAATATTAGTAATCCTTTTATTTCGTTAAATAAATGGGGCATTCTGTTCAACGAATACGAACAACAAAAGTAAGCCCTCGGGAGACACTATTTCGGGTGGTCAGCGATCAAAGTTTGTGTCCGCGCTGAGATGGCGATCCGAAATCGGTAATAAGTGATCTGAATTCTTATCATTTTAATTGAAAATCCAGTGTATCTCATCTGTTTAGAAATTGGGGACAATAACAACTTGTATTCATTTATATATATTTAGTATATCAACAGATGCTTTAAAGAATTCACATTTCTATTATTAAAATAACAATAAACACTTTATGTACTGGTACCGAGGGTAACAGTTTGTTTTGCCGAAGTTGCCTTAATACATAATCGGACACGCTGAACCTCATCAGAGCATTACTGAGTTGACGGAAGAAAATAATGAATAATGAAAAAATGCCTCACGTATATATTTTTTCCAAGTTACGGTAAGCTGATACCTCACTTCCATCGGCCTTAATATATGGCCAGGGTTCTTCGTACAGTTGTTTATTGAACGCCAAATCAAAATGCGAAGACAGTCTACAATCTCCAGTATAGAGAATTTGTTATTGAGCTGACGTGCAAAACTGCTCGGGCGCCACTCGCGTAAAATATAACAGACACCGAGACACGAACCAACAACACTCCACAAACTGACTTCACAACATCGTCAACATGCCAGACCATATTAAAGTTGAATATAGAGCTTTTAATATTTATTCGCACCTTCCGCTAGGCAGACAATAAATCCTTTCGTCCAGACCACATTTAATTAGCCATGCAGCTAAGCCTAGAAAGTCGTTGTTTCGAGAAGAAAATTGATCGCTCCTTTGCGTTTCTCCGCCATTGTATTCGCCAGTCGCAAACAAAACCACGCGTGCGCAGTGGTATTCTAATATATTCCGGGGGGAAACTTCTTTCATTCTCGGTATATTAAGATATATTAATAATGCACCAGGATTTTACGCGTCTTTCAAGAAATACCCATAGATAAGGTACAAACCTGTCTGTTATCGCTCTTTAGGACTTTACGAGCTTTAAGCGACATAAATATTTGTCGTATATGAAAGACTGATACTAGTGTTTCACATTTTCACTGGTTTTAGTTTCTGTGAAACTTTGCACTAAAAAGCGCACCAGTAGCGAGCACCCCCCGGAGTTTACACTATGTATACCTCTATCGTGTGAATTTTTGCCACTCATCACAATATTGCAAAGTTTCTATGAAACTTTGCACTAAAAAGGAAATTAAATATCTCTCTCTATATATATATACAAGCGGAAAACTAAAAGCAGTGTAAAGTGTCAAAAACAAAGAAGCGGAACACTGATTATTAAAGTGACTAATAAAAGTGACTAAAACCAATTATAAATAGATTTTAAAATGTCAGAATAAACGCCTATGCAACGATGTGCAGTGAGGTATAATGATGTGTAATAATATGGATGTTAACTACATTAATGTGCAATAATGTACGTACAATATAGTTATACGTACTTCCCCAAAGATAAGATATGGATAAACTAGCGTAATAAATTAATTTTAATGAATTCAAATTCAGTAAAATGACGTGTTTTTGCAGTTGATTTTATAATTTTCTTGGATATAAAATCAATATGATTTTTGCAGGTTAAACACTCCCCAAAAATGTTGTTACTTTTACTGTCGTGGAAAATATTGTTGCAATATAGTCCTCAAGTTGATCAATTCATTTCATGGAAATTATTGGTAACTTCCTGCTTTGAATTTGATTGGTTTCTGGTTTTTGAACAACCAATGAGAAATAAGATTGTTTGCCAAACACCAATCAAATTCAAAACAGAATTCAAAACAGGAAGTTGTCAACAAATCTTATAATTATCAAATGAATTGTTCAACTTGGAGAATACATAATTGCAACAATATTTTTAGGAACGCTTCTATTGCCACCATAGTAACTTGTTGGATATTTTTGTTGTTTATCTTGATATTTATATTACGACTCTGTTTCTTATTGGTAGATCTAAACTTTCGAATTTTCCCAACTCACTCTCGTGTTTGTATCAGGCTATATAAACACGGGCGGCCATTTTCTATTTCTTAAATATATATATTTAACCATTTAATTATTTCATTAACCTCTTTTTCATTGTTGTGTTTACGAAGTATTTAGGCAAGAAATAAAATGAAATGCATTAGTATCATCAGCAAACGACACAAACGAAATTATGTCACTAGGGTTTTGTATATCATTGATGTATAATAGGAACACTAGAAGTGGTACAAGCACAGACCTTCTGAGGAACACCAGTTCAAATTGTCATTTTTCTTGATTCTTTTTATTTATATTTAACAAGCTGCTTTCTGTCTTTTAAATAATTTTGAAACTAGGTGACTCGAGGGTTAACCCTCTAGACCTCTGTCAGTCTAGTTTTTTTGTAAGGATGTTGCCGGATCAACTGTATCGAAAGCTTTGGAAAGATGAAGAAAAATACCCAATGTATATTCGCCTTCATCAATTGCTTTCGGAATTTTGTCAACAAGTTCGATAATTGCTAGCTCAGTAGATGTATTTTGTCTAAAACCATAATTGGTGTTTTGATAATATTTTGTTTTTTTCAATATACGCAATTATTAGTCTCTTGTCCATTAATTTTTCTAATAATTTTGGAAAAAATGTGAGAACAAATATTGGCGATAGTTTTCGAATCTGTGCTTGTCACCTGATTTAAATATTGGTGTTATTAGGGCTATCTTTAGAGCCTGGTTTCCATATACACGCGTGAAAATCTCGCAAGTTGTTACAGCATTGTTGCCTGAACAATGCTGTAACAACTTGTTGACATATGTGAACAACATTGATAAATGAACAACATTGTTCATCATTGTTTCAACAAGTTGTTACAGCTTAATGAAACAACAACCGTGTTCACGCATGTTGTAACAAACGAAGAACGTTTGTTGTAACATTGTTGTTCATCGTTGTTATATCGTCATGCTGTTACAACATATGTTGTATCATGTGCGAACAACGTTGTTGGCTAAAAAAATGTGCTGTTGGAACAACTTGTTCATAACTGTTGATTTATCCGTGAACAAGTTGTTCGAACCATAAGTGAACAACTTGTTGACAACTTGTTCACGGCGAGCAGCACAACATTGTTCACGGCGAGCAGCACAACATTGTTCACGCCTGTTGACAACTGTGAACAAGTTGTGCGTTTTTAAGCCTGGTTTCCATATAGTCGTAAGCGCCGGCGGCATGGCTGCGGCAAGGGGCAATGGTCCAATCGCGTACAGCTTTTTATTGCTGGCTAATTCAACACTGTCTATGATTGGACCAATGCCCCTTGCCGCAGCCATGCCGCCGGCTCTTACGGCTATATGGAAACCAGGCTTTAGGTCTATGCCGGCGGTGCCGCAGTCACATCGACGGCGGCACTAGAAAAGTTATTAGACTGAAAGCCATGCAGCCGCCGATCTCATCTCGTTCTCACTCCTGAGCTACTCTCAGGAGTGAGAACGAGATGAGATCGGCGGCTGGCTTTCAGTCAACGAGATGAGATTGGCGGCTGGCTTTCAGTCTAAATTTGTGGTTCCTTGCCACAAAGTTGTTTTGAAAACGTGAAAACGCTTCAGTTGACGTTGTATGTGCAACGAGGACGGTGTTGTGATTATACTCTTGGGACTGTAAATTATTCAACGCATTGTTTTGGTTGAAAAATACTATTGTACTTGTACTATTGTACTCGTGACGTTCGCGTTATGCTTGCTTAATGAGGTCCCTATTTTTAAACGTCCCGCAACGCCGCCGAGGTACTCGCGAACCAGACGCAAATCACCGGAAATACAAGCGTCTGCACGCAGGCTACGCCGTCACATTCTCAACTTTGCCGGCGATGACTGCGGTCGGCAGAACACCGGCATACCGGCGGCTCTTGCGGCTATATTGAAACCAGGCTTAATAGATCTTCCCGCATGAAGTGCGTGGCTAACGCGTTGAGAGATCGATTTGATTGGCTCTTCGGACATACAAAACTTCGGACAAACATTGGACATTAGCCAATCAGATTTGTCAAAAAGAAAGATCGCGTGAACCATTCACTTCATGCGCGCGGAAATAAATTACTATCCTACAGAAATAAAATACTATACTACGGAAATAAAATACTATTACTTTTATCACTTTCCGGAGTTAATTCTATCATAACCAGGACTTTTATTTTGTTTTAGCAAATTTATTTAAGTTAGCATTTCATTTTCAGTAATAGGATCAATAAACATGCTTCTCTATAACTTCCAGTAAGATAATTATGAAAACGAGTTGATGAATTATTGTCAGTTTACAAAGTAATCATTTAATTTGTTAGCTATTTGAGTATAGGCTCTTCAATAATTTCATTTGAATTATTTTTGTAGAATAAGTGAGGTAATTCATTGGGTAATTCTATACTAAGAAGGTTTCTGATTGGTCTAACCCAACACCTTGCCTCCTCTGCAGGCCCTCCTAATTATCAGTAAGGAACATGGGAACGAATTGATAATCGACAATGGGTTCATATTAGGTAGGTCAATTTACTGAATTCATTCCGACTTTTGCTTTTATTTACAATTCTATTAATTGTTTTCCATGTCATTTTGATATCATTTTGTTTTTAATAAACTGTTCCTCGTATTAAATACATTTTCTTTGCAATTTTAATTATGTAATTCAGTTTATTTTTGTTCCTTTTGTATTAGTCTTCATTTGTATTATTAGGCCTTTTTAAATATGAGTCTTTTTGGGGTTTTTTTTGCCTTACTGACTTATATTAGAGATACTTTTTATCATCCATGGACTTTTGAATGTGTCAATATTAGTTTTTGATTTTCTTATTAAAGTGCCTATGAAACGAATTTTTGGTGATTGACTTATGAAGAACAACCAAAATAATGGAAAATGTTTTTTACACGGTTTTCATATCTTATTCCGTTCTGAAGTTATTTCACACAATGTGATTTTGAGATATGACGTCATTACCTTTGCATGGTGTTGAAGCAAAAGGGAACCGGCACAAGGCATATCTTTAGAATAATTTGATTAATTTGACTGAAACTTTGCAGACTTAATAGTCAAGCAATAACACTAAACATTTCTATTGTTCTTCTGCGGTCACCATGGTAACAAATTAGTTTCCAGGCCACCTCGGTTTAAAAACGTAATTCCACATTTTACATCACTACAAATATCATTGTTTATTTTGAATTGTCTCGTTATACTGCAAGTTAGATGGAAAGTACACCATTAAAACTTGAAATATCCCTTTATATCTGGTTGGAAACAATGAAAGAGAGAGGCCGATATGTTAAAATAGCAACAGCAAAAGAACAATATAAATGCTTACTTTTGTCGATAGACTGCGTCTGCAAAGTTTCGGGTTAATTAATCACATTATTCTGAAGAATGCCTAGGTAATGACATCATAGCTCAAAATTACATGTGCGATAACTCAAGAACGGAATAAGATATTAAAGTCATTTATTATATGGCACAAGTTACTAACGTTGAAATCGTGTGTTCTCATTGGCTGAGACGCGTCACGTGCCGGTCGATAATTTTCCGTAACCGACCGGTCGATTACGGATTTTGGCAGGCATGTTGTTTGCAACTAAACAATGAAAGAAAACCGCAAAAATTTTGTGAATTCAATAACCTGAGGACTAAATTATGTATGATGGCACGATGAGCAATCTGGCAGTGAGTTTTAGGATTCCGAAAGCGATGACAACAAGAGCAACAACATTGAAAACGATGAGTCTATATATGTAAGATGTGTTGTTTCCGCAAAATACCATAAAATAAACCTCTTATTACCTCGTCCGCTTGGTCATTACGGGAAAATATCAGACCTCGGTCTTTATGTACAGACCTCGCCCTGCGGGCTCGGTTCGTACTGCCAAGACCTCGGTCTGAAATTTCTCTGTAATGACCGCGCTCTCGGAGGAGTTAGTAAAAGCCATTTTTCGTTATTTTTAAGGTTCTTCAAAAAACAATCATAAAATATTTTGTTTCGTGGGCACTTTAAAGGAAAACTTGTTTCAAAAATATTTTTAAACTGTTGAAAGAAGTTGTTCAATATAGAATTATTTAAGATTATTATTCTGTGTAACATTTTCCCATGATTTTGTTTTAATTGATATTATATTAGTAAAGGATGTAAGATTACAATTATTAATTATCCTTGTGTAATAGTGATTAGGGTTTTTTAGTGTCTTGTTTTTGAGTGTCTGTTTTGCGAATATGAAATATTGGTAAGTATTGTTCAATGTTATTAGTAAAAATATTGTCTATTAAAGTGGCAGTGTGTTGAATAACTTAATATTAAAACCCCCATCAAATAACATATTTGTTTTCTTTATCAGTTTTACTTAGCTTTTCAAATACGTCAAATTTACAATTGGGTGCTCTATAGATCACTCCAGTATTTTTACCAGTTTGGGTCATTATTTCAATAAATATCGATTCAACTATTTCCTCTTGTGTTCAAATGTAGTGGCAAGAATTCTTCTGTGAGTCGGCTAAGTGATAAAATAATTTGCCTAAGATATATTAGAAAGGGGTTTCTGGTGATATACTGAGGTCGACAGGAGATATAAGCGTGTATAAACTAGACACTCGCGTAAATTTCATATTCCAATATGATAGCCTAGTCCATGCGCACAATTTCTTCCGTTCGACACGTGTTACCGCTACGCTTTGCGTCACGTTGAATATTAATGATGCGACATCCCTTTGGTCCCTATATGGGGGGGGGGGGGGGGGAGGGGTATCTACTGAAAAACAAGCTTGGTTAGCCGGGACAGCCCGGGCTCATATAACTCATATAAATCATTTGAGAATAGAGACCTCAGTATAAGCTAATTACCTTACAAAGCATTTCGTGTAGGCTTCGTACTGCAGTCTGTAGACGTGTTCTTAATTAACGTGTTCATATGAGACGTGCTATAGCCCGGTTTTCGGACTGATTTTATATCACGAAACTGTTATATTACGGCTATTTGAGAAATGCAAACGTGGCATAAAGCAAGGTTGCCTTCGTTTTTCTGTAAGTATACCACACAGGATATGCTAATTTGTTTTTGCAGGCCAAGAAAACATTTCGTGACATAAAAAATCAGTCCGGTAACAGGGCTAACTCGCTTCCGCTTCATGTGAACCCTTAAAAGTCAGCCGGTAAAAATATATGTAAAAACATTAGTTCTAGCTGTCATAAAAAAATATTAAACGCATTCTAAGATATAGGTTGTGCTACCCGTTTTAATTTGGGACAAATCTCAAAAGTTTTGAATAGTAACTGTATACTTGTGCAAATATTTTGGCGCTTTTAATCATGAGAAATAAAACTAGTTATTATATAAACTATTGATTTATTGATTGTTTTATTGATTTTTCCGCCACTAATGAAAGTGATAATCTCACATGTGCGATTATTTATGATAATCGCACATGTGACGATTATCGCTGAATCAGCATTATAGTTTAATGCAATTTTTGCAAGGCAATAGGACAATTTTTTTATATAATAAACAGAACAATACATGCATGGATGCTTGGAAATATGAAATTTATTTCTCGTGTTGAACAGGATATCTCACTCGTGAGATATCCTGGTCAACACTCGAAATAAATTTCATATTTCCGAACATCCATGTATTATTCTCTATTTAATCTTGCAGGCAGTCGTCTTGAATGAAGAATGAGGCACAGAGAAATCTCAAAAAAAAAGAGCCCAAAATATTATTCTGCACATATTGTACAAAAAAGAAAAAGCATTTTTTATTTGATCATGATATATAAAACATTATATGTCATATTAACTTATTGGCGGTTTACATAATTATGCACGAGAAAAATTATGTATCTTATATTGTTACCCGAGTATAGCCCCAACAAAAACCCTCAACCTTACTATATTAATCAGAAACAGATTTTACCGTCTTGCTTGTGCGCTAATTAACCCAGCGCCTTACCAAACCCACAGGCAAGATTACTGCACGCCTAGCTAGCTTGAAAACGCTGAAAAAGATTGGCATAATTGTACATGCACCTCTTCCAACATATATTTACTGCATTTCTTGCAGTAAATGCTGCATGCTCTGCATCGGTGAAACTGGCAGATCTTTATCTGACAGGTCTGCTGAACATCTTCGTTCTGTGAGGAACAATGATGATGACAAGCTTGTCGCCCGACATTTTAATAGTGCCAACCATCATATTTCGGACATGAAAGTTTGTGCCATCTCAGCGGCAAAAGACATGCAGGAAAAGCGTCTCATTTTCAAAATTAGAACCATTCATCTTCACGGACTCAACGGATGTTTTTCTTTTATTTGACCCTTCTAAAGACGCTGTTTTTGTTTAGCAAGGGTGGACATGAACAGTGTTTTCACTTAATTTATCCATTTTTACTCTCGCTCATCCTTTTTACACCCCCTCCTTTTTTTGCTCATCGACGAGAAGAATAGCAAATGCCTTTCGCATCTCATTATTGATTGTTTTTGTTGTTTTGGCCTGATTGGCTAATTTTCCCGCACTTCATTATTAATTTGTTATTGTTATTTTTATCTGATTGGCTAATTTTTGATCACATGATTATCTTTCTTATATAAGCGCATTGTTTATTTACACTCTTTACGTTTCTCTCTGACGAAGGACCTTCGCTCGAAACGTTAGACTACTGGGTTAGGGATTTTGCTGGAGTTAAGGACAATCGCGCAAGCGGCCATCTTGAATAAGGCCTGGTTACACAGGCAAATTTTCAAAAAGTGAGCGCACACCAACACCGTTGCCAAACGTCTTGCGCATGCGCGACGTCCGAGCTCGTCCTCAGAAAAAGAGCGGGAAAACACTGAAATATTTGGACTGGTCCGAGAGTCCGACAGAAAAGTTAAAATTATAAGCATACTACCGAAAAGATAAGGTAGATAATTTGTGCATGGCTTCTTTGTCAATATTGTAACATATTCTGAATTTACCCCTTCGTAATTTTCTTTACCCTTTTTTTAAAACACAAATGAATAGTCGAGTCTTACTTAGTCTTCGCTGTCTGGTTGTTGTCGCCACGGCTTCCCTTGATATTTATTCTAGCGAATTCACGCATGCGCAAACGTTTGGCAGCGGTGTTCCGCACACCATATATAGGCACACGGTTGTTGTAAGAGAGGGGTAATCAGTTGCCTGGCGGTCAAAAACTCAGAAACTAGCTGCCCCAAAACGCATAGGTGGCCTGATTTCAAGTTAATATAATAATAATAAGCTTAAATCGTCAAGAGCGAAAACCCCCTTTCGACATTCTACTCTGGGATGATACGACACCTACATGATATCTAGACATGCAAACAGGGCGACATCAAAATATTCATATTTTTGGCATTATATTCGATACTTATTACTTGCGTTTTGCAGTTGTTGGACTAAGCAGCAAGCCGTTAGCGAAACTGACGACACTAACTGAAGTATCAGCTTGATTATATTACACGTATTATTTAGACTTACAATTATTTCACGTGGGTGTCGTATTTATACATTGGGAGACGTCTGTTTCAAAACATGTTTAAATATCCAACAGGGAACTTTGAAATGATGCCGTGAACAACGAACTTCGCCAGATTGCAACTTCATCTCGAACTTCGCAACCTGATTGGCTACTACTGTAGGTTACTACGTAATGTATTTGCGAAGTTCGTCGCCAACTTTAACGAACGAACTTCGGAACACCTTCGGCAAAAGTTATGTGAAATCCCCTGTAACGACATGAACACGCAGTCACTAAAATTTCTTCGGATAACAAACCCCCCAATTATATCACATTGCTAAAAAAAATTCAGTTGATTTTCCATTAAGAAGAAAGTGGGATAAGAGACAATATTTGCATTAAGTGACGGTTTAATCTTCTGAATGAGTAAACTTTCTTTAATCAAACGATCAGTGACAGAAGTGCCAGAAGATAAAATAGTAAAGTCAACAAGCGAGACTGTATGTGTGGCCAGTTTCACAATGGTGTAAAACAATTGAAGAAAAAGGATTAGTGCGTTCATTACCAGTGATGGCGGTGATTGCGGCGTTTAGCAACGAAACGTTAGTTTCTAATTATATTTAAATTTATGGCTTTGCTTCGTGTACTTTGCTGGGCATTGATATATGTATCCTAAGGGGCCGAATACATGGGGAAATTTCAGCCCGGGCTGAGATTTCAGCCCGGCTGCTGAGGTATGGAAAAGAGGAGAATGATTTGAATAAGAAACACGAAGTGTGGAAATCAGCCAAATTGTCACAAACATGCAGCATAAAACACACATATTTAGATGTGTATTTCAAATAAACCATATTTATTCCTTCTTTATCGCTTTTCACAAGGCACTTTCTGTATTCCACACTTCGTGTTTCTCATTCAAAACATTCACTCCCTCATTTCCATCCCCCAGTAGCCGGGCTGAAATCTCAGCCCGGGCTGAAATTTCCCCATGTATTCGGCCCCTAAAATTGACTTTCCATATAAATTTCCCAAATGACGTCGCAATAATGATCACATGCATGACTACGGGTAGAAAAGAAATTAAAATTAACTGTTTACTTAAAAAAGCATTATATTGTGACAGTTAGAGTTAGATTTATAGGGTTAAACATTAGGGTTACAGTTGGGGTTGGAATTAACGTTATAGAAGTTGAATCAACCGTATTTGGAGTTATGGGGATGTTTTTGAGACAGAAATTGCGGGTATTTGCACACACTATATAGGTGAACAGATGCATGCATGCATGCATGCAGGTGTACTACTGGTATCTATATTCTATAAACAACTTCGTAATTCATCCACCTGTTTTGAAAATGATTTAATTCAACAGGACGACTCCTGTATGCATAATGCATTTGTCATAATGCATATGTCAACGTGGATATATAGCTACACTGACGCTGCAGTACGCAATACATAAAGCAGGACAAAAACTCGAAGCTTTGCCGAATTTGAGTGAAATAAACATCGCATCAGACCACAAGTTTAGTAAGTAAATTATTTCGCTTTTTTAACAACTTATTTAAATAAGTTCTTGGTCTTTTAGTTTTACTCAATGCATTACGCAAACGTTTGGATCGAGAACGACAATCCTTAAGCATTTAAAAGAGGTCGCACTGCCGCAGTATATTGTCTGCCGACTGGTTCCAACAGAACCATCCTGCAAATACAACCATTTCGGCGACTTATGCATGGTGCTCATGGCATCATGAGCTTTCAGGTGCTCATGCAGGGCATCAGAGTTTTCGAACTAAAATATTAGTTTGTGAACGTCATTACAAAGATTGATGAAAATCTAACGTCCAATTTTTATCACGTCATGCATCATACTACTTGGACTTTCAAAATTTACAAAATATTCTAAACGGCAGTTCTAATTTTATAGAAATTTATTAAATTATATGATCAATAGCATATAGTATATTAAATTATAGAAGAATGAAAGAACGAATATTATAAATATGTTATATATAAAAGATGGAATTATTGAAAGTTATTAAAAAGTGCACTGTTCAGGTAACAGCTGTTGTTGGGAGGTTAGCCTTCTTGGGGAATAGTGTGTTGTTTATGAATTTCTATTGATTCCCTAATCCTACGAGAGAAGTAGTTGTTTTCAGAACAGATGACGGAAGCTTGTTTCCAACAAACTTGGTGGTCCGTGTTGCCCATATGTATCAGTTTAGCGACGGAAGACTTTTCCGTTTTACCCTTCGAGCAACAGCGCTAGCCGAAATGTTCTTTCAGACGGACGGTGATGTTTCGGCCGGTTTCTCCGATGTAGACCGCACTCTACCGTTCTCTTCTGCATGGCAGAGGTCTCTACAGGAAAGAGACAGCTGGAAACATCCGACACTTTTCTTGTCGCGCATGCGCGAAGTTACCTTGACAACGAAGTTCAGAAACACGAGATATGCGTGAACAACACGAGGCGATAGTCGCCGAGTGTTTCGCCAGCACTGTGAGTCGTCTTATAACTTCCGAAGCACTGTAAACAACTTTCTACTGACTTTGTGACATGGAATTCTTATTTCTTAACGGAAATAATGTTTCGAATAGTAAATAAATAGATAAAAACAAGGTTACAGAAACTCAACTGGCTCACGTAAACAACTCGTTGATCATTGCGTAAGCACGCTCAGTAGCCAATCAGAATGTGTGTTGCACCAAACCTGTTTTCAAAAACTGGTTTGACACGTCCAAGATCATGGACGGCGGCTATACATCAAACAAAGTGTTGGATGTTTCTTTCCTGTAGAGACCTCTGCCAACAGGGAACTCTACCGCTCAGTGGCCGCGTAGCCAATGCAGAGAAATTGTGACGCCCGAGCCTGAGTAACGCTTTATGCTAGGGCGGGCCGGGCCGGGCATCCTCGCCCGGAAAATTTTAGAATTCTTCAACCTCTGAAGGGGCATTCCCTGCATCATCATTCGAGGGCGCCATTCTCGTATTTTAATTCAGACATCACACTATTCCCCCAAGAAGACCATGCAACTTCTCAACAACGCCTGAACAACACTTTTTAATAAGTTTCAATACTGATTCCGTCCTTTATGTGATAGTTAAATATATGAGCGGCCGATCTTTATGGGCATTTACAATGGCGAGCCGAACTTACTTATCAAATTCTAACGGTATAAATGATGAACACTTTGTTTAAGAGTCGTAGGAAAGGTGAGATAAGATCATTTAGAGTCAGAAAAAGCTCAATTTGAGGCACTAGTGCCCATTAACTTTGATAAAACGTTGATGTTTTATTAATCAATGTTTTATCCGTAGTTAAAGATGCTGATTAAACATTAATTTCTTTTGAATTTTCTTCATGAATTATTAATGAATTTGATAAATAACATATATTAATAATTTCGTTCTTTTATTCTTTTATCATCTATACTATGTTAATGTTATTGATCACATAATTTTATAAATTTCCATAAAATTAGAACTGGCCGGTTAAAAGATTTTGTGGTCAACTCGAAAGCCTTAACGTTACTTTGACTGCGCACAGCTTTCAGAACTATTATAATGATCTCGTTTAATAAGTTAATCTAGTATACTTATGGTTCTACTATACACACTGTAACTTGTAACTAAATTTATGCGCAAAGACCTAAAACCATGCAGTATGATGACGTGATAAAAATCGGACGTTAGACTGAGCTTCCTTCAATCTTTTTAATGACGTTTACAAACTAATATTTTAGTTTGCAAGCTCAGAAGCTCTGATGATGTCCTGAGCACTACACGACGAAAGTTCAGCATAATAAGAATTTATATACTACAATATTCACCATGCAAAGCAGTTACATGAAAACCATTAGAACCATCTTGTTATAAATAATGGAAAGCGGCAACTTATATTGTTGGACCAAGCAAGTATGATTATTGTATGTCCCTGAATGGATCAAACATTGAGACCCCGTTTACACCGAGAGCAAAAGTATCCGGATTCACATTGTTTTTTATTCCCACGAGGATAAATTTCTGAATTTTAGAGAACATATAACTGAGCAGCTTAAGAAAGCGTATTAAAGCAAAAACGGCGTATTCGTCGATATCAGTCATGATATACTGTACAAAACCTTCATATAACCCTATATTCAAGGGTGCGCCGCATACAAAACATATTTTAGGAGATTTTCGCCTTCTGGGAGTACTGACTCTTTTGCTCATTCTATTTGATAAGCTTGCCATCTTCCCTTAAACTCATCACCATTTTTCAAGTGTTTGAGCACGTGTCACAACCCCCCCCCCCCCCCCCCACACACACACACACGCACACACCCTCTAATGTGCGCTCCTGCTCATATTTGGAAGTATTGCAGTCTTTTTCTTGTGGCCAAATGCGAAGCAGCCGTTTATAGAAGACGCTATTAAATTACTATATGTTCAAACCTTTGTTTGGGCATAATGCTAAATCTGCTCCTTACGAACAATTGTTAAAAGTATATTGCCAATATATCAACCGTTGAAACACTCGATTACGAGTATGACCACACTTTGCGTAAATATAATTAATTCTGGTTAGTTTGCAAACCCAGCCTTAGACATGAGAACTCGGTCACAAACTGGACATATCAAATTATCCTCAGAACCTCGCTCTTTAGGAGGTGTGACATCTTCCTTGCTGATCATTTTAGCTTTGCATGGGCAATGCGAGACTGCACAAAGTACAAAGTTTGCTTATACAAGAGCTTGCGCCACATATTTCTATCCAAGGCCTTGGACTCCCAGGCCTCCTCATCAATCTTAAGGTCAGTTTAGATCTTGTTTGACGCGGTCTTTAAATCGATTTCTTGGTGGCCGACGACTTTGACCAGCTAACTCACCGTGCTTAGGAAGCCTGGAGTCATCAAGTCTGATCAGATGGCCAGTCCATCGCATTTGATTTTTGTGTCAACTGCGCATGTGCGAGTAGATACTATAAGTATGCTATCGCACGTGTAAGTTGAGTTGAGTTGAGTTGAGTTGCAAAACTGACGTCAAACGGCCGAAGCCAAAATAACTATTGTACACCAAGTATTTCATGTAAGTCGATTCTATGGCAGTAAGCGAGATATTCAAGAAGCGAGATATTTATTTCAAGAATAGAAGTTTTTACAAGCTTAGTAAGTATAATAAGAGCTGCAATATCCACATTGTATATATACTTAGCTAGTTCTTTTGCAACTAGTGCTGTTCGCCTCTCTTGTCTTTGAGATTTATCCATATCAAGTAATGTTGTGACATTCCAGCAACATAATTATTCATTTTTTGTTTTTCCCCCCTGTGTTTTTACCGCAAAAATGAACAGCCGCCAGCCGCGGCAAACTGACCAGCTTAGTGATAAAGGCGGGCAAGTGTACTGCAAACCTGTTAAGTCTGCACACGACGCCATGCACCCGTCGTGTAAGGCCCTGTTTACATGGATAGTAAAATGGTTACCCTATAGTTCATGGTCTTTCCGTGGGGGCAGGGTAATTACCCTATCAGCAGTGCTGGGGTAACCCTGGTGACGGGGCTATCTTTTGGTTTACATACGCGTTTGCTATAGGGTGACCCTGGCAGCCGGGTTGTTTCAATGAGAACAAAAAAACGCGTACCGGACAAAATGTCTTAATGATTTTGTGGCTGCCCTTCCTGTTCGTATACACAGGGCCTTTTTAACATACAAGCTGCAAGGGCCAAGCCACCCCCCAGTCCCCCCTTGAGCCCCCCACGAATTGATTCCCCCCCCCCCCCCCCCGCCCCAGTAAAAGTTCCTTTTTCCCCCAGGAAAAGTTCCTTTTTGCTGAAGTACCGAAACAAATGAACGAAGAATAAAGCAATAAAGATATAAAAGAAAAATTTCGGACTCAGGCTTTGCTCAGCTTTGTAATTCATACGCGACTTTATTAACATGGATATAGATAAACAGGTATAGATAAATCTTTATATTAGTTAAACAGATTTTATCAGTTTGATAAGATTATGTGGTGACGAAAAATCTTTTTATAGTTCCTCACAAAATGTTCTATATTATATTTGAAAGTAAACAAGCTGATGAGTTCTGACACAAAGCGACATATCGTATTTTAACTAGTTTTTATGACATTTTATGACCTTCTGTGTTCTTAAAAATCACCCCTCAGAATGCAGGAAATGGCATTTCCGAGACTCTAAATTAGTTAGCCCTGCCACAAGGGTACCCAACACCATGTAAACAAGGGCTATCTTTTGACTCGTTTCAAAGGGTAACCCTTCTAGAAGGGGTTCTACCTCCATGTAAACAAAGGTACCGACACATCAACGAGATTAAAGTGACAAGCGCTTAATTGTGCAACACGAGTGCCACTCTCCAAGCATAAACAGCTATGGATCCAGTGACAAGCAAAAGGCAAGATGACTGGTATAACTAACTGTATCAGATGCAGGTTTGTGTAGAGTATCCTTCTCATAGATGTATACACTTAACAAAGGCTTTGGGGTACATCACTCCCAGAGGATAAATTCAGCTTTGCAAGAATCTTGGCACCGTTGTTCAGGGTCCCTCATGAATATTGATGAGCAAGTGACCAATGTTATAATTAAATTATTAAACACGAACGTGTTCGATCCGACTTGTAGGCGGCCGGCCAAGTCTTCAAAATATTACTTTTGATGGCATTTTTTGTTACAAGCAGCCAACCATGCCAAATCGTATCGGATAGTGCATACTTTGAAGGTGAGGGGGGTTGCCATCTGTAATTATTGATTTATATGTAATATATCATACACGAGGAGGAGGGTTTCGTCAGGATATCCAAACACCGAGACGTTTGTTGAAAACCAAGGCGAAGCTGAGGTTTTTGAACAAACTTCGAGGTGTTTGGATATCCTGATGAAACACTCCTCCGAGTGTATGATATAGCATCTCAAACAAATCAGTATTTTAAGAGAAAATCAAGATGAAACTTTGCTTAATTTATGTAATTTCTTCCTCCGATATCCAAACAACCGACACGGTACTGATTTCCTTTGTGTTTCCTTCATAAATTATTAATAAGTTTGAGATACTAAAATATAGAGCTTTTTGAAAGTACAATGTGATGGATGGGATATCTGTAAAGAGCTGTCTAATTAAATACGTTTGTGTTTTATTTGAATTGCTAAATTCAGAATGCATCCAATCAGCGTGCGTGAAGTTCTGATTATTCTAATTCGCATAAGTCACAATCATAAACAAACAAGAAACATGGCGCAAATTCACCTAAATATAACACTTCGAAGAACAGCCACAACAAGCAGCCAACTTTTTGTTACAAGCAGGCAACCACCATAGAAATGTAGCTTAGACATTGATCAAGATGACGATTAGACCGGTTGCCTTTCGTGTATCACAAGATAGCACTGTTGAACCGCCAGAACCGGTGAGTTAAATGTCTAAGGAACAATATAAGTAACACTACACTGTAGTACAAAAGCTCGGCTTTATAACAGTAGATACATGGCGGTATCGGCAAATTATCAAAATACAACGAAGTAATTTACGAATATGAGACTTTCCTGTGGCTACCAGATCTAATAAATTTCTGATTCTTTGCAAGCTTATGTTGTTGTAGCTTTTCTTCGAAGTGTTATATTTTGGTGTATTCACGCCATATTTCTTGTTTGTTTATGATTGTGAGTTATGCGAACAGTTTAATCAGAACTTCACGCACGCTGATTGGATGCATTCTAGTTTGCATGACTCCACAGAAATACCAATGTGTTTTAAAAAAAACATAAATTTTAGTATATAAATTCAAAACTACGGCTGGCAACCCCCCTCACGTTCAAAGTATATACTATCCGATACGATTTGGCATGGTTGCCTGCTTGTAACAAAAAATGCCATCAACGGTGTTTTTGAGACACTTTTATCGGGGTTGGCCGGCCATCTATTGACCATCTTCACTCTTCAGGTGTGAACGTTAGAAAAATACAAGCTGTTTATACAAATGTTTTGGTTATGTGGTACAAGTTCATGTTCATCAAGCTCAAGTTCAAGTAACTCTCAATTAGGGTGCAAAGGAACAACAGATTACTCAGTAAGCTGTGGCTGGTATGTAGCTAGCCTAAAGCCTACATACCCGGGCTTGCAAAAAAATCGTCATTTACACCATAGGCGTAGAGTTTTGTTTTTGTCCAGGGGGGCTGAAGTGCTGAACAGGGCCTTTTTAAGAATTTTCCCATGGGAGGCATTTACAAAAAGGGAAAGGGACTCTTCTAGGGAGGTCCGGGGAAATTTGAAATTTAGAGTCTTGGAAATGCCATTTCCTGCATTCTGAGGTGTGATTTTAAATAACACTGAAGGTCAAGAAATGTCATAAAAACTAGTTAAAATACAACACATTTCAACAATTTTTCAATGTTGTGTTTACTGGGTTGACTTATCACTGTATATGGGTGCTTTTGGCTGACAGGAATGAGTCTGTAACAGTTACTTTAGCCTAACGAGTAACCTATAATTTGTGAATGGTGATTGATGAGTCAGTTGCTGCAAAATGTCTGGGGGGGGGGGGGCTCAGCCCCCCATTAAGATTTCTCGGGGGGCTAAAGACCCTGAGCCCCCCATACTCTACGCCTATGAATGATTTACACTTCAGATATAATATTTTGATTAACATTATTGTTTTATTTTTAATCCAGCAACGTATAATCAAGTTCTTCATGAATGTTGACATATATATTATATGTAAGTCTCAAAAAAGGCTTTCGAAAACTAGAGCTAAATGCGTTCGCTCCTCATAGGAAATTGCGATTATGGAGCATTCAATCATGAGTTATAATTATCTCAGAAGAGCACTCTAGGACAGGCATGAGTTATAATTACCTCAGGGGAACCCTTCGGACACGAATTACCTCAGGGGAACCCCCAGGACACGCATGAGTCCACTTGAACACATTCAAAACAAATCTCGGCAGTTTATGCACACCTTTTCACTTTGTGTCTGTCACAAATACTTGTTGAGTTATAGAGAGCAAGGCTATAGTTGCGGTTTCGAGTATCGTCTAGGGCTCAGAGTGGGTTTTGGGGGCAAGAACCTCAATTTTCTAGGGGGGTCGGGGGCATGCTCCCCGGGAAAATTTTGGATTTCTAGGGTGTCGGAAACACTATTTCCTGAATTTTGAGGCCAAAATGAGAGTAATTTGAAAGCCATAAATTCATTTATGAATATCTTTAGATATTTTATGTTTATTTATCATGACAAGTCGTAAATGTAAAAACAAGTTGGAGGCATTTTGTATAGACCCTTAGTATTGTAATTTATAGCATATGCATGCTTGCAATATATATATATAGTTCAATCCACAGACACGGTGTTTCGCTGTACAGCAGCTCATCAGTGTAGCTTGGAACAATCTGAATGAATTTCATCAATTACTTATACACATGCGATCGTCGGTGACAACCGCATGTGGGTGACAGCATCGGTGAAGTACATTCAGATAGCGTGAATATTTAACAGTTATACCATGAGCTCGAGTTGTATATGAGCTCATAGCCAACGAGGCGCTTCGCCGAGTTGGCTATTAGTTCGTATACAACGAGACTGAATGGTATAACTGTTTTATTATATAGCCAAGCACTGTACAAGAGACAAAATTACAGCGAAATGTTTGAAACAACAAACTTCCGGCATAGGCAACTAATACTTCCGCCATGCGTAATGATGCATTCACATAGAGTTTCTCGCTGACCTGTTCGGTAAACAGCTCAATCTCGTTCCCAGAGCCCACGTTCCCCACGGGAAACGAGAGACTCTGGGATAATCCGTTTCAAATCGATATTTCATTGGCTGATGAACACAGTGAACTCTATATAACTCTTCTTCCGGATAACAAGAATCCTGTTATGGCGTGAACGGATTTTATAAAATAACATGTATACTACGCGAGCCCTGATTGGCCAATTGCCGTGTTTGGATTAGAGTATCCAAACACGGAAAATTCCCGCCAAAACGATTTTTTGAAAATGTCGGACAGTATATCATATTCAGAGCCCTCCATGATCATATTCACTTGTGATTATTTTATAAAAGAAATACCAAATGGTTTTTTCGTGTTTGGAGACTCTTATCCAAACACTTGGGAAATTGCTCGACTTTCGAAAACCTAAAAACACTCGCCTACGGCTCGTGTTTTGTTACGCTTTTCTCCAGTCTCGCAATTTCCCGCGTGTTTGGATCAGAGTATCCAAACACGGAAAACCATTTGGTATTTCTTTAATCCCAGAGTATCTCGTTTCCCGCCCGCTGGGTAAGGGGAACGTGGGCTCTGGGAACGAGATTGTAAACAGCTTCGAAATGTTGTATAAATGAGTAATGTTGCTCGAGAGGCAAAAAATGTGTTAAGCAGATCAACAAAAAAGATCAAAAGGTACCTTTATGAAGTCAAAAGGTGGGTCAGTTGTTTATATTAGCGTTGCTGTCGTGAAAAAGGTTTTGATTTCATGCAAAAATGAAACTGAAACACCTTCGGCAGTGAAACTAAATTACTTAGTTGGTTGTTTTTGAAAAAGAACATGCTTTTTACTACTCCAAATGCTTATCTAAATAAAAAAAAGTCTCTTTACTGGTAATCTCCTACGAAATGTGTGTTGTAAGCTTGATTTTAACCGTGAGTTTCTTTGTTTGGCAACAAATTAATATCAACCCGTTAATTTAGTCGGGTTTTTGAAGTAAAAAGACGTAATTTTTAGGTGAATTTTACCATTTAACATGCTAAATTGTGTATTTGTTAATGTATTTTTACACAATGTTGGTTTTTTATACATTGGTTTGAGGGTGTTGATGTTTTTCTGTATAAAAATCCGTCAATTTCAACTCTTTTCGGCAGTTTAAAAAAACATGCCGCCCTCTTGTTTTTCCTCTACTAGCAGGATATGAGCTGATAGTAGGGAACCAATCAGATTATTTACGCAAAAGCTCATATCCGATCAACCTCGTCCCCAGGGCCATTTGTGGGGGCTGGGCCAAGATGGCGGCCAAGAACAAATGGCCCTGGCTAAGGCTGAGCTATCACCACATCTGATTGGTCGAGATAACATTGGATGTTTTAGGTATTCTGATTGGTGGAAACAAGGCGGGCGGCAGGCTAGCTCGCGGGCATTTGTTTATAGGGCTCAAATTATATTAAATAAGTGATACCAGAATTGCCGGCTGTTAAAAACAACTTCAAAATGAATTAAAATGTGAGGAAAGCTGGCGAAACACTCGTAAAAACGTCGGAAGAATATGTAATGATGGGTCGTGTCGTCTCTGTGCCCTTACAACGAAGTCTATGGGACGGCAATTCAGAGTATTTTCTAAATCGAGCGAACGAAAGACTTGGTGAACAAAGTCAAAGAGTATTATGGCTGCGAAAGGAAAGTACACCACAGGGCAGAATTTACGTGTTTGGCCATTGAGAAGAAGGCATTTTTCAAACAAGAATTCTCGACTAAACGAAGCCTAATTGTTTTTCAAAACGCTGAACTGAATCCACCGAAAACTCACAAAACAAGGCGGCCCGGCCAGACAACGGCAATCCAGTTCTTGCGAATTTGGTACAATGGTGCAAAGCAAATGATAAATAATAAGCATTTACAGATATTTATTAAAAGTGTATTTATTTTAATAATTCGACAATGTATTTGGAAAAGAATGTTTTGATTGTTTTCAGTTTTGGGTCAGTCAAGCTGAACTAAATATTCAGAAAAAATTGAGCCTGACTAGGCGCGATAAAGTTAGTGAAGCCTGGGTCCGAGTCAAAAATGCGTCAAAATATGGCGCATTTTTTGCAGCCTGTACCAGGGCCATTTGTTCCCGCCATTTTGTTTTTGGCCGCCATCTTGGCCCAGCCCCCACAAATGGCCCTGGGGACGAGGTTGATATCCGATAGCATGCTATATAATAAATATATATATATATATATATATATATATATAAAGTATGAATTTTGCTCTATCTATATATGGTATTGAGCACTCTCTAACATTTCGTGAACCAAAACTCACTTATATATATAATATATATCACAATATATATATATATATATTTAACAATTATACCATGAGCTCGAGTCGTATATATATGAGCTGATAGCCAATGAGGTGCAAAGCACCAAGTTGGCTATTAGTCATATACGACTCGAGCTCATGGTATAATTGTTAAATATATATATTGCAAGCATGCACATATATGCTATAAATTACAATACTAAGGGTCTATACAAAATGCCTCCAACTTTTTTTTACATTTGCGACTTGTCATGATAAATAGACATAAAATATCTAAAGATATTCTGACGTGTATCATTCTATGTTCTGGTTTGATTTCAACAAAATTATGTAATTTATGGCTTTCAAATTACTCTCATTTTGGCCTCAAAATGCAGGAAATAGTGTTTCCGAGACCCTAGAAATCCAACATTTTCCCAGGAAGCATGCCCCCGCCCCCCTAGAAAATTGAGGTTCTTGCCCCCCAAACCTACTCTGAGCCCTACACGAGACTCGAAACCGCAACTATAGCCTTGCTCTCTATAACTCAACAAGTATTTGTGACAGACACAAAGTGAAAAGGTGGTAAACTGCCGAGATTTGTTTTGAATGTGTCCAAGTGGACTCATGTGTGTCCTGGGGGTTCCCCTGAGGTATAATTGTTTTATTATATAATAGCCAAAACATTTATAAAAATAAAGAGAAACTGTTAATTCATAACGGAAATGAATCGCTTGAAAAAAATCGAACTTCCGCCAGCCATATTTCGGCCATGCGCAATTACTTTCACGTTACGTAGCAAGGTTTTCCCTTGACAGTAAACTGACTAGGAGTTCAAAACAGTCTTGAAAATGTATTTGAGAGCTCTTAGAGTTTAAAAAAGGGTTGGAAAGATTGTATATAACGACTTACACAGGTCAGGAAAGTGAAAAGGTTACGTCAGTAGTTCTCTACTTGTTGACATGTAAAAATTTAACATTTAAAAAGTTAACAAAAAGCCGAGAACGTTCGGAAAAACTACCCTTTGTTGATTTACGGTCTTTATATAGCATACAAGTAACACAATTTCCATTCATATAGCTTTATTTCTTTAGGAAATATATTTTACTGGTTACTATATTAATAAGTATACGTATGTTTACGACTTGTGTTATTTTGGTTTTTAAACAAACCAATCGGTAATTTAGTTTTGTAAAGCCCGTTTCAGTAGTGTTTTTCCTGTTAAATTGGTAATTTTCCTATTCTGAGTTATGTGTTATTTGTTGACTGTTAGTTTTCACTCAGTTCAGTATTTTCGCTGCGGCAGTTTAGAATTAACAGCCAGTTTTATCTGTAAGTATATATACACTGACTGAAAAACTCATGCCGCCATCTTGTTTTCTTACTAATGATATATGAGCTGATAGCTTGCTTTTTTAGCAGAACCAATGAGATTGCAGAACAGCTCATATATAGTGAGTAGCTATATACTGATAAATATATATATCAAGAACTGTACCCCTCCCCCTTACAAATTTCTCCACGAATTTTAACTTTTCACGAGAACGGTTTTGGAGACCATTGGGGGCGGGGGGGGGGGGAGTAATATTTGGCATTTCACTCGATTAAACTGGATGGTGTAGAATATATACATTATAAGACCAAACCGGGACCAGTCGCGAAAAATGCAAAATCAAGGCCTTCTGACAGTTCTTATTAAATTCACACGCAACGCATGCGCAGATATTTTTAGACAGAACGTTGTAAGTCCCGCCCACGTATGACATTCTGCCCGGAAACGTAATATTAACTGTTGCAACGTATTAAAGTACGACTTATGAACTACTTGGCTAACATTAGACGATTTATTCACCTCTGTGGGAAACCTCCGGACATCTATTTGTTTTTTTGTTTTTTTATAAAAAAGACGATATCTCACGTTTTTAACGTTACCTTATCCAGGGGCGCACATTCGAAACTTTTTTTTTTGGCGGGGGGGGTGCTTTTCATTCTGGGATGCACCTTAGCTTTCTAGATCAGGATCTATCTAGAGGGGTTTGGGGGCATGCCCCTCAAGAAAATTTTGAAATTTGGATGTCCTGAAACACCATTTCCAGCACTCTCAGGCGAATATTTCGGTCAAAAAGGCACAGTAAATTGATTGTCATTTTACGCTTTTTTTTCCATAAAAAATGAAAACTGACATATTTATCGAGCTATCTCCTCCACAGGCATTTATTTCCCAGCTTCTTTCTTTCATAAGGGGGTGCAAATAAATTAAAAACATCTGCGGAGGAGGTAGCGTACCGAGTTAAAGCTCGAGAAATCCCATACTATACGTACTCAAATAATTTATCATGCTCGTATGAAATGAATCAACGCGGACAAATTAGGTTTAAAATTAAATATTTTAAAACTTTGTCAAAGTTATTTTGAATTTTCGTGAGCCAACACTATGGAGTATGGAAACAGACCTCTATCGGGATACGAAAAATCCCGATTGAAGACCACATCTATAAAATCGGGATTTTTCTTCATTATCGCGATGGAGTCGGGATTCGGGATTTTGAAGCGAAATCAGATAAATACCCGAGGAAATCGGAATGGTTGGATACTCTGGATCAGTCTATTTGATAAGTTTAACGACCATCTCTCCTTAAACTCATTTCCTCATGATCAAGTTCACAAAACCATCACATGTACACCGGACGGTCAAGACGGACAGAAAAGGTAGTCGGATCGACAATTATTCGGGACCGACTTTTTCAACCGACTCTCAATTGTTGGGGGGGGGGGGGGGGGGTGTCACCCCACATTTTATTGCCATTTTATCGATGTTTTTGAATATTCGCAAGACATTTCATTGTTTGTCAGTTGTTGCTGACACACTATTCTTGGCGTTCGTCTTGGGTTAGCTGTGTCTATACTCGTGCCCAGTCCATTTCCCGAGCTATGTATAGATATTTGGTTGAAAATTGTGTTTATTTGTACGTACGGATCGAAAACGGAAAGATTTTCATATATTACGCAATCGCATCGCGAATGATTCCTAGCCTGCGTACAGGCGCTCATACAGCGTATTCAAACAAGAAGATTGGAGCAGGGGTGCATAGGCGGCGGAAGATAGGTTTGGTAGGGGGGGCTGAAGTTCGAGCGTCGAAGGCGCGAGAAACCTCTAGGGGGTCCGGTGGCATGCCCCCCCGGAAAATTTTGAAATCTAGAGTCTCTGAAATGGCATTTCCTGCGTTCTGGGGGAAGATTTTACAGAATCCTAAACGTTATAAAACCTTTACCGCCCACAACCGAATTTTTTCATTATTCTTCATTTTATTTTCTTCGGCCTTTCTTAATTCTTGGCGTTTCGATATGGCTCATTCATAATACTTCTGGTCAGCAGTCATAAATGCTAATACGAGGAGTACTTCATGAAATTAGTTTTGAGCTATCACACGGCACGATCTTTCTTACGATTTTCACCAGGATTGTCACCCTGCAGTGATATGGAATTTTCAAAATGCTGTATATCGAAGATGTATAAATATTCAACGTATAATCACCCTTACCTTCGGCGCAAAAATAGGGGGGCTTAGCCCCCCTTTTTTCCACTTTTACAAAGTTGGGGGCCCCCCCGGTTCCGCCGCCTATGCGTGGGGTGGTAACGTAACGTTACATATAGGGCATGTTACATATACGGGCTGTTAATGGCAGCGTAAATGTTACATATACGGGCACCAGGGGGTGGTAACCTAATGTTACATATACGGGCACCAGGGGGGTGGTGTCCTAATGTTACATATATGGGCACCAGGGGGGTGGTAACCTAATGTTACATATACGGGCACCAGGAGGGTGGCGTCCAAATGTTACATATACGGGCACCAGGGGGTGGTAACCTAATGTTACATATACGGGCACCAGGGGGTGATGTCCTAATGTTACATATACGGGCACCAGAGGGGTGGTAACCTAATGTTACGTATATGTAACATTAGGTTACCACCCCCTGGTACCCGTATATGTAACATTAGGACCCCCCCCCCCCCCCACCTTGGTGCCCATATATGTAACATTTGCGCTGCCACCCTTAACTGCCCGTATATGTAACATTTACGTTCTCATCCCTGCAGACACTGCCCGTATATGTACATGCCCGTATATGTAACGTGCCCGTATATGTAACGTGCCCGTATATGTAACGTGCCCGTATATGTAACGTCACGTTACCACCTCATATGGAGAAGATTGTACAAAAGTAAATAATCTGAATTTAATAGCAGTTCAAATCTCGCCACCACCGCCAGGGGATTTTCTGAACAAGCTGACCATTGATTAAATTCAAGCTGAATTGCAGCGTTAAAAGATTTTCTTGTGAAGGTAAAAGACAACTGCGTGTATAAATATTATGATTGTGTGTTGCTGACTTTGAAAAACTTTTATATATAAACAAACTTACCATTGTTTATATCATGTCGACGAAAATCCTCGATCTCTAACTTATTAGTGTACGGCTAATATGTATAAAAGTGGAAATAAAGATTTCTCACAAAGTTCTCATCAATCACAATCAAGAGTTAAAAAAATAATATAATATAAATAGCAATACTATTGGAGAGTAAAGGCTCAGTTTTATAGACGTTGCTCTTGTGTCGAGTCAAATCTAATTATTTAGCTTAAATCCCATCACAAATTCGTCACAAGTTCAACGTATGAAGACAATGTCAAATCTATAAAGTCCAACTCGGTTCAAATCTATGAGAACATCATGGTTATCTAACACAAAAATGGCGTGGATTCAAGATTCATTTGTATTCTATTCATGCATGGGTTAAATATTAATATATATTGGGGTGGGCAAACTCGGGTGGAGTGGACAAACTTGGGTGGTGTGGACAAACTCAGGTGGAGTGGTCAAACTCGGGTGGAGTGGACAAACTTGGGTGGTGTGGGTAAACTCGGGTGGAGTGGACAAACTTGGGTGGAGTGGGCAAACTTGGGTGGAGTGGGCAAACTCGGTTGGAGTGGGCAAACTCGGATGGAGTGGGCAAACTTGGGTGGAGTGGGAATACCCCGGTGGAGTGGACAAACTCTAGTGGAGTGTATAAACTTGGGTGGAGTGTGCAAACTCAGGTGAAGTGGGGAAACTTGGGCAGAGTGGGCAAACTTGGGTGGATTGGGCAAACTCGGGTGGAGTGGGCAAACTCAGTTGGAGTGGGCAAACTCAGGTGAATTGGGCAAACTTGGGTGGAGTGGGCAAACTTGGGTGGAGTGGGCAAACTCGGTTGGAGTGGGCAAACTCGGATGGAGTGGGCAAACTTGGGTGGAGTGGGAATACCCCGGTGGAGTGGACAAACTCTAGTGGAGTGTATAAACTTGGGTGGAGTGTGCAAACTCAGGTGAAGTGGGGAAACTTGGGCAGAGTGGGCAAACTTGGGTGGATTGGGCAAACTCGGGTGGAGTCAGTCGGCAAACTCAGTTGGAGTGGGCAAACTCAGGTGAATTGGGCAAACTCGGGTGGAGTGGGCAAACTCGGGTGGTGTTACTGAAGTGGGCAAGAGAGTGTTACTTGGGCCACAGAGTGCACAGAGTTGCCTGTGGAGAACGCTAAAGGTTTTAATTTTTAATTTAATTTAATCCATTTTCACTGTGTACATGTACAAATGTTAACAAATAAAAATAAAAATAAATAAATAATAAATAAATAAGTAATAAATAAATAATTAGATAAATGCAGTGGGGAAGGACCAGAAAGGAACAAAGGAACCATACTAGCTAGCCCACCCTGAATAATAACAAAATAAAATTTAAAAAAAATAAAAAAATAAGAAAATAAAATAAATAAATAAAATTTTTAAAAAAACCCAACAAATTATACATACACTAAATTGTCCAATTTACATGTGGCCTATAGGGGTCGAAAATCTTGGTCTTATAATACTGTTTACAACTTCTGGTAAACGACGAAGGAGTAGAATTCGAAGTTCTTAAGTCCTGTAGTAGTTTGTTCCATAAGTAGGGTATTCTATTAAAAAATGTTGTTTTAAAGAGTTCAGTTCTACATTTTGCTAATTTTAGTTTACCTTGGGAAAATGACCTCAGCCTAGTGTCAGCACAAAACTAGTCTGTCTCTACATATGATTCAATATTGTAGTCATAATATCCACATTTCATTTTATAAAACGTGGATAAGTCCTTCACTTCTCTCCGATAGACTAAGGGAAGAAGGGCAAGCTGCTGTAGACGCGAGCTCAGTATAGCTCATATCACGCCGTTTTCATCTTAATAACGAGGCAGCACTTCACTTGCGATAGTAACTTCTAGTTTATTTGTTGGCTATCAACTGGCTGTAATGATTGTATGGCCTTTTACCAAAACTCGCCAGGATCTGTTGAAGTAAAGGTGAGCTGTTTCGTTATTTCCATTGGTACACTATTTTATTTAATTACAATGTTTGTTTACAGTATTTAGATTGTCTAAATTTAGTTTATAGAACAAAGTTTTTATACCATGTTTAAACCATTTTGTTTGAGCAGTTTGCCCTGCGTGTTTATATAATAGATCGATCCGTCGCCGTCGGTAAATCAGTTATCCGTGTATGATTGAATTAAACATTTTGAAAAGTTGTTGAACACAAAGGTTGCTCATTGAATAACCATAGTCACATAGACATGGACACATGTAGCCTCAAATAAAACAAATCTCTTAAAAATTGACATTGTGATTACTATACTGAGTATACTGTATAGCTTGGATTTGTTCATGTAATCAGTACTAATCACTCAAGATTTTGAGCCTTGGGCCCTTAGGGTTGTCCACAGGACCCAATTAGGCACGGCACTTTCTCGATACATGCACAATGCAAACCGTAACCCATTGTAGCGTGTTTTATGGTAAGTGACAAGACTTCGCCAAACACCTGAAAATGGCTTTTATTCACAAAGTTCTATCTTGAACGTTTACAAGACTCTAACGTAGTTGCGACTCTCTATTTTACAGGCGTTGTCCTCTTTTTATAATAACTGTTACAGCGAGTGTTAGCTTATTGCATCATGATTCTACGCAAGTGTTTGCGTAGGGGCAAAACCGCATAGTTCTATACAAGTTCCTTGTTTCCCAAATACGGTCTTACAAACATGTTTTTCTATTATATCTTACCTAAAACTAACCATCTAGAAACCTACTTAAGAAATGCGGAAACCGCTATCATCCTACGCTAAACATTAATTATCACAAAGAATGCGGAGAATAACCTACGCTAAAGATTCACGTGATAATGTACATGGAATGCGAGATGGCCCCCACTTTCTACGTTTTACAAGACACAAATATTTTAATAATCGTTACACCATAACCATTTTGGTTGTGCATATATACTGTATCGAGAAAGAGCCCCAGGCATCTCATTTTAAGACCATGCAGTCCTGGTTACAATGACTTCCAGACATGCATGACTTCCAGTATATACTATTCTAGATGACTACTGGTACAAGTTTTAATGCTTCAGTGTCAGCTGCCTCCTGTATTTACTGTCATCTACTAATTCATTTTACCTGTCTTTATGCTAATCATAATGGAGCATAATAGTGATGCTACAGTATTTGAGCAAGGTTTAAAACACAAGTTCTCTTTAGTTCATCCACCTGATATTGATTAAAATTGATTAGAGTCTTGGAAATGCCATTTCCTGCATTCTGAGGGGTGATTTTTAAGAACACTGAAGGTCATGAAAATGTCATAAAAACTAGTTAAAATACAACACATTTCTGACTGTTTCGCTAGCTTTGTGTCAGAACTCATCAGCATGTTCACTTTCAAATACAATACAGAAAATGTTGTGAGGAACTATAAAAATATTTTTCGTCACCACATACATCTTATCCGAAATAAAAACTATTTAACTAATATAAAGATTTATCTATACCTTTGTAACAACTGAAACTATTCACTTATCCATACACATTTTATCCTGGGGCAAAAAGGGACTTTTACGGGGGGGGGCAAAACCAATTCGTGTGGGGGGGGGGGGGGGATCAAGGGGGCACTGGGGGGGGGGCTTGCCCCCCAGTTATATAGTTAAAAGAGGCCCTGTACTATGGTGCTGACAATTAGCCCACTAATGACAGTAGCCTGAGTTAACGCCTAGCGGGCGTCTTGTTCATACTAAAGCAAGCGCGTGGTCAATTCTGATTTACCTGCAATACTTTTTTGTGTTTAGTAATTTAGCATCGCGTAATAAAACCATACATGCAAAGTGTTATTGTAATTATTCCGTAACGCGCCTCGATTTTCTCGCTCAAACGACAAGCTTTCCATGCATGGACGAAGAGACAGAACGAGTGCTTGTTTGGGTTCGAATTAGGATCGTTCTGAAATACGAACTTTTAACCAATACAAGACAAAGCATAAACCGAAAATAAACAGTCTTGAAACTCAAAATATGAGCTAATATTTTGAGTTTCAAGATGTTTATTTTCGGTTTATGCTTTGTACAGTAAAAACCCGCTAACAAGAACCTACATTTTACCAAATCAGCCTGGGATAGGTTCTTATATTCTTATATATTCTTATATAAATAAATTCTTAATTTCAGCCTGAGGTTCTTAGTAGTGGTAGGTTCTTGTTAGCGGGTTTTATTGTATTTTGAGTTTCAAGATGTTTATTTTCGGTTTATGCTTTGTCTTGTATTTTTTCAAATTGTCTGCTGGATGTGGTTTTTGGTCTTTTAACTAATGTTTCAAGTGTACTGTTGACATATTAGGCCCTCGGCCAAGATGTCTTGGCTATTAAGTTTATACGCAGAAATCAACTGTACCTGGCACTGCTTGAGTTACATGTAGGCGTATACAATATTTATTCAAAAAGCGCGGTGATCATTGATTGTTAAGACAAATCAATGCATGTGTTACCAGAGTCTATCAGTAAAGATTAGATATGATATTAGGTAAAGATCAGTATGTTCGTGAACAATTTACATTGTTCAATCATTAATTGTAAGCCAAATAAATACCAGTATCCGCATGTACGCAATGCGTACCTATTTTTATTGAGTGGGGAGTGGGGTCACGAGATCGCGTGATCACTTTGTGTTCATTGTCAAAATATGACCTGGGTTGTGTAGAGATAGATAGAGAGAAGATAGATAGAAGAACTTTATTTAACCACGCTAACCCCGTCAACCGAAGCTGATTTCCACAGGGGGCGTGTAAAAAGAAATTACATAAGTATAATATTTAAAGTTATTTACAAAATATGAAGTATAGTGTCAAAATAGTACAATGTTTAAAGTTATCTACAAAATATGAGGTATAGTGTCAAAATAGGAAATATATAATAGAGGCCGGTGTTAGGCGCAGTAGGTACATGTTATCATCAACATCTTTTATACCAGGCTAATAAATTAAACAGACATTTCACATTTTCACCCTCGAAGTTTTACCTTCGAAATCTCACTCAAACCGTGCTCAAACCAAATATGTAGGTACAAGCGTAAAGTGGTGGGTGTTGAAAGGTGCCGACTAGTCGTGTTGACATATCGCGGACAGACTGCAGACCGCTGATGTGAACGTGATCTTTGTTATTCGCAACAAAAACTTCAAAATCTCTGTCTGGTGGCTAGTCTGAATATGACCGAACCGACCTGGAACGACCGGAGGAGTGTTTTTAGCCATGTTCGGGGCTGTACCGACCATTGCGCAATTTAATATCTAAACAGCGTAGGACGAGGCTACTGACAAGTTAAGCTTGATTGTTTTTTTAAAGATTGACACTCTTATCTGTTAATGTTTGAAATGGATTACTGCACATTATCTGTTCGCTTCGCTTGTTTTTGAACTAGGTGATCAATTTTGGCTGGCACAATTCGAAAGCGCACAGACTCTGAAGAGCACTAATGACGCTAAAAGTTAACAGTGAAATTCTCTATCAAAACTTCCCGATTGTCTGATGGACCGGACGTCGCAGGCATCTCTCTCCGTGTCGAAAGTATTTTGCGTGGATACTCGTCTGGCTTATGCTTAAAGCAACATGTGTTACCTACGCCTGCTCGTTTTTGCTTTGGTGCTGATTTTCCACGGCCGTCTTGCAGAGGAAAATAACGAAGAAAAATGTGTCCAAGAGTGCAGAAAAAAGGTAACATAAAACGCGTACGCGTGTTTTTGTTTCAATGCGGGCGGTTGTCCAGCGAAATTTCCGTTTACTATTAGTCGATATTATAATTATTAGATTGGAAATATCAACGCTAATTAACCAAACTTGTACATGTAGAATAGAATAGTTTAGTAATTTAGTTAGCATCCCAAACCTATTCCCGAGTCATCACTATAAATTTTCAAGAATCTGAGAAGGCTGAAATGTAGATGATGACGAATTTTAATGATGTGGTTTTAATTAATACTGTACGCGAGTCGCGACTGAAGCGCAGCGCCGTACGTGTCCCGATTTTTAATGATTGTAAGATTTCATGTCTTGGTGATATTCCCGTGTACTTGTTATGAAACATAGATCTGTTCTCTGGTAAGCCGGTCTATAGATATCAATATAACCAATGACCCCCAATTCGTTATGCAAACGAATTGAAGGTTATTGGTTCCATTGGTTTTAAAGAAACTGATTTCAAGGTTTTGTGTAACTAAAGCTAGCCTGTTAAAAAGTTAGTGAGTAGAACAAAACAGTGACAAGTCTTTGATATTTGAGAAGTTTCCGATAAAGACACTAAGCTGATCCAGTTATGAAAGTATGTCAAAGATTATACTATTAGAGGCGATATAGTAATAATTGACACATTCTTGGCACAATAATAGTGGTGTAATTATTTAGTAATAGAAAAGTAGAATTGTGTAGCCTACTGTGCAGTAATTTTGGTGGTGATGGGGGGGGGGGGGGGGGGGATAGTCAATTTATTGGAAATATTCAACAACAAAAATGGGGGGGGGGGGGGACAGTCAAAATCCAATGCTTTTCATGCATTTGTGATTTTGATTTTGTTGGATATTTGTCAGATATTTATGAGGCTTTGAAAGTGTATTTCCATCACTGGCACAGTGACATACAGTACCACTTTATAGCAGAAACGTTTGTGTTGCTTTAGAAGCTAGAACAATTAGGTGACATGGTAACTGCATTTGTGTAATTGTGTAGGGTCATTGTGCTTCACTTATCTTTATCGGAAAACAAAATAATATGTATTGTGCATGATTCAAATTTTAAGAAACTGCATGCTTGGATAATGTGCCACTAATGTGCCAATCATTTGAAACTATTTCAGTTACCCAACAGCTCTGGCATGTTCCATATCAGCATTTGTCATAGTCTGCATAGCCAGAGGATATTGGATTGAGGGATCACCCACTGGCACCCATCCTATTTACATCACTACATCCCCAACAGGGTAAAACCAGTACTACTGTACATCCCCAACAGGGTAAAAGTCTGTTTGCTCTCAAAAGTGCTTTGAAAATGCAGAAAATTTAGCATTTCTCAGAGACCCTATTAAAGAAGACCTCCCTTTTGGGGGAGGGGCATACCCCCTTTTATGACACCTATTTGGGTCATGCCTCCCCCCCCCCTCATCTAAAATTTTAGATCTACTAGACTACTACTGGGAGCACCTGTAAAGCACCTATTGTTATTTCTGCTAACCTTTTAATTAAAACAGAACAACAGGGGGAGCCAGGGGAGCTGCAGCTCCTTTCTTTATGAGATATAAGCTCAAAGAATTAACGTTTATTTTTAATCTAATTGCATGTTATAATATTAAGAACTATATAATGGCTTGGAGTCAGTTAACTCACTAACTCTTTTTATATGGATGTTCTCTTGTGTGTGACTTTGCAATATTGATTGGCAACATTGCAATTTTGATTGGCGGATTCAATCAGTGACTTGAAAATGCTTATAAATCACGATTCCTTGATGGGCTGCCCTAAAAAATCGTTTTCAATGACAAACTTCGAGTAATGCGAAATTCTACATAAAGTTAGAGCCATTAACTTCAAATACAACATCACATTTATGTCTTGTTCGATGTTTATAAAATGAAACCAATATTTTAAGCAACTCGTTGGGGAATCGTGCACCTATCAATGTTAGTCCTGAGGGAGGGGGTCGGGCAAAGGGTGGGGATTTGACAATTTAACATTAAAAATTTTCAAATGCCACTCCCTTGGGACAAAATTCCATGTCAACAAACAACATCTCATTCTCAAAAGATCAACGAGTTTTTACAGTAATATTTTGCAAAAAAGAATCAACAGATAAGAAATTATAAATATTTCATTACTGATGCACTGATAAATATCAACAGATGCATATATTAAACTTAATAAGGTGTTGGATATGCTTAAATTACCTCGGGCTCTTGTGACGACTCCATTTTTGTCAGTAGAACATTCATGATCAGTAGAACGAAAGCTAGCAGCAACAAAGTCGTGCCCAGTCTTCCTCGGCTACAATCAAAATTGACCAAAGTAACCCCACTCGGGGGACATGCGTTTTTGGATCAAAACACCACCACTTGCCAGTAGCGTAACGGACTATAGTCAGGGTTAGAGCAACTCCTAACGGCCCCCAACCTGAAGGGCCCCCTGATGAAATTATTGGCTTAACTAGTGACTAAACTGATGGGGTTAAGGGAGTAGTTGGGAGCCCTAACAAAAATTTCCTAAGGGCCCCAAGCAGCTCTGTTACGCCACTGCCCCTTGCCCCCCCCCCCCCTCGGGACTAACATTGATAGGTGCATCATGATACATGTAAAGCGTTTGCAAGTTGCCGATTTAACCCACCAATCATATAATTGCAATGTTGTGTATCAATATGCGTACAATTAGAGAACATCCGGTTTGACTATATATTCTATAAGAGAAACTTCGCTTTTGTATTTTGTTCCACTTGCTACCTTTATCACTTTCTCCCAAAAGGCAAGAAATGGCATTGGCATTTCAGAGTGTCATCCTTTTAATATGGTCAGCAGTAAACATCATGAAGCCACTGGTGGCCATATTTGTACTCCAAGTCCAGTGTACTTTGCGGGCTTATGAGTAGTAATATTGAGAGTTTACCCGGTTGTCGGAAAAGCCGTAAAACAATTCTCAGATGTCAATTTACCGACTGTAAAAGGAAAATACAAGGAAATACAGTCCGAAATTGTCAACTACATACTTCAAAGACTTGTTTTAATACCAAAGGACCAGGTATATACTATATAGATTGTTTTATAATGAGGTTATTTTATTGACTGATTACCGGGCAGAATAAAAAACTACGAAATAACACGTTTTACTGCTTAATAATAATAAGAAATGCAAAAAGTAAGCTTCTAAACCTTGTACAGTGATCTTTGTTTGATACCAATAGCACGAATTTTCTTAATGTACCTCTTTTCGTCTCTTTTCGTGCTACGAAAACAACAGAGTTTCCGTGGCGGCCATCTTGGTACTCCAAATTCGTCATCTTCTTTCTTCTGTGAGCCAGATAATGAAGCCAGATGAGCAATCCAGTTTATTTTATAGACATCATTGTGCCCCAGATCCCCTTATAAATGTCCTAACTTGCAGTGTTGTTCCCCTCTATTAAAGACCCTTTGCTAATCTTGGCTACATGCCTAAAACTGAACTTTATTTATTATGGAAGTTTTTGTCGACTTCAAGAACCCAGCAAGTAAGCCCGCGATTAATTACTAATTCAAGGTACTTTTGAATGTTCATCTGATATGAAGACATGTACGTACCTGGAATTTTCATCATAAATAGTGCATCAACATTTTTTATTCGAATGACAATTTGTTATAATTTATTATATGTTTGTTGCGTTAGCATCAGACAGCTATTCTAATTAGGTTATTACCTCAACTCAAAAGTTCGTGTATGCCTCAAAAGCACGCGTGAATGCCACGCGCGAAAACCAAAGCGAAGCTGTCAATAGATCGTTTTCATCTGACGTCACGGCGGCCATATTGGTGTACCGAAACAATGAAATGGCAGCCATATTTGGTGTACCATCTTTATCCTATGGGAATTTAGCTCTATTCTTATTAAAAAAATTCGTATTGTTTCACCACCCCAATGGGGCCACCGATCACGTGAGTGAAAACGATCCATATTGGCGGAACAAGAAGACGTTTCGCTGGCCTGAACATCAATGTTGACAAGAAAATTGTTGGGTTACAAGAAAATAAGAATTCAGAAAATACAAAGAAAGCAAAAAAGTTTTTTTTTGGAAAGATTATATGTTTCGGTATATTATATCAATTATAGACCCTTTGCTCGGGGTGTTCCACAAAAAATTACCCCGAAGGATGAAATAACATTTCACCCTTCGGGGTAATTTTTTGTGGAATACCCTTCATTACTGTAGTTGTTAGCATTTACTGGGGAGTCTATTATATTATTGCGTAGGTGTACTATGCCGTCTAAGAACTTTACTTCTTTTACGTTTTACCGACAAGTCAAATTTACAGCCTTGGCCATGTCGTGTCCCAACTCCTGTTAGTAACATGGTTAACTGCTAGAGACTTGTCGGGAAATTTCGCGTCGCTCCCTTCCAGAAGATTACCAGTTACGCCACTGAGGGCATGAAAGCCGGCTTGAAATGGTGCCAAAAGATTTAGAGGCAGAAAAAGTGTCCAGTCTGAGTTAGGCAGATAATCAGAGAAAGAGACATGACAGCATGTGTATACTAGTCTAGTGGAAGCTACATGTAGCTAGGTTAGAACAATTGAAATACATGCAATACATCGTCATGAAGCTTTTAAGTGTTTTCATGTAAGGCAATCACTAGAAGGTGTCAAATGTGCCAAGTGAACCTTGTATAGCACTGCACTGCCATCATTGATGAACAATGCAGTTAATGTACAAAGTCAATGAAGGTCGCATATCTATCCATATTCGTCTGCGGCGCACATACTACTACTGGAGTGTAGACACCCCAAGTCTGAAATCTCACGCATTCTGGGCTCATTTCACGCTCTCGCGCTTGCTCCTGAGAATCTCGCGCATTTCAACGACGTTAGCCTTTTTCAGATGAAATAATAATAATAAATCTTAAAAATAAGTTAAGCCAAGGTTAAGTTACTGTTACTGTTAAGTTATTGTTCAACTTTACAAATAATGTTGTTTGTGTAGGTCAAAGAAGAAAGTATCTGCCAGAAAACTTGCAATGATGTTTATCTTGAAGGGCGCATCAAACAAGGTTTGTGAATCGTCCACGCATGCCAGTGGTGTAGCCAGACCAGGGTTCACCCGAACTTGGGCGTTTCCCAAAACGTATCTGGCATATTTGGCCGATTTCGGCTAAAAGGGATGACTTACAGGGACCCTTCCAGTCCTTTCGCGGCTTTTCCAGAATATGCCGTCAAACATGTTTCAGTTTCTAAACAGCTAAGGTTTTTGTTGTGGTTAGGGCATCGAAAAGATTACTAACAGCTTGAGACTCACTGGAACACGGTTATCTCTCGAATTCACAGACGCTCTCTTCCAATTTTTCCACTTGAGAGCAGGCGGCTGTATACAACGGCAGCGACTACACTAACGCATGCAATTAACTCCTTTACTATACCGAGGGCTCTCCACTTGACAAGTAAAATCGTCTGGCGTTTGACAAAGTAAAACACTATAGTCTGCTTCGTTCGAAAACGAATGATATGGTAAGCAAAGAGTTAAACAAATTGGACTTTATAACATAACAAAGTTGTGTTCCGACTACAAATATTGTAGGCGAGATAACCAGTGTCTCTTTAGTTTTTACCAAAAAACTAACTTTATTTGTATACTGCATGGACAGTGAGTAACTTAAAGTATGAGTCGTATTTACCCAGAGGGTTTTACCAAATAAACTAACTCTATTTATATACTGGACAGTGAATAACCTATGAGTCGTATTTATCCAGAGGGTCCTAGAAGAAGGATGTTTTGGAAGAATGCATGTTGCGGATTTGTTTTCCAATCGGATTATTCCATGCTTATAAAATGTTCACACACCGTGATGTTCCGAATTGTTGAAAGATGTTTCAAAAGACATCCATCAATACTATACATATTTAAAAATTAAGAAGGTCATGTAACCCAAGTTATTAGTCGTCTCATTTTTACCAGAAGTTTAAAGTGCCTACCTCATGTTTGGACTTTTTATATATTTACAATCTTTAGAACGTTCTGATAGGAATTGTTTGATCTCTATTATCATCGACTAAAGCATCGTCTTGAAGTCTTTCTCTTCTGCTCAAGTTTTCTTGGTTTACTATTAACCGGAAATGACGCCACTGAAATACTTTTATTTTTAAACAGACCGAACAAATGATCGGATAAGGAGTTTATTATACAGTTTTTGGTTCATTTTCTTTTTAAGTTTTCAACGCTGTTTTTTGTCTTAGAAATCTGTTGTTATCTACCGGGATTTTTTTTCTTTTCGTTTTATGGTTACACCAGTTCGACTTTTATTTGTTGTGTTTTTAATACACTGTTCGGAATATTTGAATGGAGATACTTATATATTGTTCGATCTTTATTTGAGGTATTCAAATCAACTCAGAAAGTCTCCCGCCGAAACCCACCTGTCCTAGAAAATTGTTAAAGGAATTGTTTTACTCTTTGCCTACCCTATCGTTCGTTTTCAAACGAAGCAGACTTTATTATTTTACTCTGTCTAATACCAGACGATTTTACTTGTCAAGTAGAGAGGCCTCGGTAGTGAAGGAGTTAATCTGTATTATTATCAACTATAGTTTTATTTTGATGCTTTTCTCTTTTGCTAAAGTTGGTTTACTATTCACAGCGAACAAATGCAGATGATAAGGAGTTTATTAATTGGTTTTGGTTTTGTTTTTTTTTAAGTTTTGAACGCTCTTTTTCTCTTAGGTCTCTAATTAGGAGTCTGTCGTTACAGTACCTTGTACCTGTCAGGCTTTTTGTGTCGCTTTATGTTTACACCAGTTCGACTTTTATTTGTTGTGTTTTTAATTACGCTGTTCGAAATATTTGAATGAAGATTGACAAGTAAAATCGTCTGGCGTTAGACAAAGTAGATTAATTAATACTATAGTCTGCTTCGTTCAGTCGTTTTTGCTTCGTTCGAAAACGAATGATATGGTAAGCAAAGAGTTAAACAAATTGGACTTTATAACATAACAAAGTTGTGTTCCGACTACAAATATTGTAGGCGAGGTAACCATGCAGTGTCTCTTTAGTTTTTACAAAAAAACTAACTTTATTTATATACTGCACTGCATGGACATGCAGTCATGCAGTGAGTAACTTAAAGTATGAGTCGTATTTACCCAGAGGGTTTTACCAAATAAACTAACTCTATTTATATACTGGACAGTGAATAACCTATGAGTCGTATTTATCCAGAGGGTCCTAGAAGAAGGATATTTTGGAAGAATGTTGCGGATTTGTTTTCCAATCGGTTTATTCCATGCTTATAAAATGTTCACACACCTTGATGTTCCGAATGTTTACGTTGAAAGATGTTTCAAAAGACGTCCGTCAATACTACATATTTAAAAATTAAGAAGGTCGTGTAACCCAAGTTATTAGTCGTCTCATTTTTACCTGAAGTTTAAAGTGCCTACCTCATGTTTGGACTTTTTATATATTTACAATCTCTTTATAACTTTTACAATCTTTAGAACTTTCTAATAGGAATTGTTTGATCTCTATTATCATCGACATAAAGCATCGTCTTGAAGTCTTTCTCTTCTGCTCAAGTTCTGTTGATTTACTATTCACAAGAAATGACACCATGCGATTGAACAAATGAGGATTGGATAAGGAATTTATCATACAGCTTTTGGTTCACTTTCTTTTAATTAAGTTTTGAACGCTGTTTTACCTTACCTGTTACCTTTTTGGGGCGCTTCATGTTTACACCAGTTCGACTTCTATTTGTTGTGTTTTTAGTACACTGTTTGGAATATTTGTATAGGAAATAACACGGTTCGAGAAGAATTAATGAAAAATCGCACGCGTGTTTGGCGAAGCACTCGTGGTATTAGGAATATTTCGCCAAACACAAGTGTTATTTCAGTTTTAATAACATTTCAATCAATTTTAAAGCTTGACAAATCGGCGAAACTATAAACATCAAACTCAGCATATCAAAAGGACCTCGAGTTCTTTCACAGCGTTACATTGATATAAACAAGATCTTTGACTTTTGAGTAATGTATCTTTACTTAACTTTCTTCGTGACTAACTTCTTGAACGCTCGCAAATAAACCAGGACCACCAGGTCTCGTGTTGAATTATTTGTTTACTGTCAGCAATAGTCGAGTTCACAGTTACAGACGCCATGCATGTTTCAAAAGGAGGCAAAGAGTCTGGGACAAGCGCGGTTCAGTGGGTCAGGACTGTTTCAGATCCGATAGAGCACCAAACCAAACCAAAACACTAGCCTTAACTGAATCAGTGTTAGCTAATTATTACCTATATACCAAAACTAATGATGTAAATATTATGGGATTCCTATATGCTGAGTGTTAGGATTAGTGTTTTGGTTTGGTTTGGTTTGGTGCTCTACCAGATCTGAAACAGTCCTGACCCACTGAACCGCACTCTCCCCAAGCTCTTTGCCCCCTTTTGGAACATGGCGTCGGTAACTGTGAACTCGTCTATTGCTTCCATCTGCCAAACTGGCATGACGTCATTTTATGTCGTATCAAACTTTGCGGTACAAGTCAGTTTGGCAGATGGAAACATGTATTTACTGCAAACACCCAGATGTGAGGTATTTAAAAAAAATACCACATGTGGTATTTTTTTAAATAACTCTAGTAAAACAATTTAAATTTAATATAGATGTCATTACCCAATCAGGAATGAGGAAAATTGATTGAAATGTTATTAGTATAGGTAATAGCATGGTTTTGAGTGCAATTTGTATAGGAAATAACACGGTTCGAGAAGAATTAATGAAAAATCGCACGGTATTATGAATATTTCTGTCGTTTAAATCCGTGGAGAAACTTGTAGGGGGGTGGTGGTACAGTTTTAAGTCCAAGTGAGTAGATAGTGATGTGTTATATATATTGCAGGCATGCATAAGCTATAAATTACAATACCGGGGTCTATACAAAATGACCCCAACCTGTTTTTACATTTACGACTTGTTTATAAATAAATCTAAAGATATTCTGATGCATATCATTCTATGTTCTGGTTTGATTTTAACAAAATTATGTAATTTAAGGCTTTCGGATTACGCCTGCAGACGATTTTACTTGTCAAGTATAGAGAGGCCTCGGTAGTGAAGGAGTTAATCTGTATTATTAAAAACTAAAGTTTAATTTTGATGCTTTTCTCTTCTGCTAAAGTTGGTTTACTATTCACAGGAAATGATGCTAAATACTTTGTGTACATAGTGCCCAAATATGGGCAGTAACAATTATTTCACTATACGGAGGGGTTGTTAAGTTTGAAATTTGACTCAACTTTGACCCAGCACAGTCGCTTTGATATTTCCTTGACTGCTCTTTCTTATTTGATCTTTGATGAGCGCATTTAACGGAGACACTACGATGATTACAGGATGAAGGGGAGACGTCTCAGTCGGTCGTTCACTGCCCTGACTGCAGTTGATTTTGTCGTAAAAGAGCGACGGAAGAAGATGATATATTAGAGACTTTCCATATCCGGCCACAACATCTTTGCCAAAGTAAACTGCCTCGAGACATTTGACTTGTTTAGGTTTGAGGTTGATGTTTGAATAGCCGCTGTTGACGACAGCGAAATGAAGGCTGCTGTAAAACATGGCTAAACACTTTCGTCTTTCGACAGTTTGTGTAAAACTTCGAGTGGTTTTAGGTGACAAAAATGAACCCTGCTGGGACCCTCCCTGTGTATGAAATTTGATCAGGTGGCACTTGGAAGAACGTGACCAGCGTGTACCAGGTTCTTTCCGCAGCGAGGGGGGAGGGGGGAGCGGAGGTAAGACCCTGGGTACGAGGTTGCCCCGTGGGTTGCCCGAACAAATGAGGATGCATGATAGGGAGTTTATTATATGGTTTTGGTTCATTTTCTTTTTAAGTTGTGAACGCGCTTTTTGTCTTAGTTTTCTAAGGGCCTGTTTATATGATCCCGGTGTACCGGGATGCCCCGGTTGCCCGGGATGAATTTCATCCCGGGTTTATATGGAGTAAACAAAGTGCTCGTCCCGGTTGACCGGGATGAAAGCGCGGGAATTTAAGGAAATGGAGCAAAAGAGTAAAAACTCACCCTAATTCTACTATGTTAGAAGTTATTTCATTTTTATTCAGTGTTTTGTCTCTAGACCTGACCGTTTGGACGAAATTCTGACCGTAATATTCAAAGTTACAAGCATTGTAGTTCAGTAAACTTCATCCCGGTGTACCGGGATGTCGCGTTTATATGGGAAAAAATCTGTCCCTGTACCGAGATCCCGGTTGCTTCAACCGTACACTCCATATAAACGCAACCGCGAAAATAACAGTAAATTATCTACAAGCCGAGATCGTCCCAGTACACCAGGATCATATGAACAGGCCCTAATAAAGAATCTGTTCTTACCGTTCGACTTTTATAATATTACCTCCGCAAGGAAGTTATGTTTTTACCTCTTTCTGTATGTCTGTTTGTCTGTGAGTTTGTGTCTGAATTTGTCTGTGAGTCTGTCTGTCACCAGGATATCTCACAAAATACTCAATAGGTTTCGTGAAAGTTTGGGGAAAGATTGATCATACAAACCTTTCAATTTTGGTTGAATTTGGTTGAAATTTGGATGAGAAATTAATAAGATTACAAGATTCTCCATGCATAAAAAATGCTTGATTGCGCTCATTATCTAGACTGAAAGCCAGCCGCCGATCTCATGCATCCAGAAACTGACCAATCACAGCGTGCTTAAGACGGAACCTATTTTATAATACGAGTTTTGCTTCAATGAAGATTTGTGAAGTATCCAACTTTGATATCTTGTTGTTCTTTTTACCAGATCAAGAGCGTGAGTTACCGACGCCAGGAATACCAACTTTGTTTAGTTCAGAATATAGATCAATCCGAGTAAGGTGGAACACGACAAACGTGTCCAACATGACAGCTGTCAGTTATATCTTGCAAGTACAGCCAAGCTGGACGAACTATAGTGGCAACGTCTATTTTCCTTACATAAAGAAGTATCATAAAGTGAGTAGAACTGGAAATGAAATGAAATGAATAGAAATGAGATGAAGTGAAGTGAAGTGAAGTGAAGTGAAGTGAAGTGAAGTGAAGTGAAGTGAAGGAAAGTGAAGTGAAGTGAAGTGAAGTAAGGTGAAGCGAAAAAATATATACAAAAGACAGAGGGCTCTACCACAAGTAACCCGAGTAATAATGACATTGTTTATTTTATTCCAATAGGTGAATCTACCAGTTTACACCGTAAAACATTTGGTAGCAAAGATGAACTATTCGTTTCGAGTTACAGCCGTAACAATGAATAAAACGTCTTCCTTCAGTAACTGGAGTGATTTTATTCATACAAACAGTATGTTTTTTATATTATTTAATTTTTTTTGTGATGCTTCTGCGTTCGTATATGAGTCTGAACACGATATTTTAAAGCAACTTGGCGTACTATTTGTCGACAAAACTGTTTTTACAACTTTTGAATATATTAATGGCTAGAAAATTGTAAAGAAACATACATTGTACTTAATTTTGTTGAATTTCCCCGTTATTCTACAACATCAGCCTTGTTTATCAACAAAATCTCCAGCTTCGGTAAACAAAGCAAAATCTGGCCGCCATTTTGTTTTGCCCGCGGGTGAATAGTGCAGGATATTCCGAGTTAGAGGAACCAATAAGATTTCGTGAAAAAGCACTATTCACCTGCGAGGTATATGCTATAGAATTATCCAGACCGAGGTCAATGTTATCTACCGAGTCTAATAATCAGTTTTATTATACATCCAACACAATTGTACTATAATGCAAGCAAGGTCTGGCAGTAAAAAGAGTTGTCTTCGTCAACAGAGGCAAATCTACTGCAAGCCATTTTGCTATTTTGTAATTTTCGCGCGCTTTGAGGTAGTGACGTCATCAGCGTCCAATAATAATGATGTAACACCTGCCGAACATTGAGAATTGACTAGAGTATGTTGACCAATAAGAAACGAGAATGAAGTTTGAATGTATAATTAACGTATATGTAACATAGAGTGGTTTGATGTCACTTTACATGCAATAGCTAGACAGTATAACCTACTGATAAGCTTTCGTAAGCATAGGTTTACAGTATACCACATAGGATTACAGTATAACACCTATAGGTCTTAGCTGTAAACGGAGGAGCCCACCACCTCTGTTGAAAAACTTATCCTCCTTAAATAAAGAATAATAATAATGTTTAATATATATTATACAATACATGATACATGTCATATGCTAGATGATAGTGATAGATGATAGATGATAGATGATAGATGATAGATGATAGATGATAGATGATAGATGATAGATGATAGATGATAGATGATAGATGATTGATGATACATGATACATGATACATGATACATGATACATGATACATGATACATGGCACATGACAGATGGTAGATACATGACACAACACATGATACATGATACATAATACATAATACCTCATACGTGATACACGATACATGATACACGATAAACGATACATGGTACATGACACATGATAGATACATGACACACAACACATGATACATGATACATGATAGATGATAGATGATACATGATACATGATACATGATACATGATACATGTGATACATGATACATGTGATACATGATACATGATACATGATACATGATACATGATACATGATACATGATACATGATACATGATACATGATACATGATACATGACACATGACACATGACACATGATACATATATCTCAAACTCATTAATAATTCATGAAGAAAACACAAAGGAAATCAGTACCGTGTCTGTGGTTTGGATATCGGAGGAAGAAATTACATAAATTAAGCAAACTTTCATCTTGATTTTCCCTTAAAATACTGATTTGTTTGAGATGCTATATCATACACTCGGAGGATATCCATGATACATGATACATAATACATGATAGATACATGATACATGACACGTGATACATGACGCATAAAACATGATACATGAGACATGCTGCATGATGCATGATACATGATACATGAATAACATGATATATGAATAACATTGTACATGATACATGATACACGATACATAATACATTAATTAATTAATTAATTAATTAAATTACTTCAACATGCTAACAATTACTTCACCTTGTGTTGACTCGTCTATGATAATTTCTTTTCCTCATGACAATGACAGAAGATCGTCAATGATATAATCTGATCAATAACAGACAAAATCCGCAATCCGAGATGGGAATAAGATTCAGCGTCCGCAGAAAATTACAAGGAAAATCCATAATCGGAGGTCAATCATTGGGAAAATCCGCAATTCGCCACTTTTCCAAGTTCCACAAATCCGCCAGTAATTTCGATCGGAACCGAAATCCGCACTGGTTTTTAGGACAAAATCCGCCAATTCGTAAACCTATTCACCCCCCCCCCCCCTACCCACCCCCATAGAGCCTCTAACTGGTCACAAAAAGATTGCAGGTTTGACGAAGTCCTTTGATCCCTCTGGAGCTCAGAAACTATAAATTATGTCGTGTCTGGGTGAACTTCCCAAAATTCTATGTCGCGTTGCTAGTACTAAACTTGTTCATAAGCCAGTTCATATAGTCTTGCATGACTGCACACGAGATATACGTACATTGGGCTAAAACTTTGTTCTTTTATAACACAAGGCTAAGACTGTAATATGGAAGATATACCTAATGCTTTTCATGATTTCAAATTTGCTCATTGACAGTCTTCCTTGATAATTAATAGCGCTTTTGCGAGACAAGTTAAACGGAAAATTACACTGTCAATGTAACGCCACTTTTATTGGAACATGTTTTTTTGTAGGTTTCTGCATGAGAAAAAAAACTGCCCTGTATACTATTTGGTTGAGTATTTTACCTTGACGAACGTTTACAACTTGCAAACGTGCCCACATGAACTACACATTACCAGAAATTTGGGACAAGATGGCGTCGCGCGGGCGCATATAGGCCATTAAACATGACGGCCAAATCGTATAAGGAATAATACAGTAAAATCGTAAATTTTAAAATTTATCCTACTAGGGACATAGACTTCTCGGTTGCGGAGCTCGATTCCTGTTAAGAGTTAAGTAAGGAAAGGTTATAACAAAAAATGTTCGCTTACCGAAATACACAGCCGGTTCCCAACATCGATTTATTTACGCTGCTTATTTGACTCATTCTGTTATGTAAGCCATAGTAATCCTGCTAAACATGCGATACAAATCTGCGAAATACACCACTTTCCTTGCGAACGATGCAAAGTGCGGAGCTTGCTATGTATTTAGCAATGTTCGAACTGCTAATATAACTCGTAAATATCTCCGTATCTAACAACATTGCGGTTCCCAAAGCCTTTAAACTTTCTTGGTTTTACAGTGTGTTTGAGCATTACACCAAATCGTAATTTTATTTAGGTCCACATGCAAATTAGTTTCCTTTTCAATTTGGGCCCCTATGCAAATTACATCGTGTCTATTAAAGCATAACGGGAAGATAACATAGGCTGGGACTATTTTTTCATGTTTTGAGTTCATTATTTTTAGACACTACGTTTAGGATTATTGTCAAGGATAATTGAGAAGCAAATTTTATCCTTATAGAATACCTAAGCATTAAAAGGTTTCTGAAATCAGAAATGTTATGTTTACTGCGGCTGCTTCAGCCTCATGTTATAAACGAACTACGTTTTATCCCGACTCAGATTGTATGCACAGTCGAAACTCCGATTTCGTCTATCAGCAGGAGGCCGTTATGTCTAAACGTGGAGTTGAGCTGCGAGAAGGACAAACGACGAAGCCACGGAGGTCTCTTCTCTTTCGAGCAGCCTGCAGCCATGTTTGTTTACTTTGAAAGCAGAGGCGATCTTTGTTCTTAGCAGCCGTTTGCATTTTCGCAAAATATTTACTGTATATTATTATCATGGGAGTAACCACTGGCTACGAACGTGGCCGCAAAATGTCCCAAATTTCTGGTAATGATACAATATATACGTGCCACACACTTTATACGTAATAACTATATTAGCATTTGTATCAACTATCTAATGATAAAGCCAGTAGTGGACTTTCACCGTTGTTACATGCACTGTATACCGTATCGTTCGTTTTCGAACGAAGCGCACTTCAGTATTTTATGTCTTCCACCGTGTCTCTCTGACTGAGACCCCGTTTACACGGTACCAGACGGATTCGGAACCGGTCTCGAAGACCGATCTCGAATTCGTCCGGTACCGTGTAAACGTAGCCTAATAACAGCAGAAACTGACATACATTAATTGGGATAAATATGGCTATGGTCATAGAGATCATATAAATACTAGAGGGGGCATCCTATCTTAATTTCAGTCAACCGCGGGTAACCAATTGAACGCCGCCATTTTGGATTTTTTTGGAGGCAAACATTAGGGGCGTTGGTTGGCAAAGGACTGGGTCTAGTACATTTGCCAACCAATTGACTGAAATATCATAGGTAATGACGGCTGCCATGTGGTTACCAAATTTTCCCGCCAATGCCTCCTCTAGTATTTATATGATATCTATGGGGGCTTTCCATTTGCACGGTTAGACCGGTCAGTCCGGTTAAATGGAACACGATTCGTTTGAGACCTGGGATGGTCCGACTGGAAAATTTGGTCCTAATCAAAAGCAAGTCCATTCTGGCCGGACTGACCGGTCTAACCTTGTCAATTGGAAAGCGCCCTATGGCTATGGTCCCCTTGAACCACAGCCGCGTTTATTAAAAAGTCATAATTAAATTATATAATTATTTTCCATAATTCAAATTGATGATTGAATCCAGTAAAGGTGAGGGCAATAAAGGGGAAGCGGGTGGGCAAATTGAAATAGATTCGTCTTCATAACTTGGCGAAGAACAGCGCTTACTGCGACTGCACTCTTGAATGTGATACCTGTAATTAGATATTTCCCCTATGCAAAGACAGACTACCTCTTTGCCTAGGTTATGTTAGTATTCATTAATAAAGTATTGCATTATTTACATTCTAAATTACAATACAAACCGGACAGATGGAAGATATAACAAAAGGTCCGCTATGCGTACATGTATCTGCGCCAAACCCATCACTGTGAGAATCTTGTCAAGATCTTGCCTGTGTGATCTTGGAAAATCTTGTAAGATCTTAAGAAAAATCTTATAAGATTTTAGCGAGATGATCTTATAAGATAATTAAGGAGAAAGTACACGTTCTCTGACCAAAATAATTTTTTATCATGACTCACAAAAACTGTGGTAGATCACACTCACAAGTTTACTATAAGTCACGTTAAAAATACTTACCAGTTTTATCAGCAATATCCCCTGGAAATATAGAATTTAACGGCTAACTGCGTGAAGATATATCCCAATACGGCTGTTGAGCCGGACACCGCGGGTCTAAAGTATACCCCTCAATCGTCTGTAGGTTTGTGCCATTCACGAAACTTCTACATTTAGATAGAGCGTTAAATTCTGTACAACATATGTGAATTAGAACAAATCGTATAGAATAGCAACGGATAAAAATCGATTTGAACTGAGATGAGCGCAAATATCAAATTGCATTATTATGCTATCACTTGGCGTACGGTCAAACGCAATAATTTTAAAGTATCCCTGAATCGTCTGTAGGTCTGTGCCATTCACGAAATTCGTACAGTTAGAACGTTAAATTATGTACAAGATACGTGAATTTGAAAAAATCGTATAGAATAGAACCCTGAAAATCGTAGTATTTTAATCCAAAACTTTGTCGCTTCGGAGGACTTCGTGATATGGCGGACGAAATATTGCCACGAGATCTGACAAATACTAGTACTCGTTTCCATCTACCAAACTGACATCTCAGCTTCGATCCTGGCAGTCGGAAGCATTTCGGAAGTTATCAACATCTTTTCAACGCATGCATGCATGTTGGAGCGGTCTGATCGTTGATTGGCTATGTGTTAACAAACCTAACAGCTAACAACACGACAGCAATATATCTGCTGCGCAGATACAAAAATCCTATTCGCTTGCAAATATTTCCTTTACTCTGTCTAACGATTTTACTCTGTCTAACGCCAGACGATTTTACTCTTCAAGTGGAGAGCCCACGATAGTGAAGGAGTCAAACATTTATTTCCTCTGGATTTTCGTCATGAATTATTAATGATATATTACAAATACACTTTACTGTGGAGGGTTTATATATTTTTTGTGTCCATGTTTAGATAGCTGTGAGAGAAAAAAATGCGGTGTTACAAACTTTCGAATGGAGCTGTTTTCCTTTGTGCCTAATAAAGGACCAGAAGATCTAAACGCCACTTTCTATTGGGAACCAACCATTGAGTCAGGTATGTTTTATTTACCTTATTACCTCCGCCAGGAGGTTATGTTTTCACCTCTGTTTGTTTGTTTGTTTGTTTGTTTGTTTGTTTGTTTGTTTGTTTGTTTGTTTGTTTGTTTGTTTGTTTGTGTGTTTGTTTGTTTGTTTGTTTGTTTGTTTGTTTGTTTGTTTGTTTGTTTGTTTGTTTGTCTGTCTGTCTGTCTGTCTGTCTGTCTGTCTGTATAATCTGGTTACGTTCACACGTATCTGTCATAATTTAACGACGCTTTGAAGGTGTTCACACGACTCCGGAACCTTCCGGTGTACATCCAGTATTTCAATGCTGTGCACTGTTTAAAAAGCCACATCTCGTTAAAAGTAAATGGAAACGAGGAGCAATTCAAATAATATCCCACCAAAGTGTATAGTGCATTCTACAACTTGTTACAACTTGTTTAGTCTTTCTGTTGGAACTCTCCTTATTGACTTAATCTTCTCCTATTTGGCTAGTCATTGTTGTAATAATGTTATAATGGTTCAAACAGCAGCCCAAGTTCTTAGCAGAAGCTTTCCGAAGTCGAGAAGATAAATAAAGTTTTCCGTCGCTGAAAAATACACCAGCCGTTTGGTTAGGAGCTGAAAATTTAGAAACTGGGTACTAAAGCGGAGCGAAAAAGTGCCGGATCTTATGTTAACACGACACCGCGAAGGGTTCCGTTTTCATCGTTTTCGAAATCGTTTTCAAAATGCTCCGGTTTTAGAGCGCCTTTTTTACACAATTTCGATCCGGTGCCGTTTTGTGACTTTTTTTTACTCTGGCTAACTCCAGATGAATTTTACTCGGGCTAGCTCCAGATGAATTTTACTCTGGCTAACGTCAGATGAATTTTACTCTGACTTTTTTGCGCTGTTTTCAACTCGCTCCGGACTCGTGCGAACGGGGTCTTAGAAATGGGGTCTTAGAAATTCAAACCCACCGACCGAAAGCGAGCCAACATCTAATTGTTCAAGTTTATCGACAATTTTAAAGATATATATTGATATACAAGCTGTTTAAACTGAGAAAATTTCAGTAATCGATTGGAAAGTTTAAGTAATCATTTACAACGGTTTCGTATCCGATTTGCAACACTTGATAAAACGTTTATATCTTTTGAATTGTCTTTATGAATTCTTAATGATTGAACACTTGTTCTTTTTAACATGAAATGAATAGCCGTTTACTTGGTTTCACTTCGACCATATTGGTTTGGTTTACCGATGAACAAGAAGTAGAGCATGTTTTACCAATAAATTGCTTTCTTTGATTGGTTTAAATAATAAATAAGTTTAAAAAATTAAAAAATTACAAAATTGTTTAAACAGTGTTTTGGTTGCTGTGAGAGAGTGAATACCGCACCTAGGAATGAAATATGATTTTTTCATTTATTTTAGGTAAGTTAACGCATTTTCGGACCAAAATAACTATCCCAAGAGCTTTATGTCGACTTGATAAATAATTAAATGAGATTAGGCTGGAAGATTATTAAATATATCATGTTTTCCAAGCAAATGTATGCACAAGAAATCGTGGTAAATAAACAGATCGAAATTTATTTATATATATATATATATATATATATATTACTGTATAATGATATTAGGTGTTTACTCCGAGTGACGAACCATACCGGACAAGTAGAGAAAACTCTACTTGGCCCGGCTGGGATTCGAACCCGCGACTTTCGGTTTACTAGTCCGACGCTCTACCGACTGAGCTACAGGTCAAGTTGGGAGCTGGTGGTCGAATGATGGTACTTGGGTTATTTGACCTGTAGCTCAGTTGGTAGAGCGTCGGACTAGTAAACCGAAGGTCGCGGGTTCGAATCCCAGCCGGGCCAAGTAGAGTTTTCTCTACTTGTCTGGTATGGTTCGTCACTCGGAGTAAACACCTAATATCATTATTCTCCACCCGAGTTCACTGTCCCATAATAATTGTTCTAAATATATATACTGTATATATATTGCATTATACTAATAGATAATGCATGGTAACACGTATAGTACTTATTTAGTTATACATGTATGGATAAATATGTTTTAAATATTGTTTATCCTATATTACAGTTAAAGGACATTGGCAATAAAAATGAAGTTTGTCAAATTTGAAAGAACTCGTAAAATTGTAATAGAAGATCTTTTACAACTTTTTTGTATCTTTCTTCGTTTTTAAAATATTTCAGTTTGTTTGATATGTAAATTAGATGGTGTCTGACGTCAGGAGCAGGGTACAGTATTTTCATACATTACAAAATCACTTACACCTCTATGATTGCTCAACATAAAATGTTTAGTGCCACAAGGCGTTTCTACGTGCACAGTTTCAAGTTATTTCGTTAAACAAACTTAGAGATATAACTGATTTTGCTAGGTGTGAAAATACTGTACCCTGCTCCTGACGTCAGAGATCATCTAATTTAACCAGAAAAACAAACTTTTAACCAAACAAACTGGAATATCTTGAAAACGAAAGATACAAAAAAAGTTGTAAAAGATCTTCCATTACAATTTTACGACTTCATTCAAAGAAGACAAACTTCATTTTTATTGTCAATGTCCTTTTAACACCAGCTTTTTAAGAGTGTCGTTATAATCAGTATGTGTATGTGTATTTTATTTTCTGTTAGATCTGCCTCAGGGTCGTTATTCGCAATACTATTTTTTAATTGACCGACTGTCAACTAATGAGAATTGCAAAAATAGACTGGATGAACCCTATAGCTACGAATTGGAGAAGGTATGAAAAGACATGGATACATCTTATTAGGGACCGATTATACATGAATATTTTCTGCGTAAGTTAAAATGTCCGCCCAGTCGGCCAGTGAGGCTGAAATTTAGCTTGATTTGCGGTCGTCAGTCGGAACTAAGGACCTGTATGTTCTCATAACATGGGTACATGTGCTGTCGCTGGTGGGGTAACTTGGTCCTGGGACCAATACAATTTATCGTTTACATAATTGGGTTCGACGTCCCGGGAACCATGCACGGGTATGTTTGTACCGGGAATTATAAGAATATTTAGCTCGAATTTAAAAAGCATTTAACTTTTTCCGGGCGGCATCCGACTCTCATGCAGTCTTATGCATTTTACTCTGGCTAACTCCAGATGAATTTTACTCTGGCTGGCTCCAGATGCTTTTTACCGGCTCTGGCTAATGTCAGATGAATTTTACTCTAGCTAACTCCAGTTGAATTTTACTCTGGCTGATTCCAAATGAATTGTACTCTGACTAACTTCAGATGAATTTTACTCTGGCTAACTTCAGATGAATTTTACTCTGGCTAACTTCAGATGAATTTTACTCTGGCTAACTTCAGACGAATTTTACTCTGGCTAACTTCAGATGAATTTTACTCTGGCTAACTTCAGATGAATTTTACTCTGACTAACTTCAGATGAATTTTACTCTGGCTAACTTCAGATGAATTTTACTCTGGCTAACTTCAGATGAATTTTACTCTGGCTAATGTCAGATGAATTTTACTCTGGCTAACTTCAGATGAATTTTACTTTGGCTAACTTCAGATGAATTTTACTATGACTAACTTCAGATGAATTTTACTCTGGCTAACTTCAGATGAATTTTACTCTGGCTAACGCCCGACGAGTTTACTCGTCATAGGGAAAACCCACCGACAGGAGAGAGTTAAAAACGAAGGAATATCCCCAATATTCTTCGTAAAGCAATGCAAATCGTTTTGTTGGTTGCTATTCTTCTGAATATAAATACAATGGTTGGTTTGTTCAGATGAATTTTACTCTGGCTAACTTCAGATGAATTTTACTCTGGCTAACTTCAGATGAATTTTACTCTGGCTAACTTCAGATGAATTTTACCATGGCTAACGTCAGATGAATTTTACTCTGGCTAACGCCCGACGAGTTTACTCGTCATAGGGAAAACCCACCGACAGGAGAGAGTTAAAAACGAAGGAATATCCCCAATATTCTTCGTAAAGCAATGCAAATCGTTTTGTTGGTTGCTATTCTTCTGAATATAAATACAATGGTTGGTTTGTTCCAGATAAATATTTTTTTCTTTCCTCTTTTTGCTCAGTTTTTGCGCTTTATAGTTTTAATAAGTATAGAATACGTAATTTTTACTCCATGACGTCAATTTCGTTTTACTTTTTCTTTTCAATTATTTTCAATTTCGTTTATCGTCTTAGCCTTTGTATATTTTCAATAGAATTCAAAAAGCTGAAAATGACATCAATGGCAAAAAAGGACGTATATGCACTTATTATGGTCGTAGCCCCGATATAGTGTGTTCACATATGGGGGGGAGATACTTCGGTTACCCGGTCGTAAACACTCATAGGCTTCAAAACGGGCACCGGGACAATTCCTGTCGTGGCCCACGTTTTTCACCTGGGGCAGTGACTTGTCCCGGGGTCATGGGAACAGGCCCCAAGACTGAATATGAATAATACCATGTTTGTGCTAACAGATGGAGCCATATGCTAAGAGACGGAACCATGTGCTAAAAGATGGCACCATATGCTTACGGGCTGTACCCACTGACCTATATATATAACTGGACTGCGTGCTCCTATTACCTTTGAGTTAGGAAAAGTGTCCCCAAAATCGTTTTCAAAATGGCGGCATTTATGGGTCCTTTTGCTAATGGTGAAGGTCACTGACCGATACCTAAGAATCTCTAGTTCGTGTTGGACATGTTCGGTTAATACATACGAAAAATTTCAAAATAGCGGCCGCTATTATGATTTGGACATGTTTGGTATTTCGCTAACTAAGCTATTTGGTCGGATAAACTGCACGTATGTTATAGCAAGGTGAATTATCTTTCTGCCAATATATTTTATAACTTCTACAGTGGATTATTTCTTGAGAATACGTTCGGAGTAGACGGACTAGGCAAACTTTGTCGAATTTTCTGTCAGAATTTTTGCCAAGTCAGCATAATATCGTCCTGGTCTCGAGTTTGTGTAAACAAAATATTTGTTGAGCGGCCCGGGATGTTTTCATGATAAGAGTCTTATTGTAGTTCTGAACTACAATAATAATAATCCTAGACAATTACTGTTGTAGCTTTCTAGCAGTCTGAATTAAAGACGTGCCGGCCGGCGGTACCGCACGAACACTTGGCAATAAAATAAAGAAGACTGTCAATACACATGGTCATGGAAATATACAAACATTTCGTTTTGTGAAGTCGCCAGCTCTATAAAGAACCGCTGAAGATAACGCGAAAATCGTAAAGAAGCGAGGCGTACCGAGTTCTTCTTAGGGGCTGTTTACATGGGAGGCGATATTCCTATTTGGTCAGACAAATAATCCAGCAGGCCTCTTGAGTCTTTCCACAAGAAATTAACAATGACCAACCTGCATGCATTAACTCTTTCCTGTCCGAATTTATTGGTCTTTACTCTTTAGTATTTTGTTTTGGCTAACGCAGTAACGCCAGACGATTTTATTCACCTCTGGGGAAGCCCTCGCATATAGGAACGATTTATTAATATTAAGTAAGAAAATCGCTTTGCATTTACATAAATATTCTTTTTTTCTACGATAAGTACATGTCAGTGGTCGCTACCATTAGCAGAAGGACCCATAAATGCCGCCATTTTGAAAGTGAAAATGGGGACACATTTTTGGCCAGCACCCGCAGTCCAGTTATATATATAGGTCAGTGGCTGTACCGTATGCTAACAGACGGTACCCTACGCTAACAGAAGGTACCATATGCTAAACGATGGTTTCACGTGCTTACGGATGGTACCGTGTGCTAGCAGATATGCTTGTAAGGTTTGATAGCCTATCTATCCCGATGGAAATAAACACGTCTACACTTTAACACACACAAAGTCACACTGTCTTTATTAGACTACGCCTCTAACTTATTTACAGAACTTGGGTGGGGTGTGTGGCCTCATGCATACACTACAATGCTAACAGACGGTATACATATTCTAACAGACAATGTCATATGCTAACAGACGGTATATATATTCTAACAGACAATGTCATATGCTAACAGACGGTATACATATTCTAACAGACAATGTCATATGCTAACAGACGGTATACCATATTCTAAAAGACGGTATACCATATTCTAACAGACGGTATACCATATTCTAACAGACGGTATACCATATTCTAACAGACAGTATACCATATTCTAACAGACGGTATCATATGCTAACAGACAGTATCATATGCTAACAGACGGTATACCATATTCTAACAGACGGTATACCATATTCTAACAGCCGGTATCATATGCTAACAGACAGTATCATATGCTAACAGACGGTATACCATATTCTAACAGACGGTATCATATGCTAACAGACGGTATCATATGCTAACAGAGGGTATCATATGCTAACAGACGGTATACCATATTCTAACAGACGGCACCATTGATGAATATCAAAAAAAAAAAAAGATTGTGCGCTTAATGACATTTAAAGGGCATTGGCAATAAAAATTAAGTTAATCTCATTTGAAAGAACTCGTCAAATGGTATAAGAAGACCTTTTACAATTTTTCCGTATCTGTTTTGGTTTTGGAAATATTTCGACCAAACTCAGCGTGCTGTCCACCATCTTGGAATTATTTTCGATATGCAAAATTATGCATGTGACGACATAAGCAGGGTAAAGTGAAATTTTTATCTTGCCAACCTTATGGCATTATGAGCTAGAAACTCGATTTTTTGTTGCGCTATTTCCATTTTAAATTGACCCACAACATTTAAAAAGCCTTCCGTGGAAATTTGGGCACCCAAGAGTAGTTCCATCAGGTTTACCCTGCTTGTGACGTCACCAGTTTCCTAGTTAATTAGACCCAATATTACAACAAGATGGCGGACAGCACGCTGTCTTTGGTCGAAATATTTCAAAACACAAGAAAGATACAGAAAAATTACAAAAGGTCTTCTTATACCATTTGGGGAGTTCTTTCAAATGAGACAAACTTAATTTTTATTGCCAAGTGATCTTAAAATATTGAACATCTATAAAATCAATGTTTCGTTATCATTACATTGAGAATGTACCAGAGGTATTCACAAATTATTTTGTAGCAAATAATCAAATTCATCATCATAACACAAGAAATGCCTCAAAAGATTTTCTGTAAATATTACATATAATTAATCACAACTAGGGGTCTTAAGTAAAAAGCCTATTAAGGTTTCTAGCAGGCCCTAGCCTTAATGTAACTTGAAAAAATTATAGAATGAGATCTTTATATGGGCAAATCAATCAATAAATAAAAAACATATGCTTACCATATGCTAACAGACGGTATCATATGCTAACAGACAGTATACCATATTCTAACAGACCGTATATACCATATTCTAACAGACGGCATCATATGCTGAAAGATGGCACCATATGCTTACGGACAATACAGTATGTGTGCTAACAGACGGTATCATATGCTAATATGCTAACTGAAACAGAGGTACCGTGTGCTAAAAATTGGTTCCACATGCTAACAGACTGTATGCAATATCCTAAAAGCTATGTTAACAGACGTTACCATATCCTAACAGACTGTATACCATATCCTAAAAGCTAGTATGCCAACAGACGGTACCATATGCTAACATACGGTACCATATCATAACAGACTGTATACCATATATATCCTAAAAGCTACACTCCATCATGGGGTAAGTGCATGTGGCGGTAGCTGAAGGTAGCATATGCTAACTGATACTTTAAAGGATATAGTGAGAGACGACGGTACACTTTAGGTGCATGTGGCTTGTGCAGATATAGTATATACGGATGGTAGCACTGTATCCTTATATGATAAGTTGTACGTATACATGTAGTGCATGTGAGCTTGACGAACGTCCACCAAACGTCTGTTACTGTAACTTTAGTTAATCATTTCATTTCTCTTTCATCTGTCGATGGTGTTCGAATGCTGGTAAAATGAATTATTTTGATCCGAGAACGGCATGTCTTTATTTAATACGTTTCATTCTCACATCGACTTTTTATTTCTATATAGGAAAATGTGATAAAGAAGAGTCTTTCAACTCACGATTTTATACGTGATAAAGATTCAAGACTTTACTTTGACTGTTGGTACCAAGTTAAAGTAGGTGTAAAATATTAAATTTAATTATAAAAATGTCGATTTTTATTAAAAATATGAACTGAGAATTGCATTAGATGTTTATATTTACATCAAATATACTAACGAGCGTTTTAGCAAAGATAGAACTGTTTTTTGTTTATTTGACTTTTGTCCTTTTAATCTTGAGTAAACCTTTATTATAATAATTTTATCGGGCATTGTTGGCGTATTTTGCGGGCTAAAATGGAGAATTCAGCGGGTTAAAATATATTTTTATGAGCCTATCAGGTTTAACAGTTCTAAATCACTATTGGTTTGTTGTTTACGGAATTGTATACTTTCTTGTCAATACTTTTGGAACAAAGATTGTTTTGATGACAAATGTTGCGTTTTTCTGCCAAGTTACATGTAAGTTATGAGTTATGTAAATATTTGTTGCAATGAAATATACGCCGACGGGAAGGTGACACTGTTCAAGATACTGTTTACCGTATACTGTATTTGATTTTCTTCTAAATACCCAATAAAAGTATTATAATAGTAATACAGTTGATGTTCTTGGGCATAAATATGTTTTTGGCCCTTCTCAGAGCGAATTTTAACCCTCGCCTTCGGCTCGGGCTAAAATGAGCCTGAGTCCGGCCAAAAACATATTTATGCTCGCAAACATCAACTATATTGTTTTGATGACACATTGTTGGCACAATTCTGTAATTCTCCTACAAGATGTACTTCACTCTATAAAGAGTTCTTGCCGCCATTTTGTCTTCACGAGAGGGCCGCGATTTTAGACTTTCACGCAAAACCGACGATATGGATCGATGTGCCTAAAATTAACCTATTAGTGCCAAAAACTTCTAGAATGTTTTAATGATAAAAATTAAAGCCCAGCATAAAACACGAATGTAAGGCATTGTAAAAGTATAATAAAATTTGTTAAGGTTCTAACGTTTCGTTGCTTCGCGCAACATCATTAGAGAATGAGTGATATTGCATGGTGTCAATTATTACGGTGTATACATATAAGTTATTTACATATTGGCGTTTGCAGGAAGTGAGAAAATGTGACGTCTCGCTTCCATTCTCGTTCCCAGAACCCACGTTTCTGTGTCCGTGGCTTGCGGTTGCCACGGCCTAGCGGTACGATTCCGTCAAACACCCAGAATGTAAAGCTACCTAACAAGTTGTCCGGGCAGTGACTGGCTTGTCAGGGCACCGTAGTATAAAGCTGCCTGACGATCTTGCCGGTAACTTGTCAAGGCACTGCAACTTTGTGCAATTGTGTTTACCTGCGGAGCGCTTTGTTTCACGGAGGTCGTCAAAAAGTCGCCAAAATCCCTCGCGTCAAAAACATCGCTTCCATTCTCAATGCGACAATGCCAGAGTTCATGAGTTTGTGTGGTTGTGGCAGTGATTTTCAATTCTGCACAAATGTACAAGTAAAATTATAAAGCTGACTGACGAGCTAGCCGCAATTGTATATACCTGAGGAATGCTCAATGCTTTTCTTCATAAACAGGTTATGTCGTCAAAAAGCCGCCAAATTCCTTGGCTTCAAAAACATCGCTCGTATTCTCGTCCCAGAACCCACGTTTCTGTGTCCGTTGTTTACGGGTGCCACAAAAAAGTGACACCCAGAATAAAAAGCTGCCTAATCAGCCAGCCGCTCGCGTCAGGGCACCGCAATGACCACAAGATTCTCCGACTAGAAGAAGTGCTTGATTGCGTACATTATCTTTATTTATTTCAAAAAATTTTATTTAAAAATCTTTATACACGGTAGCTAATCAACCTTAAGATATAAATACAATAAATAGAAATACAATGGTATAAAAATAAAAATGGTTGCTTTTCATTAGGCCGTGTTTGAATGTTATATATAAATATTTAAAAAAAAAAAAATTAAAGTATTAAAGATTAAAAAGATTAAAATATTATATTACAAATTATTTACAAAATTTCTAAAAACATTAAGATATAAAAATAGTGACAAAAAATAATGGTGTTATCAAGTTGCTGCTAATTACATTTTTCTAAAACATTTTTCTTTGTCAAACTAGGGAATTTGTTCCAGATTTTAGCCGCAGCGTAGCCAAAACTTCTCTTCATAGCATTGGTTTTTGGTTTAGACAACATCAGCATATTGTTATTACTTCTTAGGTTATAGTTATTAGTATTATTCGAAATTTCGAACATAGATGTAATATTTGGAGGACAATTATTGTTTAAAGCCTTGCTTACATAGGATGTAATTTGTTCCTCTCTTCTTTCTTCTAAAGTTATCCTTATTTTATGGAAAGATTTTTGCATAATTTTGGTACAAATGATCAAGCGTGTTATTCATTCATACATGCGTACGTCTCGTAAGCTGGCCTGGTTGGCTCGTTTTTATTACGGTTTTTTTTAAACGTTTCTTTACATTTTTATTATTTAAATTTAGATGTATATCAGTTTGACACTGTCAGATTTTGCATGTTTAAGCTTCATTCGACAGATACTGTTTTATATAGATAAATGAACATTATATAGATAAATTAATATTTCTAATTTTAAATTCCGTTATTTTTAGTAACCTTTAGTCAGTTGCTATGGTAACACAGACATAACAAATTCCCTTCAAAATGGCCTATTACTTCGTGTATTTGAAAAATAAGCACGGTGACCACCAATGTTTTACCTCGCAGACTTTTTCTTCAAGCATGAACAATTAATAGAAAGATTATAAAAAAATCTGTAATGCCATTATTTTCCAAAAGCAAAAAATAACGGTTTTTTTGGCACTGTAGCGTGCCGCAACAACAACAACAACCACTCACGCAGCAACCCCCCAGGGCCTTCTCTGCTTTCAAAATGGCGCGAGAAGACCCTGGCAAAGGCTGGTCACGTGACACCAATAATTTTGGAATATTTTGATGAGTGACTCACACTGTACCGGGGGGCGCGGTACAGTCACTGATAAACAGTATAGTTGGCTTGCGTATGTAAAACTATTCAGCGAACTATTTAGGTACTCAAGAATAACCAAACCGTACAAATAACAAGACATTCTCTTAACAAGTTTATCAAATCAGTTAATGACCGTGTTTAGTAAGAAGCGTCCACACTACAACATATTTGCTTTTTTATGCAAGCAAGAAGTGTTTATTTCGCTTTCTGGACTTTCCGAATCTAATTTAAAAAGTTTAGAAATATACAAAGTCAAAGTCTTCAGTGCTGATCTATGATGTTCGTCGATCGTATTGTCGTTGATCGAATATTTGTATTAAAGTACAACCTCAAAGTCAACGAGGACAGCAGATTCGATTTCGAATATGCCGTTTGAGTATAAATCGACAGATACAACAATTAAATTTCCACAAATCCCAAACGTGTGGACAAGAAACATAAATGTACTATACTGGACGGTAAATAAACTTCCAACAATCAACACCATTCGAATATTTTAAGTGTATGTAGCAGTACCTGTATAAACCACAGTAGTTCTATTGAAAGCGGATTTCTGTTTATCAGTTTATGATCGTTCGTCGCCTTCGGCTTCATTCCTGGCGATTGACGGCAACAAATATGAATTATCCAGCACTGAATGTCGTAAATTTTGAAATATATCTATTTAATAACGTTACAGGATTTGCAACAACCTTCTACCGTTCTACGTTTATAAGAACCGAATCAACCGCTCCCCCAGGACGGGCGAAGCTCAAATTATCCACGTGACCAAATACTCCAAGAATCTTGGAGTATTTTGGAATCACGTGACCAGCCTTTGCCCGGTCTTCTCCTCGCGCCATTTTGAAAGCAGAGAAGGCCCTGGGTACGAGGTTGCTCACGCAGGACTCAAACAGTATACGTGTTATTCCTTCCAAAAACCTTCTGCTATAGTTTACAAGACATCTTATTTTATACTATCGCTACAGGAAGACTATGTCTACGATTGACGTAAAGGGAACTTCTACTTACAAACATTCTATTCGGGTTGACTTACAAGACAGGAAGAACATACAAGAGAATCCTGCACTAAAAGGAGCAATATATTTTACTATTTACGTATACGTAGCCTGCGTAGCTGGCGCTTGGTGAACGGGGAAAGGGAGCGCCTGCAGGCGCCTATTGTTATTTTTCGTGCCGTCCCCTAATTACAAACAGTGTATTTTTGGAAGTTGTCAATTTCAAAATCCTGAACTTAATAGCTTAATTAATTTGGAAGTTGATCGAATATTTACTCCGTTTAAAAAACACGTATCTAAAATAGTAAAATTAACTAAAACAGTACAGTTATGAATGAGTATGTGTATGAAGTGCATTCTTGATTCAGGAATTTGTGTGGTATATGTTTGCTGTGTCAGCGTCTGGCATTTATATATTATTCTGCTGTTGCTATATGTTGGCTGGTTTACAGTTAATAGCGTTCACTGCAAAATCTTTTAAATAATTAAACAATTTATATTGAGTGGGCTACAGAAAGCTCAGACAGATTATTTTCGTAGTTATATTATAAAGCATGTGTATGTAAGGACTAACGACGATCAATAATATAATCATAACATCCCGCGACATTCGCACGCATATCAATATTAAATAGTTAAATTGAATAGCGAATTTTATTTTCCACTGACAACTGGCGCTGATGGCCAATGCAGCCGGAGAAGTACGCCTGAGTAGATCTCACTGATTCGAATCAAATGCGATTGTAAGAAATTATAAACGATGTTTTGCTCAAGCGAATGTCAGACAACTCAGGTACTCGCCGTTACGCCGAAGGGGCCACGTCTTGCGTGAAAATCTTACCGTAATTAACTGTTGGGAAACCAGCGAATAAACATTTTCCTTCGGATGCACATGCAGCAGCCTTATGGCCACTCTCTTCTCAATCTCAGTTTATTTTGAACTCGTTTCCTTCAACTATGTAAGGCACATTCTCGCAACGCTCTTCGAACTCTTCGCCAACGTCTGCAGCGGAAATTCGAACTCTCTTTGATTGATAGGTCATTAGCGTGTCAACCAATAGATTGCGAGCGTTCGCCGGCGAACGCTATACACGAAAAATAACAATGGGTGTCTGCAGGCGCTTCCTTTCATTGTCCGTCCCAATCCCCAGCGCCGGCTACGCAGGCTATGTATACGAAGATAGAACAACATCCTAAACTATGATACAACATGCTGAGAGGAACTACATATCAAGTTGCTTACGTACTGTACATGTCATATATCAGATAAGAGTCTATTGCTCAATAATCTAAATTAAAGTATTGGCTATATATATGTACAGAATTACAGGTCACTACAGGACTACAGATTTTTTTAAATTTTTAGTAGAAAGGAAGATTGTAGCGATAGAAAACATCCTACAAAATTTAAGCATATGTCATCGGATAAAATACACTGGTATTTTTTTAGAAATTTATAGTTTTTGGTGGCGTTACATGTCACACGCTTCGCACGTATAATGACGTAAGATGGCGTCGGCAACTTGATAACGTCACGTCATTTTGATGGCCCTGATTGGTAAACGAACAGGGGAGCACGGGTGGCGTATGCTGTTAGCGCACTGCCCACTGATCTCTATACAACTGGATTGCTCATCCTTTATGGCAAGCAGTAAACATTTTGAAGCCACTGGCGGCCATATTGGTACTCCAGGTCCAGTGTACCTTGCGGGCTTAAGAGTAGTAAGAGTTTACCGGGAGAGTCCGGAAAAGCCGTAAAACAATTCTCAAAACACTCAAATGGCCATTTCCTGTTACTACTGTTACTACCGAAAAACAGAAGGAAAATACAAGCAAATATATACAGTCCGAAATTGTCAACTATATACTTCAAGGCTTTGTAAAGACTTATATTAGACTTAATTTAATACCAAATATATATAGATAGTTTTATAATGAAGTTATTGACTGATTTCGTTGGTTTTTACGAGTTTTGTAATATAGGCATGTTTATCGATTAACCGGTATCTTTGTTTGATACCAATGGCGGAAATATCTTTAATGTGGCTTTTTTCGCCTCTTTTCGTGCTACGAAAACATACAATTTTCCTTGCCGGCCATCTTGGTACTCCAAATTCGTCATCTCAGGTGGCTTCATTTTTTGGAGCCGGATGAGCAATCCAGTTACATAGAGATCAGTGGCACTGCCTCTCACAAAAGGTTAAGCCCGGTTAGGTGGGGTTAATACTTGGATGGGTGACCGATTGGCAGTGCTGTGAGTAACTTCGTTACAAGTAACTAGTTACATTTTTAAGTAACTGTAACTGAAACTGGTTACTTTCTCTGAAGAAGTAACTGTAACTATAACTAGTTACTTTTTGAAGAAGTAACTATAACTGTAACTAGTTACAATATTTGGCTCAAAAATGTGATTAGTATAGTTACTGATATTCAGTTGAGGATGTCACTCTTTCTTGATAAAAATAGTTTTGATAGTCAAATGTGTACACAATGTACCTTTATTATTATATCAAATAATAATAAAGGTACATTATGTACACATTTGACTATTTCTGCTTAGTGACAACTATATTTAGGCATTTAGCTGTAATAACATAATTATGGTACTGGCATCTAAAAACCAGTAAAATGTAACTTTGTAACTAGTTACAAAATTTTTGAAGTAACTTTGTAACTGTAACTGTAACTAGTTACTTTCTTTTCATTGTAACTTTTATCGGTAACTAGTTACTTTTCTAACAATGTAACTGTAACTGTAACTAGTTACAAAAATTTTGTAACTTTTACAGCACTGCGGGCGATTGGTAATGACCCCGTTGTCGAGTTTGGAACTCATGTGAGTAGAGTTGTAGTTGATCTCTCCTGTTCTGCGAGAGTTTTTTGCCGGGTTCTCAGGTTTTTCTCCCTCCATAAGATCAACACCTGAACATCTTAGCTGTGATCCGTGGTCTGAACTGCGTCGTAAGGGGGCTGCCTTTGATATGCCTCGACACGGCCACGTTGATCTGCGTCCGTCGCAATTCAGCCGCTGGCTGCAAGTAAGGATGATTAACCCCCCAGTCCTTTATTCTTGCCCACACGAGTTTTTTATTTCTCGTAAAGTTTTTCCCGACGCATACTTGCACGGAATTTAATGAAAATACTATGTCGAGCCACCTTAAACGTCTCTCTGTACAGGAAATGCTGAGAGTTAAAGGAGTACCCTCTGTATAGTCATTCGTCGTTTTTCTTTCAGTGTTCAGTGTCTTTCAATTTACTTCTTGTTTTTCCTTTATGTTAGATAAGACAAGAACGTTTTCCGTTTGAAGAAAATATAATTGGTTCGACATGGAACTTTCACACACCTGGTATGGCTGTCAGATTTATTTTGTGAGTTGTGACTTCTTTAGGCTGTTTACATTGCAGCCGGGACGGGGGCAATTAATTGGGACGGGACCTTTTTTATCCCGGATTTATATGAGAATGTTTTCACTTTTCAGGCGAAATCATTGCGATCGTTATCACTCATTTGAATCAAATAAGCATATTTGAAGCGATTTTTGCAATTAAGAGCCTGATTTATTTTTCAGGCTGAACGGTTTCTTATGCAAATTTTGGGTTTTAAATGCGAAATTTCAGCCTGCAGGTTCTTAATTCGCCAGGATTTTACCCTCAGGTTTTAAAGGCTGTTTTCCATCACGCGCGCTTTGTCCGTGCGGGCATTGTTCAGTTCGTTTGGAAGTTGAAAAGGTCCAACTTTCAAATCCCACTCCGGCCGCTCGGGTAAAGCGCGCGTAATGGAAAATGCCTTAATGTATTTGCGGGCTACGATCAAACGTACAATCGGACGATAACAGGTCATCGTAAAGTTGCCGACCCTTGATCTCTCTCTAGGACTCACAAACGTTTTCTCAGTACTTGACTAGCTTGCTTGCAACTCGGAATTTGCTGAAGCGGAATTTCGGGATGCAAGCAGGCGAGAGATGGACGGATGTCTTCCAAACATTTATTGATAGGACGTAACGTAACGAAGTTTTTTACTCTTTGTATCTTTATTGTAGCGTGCATCAAGTCGCCAAAGATTTGTGGGTGTAATTGTAAGTGCTTTTTTTTTTTTTTGGGGGGGGGGGGGGGGGGGGGGGGGGGGGGGACTTTTGCATCTTTTTAAAAATATCATTTCTATTTCTTTGAAAGTCAAAGAGTCATTCTGGCATTGTTTTGAATATATAAATACATTTACTGAATTTTAGCCAGATCCCAAATATTATCTAAACTAATTGTTTTTATTTTTAATTATATTCGGATTATCTGATCATATTGTTAGAGAACATTTTTACATTCCAATACGACTAGCTACTGTATATATTATATTGACTGATTTATTCACATATTGTTTATTTAAGCTTTATGAATTTGAGTCGAACGGGCGAAACGGATGGTAATTAAATTAAGTCAGATTGATTCGTCTGAAGTTTGCGTATCTTTTAAAGGTGACGTACAGTCCGTTCTGCGCATGACCGCAATGTGGTCCCCAAAACATGTCATTCGTAGATAATTACATGAAGTACTCAGCTCAATGTAAACCGTTAGGAACAACATGGCAGAAAACCAAGCGATCCGGCGAGGATATCTCCTCGGATTTCTTCTATTTCTCCTGAAAATGTTTTGTTTTTGGTACAAGTAATGAATGGGATACAATCTTGAATCAAGGGAGGACGTTGGAATGTGATAGTTCTTATAAATAAACTAAACTTTACTTACCTAAGTTGTTGACGTGCGAGTCGCCGAGTTCGACAAAACCGCTGATAATATGAGCCCCCAACGAACGACCCGAATACTCTCCGAAGATACGCGAGGGCGGAGCGGGAAGGGAAAAGAGAAGGGGGGGTGCAACTACCGAGCACGTGATGGCTTTCAGCCAATAAAATAGTCCGATTAGAAATAGCTTTTCGCCTATGCTCGTAGCAGACTAGCAGTGGCTCGTAGCAGTAGATTGTATATAGATCGTATAAAGATCGAGCCAAATACACTAAAATCATCATATTCTACGACTCGTTCAGTAACTACTAACTACCCTATTAAAGTTCTTGTAAGAATTTCATTAAAAATAATGAATAGTTTTAACACAAAAGGATCAGTACTCGTACTGGTCGATCGTTCCACAAACTCGTCTCCTCTTCTTCTCGCACGAACTCACGAAGGAAATAAATGAAGCTTCCCGAAAGTTGCCGAATCTAACTCCTTTTGTATATGTTGTGGGCTTCTTCGGTATTGAGATCATATCCTGGAGCGTCGACAAACAAACCCGCGATGGCGCGATTCTGACAATAAAAATTCAAAATGACTTATAACTTTATATTCATGAAAGCCAACGGTTTTCTCATCAGAGTCCAAATTGATAAGTCATTCAACGAAAACAACTTACGTCCTGCTGTGAATATCACGAAGATCGGGTTGTTGTCTCGGTATTCGCCGTATATAATTATTGTGAATAGCAACACTCTATGTGCATAGCAACACTCTGCATAGCAACGTGCTACGAGCATTGTCGAAAGATATCTCGGTAGTTGCACTCCCCTTCTCTTTTCCCTTCCCGCTCCGCCCTCGCGTATCTTTGGAGAGTATTCGGCTCGCTCGTCGGGGGCTCATATTATCAGCGGTTTTGTCGAACTCGGCGACTCGCACAAAACGTCAACAACTTAAGGTGCTGTTACACGATTCGATTTTTCTTGCAACTTGCAACAAATTTACCCGTTAAAAAAAATCGCAAGTTGCAGGAAGGGTGTTACACGTTCAGCAACTTGCGATTTTTGTTGCAAGTTGCAGCAAAAAGTAGAACCCATCCAACTTTTCTTGCAACTTGCAACACGCCAAAAATACCAAAATCGCAAGTTGCTACGGGGTGTTACACGGTGCGATTTTTTATGCAACTTGCAACATTCAGTGATTTGTTGCAAGTTGCAAGAAAAATCGCATCGTGTAACAGCACCTTTAGGTAAGTAAAGTTTAGTTTATTTATAAGAACTATCACATTCTAACGTGCTCCCTTGCTTGAATAAGGATATTAGTATTTTTTTTGTAAATTTAGATGTAAACATTAGTTTCGTACATGCACAGAACGGACTGTACATCACCCTTAACCTATACCCGGCAGGTTACCAAGACGCCTCCAATTGACGAGTAAAATCGTCTGGCGTTAGACAGAGTAAGATGTCTGAGTTGCCAAATGGCAACACTGCCGGATAAATAGTTAATTTACTCGTCAATTTTTTTATATCAAGGGTTTTTTATCCTTTGGAACGTCCAGGTGTGCAAGTGACATTGTTGGTGAATCAATTTTTATTAAACCAAGATATATAGAACTTTTTAGTTCAGCTTCGAACCTTTTAAAGTGCCTATGAAACGAAAATTAAGTTTGTCTTATTTGAAAGAACACTTAAAATTATAGAGTAATATCTTTTCCAGTTTTTCGTTTCGTTGCTTCGTTCAGTTAAGATATTTCAGTTTGTTTGATATGCAAATTAAACATTTTGACGTCACACGTGTATAACGAGTTATCGAAAAAGTTATAAATCTTTGCCATTATCAAATACGATAAGCACTTGAAGACCTACATGTTTAGTGATGTGGGCGAAACACATCCACACGCTTCATTCAAATTAATTTGGTTTGATAATAGAAAAGATATCTAACCTTCTCCGATAGCTAGCTCATTATGCCCCTACGACATTAAAATGTTTAATTTGCATATCAGACAAACTAAAATATCTCAAGAACAAAGCAAGGAAACGAAAAACTGGAAAAGATGTTACTCTATAATTTTAAGTCTTCTTTCAAATAAGACATTTCATAGGCACTTCAGCTCACACATTACCTTGTTTATATACTAATATTAGATTATTTAGTTGGTAAATAAGATGTTCACAGCTCAATAAGATCGTCTGGCGTTAAAATATAATATTACTAAAGACCAATTTTGTCTTTTTTGGAAAATTTTGGAGAGAGTTATTTAAGGTCTTCGTTCAGGTTTGCAGGGCCATGTCTGTAAAGTGCTCTCAATTCGTCAGAGTTTACTGTATGCCACAAAATAAAATATATCTATTTTAGAAAGCTACTAATTTATAGAATACAATGTTGTCTTTCATTTTGCGATAAACACAAACCAATAATAGTTGTGAATTTTTTTAGGTAAAACCCGAGGGCTTTACTAAGAACAAAGCGTTTTATTTTGTTTAAAAAAATTTTTCGCAGTTAGCTTCCGAGATAAATTGCCAGTAAAACTGTGTCAGGGTTTTTGCATTTATTGTCTGTTTTCGATTTTATGACTTATTTTGTCCGAATGTTGGTCGAAAAACAGCATTTTCAACTTTGGTCGTCAATAAAATCAACAAAACTCGACGTATCAAAAAACGCTCACACCGTTTTGTGGAAATTTATTTTGGAATTGAACTACCAAAAAAAACATATTTGAACAAAATGAAACGTTTGTACTTATAAGTCGGCCCGAGTGGAGCCTTCTGGTTTAACTTTAAAAAATCACAACTATTATTGGTTTGTGTTTACCTTTATCACAAAATTATAGACAGCATTGTATTATATAAATTAATAGCTTTCTAACGATATTTATTTTATTTTTGTGGCATAAATTCTGACGAATTGAGAGCGCTTAACCAAAATAACTCTGCAAACCTTAACGAAGACCTTAAACACATCCATGTTCTCTTAAATAGACGTTGTTGAGGAATACGGAGAAGAATTCTTTCGTTTAAATTCTACTCAGACGTCAGAAAACACGTCGTCCGTAATTCTAAACTGGAGTGACGAAAGGTGGAGGAATGACACTAAAGTTAAATATTATGCTGTACATATTGACCTTATTATTAATGGATATCATACGTTTAGTGAAGAGTATTATGTCGATTCAAAGGAATACGTAAGTGTTTATAATGGCTTATTGTTATGAATCTGTCTGTCTCTCTGTCAGCTTATTTGGGTTCATCATTTCGTTTAATCGTTCGTTTGATTATCCGTCTGGTTATTTATACTTACTTATTTACTTACTTACTTACTTACTTACTTACTTACTTACTTACTTACTTACTTACTTACTTACTTACTTACTTACTTACTTACTTACTTACTTACTTACTTACTTACTTACTTACTTACTTACTTACTTACTTACCTACCTACCTACCTACCTACCTACCTACCTACCTACCTACCTACCTACCTACCTACCTACCTACCTACCTACCTACCTACCTACCTACCTACCTACCTACCTATCTACCTGCCTACCTACCTGCCTACCTACCTGCCTACCCACCTACCTACCTACCTACCTTCCTACATACCTACCTACCTACCCACCCACCTACCTACGTACAATGGAGGTACTGTCACAATAACCGCTAGTTTTTGGGAATGCCCAAATCTACTTTATATACAAATCAGTGTGTGCTTTGCGCAATGTAGAACCGAGTGTTACTTTGCATAATGATTGTAACAACTTGCCTAGCAAAGATTTTACCTTTCCAAATTTTTCTTTTTATGATATTTTTTCTTTACTTTAGATTCACAATTATAATAAAGCAGTGTCTAATTTAATAAACAACTTAACTTATCATGTTCAGGTGAGTTTGGTTATTTTGTAATTGTTTTTTTTTTATCTTCTTTTCTCCTTCTTCTCATTCTCCTTTTCCTTCTTTTTGCCTATGTTTCTGTCTTTGTTTTTGTTTTTGTTTCGTTTTCCTCTTCGTCTTCGTCTTTCTCTTTCTCTTCTTCTTCTTCTTCTTCTTCTTCTTCTTCTTCTTCTTCTTCTTCTTCTTCTTCTTCTTCTTCTTCTTCTTCTTTTTCTTCCTCTTCCTCTTCTTTTTCCTCTTCCTCTTCTTTTTCCTCTTCCTCTACCCCTCCTCCTCTTCCCCCTCCTCCTCCTCCTCTTTCTCATCCTCTTCTTCCTCCTCTTTCTCTTTCTCCTCCTCTTTTCTTTCTTTTCCTCTTCCTCTTCTTCCTCCTCCTCTTCCTCTTCCTTTTCCTCTTCCTCTTCCTCTTCCTCGTCCTCTTCCTCTTCCTCTTCCTTTTCCTCTTCCTTTTCCTCTTCTTCCTCTTCTTCTTCCTCTTCCTCTTCCTCTTCCTCCTCTTCCTCTTCCTCCTCTTCCTCTTCCTCTTCCTCTTCCTCTTCCTCTTCCTCTTCCTCTTCCTCTTCCTCTTTCTCTTCCTCTTTCTCTCTTCCTCTTCCTCTTTCTTTCCTCTTGCTCTTGCTCTTCTTCCTCTTCTTCCTCCTCCTCCTCCTCCTCCCCTTTCTCTTCCTCTTCTTCCTCCTCCTCTTTCTCCTTCTCCTCATCTTTCTTTTCCTCTTCCTCTTCTTCCTCCTGTTCCTCCTCCTCTTCATCTTCCTCGTCTAATTTATCTTCCTTTTCCTCTTCCTTTTCCTTTTCCTCTTCTTCTTCCTCTTCTTCTTCCTCCTCCTCTTTTTCTTCCTCTTCCTCTCCCTCTTCCTCTTCCTCTTCTTCCTCCTCCTCTTTCTCTTCCTCTTCTTCCTCCTCCTCTTTCTCCTTCTCCTCCTCTTTCTTTTCCTCTTCCTCTTCTTCCTCCTCTTCATCTTCCCCGTCTATTTCCTCTTCCTTTTCCTCCTCCTCTTTCTCCTCCTCTTTCTTTTCCTTTTCCTCTTCTTCCTCTTCCTCTTCCTCTTTCTCTTCCTCTTCCTCTTTTTCTTCCTCTTCCTCCTCCTCTTTCTCCTCTTTCTTTCCTTTTCCTCTTCTTCCTCTTCCTCTTCCTCTCCCTCTCCCTCTTCCTCTTCTTCCTCCTCTTCCTTCTCCTCTTTCTCTTCCTCTTCTTCCTCCTGCTCTTTCTCCTTCTCCTCCTCTTTCTTTTCCTCTTCCTCTTCTTCCTCCTCTTTTTCCTCCTCTTCATCTTCCCCGTCTATTTCCTCTTCCTTTTCCTCTTCCTTTTCCTCTTCTTTTTCCTGTTCCTTTTCCTTTACCTCTTCTTCCTCTTCCTCTTCCTCTTCCTCTTCCTCTTCCTCTTCCTCTTCCTCTTCTTCTTCCTCTTTCTCTTCCTCTCCCTCTTTCTCTTCCTCCTCCTCCTCCTCTTTCTCATCCTCTTCTTCCCACTCCTCTTTCTCTTTCTCCTCCTCTTTCTTTTCCTCTTCCTCTTCTTCCTCCTCTTTTTCCTCTTCATCTTCCCCGTCTATTTCCTCTTCCTTTTCCTCTTCCTTTTCCTCTTCTTTTTCCTGTTCCTTTTCCTTTACCTCTTCTTCCTCTTCCTCTTCCTCTTCCTCTTTCTCTTCCTCTTTCTCTTTCTCTTCCTCTCCCTCTTTCTCTTCCTCCTCCTCCTCCTCCTCCTCTTTCTCATCCTCTTCGTCCTACTCCTCTTTCTCTTTCTCCTCCTCTTTCTTTTCCTCTTCCTCTTCTTCCTCTTCTTCCTCCTCCTCTTCATCTTCCTCGTCTATTTTCTCTTCCTTTCCTCTTCATTTTCCTCTTCTTCGTCCTCTTCCTCTTCCTCTTCCTCCTCCTCTTCCTCTTTGTCTTCCTCTTCTTCCTCTTCTACTTCTTCTTCTTCTTCTTCTTCTTCTTCTTCTTCTTCTTCTTCTTCTTCTTCTTCTTCCTTTTCTTCTTCCTCTTCCTCTTCTTCCTCTTCTTCCTCTTTTTCTTCCTTTTTTCTTCCTCTTCTTACGGTGGCTCAGAAGGGACATGGTCCGCGCTGCTCTCTTTGTCTCTTTGCTACTATTTTATCCAAGACGTCGCTCTGTTTTTTCCGCGCGCCGCTCTGTTTTTTGTTTTTTTTGCGCCGCTGTTTTTCCCCTCGCGCCGCTCTGTTTTTTACTCCCCGCGCCGCTCTGTTTTTTCCTCGCGCCGCTCTGTTTTTTCTCCCCGCGCCGCTCTGTTTTTTCGTCGCGCCGCTCTGTTTTCAGTTTTCTCGCGCCGCTACGTTTTTTTAACTCGCGCCGCTGTGTTTTTTCCCCACACCGCTCTGGTTTTTTCCCTCGCGCCGCTCTGTCCCCTCCCCCCTGTTATATTGCATTTTCAGCTCTATCTATCCATATTTGCCATACATTGAGTCACAAATATTAAACGCGAGTTTTATCGAAGTACAGAATGTCAGTATACATATACATAGTTTTCATCAGTTTAGTGTGCTCTGTTGCTGGGAGTACTTCCCAAATATACTCCAGCAATACAAAGTGATGGATTAACTCGAGACGAAATCATTGAAAAATACTTCGTTCTTGGATTCAATGCTCCTGAAATTTTGGGATTTATTGTGAACGTTCATGGCATAAGCCTTAGCTTGAGACAGTTGAAAAGAATCCTTAGAACTAAAGGTTGTAGAAGACGAAGATCTCCAAATAGTATAGACGAGGTTGTGAAAGCAGTGGAAGACGAGCTGAAAGGTAGTGGTAGTGTCATTGGTTACCGAGCAATGCATCAGCGGCTTATCAACGATCACAGACTAGTCGTAACGCGAGATACTGTTCGTCAAGTTTTAAAAATACTGGATCCTGAAGGTGTTGATTTAAGGTCAAAACACCGATTAAGAAGGAGAACATACAACGCTAAAGGACCTAACTTTCTGTGGCATATAGATGGCTACGACAAGCTGAAACCGTTTGGATTCTGCATTCATGGTGCTATTGATGGTTTCAGCCGCCGTATCCTGTGGTTGGAGGTTGCCTCATCAAATAACGACCCTAAAATAATCAGTCAGTACTACACTGACTACGTGAGACGTCTAGGAGGTACTGCGCGGATAATCCGAGCTGATAGAGGAACCGAAAACGTAAATGTAGCAGCCATACAGCGTTTTTTTTCGCCGATCATCTCATGATGATTTTGCTGGCGAAAAGAGCTTTATGTACGGTAGATCAACTTCAAATCAGAGAATTGAGGCGTGGTGGGGACTCCTGCGAAAAGGGTGTGCTGACTGGTGGATACGATACTTCAAAGATATGAGAGACTCCGCCATCTATAATGATGATGATATAGTTCATCGGGAATGTCTAAAGTACTGTTTTTATGGATATAATACAAGCCGAATTACACAGGGTTGCAAGGAATTGGAATGTACATAGGATTCGTAAATCCAACAACGCCGAGTCCCCCCCTGGTCGACCGGATATATTGTACTTTAATCCTGACTCAGTTGAAGCTCAGGATTACCTGAAACCCGTTGATGCAGATGAAAATGATTATTGCAGAAGAAATGTTTTCTACGAGACCACTGTTAAGAGGATGTTCTGCAGAGTTTAATGAACTTGTACAGATGATCATGGAGGACGAGAACCTAGAAATGCCTCGTAACGCTAGTGACGCTAAAACTCTTTATACTAATTTACTTGAAATTATTGAGACCATTGACACTGAGTAGTAAGATACAATAATGGAAACCGTGTTCCATGTAAACTTTAATATAAACAATGAAGTAGAAAACTGGGTTCTATGACTGCGTTTCTGTTAGTGCTTGTGTACTCTCACATATGACCCTGACTTGAACACTAAAATTTCCTATTTCCAGATATTTCAACCAAAGTCATTAAACTTGCCATTTATCATACAGTAGTTAATTTACAGTTTTGCTTCTTTGGCAACAAGTTTACGCGATTGATTTGGATCAAAACTTAACCTAAAATTAAATATACATGGGGGTAAACCTATGGGCTAAGCACTGCAATTTACCAAACAATGGAAACACAACTGCAATTATCGGAAAAAGTGTCTTTTACGTCTAGAACCATGCCTTAATACTTCTGAACTTGATACTTCTGAACCACATTAAACACAACTACAATTAAAGATTATTATAAGTAAATGCATGGCATTGAGGGGTTTAGTGATTAATAGCGAAGCGCACAGATGACGTCGAATTCATTTTTGTCTGAGTTTATAGTAGAAATCCCTCGATATTCAATTTCCGTTTGTTTGTCTGTGCGCTTCGCTATTGTCCCCGAAAGCCGAGGGAGAGTTTGTGGAAGACGAGTCCCACAAACCCTTCCGAAACTTGAGGGGCATTTAATCACTAATAACCCAAAATCTTATGCATTTACTTTGTAATTACATGATCACCGAGGAAATAAACAAAAGAATAGACACATGCGCAAAGACAAATTATTATTTAGTTCACGATCACCTCGATTTTATTTGATGTAGCGCGGTTGTTTATTTATAATAATTACTCTCAACCACGCATAAATCGAGTTAATGCCCCGAGCTAATATATATTAGCCTGGGGCAATTAACTTGATTTACGCTTGGGGGGGGGGGGGGATAAGCTTTAATCAATGGTCACGAATGTGATAAAGGATTTATCATCGCGATCAAAGTGTTTTTTAGACAGCCTCTCTCATAACGAACTCAGTATCTCAGTTTTCTTAGGCAACCTCAACCTCGGTAACTAGTATAGGTTAGTTACCAAACCCGGCCCGAGGTAACTACGTCAGTTATTTACCGAGGCCGAGGTAAATAACTTACGTAGTTACCGAGGTTGAGGTTGCCTAAGAAAACTGAGATACAGAGTTCGTTATCACAGAGGTTGTCTAAAAACACTTCAGTCGCGATGATAAATCCTTTATCACATTCGTGACCATTGATTAACCCTTATTTTCCCAACCACGCATAAATCAAGTTAATTGCCCCGGGCTAAATAATTGACGTAGTTACGTCGAGTTCGGTAACTAACCTATATTTAAAGTGCCCCTAACCTCGACAGTTTTTATTGTCTTATTTGGAAGAACTTTTAAAATGATAAAGTAACTTCTTTGGAAGATTTTCGCTTTTTGGCTTTGTTTTTGAGATATTTCGTTTTGTTTGATATGCAAATGTCCGGAATTTACGTCACACATGCATGACTTATTGATGAACGCAAAGATATATAACATTCTCTGATAAGTCATCATGCATGTGTGACGTAAATTCCGGACATTTGCATATCAAACAAAATGAAGTATCTCAAAAACAAAGCGAAAAAAGCGAAAATCTTCCAAAGAAGTTACTTTATCATTTTAAAAGTTCTTCCAAATAAGACAATAAAAACTGTCGAGGTTAGGGACACTTTAATATAGAGAACGAATTGATTATTATGAGGGACATTTCCTCGTTAATATAGTAATGAGGGACGTTTACTCTAATTGGACCTCATTAATACTGGATGAGGGCCGTTTAGAACTAAACGTCCCTCATCCAGTATTAATGAGGGAAATACGATTTTAATCGTCCTTCTTGAAACAAAGGATTTCGAGGTGATCATGCATGTAATTACTTAAATTTGAGTATTATAAGTACTTAATTTTGAGCGTTAGTATTAGCAAACCTTCTTTGCCTTCTTTTCAACATGCACACAAGTTTTGTGTTGGACTTAGAACGCTGTTTATAGAAATGTTTAAACATTTTAAACAAACTGAAGACAAAAATGTATATAAATGAAAACGTTGTTTACTTGAAAGCTCCAGTTTCTTAGCAGATATCAATGTCCCAGTATTGGCTGCTAAAAATGTTATTCACTTCCTCGCGAAACTGGGGAAATGGACTGATAAGTAGTTGGCAGCTCCAGGACTGACCCACAGGTGTGTGCGACAGGACGTCTCGCCATGCCATCCAAGTTAGTAAACGTTACTCGTATTGAATCGACGCAGACCATAGTCGCACCAGTGCAGTAACGCAGGAACTTCACCAATTTCTCATCATCTAGCCCTCTGATATATCGCTTCAAAAACGAAAGCGCATCGCGCTGGGAATTGCTAGTTGGTTCAGCTAATATCAGGTTTAAGACTCTCTTCACTGTTGGTTTTGTATTTGCGTAAAGCTGCTTCAGTGATTCCATCGAGGTAAATCCCACGCAAACTAAGGATGTTCTCCAAAGGTTTCTTCCAACTATCTATGATGTACTGTGCCACTTGCACCATTTCTTTATGAGCTAGTTCAACTATCACTGCAACCCGCTGCTCTTTTACAGGAACTCTCCTGCAAGAAAACCTATCGAGAAAATCAATCCATTCTTCGTTCTGATCTTCGTTTAATTCATCATTACTTAGAGCTGCATTGATGAGGTCTCTCTCATCCTTAGATACATACGCCAAAAACGACTCCAGCAAAAGTTCATCCGGTATCTGGTTTTCTTCAAAGAGGGCGGCAAACATGAAAACTTTACTTAGTTTAACTGGAAAGAACTTGACCTCCTTATACCCTTTGACCAGAATTCGGGCAGTTGCTCCCCATTCAGCTTCCTTAAAATCATGCCTGACAGCTGGCACCCGTTCTTCCTCCCCAACGGTACATGAATCATAAAACGAACACCAAAATGCCGACAAAGCATCTCGCAACACACCGCCATTATCAACCCCCCACTCTTCTTTCCCGAACGCATTTACCATAACAACTTTGACAGGGCTATCCATAATCGATCCATCTTTAAAAGCTTCGATCATATCTTCCATAATTTTCACTCTTCTAATTTTAAGGATTCTGGAAGATACAAGTGAAAAAATTATATGATATGATAAATGTTATTAATATGACTTTAAAAGCAGCAAAAAAAAAAACAACCCCACGGAAATGCGACTTTCCCTTTCTAAAAATACCTGTGGAACTGAATTTGTCATGCAAGAATTTCAGCAATAACTCAACAAGAAAAAAAAGCTTTTTATTACCCTGCTAGTAAAACCTTATGTATAGGGTGGTTATTTGGTGGCTATATCGATAAGTTGAATACACATGCAGTAACTTGGGACGCTGCTCCCTCGACCAGTTCATTGAAGGTTTCATCCGGAACACAACCCTTTCGATCTTTTGATGCCATTTTCCACGCAGAAACGTTTGCGTTAGGGTAGCGTTCATTTAAAGGGTCCGATGCACTGATCTCAGTATAAACATATTTAGATCAGTGGTCCGATACTCTTTCACCGTTTTCTTTCTAACAGATAAAATATATTGCAAGAAATCGACGCCAACATCTGCCAAAGCCGCCATAATGATATCACGTTAATTTTCGTCACGCGCATTATTAATAAACAATAATGTTCCCCCTCCCCGGCTATTTTTGAAGAGGCCATTTTATGTATAGATCACGTCGGAAACAAATAACAAATCTTATTCGTTTTCCAACTTCTATTATTATTCGTCTATTGAGAAATAAAAACAAGTATCAGGTTCAATTCTTAATTCGAATTTTATCGAAACGAAAATAGAAAACGAAATTCGACCTAACAAACTCAAATTTGTTTTTCTAAATGTTGGAGAACTGACGAATGGTACACACATTGTTGCTGTCTGTTCAGTACAAGGTCTTACGGATGTACAGATAAAGACCACAACGTGGTAAGAACATCAGTGACTTAAATTACTCAACTGCGTCTCGTGGGACATTTTTTTGTTCTTACCAAGTTGTGACGTCATTGGCTGTGCATCATAACTGAACAGAAAACTGCAAAATAGAATCTACAGTATTACTGTAATATAAAATAGACTCTAACAGAGTGGTTTATTGATGTCTCCACCACTAATAAAATCGATAATCTCATATGTGTCCATTACCGTGGTGGGGCAATATTTTTCTATATAACAAGACGCCTGGGTCAGGCGTTCACTCGAGCTACTGGCAAAGTGCTTGAGTAAAATATACTGATTGAAGTGTTAATGCAGGAATCACAAAATCGAAGCCTGAATCGAAGGGTGAATGTGGTGCATACTTCACACTGATGAACATATTTACGATCAAGACAGTTGTCAGCCACATCTGATCACTGTTAAACTACAAAGTCAGCCAGTCACTTTCAAAATCTACCAACAACGTGCAAGAACACCTTGATCAAAAGGCAAAGCTGTTCAACTTTATGTCCAACTCCAAAAGCGAAAGCAGCAAAGAACTTACAACATGCCTCACGGCCTCACTCAGTCGCACGGCTAACAACTCACCTGAAGTATGAATAATAGCGGAAGTAATAAGTGCAAAAATGCAAAATCGTGACACCCAAAAAAACAACAAACCGAGACGATAAACAGAACAATAGATCGTTAACAATAGATCGTTTGCAACGCGTAGCATTGGACGCCATCTTGGTTTTCAGGTTTTGCCAAAACAAACATGGTGGTCAGCGGTTTGTCAACAGGGTCGAAAATCAACCAAGATGGTGGACGTGACGTCACGTGCAAACGATCTATACCTGGATGTTTGGAAATATGAAATCTATTTCTCATGTTGAACAGCATATCTCACTCAATCGCTTAAATGCTCACTTGTGAGATATCCTGGAGATATCCTGGTCAACACTTGAAATAGATTTCATATTTCTGTACATCCATGTATTATTCTCTATTTAATTAGCAGACTTGCTGCAGACAGCAAGCGCAACTGGCAGAAATTCTGTGAGATTTCTGGCCGTGTAAATGGCACTAATTTAACAATCATAAATATTTGTGGATTGTTCAATTTAATTTTATTACCTTATCGGGGGAATAATATATTGTGAACCGTTGTTGTCCAATTGAAGAGAGCCATCCTCTGCAGATGAGTTTAGGTTTGGGATGTTCCTTAGGTTGTCGTCGTGGTCCTGGTCATTGACCTGGTTCTCCTCGTGATTGGGATCCTGGTTCCTTGTGGTTGACGCCATTTGAACACTACTATCGAGAGAGGTTTCTGGTCTACAGTAGTAAAAAATAAACAAAATGTTTTATTAAATCTTTACTCATACTATTCGTGATGACATTAAGGGACCGAGAAGAAGAATAGTTTCATGATATTTGATTAGTGTAGTATAGCGAATCCGTAAATGGATAAAACGTAATTGGATTGGGTCCAAGTCCACAGAGTGGACTCACCTTTTCGAAAAACAAGAAAACTAGTCTATAAACTTTTCAACTCAAGATTAATTTATTAAAAGTCAATTTTCGAAAACGTTTGGTGAGAATCCATGTAAAATCATATTGTGGAAGCTCGAACAAAGTGCCCATTTTGTAGATATCAATGAACAAGTTAATAATCAATGACTAATCAATAAAGCATAAGTGGAAATAATCTGTAAAGCTGTTAAGAAAAATAACGCGGGCTAAACTAAACTTACGAGTCATCTTCCAATAGTAATGCAGGAACAACTTCTGTAACCAACGGAATACTGTTCATCATTGTGCTGTCTTGTTGAGTATTTTCAACTGACTGAATTTCAGGCATTTCTTCACAATTCGGTATTATATCATCAGGAAATGGAGCTGCTTCATATTCTGCCATGTTTACCATACTCCGATCAATCACAGTTATTGGTAAAGTTGGATCAAGAATTGGAATACCACACATGGAAAGTGTGAAATGCTCTGGATTTGGGTTGAGAGAACCAATCCAATTGTACACAGCTGAAACTTCACAAGAATTTGAAAACTTTCGAGTTTGTACACCTAACGTTAGGTGCCTAACCGATACTTGAACATGTGGGTCACTAGGATCTGGCTCACTTGGAACTTTCCTTTTTCTAGCTCTGCGTAGATTTTCTTGTTCCATTGCTTTCTCTTGTAGCTGTTGCAGTTCTTTTCTTTTCTGCAAATCCTTAACTTCATCCTTTTCTAAGGAAGCAAGAAATTCTGCATCCTGTTGCTCTTTCGAGCATTTTCTTTCTTCTGAGGAACCAATTAGACTACTCTTGCTAGTGGAATGGCTATCGCACGGACTTTCAAACATACAAGGCAGCTCATCGTCACTGTCACTTACTGGAATAATTTCATTTCCCTCTAACCTGCTTGACAGTAGGTAAAACTTTACTTTGGATAGCTTGTGATGTTCCATGTACTTTAACACTGTGAAATCTTTATCGTCAATTTCTTCACACTTGAAGTTTGCAAGTGTGAATTTCATTTGTGAAATTTCACCAAAAAAGCATTTACTCTCTGGAAAGAAGACATTCTTGAATAGTGCGAGCAATTATTCTACAGAAGCATTCAGTGGAACGCTGATGGTACGTGACCCACCACCTTTTGCCATGCGAACTGCTACGTGTCGACTTTTTGCACTGTCAAAATGTCGCCAGCCAACTTCAACTTTCCGATCTGTAGATTTATGATGCAATTTCTCGGGTTCTTTTTTGGTCGCCTTTGAAGTGTTCTTTTTTCCTGCAAATTTCGACTTTAGGGCTTCCAAAAGTGTTCTCTTTTTGTCATTTCTTTCTACATTCTGACTGCTATCCTTTTCAGCGAAGGCTTTCAGAGCAAGTATGTCTCCTCTTCTCACCAGACCAAGTGCTCGAAGCTCTCCATCTGTAGCCTTTTTGATGGCTGTTAAGTCCATCTGAAATGGAAATTATTATAATTATGGTTCTTATAATATGTAATATTATTCTTATTGTTCTTATTATAATAATTATTCTTATTCTTATTATAATAATTATTCTTATTGTAATAAGTATTCTTATTAAAATAATTCTTCTTCTTCTTATTATTATTCTTATTATAATAATCATTTTTATTATAATAATTATTCTTATTATAATAATTATTCTTATTATAATAATTATTCTTGTTATAATAATTATTCTTATTGTTCTTAAAGGGCGATTACATGTACATGGACCGGGCTGGCCCGGTTAACCGGGGTTAACCGGGCTAGCTCGGTTAACCGGGCTAGCCCGCCTTATATACCGTATTTTCTGGGCGATAACCCACACGGCGTATAACCCGCACAGCAACAAAAATGTCACTTTTGGAAAAATAAATCAGCGTATTACCCACACCATTGGATAACCCGCAGCTGCTAATAATAGGTTTGGGCAAGGGAGCATGCCAGACTGACTTGTATTTCTTCTTTGTTTGGCGTTCCTTCATTTATATTCAGCCATTTTGAATAATGCGGTATATATCATTAGCATATCGCAGGTGCAGGCTACGGGGCCGAAGGAAACCTGAGCGCGTTCCGAAAATGAAATAACCGGCCGTAGCCTGCGATACGCTAATGAATATACCGCATTATTCAAAATGGCTGAATATAAATGAAGGAACGCCGAACAAAGAAGAAGAAATACAGGTCAGTCTGGCGTGCTCCCTTGGTTTGGGACCCCAAAATTAAAAAAAAATACAGTACCAGTAGTTGAAAGATGAAAGTAGAATCCTTGGTCTCCAGTCTTCGTGATGGCATCGTCTTAAGAATTCGACAGATTACCCGCACCACCCTATTACCCGCACTAATTATGTTTCCTAGCAAAATTAAGAGATAACCCGCGGGTTACCGCCCAGAAAATACGGTATCAAACGCATAGACCTTATTCAAAAATGGCCGACGAATTAGAATTCTTTTATGTGCATATAAATTAGCCCTTATGACCTCGTTTTAAAGTAAAAATTATTTTGAATTTCACACATGAAAATGAGTTCATAAGGGCTAATTTATATGTATATAAAAGAATTTTAATTCGGCAGCCATTTTTGAATAAGGTCTATGTTGCTTTAACATTTCGATTACATGTACATGGCAAGCGGGCTAGCCCAGTTAACCGGGATGAAAATGTCCATGTAATCGTTTTCATCCTGGCAATCTGGGCTGAAAAACTAGAATAGACTAATTAGTGTAAAAGTAAAACTAATGTAACTTTGCCCTTATTTACTTGATAATTGCGAATTTCGGCCTGAAATCATCCCGGCTTACTGGGCTAGCCTGTTCCATGTAATCGTTTCCTAAACTCATCCCGGTTAACCGGGCCAGCCCGGTCCATGTAATCACCCTTATTATAATAATAATTATTCTTATTAAAATAATTATTCCTATTCTTATTCTTATTATTAAAATAATCATCTCTATTATAATTATAATAATAATCATATTGTAATACGCGTAATATTTTTACTGCCCCCCCGTGCGTAATCACGTTTAATTATTAACAGTCACAACAATAAACTAAAAAGCTAAATCATGTCCACATAATTGTCCATATACCTTCTCAGCTCGAAACTTATCGCAAACTTCCAAGGAAACATTACGCTGGTCTTTTAAGAAGTCAAACACCTGCATGTAGATCAAAAAGAATTACAAACTTCCATATATTCAAGGCTATTTAATATTATACAGATATGTTAATTACCGAAACCAGGCAAACTTCAAGAAGAAGAATCTTCGTGTACAAACTTCGTGTAGAAGAATCTATCGATAACACTAAAGCTATACAGCTTTTAATTGTTTCTCCTTAGTATTTGTGAGAGTTCTATAAGACAATTTAGTAGATTACCTGATCGATTTCAGAGACTGGTTCTTGCTTCACCTTCACCTTAGAGTCCATCGTTGATCGCTCAGCACAACTAGGTTCGATGAAGAAAACAGAGTGAACCGGGGGGAAAACAGAGCGGCGCGGGGGGGAAAACATAGCGGCGCGAGAAAAAAAAACCAGAGCGGCGCGAGGGAAAAAAACAGAGCGGCGCGAGGAAAAAAAACAGAGCGGCGAGAGGGAAAAAAACAGAGCGGCGCGAGGAAAAAAAACAGAGCGGCGCGGAGAAAAACAGAGCGAAGTCTTGGAAAAATAGTAGCAAAGAGAAAAAGAGAGCAGCGCGGACCATGTCCCTTCTGAGCCACCGTATCTTCTTCTTCTTCTTCCTCTTCCGCTTCCTTTTTCCTCTTCTTCTTCTTCCTCCCTAGCAACGCTACACCCTTTTACGTTGCCATTACGCAATACAATAAATAAATATAATTTTATTCTTAGATTTCGGCATATCATAGTGACCACTGCAAGCATGGTAAAGTAGAAAAAGTGAAAATTATAGGCAAGTTATTTCTGTTTTAGCTGTTATACATAAAGCAGCTTATTAATACCGGCTTTCTGGGGGTTTAAGTCTGTACTTTCTTCTTTACGTAATTCTATAAAACGTAAACAATTCTTATCGTATATCATCTTTCCTTACAAAGCTTGCCTTATCTTAGTAATCTTACCTTCGTTAAACGAATTATTAGTTATCGATTACCTAATGTAATAATTTTATCGGGTATTGGGATATATTTTGCGGGCTGTTCTGAGCCTATCAGTTAAAAATCACTATTGGTTTGTTGTTTATGGAATTCTATACTTTTCTTGTCAATACTTAGAAGCAAAGATTGTTTTGATAACAAATGTTGTATTTTCTTCCAAGATTACACGTAAATTATGAGTTATGTAAATATTTAATGCAATGAAATACACGCCGACGCAAAGGCGGCACTGTTCAAGATACTGTTTACGGTACTAGCTGTGTTCGATTTTCTTCTAAATGCCCACTAAAATTATTATTATAATAGTGTAATACAGTTGATGTTCTTGGCCATAAATATGCTTTTGGCCCTTCTCAGAGCTAATTTTAACCTCGCCTGTGGCTCGGGTTAAAAGTGAGCCTGAGTCGGACCAAAAACATATTTAATTTCCGCGAACATTAACTCTAATGTTATATTAATGTCTAATGTCTGTTTAATGTCTAGTGCTAATAAAGAATACTTGAAATCTTAAATCTGATGTCCTTGAAATATCTTTATAACGATATCTTTGAAAAATATCCTTATTGTTATACCCTTGAATTTTCCGTATATTTATATCCTTGAAATATCCTTACTGCTTATTCTCTCGTTCCGTCTCGTCTCGTGGTCTGCTACGTCCCGCCCTTTTCTGTCGTGATTGGTCAATCGTGTTCTGTTCTTTTCTGTTTGGCCAACTCCATCTTGTCTTCACCTGACCTGACCTGTACTCTTTCCTTGCATTGATTTGTTTTCTCTTGCTTTACCAACCTCACCTCATTCTTCCCTGATTTTTCCTCCCCTCCCCCTCACGTCTTTTCTCCCAACCTCACCTTACATTACCTCACCTCACCTCACGTCCCCTCGCCTCACGTCCCGTTGCCTCACCTTACGTCCTCCCCCCTAGCCTCACCTTACCTCACCTCACTTTACCTTACCTATAACCTCACCTCACCTCATGTCGCTTTGCCTCATCTTAACTCACCTCACCACACTTTACTTTACCTCGCCTCATTTTACCTCACGTCACTTTACTTTACTTTACTTCACTTCACTTCACTTCACTTCACCTCACCTTACCTCATCACTTTACTGTAATGCTTCACTTCGTTTTACTTCACCTGACATCACCTCACTTCACCTCACCTCACTACCTCACCTCATGAACATATAATTCCAAACGTAATACAATCTATATAAACAGTTTACTGACGGTCAACCACTAATATATTATATGTAACGCATTACTGATATCGATTTTTTTGTCGACATTTCTACGTGTCAACTTAAAATAGTACACAGAGGACTTTCTATTAACATTAATTATATGGCAGTTCTTATTTTGATATGAGTATAAGTTTTAATATTTTTCGTGCTTGCAGTTCCTTCTCCTTGCCGTTACAAGACTTGTCCTGAACATAGTTTTTGTAGAAGAGATGGATATCTTCGTGAGATCGAATGTCCTTGTGTGGATGGGTATGTGCAAGTCGACGGCGTTTGTACAGGTAAGCAGAGCTGTGTGACCGAATGAATTAGTCATTGGGCTTTTTTTTACTATGTTTACACGGAAAGTACTATATCAGACCTAAACACATTGACCTACAGTACAGTATAACTGGACTGCGGGTCACCGATAGCTTTTGTATTGGAAATATTTCCCCCAATTGACCTAGGTTTTAAAATGCTTATTTCTATTCACGTTATATAGAATCCATATCAGTAATATTTTATTTGAGTTTTTAGGCACTTTAAAGGACGGTTACATAATAGTTACCTCCACCAGGAGGTTACGTTTTCACCTTTGTTTGTTTGTTTGTTTGTTTGTCTGTCTGTCTGTCTGTCTGTCTGTCTGTCTGTCTGTCTGTCTGTCTGTCTGTCTGTCTGTCTGTCTGTCTGTCTGTCTGTCTGTCTGTCTGTCTGTCTGTCTCACCAGGATATCTCACAAAATACTGGACAGTTTTTATTAAAAGTTTGGTGAAAGATTGATCATAGACCGAGGACCAACCCTTTCAATTTTGGTTGAATTTAATTGAAATTTGCATGATAAATTATTAAAAATCTGACCACAAGATTCCCCATGTAGAAAAAAATAATGCTTGGTTGCGCTCACGATCTTTATTTTATCTCATTCGTACATGTGTAAGTGAGCTGGCCTGGTTAGCGGGATGGTTTAGGCTAAAAGGGATGACTCAAAGGGACCCGTCCAGTCCTTTCGCGGCTTTTTCCAAAATATGTTTTTTCAACGAGCTAGCTAGGTGATAAGCCAGATTGCTGTTTTGGGTTAGAGATGTGTTCTGGTTAGGGTACCGATCTTGAGGCTCACTGAAGCTTGACGAAAAATTTCGGAAAAAACAAATTTAACGGCATATTTCGGAAAAGCAGCGAAAAGACTGGACAGGTCCTTTTGAGTCATCCTTTTAATAATAACCTAGCGGGATGGCTCGTTGAAACATCTCTAATAACCCGCTGGCGGAGGTTAGGTATGCGCAGTCTCCGAGTGCCCTCTTGTTCAAAATACTACGCCAATGAACTTACCAAATGGGTCGTTTTTTAAGCTACCTGCTACTCGACTATCGTCTGTCGCCTACAACTATATATATCGCCTCGTGTTTTAAATCTGAAAAAACACTGCTGCTCATGTATTAATTGTTACTTGAAGTGCCTATAAAACGAAATTTCACTTCAATATTTTACGATATTTGGAAGAACATCTGCGATAATGAAAAATGGCTTTTACATGCCTTTCAAATCTTATCCCATTCTTGAGTTGTTGGCTATGCAATTTGAGCAATGACGTCACACGTTGTATGTGGGAGGAAAAGGAAAACGAGTCATAGCGTTGGACTGGTTTGATTCAGTTTAGTCAAACCAATCCAAAGATATGACTGATTTTCCGTTTTCTCCATACAACGTCATTTTTCAAATTACATAACCAATAACCATAGTTAATAGAACATATACATGGTTTGGAAGCTCTATTGTCTTTCAACATGAAGCATGGTTATGTTGAACTGACAATGGAGTTCGTTATATGGAAGTAAATTCTATGGACACGTGACGATGAAGCACCACAACACGTGACGATGAAGCAACTCACTCATTAAACCCGAGCGTTGCTATTGGATGACTGTTTCATTATACAGAAAATACAATACCGTGAAATTGCACAAATTTCCATAAACTTGAACAAAAACATAGAACAATCACTTTGGACGAGTTTCCAAACCATGTATATGTTCTATTAACTATGCAATAACTCAAGAAGAATGGGAGTAAGATTTTAAAGGCATGTAAAAGTCATTGTTCATTATCTTAGGTGTTCTTCCAAACTGAAACTGAAGTGAAATTTCGTTTCATAGGCACTTTAAAACATGATCTATCTTTTCAGACTCCACGCCTTGTGCTCCTGATCCTTGTTCCCAGAATGAAACGTGTTATCTAGGGGGACCCACTGGAAGTTTTCACTGTAATTGCACAGTGGGTTTTGCGAAGATGAACGACACTTCATGTCGAGGTAAGCTGTCAATTCACAAGTTAATATTTGGTCTCGTTCTTTTACTCAAACAGTCTCGTATGCGAGCATAAGAGCTAGTGCGCTGCACCGAGCGCGAAATAGTGCATGGGGAGAATTTGTCACTCGCGACGAGTGATCTATTTAACAGTTAGTCACCAAAGTCGAGGTGACTATCGGTGAATATTTACTGAGCCACAGACCTTAGGTGTCTCACCGTGACTGACGACAGTGCTATACGCATGTGTTGGTTATAGACAATGTTTTACTGCAAAATAATAGCTTTCTCCTCAACACTCTGTCTGTCAATAACTTTATTATGTATAGGATAAATACCGAGAACGGAGGCTTTAAGCTAGTAGTACTTGAGAAGTACGTAAAGGTTCATTGAACACATACACAGATTTTTACAAGCTGGTCTGAATAATTAGTATGAATAATTAGTACCAGATCTATCATTACAGCATTGGGCATGCGTATTGATGCAGTATCAATCCCACATTTTATGCTCAACGTTCAGCGTAATAAATTTCTGACTCAACCAACAGATTTTGATGATTTTCATTGGTTTTCTTTCCTCTCATAAACTACGTGGAGCGAAAAGCAAACCCTTGCCCTCCTTCCCGTATGTTGGCGCTACCGGCGTTACCATACGAGGTAGTTGCAGCAGGCACCCTATGAATTTATAATGCGGGATTTATGGGATATAAATCCCGAAAAAAAACAAAGAAAACCGACTTGATCGTGTTTTAAGCCTATTTATATACCTTTGGTAGTAAAAAATGTCTGTACAAAGCCTTGGAGTATGTAGTTGATAATTTCGGACTGTAATTTCTCACACTCTAAATTGTTTTATGAGAGTTACAGTAAAAGTGTTTTCACTTTGAACCTTCGTCGTTAGTAAACCTTCCTCACGGGTGATACTCGCGCACCCGAAGCTTTTTTCTTACTCTGTTCTCGCCTTATTTTGTTTACAATTGCCTTATATACATGGCTTTAAACTAAGCTATAGTTATTTCTTCTTTATCGTTATAGCAATCTGTGAGATCTATCCAGATGGGGAAGGGTGTTCGAAGAAGAGTACGTTGAATCAGTAAATAATTATTGAAATATCTAGACTACAGACATAATTTAACGCTACTCTGGCTTTAAAGCTTTTTGAACGTAGCTTAAAAACTTACCAGGGGCGTAGGAAGCAGGGGGGCCGGGGGGCCGGGGGACCGCGGCCCCCCCAATATTTTATAAAGGGGGGCCAGAATATCTTTCACCCCCCCCCCCTCCAAAACAATTGAATTTAAAAAAAAATTGCAGCGAAATATTGCGCTGATCGGCCAATTAATAATAATAATCCATCCTGACTCACGGATAGCATAGACTCACATATCATAATGAAAGAATTAATGAAAGGGCCTAACGAAACTACGAAAGAGGTAGAGAAGACTCTGAAAATGCCATTTCCGACGATCTAGAGACTCCAAATTTTCCCGCTCGGCCCCAACCATGGTGGCGCCTCGTGGGAGTCGCCCCCCCTAAGTTTATCAAGCTTCCTACGCCCCTGAAACTTACTGTTCATGAACCAACGTTTTTATAAGCGTATTTTAATGTTTTACTTTGCTTTACTCTTCCTAAATGTACAGCTGCTATCTTTTTGAAACCGTCAATTGCAATTGACCGTACCGAAAAAGATGGCGACTTGTACATTTAACCACAATCGTTTGCGCATAGTAAATATTGTTTCTTGTAGAATTATCGGAAGATAGGTCTTTAAAAAGATCATCTTTGGTAGGAATGAAGTTCTTACTTACAATGTTTAGTTATTATTTGAGCTGATTTGAGGTTGCATGTTAAATGTACCGCCGCCATCTTTTTCGGTACCGTCAATTGAGATGACATTTAAATTTAAACTTTGACATTTTTTTGTTTTGACTTTGTTGTTGTTCTATATTAGAACTGGACAACCCTAACAATACCGGAGCAATAGTTGCAGCTGTTGTCACTCCGTTGGTCATAATCATCATAATCGCCATTTGCGTTATTTTTTGGATGCGCTATTTCCAAAAGAAACGGCTACGCACACTGGAAAGTGTAATGGATTCCATTACGTACAACGCTGCTTCTGGGAATTTTACGCTGAGAAATCCTTACAATGATCTGCAACCGTAAGTATCATCATCATCCCGTTTGTCCCCTCAAGGGGGGCGGGTCGTCTCGACACCTCTCTCCACTCTATTCTTATTTGAAAGAACACTTAAAATGATAGAGTAACATCTTTTGAAGTTTTTCGTTTCCTTGCTTCGTTCTTGAGATATTTCAGTTTGTTTGATATGCAAATTAAACATTTTAACGTCACATGTGCATAATGAGTTGTTGAAGAAAGTTATATATCTTTGCTATTATCAAACCAAAATAATTCGAAGGAAGCATGTGCATGTGTTTCGCCCAGAACACTAAACAGGTAGATTTTCAAGTGATTATATTTGACAATAGCGAAGATATATAACGTTTTTCGTTATATTATGCACGTGTGACGTCGCAACATGCGACATTTACATCAAACAAACTGAAATATCTCAAGAACGAAGTAAGGAAACGAAAACCTGCAAAATATGTTACTTTATCATTTTAAGTGTTCTGAAAGAATTTTCGTTTCGGTTAATTTTCATTTCATAGGCAATTTAAAGTGTAAACCAGTCAAGTTTTCTATTACACACTAAGGTTGTTGCAATCTCTCTCTACTCTAGTCTCTAGTGCAACCTCGTTCCCAGGGCCTTTTTGAAATTGGTAGGGCGGGAAAAGGCCCTGGCATCGGCTGGTTTGCTCTGTATTTTTATTGGTTGATTGATTTTCTTAAACATTCCTCGTGAAACATTTATGCAAAGTTTGTGCCAGTTATGATCAAATAGCTCCAACGGGACTGCCAACGTGACCAATGGGACGGCCATTTCAATGAACTTCTCCCAAGGGACTTCCATTACTCGGAATGATTTTGCATATTAAACTAATTTGCTAATTTATTACACCCCAGTATTTCTGGGTGCTGTCACCAGCCGATGCCAGGGCCTTTTCCCGCCCTCCATCTCAAAAATGCCCTGGGAACGAGGTTGGTCTTTAGTGCTCTTTGGCCACTCACCTCCATATATAACTCTACTGCGTGCTCCTATTACCTTTGAGTTAGGAAAAAGTGTCCCCAAAACCATTTTCAAAATGGCGGCATTTATGGGTCCTTTTGCTAATGGTGAAGGTCGCTGACCGTACCTAAGAACCGCACTGATGACACAGGTTTTTAAAACTGCATTTTGCTCGGCAATAATTCAGTCGAATTATATTAGTAGACGAGAAACTCGTCAGTTGTCAGGTGTTTTAAAATCCAGTAAACGACGAGTTTTCCGTCTATTTTCCCGTCATTAAGACAAGAAACCCGGACGACAAACTATATCAGACTGGGACAGTGGAAGTTCCGGTGCAACAGGAACGGTTGTTCGAATTTTGCGCCTCCCTCCCTGATGTTCCACGTTACGTATCCCCCCCTTTTGGAACTCTGAAACTTGTGTTTCGCATGTATAAATAGATATTTACCTCCGCCGGCGGAGGTTATGTTTTTACCCCTCTTTGTCTGTCTGTTTGTCTGTCTATCACCAGGATATCTCACAAAATACTGCACAGGTTTTCATAAAAATTTGGGAACGATTCATAATAGACCAAGGACTAACCCATTGGTTGAATTGGGTTGGAATTTGGATGAGAAATTCATAAAAATCTGACCACAGTATTCTTCGTGTAGAAGAAATGCTTCATTATTTTCTGCAAACATTTTTGCATAATTTTGGTACGAGTGCAATTCAATTCATTCATACATGTGTAAGTCTCGTGAGCTAGCCTTGTTAGCCGGATGGCTCCAATGGTTATCTCCAATAACCCGCTGGCGGAGGTATATGCAGTCTCTGAGTCCTGCCCTCCTCTTGCTACGCAACTGACTAATTTGTTCTGGTTTTGACTTTAGGCTTAGGGTTGTCTTGCCATCTGATTGTGAGAAAGACGAAGACGACACGAGAGAATTCAATGTTATTTACGTGCCTCAAGAAATATCAGACGCAATTGCAAGAGGATTGACGGATGGCCTATTTGAATTACCTCATGATCGGCTTAACCTTGGCAAGGTGATCGGACGAGGAGCTTTCGGGGAAGTGTGTGTGGGCGAGGCCCATTGCATTATGGATATTCCAGGTTGGACGACGGTTGCCGTGAAGAAACTGGCAGGTTAAATTTCATTTGTATAATTTCTTTTTTTGGGTGGCTCCATACCGTTTCTTGAAAATACAAGTTTGAGAGTCCGAAACACGTGCATAAACAATTCAGAAAAAGAATAAAACTAAATGTTATGCATAGTTAAACATTCTGACAATCAATAACTGTTACCAAATAAATAGCAACAGTTGTTGCTATGGCAACAGTTGTTGCTATAAAATGACTTTGGTGACCCCCAATTTTTTTTTCATTAAAACTTTTCTTGAAGTATGAGTAATCAATAGGCCGATCTTAAAAAAATTCTGTAGAAGGAATTTTTTTTTCTTTCGAAAAAATCATGTTTGTTAATTTTTAAAAAATTAGGATAAACCGATTTTTTTTAAATCGGCCTATTGATTAATCATACTTCAAGAAATGTTTTAATGGCAAAAAAATTTGGGGTCACCAAAGTTTTTTTCGAATTAAATTAGTTTGAAGGGTAATTGGCAGCCATTTGAAACGTCATTGTTGCCATAGCAACAACAGTTGCTATTTATTTGGTAACAGTTTTTGATTGTCAGAATGTTTAACTATGCATAACATTTAGTTTTATTCTTTTCTCGAATTGTTTATGCACGTGTCTTGGACTCTCAAACTTGTATTTTCCATTTTTCTAGAAACTGTATGGAGCCACCTTAAATGGATCTCGCGCGTTTGAACAAGTTGTTTCGGAGCAATAAATACAACCATCATTTTTTTGTCATGAAATCCAAGATGGTGGCGCCCACAATGCCTATTTGTTAAAACATGCGGGATCCTTGCAAAGTGATTCCTCAGTTTTGCATTGCGTAGCTTTTTTGCGCATTGTTGTGCAATACTAATTCAAGATGTAGCCAAGTGTTACCGACGAAAACACATAAAAATGACACTAAGGAGGCTAGATCAGCTGCTAATAACTTTGCCAAGAAGACACCAACTTTTTGGTTTTTGAAAGAAACTTAAACATTTATAGCATTCGTATAGATAAAATTATAGGAAAATACTCTATGTTGCATGAATCTTAAGCTTTAGACACTCGGTGACTTCTAACTTTTTTTTTCAACGTTACATGTAAATTGGTTCAATACTTTTTGAGATGTCTTGGTGGCCGACAAAAAAGAACAGACAGATTTGATTTGATTTGATTTCGCCTTTATTTGAATACAGTAATTCTATAAGTATCAACTTCTTTACACGAAAGCCATATATATATACACATAAAATTCGTAAATAATATATTTTTATATTTTTTCGTTATTTAAAAGTTATTTAAAAGAATATATAAAGTCAGTTAGTTATAATACATTTCACAATTTTTGTTGATTGACAATTTCAAGAAATTCAGATAACTTTTTTTTAAATTGACCTATTGTTGGTTTGCAATCATGCAATCCCTTGGGATTTAGAAGACAAAGAAACGACGGCCATGTTGGAGGAAAACATACTCCCAATACAATAGCTGCAATTGACAACATGGCCGCGATGATGTCAAGTGCAAACTAAGAATAGTTTGAGTGGTCTTCAATGGGAAGTGAATTCCAAAATGTTACCCCTCGATACGAAAAACTTCAGTTTGGGGAATTCTGGACATCGCTAAATTATTTTCACCTGATTTTAATCTTTGTCTGTAGGAACTAATTTCTGTAGAGTTAACAAACATTTCGCAAAGATAGTCAGGCGCAGCTCCATTAATTATATTATACATAATAAAACCTAGGCATTTAATTATTCTAAAAACAGATAGCTGATCCCATTTGAAGTCATTAGATATCGGCTGATCTCACATCATAACCTTCAAAGGTGATAATGCGTACTGCACGGTTTTGTAACTTTTGTAATTTTCTAGATTACAGACAGACAGACGGACGGACAGACAAACAAACAAACAAACAAACAAACAAACAAACAAACAAAACCCTGCTGGCGGAGGTAAATATATCTACTTCAATATACTTTTGCAGATTCAGCAACTGAGGCGGAAATAGAAGATTTCTTGGGCGAAATAGAACTAATGAAAGCACTGGGTAGTAAGGGGAAACACGACAATGTGATTCAAATGTATGGTTGTTGTACGGTGAATCTTCCTATTTGCCTGATCCTGGAGTACGCATCAGGCGGGAACTTGTTGGTCTACCTGAGGTCTTTAAAACGTCAGGTATGATTTTTGGTGTCCGCTGTAGCCAGTTCGTAATCTCGACTGCGCATCGAAGTGACGCGTTCTGCGTCGGGATAAAACCTATTTCAATTCATAACATCAGGCTGGGGAATTTAGAACAACGAATTCGGAAGTGTAAATGGAAATGCAAACTAGTTTTAGCCTGATGTCATGGATTGAAATAAGTTTTATCCCGACGCAGAGCGCGTCATTTTGATGCGCAGTATCACGGGCCTTTGATATAGCATATAACGTCCCGTGCAGATCTAACAAACGAGACCCATTCTTTCTTCCTTCTATCTTATGGATTTTATTATTAGCGATTGAGCGTTGGGTTGCCCGCACCTTCACTGCATGGCACAAGCATCATAAACGATTTACGTAAATTATTATAATAATTTTATCGGGCATTGTAATGTTTTTTTTGCAGGATAAAATGAAGAATTCATTGATAAAATGAAGAATTTATGATAAAATGAAGAATTTATTGATTTGAGCCTATCAGTTTTAACAGTTCTAAATCACTATTAAATCACTATTGGTTTGTTGTGTACGTAATGGTATACTTTTCTTGTCAATACGTTGAAGCAAATATTATTTTGATGACAAATGTTGCGTTTTTCTGCCAAGTTTACATGTAAGTTATGAGTTATGTAAATATTTATTGCAATGAAATACACGCCGGCGGGATGGCGGCACTGTTCAAGATACTGTTTACACTACTGTATTTGATTTTCTTCCAAATGCCCACTAAAATTATTATAATAGTAATATAGTTGATGTTCGTGGGCATAAATATGTTTTTGGCCCTTCTGAGAGGTAATTTTGACCCTCGCCTGCGGCTCGGGCTAAAATGAGCCCGAGTTGGGTAAATAATACACACTTGTTGACTGCATGGCGCCGAGGGAAACATCGAGTTTTACGGATCCGAAGGCTTCAATGTCACACGAGGGCTTTAATGTTTCTCGAGGCAAAAGTCTACAAGCGTTTTGTTATATACCAAAGACTTTTAAAATACAAAATACCAAGCTGACTCTTTGACTTTTTGACTTGCAAAAGGCAAAAAGCCTTACCAAAACACTTTGACTTTGTCTTCGTAATTTCAATTCAACTATTCAACTAAACAAATATACCAGACTCAACAGGTACAAAGAGCAGTACCTTCTTTGAAGATACACTGTATGTATAGATATTCTTTCTTTTGGAAAATGGACTATTTCGTACGGAACAAGCTCTTGTTTTTAAAATGCTCCGAAGAGTCCAAAGTTCTTGATCTGATGCAATAATAATTGTGTATTCATTATGGAATAAAAATGTCCACGATTAAACAATCGATGTTTTCCATTTGTGAGCCTCTTTCTTACATAACTAACCTATCAATTTCTACTGGTATTGTTCCTGACAATATGAAAATTGCAAGAGTAGTAACAGTTTTTAAAAAAGATGACCCTGCTTTATTTACCAATTATAGACCAATTTCAATTTTACCCTGTTTCTCCAAATTTCTTGAAAGAGTAATTTATAACCGAATTTTGGAGTTTATAAATCAAAAAAGTATTTTATATTTGCACCAATACGGTTTTAGAAAACATCATTCTACTTGTCTAGCGATATTACAATTAATTGAAAATATTACTTCTGCTCTTGACCGAAAGGAGCTCGCAATTGGAATTTTTCTTGATTTGTCTAAAGCCTTTGACACCGTAAACCATCAAATCTTATTTGACAAGTTGTATTACTATAGTATCCATGGTATTGCTTTAGACTGGGTAAAAAGTTATTTCCACAATAGAAAACAGTTCGTCCAATTTAATGGGTCTCACTCTTCCTATCAATTACCTGCGGTGTTCCTCAAGGCTCGATCTTAGGTCCGCTGTTCTTTCTAATTTATATAAATGACCTATGTAACGTCTCTAACTTATCAAAAATTTTGCTATTTGCAGATGACACAAATATTTTTATATCTCACAAAGATCCAAATTGTTTATTTGACTTGGCAAATACCGAGTTAATAAAAATTTCTACTTGGTTCAAAGCAAACAAGCTCTCATTGAACCTAAGAAAGACATATTTTATGTTGTTCAAAACACGTCAAAGAAAGAGCATATTAGAAGGACCTTTGATCATTGAGGATAAGCAAATCGAGCAGGTGTCCCAAATATCATTTTTGGGTGTAATTTTAAATCAAAATTTATCTTGGAAACCACACATAAATTATTTAGCTTCCAAAATAGCTAAGTCAGCTGGTATTATATATAAGTCCAAATTCTACTTGCCCAGTAAATCTTTACTCTTACTTTATTATTCATTAGTCTACCCATATTTACATTATTGTAACTTAGCCTGGGCATCTACATATGTATCAAATTTGAAAAGACTAATTATTTTACAAAAACGAATTGTGCGTTCGATTGATAAAGTAGATTATCTTGCCTCTTCTCAACCAATTTTTAAGAAATTAGAAATTTTGAAAGTAACAGAAATAAACTCTCTACAGAAAGGCATTTTTATGTTTTCGTATTGTAATCACTTGCTACCCACAAGTTTTAACGATTTATTTATTTCGGGTTCGTAAGTTCATTGTCATCACACAATATCTGCGCAAAATCTTCGTTCTCATTGTTGCCGAACGACGTTAAAACTACTATTGTCTATTACTTATCAAGGCCCTTTGTTGTGGAATTATACAGATGATAGTTTAACACATTTAAGCAGCCTATCAAAATTTAAAACGAGTTTTAAATTAGTATACTCTTAAAGGCTTATACTCTAGCGATTAGTGTTACACGGTCTGTATATCACTTTATCTATACATCTATTGTTATAATTAAGATTTTCTGTGCTTATTTATCTAAATAACCAAAATAACCAAACTTAAAATAGATGTCACCACATAATGCAAACTCTGTAAAGAAAGCCATATTTGTAAACTAGAGGAAGCCAAAACGTTATAAGCTCTTTGCTTCTAGTCTTGGCTTCCTCGTCACTATTATTCTGTATGTCTGAAACCGTAACCATCCATGTATGTATATTGTGACGAATTCAATAAATCCATTCAATTAAAGCTGACGCCAGAGGGAAACATTGCACTGTTTCCTTCTTCATTGTTGACGTCAGAGGGAAACAGTGCAATGTTTCCTTCGGCAGAAAGAAACATTGAGTTTGTTGAACAACACGTGACCATGATTTGACCAATAGGATTTCGAAACATTGCACTGTTTCCTTCTTCATTGTTGACGTCAGAGGGAAACAGTGCAATGTTTCCTTCGGCAGAAAGAAACATTGAGTTTGTTTGAACAACACGTGACCATGATTTGACCAATAGGATTTCATCTTTGGCAAACGAAAGTCTTTGGTTTACTTGGACCCGTGGAGCCTGAAAACGACTTCTTGAAAACATTGTGCTGAATTGTCACAGACGGAGGAGAAACGTTTAATTTGACGCGACGATAATTCGACGTGTAACTCGAACACGTATTACCGTCGCATTATCCGTCTGACTCAGACGCATTTAATCGCCGAGACGAATTTAATTAATGTGTCGAATTTAATCGAATTTACGTCGAGGTTTCGTCGAATAAAATTCAAACAATTAAATTCGTCTATTGTTCGACGTTTAGCGCTGGCCTAACTTTAACATAATTGGCATATGCTATAAAGTCTATAAATCATGGAGCATGTTCTCCTCTGTCCCATTATTTTCTTTTGCTTCAACTTATATATAAGTATACCGTATAAGAACTAGTCTTGATATTTCTTGGTATAATTGAAACTAAAAGAGTTCTCTTTCTTGCAGTGCGAGAAAACAGCTATGGTAACAGAGAATGGTGAAAGCAAAGACACTCCTGGATCTGAACAGGTAATTATGCCAATCTCGTTTCCAGAGCCTGCGATCCTTTTGGCCATGGGAGCCAATGGTAAGACGCTCGCCGACAATCTAGTGTTCACAGTCTCCTCGCTTTTTGTCAGCAATAAAATCTAGTGTTCATGGAAATCATCAAGTTTTTTCCAATAATGAAAAAAATTTTTTACTATTATATTGTTCTGAACACTTTCTAGTTGCTCTGTTGAAGTCTCGAGTAATAGCGAGACAAAAGCTTATAGCAAATAAATTAATTTATTTGAATATCATTTATTTTTTGATGGGAGTTTTAGCACTTTAAGAATTGCTATGATCATTTCTATTGGTCTATCGCCGCCTTGTAGTGTAGGCTCGATTTCCAGCCGTATCTCTGGCCCCGATAGTCACCTCCCCCGAAATCACAGCTGGACGTGAGCTTGTGCATTGTCGATTTGCACCAATCACATACGTGCCTGTACATTTTATGCAGGCATATATTATTAGGATTATTGCGTGAATTAGCCCGTAAGTTCAAAATGGCGATCAATAAAGTGCGGATGAGTGAAATGTTTCAGATTGATTGTCTAAAGATTTACAACGGGAAGTTCTAGAGAAATTGGTTAATGGCCAATATGTTTTCGTCGTTTAGCCTACAGGATCGTTAAAGTCACTTATATTTCAGTCAGCTTCAATGATTTTTGATATCGTGAAATTAATTTATGTTATAATACGTCACAGACCCGTTCTGTGGCTCACGCATCCAGCCGCCTCTTTCGGGGGAGGTAAGTACCGGGCCCCGAGATACGGCTGGAAATCGAGCCTACTTGTACTCGTTAAGAGGTTGATGTGCGCCATATTTAAATATGTAACTCCCTTTATTTGTTTGCTTATACGTTTTTAGAACAAATTTAAGAAGTTCTTCGAACCTGGTGAAATGCCTCAGGACTCTGCGTCATATTCATTTCCTTATGAACCACCCACATACGAAGTATCCTTGTCTGGTGACAGTGCAGAAGGTAGCAATCTGATTAAGAATTACTTAAAACGAGAATCTTTTCTATGTCGTGTAACATGCGCTCAAAACTTATTTCTATTGATTATATCTACATTTAACGAAGGAAGGAAGGAAGGAAGGAAGGAAGGAAGGAAGGAAGGAGGGAGGGAGGGAGGGAGGGAGGAAGGAAGGAAGGAGGGAGGGAGGGAGGGATTTAGGGAGGAAGGAACGGACGGACGGACGGACGGACGGACGCTTCTACTGTTAGCATTTGCTGCTTCTATTTAAAAAGAAATACGCAAATTCGCGGCCGCCGTTAAAATGGACGTGTTTATTTGAGACTGGGTCTAGGATGTCTGTGACGTCGGAGTCTCAACCCAACAAAACACCTTGTGTGATAGTAAACAAGCGTAGCTTGGAAGAATCGCTCATTAAAATTAAATTATTCCGTCATGCCATCATCACGCTTTGTTGTACAAGATTCCAGCAATCAATCTGATATTAAAGCAGGAATATCCTTGCATAAGAGTCCAATTAATTGACCAAATTGCGAAGAAAGTTTGGATTAAATTTGTTCAAACGAAGCGCGACAATTTTAAAGTGTCACTGAGACGAAATTTTCACCCCTCATTTTTATTTCATCATTGTGAAGTATACCCACCTACAACCTACTGTACGAAGTTTTAACTCGAAATTCAAAAAAGAGGCGCTGTTATTGCGAGTATAGAAATCTTAAATTTGACGGCCGCCAGGGCGCTACATAGCCTTAATGCTGTATACAAGACGTTGTCAGTGAATGAATGAAAAATAAAATATTCTATCAACGCACACAGTTATACAGGATTCTAGTAATGAATGAGATTATTCTGCCCGATTGCGCAGCATAATCATACGAGCAAACTGGGTTAGGTCCGTTTGTTCGGAACATAACTATGGGGTGCCATATCCGCCAAAATTATATAAATCCGACACGTAATTTAAACCAGATGATTCATAGTTTGTTTCAATCAATTTTCCATGAAGATTTTTAGAGCGACCTTACTACAAACAAGAGTTTTTCAGCGCGGTAATGTGCCTATTATTTGAAAGACTAACAAAACTTTGGAGGCAGAGCAGTCTCGAGCTCCAAGGAAGTGAACCGTTGGAAAATAAGCGAATATTTCTTGTCCCCTGTTCTTATACCATACCATGGTAATCATAGTTCCACTATACTTTTATTTAAGATTATAAAATATATCATGTAAGTAAAGCAAACGACAACGAAGGTTGAATTTGATGTATTGTATTTGTATATATAAAATACATGTATATACTAGCAATTCATTTAGTATTCTAAAACTTAAAGAAAATGCTATTAGATGTTACAAAATAAATAGCATAACTAACTCAATAAATATACAGTCTGATTTGCAAAGCAACAAAGCGTAAATACTAATCTAAATATTTTAGGGGTAGAAAACTTAAGAAATTTAATCAAAACAATTCTACAAGCTGAAGCAGTTCAGCACATTATTTATACTTTAGTTATACTTATGCGCCAGCTTTATGAGCCACGTCAACAGGCCATTGCAAATTGACAGAATTATATACTGAAGGTTTTTTCTTTTTCTTTTCTGTCGCTGTATAATTTCCAACAGGAGAGAAAATGCTCTCGAACTTTTGAATTTCTATGTAGTAGTATCAAATGTATCAGGCATCAAATACAAGCTATATACATTCATACCAACATAAAGATGAGTGTCTCTAACCGACTAATACTGTCTTTCTCAAGAAGAAACCACGACGTCAGAATTGAAATGTTGCTATATTGAAAATGTATTGTACTTTTCTTCGGCAATATCTTGTTCGTATTGCGCGATTATCGATCTCGTCAGCCGAAGCAATACAATCATCGTCCTGGCAAATTCCGAAACCAGATTCGTCAAAATGGGCTACCAAACATACACTCCAAACATATAACGGATGATTCCGTTTCGATCCATAGCCACCAGAAGAACAACTAAATGGTGATGAATTCGACATTTTTGTTGTCAAATTATATGCGCTCTCGTTGTTTCTTCCTTAGTCACGCAAGTTTGGGTTAAGACTATGACGTCACAACACTTCTCAGGTATCAATATTCACGGTGAAGAAAATTTTAATGGTGGACACAATTTTCAGCATTTCAAACGTTTATAAGTTTAAACCTATTTGTTTATATTGGTTTACATTTTGTACACGGGGTATTTATATCTCAATAAAGTTCGTGGAAGTTCAATTTTCGCAAAACTTTGTGGTCGATTTTTCGTCTCAATGACACTTCAATTGTTTTCCTGAATTGATGGTAGATTAATTAATTTATTTTAGCTCGAAACTCGAAAATTGCTGCGAGAGTAAATAGAGAGATCCAAACAGCTCTGGATCCGAAAGAGCTGGAGTCATTTGCACGTCAAATAGCCAATGGAATGGTATGATTTGTTTTTGTTTTGTAGTATAGTTATACACAAAATGAAGCACTTACTATTAGGTTCATCTAATTTTTTGAGTCAGTTCAACTCCAAAACTGGAAAGGAGGAGGGTAGAAGCATAGGGCGTAACTTTTATAAAACGTTGGGTCATGAACAGTAACTTTTAAAAAGTTGCGTTCAAAAAACGTTTAAGCCAGAGTAGCGTTAAGCTATGTCGTATTATACATATTGTAGTGGATGCATGCGGTACATGTTCGTACTTAGTGGAATGCAACAGGGTACGTGTAATGTAACAGGGGGTGGGAGTTGAGGGAAAGATGGAAACCCCACTGGCCCCATCCCCAATTATTTTCTGCCCCCAACGTCCTTCCAAATAGAAATGTTTTATTTGTTACAAAATTGTTTTCACTTTTTTTAAAGTGCTTATAGCCCCAAATATGATATTACTGATATGGATTATTGATAACGTGAATAGTTGAATGCCAAAATATTTTTTAATTTGAACTTCTATTTGTTGTTATTTCTGTGTCTTTCCAAAATGGTAATGAGGATGACGTCTATGTTGGCATAATTTGCATTACTCAATTCACATGTTAATGTAGCCTGCGAATACAGTCGCTCTTACATCGCTCACGGTAAGAGAGCCTGTATTTGTATCAATAAAACTGGATAGGGCATTCCCTATGGCCAGCAGTCAAACATTTTGTGTCAGTCGCCGCCATCTTACGTAGTGGAACATATGACGCATTGCGGCCTGAGAACTTGTTCCCAATCCCAAAGTTGACTGATATAAGAAATCTTGACGTCAGCACGGTCAGATTAACCGGGGGACAGAATACTAAGTACTCTGTGCCGGGGGAGTCGGAAAAGCAAACAACAAATGCCGGTTTTGAGTTTTCACTGTTCAACAACAAATACAGTCAAAAGATGGCAAGTACACAACACGAGATATTGATAAGGCATTAAGATTACTATGAAAGGTACAATTTAAGACTTGGAATTGAATTCTTCGTAGATTTTATAGTCTGTTTTTCAGTTATATTATCGTGAAGTTTCTTCGTTTTCAGCACTGAAGAAAAACCACGTAATTTAAATGTTTTACAGCTCAGCCTCAGTAATAGAAACAAATGCAAGAAATTAACGTCTTAAACCTTATTGAGTACTTCTTATGTCATTACATTCGTTTAAATTTTCTTAAAATAACTCTTTGTCTATTTTCAATCTACGAAAGCTTATGAACTTTAGTGGCGACCATCTTAGGTAGTGGTCACGTCGTCATACAACTGGCACGCTAAATTCGGCCCCAGGTCCTATCTAGTTTTATTGAGATCAGTGATGTTAATGGCATAGTTGAATAGAATATTCAATATTTTGTTATTTTTTTACTCAAATCTTCAAGCAGTTTATTATACGAAAAGGAAGAATGAAACGTGAATATACCTACATTGACGTCATCTTTATTGACATTTTGGAAATAACAAACCTCAATATGACACCAAATAAAAGTTTAAAACGAAAAATATTTGGCATTAAACTATTCACGTGACATAAGATCCATATCAGGAATATCTTATTTGGGTTTATAGTCAGTCCCTTTAAGTACTTTTTCGTCAAAATTTTGTCAGTGGATTTACACTATATTTTACGTTGAATTTTACATTTATGACGTTTCGACTGTATTTCTTAGTTCACCGCTTCACGGCTAATTATCTTTTAGACCCACGTTGCCGAGCTTGGTATTATCCACCGTGATTTGGCCGCAAGAAACATACTACTGAACGCCAACAAAGTTTTAAAAATATCTGACTTCGGCCTTTCACGTGAAGGAATTTACATCAAGAAAACGCGTGGGAAGATCCCTTTCCGATGGCTATCAATCGAGGCCATTCTAGAGCGCTGTTATTCCACGGCCAGTGATGTGTAGGTTTTCTTATTAAATACAAATCCACCACACTATAAACTATCCAGTGTACTACATTGTGAGTTATGCCATGACTTTGAGGTGAACAGCTATAGATCTCCAATAGGTAATTCGGATGTCCAATGAGTTTGATGTCCACCGAGCGTAATTGACCAATTCATGTTTACCTGTCGCCTTCTAGTCTTCTTGATTAACCCGCAGGTTTCCTTGTTTGTTTACCTTTTTGACGACAGTGTACGCTTCGTCCTCGACCGCTATTGCGTTTGTCGCCAGCATTTGATGTTTACCTTTCGCGTCATGTATACGATTAAGCAAATCAGAGGAATGGGACAAGTGAGAATCAATCGCAACTTATCCGCGACCAATAAAAACGCTATTCATGGGTAGAGATCAAAACAGGTAAACATCAAAATGTCTTAGACATCAATTCATGACAGATGCCCGTCGTCCAATCAAAACATGCCTCAGAGCTTGTTTATGGTACAATGGTGGAGTCCACTTGTTTTTTATACTGCTCAGTTCTTCTCCTTAGCTTACTCGATCCGAAAATTATATCTTTTTTACACTGTAGTTTATTACAGTACAGTACAGTACAGTACAGTACAGTACAGTACAGTACAGTACAGTACAGTACAGTACAGTGCAGTGCAGTGCAGTGAGGTACGGTACGGTACGGCACGGTACGGTACGGTACAGAAATTGTGTTCTATGCTTTAAATCTGGCTTTCCTGACCTTTATTTAGGTGGGCGTTTGGAATCGTTCTATGGGAAATCTGCACGTTGGGTAAGATCATAAATAAAAACTACGATTTTAACGTGGTCCAATTCTGCTAAAGAAAAGTGGAGTTAGCCTTACCCACGTGTTTGAGAACGCTAATGCAGTGACGCTCTGACCACTGAGCTAAGGATGGCATTGTTGAGAATTTAGTGTATATTGCCCAAAATTACCACCAGACTACTGACCATTGCACGTGCTTACTGGCAACATAACTACTGGTGACTTAACTGCTGGTTACATGTATATGGCTACGTGGCTACGTAACTATTTGATTACTGCATGGCTACTGGGCTACTTGCTGCATGGTGGCCAAATCACCACACGTTTACTATCGGCTTTCTACGGTGTTTACCGCTTAGCTTGTACGCTAATCTGACTTACTTGCGGGTTTACCGCAAAACAGGAACTTATATCCAAACAAAACCCTCAAATAATATATCCAACACGAGTTCGTGTTCTTCCTCCGATTTCTAAATGCAGCCGAGTTTCTAAAAAACTGGCAAACTCCACTCAAAGTAAACATACTGTTTAAAATCAATGAAGTATAGATATGTACAGTTTCTGGATGTTTAACACTGTAAGAGCCCGCCAATTCCTTTGCAAAATGATGCGCGCGCAATACCCTGAAATTCGCCTCTTATTAATGAGTTTAATAATTTTTTTAAAAATAACTTCTTGTTTTACAGGTGATGTACCATATTCATCCGTGAATGATAAAGATCTCGCCGATTTCCTTGCGAGTGGTAATAGGATGAAGAAAGCAGCAAGTTGCACCGATGACATGTAAGATTAAAAAAATAAAAATTATCTATCTAGAATAGCATTTAATGAGACTGTTCTAAGCATAAAATCACAGCTTGTTGAAGTTTTCGGTTTTCCACATCACCTCTCGATTGTACAGTACAGTACAGTACAGTACAGTACAGTACAGTACAGTACAGTACAGTACAGTACAGTACAGTACAGTACAGTACAGTACAGTACAGTACAGTGCAGTGCAGTGCAGTGCAGTGCAGTGCAGTGCAGTATACAGTATACAGTATACAGTATACAGTATACAGTATACAGTATACCGTATACCGTATCGTCGTCGTCGTCGTCGTCGTCGTCGTCGTCGTCGTCGTCGTCGTCGTCGTCGTCGTCGTCGTCGTCGTCGTCGTCGTCGTCGTCGTCGTCGTCGTCGTCGTCGTCGTCGTCAAGGACCAATATTTTAACGAAAAACCATGCTATTATTTACTGAAAATATACATTAAAAAAATTTCAAATCAACTGTACTTACGACAATTAATAAGGGGCCCTTTCGGCCCGCTTAATTATTTTTCGTATATTTGGTTGTTTGAAAACGCTACGCTTCTTTCACAACTACTTGAAAAGATTTACTCAAAGCGCTAAGAATTTTCTGGTCTTCTTGCTGGCACTTTACTTGATAACTGAATATTATCCTTCACTACTCCGAATCTTGGCCGCCATCTTTGTTTATTATGTGCAGGAACAGCCTGGGTACGAGGTAGAACGCGATTGGTACTTTTTAGTTTTTATTGTTTTTGATTGGTTTATTGACTTTAAAAGTTTGTATTACCTTTTTTCTGTACTGTATATCTTTAAAACTGCACTGTTTTCAGTCAGTCAAAATTCAAAAATTTCTTCATGTGTATTATTAGATATGAAATTATGTTGAAGTGTTGGAGTCATCGACCAGAGGACAGACCAAGTTTTAGCGAGCTTTCGAACTTATTGTGGAAACTGGAACATGAAGGAGACACTTATGTCAATTTCGAAACTCTGATGGAGTCGTCGTCACCATCGTCAGCTGTTGTCGATGAAGGTAGAAGCATTTTTTTTAATCGTTTTCAATTTGCTTGTTGCAAATATCTTCTTGTTGCAAAATTTGTGTTAACACTTCTAACGTTATAAAAACAAAGGAGACTAAACAACCAGAATTGTGCATGATCATAATGGCGTAGCTACGTACTTACGTTGATTCTAAAATTAATTAACTCTTTCACTGCTAGAGTAAAATAATGAAATTAGGTTGACTGTAGAAGTGAATGAGTTAAATTACATGAAGCACTGAAGAGAGCTAACCACGTCCAATGCAATATTTAACTACATATATTTTCATATAGATGATATCAGCGCAAAGGATACAAAACAGGTAACTAGAAGTCAGTCGGTCGATCGGTCGATCAGTCATTCAATTGGTCGGTTGGTCGATCGATCAATCGGTCGGTCGGTCGATCGGTCAGTCGGTCGTTTGGCCGGTCGGTTGATCGATCGATTGATCAGTCGGTCGGTGGGTTGGTCGGTCAGTTAGTCGGGCAATCAGTCGGTCGATCAATCGGGTAGTCGTTGGTCGATCGATCGGTCGGTCGGTCGGTCAGTTGATCGGTCGGTCGGTCGGTTAGTCGATCGGTCGGTTACGGTCGGTTGGTTGGTCAGTCAATAACGAAATAACGGAAGAACCCAACGGTATATTGAGTTGCTATTCTCTATTAAAAATCAAAGTCACACTATCATTTCTTGCTTTTTTAGGACAACAACTCTACTGAATCAAGTTCCCCCAAATTACCTGATGCCTCCAAAGGATTTGACAACCAAGCATTCTGGCACAGCTCGGAGGATCTTAACGTAAATGAAGAGAAACCTATTCTTCCGGGAAAGGTATTTAAATAATGGCTACAGGGAAAGAACATATAATGTCTGTGCGAAGTGTTATTTTCTAAGACAAATGTTTTCGCCCGTAATGTTTTAACCCTTAAAGATTTTGGAAACCCCAAATTATACGAAAATCTGTTTTTTTAATTCGCTTATATGTAAAATCCGCTTATATGCAAAAATCCGTTTGGCAAAAACGATTTGGCAATCAAAAATCAGACTAGCAATTCCGATGTTTCTTGACCCCCAAGCCCCCAACCAAGTGCACTTAAAAAAGTAAGCAGATCTTATAACGTAGGCCGAAATGTACATATGAAGAGGTTTGAGTAGTAGTGTTACTTGAAGTTGAGTTGCGTTATAGCATATATGAGCGGCCGAATTGTGTTGACATTTACAACGCAGAGTTTATGCCCTGAATACTTCGTTTGGAAGTCGTAGTAAAGGCAAAACCCGACCAAACTCAATTTGAGCCACTATAGTGTGTGTGTAAATTTGATAAAATATTGATGTAATATATTATCCACGAGGAGTGTTTCATCATTGCGTCTCCACACTAAGAAATCACCTTCTTTTAATTGAGCTTGTTACTTAGGATAGGCTACAATGCATTGCAGATTTAAGATAGCGCTGCTATTTACGTCTATTCCACTGACCTATATATAACTGGACTGCGTGAGCCCTAAATCAATGGCTGCCAAAGGCTGGCCGATCCAAGATGGCGGTTAATGAATTATTTCTTCCATACTAATGGAGCTTTCTGTAATAAATTAATTTAAAACTGAATTGACCGGAGTGTGGGCGCGGTTGAGCCAACAGTCAAATAAACAACTTGGGCGCACTGATCTCGAAAGAAGACTGGATCGAGTAGCTCATTGTTTGGCAGGATCAGAAAAATTATGAAGCTCGCGAAATGTCGATTTGGTCATAGAGATCATAATATAAAGACTAGAGGGGGCATTGGGGCCAAAAATGCGATCGGAAAGTTGGATGCCGCCATTAGTTGGACCCCGCCATTAGATGGGAAAAACGAGCTAAAATTCGTCTAAAACAAGACTTTTACTAAATTCTGATCACGATTTTTAGGAAAATAAAACTTTTAGATTTTTCGGTCTTATTACTATTATAAATTCTTACCTTAGTTCTTTATTGAGGCGTCTATTATCTGTTGAATTTTTCCACTCCTTGGATATAAATTGTGGCCGCCATTTTGAAGCACCCAGCCGGGCGTATTGGCAAGTCTCATAGGCAAGTCTTCAAAGGGCCTTGGACATTAGCTTTTCCCCTAGTATTATATTACGATCTCTATGGATTTGATCCCTTATTAATGGCGCCGATCAGGCATTGTGATCAATACGAAGATGGAAAATTCTGGACACAATTGTGGTTTTGTTTGTAAAAAGCGAAAAACGAAGAAACAGGATGAGAACAACTCCGTAGCGATATTTCAAACATGCAGTTGGTTCATTCTCGTACCCAGACACACGCGCTGATGCGTGAAGTGGCTCTGGGAATCTCTGGAAATATGAGCGTTCTGATTGGCTTTACGAAACAATGAAAATAATTCAAACAAATTCAACAAAATAAGAATTTCACAATGTACACTCTGTTTGCCATAAACGCACGTTTGATATAATTTGACAAACCTAATAACAGCAATACACCACATTTAAATCCGAAAATATAACACTATAAACTAATATTTATCATGTTGCGATCGTCTCCCAAAATAACAGCCTTCAATCCCATATTCTTTCGTTTCGCCAGTTGGTCTTCGATGACTACGTTTAAAACTGAATTGACCAAAACAACACTTTCTTCCCAGAGTGGGGTGATGTTCCTCGTTTTAGATTGTAGACTAGTCAAACACCAGGGGAAGAAGTTGATTATAAATATTGAATCTGCCAAATCCGCTTGGTATACAGCTGTGATGTCTTCGACTCTGCGAACGTCGAACGATGGCTGTTGTGGCATCTTTTTGTTCTCTCTTTAACACTAAACTAGATTGTCCCGTTCTTTCTAACGCATAGCTTCGTTTACCTCGCGATTCATGATAGATACGATACGATTTACACAAGATTTTTTTTGCTACCGGGGAGGGGAAATGACAAACCGTTTATACCATGAGTCTGGGCACGAGAATGGCAGTTGGTCTCTTAGTAATGGCGGATTCTGGCTTCATTTTCCAAACAATAGTTGCTCGATCTAGTCTTCGTTCGAGATCAGTGGTTGGACAGAAAAAATCAGCGGTCACAGCTACGATGAGAGAAAGGACCCGTATTTTTTCCATCTTCATTGGTCACTTTTTGGACAAGACCAAATCTATAGTGTTATAAAAAAACTCAGTGGTTCATTCTCGCACTGATCTCGCACTTGCTAAAAACAACATGACACTGCCCCTTCAATTTATCGATACAATCACACTTTCATTTCGGAAAATCCAAATTCAAACATTTTGTGATATTCAATTATTTGTTTCTTATAGATGATATTGTATGTGATCATTGTTACATTATAAAAATTTTGAAGCCAAATGCATATGCTGTAATTTTGCTATTTTTCAGAAGCAACCTGTAAATGAAACAGACGAAGATGGGGCAACGTCTCCACAAAAAATCAGTAACGGAATATCGAGCAATGGCATCAACACGGCGAGTGTGGAATAGTACTTTTCAAGCATACCATTTCAAGAATATACACACGTAAAAGTATCGTAGCTTGTCAGCAAGATGTGTTCGCAATAGGCTTGTAACAAATCTGTGTACAAGTAAGGGGATTCTATAAAACTGAACATGCTTGTAGCGCTCTTGTCAACCTTGTAGCAACTCGGCAATTTTAAGGCTTGTTTACATCAGCAATTTTTGCTGCGATCGTTTGCTAGCCTGCAGGGTACACTGTGATGGCATGTTGCTTGTGTAAACATTGGCTAGCGATAAATTGTTCTATATTTAATTGTTGTCTGTCTGTCTGTCTGTCTGTCTGTCTGTCTGTCTGTCTGTCTGTCTGTCTGTCTGTCTGTCTGTCTGTCTGTCTGTCTGTCTGTCTGTCTTTGGTTTGTTTGTTTGTTGTTGTTTTTTTGTTTGTGATAGCAGTGTTGTAACGAGTGTGCACCTCGTCGAATAGTCGAATCATTTAGAATTCGTGACTCGAGTAGAGTCGCCAAAAATCCGTCGCGACCTGAGTTAACTGCATGGAATTCAAATTGTTACTTTGTTAGGTTCTTACAACACTAGGTGATAGACACAGTACCTGTATAAGAAGATAAAATTCCTTTAGAGCTCCTGAGATAATCGCAGTGAATTGTATAACATTTCGAGCGTGTCAGTTTAAACTAACGGCAGTTTGAAAATCTTTAGGGCAGTGAAATCGCTGGTAGTTTACACAAGCATGCAATATCATATCGTAGGCACGTCAGTAAACGAAATTCGCAGCCCAAATCAGAAAAAAGTTGCCCAAATCAGCCCAAAAAGTTGCTAGTGTAAATAGGTCTGCAGACTTCCTGATGACGACAAACTTGTTACATACAATGTCAGAAACAATCTTGCGACGGCTTGTTCATTAGAACGTGTTTATACAAACAATGCCGGACTGAATGTTGCATTTTGGGTTTTGGTTACATGAGGCCGGTCTTAAAATTACATGTATGGCCTTATTACGTCGGTTAAAAAGCTTTTTTTTTTGTAATCCGAATCGGTTCGAATTAGACTTATAGATTCTGTTTACATGTAAAGCCTGCCTGGAGTTAGGCCGGCCTCAAAATTTCAGTTCGGTCTAGCAGGCGACCTGAAATTAGGCCAGCGTGAACTGAATATCAGGTCGGACTCGTGAAAACGATCTATAGTAAAAACACTACAACCGACCTAAAGTCAATCCGGTCTGAGCTCGGACTGGCCTCATGTAAACACCCCCTAAGTTGTTGGAACAATTACTTGCGACAGCTTTGTTCATCAGAATAACTTCAAGCAAGCTATTGGAAGTTGGAAGAACTTGCAACAGGTTTGTTGATCAGAACAACTTGTTTATATAATATCAGGCTATGCAAATACGGTTGTGATTTTCTGATGTCACTGCATATTTCTTAGTTATATTTCGTAAAAGAAATTAAAACAACGTGTTTATATAGCCTAATGCAAACACTCGATTGAGTTTGAGAAAATTCAAAAATACTTATGTAAACACTCGTCTACGGCTCAGGTTCACATAAACTTTCTAATTCACCCAACACACCCTCGTGTTATATATATATATATATATATATAACACTATACACTTTCCTCTCCTCGCCAGAGTTTCGTAACTCCTGGTTTTGAGCACTCTTCAATCTACTACAAACGTAACACATTGGTAATATTTAAGAAATAGAAAATGGCCACCCGTGTTTATATAGCCTGATGCAAACACGAGAGTGAGTTGGGAGAATTCGAAAGTTTATGTGAACCCCAGCCGTAGCCGAGGGTTTACATAAGTACTTTCGAATTCTCCCAACTCACCCGAGTGTTTGCATCAGGTTATATAAACACAGGGCATCCATTTTCTATTTCTTTTATGAAATAAGGCTAAGAATCACTTCATACGTTCATTGGCGTAGTAATTTTGAAAATTAAGCTTATCTCAGCCGTTAAAAACCAGCGAGAAACTTAGAGCGAGTCTATATCACATATATAGATCCGATACGCTCATGATTTTTCTTTGTGTTTTCCTCATGAATTATTAATGAATTTTAGAAATATATATTTATATATATATTATATATATATATATATATATTATATATATATATATATATAATATATATATATATATATATATACATATACAGTGAACAAAGGGTTAGAAAATTTAATTACAACGGACAAAATTATTAAAATACTTAAGTGATTTAGTTACAAGAAGATAAATGTATACATGATATGCGCATGCTAATTAACGAATTTAACTAATCTAATAGAATTTAGTACTTTCATAATTAATAATATACAGTTACTCTGCTACTATCGTTTCAGTCTTTTCATAGTCAATAGAGATATGGTCTGGAAACTCGGAAAACTTCCAAGAACCTATATAATGAACTGTACATGTAATTTTATGTTGAACCGTACCTTACACTGTGCACATCCTTTGTTTTAGGTTTATTAATATTTAAATAGCACGGTTGAGTGATTGAACTGAATCGTTGCTATTGGATATTTAGTTCATTATACTAAAATACAATGGGTTCAGTGACCGTGCAGCGTGCACAAAAATGCATGAGCGTGAGTTTCCAGACCATATTTGATCGATACTCTTTGCTCTTTGCTAATATTTTTTCTTTGCTAATGTTTGATAATGTTTTCCCTTAATCCTTTGCTAATCTTTGCTCTATGCTAATCTTTGTTAATCTAATTAATGATAAGTAACTGTATAATGATCGATTCTGAGGATAAATAATATTTGGGTTACATGAAGTAGCTACGTGAGTTACTTTGTCGAAAGACTCGCAGGCTCGTTTTGTGTAAATCAAAAAAGCGACCTTTAAGCTAAGATATGGCTAATAAGACTCATTGGATCCACGACTAAGAAGTACTGTCGACTGCGGACAACAATCGGGAATATGTTCATTTGACTTGGAAGTTGGAACCATAGTTCTGCGACAGAATTATCTTGTGGTTGTGCAATTGTAAGTATTTCTATACGTTTAAATTTTGCTCTTTGTTAATTTTTGTTCTTTGACTCAAATTGCTCTTTGCTTATCATTGGTCGTTGCTAATCTTTGTTCTTTGCTAATGTTTGCCTATGTTCTTTGATTTCGCTCTTCGCTAATCTTTGCTCTTGCTAATCTTTGCTCTTTGTTAATCTGTGCTCTTTGCTAATCTTTGCCCTTTGCTAATTTTTTCTCTTTGCTAATCTTTCTTAATCTTTGCTCTTTGCTAATATATTCTCTCTCGTATTATCTTTGCTCTTTGTTAATATCTATTTTTTGCTAATTTTTGGTCTTTGATAATCTTTGCTCTTTGCAAATATTGACTAATCTTTGCTCTCCGCAAATTTTTCCCAATCTTTGCTCCATGCTACTCTTTGTTCTTTGCTAATCTTTGTTACTCTTTGCTATTTGCTAATTAATGTTTTTTATTTTTTCTCTTAGTTATTTGCTAATCTTTGCTCTTTGCTAATCTTTACTCATTGGTAATGTTTGGTAATTTTTGCTCTTTCTTAATCTTTGTTCTTTGATAATCTTTTCTCTTTGGTAATCTTTTCTCTGTGCTAATCTTTTCTCTGTGCTAATTTTCTCTAATCTTTGCTCTTTGGTAATCTATTCGATTTGCTCTTTGCTACTTTTTTTGTGACTACCGCTGACCTGTCAGCGGGAGCCATAATGTCGGCGTGTTGCTTGCGCGATTGTCTTGGACCGCTCCTACGCACTGATGCTCCTACGTCGTACTCGACAGCTATCGCCAGATATTCGGCACAATCGCCATATAGTCGAGAAGATCGCCATTGATCGCCACGTATTCGAGAAGTACTCGTGTTGTTTTCGTGGTTGCATTTTGGTTGCTCTCTCGACTGTTTTGATTTTTGAAAAGTGTTATATAATTATTACTTTGCAAAACTTTTCTTCTTGGAACGTTTTCTGGCATTGATCAGTTTATACAAGGTAAGGAATAGTTACAAAACTATGACGTTGTTTATCTTATATATACATAATCTATAAATACATAATCTATAAGTACTTGATCGGAAACAAATTTAACATCTCAAAGGCCGAAGCCAACCTGAGTATTAATACTTATAGCAGTACTAGAAATATTCAGCTTAGTATAAAGTTCGCTAGAAGTTAGGCCTTCAACTGTGTCCTGTTTCAAAGCTCTTCTTCTTTTATCGAAGAAATTGTCAATATACACCAAAGTCTTTGATAGAAATTATTTTTGATAGAAGTTGAATTTTGGTTGAATTGTGACTTGTGCTCACTGTATATATCATACACTATAAAGAGTGAGAAGTGTGTGGTTTTAACCAACTTCGAGCTAGATGTTTTGATATTAGATCAAATACAACTTTCAAGTGTTTCAAGATCAAACAAATCAGGAAATGAATTATAGTTCTCAAATGAATAAGTATTTTAAGAAATTAAGATAAGTTGTTTGATCACATATCAAACATTTGTCTCGCTTATGATTTTTCTATGTGTTTGGTTTATGAATTATTGATGATTTGGAGAAGTATATAATATATCACAGTGCTCTGTATTTACACTAATATATACATGTATATAAGAATTTTTTGCTGACAAAATAGTGAAAATACTGCATTGAAATGAAATATATCTGTTGAAACTACAGTACTGAGTATTGTTGTACTGTCAGTCTTATTTAAAATACTAGCAGAATCACACAATATTAGTGATGTGCATTACACTTGAATGCCACGTGCATGTTGTTTTGGAACACAATATTGATGATCTGGGGTAAGTTGTACAAAGCCGAGATAGCTTATCTAGTTGATAAGTCCTAGCTAAAGAACAGCACTAATCATGCTTTGAACAACTTAATATAAAATTTTATCCACCGAATAGTTGTGTATCTGATAGTGCTGTTCAGTGGATAAAAGTTAAATAATTTGGGTTGTTTAAAGCACCATTAGAGTGGTTCTCTAGCTAGGATTTATCCACCAGATAAGCTATCTGGGCTTCGTACAAAAATCTGAATTTTACAAGTTCACTTCACGTGAAACTTGGGGGCATTGTTTAAAATGCCAATATATGTTACTGTATGTTTTGGAAACAGCCAGTAAAGATGTATGTATAGGATGTGCCATGTTTAAATTAGCAATACATGTATAAAATGATTTAAAATACCTATCATTTTTTTGTGTGTCTGTGTGCTTTTCACACTTTTTCATGTGTTGCTTCCTAAGTCTATACTGTATCTTTTTCTGTGCTTAATAGCGGTAGTCACATGTACGCATTGCGTACCTATTTTTGTTGTTTGCTCTTAGATTTTTTCTAATCTTTGCTCTTTGATAATCTTTTCTCTTTGCTAATGCTTGCTAATCTTTGCTCTTTGCAAATCTTTGCTCTTTGCTAATCTTTTCTCTTTGCTAATCTTTTCTCTCTTTGTTAATGTTTGCTAATTTTTGCTCTCTCCTAATCTTTGCTCTTTGCTAATCTTTGCTACTCTTTTCTCTGCTAATTTTTTCTCTTTGCTAATTAATGTTTGCTGATTTTTCTCTTGGTTCTTTGCTAATATTTGCGCTTTGGTAGTATTTGCTCTTTGCTAATATTTACTCATTTTGCTAATCTTTATTTGCTATTCTTTTGCTCAGTGTTTGCTCATTTTTGCCCTTTCTTAATCTTTGTTCTTTGATAACCTTTTCTCTTTGGTAATATTTTCTCTCTGTTAATTTTCCCTAATCTTTGCACTTTGATAATCTTTTCTTTTTTCTGCTTGCTATTCACGCATTTCTATGTTTGTCTAATTAAATCAAATTAGTGATAAGGAACTGTACAATGGCAGAAGAGGTTGGACCGCTGCCGCAAAGCATCACGGTCCTAACGCTAAAATTGATAAATTATTGAATCATTTGCATCTGACCGCCGAAGAGGAATGAACTCTGCCCGGTGGACTAGATGCGCAAAAACTTTTGGAAACTCATCACAGTTGATCCAGAATTGTTAAATCTGATGGTCAGAAAAATACAAGAACAATTCGTGGTTATCATAGACAATTAATATGATCAGATTGTGCTTTATTTGGCGTATATTCATGGCGGGTGGGCATTCAAGACTACTCAAGTTCCTTCGGATTCGACGCATTTTATGTTGCAAACAAGACGCCCGCTAGGCGTTAACTCGGGCTACTTTACAGTAATTAGGGGGCAAATTGTCAGCACCATAGTATAAAACGTTTCACGAGGACTGATGAGGTATCCCCACATCATTCGTTACTAAAGCTTGAAAAGATTATAGTTCACCTGACCGCAAGTATCGTTGGTTTGTAGTGAGTTCTGTTTCTTTCCTGTTTTCTAAGACTAAAACAGCGACAATTTTTCCTGTTTTAAACAGCCTAACTGTTTTGCTCAGAGATGTAAACAGATCGAAGCAAACTAAGGTTGCAGTGCATTCTGGTAAAAAAGTGCACAAACGCGATGAGAAAATTAACAAAACAGAAACCAAGGCAAAACCTAAACTCATGCTACCACAGATAGCCCAAGTAAATATATTCAGAACAACAATGTATTATAATTTTTTTTATTTATTAATTAACAATTGAAATGAATGTTGTTGCTATTGTACTTTTCTCGAAATTGTTTTTGCTGAGCTATTTGTTATTTGTATGTGTAGACCAACAGTCCGCAAACTTTTAGGCTGACGAACCAATGCACAATTTCAAGCATTGTGCCAGAATACAGGATTTAGCTGACCTAGTGTATATTTTATAAAGAATATAAATCGTTTAATGAAATCAACCCGAATCACAACTCTATGTGCAATGATTGTCACTATTTGTTACCTATATTTAATAATCCTATAATCAATCACGTGATCTAACATTATTAACGACCACATACAGTGTATTTATAATTCCAAAGTCTCAAATATCAATCGTAACTAAACCCTAAATAACTATTATAACACTCCCCAATGTTTATTCACTGAACAGTGAAGTGATAAACATTCTGTTACTGTTACTTTAAAATATCAATGTTCTGTTCTCTTCGTGTAATTTCGCCGATGACCGCTACTCTACGTCGGATTCTCGATTCTGTGGCCTCTGGCTCTGCTGTCAAATTTCCGTCGTTTTCGTTTTCGTTATTGTTGATCGATGGGACGTCCCTTGAATCGGACTTTACTTCGATTGGAACAAGGTGCAGGATGGCACGTCTCGTGATGACTGGTTTGCCATGACCGCTGCCAATTTTAATGACGGCTGCTCTTACTTTCCCGTCCTTTCCATGAAGTAATTGTTCTATTCGTGCCAGCCTCCAAAACGCTCTTGCTGTCGAGTCATTCTTCACAATTACTATGTCGCCCTCTGACATGGCAGAATTGACTTCTTCCCGATTTGAATCTGTCGTCGCCTGTTCGCGCAAACTGGTCAGATACTCTCGTCTGACGTCTCCACTGGGTTGTTGCTGCAGTAACCGCTTATGGTGCCGTGCTGTACGGGTTAATGAATGGTTGGTGCTGATTACTTCGTGATGCGAACTATTAGGAGAGCCTGTGATTCGTCGACCATAGATCAAATGCGATGGTGTTAAAGGTTGACAGCTGGATTCTTCGTCATCGTAAACATAAGTGAGTGGTCTCGCGTTGATAATTCCTTCAATCTCTACGAGGATAGTATGCAGTTCATCGTATGTCAACGTTTGACCGTCCAATCACTCGCTTCAGAGGTCTCTTTATACTGCGGACTAATCTCTCCCAGAAGCCTCCCCACCATGGTGCACGCTCAACGATAAACTTCTAAGTAATTCGGTTTTCCACTAGATAATGCCATACCCTTTGCGACCCCCCTTGCATCTCATAACTCCTTCTGCGTCTATAAACTGCCCGAATTGATGGACGTAATTTCTTTGTGGGTTCTTTGCTCCCTTGCTTTCTCCTTCGGAAAGGAATTCCATCTCATCTTGGAATGAGGATCTTTGATTTGCCTTGATCCATAGAACTTCGAACGAACGCATATCTTCGACATCTCGATTCATTGTCAGATCCAGCTTTCCTGCCACTCTCATCTTTAGTCTCCTTATAAACCTTAAGACCGTGGCTGTAACTCGCAGTAATCTTTGCAGGCTGCTGTATTGTTCCACTTGTATTATTTGATCCACTCCTTTCTCTGGATTGTTGGTCTCCTTATTTACCATGGAATGTGTTATGGTTGGAGAAAATTTTGCTGCTGCTTGTAAAGGTTGATCATTAACTCTAGTTGATGGGTCGTCAGGCGGCCATTCAGATGGTGGCGTAAGCAGGAATTCTGGACCATTCCACCAACTCTTCGATGAAAGTTCCTTGGCACTTACACCTCGTGAGGGCAAATCAGGGGATTCTTCGGACCTGGGCAGTAACGCCAAGCGTGTCTTGGGCTTAACCTGCGAATTTCTTCGACTCTGTGCTGGACGTATTGTTTCCAACGTTTCTCATTCTTAATCCAACACAATGTAGTCATCGAGTCCACCCAGTATGTTGTGTCCAACTCTCCAATAGTTGCTTTGATCTTGCTGCAAAGTCGTGCTAGTATGACAGCTCCTAACAGTTCAAGACGAGGGATGCTTTGCTCCTTTATGGGTGACTGAAACCGTGTGAGTAAGTCTCCCTTCAGCTCGTCGTCCCAGCCAATCTTGTCAACGCATTGGATTTGGAAAAGGATTTTCATCAAGATGACGAAGGGTGTTAGGAATCCTAGAGGATCAAATATCTTTGCGGTGAGCGTAAGCAATGACCGTTTAGTTGCTGGAAGAGAATTAACAACTTTACTCCACTGGTCGAAGTTGAAATACATCTTGTCGGATTTCGTGTCCCAGTTTATTCCTAACACCTTGACACCACCATGGGATGATTCTGCTGCGTTATGGCCGGTAATTGATTTCGCGTTTATCTTCTGAAGCCTAAAGGATCGATCCACTTGGTCTGGGGTGGTGTCACTGTGGCTTGGATGTGTGTCATCTACTTCGCAGACAGCGATTTGCTCGAGAAGCCCTGGTAAATTTGAATTCCACTTTCGTAGATTGAAACCCCCCCCCCCATTATTTGCTTGGATTTCTTGTAGATTTGGAACGATGCTTCAACGCTTTCTTCACCAGTCACCAGGTCGTCGACGTAGAAAGATTCTTGTAGCAAGTTAACCATTTTTGGTTCTGATTGTTGATACGATTGTAGGTGATGAGAAATGGTAGAACCAATAGAAGGCGAGGGTCTTAGACCAAATACCAAACGAGTAAAGCGAAGAACTGTTAGCTTAGGATGACATGCATTAGGGCTTTCAAACCAGAGAAACCTCAGGACATCTCTATCTTCCTTCTTGATGCCAACCACGAGAAAGTGAGAAACGCCTTCTCGATATCTGCGGTGAGACCAACCAAGTTCCAGCGAAATTTGACTAATGTATCGAATACGTGGGGAGTGAAATTCGGGCCCGTTTCGAGGCAGTCGTTTAAAGAGGGTTGGTTCTTCCTGGGAAGACTTGGCTGAGCCATCGTAGACAATACGGACCTTCGTGGTATCCTTGTCCTTTCGTATCACAGAATGATGAGGCAAGTAGTGCACTCGTGTGTCCGTCGCCGACCTTGACTTTAGCATCTGGAACTCGTTCGACAATTCCCCTTTCGAGCTGGTCGCGAATGATCTTGTCGTACTCACCCAACTCCCAAGAGGCCCGAGTCAGTTCGTAACCTCCGATGAAGACATTGAAGACGATTATAACAGCCATGGTAGTTATCAGAGGAGGGAAAACTTCTGTCCTTCCACGGTAGGCCGACTTCGTAGCGTTGTCCATCGGACGCGACTTCTTGGAGAAATCCTTCATTGAGGCTTTCGACGATTTGGTTAGATCCCTTGATTCCGCCGATAGATTCAGTTTCCCAAAACTGTTTCAGGGCTTGGACCAATTGATCGTCTCGTTGAGCGTCGTCGTGTTGGAAATCATCAAGGCCTGAGGAGATAATTAGATTTGTGGAGGATCTCTGTTCATCCTCCCGCCCCCCTCCCCCCACTTGTTTGGTTAATTTCGATGGCCCCAAAAGCATCCACCCGAATTTACTACTGATTGCTGTCGGCCCAAAGTCGCCGCGAACGGTTTCGCCGGTAACAAAGTAATAGTCGGAACCGACAAGAACATCGATAGAATCTTGATTGTTGTTTTCATCAAAATCTGCTAACTCCAAATCCTTGAGATGAGGATAATCGTGCAGATTATTCCCTGTGGGCAACGGTGAGCAAATAACTGGGAAATTATGAACGGAAATCTGAATGTCATCGCCTACTCGATTACGTAAATTCAATTTGAAAACTTGGCAGCTTTTCCTTTGGTACTTATTGTCGCCAAAGGTGTTCAAATACAGCGTTTCAGATTTCAGTGCGCCGAGACGCAATCTTGACCGCAAACCACCAGTAATGTAAGATCTTTGGCTACCGTTGTCAAACAGTATTCGTACTGTAGTCGACTTCGTACCATCTTCATTTGTCGCTATGGCTCGCGCGGTTTGAAGAAGAACTAGCTTCTTAGTCACTTGAGATGTAGACTACTTGAGATGCAGCTGTGACTGTGCTCGCCGTATTACTACATTCCTTACATTCTTCGTTGTTATCGTATACCCTTCTCATTACTCTCTTCTGGCATTTCTTGCTTACTCTTCTCAAACTGCCCCTTGCTACATATGGATTGGTGATGACGGCCGCTACAATTGCGACAGTTCTTAGTGCTTCGACAGTCCTTAATCTCGTGACCTTGTCTTAGGAATTTTAAACATCTCCTTGCCTCTAATAAGATTTCCTTTCTCTTGGTCGGACATGTTATCGCATTACAAGAGGCAGAATAATGCGGTGCGTTGCAGTAGGCGCATCTAATTTTGAAATTTCTTTCATTCCTTCCTTCGTTGCTCACTAAAGTGCGACTCGTCAATGGTGTATTCTGGGAGGGGATTCGGATTGCCAGATTTTCACATTTCCACATTGCCAGATTTCCACATTTCCACATTGCCAGATTTCCACATTTCCCGATTTCCACTTTGCCAGATTTCCACATTTCCACATTGCCAGATTTCCACATTGCCAGATTTCCACATTTCCACATTGCCAGATTTCCAGATTTCCAGATTTCCACTTTGCCAGATTTCCACATTTCCAGATGTCCACATTGCCAGATTTCCACATTGCCAGATTTCCAGATTTCCACATTGCCACCTGTACACATTCTGCTCCTATGCTGGTACACAATTTTTCACAATGACTATGCTTGTATGAGAAGATAATTAAAGCAAGGTACGTAACTAAATCATTTTAAAAATGCTGTAACTACATGTCTGCATAGTGACATGACACATGATGACGTGTTCTGTGCTCCGTGACGTAATATTAATGATGACGCGTTCTGTGCTCCTGTACCCGAAGGAAAAGCCACAAATTGTCGATTTCCCAAACCTCCCCCTTCGCTTCTCTTGCCACTCTCAAACGTAAGTCACTGGGTAGTTTACATATAATAATAGGAATCAGTAGACTACCATATTGCTCTGACGAAATGCCTAACGAAGCTAAACCACGAACATGAACGCTTATTTTATCGTACACATACCTGAGCGAATACGGTCTTTCGCCACCACAGCTCGAAACGCGCAATAGTTCATCCATGTGGGCGGTTATAATTTGCTGTGTCTTCCCAAATCTTCCCTTTAGAAATTCTGTAGCGGACTGGTAGTTCGTCTCGGTGAGTGTAAGGCCCTGAATCGCTCGAGCTGCTGGTCCTTCCAAGTGTGAGTTTAAGTAATTGAACTTGTCGATTGTCGATAGTGCGCCGTTCGAATGTACTGCGGAGTTAAAGCAATCCCAAAACGTATTCCATTTCGTTATATCGCCCTTAAAACGTGGAAGATTCAATTTCGGTAATCTCGTTCTTGTTTGACTGGCTGTAACAGAGGCTCCTTCAGTTCGCTCGTAATGACTTGACTCGGTATTTCGGAATTTTGGGTCGTTGCTTGGGTTCTCGTCATTATTTCGATTTTCTCCTTAGCTTCGGTTACAGTAAAAACCCGCTAACAAGAACCTACCACTATTAAGAACCTCAGGCTGAAATTAAGAATTTATTTATATACTGTAATAATATATAAGAATATAAGAACCTATCCCAGGCTGATTTGGTAAAATGTAGGTTCTTGTTAGCGGGTTTTTACTGTACTTTAACTGAGATTGTTTCTGGTTCCTCGATTTCCTTGTCAATGTCTTCGATTTTAATCTCGTTTAATATTTTTTCGTCCAGTTCACTCAGCGTTTTCTAATTCAGCTTCCTATCAAGTTGGTGTTTGAGAACATTGAGTCGCATTAGTGCCTCCTTTGTCAAAGGCCTAGTCGACGCAGACGCCAGTATTTCGTTTACTTCGTTTGCCGTTTTCGTGGTCACACCTCGATGTCCTCTTCGAATAGCTCGTAATCGTTGTAGATTTTCGTTCACCGACATAATGTCGCAGTTTTGGTTCTAAACTATACCTCGTTGATATAGTGCCCCACGTTGGGCGCCATTTTATAAAGAATATAAATCGTTTATTGAAATCAACCCGAATCACAACTCTATGTACAATGACTGTCCTATATTTAATAATCCTATACTCAAACACGTGATCTAACATTATTAACGACCACATATTTATAATTCCAAAGTCTCAAATATCAATCGTAACTAAACCCTATACATAACTATTATAACAGTATATAAGGCTTTTGATTTCATGATAAATTTAGTACATTATTTGTTGTACATATGTAACTGTAATTACATGAACTTAGTAGTGAACAAAAAATACTTCTGCATTTGGGGATTTCATGTCTACTAACATTGGGAAACAGACAACCGGGTTAACTTGACCAATGTTGTTGGGAAATGCTGAAAAACTATAAGATGAATTGTTCAACATCTGACAAAATCCTGCGAAAGTGTTTTGTGCCCTGCTTTTGGGTTGTGACCATAGTTTGTGGACCATCAGTGTAGACAATGTTCAATGAAAGGACAGCATGATTGTTCTATAGTATTGATATACATGCATGATAACAATGTGACTCCACCAACGTTCTGTGTATATGTACTGTAGACAGCTGTGACAGTAAATTTAACTTCCAGGTTTTTAGATTTACACGTATCTTCCAGAAATATAGTAGAAGCATCAGATTTTACCAGCACTGATTATCACATGTAGTGATTGTCCAAACCTGGCTCTTGGCCTGGATCTACAGATTATAAAAAAAAATGGCCAAAAAAGTACTGTATTATAAGAGAAAATAGTGGTCCAAGATTTTCATGAGTATCAGCCAAAGTTGATGATGGTGGCAGATAAAAAGGGATAATGCCCACTAATTCTGAATGTTAGGTACATAAAGGGCAAGTAATAAAGACCCCGACTATGGTGTCCGCCTCATTAATATTCAGCGTGGCGTAACGCGTGTCGACCGGAAGTAATTGTGCACATGAACTGGCTATATGAGCTTGGTGGTTTCGTATAGTTACCGTGTCGCCTTAAAACCTATTAAGCACAATATCTCTGGATAATATAGTGGCCGTGATCGATATGGATGGATTTATAATATGAAAAAAGTTATTTTGCAAAGAACTGGGCATCCTCAAAGTTGGGGAAGACGAAGGTTTCTTCCTTCCTCTTTGATATCAACATCTTGTGGAGTAAACTTGACGAACGAGATCGGAAGAGATGTCTTTTCGTGAAAAAGAATATTCACAAATTCCCTATGGGCGTACCACCAGGCACTAAAGCGATTCCCATAGGTAACCTCGAGAATAAATAATAAAGTTTGAAATCAAGTTTGAAATAATAAAGAGTCGACAGTAGCGGACAAAGGCGGGCATTTTGAACGCTATTTACTGTACTTTCTAAATTGGGAATTTCGTTCGTCAACTTAGAAAGTTTCAGCTGTCTAAAAGCCGAACATTTATTTGGTGCCTTGACACGGCTGGAAACGTGTGGTGGTGACATAAAAGTATCGGGCTAATAACAATAAAAAACATTGCACATAGTTTTGAATAATATTTATTGAAAATAATACGTGTTTGCCCTGTCAGTAATACAAATACACGGGCATGAATTACACAGAGTTATTCCATCTGAAGGTTCTAAATACAACCTTGTGTTACATGATTTTCTATAGCCATATGTACTGTTTACGTAAAAGTCTCTCCACTCATTAAAACGTTATTAACAATTAAGCGTAAGGGGCCATCAAGGGTGATTAAAGGATTACAACTCGGCATACAAAAGAAGAGACGTGTACTTGCATAAGGTATAAAATTTAAAATATTTTATTGAGAAATATATCTTTACACAAAAAAACTCTTGATCATTTACTGATCTATCGGTATCACGAGCATATGGGCATACAGTACATCTTATAATCCGAAGGCATGGGTCATGAGCCTTCAATTCTGTACCACAAACATTACATATCAGATTTGGATTAACACAATTGTTAAAATCTTTCCAAAAACACTTAGGACACTCAAGTACATGTGTAAAATTAACAGGATTTTGACAATGTTCGCAGTCAGCAGGTTCGTCATTTATAGAATTTTCTGATTCTATTTCGGTGTAATCCTTATCGTTTTCTGCATCTTATTCCGAGGCAGTTTCTTGGTTTTCGCTCTCTGATACTGTTTCTTCTTCTTCGTGCGCCAACATTGTTAGTACTCCGCATTTTCGATAAGGCTTTTGTCAATTTTGATGTCGGCAAGTCCTTTTACAAATACGTTTAGACCAGCTGGTTCGGGAATTCCTGAGAAGTAAGGTGATACGCAGTATTCTACCAATTCGACTATTTTTGTGTTTGGTATACTTCTTCCTTGATACACAATTTCTCCTTTGGGATTCCATGTTAAGTTGACTAGGACGCGAGTAAACTATTCAGCAAAGAGGACGCTTTCGCTTCATCAACTCTGTAGTCAAAGTGCGACAGTATTTCTTTAACACGAAAATCATCATGTAACCTTTCTCCCATAGTGTTCAGGGTTCAAATGATGGTCTTTACAAAATATCGTTCTTTTTATATTAGTTCTGTGAGTCCTTCTAAAACTGGACCAAGTAAGACATGAAGAAATCCCTCACCTTTTTGAAGACTATTTCGGGGATTAGCCAAAATTAATATGTCGTCGCTATAAGGCCTAACTTCTTCAAGCAAAGCAGGTGATTATTGATATTGCATTGACCAAAAGTTAAACATACAATTACAAATGCATCTAACTTGCTCGGGGCTGTTGAATAGGTTCACTTGTACATAACAGTTCAAGAAACGGTCTGTGCTTTTTGGTAAACATATCTATTTGACAGTCAGTGTCTAAATGAGGAAAATGCTACCAGAAGACACATTTTTTAAGAGGAGGAGGAGGAGGAGGAGAAAGGAGGGGAAAGAGGAGGAGGAGAAAGAGGAGAAGAAGAAGAAAGAGGAGGAAGAAGAGAAAGAGGAGGAGCAGGATCAGGAGGAGGAGGGGCGGTGGAGGAGGAGAAAGAGGAGGAGGAGAAAGAGGAGGAGGAGAAAGAGGAGGAGGAGAAAGAGGAGAAGAACGAGGAGGAGGAGAACGAGGAGGAGGAGAAAGAGGAGGAAGAAGAGAAAGAGGAGAAGGAGGAGAAAGAGGAGGAGAAGAAAGAGGAGGAGAAGAAAGAGAAGGAGGAGAAAGAGGAGGAGGAGAAAGAGGCGGAGCAGGAGGAAGGGAGGAGGAGGAGGAGCAAATAAACACAAAAAAAGCATTTGGCTTAAAATATTCATTTCTGCTTTCTTTTCAATCCGAAGAGCTTTTCCAAGTTTGGAAAGAAATTATGTTTAAGCATCGGTTGTTCAACTGTAGAAGGCGGTGTTAGAAAATAGGTTTTATGTGTAGCAGGAATTGTAGGGAAATCCCACGGAATATCGCCAGTTTCTTGTTTTATCTCCGGTGTCAAATTGTCTGGGGTTTTTTTGTGGCTGAGTTTGAAGATTGGTCAGACGTTGAAGCTGATTCTGCGGTTGATTTTGAAACGTTAGAAAACATCCGAGCTGATTAGAGTAGAGTATGCTCTTTTCTTTTATTGTTAACTGTGGCGCTTGTACAATATCTTGCATTTTTTGTTCTGTATCGTAGATGGCATTAACGATCGGAGGTTGCTGCCAAGATTCCATTTGTATGAAACTACCCAGTTGCAACGAACTATTTTCTTCAGGTAAAACATTGGTCTTGAGACGATGCTGGTCATCGGTAGTCGGCTTTAGATCAAGGATAAGATAACCGTGAAGCAGCTTGTTGCTTTCTCGTATGTTTTCATAAACTCTTGAACATGTCCAGGGTTCACCTGCCGTGCCAAGATAGAAATTTTCTGCTTATCCCTCGGAGACTTGAAGAGTACGATATAGTGTGCATTAAGACTGGTTTCCTTTCCTTGGTGAAATATATTCTGGACAATATAGATCATTGAAGGGTTCCGATGATGACTGCCCTTTGTAAATAAACTGGCAAATACGTTTATCTCCCCCTGACTGATCCACAAGATCGTCAAAAACAATAAGGTTTCGCTTAGAATCATCTAAAAAGTGATATGATCTTCATCTATGTCGGAAGGTATGCTTTCGTTAAGCTCAACGCCTGGTATTGTCTTGATCATATTCAGGTACATGGGTTGCCACTCTCCATAACACCATATGATACGTTCAGGAGGGGGTTGATGGTTGTTCTAGCGTTCTCCAGAATTGTCTTCACCCAAACGGCCTTACCGCTCTGAGTACACCCGGCTACAATGCATGTGAACGGATGTTGCATGTCTGTTGCTCCAGTGACAAGATTGCTGGTCTTGAAGAAGTACTGTTTTTGTGGACATTTTTTATATTAAGTAAAGAACCTGGCTTATAGACATGTATGCGCATAACTTGGGAGAGGGTAACTCAACTGTTATAGGCTAATATGACCCCAAGGAACAACTTGGGATGTGTGCCAAAATCTCTATCCAGGGCGAACAGCTCGAAAATGACCACGGTTAAGTGCTATACTGCCGACATAGCTGTATCTTCTAAACCGTTGGATCTACAGATTTTTATAGGTGCTCAAAATGTTCAGTATGGCTATGTTTAGGGGGGGCATAGAAGAGTGAAAAATCTCTAATTTGATATTTTACGATAAAATGGCTAAAAATCGTTAGGGCAACTTACTACCATACAATGAGCATGTTTTCCTTGAAAAGTTTTACCTTGACAAGCAGAACATACCGGAATTGCCATGTATTTATTAACTTAAACTTTCCAGACTTAGAGCAAAGTTAGAACATTTGTGTCATTTACTAGAGTTGAACTGACAATTTGGAATTTGAACAAGGCATTTTTTAAAAAGAAAGAAAGAAAGCGAGCATTTGATAAATCAGAAATTGTATTTTCAGTCATACTATTATCAATGGAATGTTAACTTAAAGTAAAAAATAAAAACTTTAGTAACCAACAGTATCTAAGAGAGCTTAAATGGTTCAAAGATCAGCAGGGAAATTTCCCAACAATACAACTTTTAAAACCACATTAGTACTGTTTTACCATAGATATAAAAATGCCTGAATTGTAATATATATTGCAAGTTGAAATAATAACACAACTTGAGCCCTAATTGTTGCTACGTATAGGTAACTGTCTCCATGCACATGTTGCAATACGAGAATGGTAATTTAATATGGGTAACACCTATCAAACAAGAATTTACTAGAAATGCAACAACCCCTCACCCGCTTTTACATGCTTTTTTTAAATAACCCCCACCCAGCAAGAATATGATAATCCATGAGATAATTACAGAATTTATGGATTAGGATGACTAAACTGATTTAATGAAAGTTGAACGTATCAAAACAAAACTTAGATTTCATATTAAACTCTGGTTGTAAAAATATATTGTTTTTAGCCATTTAGGAAGTTTCCAAAGGAATTACTTCCCCTATATATGCATGCATGTTTTGCAAAGGCAGCATTAAAAGTTCAACAGCTCAAAAACTACGTATTTTATAATAGGAAGTGCATGCAAAAGTTTAACTAACGAGTGTCTAAAATGGTTTCTATTTAAATATCTTGCAGTTCTTGGCGTTTACAGAATATATTAAACAGAATATATTAAAAGATAAATGCTGATTCCAATCAGCAAAATAAATAAATACAAATCCCCTACCGTTAACTTTAAAATGATTTTGAGACCACAGTGTGACAACACGTCCACAAACACTGTCACTGAAAATATTCGGATCGACTTTTTGTTTACCATACGGCGTTTGGTTTCTTCAGGTTTTCTGGTTTCTCTTCAAGATATATTAAACCGGCTGTTTGTCTTCTTCTTTTCTTCGTTGTTCCCTTTTAAGCTAAGTAGAGCTGGCGTCATTTCGTTTCGTTAAACTAAACCATTTTGTTTCGCAAAATATGGAGATTTAGTTTTCTTCATAGCTAGGCACCATTGCCCAGCTATTCTTACCGCGTGACACCGTGCCGCCGAACATTTATATATATATAAACTATTTCCGAGATTACGTCTCCCTAAAATGGACTCTGCGCGTGTCGAGATTAGCACCCTTTCCGGTCTCCGGGCGAAGGCCCTACGCCCGTGCTCGGGGATAAATTGATGGACATACAAAAAAAAATTGTGCGTCTAATGTTCAATACATATTTCGAACATACTGAACCATTATTTAGTAGCTTAAATATTTTAAACATTTTTAAGATCAATGACTATGTAACTAGTCTATTTATGTTTTGATACAATTGTATCAAAGATTTTCCAATTGTTTTATGACCAATGATATGATACACAATCATAATACAAGAAATTCAAAAAAATTCATAAATCTTATCAAAGAACAAATTATAGAAAACATATGCTTTTTAACAAAGGAATTGATATTTGGAATGATTTAAAATCTGAGATTAAATCTATTTATTCTTATTATTTTGTATCTTGTCTGTTTATTACTTACAATGCATTTTGTAACTACTATCCTTTTGAAATATATGTAAATATTAATATAATAGCTTATTGTTTATTAATCATGTATATAAATAGCGTATTTCATAATCAAGTTTCTCATCAAATTGTTTGTTTTCTTTCCTATATTTACTCTGTCAAATGTACTACACCTGTAACTACAACTTTCTAAAAGATTTCCTAATTTATTATATTTTTCTTCTTCTCTGATTCTAATTATGTTCAACTTATTTTCTTTACAAACTTATAATATAATGCCAAATACACAAACGAACTGACTTTATGTAAATAAAACAAATGATATTACAATTTAACTAGGGTCCCTTTATAAAAAGCTTATACTAAGGTGTCCAGTTGACCCCTAGCCCAAAGGTACAGAACTTTAAGTATAAATAAAAAAAAATATTTGTAAATAATTATATATATATATGGGCGAATAAAAAAAAATTAAAAAAAGGAGATAACTTAGGATGCCCCATCGCGTTGGGGATCTGGCAGGCTTTCGGGTGTTCAGATCACAATCTCAGGGACTAATAAACTGCCCCTTCTTACAAAACCATAAGACTCGGCATTCATAATCAAGGTGGCGTTTCTAAATGGGGCTTGGACCCACAGCTGTTCTTGGTAATAGCTCCTATGGATATGTCTCCTGGCATTAGTTGAGGTGCAAGTGGTTCTCTTAACCCTTTATATCGTCCAGTAGCCACTCCATTGACGAGTAAAATCGTCTGGCGGTTAGCCAGAGTAAAATACTAAAGACATCGTTGGGCGATAAAGGGTTAAAGTCCATCTTGAGGGCATTGCTATTAAATGCAGCGAAGCGCAGGTCGTCAAATTTCTCCAGGTCTGTTGATGGTTTGAGACACTTGACCAAGAATGTCACCATCTGTATTGCGCTTTCTGTTAGCTGCGGACAGTCGAAATTCAGTATCAGAGAGGAATCTCCTGGTTTGTGGACAGCTTTCAGGGCTGCAAGTTTAGTTGATATCTTGCGCATTGAGTGCTGAGAATGGTAATATTGATCTTTTCACTCCTGAGTTGCGGACGAGCCAGATCTAGATCTCCTGGAGGCCAAGATCTTTCCAATTGATTATGATGTGCTATAACAGGCACACAAAGACATCTGTGGCGCCTGATGACAGCGTAATAGTATGATTGGAAATATAATTTCTTTATATTTATCATGCAAATGCTCGCTTTCTTTCTTTTTAAAAAATCCCTTGTTCAAATTCCAAATTGTCAGTTCAAGTAAATGAAAAAAATGTTCTAACTTTGCTCTAAATCCGGAAAGTTTAATTTAATAAGGCAATTCCAGTATGTAGGTAGTTGTATGGTAATAAGTTGGCCTGACGATTTTTAGCCATTTTCTCGTAAAATATCCATGACCCCCATAAACATGGCCAGTCTGAACATTTTGAGCAGCTTAGAAAATCTGTAGCTCGAACGGTTTATAGGTTACTGCTATGTCAGAAGTAGTACTTCCGATAAAAAAGGCCGTGGTCACTTTCGCGCTGTTCGCCCCGGATAGAGATTTTGGCACACATCCCAAGTTGTTCGTTGGGGTCATATTAGCGTATAACAGTTGAGTTATCCTCTCCTAAATTATGTACATACATGTCTAAGCCAAGGGCCTAGACTATATGATGTTGCATATTGAATAGTGTAGAAAACGTTTTTCCGCAAGTGTTACAGACATAAGAGCTGTTCACTCGTTAAAGAGCATGAACAGAATAAATACTTCTACAGAATTTCTTCTTAGTTATTTATCTTTATCGCCCCCTCCTCCTCTTTCTTCTCCTCCTCCTCTTTCTCCTCCTCCTCCCCTCCTTCTCTTTCTCCTCCTCCTCCCCTCCTCGTCCTGTTTCTCCTTCTCTTCTTTCTCTTTCTCCTCCTCGTCCTCTTTCTCCTCTTAAAATGTGTGTTCTGGTAGCGTTTTCCTCATTTAGACACTGATTGTCAAATAGATGTGTTGATCAAAAAGAACAGACCGTTTCTTGAACTTTTATGTGAACCTATTCAACAGCGATCGCTGTTGGAAACTGGAAGCCCCGAACAAGTTAGATGCATTTGTAATTGTATGTTTAACTTTTGGTCAATGCAATATCAATTATCACCTGCTTTTCTTGAAGAAGTTATTCACTTTGGCTAATCCCAGAAGTAATTTTATGAGAAAAAAGCAGATACTGGTTCAAAAAGGTGAAGGATTTCTTGATGTCTTACTTGGTCCAGTTTTAGAAGGCCTCACAGAACTATTATAAAAGAACGTATTTTGTAAAGACCATCATCTGAGCCCTGAACACTATGGGAGAGTCTGTGAATATTCTTTTTCACGAAAAGACAGCTCTTCCGATCTCGCTCGTCAATTTTACTCCACAAGATGTTGATATCAAAGGAGAAGGAAGAACCTTCGTCTTCCCCGACTTTGAGGATGCCCTGCAAAGAACTTTTTTTCGGATTATAAATCCACCCGTACCGATCACGGCCACTATATTATCCAGAGACATTGTGCTTATAATAAGTTTTAAGGCGACACATACGAAATCACCGAGCTTATATAGCCTCAATACGAAACCACCAAGCTTATATAGCCTAGTTCATGTGCACAATTACTTCCGGTCGACACGCGTTACGCCACGCTGAATATTAATGAGGCGGCATCCCTTTGGACACCATAGTGGGAGGGTTATCTACTAATTCCTTTGGAAACCTCCTATAAACAATATACTTTTTACAACCAGATTTTAATATGAAATCTAAGTCTTGCTTTGATATGTTCAACTTTCAGATCAGAAATCTGAAAATAAACAGTCACCCTAATGCTATAAAGTTCTGTAATTATCCCGAGGATTATTGTTTGTTTTTGCTGTATATCAGGTCTATCATGAGTGCTTATTTTAATCAGGGGGTGTTTCAAAAATACATATAAAAGTTAAAGCGGGTTAGGGGTTGTTGCATTGATGTATTTCTAGTTCAGATAACAATTCGCTCTTGGTGCAGCTGCTACGTTACATACACGGGCATGTCACTATTCGCAGATTAGTATAATTTCAGAGGTGAATTCAAAGATTCCTGCATCTTGATTGTCGGCTCAGCGGTGCATTTGAGGCAATAATTCAAAAGTAGTTTTGGAAAAGAGACTAGTACTTATTCAGGACTCCACTGACTTTACCCGTTTCAGTCTCCCCTCGGAGTTGGCATTTTGAAGTATGAGATCTTAGAATTTGTCGATTTATTGAAGTGTTGATTTGTTTTTCAAAATGGGGTCTGTAGTTTTTGAAACAAACAAAGGAGCATATTATTGAATAAATTTATCACTGAGATGGTGTACCCATCCAATATCATAAAAACAAAACTTTGTAAAGGTAAGGAAGTATATTTTCTATAATTCGTATTTTGTAAGAAATTTTGGTTAGGTTTTGGTCGTACCGATGTTTTCGATGGTTCTAGTTAGGAGCATCGATTTATTCACGATCTACTTCAGTATAAACATGACGTTTTTTATATAATATGGTGGGTAATGGGACCTTCACTGGCGTTGTGTGAGGACTAATTTCGGGCATAATACTAAGGACAATCTTAATAGGAACAGTGCATGGCAGGCGTTCCTTTCGTCTACATCTTGTTTTTCAACTTGTTGCCATAACAACAATCTTCCCGCAAAAGTAAATAACAACACAAAAATGTATTTTCGAAAATGTTGCTAATCAGTTTATCGGAGATTTTCATGAAATAGAAGTCACAAACAAAAATAAAACAAACTATATAGGCTACCTTAATTACATTACACCTTATGAAATATCTATATGCTAAAATGTCTCGGAGCACAGTACCTACCACTACCACTACTTTACAGTGTATCAGACTACCACTACCTACCACTACACAGCCAGAAATCTCACAGGCTTGTTACAACCTGCAGGATTGGCAGGCTTCTTACAAGCTGTTAACAAGTTGCAACAAGCCTGTTGATTTCATCATGCTCTAACAGACTTGTTACAACAGATCTGTTGCAAAAGAACCACAACAAGTTGTTAAGACAAGTTGTAACAGGCTTGTTCAGAACATGGAATATCAGATCTGATATATAGAACAACTTGTAGCAAGTCTGATGAAGCCAACAAGGTTGTTCCAACTTGTTCCAACAGGCTTGTCGCAAGATGTTATCGCCAAGCTTGCACCAAGTTGACAACAACTTGCGACGGACTTGTTATTAACAACCCGTGTTTCGTTTGTCACAACTAATTGCAACAAGTCTGCATTGAACCTAAAATAAAATCCTTACAAATTATGGACGTTTTGCTTAATTTTAGCTTTTCTGTCGCCGACGAATTAATTTATGGTTGCTTTATCACGTTTGGTCGAACACAAATTCGTTGTGGTATTATTTTATTACGTGTAAAAATATCTATCTTTGTGGGACAAGTTCTGTTTGTCCGAAAAATCTTTGAGTTTCAAAGTGTTTCCTTCGAACAGCTTGTAAATAAAGTTCGAGGCTAAAAACAGGAAGTAATGAGCTTGCATAATCTTTTGATCAGAGAGCCAATCATATGCGAGAAAATATAATCACCAGCCAATGAGAATGATTACGAAAACAAACTTGCGTCACCATGGACGACCGTTGGCTAAATTTTACTTTATTTTATTGAAAGTTGAAACAGACCAACATCCACGATTCCACGGATAAAAGTCTATGGGTTATAATCGAGACATGCATGTGACTGAAATATGGCTCTGGTTCATGTTAGATCATACGTTCACCGTTTGGAAGAAGTTCTCAGTGGATTTGCATTTCAGTTTTGAGGAATGATAACAGCTAGACGTTGGCAACATTCAAGAACAGCGAAACAAGTGTGTCGGGAGTGGCAGTTCATTTCTATTTTTAATTTACTTTCAAGTATCCATGCAAGTGCGTACTGTTGAAAGGGACTGAACTGGTCCACTGGTCCAGCACTCAACGTAAAGAACTGTCAACTAAAAAGGTGTGATCAGACTGGAACTTTCAGAGTGCCAACCACGAATGAAGCTGAGGCTGAGGAGTACAAACGTTAAAAAAGAAGCGGTATATTTATCTTATCAGGGAGCACGGGTGGCGTGTGCTGTTAGGGCGTTGCCTCTCACGAAAAAAGTTAAGCCCGGTTAGACGATGTTAGTACCTGGATGGGTGACCGCTTGGGAATGACCCCGTTGTCGGGCTTTGACCCATGTGAGTAGAGTTGTAGTTGATCTCTCCTGTGCTTTGAGCATTTTTCGCCGGGTTCTCCCGTTTTCTTCCCTCCATAAAATCAACACCTAACATCTCAGCTGTGATCCGTGGTCTGAACTGTGTCGTTGGCGGCTGCTTGGAGCGCAATTCAGCCGCTGGCTGCAAGTAAGGATGATTAGCCACCCAGTCCTTTATCCTTTATCATCTGTTACTTATACCTTTAGTGCTGAGTTTATTCATACAGTTAAATATATTGTGGTTATTTTGCATGAACGTACGTACTAAAACATTGAAATGAGTGAGTGAACTCGCTTTCATCGGTGCCGGACCGAATTCATGCAATGTATTGAATTGTCTTCTGTAAAATAAAATTGCTTTGATAGATATTTGCAGTTGTGTAAATTATATCTGACTTCTATCTGAATTATTAGATTTCTTAAGTATCGAAATCACGAAAGTATCACAGGAATAACGCGTGTTTCATCAAGCTTGTTACAACTTGTCAACTGCAGACTTGTTACAGCTTGTTCACAAGTTGTTACAGGTCTGATGACGACAATATTGTTCCGGCTTGTCAGAACAACTTGCAACAAGCCTGCAAACAACCCGTTGCAGCTTGTCACGACAAACCGGAACAAGGCATGCGAACGCATCCGGATGTCGGCTTGTTCGTGACAAGTTGTAACAGACAGGCTGCAGACCTGTTGCAACGTGTGCGTTACTGGCTGTGTACCACCACCACGACCATTACCACTACAACTACTATTATAAGTATATAATTACCACTATACAACTACCAAACCACCACTGTGCAATAACGCCATAGTTGCGAACTCAAATAAAGTCAAAGTATTCTCACCACATAAATACTTCAATGAACCATCATCATTGTAACATTAAAAAGATTAAACCATTGTATCATTGGTTTTCTTTCCTCGCCAATAATGACTTATCTGCCATTCCTAAAGCCACCTTGAGTTATGATCTGAATGTATGATCCAAAATTGTGTTTTCCCTACTTGCAAAATGGCGGCCACTATCGCGAAACCTTCTATATAGCTATTCAGATTTTATATTAATTGTTTGGTCTTGCTGGCTATCAACCCATGAAAGTAGAGCAAATTTAACCTTGTTACATATCGATTGATTGATAGTCAAATTATAGACGAGATATATCCAATTGTGGTCAAATTGTACCAAATTAAAATGCGGCTATTGTATCCATGCAATTAGAAAATAAATTGTTTTATGTAACTCACTTCTTTCAAAGAAATTTTTTCAAACTACACATCACACTGTGTCAACCAAATCAATACAATTGAAATATGTTGTAGTGGGCATACAGTTTAATTAGAAATGTATAAATACGAGAACCGCTAACATTTTTTACTTCGAATATTTCGAGGAGTGTCCTCTTCTCATCATCATGATGAGCATGATGAGCATGATGAGCAGAGGATACTGCTCGACATATTCGAAGTAACAAAATGTAGCACTTCTCGTATTTACTTTATACAATTCAAATTTTGTAGCATGCTTTTTAATATTGTTCTGAAAATTTACATTGTGAGATACAATGCAGATACAATTAACGCGGTCCACAAACCAAAAATTCACACAAATAATTAAAAACCTGTAAACCCACAAAGTTTGAATTGAATTATAAAGCACTTATTTGCCATTAGTCCCAGAGTTGTGTTGAATTAATATAACCTGATCCTGTGACATCTGATCCAAAGGCTATAAAAATCCTCTCGAATTGAAGAAGTGTTTTTGAGGGTCATCTCATTAAAAGCGGGTAGGTATTGGAGGCATATTTGTCCAGAAATCTAATTCTTTACACATATTTTTAATCATGCATCACAAAAAATATTTATTTGATACAAAGTATACTGCCTCATAATTTCTTTCTCAGTCTAATACTTTTTCTTCTTCTTCTTTTTCTTCTTCTCCTAAGTCTACTGCTACGTTTATTTCAAAATCTATTGTACAAGAATCTTTTGTTTGGCTTGTTTTTTTTTATACTGTCACTGTCTTCTATTTCTATTTTAAAATCTACTGTATTGGCATCTGACGTTTCACTAGTTTCTTCTTTTTTATCAGGCGTTTTAAGATCTTTAGAAGATAGATGTTCTATGATAACGCTCCCAATACAATTTCCCCAAACATTCACAGGAGTAGTTATACGATCTCTAGAAATGATAAAATTATTATAAAACATGAAAAACAGTATAAACATATTTCAATTAAAAATAAAAATAAAGGACTGAATTGTGATCATTGTATATTGGACTCCGAAGATGTAATAAAACCAATTGTTTAAATGTTGCCTATACGGCTATGTTGTATATAATACTCAAATTCAAAATAAGTTGTAAAGAGATTTGAAGTTCGAATAAGTAACACTGTCCGGACCTAAATAATATTATAGGCAGTTAATAGTTAAGTCGTTTTTTTAAGAAGCATACTTACAGTAACCAGTCAACTGAAAGAATCAGTGCAATGTCAGCAGAATGAATGCCAATAGCTTGTAAAACAATCGTCGATGTTACAATTGGCCCACTTCCAGGAATTGAAGCTGCTGCAATAGATGAAAGTGTTGCTGCAAAGCTGTCAAAAAGATGAAAATTAATGAGTTAAATTTATAAACCAGCATTTAAAAAAAATTACGACAGAGAATAAATTATTTCGTTATATATAACAATTATACAACGAGCCCATGTTTTCTATGAGCCGAGCGAATCGTCAACGAGGCGAAGCCGAGTTGACTATCGCTCATAGAAAACGAGGATGAGTTGTCTAATTGTTTTAGTATAAATTTACCAACAAAAGTTAAATAAATTCTCGACCATAACGTATTCTTTGAGGCTCGTTTAATACATTTTTAACTGCCAACAACAAACGTTCAACAGTCATTTCGGACATCTCCTTGGTCCCGTACAGTAACTGATGGAAAAGTAAAGTTTTCTTGCATAATTTAGCCTGGGCTTTCATGTACAATATTGAAACAATATATATTCACTCTTTTGATTTCTAAAAGTGACAAAAAGTTGAAAGAAACATTCAATTTAGCATATAGTTTACATCACGAAATCTTGTCAACAGCAAGTATAGTTTTGAAATGTGTTTTGTTTCCAGTTATTTCGTTTTAAACGAACACAGATAAACAATTTAACGACCTTACGATTAATAATTTCCATTCTAACCATTTTATAGCCGTTTTGGTTTTCTGTAGAACGTATTGCTTCGCCTAAATGTTCAATTTCTTCTTTCATTTGCCCACTCCGTTATAATTTCGGCGCCATTGTTGCTTAACAGAACAACCGCTGGCTCTAATGGTCACTGTTCGTGCTATACTACGCATTTTGTCATTGGTCAATTTTTTTAAAAGAATGACTTTCATTGGTTTATCCCAGAGGTTTATATCACCAATTAGTATAAATTTACAAGTTTATAATGCAAATCCTCGAATTTCATTGGCTATTGGAGGAGTTTATAATTGGTGATATAAACCTCTGGGATAAACCAATGAAAGTCATTCTTTTAAAAAAATTGACCAATGACAAAATGCGTAGTATAGCACGAACAGTGATCACTAGAGCCAGCGGTTGTTCTGTTAAGCAACAATGGCGCCGAAATTATAACGGAGTGGGCAAATGAAAGAAGAAATTGGACATTTAGGCGAAGCAATACGTTCTACAGAAAACAAAAACGGCTACAAAATGGTTAGAATGGAAATTATTAATGGTAAGATCGTTAAATTGTTTATCTGTGTTCGTTTAAAACGAAATAACTGCAAACAAAACACATTCCAAAATTACGCTAGCTGTTGACAAGATTTCGTGATGTAAACTATATGCTAAATTGAATGTTTCTTTCGACTTTTTGTCACTTTTACAAAACAAATGAGTGGATATATATTGTTTCAATATTGTACATGAAAATCCATGCTAAATTATGCAAGAAAACTTTTCTTTTCCATCAATTACTGTAAGGGCCAAGCAGATGTCCGAAATGACTGTTGAACGTTTGTTGTTGGCTGTTAAAAAATGTATTAAACGAGCCTCAAAGAATATGTTATGGTCGAGAATTTATTTAACTTTTGTTGCTAAATTTATACTAAAACAATTAGACAACTCGCCCTCGTTTTCTATGAGCGATAGTCAACTCGGCTTCGCCTCGTTGACTATTCGCTCATAGAAAACTCGGGCTCGTTGTCTAATTGTTAATTATAAACTCCTGTAATAGCCAATGAAATTCGAGGATTTCAATTTATACTAAATGCTTATATATAACACCTTACTAAATCATCAATATTGAATTGTGACATTACTTGATAAGGCGGTACGGAGCAGAATTTCTATTGCATTGTCTACGTCGTAATTTATCGCGAAGTTTTATTTCATTGCACGAGCATACATTTTTGTACTATACGGGTTTTGAATAAATCTAATCGTTCTCAAATCTTACTTAAACCTTACTAAATTACTAATGACGAGGATATATTTTGGTGTTTTTTAAAACAAATAACGAAGCGGTTTTTATTTGTGTGTATATATTATGTATGTGCATGCATGTGTGTAATATTTAACTAAAACATGAATGCGAGTGTTTTAAATAGCCTCAAAAGCGACCCATTTGGTAACTTTATTGGCGTATTAATTTTAAAAACTACGTTGTATACGCCGAGAATATCAAGGCTAATATGTTTACGTAAATCAGGATGATTTATTTGAAGATTTAATGAATATTTTAGTGTACGAATTAAAACTGTTGGGTAATATAAAAGAACGTTAGTCATTTTATAAACTGTGCATTTTTGTTTTTTTAGTTTAAACATATGCTTACCATACTATAACAGAAGAACCAAAATCCAAGGAACCTCCCATTTGACTTTGAGCAATAAAAATAGCTGACACAGCGTTATATATTCCCATGCCGTCCATATTTACCGTAGCTCCAACTGGGATAACAAATTCAGTGACACGTCGGTCGACCTTGTGATTCTTTTCAAGACATGCCATAGTAACAGGGATGGTCGCTGCACTAGAATTGAAATTAAATTCAAAAGTCAGGTAATTGTTGCAAAACACTTTTCTATACATAAGAATCTGCACGGATATGGAGTCTATATGAATTAAATATACATACTTCATAAAAATTGTTATGAAAGATTTGTACATGTTCACCATGCAAGCTCATATTTTACCTTGAAGCTGTTCCAAATGCTGTTAAAAGCGCCTTTGCTACTCCAATAAGAAGACGGAAAGGATTTGCTCTCAAATACAGGAAATATATACATGGCAGGGTGACAAGTGAGTGAATGAGACTTGCAATGATCACTGTTATAATATACATTCCAAGGCTTTCTACACTGTCCTTAATATTTTCCATAGCTACCAGCTTTTCAGTGATGATACTGCAGATTCCAATTGGCGAAAACCTTGCATTAAAAATATATTAATTTCACAGAAATTATTCAGAGTAATATATATATATATATATATATATATATATAAAGCCTCTGGTAGCGAAGACTTTAAGGTAAAACTATACTTCATACTTTGTATTTTGCTCTATCTATATATGGTATTGAGCACTCTCTAACATTTCGTGAACCAAAACTCACTTATATATATATATATATATATATATATATATATATATATATATATATATATATATATTATACTTCAATCTACAGACACGGTGTTTCGCTGTACAACAGCTCATCAGTGTAGCTTGGAACAATCTGAATGAATTTCATCAATTACTTATACACATGCCATCGTATATATATATATATATATATATATATATATATATATATATTAGTACCATGATCGTCTCGGATTCTTTTGTTCTCCGAGGGAATGTAATTCCCTCATTGCTCATGCAAGAGAGAAATTTTTCCTTTGTCTTCTAATTTTCTCGTGCATGTTGATGAGGGAAAATTAGAAGACAAAGAAATCCTTTGTCTTCTTCTAAATTTCCCGCTTGCATATATTTTCCCTCATCAACTTGCACGGGAAAATTAGATGCAACTTCTCTGATCGACCGTGTAAATTTCCTGTCGGTAAGATTCGCAAAATTTTCCTCGGCGATCATAATATTACAAACTAATAACATGACTTTTCGGGAAATTAGCGATAAAATTTCCCCTTTGCCTCGGGAAGATTTGTAAAAGTCCGAGGGCCTCTTTATAAATATATAATATATATATATAGTTCAATCTACAGACACGGTGTTTCGCTGTACAACAGCTCATCAGTGTAGCTTGGAACAATCTGAATGAATTTCATCAATTACTTATACACATGCGATCGTCGGTGACAACCGCATGTGGGACAGCATCGGTGAAATACATTCAGATAGCGTGAAGTGCGCATGGGCCTCTTTATAAATATATATATATATATATATTACTGCTCCTAATAAAAAAATATATAGCATATACCTCGCAGGTGAATAGTGCTTTTCAAGCAATCTGATTGGTTCGTCTAGCTCGGGATATCCTGTACTATTCACCTTCGGGCAAAACACATGGCGTTATTAGCAGGAATCCCTCCGGCTTCTGATTGGCCGATAAATTTAGCACTTCTGTTGTCAAGGTGATTTGTCGTCTGCATGAATATATTGGGATTCAAAAATAATTTAAATGTATTTGACTGTCATATATGTATCTGACTAAGTCTAGCCGACGAATAACAAATTTTAATAAAATGATGTTAATGCTATTCGCACATCAAAGTATATCTAATCGAAGTATCGCATTGTGAATGAAAATTAAATATTAATTATTTGAAGAGATTGCTGTGCACGTTTGGCGATAGAATGAGTCAAATACTCGAAGCGCGATGCCACGATCAAAGTTAAGTATCATAATTTCATTAAACTGTTTAAGTTATAATTATGCCCAGTCGCATACAAATTCTCCCAGCCACTCTTGGCCAAACAAAGCTTAAGAGCGGGTATAACTAAGTTGCAAACACGTTGTCGCATAATAGTGCGAATCTTTCTTTTTGATATTTTAATACCGATTTCAAATCCGAGACTGCTCTTTCAACGTTATTTGACATGGCGCGTTCGTGTGTACTAACATCTTTGCTGAGTCACAGTATTTGCAACAGAACTACAACCTAGAATCAGTCCGTACTCAATTACTCAAAGAGCGATATATATATATATATATATATATATATACGCCATACCGCGCCAGATGACGTCATGCGGAAGTGCTAACTTTATCGGCCAATAAGAAGCCGGAGGGATTCCTGCTAATAACGCCATGTTTTGCTTTGTTTACCGAAGCAGGAGATTTTGTTGATAAACAAGGCTGATGTTGTAGAATAACGAGAAAAGTCAACAAAATTAAGTAGAAGAGTGTCCACAGGTATATGTTTCTTTACAATTTTCTACCATTAATATATTCAAAAGTTGAAAAAACTGTTTTGTCGACAAATATCGAGTACGCCAAGTGCCGTTAGTGCCCAAGTTGCTAGCGGTCGTGTCTTGTATAAAATACCGAAAAATATAAGAATGTTAAACTTGTTATTTCATTTATGAGGTATATGCTAAAACAATTATTCACCTCAGTGTCGGTGAATAGTGTGGATATTCACCTCCACTTCGGTGAATAATTGTTAAATATATATATATATATATTTATATATATATATATATATATTCAACTATCCTATTCCTATTTTTATTCAACTATTCATGCATCTACCTTGCATGCATCTACTCCGTTTACACATTAATATTAATACTATTATTATTATTATTATTATTATTATTATTATTATTATTATTATTATTTATTATGTGTGAAAGACAGCCCAAAATTATTTTTTTCATTATTATTATTAATATTAATATTATTATTATTATTATTATTTCTACTTCAACTTGCCGGAAATGAATTGTCTATATTCTTACCACATAAATATTTCCACCATTTTCATTGTAACATTGAAAAGACAGTTAAACCATTGTATCATTGGTTTTCCTTCTTCGCCAAGCATACTCAAGATTATTCCAAAAACAATTGAAAAGACTAGAATTCCCAAAATGTTTGGCGAATTATATTTTTTTAAGCCATTAAAGTCATGAACTGGATTTTGTTCCTTAATAACTTGAACAGTATCATCAGATAAGGTCCATGGATTAATCATTTCCTTCTTTAGAAAGGATGACAGGTTTTTTGCAGATTCTTTGTAATTTCCAGCAGATTTGTTAACAAATATGTACTCTTCAGGTTTATTTTCATATTTGGTTGCAGTCTAAAAAAATTGAGATATTGGTGTAATTTAGATATCGTTACAGTCGGTCTATAAGTTTTTTTGTATGTTTTTACTGAGACAGTACAAGTTTTGAAGATGTGACAAAATTACTTAAATATGACACATTCTCTAAATACATGTCATATTTGATTAGTAAATTATTAACTACGTGATATCAGTAAACATCTATCTATACTAGCTATATAACCTAGATTTTAGGCCTTCTGGTGTTCGGTGAAATAGTGAGTGCCAAATTACATTTATTTTGACTGACAAACTGTCTATTTTGGGATTGAATTATACAAATATAAAGAGTATCTGAAATATCTAAAAGATGGAATGTCTGTTTTAAGTAAGGTTATGGAACTGTTTTATATAACTGTTATAGAATCTGTTTTAAGTAAGGTTATAGAACGTTTGTAAGATTTTAGTAAGATTTTAGGACAACTGGGTTTAAATATTTAATGCAGACCTAAAACTAAATTTCTATTTACTACGACGTGATCATGATCAAATCAATAATCTGTCAATCAAATGGCGATGATTTAATAAGATGTTATACAAAAACAAATAATTGATGTTTCTATTTGCGCAATAGTAAGAATAATATATTTTTATTGGTGAAAGTTTAAATGTTCTATTCAGCATAACTTGCCTAGCTGTCGCCTCGTGAAACATTCAGGTTGCAGTCATAAATTACAAATTCATTATTTATATATACTATAAAAAATGTTAGACAAGTGTATATTATTTATCTGAATACTTACAGATGAGAAGCTTGCTTCCACAATATTGTCCGGGAAAATGTTTCTATATAAGATATACAAGAGGGGATTATATTTTTTTCAGTAGCTAGATAAATGACTGTCAAAGACATATATTTCTGTACTGAACATGGTGATAAGACAGTCCGCGGCTCAGTGGAAATTGAAGCATAATGTACCGACGAAACGTTATAGTACTGACAACGGCCTTGTTCCAACGTCACCAGGCAAGCAGAAGAAAAGTGCAGGGAGCACGGTTGACGTGTGCTGTTAACGCGCTGCCCTATGATACTTAAAATAAGAATATGGCTATTATATACCAGTTAACTCTTCTATTGAAAAAGAAGAGAAGTTCATTCAAAAGTTACTAACCTTATTAAGTCCAATATGGCATGGGTAACTTTGCCATTTTTCTTTCCCTGTTCAGCTTTCAACTCGTCACCAGTTTGAGTGACTCCAGGTTTAAGGACGGATGCCAGAATAACTCCAAGTATAACAGCAATGAATGTGGTAATGAGAAAATAAGTCGCAGTATGCCTGCCTAGTTTTGCCGCTGATTTTCTGTCCAAAATAGCCAATGAAACTATCACACTTGATACAATGAGAGGCAAAATAAGAAGCTTTAACATTCGTAAAAATAGTTCGCCAGGAAAACCTATGTACATTGCTAGTTCCCTTGGTGTAGGATTTTTAGAATTTTGGACCTTTTTATTCAGAAGGATTCCGACGATAAACCCAAGAACCACTCCAATCAATATCAGAAAAAGAAGAAGGTTTTCGCGCATCCAACGCACACATTTGTTGTTTTTGAAGGACATTCTTACAAATATATAGTGTTTCACTGGCAACGTCCAACTAAAACTGTCTGATAACGTCTAAAAGACGTTCGTTAAATCGTCTTACTCTGAAAAAAGTGATCACGTTCACATACGCAAATTAGAGTGAGGTACAAAAGATTAATTACTATACACGTGAATACTCGTGCGTGTAAGCAATTATAATTGGGTAAGGCGTCTTCCTGACGGTTGTTTTTCATCGCTTGTTATATATTACTTCTCTGTACGTGATCATGATACGTTTCACAAAGAGCTAAATCCACATTTAGCTTTTATATACGTATATAGAAGTTATATATACGTATATCGTTTCAGGCTCCACGAATCCAAGTAAAAACAATTAATCGACTGAAATTCGACGTTTAACTCGACGTCGCATTACCGACGAAGTTAATTCGAACATGTTTATATAAATTCGTCTCAGTATTGTGCGATGTTTTTAACGCAGGCCTTACGAATACTTTTAATCAAATTTTTACAACAAGATTAGAGACAAAAGCATATATTTCAAAAGATCTTTATTAATCATCATTGGAAAATATTCAAAAGGCCACTGGCCACCAATCTGTGTTCACGTTTGTTGATTATTGTCCATTTGAGGACGTTATTTCCTGCACTCGCTTGGTAGGAGAAACACATGTTCCGATGTTCTCGACGGGAATATCCCGATGGCGTGCTTCTTTCAGAGAGAGCCGATTTGTAGCGATCTCCCACAGAACAGCCTTCAATCGATAATTAATTGCCAAATAATTAATAAGCAAATAATTTTCAAAAAAGCCATAACGATAAAGTTTTGGAAAACATAATTTAATTTACTAACGGTAACATTTTCAGAGTGATAAATATTTACACGATTTCGACTAAGGGGGTGATGGGCTATGACCTGGCTGAGTTTACGAAACGATTACATGGAGCGGGCTAGCCGCGGTATTAATACATTCATTGTGTGCTAGCTGGGTATTCTGTTTAGCCGATAATATCACAATTTGGACTATTCCATGATAATCTCACATGCGTTGATAAAACGTATTCAATTTGAAGTTTTCTGTTCTATTTTAGTGAGGCAATAGGACTATTCTTTATATAATAAACAAATAAATAATACATGCATGCAGGACGATTGGAAGTATGAGAACATCTCACTCGTTCGCTTTGCTCATTGATGAGCGGAGTTTGCTCATTTCCGCCATCCGTGTATACTCAAAAGGTCTTGCAAGAAACTGACAGGAAAATTGCTTTTCTCAGCATGCAGGGAAATTTCAACATATATACATGCAGTATGTAGCATCCTTACGTGGTTGTGAGTTTTTCTTTTAATAATTATATAAAATAGATTTAGTCAATAACGTAAAGAATAAGCGAGAAATGTGTTATAAACCGGCTTATAGCTAAACGATGAGATAAACGACGTGATGTGTTAAATATAATTATATATTATAGATGCATTCTTCACCTCGCCCAAGGAGTCTATTATTGTTTGGCTGGCCGGTTAATTACTTAAGTTTAGATCTTTTTAATCTTTCTATAACAATGTTTCATCCCCTCACTAATACATAGGCTTTCACTCAACTTCCTGTTGTATATTCTATTTCTATATAAACATGTAATTAGTTATTAGGCATTTAGATCTGATGAGTGCAACAACGTGTGCACGAAACTGAACAGCAATTAAAATGCTTAAGTGAAAACCTTCGACTCCTTTATACTTCTATCTTATATATATATATTATATATATATATATATATATATATATATGTATATAGTATAATTTTAAAAATACTGTGTATGCAGTCAGGCATAATGTTTAAAAACTAACAAAAAGAGTTGACACTGACTTCAGAAACTGAATATATTAAAAACGGAACGTTTCGGTTTAACTACTAAAGCTTTCTTCAGCCAGTAAGACTAAAATAATGGTGTTCTGATAAAATGTACAGGCTATAAAGATTATGCTAAAATGCTGTAAACGTTTGGTACATGTATACATGTTCGTTAATTGAGTTTTGGTCACGGATGGAGTGCCAAGTTCTACCCCGTTTACACTAGAGCAAAAGTATCCGGATTCACGTTGTTTTTTATTCCCATGAGGATGACTTTTGCTCTAGTGTAAACGGGGCCCTAGAAACAAATGACCATGCAGACATTGTTGACATTGGCAATTATACGAACATTGTCTTTTAAAAAAAGGACTGCATGATTATACATGAGCTGGGCTAGCCCGGTTAACTTAGGTCACGCGATTGATTAGGCTCTCACTGTGGTTTTGAAACCCGCATAAACTAAATGTACAAAGAAAAATTGGTTTAGTTTGCCGTAAACGAATGCTAACATTGATTAAAATCTCCTTTTGTGGCCGAGGAAAGAATTTCGTGACACCAGTCAGGCGGTTATGTAATTATTGATGGTAAGTGGTAACATTATGAATAAATTATGAAGCTTCTCGAATTTCTCCTGAATAACAACTATTTCATCTTGAACGATACATATTATAAACAAATCTTTGGATGTCGGTCCTATGGTATCTCCCGTCAGCGCAATTCTTGCTAACCTTGTTATGGAGCCTGCTTAGGCGTTCACTCGGGCCACCCGGGCTACTCATAGCAATGCAGCTTGGCATAGCCTATGTGCACGAAACACGGCGTGCACAATTTAAGCGTTTGTCAAAAAGTACAAAATTACCTACAGTGCAATCTACAGTACTAGATTCGGTAGATTCAAGCGATCATTAGACATCCCCGTTAAGTTGGCTACCAGTTCGCCTGCCGTTAGTGAAAAAGCTGGATTGAACAAGCTACAGGTGCAGCGGCGAACTGGCAGCTAACGTCACGGCGTTAATCTAGACGTGCAAACAGTTCGACATAGTACATGTTTATCAGTATTTTTTTGCATTATTTGGTGCTACCCAGTAAGCAGTATATTTACTATATTACCTAGACGATCGACAACAAGCGCACGTACATGTACCAAGGAACTATTAAAATGCACACATGAGCTAGTGAAGCAGTTGAATCACATCGAGTTTATTTGGCGTAACTTTATTAACACAACAATACATAATCCAGGCAATAACAAAGCAAATTACAAATATTAAAATTACCTCAATACATTTAACGTTTTCCCATTTAGCGTAAACTTGAGTCTCTTCAGCACGAAATATAATATAATTTTCAACGTTGTTTATGTCTCGCTCATCTTGCAGATAGTTTCCAATAGTCAACAGGTTGTCAGATTGTGAGCACGAGTAATACTTTTCGGTATTAAAATTCAATAAATCATATAAATCGTTTATAATCAGTTTGTCTTGATCGAAACGGCGGAATATAACCCAGACCGAAATATAAATAGCTCAGCATCAATTAGTGTGGAATACGGCCACCAAGATCTGCAGTTGTAGAGCCAAAACCTAGACTCGACTACCACAGGTAGCCTGAGTAATAACAGAGCCGAAACCTAGACTCGACCACCACAGGTAGCCTGAGTAATTAAATACATGGTTCGATCGCATTCCTCGACACATGAATTGCCAGAAATGGAAATGGTTCGGTCGACATCATAAAGGCGACACACACAGACAAATATTTATATTTAACTCGCACCACCCCAGCCAACATAAGCGATGCGTGGCAAGAACCCTCTTACGGCTCTTTTCCACTCATATCGCAGAAACTGCTAGTTCGCAGCTTGCTGCGAGTATTGTATCTCATTAAAAAGAACTACAACGAGAAAACAAGTACTGCGAGTTGTTTTTAATTAGATTGCAAACAGTCGCAGCGCGCTGGTTTTTGCGATGACTGGAAAAGAGCCTTTAGACCGAGCAGAGAACATTCCTTCGACCGAAGTCAAAAAGAGAACGGACATCGACACGGTTATCCTGAAAAATTTATAAAAAGCTCTGGCAGAACTAAATAATCAACCAACCCCCAATGCGAACAGAAAGGTTTTTAGTCATCTTGCCGTATATTCAAGCTCTCGTATGTAAACGTAAAATACAGCGGAACCATGGAAATTAGCCTCAATTAGCCTTCTATAACATACGAGGATGGTATTAACTAACCTGAATGGCTACTAAATTTTGGTAGGTTTTCTTTGTTTCGCAACTAAGACGTCGTTGAGTACAAAAATAAATCTTAGAATTTATAGAAGTCGCGCGCCGTATATTTGAGTTATGTAAAGCTAGACTAATGACAAAAAAATTATTTTAGTTTATAACTTGTATATCGGTCAGTTTTAATAATAAAAGACAACAGTCCTCGTCTTTTGACGGGGTGGGGTGGACGTCGTGCTGAAGACGTGCATGACAGATGAATGCTTTACAAGAAGTTGCGTGGTATAAAGAACAAGGCCTGTCCATTCGGGTCGATCACTCTAATTGCAGTTAAAAGGTATGTCTAGACTCTGACTTTCTTTTGCAGAAAGAATTTGTTTTGTTACAAAGGGCGTCTTTGAGTAGATCTGCATGACGTAAGAGCCGCCGCTATGTCGTCGAGGTTGTTTTTGAGTTATAAATAATTACTAAAAAACAAATTAGCCGCAAACACAAAAGTCCCACCTGCATGATTACCTTATATAGAGAGGTCATTTTACTGATTAGACCATCGCATTGCTATCTTCATCCACGACCTCAATTAAATGCATTTTTATGGTTATTTGAAGATAATATATATTGAAATATAATTTCAAATAGTCATAGTGGAACAGTTCAGTCCAAAAGCTGTCGTATAAACCACCATGTCGTTCGGAAATATCAGATGTATCCGTCGGATGCGCGAAAATCTTTTACTGCTCCTAATTCTAATTGGAGTTGTCGTTGGGTTTGTCGTCGGGATACTTCTGAACAAAAAAGTCCAAGACTCCACAAATCCTTCACCAGGAGAAATAGCGATGTACATTTACTTTCCAGGCGAAATATTTTTAAGAATGCTAAAGCTTCTTATTCTGCCTCTCATTGTATCAAGCGTGATAGTTTCACTGGCAATTTTGGACAGAAAATCGATGGCAAAACTAGGAAAATGTGCTGTAGTCTATTTCTTCATTACTACTTTGCTGGCTGTCATTTTCGCTGTAATTTTAGCATCGATCCTTTTACCAGATCCAAGGGTTACTACTAAAACTGACCATAAACATGAGGGAAAGAAGAACGGTAAAGCTGTCCATTCCATATTAGATATAATCAGGTAAAATGAATTAATTTTATTAAAAATGTATTTATCAAATGAAGCTATAATTCTATATAGCGAATTATACATGTATGCATGTGCGCAGCTGATAATCACCGAGAAGTAAATAGTCAAGAAACCGATATAACATTTCAAATGCGTTTAAATAATGCTGAAAAAAACTTCATTCCGGTGTTTTGATGTCAGTGTTACAGATTATTATTTGTAAATTTGATGCGCAATGTTTATTCTTCCCTTCAACCATCGACAGATTATATTTCGAAAAAACCGCTGCGGTCAAAAACTGATTATAAAACGCGACCAATTATTCTAAAACATGCAACCTTCAAACGTTTTTATATTAAAGTACGTGTACAGTCTTTAGTTGACAAATTTGTTCCTATATTTTTTTGTTTTGTTTGTTCCAATAATTATACATGCATCATATATAGCAATTTATCCCTAACTGAAATATTGAAACCCAAGTAAGTATAGAAGTATATATATATATATATATATATATATATATATATTCAAACAAACAAAGTGTTGTTCGCGAAATGTCGAAAAGTGCTCAATACCGTAAAGATAGAGCGAATATACTATAAGTGGGCTTACCTCAAATGTTGATGGTCACGCTGGGCGGTCTTCAGGCGGCTCAGCGTGAAACTGACAGTAGTGACCATCAACATTTGAGGTAAGCCCACTTATAGTATATATATATATATATATATATATATATATATATGTAATATTTAAAACATGAGCAGCAGTGTTTTATCAGATTTAAAACACGAGGCGATAGCCGAGTGTTTTAGATCTGATAAAACACGTACTGCGAATGTTTTGAATAGCTTCAAAAACGACCCATTTGGTAAGTTCATTGGCGTAGTAAGTTTGAAAAATAACGTTGTCTAAGCCGAGAAAATCAAAGCTAAAGTTTATGTAAATCAGGAGGATTTTTTATCTTTGTGTTTTCCTCTTGAATTATTAATGAGTTTTTGAAATATATATATAAATATTTATAAAATAGGTTGCGTCTTACGCACGCTGTGATTGGTCAATTACCGTGTTTATATCAGGCTATGTAAACACGGTTGTGATGTCACGGCACATTTTTAGCCTTATTTCATAAAAGAAATAGAAAATGGATGCCCTGTGTTTATATAACCTGATGCAAACACTCGAGTGAGTTGGGAGAATTCGAAAGTACTTATGTAAACTCTCACCTACGGCTCGGGTTCACATAAACTTTCGAATTCTCCCAACTCACTCTCGTGTTTGCATCAGGTTATATAAACACGGCGGCCATTTTCTATTTCTTAAATATATATATATATATATATATATATATATGGCCATGTTATAATCACTTTGTGCAAAGTGATTATATATAACGGGCTATATATATAAACCAAATTTTTGACTAATCGATTACCAACCTATATGGCATCCCTATGGCTATACAGCAATGTATCCCAAAGTATATAAAACACTAAGGGCCTGTTTATATGGAGGCGAATTACTCGGTCAGCCGAGTTACCCAGTTTCAGCCGGCAAGTTGTAATATATTTGAGATGATTATCATCAACGACAGTGACATAAAGCAACGAATATAGAAAATTTATCCCGCTATGCCGAATTACCCGGGGAAAAGTGTTTATATGGGGAAATGTTTATTTCGCCTTGCCGAGATTCCGGTTGCCAGTGGCCGAGTTCTCGCCAAGGCGAGTTACCCGCCTGTTCATATAAACACTGCGGTGGGAAAAACAGTGTTTCTCTACCGACCGACCAGGATGGGTTAAGGTTATAAAGCCATTTTTGCACTTACGACACGAATAATTTGTTTATTTATGAAATTAATATAAAAAAATAGAGCGGTTTATTGATTTTTCTTCCAGGTGCTGTTCACATGAGGCGAGCGAGCCCTGATACTGGGCTGATTTTAAGTCACGAAAATATTTCTTTGACTACAAAAAAATAATTTTAACACCCCGTGTGCTAAACCTACAGAAAAACGAAGCCAATTCTGCTTTGTTATCATATTTTGCATTTCTCAAATAGCCGTATAATAAGATTTCGTGACAGAAAATCAGCCCGAGTAACCGTAACCTGAGTATCAGGCATTATTCTCGTCTTCCGCTAAAAAGCAAGTGGGGGCGAGGCATGCAGGTGGGCGGGCGAGAAGACGAGAATTATAAAGCCTCATGAATTTTCTGAATTAATCGCACAATCCAGCCGTTCCAAGACGAAAAAGCCAAAATCTTCAAAGGCTTTTTACATGCGGCCAGGTAAAGAATTGTATCGGCCCTCTTTCCCTTCCTCCACCTGCAAGTTTTATAAATACATCAGAATCATGAAAACATTCAATGAGAAAATCGTTCTCGATGATTTTGCACAACTACCACTATCGCTTGTCTGTTCGTCAAACGACCCGGATGAACAATTAGAGATGTTGAATAGCATGATTATTGACGGATGACACGGCCGCCCGCTCCTTGGCTGGACTGCCAAGAAATACGTACTCTAGTCTTCAATCAAAACGAAACAAACTAAGACGTGAAGTGCACAAAACTCACTCGGCCTCAGCTTGGGATATTTTCCGTACGATTAGAAATAAGCTCAAGGCTCTGATACGCAATGCCCGTAAAACATTTATGGAAAATGCTTTGTCTTCGAGTAAATCCAAAGAGGTTTGGCGAGTCATTCATAGAGTTCTAAAACCAAATCAGCATGAATATTGCATTTACCTCAACAGCGAAACGGACACTCCAGGATTCTGAAGCTACAACAGCTGATGAATTAGTTAAATTCATTCGTGACTTACCGGAACTTAACGATCATCCTGAAATGTTTAAATTACGTAAAGTCACTTAGCTTATAGTGAGGTACTGAACATCATCAAGAGCTCCAGATCAGACTGTTCTACAGGGCCTGACCATATTCCTAGTAAATTTATTAAACTTGCTGCTGATTACTTGGCTGGTCCTATTACAGCTGTTGTAAATGTATTGATTATAAATCTAACTATCCTCGCTCGGTTGTGGAAGATTGCCCAGATAAGCCCAATACCAAAAATCGATAACCCAGACCATACCGAACATTTTCGACCAATTTCTATTCTAATAATTTATTTTCTATTTTTTAATTTCTATTCTTTGTCTTTCAAAGATTTTTGATAAACTAGTCGCAAAACAAATACAGTTGGACCTGTATATAACGGCCACCCTCGGGACTATAAAAACTGGCCACTTAATACAGGTGGCCGCTTAATACAGGTGGCCGCTTAATACAGGATCACTAAAAATACTCTCTGGGCATTGTCAAATGTCATTTTTAATAGCGTATCATACAACAATACTTCATTCAAGCAAACAAAAAGACAATCAATGCTCGTTCAGGCCATAGTTAATACAACATATACATGGTTTGGAAGCTCTATTGTCTTTCAACATGAAACATGGTCATGTTGAACTGACAGTGGAGTTCCTTATATGGAAGTAAATTATATGGACACGTGACGATGAAGCACCATAACACGTGACGATGAAGCAACGCCCTAATTAAACCCGATCGTTGCTATTGGATACAGAAAATACAATACCGTGAAATTGCACAAATTTCCATAAACTTGAACAAAAAACAGAACAATCACTTTGGACGAGTTTCCAAACCATGTATGTGTTCATAGTCAATCGAGATATGGTCTGGAAACTCGGCAAACTTCAAAGCGCCTATAATGAGCTGGGATTTTATGTTGAGCCGTACCTTACACCGTGCACATCCTTTGTTTTAGGTTTATTAATATTTAAATAGCACGGTTGAGTGATTAAACTGAAAACGTTGCTATTGGACAATTCGTTCATTATACTAAAATACAATGTGTTCAGTGACCGTGCACCGTGCACAAAAATGCATAAAGGCGAACATGTACAAAAAGATAGACCAAAGACTTTAGCTGAGTTTTCAGACCATATCTCGATTGACTATGATGTGTTCTATTAATTATGTTCAGGCGATCTATACTTTGAACAAAGTTGCTAACTTGTAACTGTAACGGTGCAATAAACTAAAAGAACACCTTGCGCAGTTCAGCATGCTGCATTGCGCGCATTGGAAGCTATGGGAGCGGCTTTACACAATTGTCACCTTTTTGACGCTTACATTATTGGCGGAAGTATTGTAAAACGATCCAATGTTGACTCAAAATCTGAGGTGGCTCATTTTGGAAGCTCAGCTGGTGCCATTCTATCTACACATAAAAAAAAATGCCTAAGGAACTTCTTTGCGTGTATTCTTATATCCGCGGGTACCATGAATACATGAGTATTTGGGAGCCAAAAGTCGATGAGTTGTATGCGTTGAAACGAGAGCCCCAAAATAAGGAAGATTCGAATGCTGTGGCAATTGTTCGCCAAAAATTACAGAAATCTAGAGTTACAAGATTTGAACGTCGCAAAACGGCTCAGTCGAAACCATATTCTCACCCTAATGAAATGATGGACGATTATGAAGTGATTGGACACGTCCCTAAGTTGATGGCATTGTTGCTAACCAAATTTTTAGGTGCATGGAGGTTATGGCCTGGAAATCCCGTGCCAAAAGTATACGTTTGAAGGCGATTCCTTCTCAATCGCATGGCTGAAGAACAAGCTAGCTAAAGAGGAATTTCAAGTAGAGCTAGAGTAAGAATAACGACAATGAACTGACTGAACGGCTAATTATATTTATAATACAATAGCTTTTGTTATGCGAGTCGATAGATTGCATGTTAAACACAATAAAATACTGCGTATAAAGGGCTTTATGGGTGGCTTTAAGTAAATGTCATTCCCTTCTTTCTTTACATACATACATACATACATACATATTTTAATTACTTCTTCCCACAAGGGGCTTTTCAATTAGAGCAATTTACACATTGAAATTTAACATGGCCGCGTCGAAGGCATATTAAAGGCGCTCCAGCAGCCAACAAAGACCTATATAGGTGTTGGTTTTGCGGAGGGAGGAAAACCGGAGGGCCCGGTGAAAAACCCTCGAAGCAGAGAGACCAACTAAACTCTACTCACACAGGTAACCACCCTATTTTTACAAGCTCTTTAATTTCCCTAACGTATTTACTAATAACAAAACCAGCAGCTGCATACTGTACCCGTTGGAGCCTTTTAACTAAATATTCTGGGAGAGGGTTAAATATATCACAGTAGTCTAGTTTTGTGAGAAATAATGTCTCTGCAAGCTGTTTTCGCAGTTTAAAATTGGTAAAATTCTTTAGCTTGCGTAGAGTTCTAAGGATCCCATAACATGCTTTGGACAGTTTGTTGACATGTTCATCCCATATCATTTCATTTCAAATACTCATTTAAATGCACGCCTAGGGACTTGGTATTTCTTAAGGCTGATTTCCAGTCGGTGGAATTTTGCGAGCGGGCGGAATTTTTCTTTGTCTTTTGTGCTCTGAATTAGATTAGTTCTGCTCGAGAGCTCGCAAGACAAAGAAAAATTCCGCACGCTCGCAAAATTCCACTGACTGGAAATCAGCCTTTACGCGTTCAAGCGCTTTGGTAATATTAAGCCATGCCATGGTCTATCTTCTGAGAGAGTTGTTTTCTTAGAATTAAGGGCCAGGTTGGATTCCATCTACCATGCACTTAAGGAAGGAGGTAGCGAGTTTTGTAAATCTGCAACATATAAGTTTAAAAGCATAGGTCCTAAAATAGAACCTTGCGGAATTCCAAATTGTGTAGTAGTAAGATTTGACCTACGTGTTTGCACCTAGTGTTGACGGTCACTCAAGAAGTTCTTTGAAAAACTCAAGGAGTACAGCTTATTTATCAAAGTCTTGAACACACAGTATCGAAAGCTTTAGAGAACTTCCTAGCTTTTTCTTCATAGCACCAATGAATTAGGTCATCCTTTATCTCGAAAAAACTGTTTTAGTCGAGTGTCCTTTGCGAAAAATTCCAATGTTATCGTTAAGAATGGACTTTGAGTCAGAAAAATTCACTACAGTCGAACCTGTATATAACGGCCCTGTATTAAGCGGCCACCCTCTATGAAGCGGCCAGTTTTCAAAGTCCTTACAAACGCTGTATTTTGTACCTGTATTAAGCGGCCACTTTAGCAGTCCCGGCCATGAGTGTTTTTCTTTGTTATTTTTACCTGTTTTAAGCGGCCACCCTTGAACTGAAACCTAAGATCACATGTCATATTAGTGATAAGTGGCCTAATCACATCAGACTTACTAAGGTAAATTCTTTGCGTACATTGCGGTCTAGTTCCGCTCCTAGTCTGATTCCACTAGTTTCTAACACTTTCCAAGATATTGCATCAAAATCGTTTAATGCTCTACCAACAGACATAAGGTCATGCCAGGATTACAACCATTTCTATAGCATGACTAAATGTTATTTACTTCAACGCATATATTAATTATTTATATGTTACAGTAGATGTGTAAATAGTTTTTAATTATATTGTTTAATTAATTAATTGTAATTTAAGTTTCATAGCCTAATTTTGTTAAATAGTGAAATTATAAAAAAAGTTTATTTTAATTTATTTGTAATTGGTTTCGGTAGATGAAGAGCCATTTTATGGATATACTACTGAATAAATCATTATTATTATTATTATTATTATTATTATTATTATTATTATTATTATTATTATTATTATTATTATTATTATAGAAATGTTGGATCGTTTGAACTCAGACAAGGCTCATGTTAAATATATCATTAGGAAAATCATTAATATTGCAATAAGGACGACATACTACGTTTTCTGTTCTAGAAACAAGGATTGGACGAATCCAGATTTAATGAACTTCTAATATCTTACTTTTTATATCATATATTTATGTAATTGTGTAGTGTAATATATAACCATTATAGTATATCAAGTAGCCAATTGTAAATTACCTTTAACAGTGAGATTTGCAGTTGTAAGTATACAAAAAATTCAATAAAGTTTTCATTATTATTATTATTATTATTATTATTATTATTATTATTATTATTATTATTATTATTATTATTATTATTATTATTATTATTATTATTATTATTATTATTATTATTATAATCCTGACCAACACTCGAAATAGATTGCATATTGTCACACATCCATTTATTATTCTCTATTTGATTCTACTTATATGTATTTCTTACATTAAATCAAATTAATTATCTCTCTGCTATCACAATCAAACTGAAACTTTTGTGCATGTTACAAACAAGTTTAGAGGAACTCCTCGTGAGAGTCGAGAGGAGTATAATACACACCATACAAAAGACACATAACTCGGCTTAGGCCCGTTTCAAACGTCGCTCTTCAGTCATGCGCCGAACCTGGAGCGGCGTCGATTCAAACGTCGAACTTAATTCGTCGAACCTAATTCCTCAAACCATGGTTAATAGAACATATACATGGTTTGGAAACTCGTCCAAAGTGATTGTTCTATGTTTTTGTTAAAGTTTATGGAAATTTGTGCAATTTCACGGTATTGTATTTTCTGTATAATGAAGCAGTCATCCAATAGCAACGCTCGGGTTTAATTAGTGAGTTGCTTCATCGTCACGTGTTGTGGTAGAATTTACTTCCATATAAGGAATTCCATTGTCAGTTCAACCATGCTTCATGTTGAAAGACATCGGAGCTTCCAAACCATGTATATGTTCTATTAACTATGCTCAAACTATTAAAAACCGGCAAAAACCTTGCGCATGATCAGTGACAGCGATAATACGGGTAATCGAGATCTCGGTCTCACAAAGCGGGGCAGGCTGGCCCGGCTCTCATATAAACACAAGATGAAAATTAAGTATAGGTTAGTTACCGAACCCAAGGTAAATAACTTACGTAGTTATATACCGAGGTTGAGGTAACTAACCTACTTAGCTCAAGATCACAGAGGTTGCCTAAGAAAATACTGAGATACTGAGTTCGTTATCACAGTGTTTGTCTAAAAACACTTTTGTCGCGATGATAAATCCTTTATCATATTCGTGACTGTTGATTGACCCTTATTTTCCCAACCACGCATAAATCAAGTTAATTGCTCCGGGCTAATATATATTATGTTCTAAGGATTTTTGGGTGAAGGAAAATTCGAGTGTAGAATATATACATTTTAAGACCAAACTGGGATCAGTTGCGAAAAATGCAACTACACAGGCCTTCCGGCAGGAATTGAACCCACGACCTTAGAAAAAAAAATCCTTAGAACATGCTATGTAATCGAGTGAAATGCCCAATATTACTTATAATATACCCAATTCTCTCCTGGCATTACCACCTTATTATATATACAGAACTCTCGATCAAGCTCTCGGCAACGCCCTCCGTGGCTCAGTGGTCAGAGCATTGCACTAGAATCGCAAGGTCGTGGGTTCAATTCCTGCCGGAAGGCCTGTGTAGTTGCATTTTTTCGCAATTGGTCCCGGTTTGGTCTTAAAATGTATATATTCTACACCCGAATTTACCTTCACCCAAAAATCCTTAGAAACATGCTATGTAATCGAGTGAAATGCCCAATATTACTAATATATATTAGCCCGGGGCATTTAACTTGATTTATGCGTGATTGGGAGTAGCTATCATACTTGTGAAATTCATGAATAATTAATGAGGTTAAGAAGCAATCAAAACGTAGCATTCAAGTCACATGTATACGTCTGTAAATCCCAATAAAGATCATCTTTTGGACAAAGTGATCTGTATCAAAAGTTAAGAATACTAATTAGCCTTCTTGGTGATCTTTATCAAAAGTTATGAATACTAATTAGCTTCATTCTATTGTTTCATTTCACAAGTACGATAAAGCATTCGCGTCCGATCTGTATGGGGATTTACTTCGGCTCGCCTGCGGCTCGCCTTGTAAGTCCCCATACAGATCGGCCGCTCATGCTTTATCTATTACATAAACAACCGCGGTACATCAAAGAAAACCGAGATGATCGTGAACTAAATCAAGTTAATTTCCCGAGGCATTAACTTGATTTATGCGTGGTTGGGAGTAATTATTATAAATTATGCGTGGTTGAGAGTTATTAGCCCGGGGCATTAACTTGATTTATGCGTGGTTGGGAGTAATTAATCGTGAACTAATTCTTGTTATATAATAGTTGAGTCGGTTTTTTCTGTTCTTTCTAGAGATGTATCTACGATATATCCCAGGCATTCAAATAAACATAATTTTAAAATACCAAAACCTCGGACTAAACATTTTCAAAACTGTTTTTTCATAAGATCATCTAGACTTTGGAACACACTCTCAGATCAAACAAAAGAAATTAACACATATAGTCTCTTTAAAAAATATTTCAAAAACTCATTAATAATTCATGAGGAAAACACAAAGGAAATCAGTACCTTGTCCGTGGTTTTTATACCTGATAAAACGTCTTGACCTCAGAAAGAATACTAATGAACATACAATTTTATATAAAGAATACTAATGAACATACAATTTTTATTTAAAGAATACTAATGAACATAACATCCAATAACGAATCGTTTTTGAAGCCATTCAAAACACTCGCATCACGTGTTTTAAATATTACTTCAAAACAAGATACTTTGTCGCTCTCCAGAACACATTCAATACTGATATTATATCTACCTGGCGCTCAATATGTTTAAATTGTAGTTCTGTCAAAGATCTTGAGTTGCAGAACTTCAGAATTTGTTGGTAATATTAACTGCGCGTGCGTGTGTTAGTGTAATGTATTTGTGAAGTCAGTATTTGTAATAAGTGATACAATAAGCGATATAGCGGTACAGTAGATGTGATATAGTAATATGTATATGATAGTATATATGTAATTTGATATTTGTTAATTTTTAGGGCAATATCCCTTACGAAAAAAAACACAGTGTGTACACCGTGTGTTCACAGTGTTTTTCAGTGTTCTCACTGTGCTCGCCGTGTTAACACACGGTGTATCGCTACTTTTTCACACAGTGAACACACAGTGAAGTTTTCACGGTGTGGTCACTGAGTTGTTCACTCAGTCGTCACAGAGTGTTTGCTGTTTTTCACACAGTGCCCACACTGTAAAATCTTCTGTGTGTGGTCACTCAGTGATTCTTTCACCCAGTGACCACACAGTGAAGTTTTCACACTGTGGTGACTAAGTTGTGCACTCAGTGGTCACAGAGTGTTTCGCTATTTTTCACACAGTGCCCACACTGTAAAATTATCTCTGTGTGGTCACTTAGTAATTCTTTCAACAGTGTGCACACAGTGAAGTTTTCACAGTGTGATCACTGAATTCTTCACTCAGTGGTCACAAAGTGTTTGCTTAAAACATTACATTAGTAACCTACAGTATGTCTATGAAGTAAATTAGAATCAATAGGTATACTTTTCTTTGGATTTTCTAACATATTTCTGAGAGAATGATGTCTGAAGAAAGCTACTAATAATTCTGCAGGCTATTAAAAATTAAAATCGAAACTAGAGTCGTACCCAGACGCTGGGAGAAAGGCGCGCAAAATTGGCGCGCAGTGGGGCGCGCATTGGAGCTTGGGGCGGCGTCATCTCAGCTCGTTTGAATTTTGAAAGTTGAAACTCGGTTCATATATATTAAAGTGGCCCTAACCCCAATTTTTTAAAAAAATCTTTAAAAACGTGTAATTTGTTTCTGAGTGGTTATTCGAAAAATGTTTTGGATTTGGTTGAATTCCCTATCCCTGGCATCAAGTTGAAGTTAGAGCTCTGTGGTTCACGACCGCGCAAGCAAAAAAACTGGGGAGAGCACAATTTGTGACGTAATTCAATCTCGTTCCTAGGGCCTTCTCACGCGGCCCGTGCGCGCGCAAACGAAGGCTCTGGGTAGCAGAGAACCCGTATTCAACGTCGTGTTGTTTATAATCAATTTCAACATGCATTCACAGGAGAAATAGGAGTGGAAGCTCTTTACAAACAGTGTAAACCTTAAGTATAAAGATGAGATCGCGTGAATATGTTTCTTTTTATTATAAATAGGACGAGCAATTTTAAAGCACGAAAGCAATTATGTTTAATTAATAGATTAATTTGGAGCGACTATTTGTTTACCACGTTTTTGAATCCGTCTGTGGCGGATTTTCTATCACTTTTGGCTTCATAAACCTAAAGAATCTTGCAACATTTCACAATATCATGTACTCTATCCGATGACAATAGGAGTTCTGATATGAAAAACTCGGAAATGGATTTCATACGAGATCGAAGGGAAGAAGACAAATAGCCGAATAAAGCTGGCTACCGCTAACGATTATATTTCCAGCAACTATTACGATGAAGCTCTTTCCTTTCATATTCAGATGACCCGATTGCTGAAGAAGAATGGACTTCTTAGTATGAACATATGCGTGAAGCTCAGTCTAAAACTGAAGGCTTACGAGTCACGATGGAGTCAATTCAAAAATACTCCAACCATGGCTGAGGGCCTGAGGAATTATGCAAATGGTAAAAAGATCGTCTGCCAAACTATACCATGCATATGTATTTCACTGCCGAAAACATATTTCACTGTTGAAAACATATTTCACTGCTGAAAACATATTTCACTAAGGCTATTGAGGCTATAGTATCAATGCTGCAGAACTAAAGGGACAAGACACATCCGATGCAGAAATAACAGGCTCGAAAGAAAAACGAAAAAGAGTTGGTCTTGAGCCGAGTTGGGCCGAATTGGTTTGTTACTGGGCCGAGTTAGTTGGGCCGAGTTGGTAAGTGGGCTGAGTTGACCCCTGGGGAAGCCCCCATGCATGCGCACTACCACACTAAAAGTTATATTGACGCTATTCGGTCAGACGTATAAAACTATCAAACTTTTAAGGCCTGGCCAAACGCTTTCAACATTTCATTCAACATCGTTCAACATTGTTGAATTCAACCGTGATTCAACATGTTGAAAGCGTTTGGCCACCCTGTTGAATGATGTTGAACGTTGTTGAATGGTGTTGAATGATGTTGAACGAAATTTGAACATGTTCAAATTTTCGTTCAACATGCGTTTGAAATGTTGAAAGCGTTTGGCCAGGCCTTAACACTTTAATTGCAGCTTTTCTTTATGGCTTAATCGATCTTTCTTTATTACTAGAAATATTTTTCCAGAGAATATTGTCGAGGCAGCCTTTTCATTTGTAAGTATTCTATATTTTAATCGTTGGTCTATTTATATTTTTCATTATTGGACGATCGATTGACTTTATTTATCAAATTAGGCAATATTCGTGTTTGATAAATGGGATTTACTGTTGAACCCGAATTTTTGAAATATTTAATGATATTCTGACGGAGCACGATGACTTGTCTTCAAATTTAAAACTTACCCGCCTGCTTAACCGCCTTCGCCGACGATCCTGGTTTTGGTGAGGAGCAGAGTCAACATGCAGGCAATATATACTGTATAAAAATACCCTGTCTACTATATAAGCCGGTTCCTAATCATGACTGCGCATCAAAATGACGCGTTCTGCGTCGGGATAAAATTTATTTCAATTCATAACATCACTGGGCTCAGGAACTCAGTATCAGTGAATTCAAAAGCCAGTGTAAACGAAAATGCACACAAAATAAATTTTGCAGCTTTAGCCTAAATGTCAAGGAGTGAAATAAGTTTTATCCCGACGCAGAACGCGTTATTTTAATGCGCGTGAGTCGAGATTACGAACTGGCTTATTAAATAAACAAATCCTGAAATCACATAATTTAGAATAAAAATTTCGAAACGTGACTGAAAGAGTAAACTCGATGTCGCTCAAATAAGAACCAGTCTCCTTTGCAAAACCACATTTTGAAGAACAATTTTCATAGGAATATAGTAATCACCGCGCAGGTAAAGACTATCGTCTCTCACAGCGTCACCGCCCATGTGACCAAGACAATCGAAATGCAAAAAATCTTTTAATTTGCTATAATACTAATGCAAATTAAACTATGTGCATGCGTGCTTTGTGTCATTATTTCGGAGTCATGATGTATAATTAAGAAATAGAAAATGGCCGCCCGTGTTTATATAGCCTGATGCAAACACGAGAGTGAGTTATTTCTTTTATGAAATAAGGCTAAAAAATGTGCCGTGACATCACAACCGTGTTTGTATAGCCTGAAATAAACACGGTAAATGACCAATCACAGCGTGCGTAAGACGCAACCTATTTTATAAATTGAAAATATAAATCCACAGAGCTAAACTTTTTTATCTGTTTCTTAGACTGCTACCAAATATAAAAAGAAAGTTGCTAATTATAAATTTGTTAACAAGACTATTACTGAACAAGACAAGTCATCGCCAAGAAATTTGTCATTCTTTCTGAAAGATCAGATAATCAATCCATGGAGCCTATCAAATGATGGTGTTCAAGTAATCGAAGAAGATAATCCAGTTTATGATTTTGATGGCTTGGAAAAATATAATTCTGCAAATATTTTAGGAATTCTGGTTTTCTCAGTTGTTTTCGGAGCAATCTTAAGCATTCTTGGTGAGGAAGGGAAACCAATGACAGAATGGTTTAACTGTCTTTTTAAAATCACCATGAAAATGGTTGAAATATTTATGTGGTAAGCATATACTTTCATATTGTATAAGCATGTAACTCGTTTGTAGTGTATATACATGGCGGCCTTTTTTAAGAGGCAGTTTTTGTAAAACGCCAGACTGAAAGGCATCAAAATTCGGCCATTTAAAAATACTACTTTAAATATTTATCGGATTGGAGTAAAACTTGGCAGGTCAATGGAGCATCATTCTCTGATCATTTCTATGGTTTGTCGTTTTTAGAAAACATACGATTTTTAGCTGTAAATGACGTCACAAATAAGGAGTTAAAACTAGTTTTTAATCTTTCCAAAGTTTTTTTTATTTATTTCGAAAGACAGAGACATAAAAGGAACAAAACAGAAATAGAAACCTAAATACCTTCATCCAATCAAAAGATATTGTACATTAAGCTTTGCAAAAAATCTAAAAATAGTAACAAAATGGCGGGAATTTTGAATTTGAAAGAGCAATATCTCGTGATCGACTGCATGTATTTGATTTATTATTTCACTTTTAAACTTTTTATACCATTTTCTTGCAACTCGGTGAAAGATAGTTTAAAACAAATTTTAACTACCATGTTAGTTACGTTATTATCCCACCAAAACCCGTTATATTTGAAAAACGAAAACCATACGCTTGAACAAAAAAAGACGTTCTATTACCTTTTAGTACAATCCGATAAATATTTAAAATAGTATTTTTAAATGGCCGAATTTTGATGCCTTTCAGCCCGGCGTAGCCGCGGTCCACTGCAATTGGGATCAAGAAATAGTTTTCAAAATTCAAGGAGGCTAGAAAAACATTAAACATATAGAAAGCAAATAGATAATCATTAAACTTATGTAAAATTGCGTGCATGGTAGTTGAAACCCGTTATTAACGTTTGAACCAACTTTGAGTCTGATTAATTGTAATTTTAAAATTAAAGTGCCGAATTTTTCAAAGTTTTCTCCCGTTCTGCATAATTTCGAATATTTTGTAATATTTTTCTTTGTTTGAAGGTGTTATATAGTATTATTATATGGCTGGGCTTGTTTTCGGGTCATTACGCCAAACGGCGGACGCTGATTGGTTGCTGAGAGGTCCGGAAAAAGCTGTAATGCCCTCTCGGCACTGTGAGAGGGCATTACGTCCTTTTTAATGACCTGCAAGTTTTGGCGGGAAAATTACTGAGTTGATTTGAATGAAATTAAAAGCGAATTAGATATATTCGTTGGAAAATTTTGAACAATAATACGTCCTGAAACATCAGTGTTTCTTTTTATAAAAACTTCTTATTTAAAAGCGCGAAAAATAAAAGCCTAACTGGTGTAAACATGAAGCGAAACGAACAAGCTCAAAAGTAAGAACTAAGGTGAACAGCGACACCTGATCAAGACAAACGTAGAACTAAAAACAGATAAGAAAACAAACCAAAAGCCATATAATAAAAGGCTTATTAACCTCGTTTTCTCGGTCTGTACGGGAAAGTATTTGCCCTCGGTTTCTCTCGCACAAACCTCGCTCCTTCGTCGCTCGGTCTGTACGAAAACCTCAGGCAAATACTTTCCCGTACAGACCTCGAACTCGGTTAATAAGCCATTAGTAATGCATTTTTGCATGCATGCATGTTGTCGTCTGTTATGCATTGTTAGTAAGCTATCGTGTTTGTGTTTTTGAAAGGTGTTCGCCAATTGGAATCTGCAGTATAATTGCTGGAAAGCTAGCAGCCATGGAAGATATTAATGAGAGTGTAGAAAATCTTGGAATGTATATCGTAACGATGATCATTGCATGCTTCCTTCATGGATGTATTATTCTGCCAACCATATATTTCATGGTGCTGAGAAAAAATCCTTTTCTTCTTCTCAAACGGGTAGCCAAGGCGATTTTGACAGCATTTGGAACGGGTTCAAGGTAAATAGCATTTTTGTCGTTGTGACAAACTTAAATATAAGATTTTATCCTAAATGTAAAAACAATTTCGATATTGTTTCCTAAAACTGTTTCTTAATATAGTTACCAGATACAGTGTGAAGGAATTGCGGACTCGGATTCTCTTTCTTTTTGAAGTCGGGTCGCCTCCAGAAAACTGAGCACTGCACATGTGCCTTTATTTTGTATTTTTTTTAAATTGCCGCAAACTCAGTCCTCCGTATTTCAATTAGACATTAGTAATGTATTTAGAGAAGATCGCCATTTCATAATTCTAACTATATATATATATATATCAAACTCATTAATAATTCATGAAGAAAACACAAAGGAAATCAGTACCGTGTCGGTGGTTTGGATATCGGAGGATGAAATTACATAAATTAAGCAAACTTTCATCTTGATTTTCTATTAAAATACTGATTTGTTTGAGATGCTATATCATACACGAGGAGGAGTGTTTCATCAGGATATCCAAACACCGAGACGTTTGTATATATATATATATATATATACGGCGAATTGTACTGTGCGATAATATATATCCCAGTTGCATCATTGTTTTTACCATAGTAGCTATAGAAATTAAGTGCCTATTTTTGTATTTTGAATTCTAGTTCAGCAACCATTCCTGTTGCTTTAACATGCCTTGAAGAAAATCACAAGGTAGATTCACGCGTGGCTCAGTTTATTCTCCCAGTTGGAACAACAATAAATAAGGATGGGACGGGAATTTACGTCGCTGTGGCAGCGATTTATATCGCACGAGTTCATCATGGTGACTCGCTGGATTTTGGCGCGTCTGTCGTAGTGTGGTAAGTTAAATTATACGAAGCTCAGGGGCGGATCCAGGATTTTTTTAAAGAGGGGGTTGACACCTCTAGGGGGTCCGGGGGTATGCCCCCCCGGAACATTTTTATTTCTGATACCCTGAAATGCTATTTCCTGCATTTTGGGGACAATATTAGGATCAGAAATAGTGATTTTTATACGCTATATTATACACTAAACACAATTTATATATTATATATAATATAGTATACCATATATAATAGGCTAGGGGGGTTGCAATCCCCATAACCCCCCTGGATCCGCCACTGAAGCTAGGCCAAAATAACTAAAATAGCCATTATATAACTACTTAATGTGAATATATAGATGACTCCTTGTAAAAATAAGTATTTTTAAAGCACCATATAAAGAAAATAAATTCAGAAACTAAAAGTGAATGGAAACTATAAAAAAATTTAGACACTAAAAGTAAATTCCCAAACTAAATAGCAGAGAAGTTATTTAGTGTCTGAATTTATCTATTATTCAAAATACAAATGCACGTAGATTGGAGATCAGAGTAGTATGATACAGAATCCGGTTGAAATGGAATAATAGCCTTACCAAGGGCAATGCTTATGCTTTTACCCCCGCTTTTAAGTACAGGAGAGGCGGGTGGATTTTCAGAACAAAGCATTTGCATCATGCATATTACGACGTTCTACCAACAAGCCTATATATAGTTTATTCGTTATTGCTCTGTTTTTATAACCTTTATATCAATGTGGTTAACTTTCTTCTATCCGAGGGCTTTCCTAGAAGAAAAGAAAATCGTCTACTCGTAGCCAGAAAAACATTTATACTAAACACCAAACTTAAATAGGAAAAAGTTAAATCGAAACCCCAGAGACTTAATTCTACATTGGCCCATTCTACATATATTATAATATTTTCCTTATATTAGTGCAATAACTTACATCTTTATATAAGGAGAATATCTATCTTATTATTTTTTTTTTGGTGTTTTTTCTAGTTTAGCAGCAACACTTGCATCCGTTGCAGCGGCACCAATTCCTGGGTCGGCTCCAATTGTAACGTCGACAATTGTTTTACAAGCTATTGGCATTAATTATGCAGACATTTCACTGATACTTGCTGTTGATTGTTTCATGTAAGTTTGTCGTATGTTGCATGATTTAGGGTACAGCCATTATTTTGGGGATAGAGTCGGTTCTGTTGTATTCCTATTGTTTTTTGGGTACTTGGGTTCTTTAGAATTTAGTCTAAATTGTGCATGGCTATCAGTATGGTATATATTATATAAACGTTGTACATACATGTATACGAGATAAGAGTTAAGCGATTCATGAAGATTCTAGTCACATTGTGCGACCAGATCATTGGAAAACTACTGGCTACTACACTTTACAACCTACTAATAATTATAATGATATAAACTGGAATTTACCCAAGCCAGACCAGACCAGGGGAAAAAACTGTAACTTTTTAAGCTACGTTAAAAAACTTTTAAACTAGAGTAGCGTCAAACTATGTCTAATGTTTCACCTGGCTGCGCTGGGAATTTATTTGTCGTAAATTTATCTATGTATTGTTATGGCTTTTGGTGTTTCTTTTCTGTATCTGTGCGTGATTGTTTGTGCGTATATGTCTGTCACTCTATAACTACGGTGTAAAATAAGGTTTATTTTAGGATAAGAAACAATATTTATATAATACAACGTTTAACTTGCATCGGTCAAAACCAACTGTAATCGTCAACGGTCAAAACAGCTCACGTCAACTTATACAACTTCAGCGTATATTCAACTCAGTATGCTTTCGACATACTTTACAACTATAATGCCAATGTTATTGACGTATTCTAAATGCAAATATACTTTATTAGCATATACCTCGCAGGTGAATAGTGCTTTTCAAGCAATCTGATTGGTTCCTCTAGCTCGGGATATCCTGCACTATTCACCTGCGGGCAAAACAACATGGCGGCCAGTTTTGCTTTGTTTACCGAAGCAGGAGATTTTGTTGATAAACAAGGCTGATGTTGTAGAATAACGAAAAAAGTCAACAAAATTAGGTAGAAGAGTGTCCACAGGTATGTTTCTTTACAATTTTTTAGCCATTAATATATTCAAAAGTTGTAAAAACTGTTTTGTCGACAAGTATCGAATACGCCAAGTGCTAGCCAAGTGCCCAAGTTGCTAGCGGCCGTGTCTTGTATAAAATACCGAAAAATGTAAGAATGTTAAACTTATTATTATTTCATTTATGAGGTATATGCTAAAAAAGCGGCTCGGTGAATATCCAGCACTATTCACCTCCACTTCGGTGAATAATTGTTAACTATTCTACACTACTCTCTCTCCTGTCTTTTGGAGCATGCACCAGTCTGTTCACTTATTCATCGTCTTAGTTCTAAAGACATAGTCATTTGCCTAATTTGGTGGTTTTCGTATGCGCCTTGACCGTGTGGAGTCTTCGGATCTTTGCTGGATACTCTGTCCCACGGTTTCGCCCATTGTTGGTGATGGAGGTGAACGATGGAGTACCGATGAATAGCTGGGTCTTCCATCGTCACTTTGGTTCATTTCTGGAGTATTTGGATTACTTGCAGTTGTTAGCGATGGTGGTGGTCGCTGAAGTACTGATGAATAGCTAGGTCTTTCATTTTCGCTCTGGTCAGGTTCTGGAGTAGTTGGGTTACTCGTGACTGTTGGTGGTGATCGCTGAAGTACTGGAATATTCGGGTTAACTCCTGTATCAATGACCCATTCCTCATCACTGTCCTCATCATCACTAATTTGTGAAGTACTTGGTTGCATTGCCAACGGAGGATTGCTACGTGGAGTTTGATTCTTCTGATGTTGCGTGTTCTTCTCTGTTTTCACTTCAGGAGGTTGTGTGTTCCCTGCTCTCACCTCTTTGCCCGAATAGCCTTTTTTAAGACAATTGAAATGAGTTACCACCCGCTTCCGTCCCTTTTCCTTCTTCAGCCTATATACCGCGTCCGTTATCCTCTTGATGATAATATAGGGACCATCCCACTTTACTGCTAACTTGCTTGAAAGACCTTTCTTTCTCGAATGTGATTGTCGCCAAACTCGATCACCAACCTGAAATGCATCATCTGTTGATCTTGTATCGTAATAGTCTTTGTACCGTCGGACAGAAACCCTTCCATTTTTCCTAGCTAACTCGTACGCACTTTGGAACTTTAGCTTCTGTGTCTTTAGATATTCAGACATGGGTTGAGGTGACTCTTGTGCTGGCTCACCGTCTACTAGTAAGTCTACTGGTAGTCTAGCTTCTTTACCAAACATCATTCGATACGGGGTAACGACCAATAGACGATTGAACTGAAGTCCGATAAGCCAACAGCGTCTGAGGAATCCAGGAATCCCACTCCTTCTGGTTGTCATCTACTATCTTGGCAAGCATATTCTTCAGTGTACGGTTGAATCGTTCGACAAGACCGTCGCTCTGTGGATGATACGGGGTGGTGCGTGTCTTGTGAATGCCCAGTAACTTCATTAAGGATTGAAAAATATCGCTTTCGAATTCACGTCCCTGATCCGAATGTAACGATTGCATTAACCCGTACCGAGATATCCACTCATCTAGAAGTTTACTTGCCACTGTTGTTGCCTTATGGTCTGGAATTAGTCCAGTTGCCAGATTGAAGACCTTGTTGTTGTGAGAAGTGTATTGTTTTTTTTGTGGTTTTATACTTACATGAGGCTATCGAACTATATTAGCTTGGTTGCCGGAGCAGCAACTTTGGGGAACTCTGGTAGTTTGCATAAATCCAAAATGGCTGATTTGCACAAATCCAAGATGGCCGCCATCGAAAGGGTAAAATATAATGTTTTAACCAATCAGCTTAGAATCAACTGATACCTCTTTTCCGTATAATTTTGATACGAGGAATCGATTTCTGATGTAAATTTTGTAATTTGAGAAGAAATTTGGCGTCAAAGGTCAAGGTCAAGGTCATTTTCGGCCAAAATAGTATAAATGGCTTAGCTCGAGCCTTAAACAAATCTATTTTAATAATCTTAGTGTCTATCTTAAAGTTGTCGATGGTCGTGGAGTGATTCAGAGTAAGCTTTTCAGCGAGTGACAGTTAAGGTAATGTTCTAAAGGTCAAGGTCAAAGTAATTTGAACCCCAAAAAATCCGCCCAAAAATATGGAAAATGCTATATTTCCGCCTAGAAGAAAACTATTTTGATGGGTTTTTGTATCTATCTCATAATTTTACAAGATGACAAGTCGATGGAAAATTATTTTAGAATAACTGTCGTCCAAAGTCACAATTTAGGGGTCAAAGTGAATGTCAATTGATCAAAACTAAGATTTTCAATAATTAACCAACGTTAATATACTATTATTTCTCATGACATCAGTACGTATACAACAGATCAATAAAATGAGAAAAAAATGATTAAAACAAAAATATATCAGTACGCATCATTAACTACTCCCATTCTTCGTCAGGGTCTAATGCCCGATGTTCAACTTCATCTTCTTCCACATATCCTTCTTCCACACATCCTTCTTCTCTCCCGGCTTCCACCTCATCTTCGTCGTCTCTCTTGAATGGGTTAAAGCATTCGTCACTGCAAGCACAAGCACAGTACACAGTGCATGATATCTTGTCATGATGACAGATGCAACTTCCAGTCGCGCACGCCTTCCCCTCCGCCTTGTAGCCGCACCGCACTACATCCATAAGATCTGTGGGTCCTGGAGGCTGATTGGCGGTTGCTGGTACTGGTATACAATCTTTGAAATCCCATCCAAACTTTGTGATGTCAAGTTCAGGTGGACCCTGCTTGTCAGGTGATTTAGCGAGTATTGTCTGCAAATGGGCACGCAAGATGTGTAGGAAGATGAGACTTCCCTGGGTTGGATTCGGCATTGGGTGAGCTTGATGCTAGCCATGCACAGCTCATGGAAGCAGGACAAGCCTTCTTTTGCGCTCTCTATGGTCAGAAGAATGGGACGACAATGAGTGAGGCGAGGTACCGTATGTACACAAGTAAGACTGGAAAGCTGCTCAAGATCATGTCGCTACCACCATATGCTACCACCAACTGAACAGAATGGTTTCCTACACATCTTGCATGCCCATTTGCAGACAATACTCACTAAATCAGCTGACAAGCAGGGTCCACCTGAACTTGACATCACAAAGTTTGGATGGGATTTCAAAGATGGTATACCAGTTCCAGCAACCGCCAATCAGCCTCCAGGACCCACAGATCTTATGGATGTAGTGCGGTGCGGCTACAAGGCGGAGGGGAAGGCGTGCGCGACCGGAAGTTGCAGCTGTCATCACGACAAGATATCATGCACTGTGTACTGTGCTTGTGCTTGCAGTGACGAATGCTTTAACCCATTCAAGAGAGACGACGAAGATGAGGTGGAAGCCGGGAGAGAAGAAGGATGTGTGGAAGAAGGATATGTGGAAGAAGATGAAGTTGAACATCGGGCATTAGACCCTGACGAAGAATGGGAGTAGTTAATGATGCATACTGATATATTTTTGTTTTAATCAAATTTTTCTCATTTTATTGATCTGTTGTATACGTACTGATGTCATGAGAAATAATAGTATATTAACGTTGGTTAATTATTGAAAATCTTAGTTTTGATCAATTGACATTCACTTTGACCCCTAAATTGTGACCTTGGACGACAGTTATTCTAAGATACTTTCCATCGACTTGTCATCTTGTAAAATTATGAGATAGATACAAAAACCCATCAAAATAGTTTTCTTCTAGGCGGAAATATAGCATTTTCCATATTTTTGGGCGGATTTTTTGGGTTCAAATTACTTTGACCTTGACCTTTAGAACATTACCTTAACTCTCACTCGCTGAAAAGCTTATTCTGAATCACTCCACGACCATCGACAACTTTAAGATAGACACTAAGATTATTAAAATAGATTTGTTTAAGGCTCGAGCTAAGCCATTTATACTATTTTGGCCGAAAATGACCTTGACCTTTGACGCCAAATTTCATCTCAAATTACAAAATTTGCATCAGAAATCGATTCCTCGTATCAAAATTATACGAAAAAGAGGTATTAGTTGATTCTAAGCTGATTGGTTAAAACATTATATTTTACCCTTTCGATGGCGGCCATCTTGGATTAGTGCAAATCAGTCATTTTGGATTTATGCAAACTACCAGAGTTCCCCAAAGTTGCTGCTCCGGCAACCAAGCTAATATAGTTCGATAGCCTCATGTAAGTATAAAACCACAAAAAAACAATACACTTCTCATAACAACAAGGTTGCCTAAGGAAACATATAAGGTGGCAACTGGACTAAATGGGGTACGCTTCAGGCCATTTTGTGAAATAGTCACACACTACCAATATGAATCGATTCCCTCTTGTTGAGATCGGGAGAGGTCCGATGACATCAATAGCTACCCGCTCCATGGGATGTCCAGTGGAACTTGTTATCAATGGTGCCTTGGCTTTCCTCCTTGGGGAATTGTGTTCTGCACATTTTTTGGCACCGTCTGCAGTAGTCTTCGACGTCGACTCTCCAACCTTTCCAATAGTATCGTTGTCGTACCTTCTCCGTCATTTTGTTGATCCCCAAATGACCAGAAGATGGTAAATAGTGAAGAGCCTTTAGAACTTCATCTGTCATTGCTTCAGGTATCACTAGTTGCATAATCTTGGATTTTCCGTCTTCGCTCTCAAACTCGCGATACAGAAGCTCATTGAGAATTTTCAATCTTGAAAATTGACTCCACAGAGAACCAAGAACGGGGCCGGCGTGAGCAATCTCTTCTCTTGGTGGGCGATTTCCAGCGTGGAGCCACGAGATTGTTTGTCGAAGTGCCGGGTCTTATTTTTGTCTCTGTGCAACGTTAGAAAGTACACATTCAGAATCTTGGCTGGGTATCGATTTAGCTTTTACTGCTGATACTTCTTGGGGTTGATTTGGGTTGTTCTTCGGGTCCTCAGTAATTGGAATTCTCGACAAGCCATCCGCGTTGCCGTGTTGTCGCCCAGCTCGGTGTTGTACAGTAAAATCAAACTCTGACAGTCGTTCTAACCACCGTGCTACTTGACCCTTTGGATTCTTGAAGTTCCGAAGCCATTTCAGCGCGTTATGATCCGTACGTGCGACGAATTGCCTCCCCAAGAGGTACGGTTCAAAATGTTCTAGACCCCACACCATCGCCAGCAGTTCTTTCCTAGTTGTGCTGTAATTTCTTTCTGCTTTGGAGAGTGACTTGGCCGCATACGCGATAACCCTTTCTTGCCCATTTTGAAATTGGGATAAACGGCTCCTAAGCCAACGTTACTAGCGTCCGTATCCACAAGAAAAGGTATGTCAAATTGTGGATAAGCCAATACTGGGGCTGTTGTTAGTTTCCGTTTTAGAGTTTGGAAAGCGGTTTGGCATTCGAGACTCAGGTGTACGCAGTACCTTTCTGTTCCAGCTTGTATAATGGTGCTGCAATGTTGGCGTAATGCGGGATGAACTGCCGATAATACCCAAGGCAGCCGAGGAAAGAACGTAGGCTCGAAACATCGTGTGGGGCTGGCCAGGATGCTATCGCTTTGACCTTTTCTGGATCGGTGGACACGCTGTTTCGACTCACCACGTGGCCTAGTAACGCCGTTTTTTCCTTCAGGAAGTGGCATTTCTTCGCATTTAGTTTCAATCCACTTTCTTCGAGGCGTTGAAGTACTAGTTCTAACTTCCGATGGTGTTCGTCTAACGTCGGGGCAAAGACGACAATGTCATCAAGATAGACCAGACAGTCTAACCAATTTAGGCCGTGAAGGACGTTGTTCATCCCACGTTGAAATGTCGCACGGGCGTTAGTTAGTCCGAACGGCATCTTCTTAAATTGATAGTGTCCGTCTAATGTCGAGAAAGCCGTCTTTTCTTTGTCGTTTTCTTCCACATCTAGTTGCCAGTACCCCCTAACTAGGTCTAAATGTGTGAAGTAAGCTGCTCCGGTTAAGGTGTGCAAAATGTCCTCACATCTCGGAAGTGGTAGACATCTTTTTTCGTTACCTCGTTCAATTTCCTGTAGTCCACACAAAATCTCCGACTGCCATCTTTCTTCGCAACCAGTACAACTGGGGAGCACCAAGGAGAGCACGAAGGTTCAATAATATCACTCTTTAGCATTGCTTCTACTTCTTGACGAACTTCTTCGCGTTTATGAAATGGAAGTCTTCGTGGTGGTACTCGAACTGGGGGTGTATCTCCAGTGACAATGGTATGCTTCACGGTTGAGAGTCGTCCTAAGTCATTCGGTCCTCTAGATATTGCGGGACTGTGTCGAGCTAGGATGTGATACACGCGATTTTTCTCGATTTCAGGAGTCCTCGGATTTTCTATCTTAAATAGCGACGCCATTTCTTCTTTCACGTTCTCGTTTTTCGCGGTAGTCATGTAGCAAGTATTTGCGGTTTCTGATGGTAAGTTGTTATGAATTACTTTGTAGGAGGAAGGGGTATCTTCTTCTTCGTCTTCCAAGAGTGGGTGTAACTGTCCGATTGTACTACCCCGATATATTCGTTGAGGCTTCGCTTGTGGATTGAATACTCTGATGGGAATGGTTCCATCTTTGACAGTAGCTGCGACTTTCAAGATTCCGGTAGAGTAGCGTTCTTCAAATCGAGTTTCTGGTTCCAAAACGCCGGTTGTGTGATCTACGGAAGTCTTTCCGTCGACTTTACCAACGATGTTCGTCATCGAGTGTGGAGGTATTGTAATTGACTCGGCTACGATTACTCGGCACACTTCCCTGCTTGGTTTAAATATCAAACTGTCCTTTTTACCCTTTGCTGTTAGTGTTCCTGTGGCGAAATCGATGATTACCTTGTTCGGCTTAAGGATGTCTGTGCCCACCAGCATATCTTGTGCAAGGTCGTCGCACGCCTGCACCTCGTGGTTGACAATTATCCCCGCTAATTTAATGTCCATTTCTGCTATCAAGTGGACTGATAAGGGACTGTTATTTGCTCCGACGATCGCACGCGTCGCCGCTCGTGTCTTGGTATTTGTGCGTTTCGATCTGTTAAAAATATCTCGGTGTATCAGCGTAACTGCCGCTCCTGTGTCGACCAGAGCCGTCACTTGTTTTCCGTTGACTTCACAAACGGTGAAAACAGCGTCGCTCGTCATCGCGCTTGATACTTTCCAAGGTGAAGTTTCAATTTTTAAAGGCACGGGCGGATTCACTTCCGGTATGGACCCGCCCTGTTCCCGTTTCCCTGATCAAAACGTTGAGGACAGTCTCTTTTGAAGTGTCCGAGCTTTCCGCACAAGTAGCATTCGCCTTTCTTGGGTCGTTCAACCCTGGTGCCTTTCTCCACTATTTTTTCCATAAGCACGTTTTGTCTTTCGAGCATTTCCCTGGCCCAATTTGGAATTTCTCCTCTCTCTGCGCCTGCGGTATTAACTTTCACTTGTGTCAGTGGTTCGTTTTCGTGCGAAGCCATGTTGATTTCGTTGTTTTCTCGTTTGTTGTTTTCCAACATAAAAAGCGTTTCCAGCTTCAGAGCACTTTGGAGGGCTTCGTCGAGGCTTGAGGGACTGGATTGATTGTCTCCTAATCGTAATTCACGAGAGTCTAACGCGTTGACAAATTGTTCCAGCAGTTCTTCCTCGATGTATTTACCTTTTTCGCCCGGGAATGCTTTGGAAACCAAACGTCGCAAGTCAGTTGCCAGATCAACAAGGCTTTCTCCTTTGTTTCTCTTAGTCCTGTTTCGCAAAGTTAGCTTGTGGACTGCACGTTGCTGTGGTGGTTCTAGGTTCACCCGAAGTGCTTGGACGAGCTTCTCGTACGATTCCCGTTCCTCTTGTGGTAGCGTCGTGTATACTCGCTGTGCACGTCCTCTTAAACAAACTGCTAGTTGTTGACAAGACTGCTCCTTTGACCAACCATTTATGGTAGTACATAGTTCAAAGTGACTCAGCCAGTCATTGAATGGTATCTCTGTGCCTGAGAAGATGTCTGGTTTTGCTCTTGGCTTTGCTTGTGTGATTAAACTTCCCGACGGCGACGGTGATGATTTTCTACTTCGGCAATTTCTCTACCATTCTGGGTTTCCAATTCTCGTATACGAGTGGTAAGTTTATCAATTCCGTCTCTCAAGTCTTGTTCGGTAGCCATTACCGCTGCCACCAATGTAAAATAAGGTTTATTTTAGGATAAGAAACAATATTTATATAATACAACGTTTAACTTGCATCGGTCAAAACCAACTGTACTCGTCAACTGTCAAAACAGCTCACGTCAACTTATACAACGTCAGCGTATATTCAACTCAGTATGCTTTCGACATACTTTACAACTATAATGCCAATGTTATTGACGTATTCTAAATGCAAATATACTTTACTATTCTACAACGGCTTCCGTTTCGTAAAATCAATGTATAACTTGTACATTATTAAATTCCAAAAAATTCTAATGATCATTGGATCACATACACAAAAAATTGTATAAATTGATTTAAACTTGGTTTAAATATATTTCCGGTCTGTCTGTCTGTCTGTCTGTCTGTATGTCTGTCTGTCTGTCTGTCTGTCTGTATGTCTGTCTGTCTGTCTGTCTGTCTGTCTGTCTGTCTGTCTGTCTGTCTGTCTGTCTGTCTGTCTGTCTGTCTGTCTGTCTGTCTGTCTGTCTGTCCGTCTGTCCGTCTGTCCGTCTGTCCGTCTGTCTGTCTGTCTGTCTGTCTGTCTGTCTGTCTGTCTGTCTGTCTGTCTGTCTGTCTGTCTGTCTGTCTTCTGTCTGTTGGAAATCAATTAATGAATTGATGTCTCGCAACTCTAAATCTGACAGCATCCCTTTTCTAAAAATTGGAAACCAAGAAATCAATAATGATGCGGATATCAGAAAGTATTTTTAGAAACACTTTTCGGAAATTGGATCGAAATTGACATCAACTGATTTTCAGACTACTAAATCATACTCTGATTATTTGAAAACAGCTAGTTCGGTGTTTACTTTGAAGCCTACAACACCAAATGTCGTTTCTAAATTACTTAGTTTAATACCCAATAGGAAAGCAACTGGCTTAGATCAAATACCATGTAAACTACTCAAACATGCAGCGCCTATTATTTTTGAATCTTCATGTGACCTTTTCAATTTTTCCATACAAATAGCCGTATTTCCCGACGAGTGGAAGCTAAAGACGATGTAAACAATTATAGACCTATCTCTGTACTGAGTGCCGTATCTAAAGTTTTTGAGCGTATTGTTTACGATCAGTTATATACGTATTTCAATAAAAATAGTTTATTGCATGAAAAACAATCAGGCTTTAGGCCATTTCACTCTACCACGAGTACACTTCTAGATGCAACAACTGATCATGAATGGCTTAAAAACATGGATCAGGGACTTCTTAACTCTGTAGTTTATTTGGACTTAGCAAAGGCATTTGACACTGTAAGCCATGATATATTACTCTGCAAGTTCCAAAGTTACGGAGTTGACGCAAATACTTTATCTTGGTTCAAATCGTACTTGCACAATCGCAGACAAAAATGTTGTGTTGACGACTTTCTGTCAAGAGAACGCACACTTAATTGTGGCGTTCCCCAAGGCTCCATTCTTGGACCATTATTATTTCTCATTTATATTAATGATCTTCCACATTGTCTGCAACATTCCACTGCTCGAATGTATGCTGACGATACTAACTACCCGAACATGGCTATTCGAGAAATAATAACTCTTGCCAACAAAGATCTCGAATATATTAGTGAATGGCTAAAAGCAAATGAACTCAGTCTAAACGTAACTAAAACAGAGTATATGTTTGTTGGGTCTGACTATAATCTTGACAAGGTAAGAGATATGCCGCTATTATATCTCGACAGATCTAGAATACCTATAAAACGTCACGAGTTAGGGTAACCATGCAAATCTCTAGGGGTATATATAGATGAAAGATTATCATGGTTAGATCATATCAACGATATGTCAGAAGGTGGAATTTCAGGTCTTCGATAAGTACCGTAATGATTCGAATAAGCGCCTGAGGCGCTTATTTAAGTTTAAGAGGCCGGGGGGGGCGCTTATTCGAGAGGGGGCGCTTATTTAATTTTTTAGCAAACCCGTAATCTGATCCCATAAAAACGCAGAACTTTAATAACAATCTTAACAATAACAATAACAATAACAATAACAATAACAATAACAAAGATTTAAAAAACCCTGAAACCCTAGTTCTCTGCTCTAGTAGAGATAGATAATAAATTGGGCGAGGTTTAAAAACAACAAGAAGGGGAAACAAATAGACTACGAGCACAATTACACTTAACACAGGCTGTCTTCCATGTACGTGGGTCGTCAGGGTCGAATGTTGAGCAAAGAGCGGAGTAGTGGTATTCTTTCAGTATAGTTCTAAAAGTAGCAAGAGAAGGTGTGTTATGGGGTATTTCCTTTGGTAGCGCGTTCCATATCCGTGTTGATTGTATCAAGTATGATCTGCTGTACGTTGATGTTCTGCACAGTCGCTCTTCAAAGGTTGTACCAACCATTTTACTGGAAGATGGCGTCAGTCTCTGAGATGTCTTTGGTTTCGGTAAGGAGGTCTTGTCCAAATAATAAGTTTATTGATAATTTTGAAGAAAAATTCCATGTCCAAGTACTCATGCCAGTAAGTTACTGGGATTAGATTAGTTTGAATTAATCTTTCTTTGTATGAGATGCGGCAGTTAAATGGTAGGTGGAGAAAATATTTAGTTGCACGTCGCTGAACCCGTTCAATGTTCTTAATGAGCTCTACAGTTTGAGGCGCCCAAACTTGCGTCGCGTAACCAAGATGAGCACGAACAATTGTCAGATAGATTGTTCGTCTTGTTGTAAGAGATTTTACGCTTTTTGTTGTTCTCTTCACGTACCCCAAGATCTGGTTGGCTTTCGTACTCTGTGATTCTACCTGCTTCTTCCACGATAAATCAGACGAGATCCACACTCCAAGGTCTCGTTCTTGGATACAGTGGTCGAGCTGCGTGTTGCCCATGGAGTATGAGGTCATAATTGGTTTTCTTTTCCGAGATATTGTCTGAACTGTACATTTAGTCTGATTAAACAGAAGATCAGAAGACGAGGACCAGTCGTTTATATTGTTCAGATCTTCTTGCATGCAAGAGAGTGTTGTCTGCTTCACACGATATGCACTTGAACAATTTGGTATCGTCAGCAAAAGTCGCAATTGTAGACGACGATATTGCGTCGGGTAGATCATTGACGTAAAGTAGGAACAGGATTGGGCCCAAGATAGATCCTTGTGGTACTCCAGACGTCACCGGCCTAGATGGAGATGTTGATCCTAACACTGCGACTTGTTGTCGACAATGGTGAAGATAAGATTGGAACCAAGATAGCAGGCCATCGTTGAATCCTAAACTACGGAGTTTATCGATCATTTTATTGTGGTTCACTTTATCGAATGCCTTAGACATATCAAGATAAACCACATCTATCTGCTCTCCTTGATCGAGACGTTTACCAAGTTTCCCGTACTTGTCAAGGTTATGAAGTCAGATCTAATGAAATAAGACAACAATTAAAATGAAAAAATCATACGGAAATACGGGATATGCACAAGTTAATAATGATGTACAAAGTGTTAAACAACATGGCTCCTCCCTATCTACGAGATCATTTTAAAATGTCTACCATTAATGATACATATTCCCTGCGAACTAGAAAATTGTGTCTTGTTCTACCTCAAGCGCGCGCGTACTGAATTCTTAAAAAAAAGTTTTGCATATTCTGGATGTAAAATTTGGAACAAATTGCCGGAAAATGTCAAATGCAGTGAAAACATCAATGAGTTCAAAAGAGGCCTCACATCATGCTTCTAATTAATTTTTAACTTTGGCATGTAAGTTTAGTTCGGCTTTCTTGTAAAGCAGTTTATCAACTGAAGAAATTCCGACTTTAAGTAAAAATCTCTGTCTGTCACGCGGGGCGATCTTCAGGCGACTAAGTAGTTTCGATTCTTGGGCCGCTTAAATGGTTTTGGTCAGAAGGTGGGCGGTGAAACGATGAATGCATCCCTCAAATGGTTTTGGTCGAAAGGTGGGCGTGTGGGTGGTGAAACAGTGAATGCATCCCTCAAATGGTTTTAGTCGAAAGGTGGGCGTGTGGGCGGTGGATTCCTCAAACTCCTTTCCTTGTTTTCATTGTTGTTTAGATTGTTGATATTAAATTAAGTTGAAAGTGCTTGTCTGCTCTCAAAACCATTTGAGGGCATTCATCGTTTTACCGCCCACACGCCCACCTTCTGACCAAAACCATTTAAGCGGCCCAGGAATCGAAACTACTCCGTGAAACTGATAGTTGCGACACTCAACATTTTGTGGTAAGCCCACGTAAACTATACTATATTCGCTCTACCTTTATGGTATTGAGCACTTCCCGACATTCCTTGAACAAAATCACACGTGCTCGTTTATATATATATATATATATACAGTATATATATATATTTACTGTATCTGTACATGTACATGTACTGAATAACTTAATTCGGCTCTTACGAAAAACAATGTAAATTGATGAGATTACGAATTCAAATAAATATTTCTCTCTCTCTCTCCGTTTGGTTTTTGTTTGTTTGTTTGTTTGTTTGTTTGTTTGTTTGTTTGTTTGTTTGTTTGTTTGTTTGTTTGTTTGTTTGTTTGTTTGTTTGTTTGTTTGTTTGTTTGTTTGTCTGTATGTGGTCTGTCTGTTTATCTGTCCGTCTCATGTCTATTTGTTGTTCTGTCTGTTTCTTTTTCTCTAAAACTGTTTACTCTTAAACTCTTTTTTTTTGTCTCTTTGTTATTTGTAGAACTCGCGTGTCATCTTCTCTTAATGTTTGGGGAAACTGTTGTGCCTGTGCTATCGTAGAATACTTGTCACATAAACATCTTTTGTCATTTGATGGTGAAAACCAAACTTGTCAACCACCACCTGACTGCGTTGTGGATTTGAAGTCAACGTAGCAGTAGAAATAGAAGAAAATGAACAGAAAGAAGAGGAAAAAACCAATGAAAACAATATTTCGTAAAGACGTATTAGTAAATTGTGGTGGTATAATTTGCAATTGATTACAAATTAAAACAAAACAAGCGCCTGTAACATATCTATAATTACTATAATCATAATTTTACCGATAAACTGCTTCAGTTATACGCAAAGCAGAAACGGTAATTTAGTTAGACAGTATAACAATGAGTACCTGAACAATATATAACCAATAAGACAATAGTTAATTGTCGATTGACGTAGTCAGCATTTTTGCAGCTTGTATCTAGGTATTCGTTAAACATGCATTGATTATCATAAACAACGGTTTGAACGGAGTTTCTCAGTCCATAAGCGCTTGTGCCTTATTTAGACGTTTAAATTCTTAATTACACCATTGTTTTTTAAGGTACATACTTTCTGCTGTTTATCATGTGGAGTTATTCTCATAAAATTTCAAATTTCAATCAATTTTCCTCATTCTTAATTGACGATTTTTTTACATCAGTATTAAAACTGAATTATTTTACTAAGGATATTTAAAAAAATACTACAATGTGATATTAATGCATTCGGGTATTTATAGTAACTCGTTCCATCTGCCAAACTGACATAAAAAAAGACGTCACGTCAGTTTTGCAGATGGAAACAATTGCGGACAGTAAACAAGTCAGAAGTCAGTTCATTCGTTATCGTTGAGCGTTCAAAAAGTTAGCCACGAAGAAACTAGCAAAGTTTGCCTAAAACAGTTTAAACATTAGATGGAGACATGCAATCTTACTCAAATATCAATGTCGTACCACAGGCTTACCAAGCTTACGTTGTGTATATAGTTACTTTCATGCATGGTCTTGATGGCCATCAACCCAGGCCATAAAGTACATCAAATCGAACGACCTTGATAAAGGGGGGGGGGGGGGGGCAGCTACCTTTGGGGGGCTGCTACTTTCAGAAATTTCTAAGACATCTCAAATTTACCGATACTTTCGGGGGGGGACGCTACTTTCGGGATTCTGCGGTATTGTCAAATTATAGATGAGATATACATGCACGCGACCGTAGTCACATTTCCCCAAACTAAAATCTATCATTCATACAATTAGAAAATATATTGGATTGTAAAGCAAGGTATTGTTATGAACGACATCCTCGTCCTCATCTTGTCTATCATCAACTATCATCAACTTCGCACTGGATCAAATTTTGACAGGATTTATATTAATTTATGAGTTTATAAGAGACTAGACTCTTTCAATGAGATTGGCATGTATTATATATTATATTGGGTAGGTTGGAAAACCCGGAATCCGGAATCTATAGATCGTTTTCACTCACGTGATCGGTGGCCCCATTGGGGTGGTGAAACAATACGAAATATTTGAATAAGAAAGAGCTAATTCCCATACCGTACACCAATATGGCCGCCATTTCATTGTTTTGGTACACCAATATGGCCGCCGTGACGTCAGATGAAAACGATCTATAGGAATTGTCATAGTTAATATAAAAACGGTTTTCCTAAAATTAGTAATATAATAATCAACTATTAAAATAATAATAACTAACTAATATATCATATAATGATTAACTATTAATTAATTAGTAATATAATAATTAACTATTAATTATTAACTATTAAAATAACAATAATAACTATCCAATATGTCAACATAAATTGTATGACATTTTATTTTGGCTTGCAAGAAGTTTGTTTTGTACGAATTTTTTTATTATAATTTTTTAATTTTTGGCATTGAGTAACACCATAGTTAATGGTTTGGAAACCCGGCAAACTTCAAAGCGGTTAATAATCAAACTACGATTCATGTTGAAAGGGACATGAAGATGCACAAATCTTTTGTTTTAGGTTTATTAATATTTAAACAGTACGGTTGAGCAATTGAACCCAAACGTTGCTATTGGATGATTGCTTCATTATACAGAAAACACAATATGTTCAGTAACCGTGAAAGTGCACAAATTTCCATAAAACTGAAAACCCCCATAAAACAATGACTTTTGTTGAGCTTCCAAACCATGTTTCTATTAACTATGGTATCACACAAAACAAGAATAATCAAAGCATAATAAAGATCCTTGTCTCTTTGCTGCAAGAAATTAATGCTATCAAAATCACTGAATGAGTCAACGCATCACTGTGTATCTTGCTATGCATGTTTTGCAAACCGCAGAAAATAATAAAAGGTACGGTATTAGTATTGTCTATGGAGGCAAGCCGCGAGCTATCCTGTTTACCGGGCTAGCTCGCTGCCTTTAATATTATGAGTGAATTTCATCATTTCAAAAGCGCTTCGTGTATTTCGGGGGAGTATTTCGTTATTTTTGTTGATGTCAAATCATCCCGGTACTTATTAGCCATGATGAAATTCACTCATAATATTAAACGCAAATCAGAAAGGCAGAAACAATATATACTGCCTAGCGAGCTAGCCCGGTAAACAGGATAGCTCACGGCTTGCCTCCATTAGACAATACTAACACCCTTTAATTATTTGCGGTTTACAAAACATGCATAGCGAGATATACAGTGATGCGTTGACTCATTCGGTGATTTTGATAGCATTAATTTCTTGCAGCAAAGAGACAAGGATCTTTATTGAAAATATGCTTTGATTATTCAGTTTGTGCGATACTCAATGCCAAAAATTAAAAAATCATAATAAAAAAATTCGTACAAAACAAACTTCTTGCAAGCCAAAATAAAATGTCATACAATTTACGTTGACATATTGGATAGTTATTATTGTTATTTTAATAGTTAATAATTAATAGTTAAATATTATATTACTAATTAATTAATAGTTAATCATTATATGATATATTGGTTAGTTATTATTATTTTAATAGTTAATTATTATATTACTAATTTTAGGAAAACCGTTTATATATTAATACAGATTCCGGATTCCATTCCAGATTCCGGGTTTTCCAACCTACCTATTAGGTAGCGCCTTTGTTGTCCGTTTTTGAAGGATCGGACCGGACGCAACACTAATAAGCTGTCAAGTACACGCTCAAGCATGTTCAACCAAGTGTGTGTGTTTTTTCGGGTTCTTTGCGAGTTCTTTGTGTGCGGTATCATGCAGTTAAGATTTATTACGTTGCATCGTAACTCTGAATAGGAGCAGGCATTGTTTTATATTTGTCTTCGATTTTTAAAAAGGAGTAATAATACATGTAACGCATCCCATCCCGTCCCCCCCCCCCCCCCCCCCCCCTGGGCTCGTGGAGGTGTCGGCGAGGTTACCAAACGGCGGAGATTTGAAAACAGACATCCAGGAAATAAAGTAAAGTGCAACTATTAAAAACAAAGCGGCCAACTCGATGATACGATTATTCAACATTTCGTTGTCACAGATGTGAGAAAGACGACTAGGAATCGATGCTGTTATCGCCCTCGATCCTTTCAATGAGGTAAGGCACGAAATGATGTTTTAATTTTGGTTATAAATAGCGAAACAAATTGATAAACACGAAACGTTTGGTGGGGCCATAATGTGCATCATTCATTGAGACACAATGCACCATTAAAAACATGTTTTGAAACTTTCATGCGGCTACAGATATTATAAACAAAGTCAATGTGTTAGCCGTGTACTGTATAGTGTACTGGAGTTTTTCAGACTAAAAGTATGATAGTTGCCGATATTTATATCGTGTGTATAGTATATCAACAATATAAATATCTTTAACGTAAAGTAATTTCTGGTCTTCGTCGCTTCTCTTAGCTTGATTTGCAGCTGTTTTCTTATGAAAGCTTTGTCTATTTCTTCGGACGGGGCATTCGCCGACGTGGTCTACTTCTTCACGGTTTCACAGTTTGAAAGTTATTTCCTTGCTTTGTAAACAAAAAAAAGGTCTCCTTTCGAGACAATACTATCGTCACGACACGAGGTTTACTTGAATGAAACTGTAGTCAATTGTTTGCCTGAAAGCGAATATCGTCTGCTTACCAGCACATTTCGCTTGCTTTGTTCTCACTTATATTGGGATTTATGTAATAAATAATATTAAAACTAGCTGTGTGTTGTTTGGGTGGCTCCAACTCCCCCGGTTCATAGGGGTTATCTGGTCACGCATGGCACACCTGAAGTGTCACACTCCAGTGATCAATTAATCGCGCACTGTTGATCAGAGGCACGTGATACGTGCGTGCTTAGAAGGCTGATGCAATATCCAGAACTACTAGTCCGTGTTTCCTGAGCCCCGGGCTCAGCATTGTTGGCACCGTTTCTCGAGTGGTTCTTCACGTTTTTTTATGCCTCGTATTTCCAAAAGTAATCAAGCTTCTGCCTCATTAAACGAACTCGTATCCTTAATGACAGAGCCCACTTCCTTGCCCGTTCCACAGCCTGTGGTGACATTTAATGGAGATTTGTCATCGGCTTCTTTGCCATCTTCGTTACCCTCGACTGCCTCGGGTGTTTTGCCAACAACAATAGCTGGTTCAGCTTCGGTGGTCGCCTCACATCCTGTCCAGCCACCCATGGCTCAGCCTACAGTGTCCGGGCTACAGTCAGGTCCTCGACCGGCTTCGCCAACGTCGTTTTCCCCACCCCTGGCTTGGTCTACGATGCAAACGAATTTTGGCGCTATTTTGCCAACAGTTGGTTCGCCTTTCGGCACCAGGCCCCTACGGGTCCTCAGGCCTCTGTACCGCAACACCGCTGCCAAACCTTTTGCGCATGTGCGACGTCCGAGCTCATCCTCGGAAAAAGAGCGGGAAAACATTGAAATATTCGGACTGGTCTGAGAGCTAGTCCGGCGCAAAAGTTAAAATTATAAGCATACTACCAAAAAGATATGGTAGGTAATTTGTGCATGGCTTCTTTGTCAATATTGTAACATATTCTGAATTTACCCCTTTGTAATTTTCTTTACCCTTTTTTTAAAACACAAATGAATAGTCGAGTCTTACTTAGTCTTCACTGTCTGGTTGTCGTCGCCACGGCTAGTTCCCACAGCTTGCGATGTTTACTCAGCGAATTCACGCATGCGCAAACGTTTGGCAGCGGTGTTCTGTACCGCAGTCTCCCAGTGGTTTGACTTGGTTTCAAGGCTCATCCCAGTTTCCGTCATCGCCGCGTGGTCCCACCTCAATGCTCCTGTCCTCCTTACCTGCCATGGCTGGGCCTTCCTCCACCACCGCTGGATCACCTTTTGTCCAACCAAGTGTACCGAATATTCAATTGGAAACAGCGCCTCCCCCTTACCTGGTCCCTCTTCTCTTCCTGGAATGGTTTCATCACCGGTTGTAGAACATTTATCAGGTATGAGCGTTCCTTCTTTGTTTCGTTTTGGGGGGGGGGGGTGCGGCGGTAGCCCCTGGCTCATGGGCTTACCCTCCTCTCAGCGCGGCCATTGTCAATGGGCCTGGGTTCCACCCGATTCCTTACAAGATTGTTGCCGCTATTACGTCGGGCCAATTTGTGGATCTTTCTGTACTGATCCGCACTCCTACTGACGATACCCCCCTTCCCACCGTGTCCATTGATGGTACCATGGTTATTTCACCATCTGTCCGCAAACGCCGCCAACCTCTTGACGTCATCCAGTGGATTCAAGCGTTTGGCATTTACTCTGTGGTACTGTCAACTGATTTTCCCCAGCGATCTCGTGATCTCATGCTATACCAGCTACTTATCCTCCGCACTTACTCTCAATTTGGCGGCTCATCTTGGTGTAGTTACGATGAAGCATTTCGGCGTGACGCAGCAGTAGTCGACTAGTCGCACATGAACGTAGAATTGTACAATTTTCACACTGCCATTGGTTCACGTAGCCTACCTCCTTCATCGACCACCTCGGCTGTTGCTTCTCCGTCATCCAACCTGATCTGCCGCTCGTGTCGTTATCGCCACGTTTGCGAGGTTCCTTTTTGCGGGGGTGATCACCGACGTATATCCTGTCCCTCCCGTGAAAGCTCCTTGGGTGTAGTCAAACGTCAACGCCGCGTGTAATTTACGTGCCTGTCGATGCAGTTGACTTGCGCAGTCTGTATAGCATCCTCGTACCCAGGGTCTTACCTCCGCTCCCCCGCCCCCGCCCACCGCTGCGGAAAGACCCTGGTTAAAGCTGGTCACGTGGCTCCCAGAATCTGGGTGCTAACAAACTTTTCTTTTCAGGGTCGGGTGGTTATTTTGAAAATTGTCGCAGTACCTTGGGGGCAAGAATAGAATATCGAGGAAAGCTCATTGCGAAAATTAAACACTCCATGGATCGGAGAACAATTGCAATCTGGTATTAGTGAAGGAACAATTCTGAACTTCGACCGAAAGTCTTCCGTCGTTTCAATCCGACGAGCAGCAAATTTAAAGAGATTTTTATTCTTCGAACGCATTTCTACAGTCATCAGTGATCTGATAAATTATAGCCGCCTGAAGATGGAACAGAGAGTTTCAAATTTTACTGTACGTGGGTTTAAATTTCCTCACTATCAAGACTATGCGAAATTCACAAATTATATTGGTTAACAATCGCTTGAACCTCCATTCGAAAGAAAGTGGAAATTATCTCACTGCATCTCTTGCAACGGCCAACACTCGCTGAGAATACATATACAGATTCAATTAACACCTTTTGCTTGCAGCTGTCAACAAAGCTTTAGATTCTTATTCTGTGCTTTAGAAATTCCAAGAGGTTAGTTGTTCATTACATTTACTATTCTAAATCGCATCAATGCAACAGTTTCGTGCCGTTTCGTGCAGCGGCGGGTGTATAAAGTAGCCGGCACTTATATTTCAATTGTATTGCTGATTTTTAAAACGCTAACCCTTTAATAACATTCATCACAAAAGGAGCCACATGCAAGTTCATGTTATCAACTGTTATTTGTTAGCCTCAGTTTTATTAAAGTTGTCTATCAGTATTCAGTATCGCGTTTTACTTACTCGTACGTGTTAACATTTTACAGTATTATTATATCGCTCGCTGCATGAACGTTGTTGCTTGTTCAATGTTTTTCTTGTCACTCATGTCTGTATTAATAATACAAACAGAACTTACCACTCAACCAGCGCGAATGTTACCGTTCTATGTTTCCTAAATTATGGAAAATACTTCGTTATGAACGTTAAATTTCGAAAGATCCAAATTATTGCATGACCACCGTTCAACTAGTATATTTTAGTAAATATGTTTATATTTCGCTTCAGTCAACATCGTTCTTGAGACTTTATAAACAGCTCAGGCACATTTGTATTACCTTTAAATATTACTTTGCTCCTGTATTCCTTCAGAGCTTACTGATACTGTCTACTCTTTGTTTTTTAGGCAAACATTTCGTACAAACAACGCGCAACGAAACGCTTGAAAACATTGACAGTTGGCACAATATTAAAAACAACAAAGGCGAAGCGGCGGGACACAAATGACAAATCACACAAAACGGCTAACGAAAAATTGACGGTGTATGAAGGCGCTAATAAACTGAAGAGATTTACGTCTTATTTTACTATTCCAAAGAGCCAATCAAGACTTTTAAGCGGCCTTCAAGTTCAGGACGGCGAATTCTGTTTCTACATGTACACACGGTTTTACAGTATCGCATAACACTGAGGAAACCGACGTGAATAAACATCGATTTAGGCATGCAGTCTGGCTTTCTTGAGAATTATTAACGCACACCTTGTCTTGTCACAATAAAATAATCACATAAAAACATTGTCTTTGTGTGATTCAGTTTAGCCACGTTTCTAAATATCCCACCCCCAGTAAGTTATATTTTTGCCCTCGAAACACGTGACCAGCCTAAACCAGGGTCTTTCCGCAGCGGTGGGCGGGGGAGCGGAGGTAAGACCCTGGGTACGAGGATGTCTGTATAGATTGCTCTTGTAACCCTTACGTGCAGCTATTTGCAGCTATTGTTTTTTTTGTTTTTGTTTTTTTGTTTGTTTTTGTTTTGTTTTGTTTTTTACATTGTTTCACGCAGTTTACGAGCTGTTTGCGTAGTTATGCAACTCTCGGCCCGGCTCTTGGCGCAGCCTTGTTTCATCTCGTGCTACTACTTGTTGTAGTTCATGTTATTAAAATGTTATTTCTTGTTACGCGTGTCTCGTCTGTTGGTTGGGGGTTGGGTTGGTTAACCTTGACCTATTTTCCCCAGCTTCTTTCTACGGCTCCCACCCCTTTTTTTCTTACAGATATTTCAAGAACTGTTCTGGCTACCCTCCCAGTACGGCATGTTTCGCCCCTGGTCCTTGCCGAGTTTTCTAGGGATCTCCTACACTACCCAAGTCCACAGAAGGATTTTGTTCTGACTGGTATTCAGCAGGGGTTCCGTATCGGATTTATTCCTGATAGGATCTCTTTACGCTCTCGCTCTCGCAACTTAAAATCATCCGCTGAGCATCCAACGGCCATTGCCACAACTACTTGGCAGAGAAAATTTCTCGGCGCCGCGTAGCTGGCCCCTTTTCCACGCCACCTCTAGCAAACCTGCACGTCAGCCCATTTGGGATCATTCCCAAGCGGTACCAACCGGGTAAGTGGCGCCTGATTCTCGACCTCTCTTCACCAACTGGTTCAAGTGTTAACGACGGGATTCCTAAGGACCCCTACTCCATATACTACATTACCATTGATGACGCCATCCGATAACTTATTTCCCTCTGACCTGGGACACTTATGGCCAAATTCGATGTCGAAGCAGCGTATCGCAACATTCCAATCCATCCAGAAGACCGTTTTCTGTTTGGTATGAAGTGGCGAGACCAGTTTTACGTTGATCTTGTCCTTCCATTTGGTTTGCGGTCTGCACCCTTTCTGTTTGATGCCGTTGCCTCGTCTGACGCAGCCGGCGCGGTGGGCTTCGGTGCTTTCTGGAACTCTAACTGGTTCGCTTCACCGTGGTCCTTTCTTCCGGATGCTCCTTCCATCGCGTTTTGTGAATTATTCCCTATCGTAGTCGCTTGTCATTTGTGGGGCCGTAACTGGTATCGATTGCAGGTTCAATTTTTATGTGACAACTCGGCCGCAGTGCACGCTCTCAATTCTGGTTCTTCATGTTGTCCTCACATCATGCACCTTCTTCGTTCTCTCATCCGCGTGGCTTGCCTTTATAACTTCGCCTTCTCCGCCCAACATTGATTCCGCTGGTGTCATCCATCTTAACATCAAATCGTCTAAGACCGACCCCTTCCGCAAAGGCGTGATCCTTCATATTGGTCCATCCGGCATTCTATTTGTGCCGTGGCTGCTCTACGCGCCTACCTCGTTCTTCGGGGGAATTCACCTGGCCCATCGTTTCGTACGTCGTCTTCGGTTCCATTGTCTCCACCCATCGTCAATCAGTGACTCCACTCCATATTTACGGCAGCTGGTTTTCGTTCTTCGTTTAGCAGCCACAGTTTTCGCATAGGAGCGGCAACATCAGCAGCCTCTGCCGGGGTTCCGGATCACTTAATAAAGACCCTCGGTCGCTGGTCTAGCAACACGTACCTTCGATACACACACAGCCCCAGATTGCCGTCGCTCGGATCTTGGCTTGATCCGTCTTATTGCTGCTCCCCTTGGAGGAGGTTCGCGTTCCTCGAAACCATCGCTCCAGCTAGCTGGAGAGGTCGCATTGGAGAGGAGTTCCTCGGTCGCGCAGGAACACCACTATTACCTAACTGAGTAGGATCGCGCGCGGTGTGCCAGCACCAGACTGGTCTGCCAGGCCTTGGCGACTCGCTAGCTTGGTGGTGTAATGATTGCCGGGCCGAAATACCCCACCGGGGATTGCGACCCTCCAAATTTAGTACTGTGTCTATTTACTGACTTTATCCATGCATCCTTGTATCTTGTTACTTGACAGCGCTGTTATTAATGGGATTTATGCAATAAATAATATTAAAATTAGCTGTGTGTTGTTTGGGTGGCTCCAACTCCCCCGGTTCATAGGGTTTATCTGGTCACGCATGACACGTGAAGTGTCACACTCCAGCGATCAATGAATCGGGCACTGTTGATCAGAGGCACGTGATACGTGCGTGCTTAGAAGGCTGATGCAATATCCGGAACTACTAGTCAGTGTTTCTGGGCCCCGGGCTCAGCATTGTTGGCACCGTTTCTCGAGTGGTTCTTCCCACCCTCCTCCCCACAACGTGCTATCGAGCGCCAGTGACTGCCTCCTTCCGCTGGTTGGCCGCCAGTTACGCTTCAGTTTCTTGTCGTGGCACAAGCGCCAGTCCACATGCTCCACGGAGTTTTAAGCCTCCGCAACTGCCAACGGGTGCTCCTCCCTTGTTACTCGGTCATTAGCTAACAGACTCATATGTTATTCGCGTGGTTGGGCAAGCGCCAATCCACACCCCACTCCCTTTGCACAGGAGTTTGTAGCCTCTGCAACTACCAACGGATGTGCCTCCGTTGTTACTTGGTCATTAGCTAACAGACTCACCTCTGTTATTCGCGTGGTGGTGCAAGCGTCAATCCACATGCCTCCTGCCCTGTAGTTTGAAGCCTCCGCAACTGCTAACGGATGCGCCTCCATTAGCTAATGTTTTATCCTGCTAACGGATGCGCCTCCATTAGCTAATGTTTATCACGTCTGTGCGTCCTCTACACCACTCCCACTTCCCACTGTAATCGTGGAACCTCTCTATTCCTTCACCAGATGCACCTCTGGTGTTCAGCAAGGTTCGTTGCGCAGAACCTTTTGTTGCTAGCGCCGGGAGAGGGCTCTCCCGGCTCGCCAACGGTTGCTCCGCCGTTGTGGCTCTGTCTACTCTATAGAAGGAGTAAGCTGTGAGCACAGACGCCGTGAGTCTTGCTTTAGACTTCATTCTTATTACTGCTCGAACAGCGCCAATCCACACCCCACTCCCTTTGCACGGGAGTTTGTAGCCTCTGCAACGGCCAACGGATGCGCCTCCGTTGTTACTTGGTCATTAGCTAACAGACTCACCTCTGTTACCTCAAAAAAATTCAGGGGGAAAAATATCATCTTTGAAACCCTTATATGATTAAAGTAATAATTTATAGTAAATATAATATAACAAGATGAAATCTAATTTTAAATACGTAATTGCAAAATTGCTCTCGGACCCGTTACTGCATTATGTATAATGCCGATGAATCATGAATGTCAACTATAGACGAGTCTGTATTCAATCTATGATTATGGTAATATCCATGCATAGTAGTTTACCAATATTTAAGATGTGATGACACAATCCCGTTTTGCCGTTATGTTACATATAAATGTTATTAGAAAGATACGTTTCGATACTTTACAGCTTGGTTTGGGCGATCTTCATATCATTAATCAATCATATGGGCACGGTAGATACACAGCCTTTAATAAATCCTGAATAGCAAGAATTAAGACACTAATCTTTGCCTTGCTCTTGTTACTTGGGCTACCTGTGGTAGCCGAGTCTAAATTTCGGCTCTGTTATTTTTGTATCTGCGCAGCAGATATATTGCTATCGTGTTGTGTGTGTGTGTGTGTGTGTGTGTGTGTCTGTTAACTTTTTTGTGTAACCACTGACCTGTAGTGTGTGCTGTGGTGTAACTCTAATCAATGCGCGACAATTACATCGGGGACAATCGAAGGGCGTCAGTCAGTTTGAACGATGGAAACAAGTCCATATTGTACGAATTCGAAGCTAATCAAAGAGCAACACTACACTATTCTCGAAGAAAGACAATATTTCTGATACAAATGGCAAGTATTTTTAACATGACTTATAGTAAACTTGCAAGTGTGATCTACCACAGTTTTTGTGCGTTATACAGAATGATTGAAGAGTTGACAAAAGGTTTTCAACTCGTTGGGCGATTTATCGAGTCAGGCGACTCAGGCCAACACGCCTAAACTACTAAACTGTTTATGAATTAGGACCGTCTTCAAATGACAAACATTACTCTTCGGAACACAAACAATTCAGTAGCATCATTTTACTTTTATAATGCAATCATGTTTATTAGCAGTGCTGGTATAGTTCACACATGTACTCATTGACTGCTTGCTGGATGAAGTATCTATTAAATAGCCATGATCTGCCCCACGATATATTTTTAATATCAAGGGATTGACCTTTCATCTCATTCGCTTATTAAATACGATTAACTGAGCTGGATCATAGTTTTATGTTTTTGTTCAGGTTTATGGAAATTTGTGCACTTTCACGGTTACTGAACATATTGTGTTTTCTGTATAATGAAGCAATCATCCAATAGCAACGTTTGAGTTCAATCAATCACTCAACCGTACTGTTTAAATATTAATAAACCTAAAACAAAGGATTTGTACACCTTCATGTACCTTTGCTTGTTTGTTAACCACTTTGAAGTTTGCCAGGTTTCCAAACCATGTATATTTTCTATTAACTATGGCTGGATTAATCGACACTTCCCAAATTTGCTTCAATGCATGGGTGCGATTAATGGTGAATAATAATATTAAATAGTGAAAGCAAATTCAGGAGTGTCTTTTAGGGCCTGTTTATAAGGAGGTAGGGTTACCTTAGCACCCAGGTTACCCTAGCATCCTTATAAACACAACAAACAAATTAATAATGTACGAGAGCTAGGGTAACCAGGGTGCTAGGGTAACCCTACGCCTTGTAAACAGGCCCTTAGGCTAATTTTGGCGCACATACATGTACGCATAGCGTACCGCTTAGCGTACCCTTTGTTTTTTGTGTCGACAAACTTGACCCGACAGGCTTTGCGAAACCGAGATTTCACTTTCATGGTGAGTTGTCTCTTGAACGAAGCTTTTCTTGCCATTTTATCGATGTTTCGTCTCAAACAAAGATGTCAGAGTAGTCGGACTGTCATCGAATCAAGGTGTACTAAAAATAATTGGAAACTTTAAACTGAAGGAGTGAAGGACGTCAGAGAACAGTCATGTTTAATAATTGCGAAACCGAGGTTTGGCCGAGTTTATATCTCCAGATGATCAGAGGTTGTCTCTTTTGAACGAAGCTTTCATTGCCATTTTATCGATGTTTTTGAATATTTGAAAGACATTTCACTGTTTCTCAGTTGTTTACTTGTTATATTTCGATCTGGGTTATATTCCACCGTCTCGATCAAGACAAACTGATTATAAACGATTTATAAACAACGTTGAAAATTATACATTTATATGCTGTGTTGACATTTCGTGCTGAAGAAACTCAAGTTTAATACGCCAAATGGGAAACTTTAAATGTATCGAGGTAAGCTTAATTTTAATATTTGTAATTTGCTTTGTTATTTCCTGGATTATGTATTGTTGTGCTAATAAAGTTACGCCAAATTAACTCTATGTGATTCAACTGCATCACTAGCTCATGTGTGCATTTTAATAGTTCCTGGGTAGCACCAAATACTGTAATGCAAAAAATACTGATAAACATGTACTATGTCGAACTGTTTGCACGTCTAGATTAACGCTGTGAAGTTAGCTGCCAGTTCGCCGCTGCACTGTAGCTCGTTCAATCCAGCTTTTTCACTAACGGCAGGCGAACTGGCAGCTAACTTAACGGGGTTCTCTAATGATCGCTTGAATCTACCGAATCTAGCACTGTAGATTGCACTGTAGGTTATTTTGTACTTTTTAACAAACGCTTAATATGTGCACGCTGTTTCGTGCATAGGCTATGCCAAGCTGCATTGCTATGAGTAGCCCGAGTGAACGCCTAAGCAGGCGTCTTGTTCTCTATAAGTCTACAGTCTACACTCCTCTTTCGTCTACACCCCTCGCACATCTGAAGCCTCTCGCAGTCTCACTGTATGTTACTACGACGCTAGCGATCTGTAATTTCAAGTCCTGCGATTACATCGAGCCGCAAAACCCCAATAGATAATTATCTAATCGACAGATTAATTACGTCGCGCGTGACCATGTAACAAATTAGAAAATACAAAGAGCGACTCGTAATATCCGTTGATGTTTCAACAGATTACACTTTACCGCAAGGTCAAGATAATGTTTGTTATATTTGAAGTGTCACACTGTAGCAAACAGCTATGAAGACTATAAGCTTTATATAATACAACGCGCGAAAGAGAGTTTTTCTGAAGCAGAATAGTGGTGCCAAAACATCGAAGCGCTTCGTCACGTCACGCGAATTCTGTTAGGAGTCTGCGAATTTAAAGTGCAAATTATGTGTACACGAAACTGAGTTGTTATAGTCTATATGAATGTCGTTAAAACAACCACCCATGCATGTCAATAATAGCGTATGACACATAGAGATCATATAAATACTAGAGGGGGCATTGGCAGGAAAATTTGGTAACCACATGGCAGCCGCCATTACCTATGATATTTCAGTCAATTGGTTGGCAAATGTACTAGACCCAGTCGTTTGCCAATCAACGCGCCCAATATTTGCCTCCAAAAAAATCCAAGATGGCGGCGTTCAATTGGTTACCCGAGGTTGGCTGAAATTAAGATAGGATGCCCCCCTCTAGTATTTATATGATCTCTATGGTATGACACACATTGTATATACATTCAGACTATAGTATATAGCGTGTGTTTCTACACGTTTCGAGTCGCATCATGCACGTTCAGTTTGAGCATTATACAAGTAAAAGGTCAATTTATTAACCCTTTAGTGTCTGGATTTCTGGTCTTCACTAGACAAAGACAAAGTGAGGAAACTATCCAACACACTACTTAATACTGAACGTAATCAACATATAGTTTTTAGTCCTTTAAATTAATGTTAAACCAGCTCTGACAAACAGCAGACTTACTGAATTACTATAGTTTCTTCAGTCACGCGTTTAATACCTCGCGTTTTTTACCTTTTTTGTAATATTGATTATGGTTATTTTATGTTTTAATGGTTCAACGTGAGAAGTCCCTTCTTGTGATTCATTCTTTTAAATAAGTCAAATTTTACCTTCACCTGTCGTTTGCGGTCCGACGTACCATCGGCATCGTGAGGTGTAGTAATAAGTTGCGGAAACGAACACACTGTTCAGCAAAGAGTTAAGACATGCACATGGCTCATGCAACTAGCAATAAAAAATATTTGAAAAATAATGTCGTCCTGTAAACGTATGATTTGAATTATAGTTGTAAGACACTAAATGTTTTGTTTGGAAGCAGTAATTGGTTTCGAACGCGCAGTTACGCCGTTACGGAGTCAACTTCCGCGGTCAAGATTGAAGATGTGATAAAATACCGTTTTGTTTTAACGTTATATTCTAAATGCTGAGTTATTAATGACAGTTTCGGAACATGTGATGTGTATAGGCGAATGTTATACTTATATGTATAAAAAAGTATGGTGCTGAGCAGGCAGTGTTTTAGATAGAGCAAAGTGAAAAGGTGCCAGTCAACTTCCGCGACCAAGATTGAAGATGTGATAAAATACCGTTTTGTTTTAACGTTATGTTCTAAATGGGTTTAAAGTAAAAATGATCAAAGGTTCACGTCCCAAACTCTGGAAAAAAATAATTTTATCGTCATGCATGCCGTTTTTGTGTTACACTTACAATCCGATTGTCATACATGTCATGTCATGTGATACAGCATATCAAGGTATATGATGGAAGCATTTAGCTTCTAATATGTGCACATTTTTAGAAGCAAGATTTTCTTTTGTAATTGCGTAACTATTAGAAATAAGGTGCATGGAAGAGTAAACATACCTTATTGTAACATATTTTTGCGGGACCAATTTTTGCGATTTTTGCAATTTATGTAAAAACGTTAAAATCTAGTGTATGGCATCCGCTCATGCGTAAATAGCGATCTTGTTGAGTTCCTATTTTGTCAGTATACGAATTGATAAAACTGTTCTGTTCTGTTCTGCTCTGCTCTGCTCTGTTCTGTTCTCTTCTGTTCAAAATTCACCAATTTATTCAACGTAGAAAATCCCAGAACACATACGGTAGTTCGATACAACTTTAACATAACTTATAATTGAACGTTTGAAAATTGAAACTGAACGAACCAAAACAAATTTACAAAGTACACTTATTATATTTTTTTGATCCATCATACGTGGCAGTATATTGAAATGGAATCCGATATTCTAAACTGGTCATGTGCTGATGTTTTATGTCCTATAACAAGATGTTCATGCAGGCTAACCCAACAAAAACAGTTACGAAATGTCGGTCATTTATCTCATTCATGCAGTTGTAACCAGATCGCGGTTCACTCTAATCCCCTAATACAATCTCGCTTATGTAGTAAAGTCGAGGTTAGTGTCTGAGATAAACTGCGAAACCGTCTGACATGTTCTCTTCGTGCTTTGTCAACAACGCGTGTTGTATCCCACGCACTAATAGTCAAAACGTGACTGCTCACTGTCTGACTTATATATCCGAATTAGCGTAATTATTGCGATTTTCAGTTGAACTTAGAGACCGGAAGTTTTATTGAAAAGTTTGATCGTTTCACAATTTGACACGTTCCCATGGGAAATTTGAATGTTTGAGCATTTTGACCAATAGAAATTAAGGCGTTGCCCAAACTTTAAAATTTGCCCTTGACAACATCTCAAATTGCCCCTGGTTACGTATGCGTTTCAATATTCAAACTTTTCAATAAAACTCTCTGAGTTTAAGCTCAACTGAAAATTGCAGTAATTTCCTTACGAGTCACACTGTCACAGTGATCTGTGCCGTAGGAAAAATAACAACAGGTTAAGCCCTAATAAGACCGTACTTGTGTCCTAATTTTAGAAAGGATTTGAAGCTTTTTCGACTGAATTGAAAGTGTGAAAGACCGCAATCAAATATCTATGCCCTATAATATACAACGTAAATCTTTGTCAGTTTCTTTTAAATGCTAAACTATTTCTCAGTTGTCGCCCTCGTCTTCCAAATATTTTTACGATATACCTCTCAATCTTTTGTCAGAATAGCGTACAGAACTGTCTAGAACCAGGCAAAGTAAAAGAGGATAGACTAGGTAATTTTGGTGAAGGAAAATTTCGAGAGTAGAATATATACATTACAAGACCAAACCGGTGTTGCGAAAAATACAACATCAAGGCCTTCCGGCTAGGAATTGAACCCGCGACCCTGCGATGGTAGTGCATGCAGTGCTCTGACGTGCACTGAGCTAACGGAAGCCGTTGCCAGGAGCTTGGCCACGAATTCTGTATATATGATGCGGTAATGCCTGGAGTACAGAACTCGTGGCCAAGCTCTTGGCAACGGCTACCGTATAGCTGGGTCGCGGGTTCAACTCCTGACCGGAAGGCCTTGATCATGATGTTGCATTTTTCGCAATTGGTCCCGGTTTGGTCTTATAATGTATATATTCTACACTCGAAGTTTTCCTTCACCCAAATAACCTAGTCTATCCAGTTTAATCGAGTGAAACACCAAAAAGTAAAAGAGTCTGTATTCACTGTTGCAAAATAGTCACAGATAAAATCTGAATGCGGTAGCCGAAAACTAAAAGTAAGCCCTCTCCATCCTACGTATTCAACCTAATAGTTTTAAATAGAGCAAGCGTCAGTATCCGTCTTTATTTTGAAACGTCTTTGTTTGAAATTGACTATTTTTAAACAAGAACTTTAGAAACAGAAGACAAAGACACTTTGCAAATTAACGCTGGGGGTTTACAGTAAATGACTTACCCTTCAGGATCGGTATATATGCATGCACGCCGATATTATATAGAGTATACTCATTCATCACTATATAACTCATGTTTACTATACCGTGTTTTGTCTTCTATCCGAACCTATAGTAATCGGGGTCACACATATACATCATGAAAGTAGATTACATTATACAGTATTTACATGAGTATACTGTCCTTATATACTAGAGTTATTTGTATGAATTTATATGTTACGTGTTACTTTTCACTTTGCTAATTTTTGCTCTTTGTTATTATATCTGTTCTTTGCTAATCTCTGTTCTTTGCACATCTTTGGTCTTTGATTATCTTTTTTTCTTTGTTAATCTTTGCTGTTTGCTAATCTTTTCTCTTTGCTTATTTTTGCTCTTTTTTAATGTTTGTTCTTTGCTATAAATCTCTGCTCTTTGCTAATCTTTGCTCTTTGTTAATCTCTGTTCTTTGCTAATTTTTGCTCTTTGTTAGTCTCTGTTCTTTGCTAAACTCTGTTCTTTGCGACTCTTTGCTCTTTGATAATCTTTGTTCTTTGTTGGTGTTTGCTTTTCGCTAATCTTTTCTCTTTGCTTATTTTTACTCTTTGTTAATCTCTGTTCTTTGCTAATCTCTGTTCTTTGCTAATTTTTGCTGTTTGCTAATATCTTTTTTTTTGTTAATTTTTGTTCTTTATCAATTTGGTTTTTGCTAATCTTTGGTCTTTGCTAAGCTCTTCCCTTTTTCTCTTTGCTAATCTTGTTCTTTGCCCTTATTTTTTTCCTCATCTTTGCTAATCTTTGATACATTTTGATACTCTTTTCTCTTTGCTAATCTTCTTTTTTTTTTTGCTAATGTTTGCTAATTTTTGCTCTCTCTTAATGTTTGTTCTTTCCTAAACTTTTCTCTTTTCTAAACTTTACGCTTTGCTAATTTTCGTTCATTACTCAATTTGCTTCTTGCTAATCGCTTCTCTTTGTTAATCTTTGCTCTTTGTTAATCTCTGTTCTTTGCTAACTTTTGCTCTTTGTTAGTCTCTGTTCTTTGCACAACTTTGCTCTTTGATTATCTTTGTTCTTTGTTAATCTTTGCTCTTTGCTAATATTTTCTCTTTGCTTATTTTTGCTCTTTATTAATATCTGTTCTTTGCTAATCTTTGCTCTTTGTTAATCTTCGCTATTTGCTAATCTTTTCTGTTTCTCTCGTTGCTACTCTTGTTCTTTGCCCTTATTTTTTCCTCGTCTTTGCTCTTTTCTAATCTTTGATAGTCTTTGTTAATCTCTGTCCTTTGCTAATTTTTGCTCTATGTTAGTCTCTGTTGTTTGTTAAGCTCCGTTCTTTGCAAATCTTTCCTCTTTGATAATCTTTGTTCTTTGTTAATATTCTTTGCTTTTCGCTAATCTTTTCTCTTTGCTAATTTTTGCTCTTTGTTAATGTCTGTTCTTTGCTAATCTCTGTTCTTTGCACATCTTTGCTCTTTGATTATAATAATAATAATAATAATAAAAGCTTTATTTAAAGAAGGTAAAATCAGTACAGCCAGTGGCTGGTTTACATGACGCCTTCTATGTATAAGAATTAATTAGAATACTAAACTATCTAGAATCAATATTATCTAAAATACATAACTATTTATAGTACAAATTAAAAATACAAAAAGAGTTTCTATGATAATTAGAAATATAAAGTTTATTTTCTAAAGAAGCACGAGTTCGTCTGGAATGAAAGTTTTTCGTTAGAATGAACATGTCTTTCATATAATCCGGTGCTAGATTGTTTAGATATTTATAAACCAATAGACATTTAAAATAATCAATTCGTTCCCATATTGTCATCCATTCACGTTTTGTAAATAACTCGACAGACGGAATGTCCCGAGGACATTTGATATCTAATATTGATCTTCCGAATCGTTTTTGGACTTTATGGATACTTTCCAAGTTCTGCTTGGAACATGACCCCCAGACAGTACATCCGTAATCAATTAGAGGTTGAATCAACGACTGGAAAAAGGCTATTCTTGAATGATGTGGTATAGAAGGTGTTTGATTTTGCGGAAAAGGTATAGTCGTCCAAAAAGTTTCTTACACAATTTATCCACATGGATATCCCAGGCCAGAAAATTATCCAAGTATAATCCAAGAAGTTTATGGCTTGTTACGGTAGTTGCAGGGACTCCATTTATGGCAATTTCAAAGTTCGAAATGTTGGTTTTCACTTTTGGTCGAGTTCCAATCAATATGGCCTCTGTCTTTTTGCAATTTAGTACCATTTCATTTTCTGAGAGCCAGCAAGTGATTGGGTTTATCTTCTCAGTCAGTTTCATATTTATATCAGTAATATCCACAGAACTTGAGTACAGAGTAACATCATCAGCATACATTTCAATATCAGAAGTTTCGAGTGACATGTCATTTAGATGGAGAATAAATAAAAGGGGTCCAAGTAGCGAACCTTGAGGTACACCTCTCTGTAATTCTAATTGATCAGATAAATGTCCCTCATAGCTTACGCTCTGTCTACGACCAAGAAGATAAGAGTGAAACCAACTCATGGTGTTTGTACCAACTCCATAGAGCTGAAGTTTGTTTAGGAGTATGGAGTGGTTTACACAATAAAATGCTTTCGGGAGGTCCAGCATAACTACTCAACTCAGTTTACCGGAGTTCATATTTTCCAGAATTTGGTCTGTAAGTTTATTTAGGACCATTTCGCAGGAGTGATATTTCCTGAAGCCAGACTGACATTCTAATAGTAGTCGGTGTTGACATAGATGGTTATAGAGAGTAAGATGGACATGTCTTTCTAGTATTTTGGAGATCACTGGAAGAAGTGATATAGGCCTATAGTTTTTGACATCACTTTGGCAACCTTCTTTATAGATGGGTGTCACGCGCGCAAGTTTCCATATATGAGGTACTGTGGCTGACTCTATACTGAAGTTGAAAATCTTGGTTAGGTGTACATTTGTTACGGGTGCAGCGATCTTCAGGAGTTTGGCGCTAATATTGTCAAGGCCAGTAGCTTTCTTCGATGAAAGTTTTGTTAGCTGGTTATTGACAAAAGATAGAGTCATAGGTGGGATTTCAAAAATGGTATTTGGGTCGAGCTTTGACTCAGTAAAGTTCTTCAATTTGGTTAGGTCTGGAGAACGAGGTTCATCAGTATTTATGAGCAGGGGCGGATCTAGGATTTTTCGTACGTTAGTCAAAATGTTATGACGTCATCGATGACGTCATACCTGATGACGTCATGTGACGTCAGGGTGGCAGTCCGATTTTCGTGGGGAGTAGATGTTTTATTTTATCAAACTACGGATACGTCAATGCGATACTTTTCGCCATTAACAATGTTCAGTAGAATAAGACTGTTTCGCCCCATATCAGGGCTCATCAGCATGCCTAGGAAACCCGCTATACCATATGGCAAGGCCGTGATTCCGACATGGACCGCCCTTATTCAAGGCCGAACAAAATAGCAATCTGGTTTTAAGGCGCCAGAAACTCGCCTTTCACACCTATGCCACGGGGCAAAAGGAGTTTGGTCGGAAATGGGCGACTATATGGGACATTTCATGGATGTGAAACTGCTTAATTTTTCACATCATCCCAGTCTGTTCCAACCCTTTAATCCCCCCACCCCACAAACCCCCCCCCCCCCCCCCCCAATTAACCTAAGTCCTAACCTAACACAGAAATTTCTTATTCCCATTCGGATTCATTTGATAAACTTTCGGTAATTCGGTTAGCGCGTCGCTTTTCACCACCAAGTCTCAAGTTAAGTTGGTCGGGCAGTGGCTGGATGGGTGACCACCTGGGACCTATGTGAAGAGAGTTGTCGTAGTTGATCTCTCGTGCTTCGAGGGTTTTTCTCTGGGTGACGGGTCTTCCGGTTTTCCTCCCTCTTCTAAAATCAACACCTAGTTGCATTACCTGGTCACGTAGTTCTTGTAGGTAACATTGTATTTTACAACAGTTAAAGAAAGGTTTCTGAAATACTTTCTGCTTAAATTACAAATTCTGAAATTCAGGCTTAGTAAGGGACATTACGCTTACCAATGGACATTTATTTTCGTTATGCTTATCTTTCCAAATAAAATTAAGGAAAGAAAAATGTTATGGTCTGAAAAATAATACAAACTAACAGGTGAAATTGGTTATGATGCACAATGCCAAATGAAGAGGTAAATTCTACGCAAATTTTAATCTTGTGTTTCCGACCGCAAATTTATCAATTACTGCGTTAACATCAGGAACAATCTCCTGATGAATCTTCATCAAGGCCAAACCATTTAGACGTTCCTCAATCATGGTGCTGCGTTTGTAGTCTTTGAGGATTCTGAGTGCGGAAATAGTTCTCTCACACTCACACGAAGTAATAGGCAGTGTGCCGAGAATACGCAAAATAACTTTGATGTTTTCAAAGCCATCAAAACAAACACACTTCAACGTTGTAGTAATATTATCAGGGAGTGGCCCGGCCCCTGGATGCGTCTCCCAGTATGTCTCCCACAACTGCAGCTCCGCATCTAATGCAAGCGGAACTGGCAAATCGTCAACATAAAAAGAAGAAACAGTCTTAAACTCCTGTTTCCAGTTAATGCCCTTACTCTTAAGAGAGACCATCTTTGTTGGTACCACACTTAAGCCTTTGTACACATTAACACTATCAAGATCTAATCTGGCTTGTAAAGCAGAATTAATATGATCAACAAGAGGAATAGTAACAGTGCGCTTGAAGTACTCCGAAATAGACTGGTACGGATGGTTGGCCCGAGTAGTCTGTCTTCCCACTGTCCTTGGTTTGCTCTCTTCCAAACCAACTTTACCAGCCAAAGATAAAACATCTTGATACCAGGTATCATGAAAAAAGTCAATGAAGTTTCTGAATTTAATAAAATCATTTTTCAAGGAGGTTATTAAGTGAATGCCATCCATTATATCTATGCTCTTTCCCTGCAATAACTGGGTAACAGGAAGAAGTTCATCAAGGATCTTCCTTGAAAGAACAAAAGTGGCAACAAACTCAAACTTAACAATAAGATTATAAAAATGACATGCATCAGTGACGAGGGAAGGACGATACTTGCGATCCTTATTGTCACGCATCTCCTCTAAAGTGTCACACAAAGGTACAAAAAGCTCTTCAAAAGTGTTCAGACCGTCTATACGCTCAACCCAACGAGTCCTGCAAACATCTACAAGCCTAGTCTTCTTGGACTCAGTTTCAGAGCTGTTGCGGATGTGTTCTTCAAAAGGCATGTTACGAGTTTGCGATATGTTAATAAACTTGGACACATCCTTCACATGCTTCATCATGGTATTTACCTCAACTAAATTTAAAGAATCGCAAACAGCTAAATTGAGCCTATGGCTATAACAATGAGTGTAAAGTGCCTTCTCGTTCAAACGTAAAATGTGGGCAGATAAACCATTAATGTGCCCAGCTACAGCACCTGCCCCATCATACCCTTGCCCTCTACAGTCTTCAATCGACAAAGTTAGATCATTTAAAGCATCTAAAATTAACTTGGCAAGTTGTTCCCCGCTTAAACCCCACTTGCATTGCAAAAAAGAAATAAACTCCTCTCGGATGTTCATGTCACTATCGACAAAACGCAAAACAAGAGACATTTGCTCTTTATGAGAGGTGTCTGCAGCCTCATCAGCAATGATAGAAAAAAATTTACTAGCCTTAACTTCTTTAATAATCTTATCAGTGATGACCTCACCACAACATTTAATTAATTTATTCTGGCTAGTTTTAGAAATATAGCTTTGGTTCTTGCCACAGGTTTTCAAATGGTCTTCTAAAATTTTATCACCAGCTCGAACCCTAAAATTAAGAGACTCAACAAAGTTACCCACTCCCCCAGTGGAATAATTGCCAACCTCAGGATGATATTTAGCATCATCACGATGGCCACGCAGGGGCAAACCAAGACGGCCGCAAAAAATCACTGAATCTACAATTGGCACAAGCCTTTGCCTATTTTCCTCAATTTCCTTTTTGAGGTTTGAATCTAAAATTACCTCAATAGGCTGTACTGCCCCAGACATCTGAGACAAAAGAGAAGTTAGTATAGGAAACGTACATGCATGCAGACCCATTTCCCCCCCTGTACCATGACCGGCGTGACGTTTAAAAGTGTATGCTGCACCATTCCATCGACGCAAAGGTTCGGTAAATAAATTTTGAAGTTTCTTAGCTTTACCAGCGAATTGATGGCCAAAAAGTACACAGGACAAACAATATGCACCATCCTCAGAAGGAGAATAGCAAAGCCAAGGATATAATTCTAGCCACTCATACCTAAAGCTTCTTCCATTGGTTTTGGGGAAAGAATAATGTTTGTCTGGCTTAAAAACATTTCTAATTAAATTACAAATATCTGATGTGTTCATGCCCTTAACTTTGTCTTTATAGAAAGCAACATCAAAATTACTAATCATGGATGCTACCTGTGTGCTATTTCCCTGCTGTGTCTTAGCAAAAGTAGTTGTTGAAGAGCTAGGTTTATCAAGTTTATCTAAATTGTGAAGACCAAGTGTTGTAGCAGAACAAAATGACTCGGGTGCTTTGTGAGATGCAAGATTAACGACAGGCTTTTCTGCTACATTAAAAAAATGGGAAATATTAACGTTAGGTTTTTTTGAGGCCTTTTTAGGCAGAATTGCACAAAGTTTTTGCCTCTTAGTAGCTGTAGATGTTTTAGACAAAATAGCTGTAGATGTTCTTTTCTGCTGGTGTGAATGAAAAAGCAGAGGCACAAAATGATTCGGCTGAAAGGTTTCTCCAGGATTAACAGTACCTTCTCTGCAAAAAAGAATGTGAAGATCATCCAAATCTTTCTTAACACCCAAGCGAGGCTCAATCATGCGGTTAAAAAACAATTTATACCTTTCCTCACCACAATCAGGATAGTAAGTACAAATATTTCTATTTAACAGAGAAGAAAGACCTAAAATACAGAGAAATGATGACCATTTCCCATCACAACAATTCAAAATAGCCTCTTGTCTGACTAATTTGTCCTTAGTAAAACACGAGTCCAAACACTCCTTCGAAACAGATATAGGCAAAAGATTGTTGATACTTCTATTGAAGTATTCAGCATGCTCATTAACAGCAGATGAAAAAACAGGGATGTTCAGAATAAAAGGGAGAAAAAATATACAATTCAAGCGATGTTAAAATTCTTAAAGTCTGGACTAAACTGTTGTCACTTACTAGTACCAAAGACACAGAGCTGTACAAGCAGTTCCCAGTAGCAGAAGATCTGAACAAATAGATGAATATACAAACTTTTCTAGTTGTAGTATGCAGGAATGTCAAGTAAGATAAATTTATAATATATTATAATAATTATTATATATTAACTAAATAAGTACACTAGCACATCTCCATATTTATTATTAATTTCAAATATATTTTCGACTGATTGACGCTTATATCAAACATAATATCAGTAATATCATTGTCACAGCAAGTCAACAATTCAGAGAACAACTTACAACTGGACATCAAATTTATACATAGTGACCATTGACCAAGCCATGTGATATGATATGAATATCGGTAAATTCGGTATAAACAGACTAGGGCTAAAATTCCACAATCCAAATGACCAAAGGCACCAAATCTATAAATACTATAGCCTATAGGTACAGTCTTAGCCACAGGCTAATCAGCATAGACACCATGACAGACTGCGTTTGGAGCCTTATTATAAACTTAATATACTTTAATATACAGTCTGGAAAACTCTCAAGATACGAGCGCAAAAAATATGCAAATTAGTAGCCACACGTGCAGCCGGATTATATTTAGATTTATTAGATCGCGAAAACCTTCGATAAACAATATAATAAATGCCCAATTTAGTTAAATAGGTTATGTTTACCTTATGGCCGTAGAAGACTTGTTCTTCTTGTCGTCTCGAACATACTTGGGGATGTACGATTCGGCAGCGAAATTTCTACCGAGCGTCAAGCTCGTGTTGTCGATGGCGCTCATGAGCTCCTCGAGCGAGACGTTTGGCAACGCGTCGATTCGTTGCTTTAGACCAGCATAAATATCTCGGAGATATCCCTGATCTTCATTTTCAAACGCAGAAAGTACGGTTTCGTATGAAACACTTCCCGCAGACATAGCACTATAGCAGTATGCTCTGATAATCTGATTTACTCTGACAAGTCGGAAATTGAACCTTCGTAGTCAAGCTTCGATCAGAAAGGCCGTAGTAAATAGTAATATTATGCTGAAGCATATACCCCACGCTGCGATAAGTCATGACTAACCAAAAAAATACAGCCAATGACTATTCAGATATTTCTCGAATTAGCCAATCATATAGCTTGTTTATGAGCCCCTGACCGCTCAAAGCCGGTCAGAACTCCCCGGAAAGTGGTCAACATTGACTGTGGACCAATCAAATAGCTAGATTCGGCGACAAGTTAGTCACTGCTCACGCGTAAGACCGCTGGTTCGACTAAGCTATATTGCTTTGGGAAAAGTCAGCGCTGAACGAAATTTGACACCTGGAATAATTAATTACTGGACCGCGATTTGAATAATTGAATATAATTAACCGAGTTAATTTATGACTATGCAATTTCTACGTTAGTCGCGTGACCGATTTGACTACCCCTAGATCCGCCCCTGTTTATGAGGCTACTTGCAACATTGCAGAAAAATTGGTTAAAGTTTTCAGCCATAGTCTTAGCGTTGATATTGGCGGCACTTTTTGGTAATTTAGGACTAATTTCTTTCTTATCAGGAAGCAGAGTTCTCTTGAGCAAAGCCCAAGTTAATTTAATACAAGCCAAAACTCAGACAAACAACCCAAAATAGAATCTCGAGAGATTCTTAAAGAGTCATTTTCTTTTGTCAAGCAGGCAAAAAAAATTATAAACTCCGACAAACATGAATACTGACGTCTTTTGTGCTCTTCACTATTGTTTTCCGGTCTGTTTAATAACATCAAGATCTTTTTGAACTCCTCGCAATTTTTGGATAAAAAGCTTGGGGAATCACAAGAATTCCGATACTAATACGTATCGTGTGACGTCCAGTCAATGCAGATCAAAACTGACTAAAATTTGCCAAGTGGATGTGAAGATTTGTAAGTTTTTGTTGCCTTTACAAATTACGATGATTATGTTGCTAATTTCTTTCTTATCAGGAAGCAGAGTTCTCATATGAGACCACATGGCTGCAGAATTTGGTTTAGTTTCCTCAAGACATTGGACATAATAATCCCGTTTGGCTTTCCTGATCATCCAAGTTACTTTATTTCTCGCCTCTTTATATAATTTCCAGTCGTTAGAATCTTTTGTCTGATAAGCTTTCTTCAATAGGTCATCCCGAGATTTCATACAATTTGCAATTGTAGTTGACAACCAGGGAGATTTACGCAGATTTCTTACTCTTTTTTATACTATTGCGGCGTGTTGATCCGTAACTTGGTTGAATATCTTCATCCAGGAGTCAAGCATATCATCGACATTGTCAGCTGCGTCAATGATAGACCAGGGAGCTTCTTTCAAGTCTAAGAGATAAGCGTTTCTATCAAAGTTTTTAAAGTTTCTATAACGAATAGTATACTGTGTGAGATGCAGCTGTGGCAAAATTTCCATTGTGTTTCCTCACGACACATACAGGCAGATGGTCAGATATACCAATTATTGGAACTCGAACTTCGTAAACGTTTTTTCTGTCCGTAGTATATATGTGATCTAATAAACTATTAGATATCGGTCTAGTAACGTCTGTTACAAGTTGGGTTAGACCATATAGCTGAAGATCTTTATATAACCTTTGATTTTGATTTTGCCCATCTAGCAGATTGATGTTAAGATCGCCCATAATGAATGTCTCCATATTTAAACTGATCGCGGTTTCAATAGATGTTGAGATTCTTTTATCAGTGTTTATATTGGCATTCGGCGGCCTATATACAGATCCCAATAATAAACTCTTGCTCCTAGGCGGTTTTATTTCAAGCCAATGATTATCTTTTTTTCTTTGTTAATCTTTGCTGTTTGCTAATCTTTTGTCTTTGCTTATTTTTGCTCTTTTTAAATATCTGTTCTTTGCTAATCTCTGCTCTTTGCTAATCTTTGCTCTTTGTTAATCTCTGTTCTTTGCTAATTTTGGCTCTTTGTTAGTATCTGTTCTATGTTAATCTCTGCAACAATCAGTTCTGTATCTGTCTGTCTCTGTCTGTCTGTCTGTCTGTCTGTCTGTCTGTCTGTCTGTCTGTCTGTCTGTCTGTCTGTCTGTCTGTCTGTCTGTCTGCCTGCCTGCCTGCCTCACTGTCATGCCTGTCTGTCCTATATCTGTCTTTCTTTCTGTCTGTCTGTCTGTCTGTCTGTCTGTCTGTCTGTCTGTCTGTCTGCCTGCCTGTCCTGTATCTGTCTGTCTGTCTGTCTGTCTGTCTGTCTGTCTGTCTGTCTGTCTGTCTGTCTGTCTGTCTGTCTGTCTGTCTGTGTCTGTCTGTCTGTCTGTGATGTCATAAGTATGACATTTGCATATCAAACAAACCTGAATATCTCAAGAATGAAGCAAGGAAATGAAATTCTACAAAAGATGTTACGTTGTCATTTTAAGTGTTCTTTCAATTGCAATCATAAACTAGATCCCAAGGATAGCGCAAAGTTTCTAGTAAAAGATAATAACAATTTTTGCCACGTGTACAGACAGAGCTGCCAGCCCCGCAACCTGCCAGCCAATTTTCTTGAGCAAAGCCCAAGTTAATTTAATACAAGCCAAAACTCAGACAAACAACCCAAAATAGAATCTCGAGAGATTCTTAAAGAGTCATTTTCTTTTGTCAAGCAGGCAAAAAAAATTATAAACTCCGACAAACATGAATACTGACGTCTTTTGTGCTCTTCACTATTGTTTTCCGGTCTGTTTAATAACATCAAGATCTTTTTGAACTCCTCGCAATTTTTGGATAAAAAGCTTGGGGAATCACAAGAATTCCGATACTAATACGTATCGTGTGACGTCCAGTCAATGCAGATCAAAACTGACTAAAATTTGCCAAGTGGATGTGAAGATTTGTAAGTTTTTGTTGCCTTTACAAATTACGATGATTATGTTGCTAGCTTCACGATATATAGCCTTGCGAATCGCCTGCCCATAATCACGCACTAAGTTCACGCAGGTACAGATACATGTAGAACTTAAACATTCATGTTTACTATATGGCCAGGGTTCTTCGTACAGTTGCTTATTGAACGCCAAATCAAAATGCGAAGACAGTCTACAATCTCCAGTATACAGAATTTGTTACTGAGCTGACGTACAAAACTGCTCGAGCGCCACTCGTGTAAAATATAACAGACACAAACCAACAACACTCTACAAACCGACTTCACAACATCGTCAACATGCCAGACCATATTAAAGTTAAATATAACGCTTGTAATGTTTATTCGCAAGTCGCAACTGCCGCTAGGCAGGCAATAAATCCATTCGCCCAGACCATATTTAATTAGCCATGCATGCAGTTAAGCCTAGAAATTCGTTGTTTCGAGAAGAAAATTGATACATGGCGTTATTAGCAGGAATCCCTACGGCTTCTTATTGGCCGATAAACTTAGCACGTCCGTATGACGTTGGTAGCACAAAATCACAAATATATCGCTCTTTCAGTACGGATTGATTCTAGATTGTAGTTCTGTTGCAAATACTGTGACTTAGCCTGCGTGCAGCTACTGTGACTCAGCTTTGGAAACAATTGCAAATTTAGCAAAGATGTTAGAGCACACGAACGCGCCATATGTCAATAACGTTGAAAGACTTGAAACTTGAAAGAGCAGTCTCGGATTTGAAATCGGTATTAAAATATACCCGCTCTTAAGCTTTGTTTGGCCAAGAGTGGCTTGGAGAATTTGTATGCGACTTGGCATAATTATAACTTAAACAGTTTAATGAAATTATGATACTTAATTTTGATCGCGGCATCGCGCTTCGAGTATTTGACTCATTCTATCGCCAAACGTGTGTAGCGTGTTTTATGGTAAGTGACAAGACTTCGTCAAACACCTGAAAATGGCTTTTATTCACAAAGTTCTATCTTGAACGTTTACAAGACTCTAACGTAGTTGCGACTCTCTATTTTACAGGCGTTGTCCTCTTTTTATAATAACTGTTACAGCGAGTGTTAGCTTATTGCATCATGATTCTACGCAAGTGTTTGCGTAGGGGCAAAACCGCATAGTTCTATACAAGTTCCTTGTTTCCCAAATACGGTCTTACAAACATGTTTTTCTATTATATCTTACCTAAAACTAACCATCTAGAAACCTACTTAAGAAATGCGGAAACCGCTATCATCCTACGCTAAACATTAATTATCACAAAGAATGCGGAGGATAACCTACGCTAAAGATTCACGTGATAATTTACATGGAGTGCGAGATGGCCCCCACTTTCTACGTTTTACAAGACACAAATATTTTAATAATCGTTACAATAGTACATGTTTATCAGTATTTTTTTGCATTATTTGATGCTACCCAGTAAGCAGTATATTTACTATATTACCTTAGACGATCGACAACAAGCGAACGTACATGTACCAAGGAACTATTAAAATGCACACATGAGCTAGTGAAGCAGTTGAATCACATGGAGTTTATTTGGCGTAACTTTATTAATATAACGAGGGTTTGTCGCAGGGTTCTGCGGTTTTCCTCCCTCCGTAAAATCAACACTTAGGTCTTAGCTTATGTCGTGCACTTTAATCATAAGCCTGTGGCTCGGATGATTGGGCGACCACATCCTGTGTTTAAAGACGTTAAATAAATCATTACTCATTACAACAATACATAATCCAGGCAAATTACAAATATTAAAATTACCTCCATACATTTAAAGTTTTCCCATTTAGCGTAAACTTGAGTCTCTTCAGCACGAAATATAATATAATTTTCAACGTTGTTTATGTCTCGCTCATCTTGCGGATAGTTTCCAATAGTCAACAGGTTATCAGATTGTGAGCACGAGTAATACTTTTCGGTATTAAAAATTCAATAAATCATATAAATCGTTTACAATCAGTTTGTCTTGATCGAGACGGCGGAATATATAAACCCAGACCAAAATATAAATATCTCAGCATCAATTAGTGTGGAATACCGCCACCAAGATCTGCAGTTGTAAGCGTAGTGAGCACATTTAACATTAACACAGTTGTCATGCAGCCACATGACTGATCAATAACAGTGTTCTGTAAGTCACTTGTGATCTTCTACAAGCTTCAAACCAACCTCGTCGTACCCAGGGTCTTACCTCCGCTCCCCCTCCCCCCTGGTCACGTGTCGTCTATCAAAATTTGCGACTGTGGGAGTGTCCCCTGCGTATCAATGCTTGACCTCGCTGGAATATTATAGTCGAAGAAATGCATGTACGTAACTTGTTTTGTTTTCTAGTATTAGATTTTGAAATGAATCGTTAAACCGGTGATACGATTTTAAAATTGAAACAAGTTGTTTTGACAGCTATTGTTTTTAGTTTATAATAAATCGCTGTGTTTATTTAAGTTTACAATGAAGAAAGTTTTTTATGTTCCCATTCGTTTAATAATCGTCAACCTGGGTGCTTAAATTATACAATATCTAGTCGATTAATCGATATCTTATTATCATTTTTCTATTTATATAAATTCCAGTTACTCCGCAAATTTGATCTTACGGCGCTTGATCATGAAATATGAATACGCCACTACGAAAACTGTTGCCGTTCCTCCACTGATTCGGCAAAGTATATTAAAATATCGAATAAATCAACGACAAATAAACAAAAATAAACAGTACTCAAATAGTAAAATATTTGAAACCAAGATCATTCTATAATGCTATAGCAAGACACTAGACACATTTAATAAGGCAAAGTGAAATGTTGAACTTTGTTGTCATCTGTCTGTGTAGGAGTATGTATTGTTTACTTTAGGTAGCGCGCCAAAAATATGCGTTGCCCTGGCAACAGACTGTCTGTGTTCCATGTGTTTGAGGAGAAGGACTGTCTTTTTAGTGAAGCGAATCTACTAAGTGTTAAAAGTGCCTACTGTTTAATAAACGTTAAAAACCCAGATTGTATTGTAGTTCTGTGGTAGTCCATAGTATCTGCTACATCTTGGCGCCCAAACGTGGGGCTAGTAACCTCACAAATTTCTCCGTGTGTATTGAATAAATACGATTATGTCTGCTGTTGCTCTTTCAACCGAAGAGCTGTGTGCTGTGGAAAAGAGTAGAGTTCGTAAACTCCTCATCGAAAGCAAAGAACCACTAAAACTGGAAGACTTGCCTGAAATGTACAAGAACAAACACGAAGTTGAACTGGTGGCTTGGAGGAAGATTTTAGCCGCTTCGAAGCATTTCTTCGCTATGGTTGTGGCGCCTCAATCAATGGCGATCAAGTTTCATATAATTATACTGCCAGTTCGAACATAAACTTAAATGAAAATCAAGCAGGATCCTCGCAAGTCCATCAGTCGTCGGTTCAGTACATCGCTAAGCCACAGTTTTCTCAATTTTATGGTTTTGGCTCGGATAAAGGAGTGTCGTACAACGTTTGGCGATTCGAAGTACAGAGCGCTGTAAGAGAAGGTTTCCATGCCAACCAAGTCATCAGTGAACAGATCAGACGATCACTACAAGGCGAGGCAAAAGCAAAACTTATCGGTTTCGACAGCGCCACGGCTCCCGATACAATCCTCGAAAAACTCGACCAGTTCTATAGCGACATAGGTGCAGCGACTGGAGATGAAATCTTGAGTGTGGCTTATCGAATGAAGCAACGGGAAGATGAAGAAGTCGCTGCTTACGCGTCACGGCTGGATAATATAATTCGGAAAGCCAAAACTCATGGCACTGAACTCCTGCCAGATGAATTAGCTGTTGACAAGCATCTTCGCCTCCTTTTCTGGGAAGGGCTGAAAGATTCTGTTAAGGATAAAGCACGCCATAAAAAGGATTCTTGTAAGTCCTTCGCCGATCTCATCAATGCTGCACGCTATGGAGAGTGAGAAATCAACTCGACCCAGGCTTCGAAAAAAACAGTACGAGCGAATCAGGTCACAATCGAAGAAAATTCGGATACAGGCCCGCCTTCGTGGTTGGCAGAGGGTTGTTCTGCGTTGACGAGATAATTGAGGGAGAGTCTGACCCCCCAAGCTAAGTCATCTGGCCCTTATAGAGCAACTGATTCAAGAAACCAAGAAAACCCTCGAGACCCACCACCACCATCTGGTAGAGAAAGGCCGCCACCCGCATGCTGTCGTTGCGGTCAAGTTGGACACATACGTAAAGGATGTCGTAATCCACGTCAGTCTCGAGACCTGCATGAATATGGATCAGGGAAACGGACATGCACCTTCGGTATGGGGAGGCCGGAGGTGATGAAACCAGTCACCAGTCCCCAAAACGATTCGAGTGTATTAGACCATCTGGTTGGAAAAGCAAATGAGTGCAATGCTTTTGTGGACGGACATTTGTGCAAAGCTCTTTTAGACACTGGTAGTCAGGTGACTTCCATTTCCGAGTCATTTTACAGACGCTACCTAAGTCATCGCGCAATCCAGTCTGTCAACAAGCTACTTACTTTGGCGTCACAGGGCAAAACGTCCAGTTCCTGGGCTACATCGAGTTGGATATAAAGTTTCCTGAGGAAGAGTCAGGAGTTAACACAAGTCAAACAGTGCTTGTCTTTGTTGTCCCAGACACCAAATACAATAAACGCGTCCCACTAGTGGTAGGAACAAATGTAACTAATATTTTTGCTGAAAATTGTCACCAAGGATCGACGGACCAGACTGTTCAACAAACTACACTATCTTCGTCTTGGAAAAGGGCGTATAAAACAGCGCAGTTACATCAACAGTTTGCCAACCAGTGTGAAATTGGTAAGATCAAAGTTAAGTCAACATCACGTCGGCCAATTGTCCTTGAGTCCTACCAGACGATTGTTGTTTGGGGAACCACCCGAAGTCTGCCGAATGTCCCAATCAAAGCGATGTTGGAACCACATGTGACCCATTCAGGAGTTACAGCTACACAAAGTTTGATCACTCTCTCCCCTACTGGAACCAAGTGCCGTGTTCCTATTGAAATGACAAACAATACGCCCAACCGTGTAGTACTGTCTCCAAAAGCGATCCTAGCCAACGTACATTTGGCGTCCGAAGTAGTCACACCAAGAGATCCACAGGAAGACGAACCCACAGTGGCCCATGACTTTGGCCTCGATGACACCCCTGACCGATGCCCAAAAGACAAAGGCAAGAGAGATGCCTGATCGAATGTCGTATGTCTTCGCCAAGAGTGACCATGACCTGGGTTGTGCACGGATGAAATTCAGCACGAAATCAGGCTAACCGATGAGACACCATTTAGAGAACGTCACAGAAAAGTACCACACGGGCAGCTAGAGGAGTTTAGAACCGCTGTGAAAGACTTACTTGACGCAGGTGTAATTCGTGAATCGAAAAGCCCTTATGCATCGCCAGTGGTCCTCGATCGTACGCAAGAAAACCGGGGAAATCAGAGTATGCGTGGACTTCAGAAGGTTAAATGCCAAGACGATCAGAGACTCTTATCCGTTGCCACGAATCACCGAAACACTCGAGGCGCTGAAAGTGTGCGATATTTTTGCACCCTGGATCTACAAAATGGCTATCTCCAAGTGAAGATGAAGGACACAGACCGAGAGAAGACTGCAATGACCACGCCATTTGGTCTATTTGAGTTTAATCGGATGGCATTTGGCTTAAAGAATGCCCCAGCTTCGTTTCAACGGTTAATGGAAAGATGCCTAGTGGGATTAAACCTGAAGATTTGTCTGGCCTATCTAGACGACATCATTGTTTTTGGTCGCACAGTCGAAGAAGTTGTCCAGAGACTAGAGGTGGTACTCAAACGTCTTGGCGAATTTGGCCTTAAACTGAAGGCCTCGAAATGCAAGTTATTTCAAACTCAGGTTTACTACTTAGGTCACGTCGTTTCAATGCACGGTGTCGAGCCAGACCCCGAGAAGATTAGCGCTGTAAAGGAATGGCTCCAGCATCCCCCTAAGAACGCTAACGAACTTCAAACATTCGTGGGATTTGCAGGTTACTATCGTTCTTTCATTGAAGGGTTTAGCAAAATAGCTCGGCCACTCCACCATCTTGTTGCGCAAACGTCAAAGAAAATTGGCCATCCTAAACCAAGAATCCCTTTTCAGTGGACAGTTGATTGCCAAGCCGCGTTTGAAACGTTAATCCAGAAGTTGACATCAACACCTATACTTGCCTACCCCGACTTTGAGCTTCCGTTTGTTCTACATACCGATGCCTCGTCGGATGGTCTTGGCGCCGCTTTGTACCAAGTTCAGGATGGTAAACAGCGTGTTATTTCGTACGGTAGTAGAACACTTAGTGAAGCTGAAAAGCGCTACTCGGCCTATCGCCGCGAGTTTCTAGCTTTGAAGTGGGCCGTTACGGAGAAGTTCCGCGACTACCTTTATGGTCGTCACTTCCACGTCTTAACGGACAGCAATCCGCTCACATACCTCACAACTAAGGCAAAACTTAATGCTACAGACCACCGCTGGTTGTCAAGCTTGGCCTCGTTTGACTTCACGATTTCGTATCGAGCGGGGAAAGCCAATGGGGATGCGGATGGATTGTCGCGAAGACTAGACGATTCTTCAACTGGTGAAACACCGAAGGAGGAGTACTTGGAACCATTCTTGGCCCGTCTGATACCCAACGACAAAGAAACCATCGGCCATTTGTCATCCGAAGCTTTTCAAGGGCTTTGTGTCTTCTATGGTACGAACGAACCGTTTTTACCCGAAACGATGCCTGTACCTGTAGTCGAAGCAACGTGCATGAATATATAGTGAAGCATTGCGTCATTGTCAGCGGACGATTGGAGACGACTTCAGAACCAAGACAGCACTATTGCTCATGTTTTGAGGATTATCGAATGAAGAAGACACCAGCTCCCCTGGTAAGCGATCCCAGCTTCCTGTAGACGTGCTCTGCTTACTTCGTGAGAAAAGTCGCCTGGTGATCCTAGATGGTATTCTCTATACCGTAGTCGACAAAGTGACGGAGAAAAACGATTGCAGCTAGTACTACCTAAAGCCATCCGCAACAGGGCCCTTCGTGGACTTCATGATGATGTTGGACATCTAGGCCGTGATATAACATTAAATCTGGTGCGACAGCGGTTTTATTGGCCAAGCTTATCGAAAGATATTGAAAACTATATCTTCGAAATGTGTGAAACGAAAACCCCGTGACCCTGCCCCAGCACCATTAGTTCCTATTAACGTTACCGAATTACCCATGGAACTTCTAGCTATGGATTTTCTATCTTTGGAAAAGGGAAAAGGAAATTACGAGAATATCTTGGTGGTTACCGATGCATTTACGAAATTTTCCTGGGCTTTTCCAACACGCAATCAGAAAGCAACAACCGTAGCCAAGCTTATTTGGGAGAGGATTCTCCTTCATTATGGCTTTCCTAAGCGACTCCATTCTGACCAGGGCCGTGACTTCGAATCGCGACTTATCAAAGACCTTTGCCGCGTCGCTAACATCGAGAAGACTCGAACCACGCCGTACCACTCGCACGCAAGGGAATGCTCAGACTGAGCGTTTTAACCGTACTTTGCTAGACATGCTCGGAACTCTCGAAGAGGATAAGAAGAATGCATGGCCAGAATTTGTTGCTCCTTTGGTGCATGCGTATAACTGCACCAAACACGCATCGACGGGGTATTCTCCTCACTTTTTGATGTTTGGTCAACAGCCGCGGTTGCCTATCGATCTTGCGCTTGGTGTCAACTACGTACATAGAAATGATGAACAATCCTACACAGCCTACGCCGAAGATCTTCGTTCTCGTCTTGCCCATGTGTACGATTTGGCCGCTCGTGAAATGCCGCTAACAAACGCCGCTACGACGCCTGTGCTCGTGACGCAACGCTCCAAGTCAAGGATCGCGTCCTAGTTCGAAACCTGAGCATCAGGGGCAAACAGAAACTTGCAGATCGCTGGGAAAACACGCCATATGTCGTCAGCCGAAAGATCCCTGACTTACCTGTTTATGCTGTGCGACCTGAGAGTGGTGGCAAAGAACGGGTACTTCACCGAAATCTTCTTTTACCATTTAATGTTATTCCACATCCGGCACACCGAACCGAGCCTTCAACCCAGAGCAACACGCGCAAGCGACACGTACCTCCAATTCCGCCTGATACGAATTTATTCGAGCACGATACAGAAAACGAAGACGATGAGTTTTACGGCGCGGTACCTTTACAACCCGGAGCTCCCGAGTTCTTCCCGTCCCTACCAAATCCACCTGATGCAGAACCTACATACCCAGCACAACCGCATCCACCTGCAATTCCAGAAGGAAACGACAACGACACACAACCCGGAGCTCCCGAGTTCTTCCCATCCCTACCAAATCCACCTGATGCAGAACTTACATACCCAGCACAACCGCATCCACCTGCAATTCCAGAAGGAAACGACAACGACACACTGGCTGATCCCGACCACCAACGTAGTAAAGTGGTTCAACCATTGGAGCAGAATCCAGAAAAAGTTGTCACACGATCTGGAAGAGAGTCTAGACCTCCACAAAGATACAAAGATGACCAGTTTCGCCATAAAGCTAAACTTTTATTATCTGTCGTGAACGTAGAAAATCGCAACATTGTCGAAAATGTTTTCCGTGTTTGGTTGACTACATAAATTAGTGTTTATCATTCAGCTTTTGGACTGAATACGTTTGTATGTCGGGACGCCATTTCTCTTTGGGGGGGAATGTGTAGGAGTATGTACTGTTTACTTTAGGTAGCGCGCCAAAAATATGCGTTGCCCTGGCAACAGAATGTCTGTGTTCCATGTGTTTGAGGAGAAGGACTGTCTTTTTAGTGGAGCGAATCTACTAAGCGTTAAAAGTGCCTACTGTTTAATAAACGTTAAAAACCCAGATTGTATTGTAGTTCTGTGGTAGTCCATAGTATCTGCTACATATGCATTTCTGAATGCGCTGTGTTGTTTACTTAAAGAAATAGTACTCTCAGTAGACTTCAAGAAAGCGGGCGAGTCTTATCGATTTTTCTCCCTCTTTGCTGTCACAAACTTCTTGTCCGATAAAGAAACCCCCGTTATACCACACGCGAAAGCTGCCGTTATATTTAAGTGAATACGTCCAGTTAAAAGCCTCGCGATTCGAATGCTTAAACTACAAAGCCAACAAAATATTGATCTTTGAGACTTTGGCATTCCTATTAAATTATATCTCGTTTCGGATTGTTTCTCCAAGCCGTTGCGCACCTTTCGTGAGTCGTGACATTTCATCTGGCCAGATGTTAATACGTTTTGTATAAACACTATACTCCGGTCGGTAAGTCGAGAAAGATTTTTGTACCACCCTACCCACACTAAATTTATTTTGTACTGCCCATATTTTGGGCAGCGTGTACCAGGGTCTTTCCGCAGTGACGGGGGAGGGGCGGAGGTAAGACCCTGGGTACGAGGTTGGCTTCAAACCAGATCAACAACTCACTCGATCTAGGAACGTAGCCAGGATTTTGAAAGGGGAGGAGCGAAACTTCTTGGGGCGTTCGGGGTATGCTCCCCCGGAAAATTTTGAAATCTAGAGAAGATTTTACACAATTCTGAAAGTTTGAAAAGTCATAAAATACTAAAAAAAAAACCAACCGTTGAGTACCATTTCATATTATTAGTCACTAGCGTCAGAAGAGCGAACTGAGATCCAGTCAATAACCGCTTGGTAAATCACCTGTGCATCTGAGTACGAGTGTTGAAAACAAAATTTCATCATGCAAAGAGGCGGAGCGACCGCTCCCCAATGGGGGGGGGGGGGAGGGGGGGGAGCGACCGCTCCCCCTCTGGCTAACGTCCCTGACTCGATCGAGCAATAGTGACCAGAGAAGATGGCGCATGAAATATGAGCCACAACACGTGGTTTTGGGATGATGCAATAATTGCAATTTGTCGAATACACACAAAAGAAATTAAAATAACAGAGCCGAAACCTAGTAATAACAGAGGCGAAACCTAGACTCGACTACAGGTAGCCTGAGTAATTAAATACATGGTTCGATCGCATTCACACGAATTGCCAGAAATGGAAATGGTTCGGTCGACATCAGAAAGGCGGCACACACAGACAAATATTTATATTTTAACTCGCACCACCCCAGCCACTGATAAGCGATCCGTGGCAAAAACCCTCTTACGGCTCTTTTCCACTCGTATCGCAGAAACTAGTTCGCAGCTTGCTGCGATTATTGTATCTCATTAAAAAGAACTACAACGAGAAAACAAGCACTGCGAGTTGTTTTTAATTAGATGCAAACACTCGCAGCGAGCTGCGAGCTGTTTTTTTGGGATGACTGGAAAAGAGCCTTTAGACCGAGCAGAGAACATTCCTTCGATCGACCGAAGTCGAAAAGAGAACGGACATCGACACCGACTCAAAAACAACGGTTATCCTGAAAAATTTATAAAAAGCTCTGGCAGAACTAAATAATCAACCAACCACCAACGCGCACAGAAAGGTTTTAGTCATCTTGCCGTATATTCAAGGCACCTCTGAAAAAATGTCAAGGATAACTACAAAAACAGGATATCAAAGTTGCACACAAGCCATCGGCATAAAACTATCGAATCGATGTTCAGAAAACCTAAAGACAAACCCCAAAACGGACTCTTCCACCGCTGTCCATGTGTTTATAGAATAGATTGTAGGAACCGCGAGAAGGTTTACATTGGCCAAACTAGAAAAGAAGAACAAAAGAACACAAAAGAGCTATTTTTCTTGAAGATAAATATTCCCTCTTGGCTCAACATCATGAAGTACAAACCAAACATGTTCCCACTTAGGGCCGATTACATGAGCCCGGGCTGACTCGTGTCACGAAATTCTTTCCTCGGCCGGAAGGAGATTTGAATTAACGTTTAGATTTGTTGACATCTAAACTAAACCAATTCTTCTTTGTACATTTAGTTTACACGAGTTTCAAAACCATAGTGAGGTCCTAATCAATCACGTGACCCAAGCTGGGCGAAGGGCTTTCGCTCGAAACGTTGGAACACTATGGTCTATACGTTCAATACTTTCGGCAGTACTCAAACCTTACTATATTTCGATTTGCATTTCAACGACGCAGCACACTACTTTTATTTCATGTATATATAATCGGCCCCTTTTAGACAAATAATTATTTTAGACATATAATTGACCAATGTCTGGTCGTTTGTTTCTAGAAGCTTGGCACTCCATGAATAAATGCATAAAATAGCATTTTAGTCTTACCAGCTGAAGAAGGTTTTACCGAAGCGTTCCCTTTTTAATATATTTTTAAATCAGTGTCAACTCTTTTTGTTAGTTTCTAAATATAGTATAATCTATACTTAAGAAAAAGAAAATGGACGCCTGTGTTTATTGAAAGCTTTGAGCCCGGATATAAACACGGTAATTGACCAATCACAGCGTGCGTAAGACGCAATATATATATATATATATATATATATATATATATATATATATATATATATATATATATATATATATATATATATATATATATATAATAATATTATTAAGATTAATAATATAGATTAATAATCATATTATAACAGTTGAGTTATCCTCTCCTAAATTATGTACATACATGTCCTATATGATGTTGCATATTGAATAGTGTAGAAAATGTATTTCGCAAGTGTTACAGACATAAGACCTGTTCACTTGTTAAAGAGCATGAACAGAATAAATACTTCTACAGAATTTCTTCTTATTTATTTATCCTTATCGCCCCCTCCTCCTCTTTCTCCCCCTCCTCCTCTTTCTCCCCCTCCTCCTCTTTCTCCTCCCCTCCTCCTCCTCTTTCTCCTCCTCCTCCCCTCACGTCCTCTTTCTCCTCCTCTTCCTTCTCTTTCTCCTCCTCGTCCTCTTTCTCCTCTTAAAATGTGTGTTCTGGTAGCGTTTTCCTCATTTAGACACTGATTGTCAAATAGATGTGTTGATCAAAAAGAACAGACCGTTTCTTGAACTTTTGTACAAGTGAACCTATTCAACAGCGATCTCTGTGGGAAACTGCAAGCCCCGAGCAAGTAATAGATGCATTTGTAATTGTATGTTTAACTTTTGGTCAATGCAATATCAATTATCACCTGCTTTGCTTGAAGAACTTAGGCCTTATAGCGACGACATATTGACTTTGGCTAATCCCAGAAGTAATTTTATGAGAAAAAAGCAAATACTTGTTGAAAAAGGTGAAGGATTTCTTGATGTCTTACTAGATCCAGTTTTAGAAGGACTCACAGAACTATTATAAAAAGAACGATATTTTGTAAAGACCATCATCTGAGCCCTGAACAAAATCATGCCAGTGTGTAAATACAGGCCAAAAAGTATTGCGTTTACCCGGTGCCGGTATAATATGATGACGGATTAACATGTGACTATTCTCTTCCAATGAGAATTGAGAAGACTTTGTGAATACTGCTGACCCGAATACAGTGGTCGTATATATCGTGATTACCGTCATCAAACTGTTACGTCACGGGCGTTTACACGATACCGGTTAGTGTTCCGTTTTCATTTCATGCCGCCAAGGAACCCGTCTTCATTTTGTGCCGTTTTCATGTCATCTTTGTGCCGGTATCGTGTAAACGCAAGGCCTAAACGGCATGATTTTGTTCCGTTTTCAAATTGTACCGGCATCGTGTAAACGGGGTCTAAAAGTATTCGTAAGGCCTGCGCAAAAACATCCCACAATACTGAGACGAATTTAATCATGTTCGAATTAACTTCGTCGGTAATGCGACGTCGAGTTAAACGTCAAATTTCAGTCGATTAATTGTTTTTACTTGGACTCGTGGAGCCTGAAACGAGACGTATGTATAATTTCTACTGATACGTATATAAAAGCTAAACGTGGATTTAGCTTTTTGTAAAACGTATCATGATCACGTACAGAGAAGCAATATATAACAAACAATGAAAAACAACCGTCAGGAAGACGCCTTACCCAATAATTGCTTACACGAATGTCCTTCAAAAACAACAAATGTGTGCGTTGGATGCGCGAAAACCTTCTTCTTCTCCTGATATTGATTGGAGTGGTTCTTGGGTTTCTCGTCGGAATCCTTCTGAATAAAAAGGTCCAAAATTCTAAAAATCCTACACCAAGGGAACTAGCAATGTACATAGGTTTTCCTGGCGAACTATTTTTACGAATGTTAAAGCTTCTTATTTTCCCTCTCATTGTATCAAGTGTGATAGTTTCATTGGCTATTTTGGACAGAAAATCAGCGGCAAAACTACGCAGGGGTACTTATTTTCTCATCACCACATTCGATTCGTTGCTGTTATACTTGGAGTTATTCTGACATCCGTCCTTAAACCTTGAGTCATTCAAACTGGTGACGAGTTGAAAGCTGAACAGGGAAAGAAAAATGGTAAAGTTACCCATGCCATATTGGACTTAATAAGGTTAGTAACTTTTGAATGAACTTCTCTTCTTTTTGAATAGAAGAGTTAACTGATATATAATAGACATATTCTTATTATAGATATAAGTAATAACATGACTTGAGGGAAATTAGCGATTAAATTTCCCGCAGCCGAGGGAAGGTTTGTGGCCCGAGGACTTTTACAAATCTTCCTGAGGCAAAGGGGAAATTTACTCGCTAATTTCCCGAAAAGTCATGTTATTATTTTGTAATATTATGATCGCCGAGGAAAACTTTGAGAATCTTACCGACAGGAAATTTACCCGGTTGTTCAGAGAAGTTGCATCTAATTTTCTCGTGCATGTTGATGAGGGAAAATATATGCAAGCGGGAAATTTAGAAGAAGACAGGATTTCTTTGCTTTCTAATTTTCCCTCATCAACATGCACGGGAAAATTAGAAGACAAAGGAAAAATTTCCCTCTTCCATGAGCAATGAGGGAAATACGAGGTTTACATTCCCTCGGAGAACAAAAGAATCCGAGGCGATCATGGTATTAATATATATATATATATATATATATATATAATATTACTCTGAATAATTTCTGTGAAATTAATATATTTTTAATGCAAGATTTTCGCCAATTGGAATCTGCAGTATCATCACTGAAAAGCTGGTAGCTATGGAAGATATTAAGGACAGTGTAGAAAGCCTTGGAATGTATATTATAACAGTGATCATTGCAAGTCTCATTGACCCACTTGTCACCCTGCCATGTATATATTTCCTGTATTCGAGAGCAAATCCTTCCGTCTTCTTATTGGAGTAGAGAAGGCGCTTTTAACAGCATTTGGAACAGCTTCAAGGTAAAATATGAGCTTGCATGGTGAACAAATCTTTCATAACAACTTTTATGTACTGTAGTATGTATATTTAATATATATAGACTCCATATCCGTTCAGATTCTTATGTATAGAAAAGTGTTTTGCAACAATTACCTGACTTTTGAATTTAATTTCAATTGTAGTGTAGCGACCATCCCTGTTACTATGGCATGTCTTGAAAAGAATCACAAGGTTGACCGACGTGTCACTGAATTTGTTATCCCAGTTGGAGCTACGGTAAATATGGACGGCATGGGAATATATAACGGTGTGTCAGCTATTCTTATTGCTCAAAGTCAAACGGGAGATTCCTTGGATTTTGGTTCTTCTGTTATAGTATGGTAAGCATATGGTTAAACTAAAAAAATAAAAATGCACAGTTTATAAAATGACTAACGTTCTTTTATATTACCTAACAGTTTTAATTCATACACTAAAATATTCATTAAATCTTCAAATAAATCCTCCTGATTTACGTAAACATATTAGCCTTGATATTCTCGACGTATACAACGTAGTTTTTAAAACTATCCCCGAGCCCGGTCAGGGTGCTAATCTCGACATGCGTGTAGTCCACTTTACACGCGTGTAGAAAAAGCGAGGGAGACGAAATCTGGGAAATAGTTTATATATATATTTGTATATATATATATATATATATATATATATTTGGTACGGTGTCACGCGGTAAGAATAGTTGGACACTGGTGACTAGCGACGAAGAAAACTATAAACTCTCAAACAAATGGTATTTTGCTTTCGTTTATTTAAACGAAACGAAATGGAGCACGAAGAAAAGAAGGATACAAACAACCCGTTTAATATATCTTGAAGAGAAACCAGAGAACTTGAAGAAACATTTAGGCGAAGCAATACGTTCTACAGAAAACAAAAACGGCTACAAAATGGTTATAATGGAAATTATTAATGGCAAGATCGTTAAATTGTTTATCTGTGTTCGTTTAAAACGAAATAACTGGAAACAAAACTCATTTCAAAATTACGCTTGCTGTTGACAAGATTTCGTGATGTAAACTATATGCTAAATTGAATGTTTCTTTCAACTTTTTGTCACTTCAAATCAAATGAGTGTATATATATTGTTTCAATATTGTACATGAAAGCCCATGCTAAATTATGCAACTGAAAACTTTACTTTTCCATCAGTTACTGTACGGGACCAATTTGTTGTTGGCAGTTAAAAAATGTATTAAACGAGCCTCAAAGAATACGCTATGGTCAAGAATTTATTTAACTTTTGTTGGTAAATTTATACTAAAACAATTAGACAACTCGCCCTCGTTTTCTATAAGCGATAGTCAACTCAGCTTCGCCTCGTTGACGATTCGCTCATAGAAAACGAGGGCGAGTTGTCTAATTGTTATATATAATCTAATAATTTATTCTCTGTCGTAATTGTTTTTAAATGCTGGTTTATAAATTTAACTCATTTAATTTTCATCTTTTCGACAGCTTTGCAGCAACACTTTCATCTATTGCAGCAGCTTCAACTCCTGGAAGTGGGCCAATTGTAACATCGACGATTCTTTTACAAGCTATTGGCATTCATTCTGCTGACATTGCACTGATTCTTTCAGTTGACTGGTTACTGTAAGTATGCTTTTTAAAAAACCGATTTAACTATTAAACCTAATATTATTTAGGTCCGGACAGTTATCAATTATTGGACGAGTCTGAGCAAAATATCATGATTTGGCAGTGGCGAGCTACTAGTTATTTGCCGATGCCGAAGGCAGAGATAAATAACTGGTAGCGAGACACTGACAAATCATGATATTTTGCGATAGACGAGTTCAATAATTGATTTATCATTCATAAAATTGTTAAAAATCTGAAATGCCTGAAGTTAGAGATCGCCACTCTTCTCTGTGTCTTCGGCATACTAAACTAAATCTTCATAAAACTTACTTTTTGTTGGCACAAGTGTTGCTTTTTATCTCACTAAATCTTCCTTTTAACTATTTATTTTCTAAAGTACATTGTCGTTATGAATGCTTCCAAATACTCTCGATTATTTCCTTGGATAGCTGAAGAACTAGACGCCACGTTTACGAAAATTATTTGCAGTCAGCAGCGCCATTGCTAGTGCGTATGCTTATTTGCAGGTGAATTAACCAATCAGAATGCAGGATAGAAACGAAATGAATGATAATATTACTTATTCGAACTTCAAAACTCTTTACAACTTATTTTGAATTTGAGTATTATATACAACGTAGCCGTATAGGCAACATTTAAACAATTGTTTTATTACATCTTCGGATTCCAATATACAATGACCACAATCCAGTCCTTTATTTTTATTTTTAATTGAAATATAATGTTTATACTGTTTTTCATGTTTTATAATAATTTTATCATTTCTAGAGATCGTATAACTATACTCCTGTGAATGTTTGGGAATTGTATTGGGAGCGTTATCATAAAACATCTATCTTCTAAAGATCTTAAAACGCCTGATAAAAAAGAACTAGTGAAACGTTAGATGCCAATACAGTAGATTTTAAAATAGAAATAGCAGATAGTGACAGTATAAAAAAAAACAAGCCAAACAAAAGATTCCTGTACAATAGATTTTGAAATAAACGTAGCAGTAGACTTAGGAGAAGAAGAAATAGAAGAAAAAGTATTAGACTGAGAAAGAAATGATGAGGCAGTATACTTTGTATCAAATAAATATTTTTATGATGCATCATGATTAAAAAATATATGTAAAGAATTAGATTTCTGGACAAATATGCCTCCAATACCTACCCGCTTTTAATGAAATGACCCTCAAAAACACTTCTTCAATTCGAGAGGATTTTTATAGACTTTGGATCAGATGTCACAGGATCAGGTTATATTAATTCAACACAACTCTGGGACTAATGGCAAATAAGTGCTTTATAATTCAATTCAAACTTTGTGAGTTTATATGTTTTTAATTATTTGTGTGAATTTTTGGTTTGTGGACCGCGTTAATTGTATCTGCATTGTATCTCACAAAGTAAATTTTCAGAACAATATTAAAAAGCATGCTACAAAATTTGAATTGTATAAAAGTAAATACGAGAAGTGCTACATTTTGTTACTTCGAATATGTCGAGCAGTATCCTCTACTCATCATCAGCGAAGTTCACCTTCGCTGATGATGAGAAGAGGACACTCCTCGAAATATTCGAAGTAAAAAATGTTAGCGGTTCTCGTATTTATACATTTCTAATTAAACTGTATGCCCACTACAACATATTTGAATTGTATTATATTATACACCTTAAACCGTGTTTTCTCGGAAATCGTTTGCTGTGTTTTCTCACACACCTTAAGGTGTGTTGTTTTTGGGACAAAAAGGTGTGTTGCATAACACATCCTATTTTTTAGAGTGCATGCAATTAGAAAATAAATTGTTTTATGTAACTCACTTCTTTCAAAGAAATTTTTTCAAACTACACATCACAATGTGTCAACCAAATCAATACAATTCAAATATGTTGTAGTGGGCATACAGTTTAATTAGAAATGTATAAATACGAGAACCGCTAACATTTTTTACTTCGAATATTTCGAGGAGTGTCCTCTTCTCATCATCAGCGAAAGTGAACTTCGCTGATGAAAAGCAGAGGATACTGCTCGACATATTCGAAGTAACAAAATGTAGCACTTCTCGTATTTACTTTATACAATTCAAATTTTGTAGCATGCTTTCTAATATTGTTCTGAAAATTTACATTGTGAGATACAATGCAGATACAATTAACGCGGTCCACAAACCAAAAATTCACAAAAATAATTAAAAACCTGTAAACCCACAAAGTTTGAATTGAATTATAAAACACTTATTTGCCATTAGTCCCAGAGTTGTGTTGAATTAATATAACCTGATCCTGTGACATCTGATCCAAAGGCTTCATAAAAATATTTATTTGATACAAAGTATACTGCCTCATAATTTCTTTCTCAGTCTAATACGTTTTCTTCTTCTTTTTCTTCTTCTCCTAAGTCTACTGCTACGTTTATTTCAAAATCTATTGTACAGGAATCTTTTGTTTGGCTTGTTTTTTTTTATACTGTCACTATCTGCTATTTCTATTTTAAAATCTACTGTAAAATCAACGTTTCACTAGTTCTTTTTTAGCAGGCGTTTTAAGATCTTTAGAAGATAGATGTTCTATGATAACGCTCCCAATACAATTCCCAAACATTCACAGGAGTATAGTTATACGATCTCTAGAAATGATAAAATTATTATAAAACATGAAAAACAGTATAAACATTATATTTCAATTAAAAATAAAAATAAAGGACTGAATTGTGATCATTGTATATTGGAATCCGAAGATGTAATAAAAACAATTGTTTAAATGTTGCCTATACGGCTACGTTGTATATAATACTCAAATTCAAAATAAGTTGTAAAGAGTTTTGAAGTTCGAATAAGTAATGTTATCCTTCATTTCGTTTCTATCCTGCATTCTGATTGGTTAATTCACCTGCAAATAAGCATGCGCACTAGCAATGGCACTGCTGACTGCAAATAATTTTCGTAAACATGGCGGCTAGTTCTTCAGCTATCCAAGGAAATAATCAAGAGTATTTGGTGAGATTTAGTGAGATAAAAAGATTTAGTAAGATAAAAAGCAACACTTGTGCCAACAAAAAGTAAGTTTTATGAAGATTTAGTTTAGTATGCCGAAGACACAGAGAAGAGTGGCGATCTCTAACTTCAGGCATTTCAGATTTTTAACTATTTTATGAATGATAAATCAATTATTGAACTCGTCTATCGCAAAATATCATGATTTGTCAGTGTCTCGCTACCAGTTATTTATCTCTGCCTTCGGCATCGGCAAATAACTAGTAGCTTGCCACTGACAAATCATGATATTTTACTCAGACTCGTCCAATAATTGATAACTGTCCGGACCTAAATAATATTACGTTTAATAGTTAAATCGTTTTTTTAAAAAGCATACTTACAGTAACCAGTCAACTGAAAGAATTAGTGCAATGTCAGCAGAATGAATGCCAATAGCTTGTAAAACAATCGTCGATGTTACAATTGGCCCACTTCCAGGAATTGAAGCTGCTGCAATAGATGAAAGTGTTGCTGCAAAGCTGTCAAAAAGATGAAAATTAAATGAGTTAAATTTATAAACCAGCATTTGAAAACAATTACGACAGAGAATAAATTATTAGATTATATATAACAATTAGACAACTCGCCCTCGTTTTCTATGAGCGAATCGTCAACGAGGCGAAGTGAGTTGACTATCGCTCATAGAAAACGAGGGCGAGTTGTCTAATTGTTTTAGTATAAATTTACCAACAAAAGTTAAATAAATTCTTGACCATAGCGTATTCTTTGAGGCTCTTTTAATACATTTTTTAACTGCCAACAACAAACGTTCAACAGTCATTTCGGACATCTCCTTGGTCCCGTACAGTAACTGATGGAAAAGTAAAGTTTTCTTGCATAATTTAGCATGGGCTTTCATGTACAATATTGAAACAATATATATACACTCATTTGATTTGTAAAAGTGACAAAAAGTTGAAAGAAACATATAGCATATATTAGCATATAGTTTACATCACGAAATCTTGTCAACCGCAAGCGTAATTTTGAAATGAGTTTTGTTTCCAGTTATTTCGTTTTAAACGAACATAGATAAACAATTTAACGATCTTGCCATTAATAATTTCCATTCTAACCATTTTGTAGCCGTTTTTGTTTTCTGTAGAACGTATTGCTTCGCCTAAATGTTCAATTTCTTCTTTCATTTGCCCACTCCGTGATAATTTCGGCGCCATTGTTGCTTAACAGAACAACCGCTGGCTCTAATGATCATTGTTCGTGCCACACGCGTAAAAACCACTGATCTATATAAGAGACTGGATAGAGCATCTATTATCTGAGCGCCTTCAGAAATTGAAGCCGGAAGTTACGCCCTAATTTGTAAGCGACGCCATATTGGATGGTCCCACCATGAGGAGTGAGTTGCTATATTTTACTGTTGTGAATTCGTTGTTTTCGCATATAATCACGAAATAGACGAACAACACAAATCCATTTTGGTATTTCAAGCAACGGGACACATCATGGAACTATGGAGGACCTAAGAACGTGAAGGGAAACTGAATCGTAAGTAAATAACTTGATATTTTGACGAAATTTCGAAGGGGACGGAGAGCTCCCGAAGGGTTATTTACCAAGGAAACGGAAAACCCAACATTGTAAACGGCCGGTGGTTAATAAACTGATTTGTAGGATACAAATGTGAGATAATACTGTAATTGTGGAATGTTCACAATCGAGTAGATCATTTTAAAAAAGCCGAAGGACGTGTAAAATTATGGCACAGAAGATAGATTGGCTTGTAGAGTTGTGAGTAGATTTCGACAAGCAGCATATTTCTTTGGCAACATAGGAGCATGTTAATACTCTATAAGTTTGTAATACTTACAATGTTTGGTGCTTCCATAGAAGTAAACTGTAGCATGCATCATAACAAGAACGTGCCAGTTTGTTTTATTAAACTCCATGCCCAGTGTCCAAGTCATGTATTTAAGAAATTATTAAAGTTGTCAACATTGTTTCTTATTAACAGCTGAGCTATTTTACTCCCTGTCATTTTGATGAAAAAATTGTTTGTGAGTATCTGTAAAATTGAATGTGATATTTGTATGTTATGTTGTAGGTAGTTTAAAATGAAACAACAATGAATGAAGAACAATAAAGGTGAAGCAACATGACAACTTAATACAGAATATAATTGAACTGTGTCATTTATAGTTTTCAAACTTTGTCAATGATTTGATTAAAGAAAATGTTTACAATTCATGAGTGTATTTTGTCTTGTGTAGTTTGATTCTGTATAAATGTACTATATAATGATAAATTTTTAATCTGTTCTCTGACTTCTGTATGTTATGAAAATTGTGGCAGAACTAATACTGTACTATCAGTGTGTACTATACAAGTAGATCAACAAGGCCAGTGTTTGATGTTTATATAAAGTCAAAACAAATCAAGCTAATATATATGTTAAACTTCACAACGATGTGGCGGATAACATTTGTAAACTGGCTAAAAAAAAAGCATCTTGGCAAAGGTGTAGTCACAAAACTAATTATATTGTAAAATTAATACAAGATTTTTAGTTGTAGGCAAATGTAGGCCCAATTGCCCAAATTAGATAACCCTATCTCATAGAAAATAATAAACTCATTCTGATTAATCCTGTGAATGCCAGGATAACTTATTTGAATCATTACCCCGAGTTTTCTGTGAGTGAAAATATATTGTTCAACTATAGGCACATCCACTGATCTATACAGTTGGGCACATCGCATTCTTAAATTAATTGTTTGATTCCGGTCTTTTGGCTTATGATATAATAATACCACCGCAGTTGTTCGTAGTGTAGCTTGTTCAGTTATCAAATTTCCCAAATTCATTCGGTCCTTTAGCAGTATTTCCATATTGTGAGTAAATTCTGAATGAGAACGGCCTTCGTCTGTTCAAAGTTGTCATCAATGACACTTGGGAGTTCGCTCCATCGAACTCGCAAATTCCGTTTTCCCCCACATTTTGGGGCTAAATAACTACAATTTTTCTCTCTAAATGCTTCACGTGTCCTTTCTTCCTCGTGATAAAAAAGTTTGTCCGAACCCGAAGGAGAAAAATGCCTTAATATGCGAAAACTATAATTGTGCAACAGTAAAATATAGCGAAAGTGGGACCATCCAACATGGCGGCTGTTGCCAACTTCCGACTTCAATTTCAGACAACGGATGCTCTATCCAGTCTCTTATATAGATCAGTGGTAAAAACGCACAGCCTGTTGCAAGTTGTCAACAGTGGTTAGTTGGTGGCACAGTGGTTAGTTGGTGGCACAGTGGTTAGTACACGTGCCTTTCACCTCTGCGAGCCGGGTTCGATTCCTGCAGAGTGCAGTTATCTGATTTAAAAAAATGCACCTTGGCCGCATGTGAAAAGAGTGCTTCCAGTTTGACTCTACCAAACACCACAGGTTTCCTCCGGGTACTCCGGTTTCCTCCTGTAGTAACACTGGACCAATGAGGGTGGGCCCTTACTGGACCTCTGAGGATAACAGTTTAGATAAACTGATAGAGTTATCCAGTATAAATAAGGTTAGTTTAGTTTAGTTTAGTTTAGGCGTGAACAGTGTTGTTCGGAACAGCCGTGAACAATGCTGTGCTGCACCCGTTGAACAGTATTGTCAACAGTGCTGTTCATGCCTGTTCGAACAACAATGTTCACGGATGATGAATCAACAGGCGTGAACAATGCTGTTCTAACAGTGTTTATCATGCCTGATAACAATCCTGTTTTTACTGTGCCAACAGACGTGAACAATGTTGTTGCAACAGGCTGTATCAGGGATGTTTTCCTGGACGTAAAAAACTCCGGTACGAAAATTTACCCCGGTTGCTTCGAGCCTTCGACACTGAACGAGCAAAGAGCTAGTTTCCTTCGCAACCGTTCTTTTGGCGATCCTATTCTTCGATCCTATTTTTCCTAGGACCGAAGAATAGCACAGGCAGGAAAACGGCTGCGAAGGAGATTAGCAAATCGCAAGCTATCGAAAAACTCGACAATACAGAAGAAACGGGTTCGAGATGGAGACAAATAAAACTCTGCGACTGAAACAACAGGTATGTAAAAACTTTATTCTGTTTAAACGTAAATATCATGTGTTTTAGAACAATGAAAAAAGATATATGTTCTGTTATGTATAAAAACAAAAACCTGAAGTAAACAATGTTAGGATGCAATATATTTGCTTGTGTAATATAAATCATATGTTGACAATTAATAGGTAATCCAGTAATAAGAGACAACTCATCGGCATAATTGATTAGTAATAGGAGATGGCATGTGTGGGTTATTAAGAGAGTCGAAGGCAGAAAGCTAGGCGAGTGTATGTTATATTGTGATTAATAAAAGAGACGAGTTCTACGGTAATCTTCTGTATTTTGGGTTATACTACACTTGCAAGTTGCAATAGTCTTTAATTTTCAAAACCCAAGTTTCTCATTGCCAAACTACTCTGTCAATGAGTTGATCTCCAGGTCGCAGTTTTGAAATTCTCTTCCAAACTATTAAAAGAGAAAAAGAAACACATTCGATTAGTGCCTGGAACTCGTGATTCGTAAACAAATTCTCCAATTTCTATTATTTTTCAGCCACATATGTTAAATGCTAAGCAAATTCGTCTTCTAATTAATATATTTCTTCTTGTCTGGCAAAACTGAAATTTACAAAGTGAACTCAGTAACGAAGAAAAACAAATATCAGTTTTTTATAGTTATAAATTGCTATCAGCTATGAATTATCTCCATGTGAAGCCAGTGCTATAAAGCAAAATACTTACATGTAGATCCTATTATCGTAGCTTCTTGTTAAGCCGAAGTGCCACAGCAGGTGGTCTTGGCAATTTGTGAATTAACATGGCATAATAACACAAAAATAATACCATAATATATCATTTGAATCGTTTTTACCTCTACTATTCAAATTTTGGGTTTTTTGGTCTTGTCAGACAACCCATTTTGCAAGTTATGCTAATTTATGCTAATTACTATTATTACTAATATTATTATAATCCAACAAAATGTTAAATATTTAACGAGAAATGACTTTACACCAAACTTTGGATCATGTAAAATGAAAAGCAGCATTTCACAAATTCAAATTGAAAAAATTGAAGCAATACAATAAAAAGCAAATATTATATTGATTTTTTACGATTTTCCATTGGGACCCCCCATGGTGCGCCCGCGCGCGATCATATAACTTATTTTGGAAATTTACAAATTAAAACAGAATTATACAAGAACATACGACCATAATACATCAGTAAGATCGTTTTTAAGTCAGCTATTCGAAATAATTACAACAAACAAATGCTTATACTTACTTTCGGAGTTGTTAGAGCCTAAATTTTCGTTGTTTTCGCTTATATATTGACAAATAAAAGCCATTTTCTTCTTGTCGATATCGACCATGCTCGATTTTTGCTCACGGGATATTCAGAGCCCGCAATTCAGGTCACAGCTCGGGTAATACTTCATGGCATATCGTTATAAAGGTCTCATTTTAAAAAGGGATCATTCAGGATCATTTTAAGTCCTAGGCGGGTAATTTTGGTCAAAACCTCGCAGGTTCACAACAAATCAAAGTGATCCGTCCCCGATCCGTCACTGGTAGCGGATGACTATCGGGCCGGACGAGAAGGAGTTAAACTATATAAAAAGAAAATTAAGACAAATATCAAACATGGTATTTAGTTTCTAACAAATTAAACCTGTTTAATTAAATTGCCAATTAATTAAGGTCTTATTTTTTCATACATTTACTCACATATACTTACAATAGCATCAGTTGTTGCCATTACATATCTGTTAATCAAGCCATGTACTGTATACTTTAAAGAAAGAGAAAACAGAGAACACATTTACTTCCTGAAACCTGGTTGGGGTTTTTCTGCAGTGTATTTATATATTTTTTATGCATTTTTTGCTAAATGCTTATTGTATTTTTTAACAATCTAAAAGGAAATCTTAGGGGCTGTTTACATGAGTTGACTCAACCAAGCTCCTCTCATCAACATTTTTCATAACGGCTGCAAGAGAAGTTTAATTTCAATTCTCTTACAATTACATAATAATTGTATGATATTAAAGGAATGTTATTACGTGAACTGAAAGATGAGTCCAAATGGCTACAGGTACAGATGAGATGAGCATCCTGGAGCATGCTAGCTACCCCTACATTTATTGGCTATCTAATGTGATATTCCCTGTAAATAAAAGGACCTTAAATTAGAGTAATGTACTGTGTAAAGCTTTGAAATTAGCTATTTTAATAGTGATGTGTAAATGGTTTTAAGTATTTAATACTGTATTGGGATTTGTGAATTTCTAACATGCAATGTTATAAAAAAAATGCTTTTGGAAGTTCTCCATGCACACCCCCCCACCCCCTCTATGCATGCATCTAACCTTGGGCCTGATCCATATTTGTTTCTTGGATTATGTGAAATGCAATGCAAAAAAATGGGGGGGGGAAACAAAACACACACACATGCACCCTGCCTCCCAATAGGTCGAACAACTATTAACCTCCTTTACAATGGCTGATTTTCTTCCGAATTGAATATAAATAATCTTCCACACCTCATACAAAAATGGCTGGACTGAATTTTATTGTATGGCATGGTTTGCCAAGGAATCATTTTTAATAGTACATCATGTGAAAAGGCATTGCAACAATTATTATACCCACCTCTAATTTTTGACAAAAATGACAACAATGTGGTCTATTAATGAAGGTGGTCCAAAAACCCAAGAAGTTCAGTATTTTGGGGGCCACTTTTTAATATGGTCAGCTATGCATGAGCTTGAAGCTATAATGCTCTGATGATTGCAGCTCATAATCAGGTAAAAAATATTAAATAGGAATAGAAACATAGTTGTCAAAAATTATGTGGAGTTAGTCAATGAGAAGGGTGCCAAAATTTGTCAGAAGAAACTTATTTTCTACTATTAATATATTTCTTACTACAATATTAAACATATTTATTTGGATATATAGTTCACACTCACCTTTATTTAGTTGAAAAGAAAACCACTTTGTCTTTGTATAGAAAAAGTAAAAAAAGATACTTCCTTGCTGCTGACACCATAACTTTTTGTGGAGCAGTCCATCTTTGATTTCACCTTTTATTGACCTCTTTACAATCTTTGTGTTTCTTCGTATTTGAAAAAAAACAGCATCCACTTCTTTATAGTTTTCATAATAGCTTTCTGTCAGTCTTCGCCTGTTAAGAAAACTGTCTTTTTTTCATCTTCAAGACACTGTAAATCCACACGGTTTTGGTACGTATTTTCAGCGACAAAAACACTTGCAGAACTAGATGCCACAACAACTTGAAATTAACATTGAACTATTATATTTCTGAAAAGACGTGAAGTTTTGAGCGCTTTAATCGAAAATTCGGCTCTCTTCCGTTCGTTTTTCCATGTCACATATTAAAAGCGTTCACTTTCCCCTTTCTTTTATCGCTGACGAATTGATTCGCCAAAATAACCGCGAGAAAATCGCAAGTGCATACTTCATACGCTATTTTTATCCAACAACACTGTTCACGCCTGTTGAAGCAACATTGAACAACCATGTGAATCCAACAGTGTAGAGGAGGTTGGGGGGGGGGGGGGGGGGGGTGTGCATGGAGAACTTCCAAAAGCATTTTTTAATAACATTGCATGTTAGAAATTCACAAATCCCAATACAGTATTAAATACTTAAAACCATTTACACATCACTATTAAAATAGCTAATTTCAAAGCTTTACACAGTACATTACTCTAATTTAAGGTCCTTTTATTTACAGGGAATATCACATCAGATAGCCAAGAAATGTAGGGGTAGCTAGCATGCTCCAGGATGCTCATCTGTACCTGTAGCCATTTGGACTCATCTTTCAGTTCAGGTAATAACATTCCTTTAATATCAGTGTACATAATAATTGTAAGAGAATTGAAATTAAACTTCTCTTGCAGCCATTATGAAAAATTTTGATGAGAGGAGCTTGGTTGAGTCAACTCGTGTAAACAGCCCCTAAGATTTCCTTTTATATGTGCCAAGCTGCAAAATGTCTGTTAAAAAATACAATAAGCATTTAGCAAAAAATGCATAAAAAATATATAAATACACTGCACAACAGCATGATGCAGTGCTGCAAGGAAAATATTTTGCACTAAGGCAGAAAAAACCCAACCAGGTTTCAGGAAGTAAATGTGTTCTCTGTTTTCTCTTTGTTTAAAGTATACAGTACATGGCTTGATTAACAGATATGTATAAGTATATGTGAGTAAATGTATGAAAAAATAAGACCTTAATTAATTGGCAATTTAATTAAATAGGTTTAATTTATTAGAAACTAAATACCATGTTTGATATTTGTCTTAATTTTCTTTTTTATATAGCTTAATGGCACTTGGGCTTAACAAGAAGCTACGATAATAGGATCTACATGTAAGTATTTTGCTTTATAGCACTGGCTTCACATGGAGATAATTCATAGCTGATAGCAATTTATAACTAAAAAAAACCGATATTTGTTTTTCTTCATTACTGAGTTCACTTTATAAATTTCAGTTTTGCCAGACAAGAAGAAATATATTAATTAGTAGAAGAATTTGCTTAGCATTCAACATATGTGGCTGAAAAATAATAGAAATTGGAGAATTTGTTTACGAATCACGAGTTCCAGGCACTAATCAAATGTGTTTCTTTTTCTCTTTTAATAGTTTGGAAGAGAATTTCAAAACTGCGACCTGGAGATCAACTCATAACAGAGTAGTTTGGCAATGAGAAACTTGGGTTTTGAATATTATTAAAAGACTATTGCAACTTGCAAGCAAATATATTGCATCCTAACATTGTTTACTTCGGGTTTTTGTTTTATACATATAACAGAACATATATCTTTTTTCATTGTTCTAAAACACATGATATTTGCGTTTAAACAGAATAAAGTTTTTACATACCTGTTGTTTCAGTCGCAGAGTTTTATTTGTCTCCATCTCGAACCCGTTTCTTCTGTATTGTGTCGAGTTTTTCGATAGCTTGCGATTTGCTAGTCTCCTTCGCAGCCGTTTTCCTTCCTGTGCTATTCTTCGGTCCTAGGAAAAATAGGATCGAAGAATAGGATCGCCAAAAGAACGGCTGCGAAGGAAACTAGCTCTTTGCTCGTTGTCGAAGGCTCGAAGCAACCGGGGTAAATTTTCGTACCTGATTTGTTTACGTCCAGGAAGACATCCCTGATACAGCCTGTTGCAACAACATTGTTCACATCTGTTGGCACAGTAAAAACAGGATTGTTATCAGGCATGATAAACACTGTTAGAACAGCATTGTTCACGCCTGTTGATTCATCATCCGTGGACATTGTTGTTCGAACAGGCATGAACAGCACTGTTCACAGGGTGCAGCACAGCATTGTTCACGGCTGTTCCGAACAACACTGTTCACGCCTGTTGACAACTTGCAACAGGCTGTGCGTTTTTACGCGTGTACACTACGCATTTTGTCATTGGTTAATTTTTTTTAAATAATGACTTTCATTGGTTTATCTAGAGGTTTATATTTAACAATTAGTCACCGAAGTCGAGGTGACTAACGGTGAATATTTACCGAGCCGCGAAGCGGCGAGGTAAATACACCGATAGTCACCGAGACTGAGGTGACTAATTGTTTTAGTATAATTTCAGAGGTTGATAAAAAACCAATCACGTTGAAACAAAAACTTTTAAACAACTGCTTTCATTTTAACAGTGGTGATTCTGTTTATTCACAGACGATGTTAGCAAGCCACAGTCTTTGTCAGTAAATAATTTCAAAAAAAGAGTAAACAACAACCTACTTTGGAATTGAACTTGTACATACATTCAAATATATGCCAAAAAGACTTTTATTCTGGTGTTTTGGATCCTGTGTTATGGCTTTTTTGCACTTAATTCATGTTCAATCTTATGTTCTTCACTCATGACGAAGTTTTCGCCACATCGCTACGACCAAAACCTAGCCAAAACATACAAAAAATACGAAGAATTATAGAAAATATACTTCCTTACCTTTATAAAGTTTTGTTTTCACGATATTTGATATGTACAACATCTCAGTGATAAATGTTTTCAGTATTATGCTCTTTTGTTTGTCTCAAAAACTACAGACCCCATTTTGAAAAAAAATAATCAACAGTTTAATGGACGAACAAATTCTAAAATCTCATACTTCAAAATGACAACTCCGAGGGGGAGACTGAAACGAGTAAAGTCAGTGCAGTGTTGAATAAGTACCAGTCTCTTCTCCAAAACTACTTTTGAAGAACAATTTCTTGTGATGCAATAGTCACCGCGCTAGGCGGTGACTATCACCTCAGATTCACCGCTGAGCGGACCAATCAGAAAGCTGGAAAGCCTCTTTTCCACTATGAAATTATACTAACACCAATTAGTATAAATTTACAAGTTTATAATGCAAATCCTCGGATTTCATTGACTATTGCAGGAGTTTATAATTAACAATTAGACAACTCGCCCTCGTTTTCTATGAGCGAATAGTCAACGAGGCGAAGCCGAGTTGACTATCGCTCATAGAAAACGAGGGCGAGTTGTCTAATTGTTTTAGTATAAATTTACCAACAAAAGTTAAATAAATTCTCGACCATAACATATTCTTTGAGGCTCGTTTAATACATTTTTTAACAGCCAACAACAAACGTTCAACAGTCATTTCGGACATCTCCTTGGCCCGTACAGTAATTGATGGAAAAGAAAAGTTTTCTTGCATAATTTAGCATGGATTTTCATGTACAATATTGAAACAATATATATCCACTCATTTGTTTTGTAAAAGTGACAAAAAGTTGAAAGAAACATTCAATTTAGCATATAGTTTACATCACGAAATCTTGTCAACAGCAAACGTAATTTTGAAATGTGTTTTGTTTGCAGTTATTTCGTTTTAAAGGACCACAGATAAACAATTTAACGATCTTACCATTAATAATTTCCATTCTAACCATTTTGTAGCCGTTTTTGTTTTCTGTAGAACGTATTGCTTCGCCTAAATGTTCAATTTCTTCTTTCATTTGCCCACTCCGTTATAATTTTGGCGCCATTGTTGCTTAACAGAACAACCGCTGGCTCTAATGATCACTGTTCGTGCTATACTACGCATTTTGTCATTGGTCAATTTTTTTAAAAGAATGACTTTCATTGGTTTATCCCAGAGGTTTATATCACCAATTATAAACTCCTGCAACAGCCAATGAAATTCGAGGATTTGCATTATAAACTTGTGAATTTATACTAATTGGTGTTAGTATAATTTCATAGTGGAAAAGAGGCTTTCCAGCTTTCTGATTGGTCCGCTCAGCGGTGAATCTGAGGTGATAGTCACCGCCTAGCGCGGTGACTATTGCATCACAAGAAATTGTTCTTCAAAAGTAGTTTTGGAAAAGAGACTGGTACTTATTCAACACTGCACTGACTTTAGTCGTTTCAGTCTCCCCCTCGGAGTTGTCATTTTGAAGTATGCGATTTTAGAATTTGTTGATTCATTGAACTGTTGATTATTTTTTTTTCAAAATGGGGTCTGTAGTTTTTGAGACAAACAAAAGAGCATAATACTGAAAACATTTATCACTGAGATGTTGTACATATAAAATATCGTAAAAACAAAACTTTATAAAGGTAAGGAAGTATATTTTCTATAATTCTTTGTATGTTTTGGCTAGGTTTTGGTCGTAGCGATGTGGCGAAAACGTCGTCATGAGTGAAGAACATATTGAACACGAATTAAGTGCAAAAAAGCCGTAACACAGGATCCAAAACACCAGAATAAAAGTCTTTTTAGCATATATTTGAATGTATGTACAAGTTCAATTCCAAAGTAGGATGTTGTTTACTCTTTTTTTGAAATTATTTACTGACAAAGACTGTGGCTTGCTAACATCGTCTGTGAATAAACAGAATCACCACTGTTAAAATGAAAGCAGTTGTTTAAAAGTTTTTGTTTCAACGTTATTGGTTTTTTATCAACCTCTGAAATTATACTAAAACAATTAGTCACCTCAGTCTCGGCGACTATCGGTGTATTTACCTCGCCGCTTCGCGGCTCGGTAAATATTCACCGATAGTCACCTCGACTTCGATGACTAATTGTTAAATATAAACCTCTGGGATAAGCCAATGAAAGTCATTATTTTAAAAAAATTGACCAATGACACAATGCGTAGTATAGCACGAACAGTGATCATTAGAGCCAGCGGTTGTTCTGTTAAGCAACAATCGCGCCGAAATTATAATGGTGTGGGCAAATGAAAGAAGAAATTGGACATTTAGGCGAAGCAATACGTTCTACAGAAAACAAAAACGGCTACAAAATGGTTAGAATGGAAATTATTAATGGTAAGATCGTTAAATTGTTTATCTGTGTTCGTTTAAAACGAAATAACTGCAAACAAAACACATTTCAAAATTACGCTAGCTGTTGACAAGATTTCGTGATGTAAACTATATGCTAAATATATGCTTTCAACTTTTTGTCACTTTTACGAAACAAATGAGTGGATATATATTGTTTCAATATTGTACATGAAAATCCGTGCTAAATTATGCAATTATCCATCAATTACTGTACGGGCCAAGCAGATGTCCAAAATGACTGTTGAACGTTTGTTGTTGGCTGTTAGAAAATGTATTAAACGAGCCTCAAAGAATATGTTATGGTCGAGAATTTATTTAACTTTTGTTGGTAAATTTATACTAAAACAATTAGACAACTGGCCCTCGTTTTCTATGAGCGAATAGTCAACGAGGCGAAGCCGAGTTGTCTATCGCTCATAGAAAACTCGGGCTCGTTGTCTAATTGTTAATTATAAACTTGTAAATTTGTACTAAATGCTTATATATAACACCTTACTAAATCATCAATATTGAATTGTGACATTACTTGACAAGGCGGTACAGAGCAGAATTTCCATTGCATTGTCTACGTCGTAATTTACATTTTTGTACTATACGGGTTTTGAATAAATCTAATATCTATTAAATATACATACTACAGTACATAAAAATTATTATGAAAGATTTGTTCACCATGCAAGCTCATATTTTACCTTGAAGCTGTTCCGAATGCTGTTAAAAGCGCCTTCTCTACTCCAATAAGAAGACGGAAAGGATTTGCTCTCAAATACAGGAAATATATACATGGCAGGGTGACAAGTGGGTCAATGAGACTTGCAATGATCACTGTTATAATATACATTCCAAGGCTTTCTACACTGTCCTTAATATCTTCCATAGCTACCAGCTTTTCAGTGATGATACTGCAGATTCCAATTGGTGAAAACCTTGCATTAAAAATATATTAATTTCACAGAAATTATTCAGAGTAATATTATATATATATATATATATATTAATACCATGATCGCCTCGGATTCTTTTGTTCTCCGAGGGAATGTAAACCTCGTATTTCCCTCATTGCTCATGCAAGAGGGAAATTTTTCCTTTGTCTTCTAATTTTCCTGTGCATGTTGATGAGGGAAAATTAGAAGGCAAAGAAATCCTTTGTCTTCTTCTAAATTTCCCGCTTGCATATATTTTCCCTCATCAACATGCACGAGAAAATTAGATGCAACTTCTCTGAACAACCGTGTAAATTTCCTGTCGGTAAGATTCTCAAAGTTTTCCTCGGCGATCATAATATTACAAAATAATAACATGACTTTTCGGGAAATTAGCGATTAAATTTCCCCTTTGCCTCGGGAAGATTTGTAAAAGTCCTCGGACCACGAACCTTCCCTCGGCTGCGGGAAATTTAATCGCTAATTTCCCTCAAGTCATGTTATTACTTATAATAAGAATATCTTTATTATATATCAGTTAACTCTTCTATTCAAAAAGAAGAGAAGTTCATTCAAAAGTTACTAACCTTATTAAGTCCAATATGGCATGGGTAACTTTCCCATTTTTCTTTCCCATTTTCCCTCTCATTGTATCAAGTGTGATAGTTTCATTGGCTATTTTGGACAGAAAATCAGCGGCAAAACTAGGCAGGCGCACTGCGACTTATTTTCTCATTACCACATTCGTTGCTCTTATACTTGGAGTTATTCTGACATCCGTCCTTAAACCTTGAGTCATTCAAACTGGTGACGAGTTGAAAGCTGAACAGTTCTCTGTAAAAATAGTTCGCCAGGAAAACCTATGTACATGCATTGCTAGTTCCCTTGGTGTAGGATTTTTAGAATTTTGGACCTTTTTATTCAGAAGGATTCCGACGAGAAACCCAAGAACCACTCCAATCAATATCAGAAGAAGAAGAAGGTTTTCGCGCATCCTACGCACACATTTGTTGTTTTTGAAGGACATTCGTGTGAGCAATTATTGGGTAAGGCGTCTTCCTGACGGTTGTTTTTCATCGTTTGTTATATATTGCTTCTCTGTACGTGATCATGATACGTTTTACAAAAAGCTAAATCCACGTTTAGCTTTTATATACGTATCAGTAGAAATTATATATACGTATCGTTTCAGGCTCCACGAGTCCAAGTAAAAACAATTAATCGACTGAAATTTGACGTTTAACTCGGCGTCGCATTACCGACGAAGTTAATTCGAACATGATTAAATTCGTCTCAGTATTGTGCGATGTTTTTAGCGCAGGCCTTACGAATACTTTTAAACCCCGTTTACACGATGCCGGTACAATTTGAAAACGGAACAAAATTATGCCGTTTAGGCCTTGCGTTTACACGATACCGGCACAATAGTCCAGGGCCTTGTTTTAAAATAATGACTCCCGTGAAAATTTAGTGATCATTTTAGATTCTTTGCTGAAATCCATAGTTTCAAGCATGATAAGTCAAATAAACTTTGTCACCAATTTTTTCAACCATGGTGACGTCAACGTTTTTTATGGAATGAATGATGACGTTATCGGAAAGTTATAAATTTCATTTAAAAAGCAATAAAAAATAGAGATTTTCGTAAAGATGATTAATATATATATATATATATATATCAAACACTCCAATAAGTATTCTATAGTAAAATATAGTCCACACAATAACGTTTCTGAGTTAGCGGATAAAGGAATAATTTAGATCATATCTTGAACCAGTAGAATAGCTAATAACGCCAGTTCTGTCCATTTGACGTTTCAATTTATAGAACATTATTGTTTTAACATCCGATAAGTCTATTAATCGTATTTTGTCGTAAATTTTTTCGTTTTGCAGTGCATACCGTTTTGCGGATTAATATATCAAGGCACTGGAAAAGATAAGTTACTGGGCGATCTGTGGTGACTAAATCAAATTACCTATTCCATCTTTATCATTTCGGCTGACAAATCCTTATCAGAATCAAGAAACATGCGTATTCCTCCTATTTAATATAAACTTTAGATGCATTTATCTTTTATAAATCATAAAGGAGATGTAATATACTATTTCCCACTTTCAGTTAGTTTCCTCCTAACTTTGGATTGAGTCAGCCATCTTGTTTTTTTCTTCTAACTTCCTCAATGTTGTGTTTTCTTCTAACTTCTTCAATTCTGCGTGAGAAAATCTTGCGTGCAAACAGTTGGCAGTTTGATGGTACATTGAACTCAGACACGAGAGAGATTATCCTTCGCAAATTTCCTTCATGTAACCGTGTTTATTGGCTTCATATGCATGTAAATGTTGACGTCATAAATAATTGGCATAAATTAGATACAGGGTTACTAAAATTAAAATAATATTTTAGGCAGGGTAATTGAGCTCCATCTATCATAATGTGATCGAAATATTATTTATTTAACCGTAGTGGTTCATTTTAGCTTAATTTATAGCCATAAAATAGCCACTTTGTGACGTCATAATTCATCCCATAAAAAATGACGTCACCATGGTTGAAAAAACGAAAACATTTACGACAAAATACGATTAATAGACTTATCGGATGTTAAAACAATAATGTTCTATAAATTGAAACGTCAAATGGACAGAACTGGCGTTATTAGCTATTCTATTGGTTCAAGATATGATCTAAAAAATTATTCCTTTATCCGTTAACTCAGAAAAGTTATTGTGTGGACTATATTTTACTATAGAATACTTATTGGAGTGTTTGATATATATATATATATTAATCATCTTTACGAAAATCTCTATTTTTTATTGCTTTTTAAATTAAATTTATAACTTTCCGATGACGTCATCATTCAGTCCATAAAAAAATGGCGTCACCATGGTTGAAAAAATTGGTGACAAAGTTTATTTGACTTATCATGCTCTAAGTTATGGATTTCAGCAAGGAAACTAAAATGATCATGAAGTTCCCACGGAAATGACATAAGGCCCCGGACTACAAAGATGACGTGAAAACGGCACAAAATGAAGACGGGTTCCTTGACGGCATGAAATGAAAACGGAACACTAACCGGTATCGTGTAAACGCCCGTGCCGTAACAGTTTGATGACGGTAATCACGATATATACGACCACAGTACTCGGGTCAGCAGTATTCACAAAGTCTTCTCAATTCTCATTGGAAGAGAATAGTCACATGTTAATCTGTCATTATATTATACCGGCACCGGGTAAACGCAATACGTTTTGGCCTGTATTTTCACACTGGCATGATTTTGTTCCGTTTTCAAATTGTACCGGCATCGTGTAAACGGGGTCTTATGGCCTGTTTATATGGCGCCGAGTTACCCGGCTAGCCGAGTTACTCGGCAAACCGAGTTACCCGCCATGTATAGAAATTCAATGCTATCCCGGAAGAGTGTTTATATGAGACAGGCGGGTAACTCGGCTAGCCGAGATCCCGGCAAAACAGCCGAAATCTCGGCATGCCGGGATGAAAATATTCCCATATAAACACTCTCTTGCCGGGTAACTCGGCTAGCCGAGTTGAATTCGTCACAATAGCGCACGCGCCACTTATGAAGACAATCGGAAACTACTCATGGAATGTGAAACCATTATAATGCGTGGGCGGCTTTGCCGAGTAACTCGTCTCATATAAACACTCATCTTTTTTCAACTCGGCTTGCCGGGTAACTCGCCTAGCCGGGTAACTCGGCTCCATATAAACAGGCCCTTAATCACATTTTTACAACAAGATTAGAGACAAAAGCATATTTTTCAAAAGATCTTTATTAATCATCATTGGAAAATATTCAAAAGGCGCCTGACCACCAAGCTGTGTTCACGTTTGTTGATTATTGTCCATTTGTGGACGTTATTTACCTGCACTCGCTTGGTAGGAGAACACATGTTCCGAAGTTCCCGACGCGAATATCCCGATTGCGGCGCTTCTTTCAGGGAGAACCGATTTGTATCGATCTCCCACAGAACAGCCTTCAATCGATAGTTGCCCAGCAATTAATTTTCAAAAAAGCCATAACGATAAAGTGTGGAAAAACATAATTTAATTTACTAACATTTCGTCACTATTCAAGTAACATCTTCAGAGTGATAAATATTAATACGATTTCGACTAACGAAACGCCGCGGTATTAATACTGTACATTGTGTGCTAGCTGGGTATTCTGTTTATATGTATAGTCTGTTATGATGTCACATTTGGACTATTCCGTGATAATCTCACATGCGTTCATAAAACGTATTCAATTTGAAGTTTTCTGTTCTGTAAACAAATAAATAATACATGCATGCAGGATGATTGGAAGTATGAAATTTAGTTCTCGTGTTAAACCGAGAACATCTCACTCGTTCGCTTTTCTCATTGGTGAGCAGAGTTTGCTCATTTCCGCCATCCGTGTACTCAAAAGGTCTTGCAAAAAACTGACAGGAAAATTGCGTTTCTCAGCATGCAGGGAAATTTCAACATATATACATGCAGTATGTAGCATCCTTACGTGGTTGTAAGTTTTTCTTTTAATAATTATATAAAATAGATTTAGTATAAATTTACAAGTTTATAATGCAAATCCTCGAGTTTCATTGGCTATTGCAGGAGTTTATAATTAACAATTAGACAACGAGCCCAAGTTTTCTATGAGCGAATAGTCAACGAGGCGAAGCCTCGTTGACTATCGCTCATAGAAAACGAGGGCGAGTTGTCTAATTGTTTTAGTATAAATTTACCAACAAAAGTTAAATAAATTCTCAACCATAACATATTCTTTGAGGCTCGTTTAATACATTTTGTAACAGCCAACAACAAACGTTCAACAGTCATTTCGGACATCTGCTTGGCCCGTACAGTAATTGATGGAAAAGAAAAGTTTTCTTGCATAATTTAGCATGGATTTTCATGTACAATATTGAAACAATATATATCCACTCATTTGTTTTGTAAAAGTGACAAAAAGTTGAAAGAAACATTCAATTTAGCATATAGTTTACATCACGAAATCTTGTCAACAGCTAGCGTAATTTTGAAATGTGTTTTGTTTGCAGTTATTTCGTTTTAAACGAACACAGATAAACAATTTAACGATCTTACCATTAATAATTCCCATTCTAACCGTTTTGTAGCCGTTTTTGTTTTCTGTAGAACGTATTGCTTCGCCTAAATGTCCAATTTCTTCTTTCATTTGCCCACTCCGTTATAATTATAATTTCGGCCATTGTTGCTTAACAGAACAACCGCTGGCTCTAATGATCACTGTTCGTGCTATACTACGCATTTTGTCATTGGTCAATTTTTTTAAAAGAATGACTTTCATTGGTTTATCCCAGAGGTTTATATCACCAATTATAAACTCCTGCAATAGCCAATGAAATTCGAGGATTTGCATTATAAACTTGTAAATTTATACTAATTGGTGATATAAACCTCTGGGATAAGCCAATGAAAGTCATTATTTTAAAAAAATTGACCAATGACAAAATGCGTAGTTTAGCACGAACAGTGATCATTAGAGCCAGCGGTTGTTCTGTTAAGCAACAATGGCGCCGAAATTATAACGGAGTGGGCAAATGAAAGAAGAAATTGGACATTTAGGCGAAGCAATACGTTCTACAGAAAATAAAAACGGCTACAAAATGGTTAGAATGGAAATTATTAATGGTAAGATCGTTAAATTGTTTATCTGTGTTCGTTTAAAACGAAATAACTGCAAACAAAACACATTTCAAAATTACTCTAGCTGTTGACAAGATTTCGTGATGTAAACTATATGCTAAATTGAATGTTTCTTTCAACTTTTTGTCACTTTTACAAAACAAATGAGTGGATAATATTGTTTCAATATTGTACATGAAAATCCATGCTAAATTATGCAAGAAAACTTTACTTTTCCATCAGTTACTGTACGGGACCAAGGAGATGTCCGAAATGACTGTTGAACGTTTGTTGTTGGCAGTTAAAAAATGTATTAAACGAGCCTCAAAGAATATGTTATGGTCGAGAATTTATTTAACCGCCCTCGTTTTGTATGAGCGATAGTCAACTCGGCTTCGCCTCGTTGACTATTCGCTCATAGAAAACTCGGGCTCGTTGTCTAATTGTTAATTAGTCAATAACGTAAAGAATAAGCCAGAAATGTGTTATAAAACGGCTTATAGCTAAATTGTTTAATCGTAAACATTAATAAAACTGAGATAAACGACGTGATGTGTTAAATATAATTAGATATTATAGATGCATGCGGCAAATTCTTCACTCGCCACAAGGAGTCAATTATTGTTTGGCCGGCCGGTTAATTACTTAAGTTTAGATCCTTTTAATCTTTCTATAAAGATATTTTTCATGTTATGTTTACAGTATATTTTGAGATGTTATGCAACTACCAACTAATAGACAAACTGGTAAACTCGACCCCTTTTCAGTAATAATATACGAAAGTAATAATATAGTCTGATCGCGATGATAGCTTTGCCGTTTCGTCAAGCTTTTCATATTATTTTGACGAAAGTGAGAACTTTTCAAGGCATGTCCGGCTTACCGCAAAGAACAGTATGGAGGAACAGCTATGTCTTAATTAAATTAACTTTTTTTTTGTGAGAGTGGTTTTTTACATTTCAACCGAAAATATATAATCAGAGGGCGTAAAAACTAGAGTGTTGTACTGTTGTTTAGGCAGTATTTAGAGTAGTTATACTCGTTATCGAAATTCGTTATCAAAACTAATCTCGGCAGTTATATCTGCACAATATATATATATATATATATAGTATAATTTTAAAAATACTGTCGGTATGTAGTCAGGCATAATGTTTAAAAACTAACAAAAAGAGTTGACACTGACTTCAGAAACTGAATATATTAAAAACGGAACGTTTCGGTTTAACTACTAAAGCTTTCTTCAGCCAGTAGGACTAAAATAATGGTGTTCTGATAAAATGTACAGGCTATAAAGATTATGCTAAAATGCAGTAAACGTTAACTGGCACTTGTACATGTTCGTTAATTGAGTTTTGGTCACGGATGGAGTGCCAAGCTCTAGAAACAAACGACCATGCAGACATTGTTGACATTGGCAATTATACGAACATTGTCTAAAAAAGGGACTGTATGATTATACATGAGCTGGGCTAGCCCGGTTAACTTGGGTCACGCGATTGATTAGGATCTCACTGTGGTTTTGAAACTCGCATAAACTAAATGTACAAAGAAGAATTGGTTTAGTTTAGATGTAAACGAATCCTAATATCGATTAAAATCTCCTTTTGTGGCCGAGGAAAGAATTTCGTTTCACGAGTCAGGCGGTTATGTAATTATTGATGGTAAGTGGTAACATGAATAAATTATGAAGCTTCTCGAATTTGTCCTGAATAACAACTATTTCATCTTGAACGATACATATTATAAACAAATCTTTGGATGTCGGTCCTATGGTATCTCCCGTCAGCGTAATTCTTGCTAGTGCAATCTACAGTACTAGATTCGGTAGATTCAAGCGATCATTAGCCAACCCCGTTAAGTTAGCTGCCAGTTCGCCTGCCGTTAGTGAAAAAGCTGGATTGAACGAGCTACAGGTGCAGCGGCGAACTGACAGCTAACGTCACGGCGTTAATCTAGACGTGCAAACATTTCGACATAGTACATGTTTATCAGTATTTTTTTTGCATTATTTGGTGCTACCCAGTAAGCAGTATATTTACTATATTACCTAGACGATCGATAACAAGCGAACGTACATGTACCAAGGAACTATTAAAATGCACACATGAGCTAGTGAAGCAGTTGAATCACATCGAGTTTATTTGGCGTAACTTTATTAACACAGCAATACATAATCCAGGCAATAACAAAGCAAATTACAAATATTAAAATTACCTCAATATATTTAACGTTTTCCCATTTAGCGTAAACTTGAGTCTCTTCAGCACGAAATATAATATAATTTTCAACGTTGTTTATGTCTCGCTCATCTTGCAGATAGTTTCCAATAGTCAACAGGTTGTCAGATTGTGAGCACGAGTAATACTTTTCGGTATTAAAATTCAATAAATCATATAAATCGTTTATAATCAGTTTGTCTTGATCGAAACGGCGGAATATAACCCAGACCGAAATATAAATAGCTCAGCATCAATTAGTGTGGAATACGGCCACCAAGATCTGCAGTTGTAGAGCCAAAACCTAGACTCGACTACCACAGGTAGCCTGAGTAATAACAGAGCCGAAACCTAGACTCGACCACCACAGGTAGCCTGAGTAATTAAATACATGGTTCGATCGCATTCCTCGACACACGAATTGCCAGAAATGGAAATGGTTCGCTCGACATCAGAAAGGCGGCACACACAGACAAATATTTATATTTTAACTCGCACCACCCCAGCCAACATAAGCGATCCGTTGCAAGAACCCTCTTACGGCTCTTTTCCACTCATATCGCAGAAACTAGTTCGCAGCTTGCTGCGAGTATTGTATCTCATTAAAAAGAACTACAACGAGAAAACAAGTACTGCGAGTTGTTTTTAATTAGATTCCAAACACTCGCGGCGAGCTGGTTTTTGCGATGACTGGGAAAGAGCATTTAGACCGAGCAGAGAACACATCGACACCGACTCAAAAACAACGGTTATCCTGAAAAATTTATAAAAAGCTCTGGCAGAACTAAATAATCAACCAACCCCCAACGCGAACTTCTGAAAAAAGGCACCTCTGAAAAAAATTCAAGGATAACTACAAAAACAGGATATCAAAGGTGCACACAAGTCATCGGCATAAAACTATCGAATCGATGTTCAGAAAACCTAAAGACAAACCTAAAAAGGACTCTTCCACCGCTGTTCAAGTGTTTACAGAATAGATTGTAAGAACCGCGAGAAGGTTTACATTGGCCAAACTAGAAAACAAGAACAAAAGAATACAAAAGAGCTATTTTTCTTAAAGATAAATATTCCCTCAACATCAGAGCATCTGTTGTCTGAAATTGAAGTCGGAAGTGGTCAGAAGTCGGCAACAGCCGCCATGTTGGATGGCCTCAATTTCAACTTTCGCTATATTTTACTGTTGCACAATTATAGTTTTCGTATATTAAGGCATTTTTCTCCTTCGGGTTCGCACAAACTTTTTTATCACGAGGAAGAAAGGACACGTGAAGCATTTGGAGAGAAAACTTGTAGTTGTTTAGCCCCAAAATGTTGGGGAAAACGGAATTTGCGAGTTCGATGGAGCGAACTCCCAGTGTCAGTGATGACAACTTTGAACAGACGAAGGCCGTTCTCATTCAGAATTTACTCAGAATATGGAAATACTGCTAAAGGACCAAATGAATGAATGCAAATGTTATCCGGCACATCGTTGTGGAGTTGAACATATATATTAGATTGATTTGTTTTGACTTTATAACATCAAACACTGGCCTTGTTGATTAGTTTAGTTCTGCCACAAATTTCATAACATACAGAAGCCAGAGAACAGATTAAATTTTTAAAATTTATCATTATATAGTACATTTATACAGAATCAAACTACACAAGACAAAATACACTCATGAATTGTAAAATTTTTCTTTAATGAAATCATCAGTGACAAAGTTTGAAAACTGTAAATGACATATATTCTGTATTAAGTTGTCATGCTGCTTCACCTTTAAGTTCTTCCTTCATAGTTGTTTCATTTTAAACTACCTACAACGTAACATACAAATATTACATTCAATTTTACAGATACTCAGTAACTCACAAACAATTTTTTCATCAAAATGACAGGGAGTAAAATAGCTCAGCTGTTAAGGAACAATGTTGACAACTTAATTTCTTAAATGCCAACACAACACGTTTACATGACTTGGACACTGGGCATGGAGCTTAATAAAACAAACTGGCTCGTTCTTGTTATGATGCACGGTACAGTTACTTATATGGAAGCACCAAACATTATAAGTATTACAAACTTATAGAGTATTAACATGCTCCATTGCTCCTATGTTGCCAAATAAATATGCTGCTTGTCGAAATCTACTCTACTACAAGCCAATCTATCTTCTGTGCCATAATTTACACGTCCTTCGGCTTTTTAAAATGATCTACTCGATTGTGAACATTCCACAATTACAGTATTATCTCACATTTGTATCCTACAAATCAGTTTATTATAACCACCGGCCGTTTGCAATGTTGGGTTTCCCGTTTCCTTAGAAAATATTAAACCCTTCGGGAGCTCTCCGTCCGCTTCGAAATTTATTTACTTACGATTCAGTTTCCCTTCACGTTCTTAGGTCCTCCATAGTTCCATGGTGTGTCCCGTTGCTTGAAATACCAAAATGGATTTGTGTTGTTCGTCTATTTCGTGATTATATGCGAAAACAACGAATTCACAACAGTAAAATATAGCAACTCACTCCTCATGGTGGGGGTATCCAATATGGCGTCGCTTACAAATTAGGGCGTAACTTCCGGCTTCAATTTCTGGAGGCGCTCAGATATTATTAGGGACCTTACGATCTACGACGGCAACTTCGAGGACGACGTCCTTCAAAGCAAAAGCATTCTTCTTGCAAAACAAAGATAATGAATAATTTCTAGTCCCAAGAGTAATCTGAACACCGTCCTCGCTCTGTATACAACGCCACTCAGAGCATTTTCACGTCTTCAGGACGACGTTGACTCGTGGGGTGATGAGAACTGTTGTCTGAGATTGCCTTAACACAGACATGGCAACCGTTTTAACACTTTGAAAATTATAAAACGAGCTTCAAGTATTGAACACAGTACTCAGTTAACCGTGACTTATTTTTAATGCTAAACTTTGAATTGGTTTTTAACCGCCGTCGTCGTCCTAGCATCTTAAGGTCCCTAATAGATGCTCTATATCCAGTCTCTTATATAGATCAGTACTTAGGGCCGATTACATGAGCCCGGGCTGACTCGTGTCACAAAATTCTTTCCTCGGCCGGAAAGGAGATTTGAATTAACGTTTAGATTTGTTGACATCTAAACTAAACCAATTCTTCTTTGTACATTTAGTTTACACGAGTTTCTAAGAGATCCTAATCAATCACGTGACCCAAGCTCGGCAAAGGGCTTTCGCTCGAAACGTTGGAACACTATGGTCTATACGTTCAATAATTTCGGCAGTACTCAAACCTTATACTATATTTCGATTTGCATTTCAACGACGCAGCACACTACTTTTATTTCATGTATATATAATCAGTCCCTTTTAGACAATGTTCATATAATTGACCAATGTAATAATGTCAGGTCGTTTGTTTCTAGAAGCTTGGCACTCCATCAAAAAATGCATAAAACAGCATTTTAGCATAACCTTTATAGCCTGTACATTTTTATCAGAACACCATTATATTAGTCTTACCGGCTGAAGAAGGTTTTACCGAAACGTTCCCTTTTTAATATATTTTTTAGTCAGTGTCAACTCTTTTTGTTAGTTTCTAAATATATATATATATATATATATATATATATATACTATAAGTGGGCTTACCTCAAATATTGATGGTCGCTACTGTCAGTTTCACCCAGCGTATAGTATATTCGCTCTATCTTTACGGTATTGAGCACTTTTCGACATTTCGCGAACAACACTTTGTTTGTTTGAATATATATATGTACTATTTATAAACCGCGCAGGAGGGCTTTATCGGATATAAAACACGAGGCGATAGCGGAGTGTTTTAGAGCCGATAAAGCCCGTACTGCAAGGTTTTTAAATGGCTTCTAAAAAGAATCATTTCATACGTTCATTGGCGTAGTAATTTTGAAAATTAAGCTTATCTCAGCCGTTAAAAACCAGCGAGAAACTTAGAGCGAGTCTATATCACATATATAGATCCGATACGCTCATGATTTTTCTTTGTGTTTTCCTCATGAATTATTAATGAATTTTAGAAATATATATTTTTATATATATATATATATATATATGCATGTATATATACACTTGCGAAGCTCTCGTATGTAAACGTAAAATACAGCAGAACCATGGAAATTAGCCTCAATTAGCCTTCTATAACATACGAGGATGGTATTAACTAACCTGCATGGCTATACTAAATTTTGGTAGGTTTTATTATTTTCTTTGTTTCGCAACTAAGACGTCGTCGTTGAGTACAAAAATAAATCTTAGAATTTATAGAAGTCGCGCGCCGTATATTTGAGTTATGTAAAGCTAGACTAATGACAAAAAAATTATTTTAGTTTATAACTTGTATATCGGTCTGTTTTAATAATAAAAGACAACAGTCCTCGTCTTTTGACGGGGTGGGGTTGACGTCGTGCTGAAGACGTGCATGACAGATGAATGCTTTATAAGAAGTTGCGTGGTATAAAGAACAAGGCCTGTCCATTAGGGTCGATCACTCTAATTGCAGTGAAAAGGTATGTCTCGACTCCGACTTTCTTTTGCAGAAAGAATTTGTTTTGTTACAAAGGGCGTCTTTGAGTAGCCATAGCCACCGCTATGTCGTCGAGGTTGTTTTTGAGTTATAAATAATTACTAAAAAACAAATTAGCCGCAAACACAAAAGTCCCACCTGCATGATTACCTTATATAGAGAGGTCATTTTACTGATTAGACCATCATCCACGACCTCAATTAAATGCATTTTTATGGTTATTAGAAGATAATATATATTGAAATATAATTTCAAATAGTCATTGTGGAACAGTTCAGTCCAAAAGCTGTCGTATAAACCACCATGTCGTTCGGAAATATCAGATGTATCCGTCGGATGCGCGAAAATCTTTTACTGCTCCTAATTCTAATTGGAGTTGTCGTTGGGTTTGTCGTCGGGATACTTCTGAACAAAAAAGTCCAAGACTCCACAAATCTTTCACCAGGAGAAATAGCGATGTACATTTACTTTCCAGGTGAAATATTTTTAAGAATGCTAAAGCTTCTTATTCTGCCTCTCATTGTATCAAGCGTGATAGTTTCACTGGCAATTTTGGACAGAAAATCGATGGCAAAACTAGGAAAATGTGCTGTAGTCTATTTCTTCATTACTACTTTGCTGGCTGTCATTTTTGCTGTAATTTTAGCATCGATCCTTTTACCAGATCCAAGGGTTACTACTAAAACTGACGATAAAAATGAGGGAAAGAAGAACGGTAAAGCTGTCCATTCCATATTAGATATAATCAGGTAAAATGAATTAATTTTATTAAAAATGTATTTATCAAATGAAGCTATTATTCTATATAGCGAATTATACATGCATGTGCGCAGCTGATAATCACCGAGAAGTAAATAGTCAAGAAACCGATATAACATTTCAAATGCATTTAAATAATGCTGAAAAAAACTTCATTCCGGTGTTTTGATGTCAGTGTTACAGATTATTATTTGTAAATTTGATGCGCAATGTTTATTCTTCCCTTCAACCATCGACAGATTAGATTTCGAAAAAACCGCTGCGGTCAAAAACTGATTAAAAACGCGACAAATTATTCTAAAACATGCAACCTTCAAAATGTGTGTTAACGTTTTTATATTGCAGTACGTGTACAGTCTTTAGTTGACAAATTTGTTCCTATATTTTTTTGTTTTGTTTGTTCCAATAATTATACAGGCATCATATATAGCAATCTATCCCTAACTGAAATATTGAAACCCGAGTAAGTATAGAAGTATATATATATATATTCAAACAAACAAAGTGTTGTTCGCGAAATGTCGAAAAGTGCTCAATACCGTAAAGATAGAGCGAATATACTATAAGTGGGCTTACCTCAAATGTTGATGGTCACGCTGGGCGATCTTCAGGCGGCTCAGCGTGAAACTGACAGTAGTGACCATCAACATTTGAGGTAAGCCCACTTATAGTATGTATATATATATATATATATTTATATATATATATATACAAAGTATGAAGTATAGTTTTACCTTAAAGTCTTCGCTACCAGAGGTTTCATCCTAAACGGGATCATCAGGTATATATATATATATATGGCCATGTTATAATCACTTTGTGCAAAGTGATTATATATAACGGGCTATACATAAACCAAATTTTTGACTAATCGATTACCAACCTATATTGGCATCCCCTATGGCTATACAGCAATGTATGCCAAAGTATATAAAACACTAAGGGCCTGTTTATATGGAGGCGAATTACTCGGTCAGCCGAGTTACCCAGTTTCAGCCGGCAAGTTGTAATGATTTGAGATGATTATCATCAACGAAAGTGACATAAAGCAACGAATATAGAAAATTTATCCCGCTATGCCGAATTACCCGGGGAAAAGTGTTTATATGGGGAAATGTTTATTTCGCCTTGCCGAGATTCCGGCTGCCAGTGCCGAGTTCTCGCCAAGGCGAGTTACCCGTCTGTCTCATATAAACACTGCAGTGGGAAAAACAGTGTTTGCTCTACCGACCTTAATTAAGCCCTAATCAAACGAGAACGCAAGTCATCGCAAGTTGGCAGTCACGCTATCTCAGCCAGCCGCTCTGAATAGTTTCCCGAAAATATTATGTACGGTGACAAATTTAAAACTTGTTTAAAACACTCATGAAACCTTTATTTTGTTAATTTGGGGAGTTCAACGACCACCAAAGAAATTCTGACTGCCAACTTGCGATGGCGTTCTAGTTTGATTAGGGCTTTAAGGTTGTAAAGCCATTTTTGCACTTAAGTCACGAATAATTTGTTTATTTATGAAATTAATATAAAAAATAGAGTGGTTTATTGATTTTTCTTCCAGGTGCTGTTCACATGAGTCGGGCGAGTCCTGATACTGGGCTGATTTTAAGTCACGAAAATCTTTCTTTGACTACAAAAAAATAATTTTAACACCCCATGTGCTAAACCTACAGAAAAACGAAGCCAATTCTGCTTTGTTATCATATTTTGCATTTCTCAAATAGCCGTATAATAAGATTTCGTGACAGAAAATCAGCCCGAGTAACCGTAACCTGAGTATCAGGCATTATTCTCGTCTTCCGCTAAAAAGCAAGTGGGGGCGAGGCATGCAGGTGGGCGGGCGAGAAGACGAGAATTATAAAGCCTAATGAATAATCTGAATTAATCGCACAATCCAGCCGTTCCAAGTTTGAAATTTGCTGTTTCCTTAGATATGCAAGCGGACTCACGACTACAATCCAGAATTGTTTCGGAGTAATTCCTTCACGAGCACGTCTAAACTCTCTTCACTCTCTCTTCGTAGACGCTTGGGAGAAGTTGGTATATTAAACTCTTGCTATAACCAGTACAATGGTACAGCTAGCACATCCTCATTAAACAGGACTTTTCTATACATTCGCGCCGTTCTTTCTTTAGATATTTTACTTTAAAGTTTAAACTGATCCGTCTAAACATCGTCTGCGACATCGTTGAATCGCTAGATTCGTCAGACGCTCTGTTAATTATGTAAATCATATTAATTCATAATTAAATGTACACAAACCAATCAGAATAGAGCTTTTCGGGGTTTTTTTGTCTTATGGACCAATCAGACGAAAAAGCCAAAATCCGGCTTTTTACATGCGGCCAGGTAAAGAATTGTATCGGCCCTCTTTCCCTTCCTCCACCTGCAAGTTTTATAAATACATCAGAATCATGAAAACATTCAATGAGAAAGTCTTTCTCGATGATTTTGCACAACTACCACTATCGCTTGTCTGTTCGTCAAACGACCCGGATGAACAATTAGAGATGTTGAATAGCATGATTATTGACGGATGACACGGCCGCCCGCTCCTTGGATGGACTGCCAAGAAATACGTACAATCAAAAAAATCAATCAAAACGAAACAAACTAAGACGTGAAGTGCACAAAACTCACTCGGCCTCCGCTTGGGACATTTTCCGTACGATTAGAAATAAGCTCGAGGCTGTGATACGCAATGCCCGTAAAACATTTATGGAAAATGCTTTGTCTTCGAGTAAATCCAAAGAGGTTTGGCGAGTCATTCATAGAGTTCTAAAACCAAATCAGCATGAATATTGCATTTACCTCAACTGCGAAACGGACACTCCAGGATTCTGAAGCTACAACAGCTGATGAATTAGTTAAATTCATTCGTGACTTACCGGAACTTAACGATCATCCTGAAATGTTTAAATTACGTAAAGTCACTTATAGTGAGGTACCGAACATCATCAAGAGCTCCAGATCAGACTGTTCTACAGGGCCTGATCATATTCCTAATAAATTTATTAAACTTGCTGCTGATTACTTGGCTGGTCCTATTGCAGTTATTGTAAATAACTGTATTGATAAATCTAACTATCCTCGGTACCGGTTGTGGAAGATTGCCCGGATAAGCCCAATACCGAAAATTGATAACCCAGACCATACCGAACATTTTCGACCAATTTCTATTCTACCATGTCTTTCAAAGATTTTTGATAAACTAGTCGCAAAACAAATACAGTCGAACCTGTATATAACGGCCACCCTCGGGACTTTAAAAACTGGCCACTTTATGCAGGTGGCCGCTTAACACAGGATCAGTTAAAATACTCTCTGGGCGTGGTCAAATGTCATTTTTAATAGCGTATTATACAACAACACTTCATTCAAGCAAACAAAAAGACAATTAATGCTCTTTCAGGCGATCTATACTTTGAACAAAGTTGCCAACTTATAACTGTAACGGTGCAATAAACTTAAAGAACACCTTGCGCAGTTCAGCATGCTGCATTGCGCGCATTGGAAGCTATGGGAGCGGCTTTACACAACTGTCACCTTTTTGACGGTTACATTATTGGCAGAAGTATTGTAAAACGATCCAATGATCTCAAATTCTGAGGTGGCTCATTTTGGAAGCTCAGCTGGTGCCATTCTATCTACAGTAAACAAAATGGCTATAAGGAACTTCTTTGCGTGTATTCTTATATCCGCGGGTACCATGAATACATGAGTATTTGGGAGCCAAAAGGCGATGAGCTGTATGCGTTGAAACGAGAGCCCCAAAATAAAGAAGATTCGAATGCTGTGGCAATTGTTCGCCAAAAATTTCAGAAATCTAGAGTTACAAGATTTGAACGTCGCAAAACGGCTCAGTCGAAACCATATTCTCACCCTAATTAAATGATGGACGATTATGAAGTGATTGGACACGTGACGTCCCTAAGTTGATGGCATTGTTGCTAACCAAATCTTTGAAACGGCCAACAAACAGCGGGAATGTCACCATAAAGGGCAGGCGCGTTAACAGAGGTGTAGGTTATGGCCTGGAAATCCCGTGCCAAAAGTACACGTTTGAAGGCGATTCCTTCTCAATCTTATGGCTGAAGAACAAGCTAGCTAAAGAGGAATTTCAAGTAGAGCTAGAGTGAAGAATAACATTATAATAAGACACATCCGATGCAGAGATAACAGGCTCGAAAGAAAAACGAAAAAGAGTTGGTCATGAGCCGAGTTGGGCCGAGTTGGCCTTGACAGTGGGCCGAATTGGTTTGTTACTGGGCCGAGTTAGTTGGGCCAAGTTGGTAAGTGGGCTGAGTTGACCGGCTTCCCCATCCATGCGCACTACCACACTAAAACTTATATTGATTCTGAACGCTATTAGGTCAGACGTATAAAACTATCAAACTTTTAAGGCCTGGCCAAACGCTTTCAACATTTCATTCAACATCGTTCAACATTGTTGAATTCAACCGTGATTCAACATGTTGAAAGCGTTTGGCCACGTCAAATTTTCGTTCAACATGCGTTTGAAATGTTGAAAGCGTTTGGCCAGGCCTTATATAACACTTTAATTGCAGTTTTTCTTTATGGCTTAATCGATCTTTCTTTATTACTAGAAATATTTTTCCAGAGAATATTGTCGAGGCAGCCTTTTCATTTGTAAGTATTCTATATTTTAATCGTTGGTCTATTTATATTTTTCATTATTGGACGATCGATTGACTTTATTTATCAAATTAGGCAATATTCGTGTTTGATAAATAGGATTTACTGTTGAACCCGAATTTTTGAAATATTTAATGATATTCTGACGGAGCACGATGACTTGTCTTCAAATTTAAAACTTACCCACCTGCTTAACCGCCTTCGCCGACGATCCTGGTTTTGGTGAGGAGCAGAGTCAACATGCAGGCAATATATACTGTATAAAAATACCCAGTCTATATAAGCCGGTTCCTAATCATGACTGCGCATCAAAATGACGCGTTCTGCGTCGGGCTAAAATTTATTTCAATTCATAACATCACTGGGCTCAGGAACTCAGTATAATGAATTCAAAATCCAGTGTAAACGAAAATGCACACAAAATAAATTTTGCGGCTTTAGCCTAAATGTCAAGGAGTGAAATAAGTTTTATCCCGACGCAGAACGCGTTATTCTAATGCGCGTGAGTCGAGATTACGAACTGGCTTATTAAATAAACAAATCCTGAAATCACATAATTTAGAATAAAAATTTCGAAACGTGACTGAAAGAGTAAACTCGATGTCGCTCAAATAAGAACCTCTCCTTTGCAAAACTACATTTTGAAGAACAATTTTCATAGGAATATAGTAATCACCGCGCATCTCTATCGTCTCTCACAGCGTCACCGCCCATGTGACCAAGACAATCGAAATGCAAAAAATCTTTTAATTTGCTATAATACTAATGCAAATTAAACTATGTGCATGCGTGCTTTGTGTCATTATTTCAGAGTCATGATGTAAATTGAAAATATAAATCCACAGAGCTAACTTTTTTATCTGTTTCTTAGACTGCTACCAAATATAAAAAGAAAGTTGCTAATTATAAATTTGTTAACAAGACTATTACTGAACAACACAAGTCATCGCCAAGAAATTTGTCATTCTTTCTGAAAGATCAGATAATCAATCCATGGAGCCTATCAAATGATGGTGTTCAAGTAATCGAAGAAGATAACCCAGTTTATGATTTTGATGGCTTGGAAAAATTTAATTCTGCAAATATTTTAGGAATTCTGGTTTTCTCAGTTGTTTTCGGAGCAATCTTAAGCATTCTTGGTGAGGAAGGGAAACCAATGACAGAATGGTTTAACTGTCTTTTTAAAATCACCATGAAAATGGTTGAAATATTTATGTGGTAAGCATATACTTTCATATTGTATAAGCATGTAACTCGTTTGTAGTGTATATACATGGCGGCCTTTTTTAAGAGGCAGTTTTTGTAAAACGCCAGACTGAAAGGCATCAAAATTCGGCCATTTAAAAATACTACTTTAAATATTTATCGGATTGGAGTAAAACTTGGCAGGTCAATGGAGTATCATTCTCTGATCATTTCTATGGTTTTCGTTTTTAGAAAAATTACGATTTTTAGCTGTAAATGACGTCACAAATAAGGAGTTAAAACTAGTTTTTAATCTTTCCAAAGTTTTTTTATTTATTTCGAAAGACAGAGACATAAAAGGAACAAAACAGAAATAGAAACCTAAATACCTTCATCCAATCAAAAGATATTGTACATTAAGCTTTGCAAAAAATCTAAAAATAGTAACAAAATGGCGGGAATTTTGAATTTGAAAGAGCAATATCTCGTGATCGACTGCATGTATTTGATTGATTATTTCAGTTTTAAACTTTTTATACCATTTTCTTGCAACTCAGTGAAAAAATAGTTTAAAACAAATTTTAACTACCATGTTAGTTACGTTATTATCCCACCAAAACCCGTTATATTTGAAAAACGAAAACCATACGCTTGAACAAAAAAAGACGTTCTATTACCTTTTAGTACAATCCGATAAATATTTAAAATAGTATTTTTAAATGGTCGAATTTTGATGCCTTTCAGCCCAGCGTAGCCGCCATCCGCTGCAATTGGGATCAAGAAATAGTTTTCAAAACTCAAGGAGGCTAGAAAAACATTAAACATATAGAAAGCAAATAGATAATCATTAAACTTATGTAAAATTGCGTGCATGGTAGTTGAAACCCGTTATTAACGTTTGAACCAACTTTGAGTCTGATTAATTGTAATTTTAAAATTAAAGTGCCGAATTTTTCAAAGTTTTCTCCCGTTCTGCATAATTTCGAATATTTTGTAATATTTTTCTTTGTTTGAAGGTGTTATATAGTATTATTATATGGCTGGGCTTGTTTTCGGGTCATTACGCCAAACGGCGGACGCTGATTGGTTGCTGAGAGGTCCGGAAAAAGCTGTAATGCCCTCTCGGCACTGTGAGAGGGCATTACGTCCTTTTTAATGACCTGCAAGTTTTGGCGGGAAAATTACTGAGTTGATTTGAATGAAATTAAAAGCGAATTAGATATATTCGTTTGAAAATTTTGAACAATAATACGTCCGGAAACATCAGTGTTTCTTTTTATAAAAACTTCTTATTTAAAAGCGCGAAAAATAAAAGGCTAACTGGTGTAAACATGAAGCGAAACGAACAAGCTCAAAAGTAAGAACTAAGGTGAACAGCGACACCTGATCAAGACAAACGTAGAACTAAGAACAGATAAGAAAACAAACCAAAAGCCATATAATAAAAGGCTTATCAACCTCGTTTTCTCGGTCTGTACGGGAAAGTATTTGCCCTCGGTTTCTCTCGCACAAACCTCGCTCCTTCGTCGCTCGGTCTGTACGAAAACCTCAGGCAAATACTTTCCCGTACAGACCTCGAACTCGGTTAATAAGCCTTTAGTAATGCATTTTTGCATGCATGCATGTTGTCGTCTGTTATGCATTGTTAGTAAGCTATCGTGTTTGTGTTTTTGATAGGTATTCGCCAATTGGAATCTGCAGTATAATTGCTGGAAAGCTAGCAGCCATGGAAGATATTAATGAGAGTGTAGAAAATCTTGGAATGTATATCGTAACGATGATCATTGCATGCTTCCTTCATGGATGTATTATTCTGCCAACCATATATTTCATGGTGCTGAGAAAAAATCCTTTTCTTCTTCTCAAACGGGTAGCCAAGGCGATTTTGACAGCATTTGGAACGGGTTCAAGGTAAATAGCAATTTTGTCGTTGTGACAAACTTAAATATAAGATTTTATCCTAAATGTAAAAACAATTTCGATATTGTTTCCTAAAACAGTTTCTTAATATAGTTACCAGATACAGTGTGAAGGAATTTCGGACTCGGATTCTCTTTCTTTTTGAAGTCGGGTCGCCTCCAGAAAACTGAGCACTGCACATGTGCCTTTATTTTGTATTTGTTTTAAATTGCCGCAAACTCAGTCCTCCGTATTTCAATTAGACATTAGTAATGTATTTAGAGAAGATCGCCATCCCATAATTCTAACTATATATATATATCAAACTCATTAATAATTCATGAAGAAAACACAAAGGAAATCAGTACCGTGTCGGTGGTTTGGATATCGGAGGATGAAATTACATAAATTAAGCAAACTTTCATCTTGATTTTCTCTTAAAATACTGATTTGTTTGAGATGCTATATCATACACGAGGAGGAGTGTTTCATCAGGATATCCAAACACCGAGACGTTTGTATATATATATATATATACGGCGAATTGTACTGTGCGATAATATATATCCCAGTTGCATCATTGTTTTTACCATAGTAGCTATAGAAATTAAGTGCCTATTTTTGTATTTTGAATTCTAGTTCAGCAACCATTCCTGTTGCTTTAACATGCCTTGAAGAAAATCACAAGGTAGATTCACGCGTGGCTCAGTTTATTCTCCCAGTTGGAACAACAATAAATAAGGATGGGACGGGAATTTACGTCGCTGTGGCAGCGATTTATATCGCACGAGTTCATCATGGTGACTCGCTGGATTTTGGCGCGTCTGTCGTAGTGTGGTAAGTTAAATTATATGAAGCTCAGGGGCGGATCCAGGATTTTTTTAAAGAGGGGGTTGACACCTCTAGGGGGTCCGGGGGTATGCCCCCCCGGAACATTTTTATTTCTGATACCCTGAAATGCTATTTCCTGCATTTTGGGGACAATATTAGGATCAGAAATAGTGATTTTTATACGTTATATTATACACTAAACACAATTTATATATTATATATAATATAGTATACCATATATAATAGGCTAGGGGGGTTGCAACCCCCATAACCCCCCTGGATCCGCCACTGAAGCTAGGCCAAAATAACTAAAATAGCCATTATATAACTACTTAATGTGAATATATAGATGACTCCTTGTAAAAATAAGTATTTTTAAAGCACCATATAAAGAAAATAAATTCAGAAACTAAAAGTGAATGGAAACTATAAAAAAATTTAGACACTAAAAGTAAATTCCCAAACTAAATAGCAGAGAAGTTATTTAGTGTCTGAATTTATCTATTATTCAAAATACAAACGCACGTAGATTGGAGAGTCGTATGATACAGAATCAGGTTGAAATGGAATAATAGCCTTACCAAGGGCAATGCTTATGCTTTTACCCCCGCTTTTAAGTACAGGAGAGGCGGGTGGATTTTCAGAACAAAGCATTTGCGTCATGCATATTACGACGTTCTACCAACAAGCCTATATATAGTTTATTCGTTATTGCTCTGTTTTTATAACCTTTATATCAATGTGGTTAACTTTCTTCTATCCGAGGGCTTTCCTAGAAGAAAAGAAAATCGTCTACTCGTAGCCAGAAAAACATTTATACTAAATACCAAACTTAAATAGGAAAAAGTTAAATCGAAACCCCAGAGACTTAATTCTACATTGGCCCATTCTACATATATTATAATATTTTCCTTATATTAGTGCAATAACTTAGATCTTTATATAAGGAGAATATCTATCTTATTTTTTGTGTTTTTTCTAGTTTAGCAGCAACACTTGCATCCGTTGCAGCGGCACCAATTCCTGGGTCGGCTCCAATTGTAACGTCGACAATTGTTTTACAAGCTATTGGCATTAATTATGCAGACATTTCACTGATACTTGCTGTTGATTGTTTCATGTAAGTTTGTCGTATGTTGCATGATTTAGGGTACAGCCATTATTTTGGGGATAGAGTCGGTTAATTCTGTTGTATTCCTATTGTTTTTTGCGTACTTGGGTTCTTTAGAATTTAGTCTAAATTGTGCATGGCTATCAGTATGGTATATATTATATAAACGTTGTACATGCATGTATACGAGATAAGAGTTAAGCGATTCATGAAGGTTCTAGTCACATTGTGCGACCAGATCATTGGAAAACTACTGGCTACTACACTTTACAACTTACTAATAATTATAATGATATAAACTGGAATTTACCCAAGCCAGACCAGACCAGGGGAAAAAACTGTAACTTTTTAAGCTACGTTAAAAAACTTTTAAACTAGAGTAGCGTCAAACTATGTCTAATGTTTCACCTGGCTGCGTTGGGAATTTATTTGTCGTAAATTTATCTATCTATTGTTATGGCTTTTGGTGTTTCTTTTCTGTATCTGTGCGTGATTGTTTGTGCGTATATGTCTGTCACTCTATAACTACGGCTTCCGTTTCGTAAAATCAACGTTTAACTTGTACATTATTAAATTCCAAAAAATCCTAATGATCGTTGGATCACATACACAAAAAATTGTATAAATTGATTTAAACTTGGTTTAAATATATTTCCGGTCTGTCTGTCTGTCTGTCTGTCTGTCTGTCTGTCTGTCTGTCTGTTCGTCCGTCCGTCTGTCTGTCTGTCTGTCTGTCTGTCTGTCTGTCTGTCTGTCTGTCTGTCTGTCTGTCTGTCTGTCTGTCTGTCTGTCTGTCTGTCTGTCTGTCTGTTGGAAATCAATTAATGAATTGATGTTTCGCAACTCTAAATCTGACAGCATCCCTCCTCTAAAAATTGGAAACCAAGAAATCAATAATGATGCGGATATATCAGAAAGTATTTTTAGAAACACTTTTCGGAAATTGGATCGAAATTGACATCAACTGATTTTCAGACTACTAAATCATACTCTGATTATTTGAAAACAGCTAGTTCGGTGTTTACTTTGAAGCCTACAACACCAAATGTCGTTTCTAAATTACTTAGTTTAATACCCAATAGGAAAGCAACTGGCTTAGATCAAATACCATGTAAACTACTCAAACATGCAGCGCCTATTATTTTTGAATCTTCATGTGACCTTTTCAATTTTTTCCATACAAATAGCCGTATTTCCCGACGAGTGGAAGCTAAAGACGATGTAAACAATTATAGACCTATCTCTGTACTGAGTGCCGTATCTAAAGTTTTTGAGCGTATTGTTTACGATCAGTTATATACGTATTTCAATAAAAATAGTTTATTGCATGAAAAACAATCAGGCTTTAGGCCATTTCACTCTACCACGAGTACACTTCTAGATGCAACAACTGATCATGAATGGCTTAAAAACATGGATCAGGGACTTCTTAACTCTGTAGTTTATTTGGACTTAGCAAAGGCATTTGACACTGTAAGCCATGATATATTACTCTGCAAGTTCCAAAGTTACGGAGTTGACGCAAATACTTTATCTTGGTTCAAATCGTACTTGCACAATCGCAGACAAAAATGTTGTGTTGACGACTTTCTGTCAAGAGAACGCACACTTAATTGTGGCGTTCCCCAAGGCTCCATTCTTGGACCATTATTATTTCTCATTTATATTAATGATCTTCCACATTGTCTGCAACATTCCACTGCTCGAATGTATGCTGACGATACTAACTACCCGAACATGGCTATTCGAGAAATAATAACTCTTGCCAACAAAGATCTCGAATATATTAGTGAATGGCTAAAAGCAAATGAACTCAGTCTAAACGTAACTAAAACAGAGTATATGTTTGTTGGGTCTGACTATAATCTTGACAAGGTAAGAGATATGCCGCTATTATATCTCGACAGATCTAGAATACCTATAAAACGTCACGAGTTAGGGTAACCATGCAAATCTCTAGGGGTATATATAGATGAAAGATTATCATGGTTAGATCATATCAACGATATGTCAGAAGGTGGAATTTCAGGTCTTCGATAAGTACCGTAATGATTCGAATAAGCGCCCGGGGCGCTTATTTAAGTTTAGGAGGCGGGAGGGGGGGGGGGCGCTTATTCGAGAGGGGGTGCTTATTTAATTTTTTAGCAAACCCGTAATCTGATCCCATAAAAACGCAGAACTTTAATAACAATCTTAACAATAACAATAACAATAACAATAACAATAACAATAACAATAACAAAGATTTAAAAAACCCTGAAACCCTAGTTCTCTGCTCTAGTAAAGATAGATAATAAATTGGGCGAGGTTTAAAAACAACAAGAAGGGGGAAACAAATAGACTACGAGCACAATTACACTTAACACAGGCTGTCTTCCATGTACGTGGGTCGTCAGGGTCGAATGTTGAGCAAAGAGCGGAGTAGTGGTATTCTTTCAGTATAGTTTTAAAAGTAGCAAGAGAAGGTGTGTTATGGGGTATTTCCTTTGGTAGCGCGTTCCATATCCGTGTTGATCGTATCAAGTATGATCTGCTGTACGTTGATGTTCTGCACAGTCGCTCTTCAAAGGTTGTACCAACCATTTTACTGGAAGATGGCGTCAGTCTCTGAGATGTCTTTGGTTTCGGTAAGGAGGTCTTGTCCAAATAATAAGTTTATTGATAATTTTGAAGAAAAATACCATGTCCAAGTACTCATGCCAGTAAGTTACTGGGATTAGATTAGTTTGAATTAATCTTTCTTTGTATGAGACGTCGCAGTTAAATGGTAGGTGGAGAAAATATTTAGTTGCACGTCGCTGAACCCGTTCAATGTTCTTAATGAGCTCTACAGTTTGAGGCGCCCAAACTTGCGTCGCGTAACCAAGATGAGCACGAACAATTGTCAGATAGATTGTTCGTCTTGTTGTAAGAGATTTTACGCTTTTTGTTGTTCTCTTCACGTACCCCAAGATCTGGTTGGCTTTCGTACTCTGTGATTCTACCTGCTTCTTCCACGATAAATCAGACGAGATCCACACTCCAAGGTCTCGTTCTTGGATACAGTGGTCGAGCTGCGTGTTGCCCATGGAGTATGAGGTCATAATTGGTTTTCTTTTCCGAGATATTGTCTGAACTATACATTTAGTCTGATTAAACAGAAGATCAGAAGACGAGGACCAGTCGTTTATATTGTTCAGATCTTCTTGCAAGAGAGTGTTGTCTGCTTCACACGATATGCACTGAACAATTTGGTATCGTCAGCAAAAGTCGCAATTGTAGACGAGGATATTGCGTTGGGTAGATCATTGACGTAAAGTAGGAACAGGATTGGGCCCAAGATAGATCCTTGTGGTACTCCAGACGTCACCGGCCTAGATGGAGATGTTGATCCTAACACTGCGA